>CM073748.1:19662181-21064681 GCA_037127355.1 Schoenoplectus tabernaemontani | reverse complement strand
GTCCAACTAAAACATCAATATGAATATTCTACGACGCTAATTTTGCACAAAACATAAGTAAGATGTATTATAAACAGCTATTTAAATATGTTGGTCGAGTTTTTCAAACTTTTTGGCCGCATAACTACACATAATTTCGTACAAATTAATAAACTTACTCTTAATTGTGTCTATTCTAAGATTGTCTAATTAACACTTCGATATGAATATTCTACGACACTAATTTTTCACAAAACAAAAATCAGATTAATTAGAAACCGTTGTTTAAATGGGTTGTTTAAGATTTTTAACATTTTTTGCCTCATAACTCCACATAATTTCGTGAAAATTAATTTAATTACTACTAATTATGCCTATTAGAAGATTATCCAATTAACACTTTGATATGAACATTCTACGACACTAAATTTGCACAAAACTTAAGTACGATGCATTAAAAACAACCGTTTAAACAAGTTGTTTCATTTTTTTTAATTTTTTGGCCGTATAACTGCACACAATTTCTTGCAAATTGATATAATTGTTTCTAAGTATGCCTATTATAACATTAGCCAATTCAAACATTAATATGAATATTCTACGACACTAATTTTGCACATAACACGAGTATGATGCATTAAAAACGATTGTTTAAACAAGTTGTTTGAGTTTTGTAAAAAATTTTGCTGCAGAACAACACACAATTTCTTGAAATTAATATTATTACTCCTAAATATGCCTATTATATGATTGTCCAATTAAAACATCAATATGAATATTGTACGACACTAATTTAGCACAAAAAATAAGTAAGATGCATTAAAAACAGCTATTTAAAATGTTGGTTGAGTTTTTAAAAATTTTTGGCCGCGTAGCTACACATAATTTCGTACAACTTAATATAATTACTCTTATTAGTAACTATTATAAGGTAGTCCAATTAACAAGTCGATAGGAATATTCCACGACACTAATTTTTGGCAAAATAAACGTCACATTAATTAGAAACTGCTGTTAAAACATATTGTTTAACTTTTTTTGCCACATAACTGCTCATAATTTTGTGATAATTAATATAATTACTCCAAATTATACCTATTAGAAGATTATCCAATTTACACTTCAATATGAATATTCTTCGACACTAATTTTTCACAAAACATAAGTAAGATGCATTAGAAACTGC
The DNA here is from genome assembly GCA_037127355.1 of Schoenoplectus tabernaemontani. NCBI lineage: Eukaryota > Viridiplantae > Streptophyta > Magnoliopsida > Poales > Cyperaceae > Schoenoplectus > Schoenoplectus tabernaemontani. The sequence goes on along the minus strand of CM073748.1, from coordinate 21,063,516 downwards.
TGTTTAAATAAGTTATATCAGTTTTTTAATATTTTTGGCCTCATAACTACACACAATTTCGTGAAAATTAATATTATTACTTCTAATTACGCCTATTCAAATATTATCCTATCGACACTTATGAACATTCTATGAAACTAATTTTGCACAAAACATAAGTAAGATTTTTTTAAAACAATTGTTTAAAGAAGATGTTTGAATTTTTTAAATTTTTTGGCTGCATAACTACACATTATTTCTTACAAATTAATATAATTACTCCTAATTATACCTATTATAAGATTGTCCAATTAACACTTTGATATGAACATCCTACGACACTAATTTTACATAAAACATAAGTAAGATACATTAGAAACAACTATTGGAACAAGTTGTTTGATTTTTACAAAAAATTTGGCCGCATAACTACACATAATTCGTGAAAATTAATATAATTACTCGAAATCATGCCTATTATAAGATTGTTCAATTAACACTTCAATATAAATATTCTAACGACACTAATTTTCACAAAAAACATAAGTAAGATGCATTCAAAACTGCTATTTAAACAAGTAGTTTGAATTTTTTTAATTTTCTGGCCTCATAACTATATATTATTTCATGAAAATTAATATAATTAGTTTTAATTATGCCTCTTAAATGATTATGTATTTAAAACTTCAATTTAAACATTATACAATACTATTTTTGCACAAAACATAAAGTAAGATGCACTACAAAAAACTGCTTAAACAAGTTGTTTGAGTTTATTAAAAATTTTGGCCGCATAACTACACATAATTTCTTAAAAATTGATATAATTGCTTCTAAGTATGCCTATTATAATATTATCCAACTAAAACATCAATATGAATAATATACGACGCTAATTTTTCACAAAACAAAAGTCAGATTAATTAGAAACTGCTGTTTAAACGGGTTGTTTAAGATTTTCAGTATTTTTTTACCTCATAACTGCACATAATTTCATTAAAATTAATATAATTACTACTAGTTATGCCTATTAGAAAATTATCCAATTAAAACTTTGATATGAACATTCTACGACATAATTTTGCACAAAACTTAAGTAAGATGCATTAAAAACAACAGTTTAAACAAGTTGTTTGAGTTTTTTAAATTTTTTGGCCGCATAACTACATATAATTTCTTGAAAATTGACATAATTATTTCTAAGTATGCCTATTATAACATTATGCAATTAAAATATCAATATGAATATTATACGACACTAAGTTTTCATAAAACATAAGTAAGATGCATCAGAAACTGCTGTTTGAACGGGATGTTTCAGTTTTTGAACATTTTTAGCCTCATAACTATAAATAATTTAGTGAAAATTAATATAATTATTTCTAATTATGCCTATTAAAACATAATCTAATAAACACTTCAATATGAACATTCTATGACACTAATTTTGAACAAAACATAAGTAAGATGCTTTGAAAACTGTTGTTTAAAGAAGTTGCTTGAGTTTTTCAAAAACATTGGCCGCATAACTGCACATAATTTCTTACAAATTAATATATTACTCCTGATTATATCAATTATAAGATTGTTCAATTAACTCTTTGATATGAATATCCTACGACACTATTTTTTGTCAAAACAAAAGTCAGATTAATTTGAAACTGCTGTTTAAACAGGTTGTTTAAGATTTATAACTTTTTATTGTCTCATAACTGCATATAATTTCGTGAAAATTAATATAATTACTCCTAATTATACCTATTAGAAGATTATCCTATTTACACTTTGATATTAATATTCTACGACACTAATTTTTCACAAAACGTAAGTATGATGCATCAGAAACTGCTGTTTAATCAAGTTGTTTCAGTTTTTCAATATTTTTGGCTTCATGACAATACATATTTTCATAAAAATGAATATAATTACTTCTAATTATACCTATTAAAACATTATCCAATCAACACTTCGATATGAACATTCTATGACACTATATTTGCACAAAATTTAAGTAATATGCATTAAAAATAACTGTTTAAACAAGTTGTTTGAGTTTTTTTAGATTTTTGGCCGCATAACTGCACATAATTTCTTACAAATTAATATAATTACTCCTAATTATACCTATTATAAGATTGTCCAATTAACATTTGATATGAATATCCTACGACACTAATTTTACATAAAACATAAGTAAGATACAATAGAAAAAGGTGTTCGGACAAGTTGTTTGAGTTTTTCAAAAAATTTGGCCGCATGACTACACATAATTCGTGAAAATTAATATAATTACTCATAATCATGCCTATTATAAGATTGTTCGATTAACATTTTGATATGAATATTCTACGACACTAATTTTCACGAAAACATAAGTAAGATGCATTGGAAACTGCTATTTAAATATGTTGTTTGAATTTTTTAAATTTTTTGGCCTCATAACTACAGATTATTTCATGAATATTAATATAATGACTCCTAATTATGCCTCTTAAAGGATTATCCATTTAAAACTTCAATTTGAACATTCTGCGACGCTAATTTTGCACAACACCTAAGTAATATGCTTTCAAGACAGCTGTTTAATTAAGTTATTTGACTTTCCTAAAATCTTTGGCTGCATAACTACAGATAAATTCTTATAAATTAATATAATTACTCCTAAATATGTCTATTGTAAGATTTTCCAATTATAACTTCGATATGAATATTCTACGATACAAATTTTGCACAAAACATAAGTAAGATGCATTAGAAACTATTATTTAAAAAAGTAGTTTGAGTTTTTCAATATGTTTGGCCTCATAACAACTCATAATTTCTTAAAAATTAATATAATTACTCATAATTATGTCTATGAAAATATTCTCTAATTATCACTTCGATATGAACATTGTACGACACTAATTTTGCACAAAAAATAAGTAAGAGGCTTTAAAAACAACTGTTTAAACAAGTTCTTTGAGTTTTTCAAAAAAAATTAGCCGCATAACCACGCAAAATTTCATGAAAATTAATATAATTACTCCTAATTGTGCCTATTATAAGATTGACCAATTAACACATCGATATGAATATTCTACGACACTAATGTTTCACAAGACATAAGTAAGATTAATTAAAAACAGCTCGTTAAACAAGTTATTTAAGATTTTCAATATTTTTGCCCCATAACTACACACAATCTCACGAAAATTAATATAATTACTCGTAATTATGTCTATTAGAAGATTATCCGATTAACACTTCGATATGAATATTCTATGACACTAATTTTGCACAAAACTTAAGTAAGATGCATTAAAAACAGTCGTTTAAACAAGTTGTTTGTGTTTTGTGTTTTACAAAAATTTTACCGCATAACTACACATAATTTCTTGCAAATTGATATAGTTACTTCTAAGTATGCATATTATAACATTCTCCAATCAAAACGTCGATATGAATATTCTACGACGCTAATTTTACACAAAACATAAGTAAGATACATTAAAAACAGCTGTTTAAACAAGTTGTTTGAGATTGACAAAATTTATGGCGCATGACTACGTATAATTTCTTGCAAATTGATATAATTGCTTCTAAATATGCCTATTGTAAGATTGTCCAACTAAAACATCAATATGAATATTCTACGACGCTAATTTTGCACAAAACATAAGTAAGATGTATTATAAACAGCTATTTAAATATGTTGGTCGAGTTTTTCAAACTTTTTGGCCGCATAACTACACATAATTTCGTACAAATTAATAAACTTACTCTTAATTGTGTCTATTCTAAGATTGTCTAATTAACACTTCGATATGAATATTCTACGACACTAATTTTTCACAAAACAAAAATCAGATTAATTAGAAACCGTTGTTTAAATGGGTTGTTTAAGATTTTTAACATTTTTTGCCTCATAACTCCACATAATTTCGTGAAAATTAATTTAATTACTACTAATTATGCCTATTAGAAGATTATCCAATTAACACTTTGATATGAACATTCTACGACACTAAATTTGCACAAAACTTAAGTACGATGCATTAAAAACAACCGTTTAAACAAGTTGTTTCATTTTTTTTAATTTTTTGGCCGTATAACTGCACACAATTTCTTGCAAATTGATATAATTGTTTCTAAGTATGCCTATTATAACATTAGCCAATTCAAACATTAATATGAATATTCTACGACACTAATTTTGCACATAACACGAGTATGATGCATTAAAAACGACTGTTTAAACAAGTTGTTTGAGTTTTGTAAAAAATTTTGCTGCAGAACAACACACAATTTCTTGGAAATTAATATTATTACTCCTAAATATGCCTATTATATGATTGTCCAATTAAAACATCAATATGAATATTGTACGACACTAATTTAGCACAAAAAATAAGTAAGATGCATTAAAAACAGCTATTTAAAATGTTGGTTGAGTTTTTAAAAATTTTTGGCCGCGTAGCTACACATAATTTCGTACAACTTAATATAATTACTCTTATTAGTAACTATTATAAGGTAGTCCAATTAACAAGTCGATAGGAATATTCCACGACACTAATTTTTGGCAAAATAAACGTCACATTAATTAGAAACTGCTGTTAAAACATATTGTTTAACTTTTTTTGCCACATAACTGCTCATAATTTTGTGATAATTAATATAATTACTCCAAATTATACCTATTAGAAGATTATCCAATTTACACTTCAATATGAATATTCTTCGACACTAATTTTTCACAAAACATAAGTAAGATGCATTAGAAACTGCTGTTTAAATAAGTTATATCAGTTTTTTAATATTTTTGGCCTCATAACTACACACAATTTCGTGAAAATTAATATTATTACTTCTAATTACGCCTATTCAAATATTATCCTATCGACACTTATGAACATTCTATGAAACTAATTTTGCACAAAACATAAGTAAGATTTTTTTAAAACAGCTGTTTAAAGAAGATGTTTGAATTTTTTAAATTTTTTGGCTGCATAACTACACATTATTTCTTACAAATTAATATAATTACTCCTAATTATACCTATTATAAGATTGTCCAATTAACACTTTGATATGAACATCCTACGACACTAATTTTACATAAAACATAAGTAAGATACATTAGAAACAACTATTGGAACAAGTTGTTTGATTTTTACAAAAAATTTGGCCGCATAACTACACATAATTCGTGAAAATTAATATAATTACTCGAAATCATGCCTATTATAAGATTGTTCAATTAACACTTCAATATAAATATTCTAACGACACTAATTTTCACAAAAAACATAAGTAAGATGCATTCAAAACTGCTATTTAAACAAGTAGTTTGAATTTTTTTTAATTTTCTGGCCTCATAACTATATATTATTTCATGAAAATTAATATAATTAGTTTTAATTATGCCTCTTAAATGATTATGTATTTAAAACTTCAATTTAAACATTATACAATACTATTTTTGCACAAAACATAAAGTAAGATGCACTACAAAAAACTGCTTAAACAAGTTGTTTGAGTTTATTAAAAATTTTGGCCGCATAACTACACATAATTTCTTAAAAATTGATATAATTGCTTCTAAGTATGCCTATTATAATATTATCCAACTAAAACATCAATATGAATAATATACGACGCTAATTTTTCACAAAACAAAAGTCAGATTAATTAGAAACTGCTGTTTAAACGGGTTGTTTAAGATTTTCAGTATTTTTTTACCTCATAACTGCACATAATTTCATTAAAATTAATATAATTACTACTAGTTATGCCTATTAGAAAATTATCCAATTAAAACTTTGATATGAACATTCTACGACATAATTTTGCACAAAACTTAAGTAAGATGCATTAAAAACAACAGTTTAAACAAGTTGTTTGAGTTTTTTAAATTTTTTGGCCGCATAACTACATATAATTTCTTGAAAATTGACATAATTATTTCTAAGTATGCCTATTATAACATTATGCAATTAAAATATCAATATGAATATTATACGACACTAAGTTTTCATAAAACATAAGTAAGATGCATCAGAAACTGCTGTTTGAACGGGATGTTTCAGTTTTGAACATTTTTAGCCTCATAACTATAAATAATTTAGTGAAAATTAATATAATTATTTCTAATTATGCCTATTAAAACATAATCTAATAAACACTTCAATATGAACATTCTATGACACTAATTTTGAACAAAACATAAGTAAGATGCTTTGAAAACTGTTGTTTAAAGAAGTTGCTTGAGTTTTTCAAAAACATTGGCCGCATAACTGCACATAATTTCTTACAAATTAATATATTACTCCTGATTATATCAATTATAAGATTGTTCAATTAACTCTTTGATATGAATATCCTACGACACTATTTTTTGTCAAAACAAAAGTCAGATTAATTTGAAACTGCTGTTTAAACAGGTTGTTTAAGATTTATAACTTTTTATTGTCTCATAACTGCATATAATTTCGTGAAAATTAATATAATTACTCCTAATTATACCTATTAGAAGATTATCCTATTTACACTTTGATATTAATATTCTACGACACTAATTTTTCACAAAACGTAAGTATGATGCATCAGAAACTGCTGTTTAATCAAGTTGTTTCAGTTTTTCAATATTTTTGGCTTCATGACAATACATATTTTCGCAAAAATGAATATAATTACTTCTAATTATACCTATTAAAACATTATCCAATCAACACTTCGATATGAACATTCTATGACACTATATTTGCACAAAATTTAAGTAATATGCATTAAAAATAACTGTTTAAACAAGTTGTTTGAGTTTTTTTAGATTTTTGGCCGCATAACTGCACATAATTTCTTACAAATTAATATAATTACTCCTAATTATACCTATTATAAGATTGTCCAATTAACATTTGATATGAATATCCTACGACACTAATTTTACATAAAACATAAGTAAGATACAATAGAAAAAGGTGTTCGGACAAGTTGTTTGAGTTTTTCAAAAAATTTGGCCGCATGACTACACATAATTCGTGAAAATTAATATAATTACTCATAATCATGCCTATTATAAGATTGTTCGATTAACATTTTGATATGAATATTCTACGACACTAATTTTCACGAAAACATAAGTAAGATGCATTGGAAACTGCTATTTAAATATGTTGTTTGAATTTTTTAAATTTTTGGCCTTATAACTAGAGATTATTTCATAAAAATTAATATAATTACTCCTAATTATGCCTCTTAAAAGATTATCTATTTAAAGCTTCAATTTGAACATTCTACGATGCTAATGTGGCACAACACCTAAGTAATATGCTTCAAAAATAGCTGTTTAATTAAGTTATTTGACTTTCCTAAAATCTTTGGCTGCATAACTACAGATAAATTCTTATAAATTAATATAATTACTCCTAAATATGTCTATTGTAAGATTTTCCAATTATAACTTCGATATGAATATTCTACGATACAAATTTTGCACAAAACATAAGTAAGATGCATTAGAAACTATTATTTAAAAAAGTAGTTTGAGTTTTTCAATATGTTTGGCCTCATAACAACTCATAATTTCTTAAAAATTAATATAATTACTCATAATTATGTCTATGAAAATATTCTCTAATTATCACTTCGATATGAACATTGTACGACACTAATTTTGCACAAAAAATAAGTAAGAGGCTTTAAAAACAACTGTTTAAACAAGTTCTTTGAGTTTTTCAAAAAAATTAGCCGCATAACTACGCAAAATTTCATGAAAATTAATATAATTACTCCTAATTGTGCCTATTATAAGATTGACCAATTAACACATCGATATGAATATTCTACGACACTAATGTTTCACAAGACATAAGTAAGATTAATTAAAAACAGCTCGTTAAACAAGTTATTTAAGATTTTCAATATTTTTGCCCCATAACTACACACAATCTCACGAAAATTAATATAATTACTCGTAATTATGTCTATTAGAAGATTATCCGATTAACACTTCGATATGAATATTCTATGACACTAATTTTGCACAAAACTTAAGTAAGATGCATTAAAAACAGTCGTTTAAACAAGTTGTTTGTGTTTTGTGTTTTACAAAAAATTTTACCGCATAACTACACATAATTTCTTGCAAATTGATATAGTTACTTCTAAGTATGCATATTATAACATTCTCCAATCAAAACGTCGATATGAATATTCTACGACGCTAATTTTACACAAAACATAAGTAAGATACATTAAAAACAGCTGTTTAAACAAGTTGTTTGAGATTGACAAAATTTATGGCGCATGACTACGTATAATTTCTTGCAAATTGATATAATTGCTTCTAAATATGCCTATTGTAAGATTGTCCAACTAAAACATCAATATGAATATTCTACGACGCTAATTTTGCACAAAACATAAGTAAGATGTATTATAAACAGCTATTTAAATATGTTGGTCGAGTTTTTCAAACTTTTTGGCCGCATAACTACACATAATTTCGTACAAATTAATAAACTTACTCTTAATTGTGTCTATTCTAAGATTGTCTAATTAACACTTCGATATGAATATTCTACGACACTAATTTTTCACAAAACAAAAATCAGATTAATTAGAAACCGTTGTTTAAATGGGTTGTTTAAGATTTTTAACATTTTTTGCCTCATAACTCCACATAATTTCGTGAAAATTAATTTAATTACTACTAATTATGCCTATTAGAAGATTATCCAATTAACACTTTGATATGAACATTCTACGACACTAAATTTGCACAAAACTTAAGTACGATGCATTAAAAACAACCGTTTAAACAAGTTGTTTCATTTTTTTTAATTTTTTGGCCGTATAACTGCACACAATTTCTTGCAAATTGATATAATTGTTTCTAAGTATGCCTATTATAACATTAGCCAATTCAAACATTAATATGAATATTCTACGACACTAATTTTGCACATAACACGAGTATGATGCATTAAAAACGACTGTTTAAACAAGTTGTTTGAGTTTTGTAAAAAATTTTGCTGCAGAACAACACACAATTTCTTGGAAATTAATATTATTACTCCTAAATATGCCTATTATATGATTGTCCAATTAAAACATCAATATGAATATTGTACGACACTAATTTTGCACAAAAAATAAACAATATGCATTAGAAACAGTTATCTAAATATGATGGATGAGTTTTTAAAAATATTTGGCCGCATAGCTGCACATAATTTCGTACAACTTAATATAATTACTCTTATTAGTGCCTATTATAAGGTAGTCCAATTAACACGTCGATAGGAATATTCCACGACACTAATTTTTGGCAAAACAAACGTCACATTAATTAGAAACTGCTGTTAAAACATATTGTTTAAGATTTATAACTTTTTATTGTCCCATAACTGCATATAATTTTGTGAAAATTAATATAATTACTCCTAATTATACCTATTAGAAGATTATCCAATTTACACTTCAATATGAATATTCTTCGACACTAATTTTTCACAAAACATAAGTAAGATGCATTAGAAACTGCTGTTTAAATAAGTTATATCAGTTTTTTAATATTTTTGGCCTCATAACTACACACAATTTCGTGAAAATTAATATTATTACTTCTAATTACGCCTATTCAAATATTATCCTATCGACACTTATGAACATTCTATGAAACTAATTTTGCACAAAACATAAGTAAGATTTTTTTAAAACAGTTGTTTAAAGAAGTTGTTTGAATTTTTTAAATTTTTTGGCTGCATAACTACACATTATTTCTTACAAATTAATATAATTACTCCTAATTATACCTATTATAAGATTTTCCAATTAACACTTTGATATGAATATCCTACGACACTAATTTTACATAAAACATAAGTAAGATACATTAGAAACAACTATTGGAACAAGTTGTTTGATTTTTACAAAAAATTTGGCCGCATAACTACACATAATTCGTGAAAATTAATATAATTACTCAAAATCATGCCTATTATAAGATTGTTCAATTAACACTTCAATATAAATATTCTAACGACACTAATTTTCACAAAAAACATAAGTAAGATGCATTCAAAACTGCTATTTAAACAAGTAGTTTGAATTTTTTTTTAATTTTCTGGCCTCATAACTATATATTATTTCATGAAAATTAATATAATTAGTTTTAATTATGCCTCTTAAAGGATTATGTATTTAAAACTTCAATTTAAACATTATACAACACTACTTTTGCACAAAACATAAGTAAGATGCACTACAAAAAACTGCTTAAACAAGTTGTTTGAGTTTATTAAAAATTTTGGCCGCATAACTACACATAATTTCTTAAAAATTGATATAATTGCTTCTAAGTATGCCTATTATAATATTATCCAACTAAAACATCAATATGAATAATATACGACGCTAATTTTTCACAAAACAAAAGTCAGATTAATTAGAAACTACTATTTAAACGGGTTGTTTAAGATTTTCAGTATTTTTTTACCTCATAACTGCACATAATTTCATTAAAATTAATATAATTACTACTAGTTATGCCTATTAGAAAATTATCCAATTAAAACTTTGATATGAACATTCTACGACATAATTTTGCACAAAACTTAAGTAGGATGCATTAAAAACAACAGTTTAAACAAGTTGTTTGAGTTTTTTAAATTTTTTGGCCGCATAACTACATATAATTTCTTGAAAATTGACATAATTGTTTCTAAGTATGCCTATTATAACATTATCCAATTAAAATATCAATATGAATATTATACGACACTAAGTTTTCATAAAACATAAGTAAGATGCATCAGAAACTGCTGTTTAAACGGGATGTTTCAGTTTTGAACATTTTTAGCTTCATAACTATAAATAATTTAGTGAAAATTAATATAATTATTTCTAATTATGCCTATTAAAACATAATATAATCAACACTTCAATATGAACATTCTATGACACTAATTTTGAACAAAACATAAGTAAGATGCTTTGAAAACTGTTGTTTAAAGAAGTTGCTTGAGTTTTTCAAAAACATTGGCCGCATAACTGCACATAATTTCTTACAAATTAATATATTACTCCTGATTATATCAATTATAAGATTGTTCAATTAACACTTTGATATGAATATCCTACGACACTATTTTTTGTCAAAACAAAAGTCAGATTAATTTGAAACTGCTGTTTAAACAGGTTGTTTAAGATTTATAACTTTTTATTGTCTCATAACTGCATATAATTTCGTGAAAATTAATATAATTACTCCTAATTATACCTATTAGAAGATTACCCTATTTACACTTTGATATTAATATTCTACGACACTAATTTTTCACAAAACGTAAGTATGATGCATCAGAAACTGCTGTTTAATCAAGTTGTTTCAGTTTTTCAATATTTTTGGCCTCATGACAATACATATTTTCGCAAAAATGAATATAATTACTTCTAATTATACCTATTAAAACATTATCCAATCAACACTTCGATATGAACATTCTATGACACTATATTTGCACAAATTTTAAGTAGGATGCATTAAAAATAACTGTTTAAACAAGTTGTTTGAGTTTTTTTAGATTTTTGGCCGCATAACTGCACATAATTTCTTACAAATTAATATAATTACTCCTAATTATACCTATTATAAGATTGTCCAATTAACATTTGATATGAATATCCTACGACACTAATTTTACATAAAACATAAGTAAGATACAATAGAAAAAGGTGTTCGAACAAGTTGTTTGAGTTTTTCAAAAAATTTGGCCGCATGACTACACATAATTCGTGAAAATTAATATAATTACTCATAATCATGCCTATTATAAGATTGTTCGATTAATATTTTGATATGAATATTCTACGACACTAATTTTCACGAAAACATAAGTAAGATGCATTGGAAACTGCTATTTAAATATGTTGTTTGAATTTTTTAAATTTTTTGGCCTCATAACTACAGATTATTTCATGAATATTAATATAATGACTCCTAATTATGCCTCTTAAAGGATTATCCATTTAAAACTTCGATTTGAACATTCTACGACGCTAATTTTGCACAACACCTAAGTAATATGCTTTCAAGACAGCTGTTTAATTAAGTTATTTGACTTTCCTAAAATCTTTGGCCGCATAACTACACATAAATTCTTATAAATTAATATAATTACTCCTAAATATGTCTATTGTAAGATTTTCCGATTATAACTTCGATATGAATATTCTACGACACAAATTTTGCACAAAACATAAGTAAGATGCATTAGAAACTATTATTTAAAAAAATAGTTTGAGTTTTTCAATATGTTTGGCCTCATAATAACTCATAATTTCTTATAAATTACTATAATTACTCATAATTATGTCTATGAAAATATTCTCTAATTATCACTTTGATATGAACATTGTACGACACTAATTTTGCACAAAAAATAAGTAAGAGGCTTTAAAAACAACTGTTTAAATAAGTTCTTTGAGTTTTTCAAAAAAAGTAGCCGCATAACTACGCAAAATTTCATGAAAATTAATATAATTACTCCTAATTGTGCCTATTATAAGATTGACCAATTAACACATCGATATGAATATTCTACGACACTAATGTTTCACAAGACATAAGTAAGATTAATTAAAAACAACTCGTTAAACAAGTTATTTAAGATTTTCAATATTTTTGCCCCATAACTACACACAATCTCACGAAAATTAATATAATTACTCGTAATTATGTCTATTAGAAGATTATCCGATTAACACTTCGATATGAACATTCTATGACACTAATTTTGCACAAAACTTAAGTAAGATGCATTAAAAACAGTCGTTTAAACAAGTTGTTTGTGTTTTACAAAAAAATTTACCGCATAACTACACATAATTTCTTGCAAATTGATATAGTTACTTCTAAGTATGCGTATTATAACATTCTCCAATCAAAACGTCGATATGAATATTCTACGACGCTAATTTTACACAAAACATAAGTAAGATACATTAAAAACAGCTGTTTAAACAAGTTGTTTGAGATTGTCAAAATTTCTGGCGCATGACTACATATAATTTCTTGCAAATTGATATAATTGCTTCTAAATATGCCTATTGTAAGATTGTCCAATTAAAACATCAATATGAATATTCTACGACGCTAATTTTGCACAAAACATAAGTAAGATGTATTATAAAAAGCAATTTAAATATGTTGGTTGAGTTTTTCAAACTTTTTGGCCGCATAACTACACATAATTTCGTACAAATTAATAAACTTACTCTTAATTGTGCCTATTCTAAGATTGTCTAATTAACACTTCGATATGAATATTCTACGACACTAATTTTTCACAAAACAAAAGTCAGATTAATTAGAAACTGTTGTTTAAATGGGTTGTTTAAGATTTTTAACATTTTTTGCCTCATAACTCCACATAATTTCGTGAAAAATAATTTAATTACTACTAATTATGCCTATTAAAAGATTATCCAATTAACACTTTGATATGAACATTCTACGACACTAAATTTGCACAAAACTTAAGTACGATGCATTAAAAACAACCGTTTAAACAAGTTGTTTCAGTTTTTTTAATTTTTTGGCCGTATAACTGCACACAATTTCTTGCAAATTGATATAATTGTTTCTAAGTATGCCTATTATAACATTAGCCAATTCAAACATTAATATGAATATTCTACGACACTAATTTTGCACATAACACGAGTATGATGCATTAAAAACGACTGTTTAAACAAGTTGTTTGAGTTTTGTAAAAAAATTTGCTGCAGAACAACACACAATTTCTTGGAAATTAATATTATTACTCCTAAATATGCCTATTATATGATTGTCCAATTAAAACATCAATATGAATATTGTACGACACTAATTTTGCACAAAAAATAAGTAAGATGCATTAAAAACAGCTATTTAAAATGTTGGTTGAGTTTTTAAAATTTTTTGGCCGCGTAGCTACACATAATTTCGTACAACTTAATATAATTACTCTTATTAGTGCCTATTATAATGTAGTCCAATTAACACGTCGATAGGAATATTCCACGACACTAATTTTTGGCAAAACAAACGTCACATTAATTAGAAACTGCTGTTAAAACATATTGTTTAAGATTTTTAACTTTTTTTGCCACATAACTGCTCATAATTTTGTGAAAATTAATATAATTACTCCAAATTATACCTATTAGAAGATTATCCAATTTACACTTCAATATGAATATTCTTCGACACTAATTTTTCACAAAACATAAGTAAGATGCATTAGAAACTGCTGTTTAAATAAGTTATATCAGTTTTTTTAATATTTTTGGCCTCATAACTACACACAATTTCGTGAAAATTAATATTATTACTTCTAATTACGCCTATTCAAATATTATCCTATCGACACTTATGAACATTCTATGAAACTAATTTTGCACAAAACATAATTAAGATTTTTTTTAAAACAGCTGTTTAAAGAAGTTGTTTGAATTTTTTAAATTTTTTGGCTGCATAACTACACATTATTTCTTACAAATTAATATAATTACTCCTAATTATACCTATTATAAGATTTTCCAATTAACACTTTGATATGAATATCCTACGACACTAATTTTACATAAAACATAAGTAAGATACATTAGAAACAACTATTGGAACAAGTTGTTTGATTTTTACAAAAAATTTGGCCGCATAACTACACATAATTCGTGAAAATTAATATAATTACTCAAAATCATGTCTATTATAAGATTGTTCAATTAACACTTCAATATAAATAATCTAACGACACTAATTTTCACAAAAAACATAAGTAAGATGCATTCAAAACTGCTATTTAAACAAGTAGTTTGAATTTTTTTTTAATTTTCTGGCCTCATAACTATATATTATTTCGTGAAAATTAATATAATTAGTTTTAATTATGCCTCTTAAAGGATTATGTATTTAAAACTTCAATTTAAACATTATACAACACTACTTTTGCACAAAACATAAAGTAAGATGCACTACAAAAAACTGCTTAAACAAGTTGTTTGAGTTTATTAAAATTTTTGGCCGCATAACTACACATAATTTCTTAAAAATTGATATAATTGCTTCTAAGTATGCCTATTATAATATTATCCAACTAAAACATCAATATGAATAATATATGACGCTAATTTTTCACAAAACAAAAGTCAGATTAATTAGAAACTACTATTTAAACGGGTTGTTTAAGATTTTCAGTATTTTTTTTACCTCATAACTGCACATAATTTCATTAAAATTAATATAATTACTACTAGTTATGCCTATTAGAAAATTATCCAATTAAAACTTTGATATGAACATTCTACGACATAATTTTGCACAAAACTTAAGTAGGATGCATTAAAAACAACAGTTTAAACAAGTTGTTTGAGTTTTTTAAATTTTTTGGCCGCATAACTACATATAATTTCTTGAAAATTGACATAATTGTTTCTAAGTATGCCTATTATAACATTATCCAATTAAAATATCAATATGAATATTATACGACACTAAGTTTTCATAAAACATAAGTAAGATGCATCAGAAACTGCTGTTTAAACGGGATGTTTCAGTTTTGAACATTTTTAGCTTCATAACTATAAATAATTTAGCGAAAATTAATATAATTATTTCTAATTATGCCTATTAAAACATAATATAATCAACACTTCAATATGAACATTCTATGACACTAATTTTGAACAAAACATAAGTAAGATGCTTTGAAAACTGTTGTTTAAAGAAGTTGCTTGAGTTTTTCAAAAACATTGGCCGCATAACTGCACATAATTTCTTACAAATTAATATATTACTCCTGATTATATCAATTATAAGATTGTTCAATTAACACTTTGATATGAATATCCTACGACACTATTTTTTGTCAAAACAAAAGTCAGATTAATTTGAAACTGCTGTTTAAACAGGTTGTTTAAGATTTATAACTTTTTATTGTCTCATAACTGCATATAATTTCGTGAAAATTAATATAATTACTCCTAATTATACCTATTAGAAGATTACCCTATTTACACTTTGATATTAATATTCTACGACACTAATTTTTCACAAAACGTAAGTATGATGCATCAGAAACTGCTGTTTAATCAAGTTGTTTCAGTTTTTCAATATTTTTGGCCTCATGACAATACATATTTTCGCAAAAATGAATATAATTACTTCTAATTATACCTATTAAAACATTATCCAATCAACACTTCGATATGAACATTCTATGACACTATATTTGCACAAAATTTAAGTAAGATGCATTAAAAATAACTGTTTAAACAAGTTGTTTGAGTTATTTTAGATTTTTGGCCGCATAACTGCACATAATTTCTTACAAATTAATATAATTACTCCTAATTATACCTATTATAAGATTGTCCAATTAACATTTGATATGAATATCCTACGACACTAATTTTACATAAAACATAAGTAAGATACAATAGAAAAAGGTGTTCGAACAAGTTGTTTGAGTTTTTCAAAAAATTTGGCCGCATGACTACACATAATTCGTGAAAATTAATATAATTACTCATAATCATGCCTATTATAAGATTGTTCGATTAACATTTTGATATGAATATTCTACGACACTAATTTTCACGAAAACATAAGTAAGATGCATTGGAAACTGCTATTTAAATATGTTGTTTGAATTTTTTAAATTTTTTGGCCTCATAACTACAGATTATTTCATGAATATTAATATAATGACTCCTAATTATGCCTCTTAAAGGATTATCCATTTAAAACTTCGATTTGAACATTCTACGACGCTAATTTTGCACAACACCTAAGTAATATGCTTTCAAGACAGCTGTTTAATTAAGTTATTTGACTTTCCTAAAATCTTTGGCCGCATAACTACACATAAATTCTTATAAATTAATATAATTACTCCTAAATATGTCTATTGTAAGATTTTCCGATTATAACTTCGATATGAATATTCTACGACACAAATTTTGCACAAAACATAAGTAAGATGCATTAGAAACTATTATTTAAAAAAATAGTTTGAGTTTTTCAATATGTTTGGCCTCATAATAACTCATAATTTCTTATAAATTACTATAATTACTCATAATTATGTCTATGAAAATATTCTCTAATTATCACTTTGATATGAACATTGTACGACACTAATTTTGCACAAAAAATAAGTAAGAGGCTTTAAAAACAACTGTTTAAATAAGTTCTTTGAGTTTTTCAAAAAAAGTAGCCGCATAACTACGCAAAATTTCATGAAAATTAATATAATTACTCCTAATTGTGCCTATTATAAGATTGACCAATTAACACATCGATATGAATATTCTACGACACTAATGTTTCACAAGACATAAGTAAGATTAATTAAAAACAACTCGTTAAACAAGTTATTTAAGATTTTCAATATTTTTGCCCCATAACTACACACAATCTCACGAAAATTAATATAATTACTCGTAATTATGTCTATTAGAAGATTATCCGATTAACACTTCGATATGAACATTCTATGACACTAATTTTGCACAAAACTTAAGTAAGATGCATTAAAAACAGTCGTTTAAACAAGTTTTTGTGTTTTACAAAAAAATTTACCGCATAACTACACATAATTTCTTGCAAATTGATATAGTTACTTCTAAGTATGCGTATTATAACATTCTCCAATCAAAACGTCGATATGAATATTCTACGACGCTAATTTTACACAAAACATAAGTAAGATACATTAAAAACAGCTGTTTAAACAAGTTGTTTGAGATTGTCAAAATTTCTGGCGCATGACTACATATAATTTCTTGCAAATTGATATAATTGCTTCTAAATATGCCTATTGTAAGATTGTCCAACTAAAACATCAATATGAATATTCTACGACGCTAATTTTGCACAAAACATAAGTAAGATGTATTATAAACAGCTATTTAAATATGTTGGTCGAGTTTTACAAACTTTTTGGCCGCATAACTACACATAATTTCGTACAAATTAATAAACTTACTCTTAATTGTGTCTATTCTAAGATTGTCTAATTAACACTTCGATATGAATATTCTACGACACTAATTTTTCACAAAACAAAAATCAGATTAATTAGAAACCGTTGTTTAAATGGGTTGTTTCAGATTTTTAACATTTTTTGTCTCATAACTCCACATAATTTCGTGAAAATTAATTTAATTACTACTAATTATGCCTATTAGAAGATTATCCAATTAACACTTTGATATGAACATTCTACGACACTAAATTTGCACAAAACTTAAGTACGATGCATTAAAAACAACCGTTTAAACAAGTTGTTTCAATTTTTTTTAATTTTTTGGCCGTATAACTGCACACAATTTATTGCAAATTGATATAATTGTTTCTAAGTATGCCTATTATAACATTAGCCAATTCAAACATTAATATGAATATTCTGCGACACTAATTTTGCACATAACACGAGTATGATGCATTAAAAACGACTGTTTAAACAAGTTGTTTGAGTTTTGTAAAAACGTTTGCTGCAGAACAACACACAATTTCTTGGAAATTAATATTATTACTCCCAAATATGCCTATTATATGATTGTCCAATTAAAACATCAATATGAATATTGTACGACACTAATTTTGCACAAAAAATAAGTAAGATGCATTAAAAACAGCTATTTAAATTGTTGGTTGAGTTTTTAAAATTTTTTGGCCGCGTAGCTACACATAATTTCGTACAACTTAATATAATTACTCTTATTAGTGCCTATTATAAGGTAGTCCAATTAACAAGTCGATAGGAATATTCCACGACACTAATTTTTGGCAAAATAAACGTCACATTAATTAGAAACTGCTGTTAAAACATATTGTTTAAGATTTTTAACTTTTTTTGCCACATAACTGCTCATAATTTTGTGATAATTAATATAATTACTCCAAATTATACCTATTAGAAGATTATCCAATTTACACTTCAATATGAAATTCTTCGACACTAATTTTTCACAAAACATAAGTAAGATGCATTAGAAACTGCTGTTTAAATAAGTTATATCAGTTTTTTAATATTTTTGGCCTCATAACTACACACAATTTCGTGAAAATTAATATTATTACTTCTAATTACGCCTATTCAAATATTATCCTATCGACACTTATGAACATTCTATGAAACTAATTTTGCACAAAACATAAGTAAGATTTTTTTAAAACAATTGTTTAAAGAAGATGTTTGAATTTTTTAAATTTTTTGGCTGCATAACTACACATTATTTCTTACAAATTAATATAATTACTCCTAATTATACCTATTATAATATTGTCCAATTAACACTTTGATATGAATATCCTACGACACTAATTTTACATAAAACATAAGTAAGATACATTAGAAACAACTATTGGAACAAGTTGTTTGATTTTTACAAAAAATTTGGCCGCATAACTACACATAATTCATGAAAATTAATATAATTACTCGAAATCATGCCTATTATAAGATTGTTCAATTAACACTTCAATATAAATATTCTAACGACACTAATTTTCACAAAAAACATAAGTAAGATGCATTCAAAACTGCTATTTAAACAAGTAGTTTGAATTTTTTTTAATTTTCTGGCCTCATAACTATATATTATTTCGTGAAAATTTATATAATTAGTTTTAATTATGCCTCTTAAAGGATTATGTATTTAAAACTTCAATTTAAACATTATACAATACTATTTTTGCACAAAACATAAAGTAAGATGCACTACAAAAAACTGCTTAAACAAGTTGTTTGAGTTTATTAAAAATTTTGGCCGCATAACTACACATAATTTCTTAAAAATTGATATAATTTCTTCTAAGTATGCCTATAATATTATTATCCAACTAAAACATCAATATGAATAATATACGACGCTAATTTTTCACAAAACAAAAGTCAGATTAATTAGAAACTGCTGTTTAAACGGGTTGTTTAAGATTTTCAGTATTTTTTTACCTCATAACTGCACATAATTTCATTAAAATTAATATAATTACTACTAGTTATGCCTGTTAGAAAATTATCCAATTAAAACTTTGATATGAACATTCTACGACATAATTTTGCACAAAACTTAAGTAAGATGCATTAAAAACAACAGTTTAAACAAGTTGTTTGACTTTTTTAAATTTTTTGGCCGCATAACTACATATAATTTCTTGAAAATTGACATAATTATTTCTAAGTATGCCTATTATAACAATATGCAATTAAAATATCAATATGAATATTATACGACACTAAGTTTTCATAAAACATAAGTAAGATGCATCGAAAACTGCTTTTTTAAACGGGATGTTTCAGTTTTTGAACATTTTTAGCCTCATAACTATAAATAATTTAGCGAAAATTAATATAATTATTTCTAATTATGCCTATTAAAACATAATCTTATCAACACTTCAATATGAACATTCTATGACACTAATTTTGAACAAAACATAAGTAAGATGCTTTGAAAACTGTTGTTTAAAGAAGTTGCTTGAGTTTTTCAAAAACATTAGCCGCATAACTGCACATAATTTCTTACAAATTAATATATTACTCCTGATTATATCAATTATAAGATTGTTCAATTAACACTTTGATATGAATATCCTACGACACTATTTTTTGTCAAAACAAAAGTCAGATTAATTTGAAACTGCTTTTAAACAGGTTGTTTAAGATTTATAACTTTTTATTGTCTCATAACTGCATATAATTTCGTGAAAATTAATATAATTACTCCTAATTATACCTATTAGAAAATTATCCTATTTACACTTTGATATTAATATTCTACGACACTAATTTTTCACAAAACGTAAGTATGATGCATCAGAAACTGCTGTTTAATCAAGTTGTTTCAGTTTTTCTATATTTTTGGCCTCATGACAATACATATTTTCGCAAAAATGAATAAAATTACTTCTAATTATACCTATTAAAACATTATCCAATCAACACTTCGTTATGAACATTCTATGACACTATATTTGCACAAAATTTAAGATGCATTAAAAATAACTGTTTAAACAAGTTGTTTGAGTTTTTTTTAGATTTTTGGCCGCATAACTGCACATAATTTCTTACAAATTAATATAATTACTCCTAATTATACCTATTATAAGATTGTCCAATTAACATTTGATATGAATATCCTACGACACTAATTTTACATAAAACATAAGTAAGATACAATAGAAAAAGGTGTTCGAACAAGTTGTTTGAGTTTTTCAAAAAATTTGGCCGCATGACTACACATAATTCGTGAAAATTAATATAATTACTCATAATCATGCCTATTATAAGATTGTTCGATTAACATTTTGATATGAATATTCTACGACACTAATTTTCACGACAACATAAGTAAGATGCATTGAAAACTGCTATTTAAATATGTTGTTTGAATTTTTTAAATTTTTTGGCCTCATAACTACAGATTATTTCATGAATATTAATATAATAACTCCTAATTATGCCTTTTAAAGGATTATCCATTTAAAACTTCGATTTGAACATTCTACGACGCTAATTTTGCACAACACCTAAGTAATATGCTTTCAAGACAGCTGTTTAATTAAGTTATTTGACTTTCCTAAAATCTTTGGCCGCATAACTACACATAAATTCTTATAAATTAATATAATTACTCCTAAATATGTCTATTGTAAGATTTTCCGATTATAACTTCGATATGAATATTCTACGACACAAATTTTACACAAAACATAAGTAAGATGCATTAGAAACTATTATTTAAAAAAGTAGTTTGAGTTTTTCAATATGTTTGGCCTCATAACAACTCATAATTTCTTAAAAATTAATATAATTACTCATAATTATGTCTATGAAAATATTCTCTAATTATCACTTCGATATGAACATTGTAAGATACTAATTTTGCACAAAAAATAAGTAAGAGGCTTTAAAAACAACTGTTTAAACAAGTTCTTTGAGTTTTTCAAAAAAATTAGCCTCATAACTACGCAAAATTTCATGAAAATTAATATAATTACTCCTAATTGTGCCTATTATAAGATTGACCAATTAACACATCGATATGAATATTCTACGACACTAATGTTTCACAAGACATAAGTAAGATTAATTAAAAACAGCTAGTTAAACAAGTTATTTAAGATTTTCAATATTTTTGCCCCATAACTACACACAATCTCACGAAAATTAATATAATTACTCCTAATTATGTCTATTAGAAGATTATCCGATTAACACTTCGATATGAACATTCTATGACACTAATTTTGCACAAAACTTAAGTAAGATGCATTAAAAACAGTCGTTTAAACAAGTTGTTTGTGTTTTATAAAAAAATTTACCGCATAACTACACATAATTTCTTGCAAATTGATATAGTTACTTCTAAGTATGCGTATTATAACATTCTCCAATCAAAACGTCGATATGAATATTCTACGACGCTAATTTTACACAAAACATAAGTAAGATACATTAAAAACAGTTGTTTAAACAAGTTGTTTGAGATTTTCAAGATTTCTGGCGCATGACTACATATAATTTCTTGCAAATTGATATAATTGCTTCTAAATATGTCTATTATAAGATTGTCCAATTAAAACATCAATATGAATATTCTACGACGCTAATTTTGCATAAAACATAAGTAAGATGTATTATAAACAACTATTTAAATATATTGGTCGAGTTTTTCAAACTTTTTGGCCGCATAACTACACATAATTTCGTACAAATTAATAAACTTACTCTTAATTGTGTCTATTCTAAGATTGTCTAATTAACACTTCGATATGAATATTCTACGACACTAATTTTTCACAAAACAAAAATCAGATTAATTAGAAACCGTTGTTTAAATGGGTTGTTTAAGATTTTTAACATTTTTTGCCTCATAACTCCACATAATTTCGTGAAAATTAATTTAATAAATACTAATTATGTCTATTAGAAGATTATCCAATTAACACTTTGATATGAACATTCTACGACACTAAATTTGCACAAAACTTAAGTACGATGCATTAAAAATAACTGTTTAAACAAGTTATTTCAGTTTTTTTAATTTTTTGGCCGTATAACTGCACACAATTTCTTGCAAATTGATATAATTGTTTCTAAGTATGCCTATTATAACATTGGCCAATTCAAACATTAATATGAATATTCTATGACACTAATTTTGCACATAACACGAGTATGATGCATTAAAAACGACTGTTTAAACAAGTTGTTTGAGTTTTGTAAAAACGTTTGCTGCAGAACAACACATAATTCGTGAAAATTAATATAATTACTCCTAATCATGCCTATTATAAGATTGTTCGATTAACATTTTGATATGAATATTCTACGACACTAATTTTCACAAAAACATAAGTAAGATGCATTAAAAACATGAAAAATGTTGGTTGATTTTTTAAATATGTTGTTTGAAACTTTTAATTAAATTAGTTTTAAGGTAGTCCACATTAACTAAAGAATATTCATGAATATTACTTTTTTGCCACATAACTTGCTCATAATTTTGTGATAATTAATATAATGACTCCTAATTATTCCTCTTAAAGGATTATCCATTTACAAACTTCGATTTGAATATTCTACGACACTAATTTTGCACAAAACCTAAGTAATATGCCTTAAGAAACTTGTTTAAATAAGTTATTTGACTTTCCTAATATTTTTGGCCTCATAACTACACACAAATTTCTTAAAATTAATATAATTACTCCTAAATATGTCTATTATAAATATTTTGATTATAACTTCTTATGAATATTCTATGAAACAAATTTTACACAAAACATAAGTAAGATGCATTAGAAACTATTATATAAAAAGTAGTTTGAATTTTTTCAAATTTTTTGGCCTCATAACTACTCATTATTTCTTACAAATTAACATAATTACTCATAATTATGTCTATTATAATATTATCTAATTAACACTTTGATATGAACATTGTACGACACTAATTTTGCACAAAACATAAGTAAGATACATTAGAAACAACTATTGGAACAAGTTCTTTGAGTTTTTCAAAAAAATTAGCCGCATAACTACACAAAATTTCATGAAAATTAATATAATTACTCCTAATTATGCCTATTATAAGATTGATTAATTAACACTTCGATATAAATATTCTAACGACACTAATTTGTCACAAGACATAAGTAAGATTAATTAAAAATAGCTCGTTAGACAAGTTATTTAAGATTTTTAATATTTTTGCCCCATAACTACACATAATTTCATGGAAATTAATTTAATTACTCTTAATTATGTATATTAGAAGATTATCCGATTAACACTTCGATATGATCATTCTATGACACTAATTTTGCACAAAACTTAAGTAAAATGCATTAAAAACAGCTGTTTAAACAAGTTATTTTAGTTTTACAAAAATTTTGCCGAATAACTACACATAATTTCTTACAAATTGATATAATTTCTTCTAAGTATGCCTATTATAATATTATCCAATTAAAACATCAATATGAATAATATGCGATGCTAATTTTTTACAAAACAAATTTCAGATTAATTAGAAACTGCTGTTCAAACGGGTTGTTTAAGATTTTCAAAATTTTTTACCTCATAACTGCACATAATTTCATAAAGATTAATATAATTACTACTAGTTATGCCTATTAGAAAATTATCCAATTAAAACTTTGATATGAACATTCTACGACATAATTTTGCACAAAACTTAAGTATGATGCATTAAAAACAACAGTTTAAACAAGTTGTTTGAGTTTTTTTAAATTTTTTGGCCGCATAACTTCATATAATTTCTTGAAAATTGATATAATTGTTTCTAAGTATGCATATTATAATATTATCTAATTAAAACATCAATATGAATATTATACGACACTATGTTTTCATAAAACATAAGTAAGATGCATCGAAGCTAACTTGTTTAAACGAGATGTTTTAGTTTTTGAACATTTTTAGCCTCATAACTATAAATAATTTAGTGAAAATTAATATAATTATTTCTAATTATGCCTATTAAAACATTATCTAATAAACACTTCAATATGAACATTCTATGACACTAATTTTGAACAAAACATAAGTAAGATGCTTTGAAAACTAGTTGTTTAAAGAAGTTTTGAGTTTTTAAAAACATTGGCCGCATAACTGCACATAATTTCTTACAAATTAATATATTACTCCTAATTATATCAATTATAAGATTGTTCAATTAACTCTTTGATATGAATATCCTACGACACTATTTTTTGTCAAAACAAAAGTCGATTAATTTGAAACTATTATTAAAAAAAAAAAAAAATTGTTTAAGATTTATAACTTTTTTTGTCTCATAACTGCATATAATTTCGTGAAAATTAATATAATTACTCCTAATTATACCTATTAGAAGATTATCCTATTTACACTTTGATATTAATATTCTACGACACTAATTTTTCACAAAACGTAAGTATGATGCATTAAAAACAATTGTTTAATCAAGTTGTTTCAGTTTTTCAATATTTTTGGCTTCATGACAATACATATTTTAAAAAATGAATATAATTACTTCTAATTATACCTATTAAAACATTATCCAATCAACACTTCATATGAACATTCTATGACACTATATTTGCACAAAATTTAAGTAATATGCATTAAAAATAACTGTTTAAACAAGTTGTTTGAGTTTTTTTAGATTTTTGGCCGCATAACTGCACATAATTTCTTACAAATTAATATAATTACTCCTAATTATACCTATTATAAGATTGTCCAATTAACATTTGATATGAATATCCTACGACACTAATTTTACATAAAACATAAGTAAGATACAATAGAAAAAGGTGTTCGGACAAGTTGTTTGAGTTTTTCAAAAAATTTGGCCGCATGACTACACATAATTCGTGAAAATTAATATAATTACTCATAATCATGCCTATTATAAGATTGTTCGATTAACATTTTGATATGAATATTCTACGACACTAATTTTCACGAAAACATAAGTAAGATGCATTGAAAGCTGCTATTTAAATATGTTGTTTGAATTTTTTAAATTTTTTGGCCTCATAACTACAGATTATTTCATGAATATTAATATAATGACTCCTAATTATGCCTCTTAAAGGATTATCCATTTAAAACTTCAATTTGAACATTCTACGACGCTAATTTTGCACAACACCTAAGTAATATGCTTTCAAGACAATTTGTTTAATTAAGTTATTTGACTTTCCTAAAATCTTTGGTGCATAACTACAGATAAATTCTTATAAATTAATATAATTACTCCTAAATATGTCTATTGTAAGATTTTCCAATTATAACTTCGATATGAATATTCTACGATACAAATTTTGCACAAAACATAAGTAAGATGCATTAGAAACTATTATTTAAAAAGTAGTTTGAGTTTTTCAATATGTTTGGCCTCATAACAACTCATAATTTCTTAAAAATTAATATAATTACTCATAATTATGTCTATGAAAATATTCTCTAATTATCACTTCGATATGAACATTGTACGACACTAATTTTGCACAAAAAATAAGTAAGAGGCTTTAAAAACAAGCTTGTTTAAACAAGTTCTTTGAGTTTTTCAAAAAAATTAGCCGCATAACCACGCAAAATTTCATGAAAATTAATATAATTACTCCTAATTGTGCCTATTATAAGATTGACCAATTAACACATCGATATGAATATTCTACGACACTAATGTTTCACAAGACATAAGTAAGATTAATTAAAAACAGCTTCGTTAAACAAGTTATTTAAGATTTTCAATATTTTTGCCCCATAACTACACACAATCTCACGAAAATTAATATAATTACTCGTAATTATGTCTATTAGAAGATTATCCGATTAACACTTCGATATGAATATTCTATGACACTAATTTTGCACAAAACTTAAGTAAGATGCATTAAAAACAGTCGTTTAAACAAGTTGTTTGTGTTTTATAAAACATTTACCGCATAACTACACATAATTTCTTGCAAATTGATATAGTTACTTCTAAGTATGCGTATTATAACATTCTCCAATCATAACGTCGATATGAATATTCTACGACGCTAATTTTAAATTAAAGATAAGTTAGATACATTAAAAACAGCTGTTTAAACAAGTTGTTTGAGATTTTCAAGATTTCTGGCACATGACTACATATAATTTCTTGCAAATTGATATAATTGCTTCTAAATATGTTTATTGTAAGATTGTCCAATTAAAACATCAATATGAATATTCTACGACGCTAATTTTGCATAAAACATAAGTAAGATGTATTATAAACAGCTATTTAAATATGTTGGTCGAGTTTTTCAAACTTTTTGGCCGCATAACTACACATAATTTCGTACAAATTAATAAACTTACTCTTAATTGTGTCTATTCTTATATATTAATATAATTACTTCTAAATATGACTATTGTAAGATTTTCTAATTTAAATTTTAATATGAATATTCTATGACATAAATTTTGCATAAAATATATGTAAGATGCATTAAAAACTATTATTTAAAAAAAATAGTTTGAGTTTTTTTCAATATGTTTGGCCTCATAACTGCATATAATTTCTTAAAATTAATATAATTACTCATAATTATATTTATTAAAATATTATTAAATTATCACTTTGATATGAAAATTCTATGATACTAATTTTGCACAAAAAAAATAAGTAAGAGGCATTAAAAACAACTGTTTAAATAAGTTCTTTGAGTTTTTCAAAGTTTTAGATCGCATAACTACGCAAAATTTAACACAAATTATTGTAACTACTCATAATTATGTCTATTATAAAATTATCCAATGAACACATCAATATGAATATTCTTCGACATTATTTTTTCACAAAACATAAGTAAGATTAATTAAAAACAGCTGGTTAAACAAGTTATTTTTTTCATGCAGTGTTAACTTCTAAAGTATGAGGTATTCATCTTTTCTACATAAGATATGTATGTGTGTGATTTCTACCAAACGCTATCCGTAAAAGGTGGCTATAAAGGTAACTCTTCGGTATACATAACTTATGCGGAGGAAGAGATGATTTATCAAAAGTACTATTGTCTCTCGTATCTCTATACGAGTTATAGCATCACTGGGCCCCTTGATAGAGTAAGATTATCTACTAGAGGTATAATTATATGAGTAATTATATTTGATAATTTACTCAGGATTAAAAAAAAGATTAAGTTTACAAGGATGACACATACCTATCTTGAAATTGATCTGATAGCTATGAGACAAAAGAATTAACACAAATAAATAATTTACTGGATCATGATATTGTACAGTACAACATCATCTGTGTAATTGAATGGTCATAGTATATTCTGCTAGATGTCTCATATGATTATAGAAGTTAAAACAATTTTAATTTTATTTACCAATATAACACGGATCTTGTCGGGACACACCACATAGGAGTTAACCTGAGAATCTTATTGATTATTTATAAATTATTTATAATTAATAATAAGATAGTTATAATTAATTATATATAATATAATTAAATTATATTTGTCATAGAGATGATAAAAAGCAAAAACCTGATTGAATTTATAACATGTTGGACACATCGTATAAATTTACCGAAACAACAACCAAGAGAAATATAATTGTACATGATAATTATATATATATATATATTTGATTTGGATTTAAGTATTAATTATGGATTTAAATTTTGAGTTGAAAGCCCATTAATAATTAAAAACCCAAAATAAAAAAGCCCCCAAAAGCCCAAAATCAAAAAGGCCCAACGACAAACTTGTAAATTTGATCAACTTTATATTTTTGCCAACCAAGTAATGACATTTTGGTAAACTTTTTGAAAGGCTATAAATAGAGGGGTGGGATGAGAGAGAAAAATTACTAATTTCGGGATATCGTATCTGATCAATTCAGTTCTATTTTCTCTCTTTCTCAGTTTACGGTTGTTTCAAAATTCACGGGATTGGTGAATAATGTTTTTACAAAAGTTGTGGTATTTCTGAACTTTTGTGTGAAATAGAATAACTGCGAGTCATGAATAATACTATTTCATTTTTTTCTCAGTGAAT
This sequence comes from Schoenoplectus tabernaemontani, assembly GCA_037127355.1. Classification (NCBI taxonomy): domain Eukaryota; kingdom Viridiplantae; phylum Streptophyta; class Magnoliopsida; order Poales; family Cyperaceae; genus Schoenoplectus; species Schoenoplectus tabernaemontani. The sequence continues at coordinate 21,034,439 of CM073748.1, read as the reverse complement.
AGTGTTTTTGCAAGAAACCACAATTTATGGTATTTCTGACAAAAGAAATAAGCCGCTCTCTGGTCAGTCCTGGTGGATAACCTACAGAGGTATCACACGTGTGATACTCCGAGACAAACCGATTTGCATTCCAATTGAAATTTAAAAATGAGGTATAAAATCTTATATTAATCTATTTGATTGTTGAGTAGATTAATATTTTAGAAATCAATCATGGAGTAGATCTATAAAGGATTAAAAAATTATGTATCTCTCGATAATCATTCGACACACCGCTTTAACCCTTCGCTTAAGTTAGAAGTAAAATAATATTTTACGGTCTTTTGCAAAGGATTAAAATGTATGTATCTCTCAGTAATCATCCGACATACTTTAATCCCTAGTTTAAATAGAAGTAAAATTTTTGTTTTACGGTCTTTCTGCAGTTTAAGCCTTAACATGATTTGGTTGGACCAAAACCCAACAATAACTGCATACAATTTCTTGCAAATTTATATAATTGCTTCTAAATATGTCTATTATATGATTCTCCAATCAAAGCATGAATATGAATATTCTACGATACTAATTTTACATAAAATATAAGTTAGATGTATTAAAAATATCTGTTGAAAATTGCTTTTTTTGCCATCAATCCAATGTCCGCTATTTAGACCCTTCGTATTTTTCTAATTACTAATAGTAAGTTCGATTCCATACAGTTACCTACTGTGACAAACTTGAGCTGAAAAATGGTACATATGAGCTTGAATATCTGATTCCCGAAGCTCTTGCACCAATAGATCATTTTTACTCTTACGTAATGTTATTTGGCGCGTGTACGTCAATTATGTATAGTGACTTATGACTTGAATTAACATCACAATCAATAGTAATGTATTTTAAACCCAAAATATAATTTATATATAATTTAGACACTACATTGGAGGGTTAAAATAGAAAATTATTATAATATAGAATATCATAAATTTTTGATAGGTATATTATTTTTTTTAAAAAAAAATTGGGGTCCACGGCCCCTGTACCTCGCTAAGAACCGCCACTGATAGTCGAACAAAATATGAACAAAACACATTTATAACATTGTAACCGCATTCATGCATTTTATATCCTTCCACTACATGTATAAATTTCATGACCAGAAATGTTAAAAAAGCAAAACAACAAGTGTTAACTTAGGATTTTATTATTTTTATTAATTTCATAAACTAAATAAGGAATGTTTTATTTTATTTATTTTTATTTACGTTGAAGATTCTATTGGATCCGCTTATAACGGAAAAAAAGATTCTTTCATTTTATCAGGGAATTGCGTTATTTATATTTTTTTACTTACAGAAGTATATATGAATAGTAAATTATTTATCTAAGAACTAGAAGGTCACGTTATAAAATCTTTCTAAATTCTATATTAAGATAGTTTAAATCTTTAAAAGATTATACTTCAAATGAAAATAGTTCGGATAATATATGTTCCAAGTTCCAACGATCATTTGGGGGAAGATTCTTTCCTATCTTTCTAAATTCTAATAAATTAAGATAATTCAAATCTTTAAAGATTCTGCTAAATGAAAATAATTCGGATATTATGTGTTCCAAAGGTCATTTCGGGGGGAGATTCGTGGAATGAAACATGCACCGTGCTCATCTGATCTGATCCGCGTGAATGCTCCAGCTCCCTTAATTAATGAGCTACCGATGCGTGTTATGGAAGCTACCTGCGAATCGTACAAGATCTCATTTGTACCTGAGAGAGAGAGAGAGAGAGGAGAGATATGGCAACAAATGCGGATCTGATTTGTTCTACAAGTTTCCCATCTGACCCAACTAAATAGCCCTTTCCAGCTTCCCTAACTAAGGGTCCGCCTAGGGTTTATGACTCCCCCGTCTACCTTCCTCATTGCAAAACCCGCCCTCAGACTCAGACCTCGTTGCCCTTCTCCCAGTGCCCGTCCCATCTCCAATTTCAAATACATTTCCTCCTCTGTTCTTCTCTGGATCCATACTTTGTACTTTTATTTCCTATTCCGACCTCCGGCGAGCACTCTCCCCCTCGCATCTCTCTTTTTAACAGGTTGGAGCATTCAATCAGCACTTGTCGAGTGCCCAAACGTAAACTCCATCCCTTCAGTACTTATAAACCTGTTTTTTAGTACATTGTACGTACAATGCCGAGTTATAACAAGCTTCGCCACTGCTGTGTTCTTCTTTGGTGTTCTCTCTTCTTCTTTTTTTTCAAGTCCACCGCCTCCAAGAACCTTATGCTACTGATGCATTCTCGATGCACGATAAGAGGTAGTATCTACCTGTTATTTCATAATTTGTAGTGTTTACTTTTCAATTTCAGGCACTGGTTCAAGTAAATTTCACCTTCTATTTTTTAATTCATTATTTCTTTTCATTGTACAGTTTCCCTCTCTCCCTCGTCTGCTCAGTATCTGGCTGCACTTTTCGCTTTGCATCGATGAATGCTGAGGTCAGCTGATCATAATTCTTTTTCCTCTTTTCGTGTCTCTCTGGAGAGGGGATGCCGCCTCCTCAAATCCAATGCTGTTACCTTTTCTTGCCTCATTGTAATCTAACAAAGGTCTTGCTTCATGTGACGACAACTCCTTACTGTCATTGTCACCTCACCAAGGTCTCTGCAAGGATTCTTAAGGTGCTTGCAATTTCATCTGACACCCACTCTCATCTTCTTTGCAAGTTCTTCTAGCCTCCTCTGTTTCTTCCTTCATAAAATAGCTTAGCTTATACATTTTCTCTATTTTTACCACAACTGCTGATTGTTTGGGCTGGTTTCGCTTTGTGGAAGACACATAAAGGTCCTCAGTACATGGTAAATCAGCATTCTACACAAAACAACAACTACACTCAATAGTCAACACGAAACGGACTAATAGGAAGCATGGAAAAAACACATAACTAATTAAAGAAATACTAATTGGATGATAACCTTAAATTTCTCTGTAAAATGTATAAATCTGGACCTTATCTTGACAATGAATCAATTCATTAATGGCCATTTAATTATTAGACTAATTATAGTCAGCTGCTGAATTAATTAAGAGGTAATTTAGTATTTTACTGATATGAATTATTAGTTATCCGGATAATGGCTTAATGAAGCAAACCAAAAGTATATACTAGAGTTAAATATTTTTTAAGCTTAACATGACTTTTAACTCAGTTTCATTCTTTCTTCTTTATATTTCTTTTTCTGTGTTTTTACAGATTGACGTGGATCTGTACCAACATGATATGGGAAACAGCGAAGGAAGTTGGGAAAATGAATTACTAAGCTACTTCCATACCTCTCTTCTTCTTATGCTGATGAAAGTAATATTCCTCTCATCCTTTTGCTATTTATTTCTTGGAAGCGTTATGGTCTTGATCTTCTTGCTTTTTTGAGTATTTGCAGTGTATTGACTGACGGACTTCATGGAAGTTAAAGGTTTTCTTGAAATCATGGTACTCTTGTTATTAGTCTTTCTCTCTGATTCGATTTTGATTAATACTTGAGATTAAGTTTAAATTGAAATTTTATGAAAATTAGGTATGGTATCAGTTTAATGTCATGTCTGTTGTGTTGTTCTGGGTATTTATTCTAGTATGATGTTTTAATAAATAGTCAACTCTGAACATTAGTACCAGTCAATGTCAGTGCTCTTCTCTTGTTGTGGTACGATATTAATGTTCAGCTTGGTTGATTTTAAAGTGATATATACAGATTTAAGGTGTTTTATGTAAATTTTCTATTACTTGTAAGATAGACTAATTGTACAATTATGAAAGCTAATGTAAAGAGTCAAAAAACCTACTAGGTTGCTGAGTTGTTCCCATTCAGCATGCGAAAGAAAGAAACAATATGTAAAACAAAGAAAAAAACTTATGTGGGCTGGAAATTGAAATCAGATCAATTGAACATGTGAGTTTGGATCTGTTTGGACTTATAATTTAGTTTTCATTCAAGCTTGTATTTTTAGTTTCCTGCCATACAGTTTGGCAGAAGAGTTGACTCTTATTTAAATTGAATCTAATTGGTCTTTTTCCTTAAATGGGGTCTTATTAGTGCAGGATAATAACCTAAGAATGCAAATTAGTTGAGTCATTAAATCACAAGATCACGCTCGAGACTACATGTAGGAAGTTTCAAATGCTCACAGAAAATAGCTTATACTTACCATATGTCTCTTTCTTTTAATTTTCCTTGAATGAAATATCTTTTTCACAAATATTTATTTTACTGCTTTATTGAAAATGCTAAAAGGAGAAGATATAGTGAAAATTATAATAATGGCTCGAGTTCTTAGTAATTACCTTGATTTTTGGTATGTAAGGATTACCCATGAATTATACTCTGGGGAGATGCATTTTTGTCACTTAATTCAGCAACTGAATTGTAATTTAATAATAATTATTTTGCTGCTAAAATTTACTTCTCAGGTGCCGTGAAGTTTTCTTTTGTTCGGCAATTGGGATTCAGTTCTGTTTAAGCCCAGTGGAGACTTGTGAGACTAACATAATATGTGAGTTCTCGTCTGATTTTATTTTTCAGTTGAATTTAGTTGTCTCTGAGAAATCTATGCAAATAAACATTCTCTCTAATGTTGTTCGCCACAAAATTGCAACTATTTTTGAAATAGATGAATGCAACTGAGAAACATGTTTAATTCTTACAATGTTGTGTAGTCTTTTTTTCATTTATTTCATGTCCTGCTAAATTCCCAAATACTGCTTCTGGGAGATGTCAGATCTTCTTTCATCTTTTTCAAATAATTCATATTTGCTCAAACTTTCTTTGTTTGATTTATTGAAATTACTAACTTCAAACTTCACTTTTATAAAATTTGCTTTCATTGTTGGGGGGGGGGGAAAAGATTAATTCCATCACGCTTCCACGGGAAAGTAGGTATATTTTGACAACCAAGTCAAATAAAAGTATTTTTAAATGAAGAAGCTTCTTTCAAATGCCAGGAAATTTCTACAATATCAACAATAGAGTGCCCATGCCTTTGAAAAGCAAGCCCCAGAAAAGGCTATTCTAGCAAGCCCAGCCGGGCCTTATATTTGGTAAATTCAATCAGAAAGTTAAATAGTAATCAATCATACAAATGAGAATTCTGTCCAACTGTTTTATGAGTACCTTTATTTGGAACATTCTTCTTTGGGAACCTATGTGGAATCTCTCCCGTCTTGTCCAATCACAAGTCTTCTGCTATGGGCTTGATAGATTGGTGTCAGACACTGTCGTAGCAGACAACACAAGGAGAGAGAAGAGGGAGAACAACCTTCACAACGGACAACACAAGGAGAGAGAAGAGGGAGAACAACCTTCACAATGGGATGAGCAACAGGGCAGCGCGGGCAGTCATGATAGTTAGTTCTTGGGTCTTAATTATAAAATTGAATATAAAAAGAGTGTGCAAAAGTGGAAAGAGGGTAATTTTGGTAATTCACTTGATTCCAATGCATCTTTGCTTGCTTTTTCTGAAATAATTCCAGAGTGGGTCAGTGACATTCAGCAAAGTTATGAGTGATGCTTGGATAGATGATCTGAAGTTGCAAGATCACACAACCACAAACTCCTAACTCACATTGCATCAGGGTATTATTAGATGGAAAGGTCGCATCTGTGTCGGGGCTACAGGCAATTGGCGTTAGTTGATATTGGGGTTGGCAAAAAAACTCATGGCTCGCTCGTGACTCATTCGGGATTGACTCACTATTGGCTCGCTCGTTAGCGAATTGAGAAATTAACGAGTCAGCTCGTTAAGTTAATGAGCCAAGCTTGAGTTTTAGTTAGCTCAGCTCGTTAGGATCGTTTGACTCGATAACCTATTAATATTTATTATTTTTATTATTTTTATTATGATTTTATAATATAGTAAGTAATTTATACTATGTCATGTATTTAAACTATTATATCAAATTTGTTTGAAATATATTATTATTAGTTATTTTATTAATTTTTATATAAATTTTGATATAAAATATTATAAAATAATATTATTAAATAAGTCTTAACAAGCCTTAACGAGGCAGCTCGGTTAGCTCGTCAATCTCAAGCCAAAGCTTTTGGTTCGGAATGAGATCTCATTGTCATTGGTCATTATCACTGGCTGCACTTAGAACTATGGATTCAGCAGGGAGTCTTTGACCATAATAAAACTGCTGTAGGAAGGTTTTGTTTAGAATCGAAGAACTTTCTTGAATTTATGATACCTTCATCTCATTTGATTCTTGCGCTAAACCCAACTTGTTGCTATATATTTGAATGAACAGTAAGAACAATCAAAATGAAGGATTTCATTTGATCCTCATGGGAGCAAGGAATGAGACCAAATGACACTAATGTGGAACCTAGAAGCATATGTGACACCAACACTACCATCCAGGTCGAAACATTAACTAGGATCTCTATGGCAGCACTCTATTCATTGTAAGCATGACTTTGATTCAATTAAAGTATTTGTTATTTGAGTTTCAGCCTAATTAAGTGCACCGGTTGCATTTTATTTTCATCCTTACACGTTGAACAGTTCCCTTCTTATCAGAGGCTATGAATTTTTCAACCGAAACACAAGTCAAATTCTGCCAAAGTATAGAGAGTATAGGTGCTTGAGGCTGTTAGTTTTGTAATTCAGTACAAAAGAAAAAGAGTTTCTTTTTCAATGATTTATCCAGAACCACAGAGTTGACTGGAAAAAGCTTGATGAGGTCATTACTTGGTGAAACTTTTGAAAGGTCATATATTCCTTGGTTGAATGTTTTCTTCTTCCGTTTGTTATTGCTTTTATTGTACCACTCTTTTTATAAAGAACAAAGTTAACCGATCAGAATGTAGATTGAATATCCTCTCTCTGTCAAGTACAAAAGTTGTAATTAAAACTTAGGTTTCTTTTTCAAATTCCAAAATACTTCTAGTGCTCCATGGTTCCTGATTTATTTTCTTAGCATTTCAGCCTTTTTCAAAAATGAAAAGGACTTTCTATGCAGTGCAAAATGAGGAAAATGATGCAACATGTTTGGTTTTGTATCTTGGCATTTTTTTTTGGTTTAAAGTTATAAATTCATCTTTTTATCTTGATTTATGCAGTAATTTTAATATATACCTATAGGGACATTGAACAGTTCTCGTGACTTATTAAGCCTCCTTCGAAGGGCACCATTTATGTCAGTAATGATTTTTGTAGTCTTGCCCTCTGCATATTTGTATTCGATCAGCTGTATCTGTATTTATGTGATCTATGTAAGTCATGCTTTGGTAAATTTGTTGATTGGCAAAGCTAAATGTTTTAATTGTTCTGTACGCTCGGCCTGGGGGGTTTGCTGGTCTGTGATGGATTTATTTTCGGCTTTAAATGGTATGGTTTGTGATTTATGATGAATTAGTCCTAGTTTAGTTTGTAGCTCGTCTTATGAGGATTTAATTTTTTTTTGTGTTGGCTTATCGAATGTTTTGGCGTCGTGGTTATTAATATTTCTTAATAATACCGCAAATATACAATTATTGCAAATGTCAAAGTGTTGACATGGTTAAGCTACAGTGCCCCTGAAATGTAAATTACGAAGCGTCAATTGAATTTTTGAGTCATATTCTTTTGGGATATTTTTATTTTGTCGGCCTATTTAGTTTGTCATTGGCCTATTTCCTTTTGTATCCTGTAATGGGCCATTTACGGCCTTTTATTCTTCTAATGGGACAATTTATTTTCTAATGGGCCAATTTATTTTACAACCTGATTATCCTCTTAATGGGCTGCTTTATATTTTTGCCATTAGTCATCTGACGGGCCGATAAATAATTTATCGACCCATTTATCTTACTAATGGGCCGACTGAATTATTTTACAACCCATAAATATCCATCTAATGGGTCGTCCGAATCCTTTTAAGGATTGTTTTCCCAGCTATTGGGCCAATTTATTTTATTTTTTAGCCCGTTCATCCTCTAATTGGTCTGTCGATTTTATTTTCATCTGTTTATTATTTTCGTGGGCTAGAATATTTAATTGTTAAGCTTGTCAATGATCACAATAGGCGGACTACCTGATTTTCATAGTCTATAACCTTCTTGATGGGATCTTCCAATTAAGAAGATTATATTTTTGACCTGTTTATCTTCCAATTATTTTCGTGTGGTTCATGCTCAGTTTTCAACTAAAATGCCACTTGCAAAAACCTACACGACACCCAGCTTTTTTTATCCGATCCAAATACACACCCACATCAAAACCACAAAAACACATTCAACCAGCATAACCACACGTCACACACACACGAAACAACAGCACCGAAAAACACATCACACATTGATAATATACATACATGTAGCAAAACTTATTAAATATTACGTCCTACATTTCTTTGCATAGTTCGAGACCCATTCTGCACAGCCTCCACAGTCTGCGCCTGCAAATACCAAAATTCGAAACAGATTCAACTCGGTCTAAAACTCTGGAACTGACAAAAAAAGTAGGTGCAGATTTTGTACCAATCAAAATGACTAAATATAAAAAGTACAAGCGTCCTTAACACGTAATAAATGATATCAGGCTATAATCAAACCAAGTATCAATTCATGTGTTGTTCTTCACCCTGGATCATATTTCTTCTTTGGATTTAATCATCACATCTTCCTAATCCCCTATGAATTGAACAGAAGGAACCAATTTTAACATTGTAAACACTTTCGACCAGAGCATATGTTCTAATTATTGACCAAATTAATTCAACACAAGATTATATATGACTTGGAGATTTTACATTTTTAAGTTACAATTGTGAACTGTTGCATGCATATCAATAAAATGTACAGATTAAGAAGAAAAAAAAGTTAGCGCCTGATTAATATCTGTCATGTTTGTAAATTCAGTGGTTGTACCCATAATTAAGATCTTTTAACTCCTGACTTATGATAATTAAAATGCTTGAGGCTTAAACAATGGAATTTTCACAAAAAAAAATAATAAGGTTGAACTACCTAATTCCTTCTGCACATACAAAATGAGCATCATGGACTACCAAAATTAAACAATATTTTTAGAAGAGATTCAATAAATATATAACAACATCCACGCATGGAAGATGGAACATACCAGACTGAAATGGCTTTAGTCAAATGAAGATGTGACACTATAAAGCTCCTGCATAGTTGGAATATAGCATCAAGTTATTTTAAAATATTATATATGCCATCAACAAAAAACAAACATATTCCAAAATCCAACTATTGAACATCAATTTAGGTGAACTTACAGACAAAACAACTTACAAATGATACAACAGACTTTTCAAATTTTATTCTAAAACATACCTATGTATGTGATGATGCCAACAATCAATTGTGCGACCAATGAATGCAGAAACTGACAAGTCAAAGCAGCAATGACTTTCGTAAGCCCCTTTTTTCATAAGTAAATAAAGAGAAATTTGTGAAAAAATGGAAGATAAGTATAGGACGCACATAAGAAAAGGCAATCCTCTTACTAGAGGTACAGAAGCGGAAGCATCTTCCTTCAATTCCTAAATCACAACCCATACTTTGAAAATGCAAATGAGAACTACTAATGGTATAAATTGTAGGAACGGAAGGCAAGAACACTTTTCCAGGAGTTTCTCTTCTTTTCCAACCTTGCTAGCATCGAACGTATTTGTTCTAAATTGGTTCAATCTACCATACTCTTTATTTTTCTATTTAATCCCCTCCTCTTCCCTTGATCTAAAAAGAAACAAAACTTTTACAGAAGCGGAAGCATCTTCCTTCAATTCCTAAATCACAACCCATACTTTGAAAATGCAAATGAGAACTACTAATGGTATAAATTGTAGGAACGGAAGGCAAGAAAGAACACTTTTCCAGGAGTTTCTCTTCTTTTCCAACCATGCTAGCATCGAACGTATTTGTTCTAAATTGGTTCCTTCTACGATACTCTTTATTTTTCTATTTAATCCCCTCTTCCATTGATCTAAAAAGAAACAAAACTTTTAACCAAACCAAATCATAGGTGGATATTAGGTTATTTATGATTTAAGACAGATCAGACAAACAGGTGGAGTTGAATTTCAGCTTAATTGAAGCATGCAATACTCTTGCCAACCAAAGCACTTTCGGAAGATATCTTCTATGATATTCTTTTATGACATCTCCGCGCCTCACCATTGGCAGTTGAGGAAGAAGCGGTTTGACATGAAAGTCATGGAGGAAGGTCCATATGAGGCGTGGAGCGTTGGATTTTGTTGCTATAAGAAGGGCCAATTATTTTCGATATAAGTGCACCATCCATAACATTAGTCAAGGAAGGCAAGAAGTAGTTTGAAAGCCTTCTTTGATTCATTTAAGAAGAGCTCCATTTACTCAAAATTTTAATTTATTTCACAGATTTCTACTATGGACTTGGCATCCTTGACTTAACAATAACACCATATCAAAATGGGATCCAGAAAATGAAATAAAACGCACCTAGAGAATGCACCAAATGAGAGAAGTTATGATGAGTTGCTCACACTCTCTAACAAACTTTTTTTTCTCAAAAATTAAAGAGAAGATCAGCAAACTTGATCTAATTAACATTGTTGCCTTGTGTGTGCTAAATCGGCCTCAGTTCCTACAAAAGAAGAGAAAAGGCTAATATCAGGGTATAAATAGAAAAAAAAATCAACTAAGCATGTCAATTGTAAAATAATATAGAAAAACAACAAATTAAAGTCTATTTGCAGCAGAATTAACAAAGTTTTTTTTTATTTAAAACTGTTAGAGGTATAGATTGAGATTAGTAGAATTGTATAGGAGATATTGTGTGAGGTGTTTAGTGTTTAGGATTAGTTAGTTAGACAATTAATCTATAAATAGAGGCTTAATCATTGTAATCAATTCAATCTAAGATAATCAAAGATTGCTCTCATTCTAATATGGTTTCAGCGTCTTGAAGCCAAGACACCGCTGGAATTAGGCCAACGCCTATTTCAGAAATTATGCATCTATTCCAGTTTTTATCCCTTTTTTCTCTTCTATTCCAGAAAAAACTAACCTTTTATTCTAGTTTATTAACCTTCTATTCCAGAAATTCCCACCTATTCCCAACAATAACCTCTATTCTCCTTTCTATTCCTGTCTTTTCTATTCAAGAATTAATTTCTTCTCTCCTCCTGCTTCTTCTCCCCAAACAAGAAAGCAATTCACGAGTCCAGATCACACTCACGATCAAGACAAATGTTGCTTCGTTGATCGCCTCTCTTCTGCCCCAAAGAACAGATCGTGAGCAATCCATCTCCTTCGCGATTTCAGCTCAGGCAAAACCCATGAATTAAAGAAGAAAAACTATACAAGTTATAATCAGTTTTAAAAGATGTGGCACAATGACACAGTTAAATTCATTGCATATTGGAATCAAGCAAAGGAGACAGAAATCTGTCACGATGATCTAATTTATATGTTATTGTTTTGAGGTTTTAGTTTTTATTTTACTAAGTGAAATTTCACCAATTACAAGCTTAGACAACAATGGTGCAGGGACTTCTAAGTAAAATACAAGCTTCAGGTTACAATCAGAACATAAAATAAAGCTTCTCATAAAAATCCTACATAGATAAAATTACGAATTAAGATTCACCAAATCTCAATTTCTTCCAATTAAGTAATATACAAATGAATTGCACATCACAAATGAGACAGACAAATAGAGTAAAAGAAGTACCAGAAAAATGCACACTTTTGAAAGAACCCAATGACTGCATCTGAGTTCCTGGAAAAAAAAACAACAAAGGCGCAATTAGCCAAGCAAAGCAAAAATTAACTAATATCAATAAGAGAAAACAAAATCCATGAGAATTTTAAACAATAAAAAAAATATAAAAGTAGATTAAATCTATGCCTACATCCTATAAAAATTAAATGTATCTACATAACTAATAACATGGGAACCAAAGACAACTCCAGGGCAACAAACTGGATCAGTCATAGCATTGTATATATGAACCATAAATTTAGTACATCTTGCTAAATAAAAGCAATTGCGCGATGGTGTCAAGAAAAAGCTTGTATTTAATTATGACTGATCACAACCACACACCTTTGGCACTCAAATATATATATATATTAAAAAAACAACTTGCCGACAGAAGTTATTTAATGGAGGTTATTTTTTCACAATCTAATGGAGGTTTTTTTTATCTAATGAAGTTGGGGTTTGATTACTGTGCCCCTTGCTGACAGCACTCCCAATATAATGGAGTTTTTTTTTTAACAAAAAGGAGCATGACCTTGAAACAATCTGTCTAAAATTATGTGTGAAATACCTTCTTAAATTAAGACCAACCAATTTTAAGTCCAGTCCCAGGTTGCCACTGTAATCAGACCCCAACTGCAAACCTTTTTGTTGCCAGATCAAATATGATTTATTTTCACATGGTTTTTGTTACCATTCATACAGTTACAAGCAAACATTCACTCTTAAAATTCAAAATATTAGCTAGCGAAGTACGTACCAATGCGATGTCAGCCTTACCAAGTGGACAGCAAAAGAATCCCGAAAACACAGAGTACTCTCAACCTAGCATTTGTATTAATAAATATTGAGCAAGATTTGATTCTCAAATACGTAGGTTGAATCTGTAATCATAGATGACATTACTGAGGCCTTTATATTAGGGCTGAACATTAGGATTGTAAACTTATACTAAACTGTGTACTTTTCCCCACTTCTTAATGTAATAGGATCATTTGAAATTTGCTTGGGGCAACTTAACTATTTTCAATTATGAATCTCAATAAGCACTTAAAATCTTTTTTGCCTCACTTCATCCAATACCAAGAAGCGAACACTGTAGAAAAAAGCAATTATCGGAACAAATATTGTTTGAAAAGAAAGAATAAAGAGAGAAAGAGTAGTAAACCATTAGGGAAATGAACATGATCAGACTTGGCCTTGTAACTTTTTTGTTCACCTTTCTCTATCTTTCCATGCATAGGCAACCCACGTGCACTGCCATCAGCGCGAAAGAAAAAAAGAGAGACAGATTTGTCACAACCGACAGTTGTGTGGGGTCATGACAAAAACTGGAAACTAGACCCAGGACGGAAATCAAATATCCGTCCTTGTTAAAAGTACCAAGGGGCCTTTGATTCTTTACTACCTTATCAGTATTAACTTGACGCCTGCCCAAGATTTTTAATAATAATTCTAATACTAAAGTTGTCTATTAAATTGTTATTCTAAGTTTGTATATCAGGTAAGTAAATAGATGGTAATTATGATAAAAGCTGGGATTCTTAGTTTTCCTTGACAGGATATGACCTCTCTTTCTAATCTTTGATATAATCTCAAGTATTTTATAAATCAATCATGGTGTAGGTGTGTAGTGGCATGTAAAATGAATGTTGTACTTTTTTCGCCAAATTAATTGTCCATATTTTGTACCTGATGATGAATGCTTTACATTTTTATTGAGGCCCAACAATGTGTTAATGGGTCAGAAATTTTTAAATTGAAGCTCCATAAAGGCCCATTATTCTGTTAACAGGCTAAAAAAAATAAATTGAGACCCAATATAGGCCTAGTGCTAGATGCATACAATGATACAAACAAACATCATAGTCAACTATTTCCATGCAACCAACATTTCATATATGAAGAAAAGTACAATTTTTTTTGTTAATGCTAAGCTAAGATAATGTTAAGGTGATTACCTCAATTAAATTGAGTTGACAGAGTAGATAGGGAAGTGGCATGAAGCTGGCGCCCCAAGTAGGTAGGTTAGTGGCATAAAATTGGTGTCCATCTGTCCGCACTGGCTTGGAGTTGCATTGGTCCATTAAAATGACAAATCCCTACAGCTGCAAACAAATAACATGGCAAATATGTTGCATTTGAAGTGGTCTCAATAGCCAAAAAAAGATCATGCTACTTTTCTCACAATTTCTTTTCATTTGCAATTGCAAACTGCAAGTTTTAGTAATGTCAATTTCTAGTACTAAGCAAACAATAAATAAACAATGGGATAATTGAATGTTTGCAAAGCTTACTACAAATTATTAGTAATGCATGTCCCCAAAAAAGATTAGCACGCCTCATAACAACCTCGGCTTCATGATCACTTTTTAGCCTCTAATTCTGCATTCCTTCCTTTCTAGCTAAGGCTTTTAAGAGGATTTATCTTTAAAAATATTATCTTATGACAATTGAAAGTACCTTGAGAAATGCTAAGAAGGTTGTTATCTGATGGAATAAACCCTTTGATCCCTTTGACCCTCTGACCCTGAACTATGTTTCCGCACTGACCTACGCATCCATGCCTATAACCTAGCGGGGATACAAGAAACCAAATGGAAACAGCGTTCTTGCGTAAACTGGCTCAAACATGGAGACAACAATACCAAATGCTTCCACGTTGTGGCATCAGCCAGGAGGACAATCAACTTCATACCGCAATTAACCATTACCTCGGAGGACAATCAACTTCATACCGCAATTAACCATTACCTCGGACGACACCAACCAACAACAGCCAACAATCATCACACACACACCAAGGATTTTGCAAGAGTTCAACACATACTATACCCAACTACTAGGCACCAAACACCAATCCCTACTTAAGTCGAGCCTCACATCAGCTTATGACACGGGCAACCCCTCCACAAACACATCCCTCCGGGCTCAAGGAGACGACCGCCTCCGACCACTTGGCGACCCCATTACCTTGAATGAAATCAAACGGGCAGTGTTCGCACTACCAAAAGGCAAAGCCTCAGGACCAGACAAATACCCAATAGAATTCTTCCAAACATACTAGGACATAGTTAAGGAAGACATCTCGCAGGCAATAACAACAACAAACTTGATCTTTGGAGAATAAATCAAGCATACATAACCCTTATACCCAAGAAATCAACAACGACAACTAACTATCGACCAATCAGTGTACTCTCCGCACTACCTAAAATTATCACTAAGATCCTCGTCACTAGACTGCAACCTTTACTCCCAAACCTCATCCACCAAAACCAAACAACATTTGTGCAAGGCAGACAACTCATGCAGACATTCCTTTCTGCAAGAGAATTAATAACACACCTACACAAGAGACGCATCCCATCCATATTCTTCAAGATCGACTTCTCCAAAACCTTTGACACGCTATCCTGGGAATACCTAATTGAGGTACTCACAGCAAGAGGGTTCCCGAGGCTGTGGATAACATGGGTCAATAGCCTCCTAATCTCAACCACTTCGCATATCAAAATCAACGGGACCAGGGAGACTACTTTTATCACCAACGAGGCCTACGGCAAGGGGACTCACTATCCCCGCTGCTTTTTATCCTAGCTACCGATACCCTACAAACCATGACACAACACCTGCAAAACCATTTAATATCCCTCCTGAACCTAAAAACAACTGTGCTACAATTTGCTGATGATACGGCAATCATCACCCCGCTCATGCGACAAACATCAAAATATTTCACACCTTGCTACACACCTTTGGAGAAATTTCGGGGCTCAAAACCAACCTAACCAAAAGTGGATACATACCCATAGCCATCCCACAAGACATATATATACCATAATCGAACCACTCATGCAATGCCTGCAACTCAGCCTACCCACAACTTACTTAGGGCTACCGCTCACCATCAAAAAACCACCCAAAGAAGCTTATCTACCACTAGTATCTAGTGTACAATGTAGATACGATGGTTGGGCAGGAAAGCAATTATCTCCCACAGGTAGACTAATCCTTACCAAATCTGTCCTAAACGCAATGCCTTTACACTACATGCAGGCCTTCCTATTGCCGGCATGGGTAACCAAAATCATTGTACAAATAACGAGAAGATTCTTATGGAGTGGAACTGCTGACAACTTCTCAGAAGGTAACTGCCTCTTGCCTTGGAAACAAGTAACGCTACCTAAACTATTCGGGGGGTTAAGGGTAACTAATCTTCAACTCCAAAACTGAACTCTCCTAACAAAATGGATATGGCTAGCAAACTCCAATGAACTGTCCCTTTGGACAATGACCCTACAATCAGTAAACCACACCATGCCACTAGACCTAGGAAATATCCCAGCAGGAAACTCCACCTTCTTCCTCAAAGACCTAGTAAAGCTGTAGCCCATCATGCACACAGCCACAACTAGGAACATACACAACCAATTAACATGGGCACTTAATAAAAACCAAACGTGCACCGTTAAATCAACATACGACTTCCTCAATAACCCTGAAATACCAAACCCTACCCTTCACAGAATTTGGCAACTTCAAATACCGCCAAAAATCAAAATTTTCATTTGGCTACTCCTACAAAACAAAATCCACACAGTGGAGGTGCTACAAAGAAAGGGATGGCCCGCGATCACGACATGCATTACATGTGATGCAGACACACAGAAAACAACAGACCACCCATTCACAACCTGCTCATTGGTAATAGCCATAGCAAGCCATGCACTTAACAGGACACCGACAGCCATGGATTAGTTGGCTCGGCAGACATGGGCAACAGTGGCATGGACGATCTAGAAGGAACGCAATAGAAGGATCTTCCAACACAAAGCCAAAAACCTACACACCCTCAAAACTAAACGGGCATCGTACACCATGCAATGGGAACTGCATTTGGGAAATAGATGTAAATCTAAGACTAGGGCGACTTTGTATAGCAATTAGAAACTAATCTAAGTACCAGGGTGTTCATTCCCCTGATTTTCCTTCTCTTCCTTGTAACATACCTATGTAACTCTTCTTATTTTTCATTAATAAAATACAATAGTAGGTTGTCGCATGCTACTTCAAAAAAAAAATTAATGACTTATACGAGACAGTACCACACTTGCGTTGATTTACACATCATAAATATTACAAATATCCACTAACCGTATTGAAGACAGAGCATATCAGACATGTCCAAGGTTAAAAGCAACATCATCACCAATAATGCAAGCTTGTTAGGCCGAATTTTATCTAACAATAGAACAAAGAAAGTAAACATCTTGATCATAGTTAAAGAATATTGCAATGTAAGCAAAGAAAAACAAAACAAAAAAAGAATTCATGGACAAAAAAAATACTACAATGTCACATAGGATTTTCACAAAGTACTTGTCTTAACACCATCCTTAAGGCTCCAACACCAAAAGATTGTTTTCTATATCCAACAAAATTAAAGTCAAGTTATTGCTGTTGTCGGTCAACTTTTCCTCAGATCTGATTGACCAAATTATATTTTCAACATATAAAAATGTTAAGAGAACTTATTTCAAGGGTCCAAAATCTGCAAACAATTCCAATGTGAAAATTAACAAATTTCACGGTTAACTTAAAAAATGAAAATAACGAATGGTCTAGAAATGGTTGTAGCTAATTTGCTAAAGACAACCCCGACCCTACCCATAAAAAAATTATCATAGTTCAAAGATTGTAATGAGTGGGATACAAAACATAACCAAAGTGCAACAACCCTAGTTTTTGTTTATGTTTACTGACAATTATTTATATACAATCGCAAAAATATATGCACCTTTGTAATTCAGTATAAGCAGTTAACTCTGGGCATAGTATAGACACCAAAATAACATATGACAAAGTGTAAATACAGAGAGGTTAAGTGAAAAAAAAATCAATGCTCTGTCAATCTGATCTAGTTGATCAAGGGTAGGATACTGATGACCAAGCAAGCACTCTATCAGAACCATTTGCATTTCACCACTTCATGTATAGAAGCTCTGCTCAATGTAAATCACACAAGTTTTGTAAACTTTCTAGCTATGTTTAACTCCCAAAATTAAGGTAGAATTTTAAGTTTAAACAACGGATGGTAAGGACTAGTTTTTTCTCTACTAGAAAGGGCAATTTCATGGTGATTCCTCTCCTCTCCATCAACTCTCTGCCACACTCTATCAGCAATGGCTCCTAATGACTTCCTTGTCCTCAACGATCTATCTTCCTTGCGAACTTTCTCTCTTTCTTGCCAAACCTTACGCTAGCGAGCTCCCTTCCCGATAACGCGCACTCTCCTCAGTCGCGATCTTACTCTGTCTCCCTTCCGCTCTCCTCACGAACTTTTTCTGCCTTGCTTTAGCTCTCCTCGGGAACTCTCCTCACAAACTTCCTTGCGAAGTTCCTATACTCTTCTCTTCCCAACAACGCTCTTTCCTCCTTGACGCTCACAAACCACAAACTAAAAGCCATGACATGCCAACGATTCCTAAAGCTTAATGATGGATCTTTTGTCACATCACTGGTGTTTTAGTGCTTTACCATGCGCCACTTTAGTTGTTTTTGCTTGGAGGATCTTTTGTCCATTACATCACTTAGAATTTTATACTACAAAGATTGTTGCAAAGAATCCACTGAAATGAATATTGTTCGTAGTTACGCATTTATTTTGTAACTCCATTTTTAGGTTGGCGTCAAGAAAGAAAAAACATATTTGCAAGTTTTAATTAAAAAAACATTTTTTGGAATGATGCAATCCAATTATTTAAATAAACCTTCAGTCAAAAAAATACGTAGACTATCTTCTTTCTCAAAAACCAATTTATATAAGGACAACCTCAAGCCCATGCATAGCGAATTAGGACACGTCCCCGTCTTTTATCAAAAAGCAGACCAGCTAGGATCAGGAAAAGAAATCCAGAGTTAACATCGAATTTTAACTTTGTTACCTAATTTCCAATTTCGGAAAAAGAAATTTGAATTAGCAGAATTTGAAAGGTAAGTGTGCAAACAGAGACCAGATTCATAGAGAAATAGAACAACTTATCTAATTTTCTAATTTTTGCTGAGCTCTGGCCTTTTGTACTCCACATGGCCACGGGCTCAAGTAGGAATTCAGTAGAAACTATAAAAATTAAAAACAGAAATGGAAGAAATGAAGGTATCACCTCTCACAGAGATACTGGAGGTAAAAAAGCATCACAACCGTGGCCATGGTTCGACAAATCGATTCTTCGCCAGAGATCTGGTTCCTCTTTCGCAACCCTCCGGCGTGACCAACACACCGATCCAGCGGCTAACCACCACCTCCATTAAACCGACCTTCAGAAAAAACACAATGAGCACGTCCCGCTGAAGCTCCGCCCAGTTGCAACCGCAAGGGCGAGTTCTTCTCCCCGCCTCTCCTTCCATTGGATGTTGGCGCTAGGGTTAGGGTTTTGGAAAGGGATTATGCGATCAGACGAAAAGAGACAGAGAGGATGGATTATTGTGTGCGAACTAGTCGTGTGTCCCAAGGACACAAAGGTCGAGACTGGAAAAGGGAAGGTATGATAATGACTCGGTCCATTCAGCTGGACAAGCACATCCGATGCCTTTTTTTTTTTTACTGGAGAGATTCCTCTACCTAGGACTGCTACCTATTGAATCTATTGATTAATTAATGAATAGATTGCATCATTAATGAAAATATTCTATAGCGATTTCATTCCCGATTAATTAATGAGAGACTGATGTCAACATATATTATTTATTTATTTTTCATGTATTTTAAACAAAAGTGATATATGTACACTAAAATTGAAATTCACGTTATTTTTTTAACTTTTTTTTTCTATAATTGATCTATACGTTCACTCCTGATGTCAACATATATTACCGTCATCGCTGATTAAAATAATTGAAAATTTTAAAAAATAATAATAATTCTCTGATATGGAAGAGAACATTAATTCTATGCTACGTTACGTAGCTAAAGATTAGGAAATGGAGGCGTCCCTTTTATGTTACTTGTAAAATAGTTTTGAATGTTTTTGTTGAAGTTCCCCTCTATATGTAAAATAATTCTCCGATATGGAAGGTAATGGAGTCGTCCTTTATGTTACTTCGACAAGATTTTTGTGGGGCGGTTCGTATTGAGTCTATTGATTAATTAATGAAAATTTTCTACAGCGATTTCATTCCCGTTAAGATTAATGAATGACTGATTCGATTTTTATTCGTTTTTGAGAAAAAAATATTATTATATTACATCACTCATGGAAGATGTGTTGTATCACTTTTATGACCGTTGAACTATTAATTGGCTAATTCATCCAATTATTATTCTTTTCCTGAAAATGTCCAAAGTTACTTTCTTCTTCTTTTTTTTTGGCTTGAAAAATCATTGTCGAATTGTTTGTGTGGTGGTATTTATCAGATTATGCGATTATTTTTTTTGCCCGACATATAGCAATATTGTAGTATACGTTTTTATATTGTTTCGATGTCTAAATGTGTTAACCCAAATATAGTTTAATTTACAGTTCTGAATATTACAACATGGCAATTTTATTTTTGAATAATTATAATTATATATTATGAAGCTTTTAAACTAGTGTCGGTGACCGACTAAGAAAAATATGCTGACAAATAACTTAAAATGGATGAAATTGAATAATATGAATTTCTATTTTTTAATATACATACATATATATATATATATATATATATATGAATATGCATTGTCGATGCGAATTATTGGAGAAGTATTTTCTATTGTATGAATTTGTATTTGAATATTAAACGAAAGTGACAAATCGATGTTGATGTTTTTAAGGAACTATGATATATACATATATAATATATATTTCAATTGCAGGTAGTGCGGATGATGAGGAGGGAATATAAATAAATTTAATGACGTTTAAGTGTGTAGTCCTTTGCACAGTAGAAAACTTTGATGCAAATGAATTCTGTTTTAGGGTTTAGGGTTTAGGGTTTGGGGTTTGGGGTTTGGGGTTTGAGGTTTAGGATACTCCATCTTGTGCCTTTAGAATATTGTACCTTACGTTTTTTTTTTATAATAAAAGAAGAAAATATGTATGTATCTCCTTAGATATCGTGCTTTATTCATATATCTCATATAGAGGTGGCAGAACCCGACCCGACCCGACAAACCCGTCCGACCCGCCCGGATCCGAATCCGACCCGATCTGATTTTTTAAGAAAGTCAAACTGATCCGACCCGACCCGAAATCAAATGGCCTTCAATCCAATCGAAATCTATCAACGATCTGAAAAAACACAATATGTAAATTGACCCGACCCGTCCGACCCGAACCCGAACCCGACCCGACCCGCCCGATTGCCGCCTCTAATCTCATATATATATATATATATATATATATATATAACTTTAGTGGGAGTTCCTCTTACCTTTTCTTTTTCTTCTAAGTAATGGAATAATCGTAATAATATGGGATAAAAAATATGTAAGAGCATATACTGATTAGAAAAGTGCTGGAGAGTCACTGGCCGGAACAACGTTGTTCAGTGAAACCTTTAGGTCCAGGATAATTCAGACCATATAGTTGTTAATAATGTGCATCAGGTAAAAGTTGGTGGAGCCTTGTCCGTGGCAATGAACAAAGCCAGAAGATGTCCCGCGAGCCACTGGCCCGAGTGCTCCTACTCGGTGAGCCTTTAGGCCGGGACGCTCCGCGCCGTGACGCACAACACTATGATGTACAAAAAAATATCGAGTCTCGACAAAATAACGATAGACCCTCATTTTCGAAGGATGACACGAAGTGGCCCTGTTACACTTTATTTTTCTTTTCTTTTCCGTTGTTATTTTCTTCACTAGGAAGCTTTTAAAAATAGATTAAGTTTTAAATATATATTTTTACTTACACATGTTAATTGGGGTGCTTAGGGAGTTGAATCGAAGAGCACATTTGGGCTAATTAAAATAAAATTCTCATTACCTCCAAGTAACAAAAATGATCTTTTATCTGTCTCATTATCTCGTCGCAATATGTTATTCTAAAATTTGTTCAAAAAAGAAGGTCGAGGCACAAAATATGACTACACAGTTGTTCCTTCTATGCACTTTATATTGTAAAAGCATATATTAATAACTTAATATCTACATTTCTCTTGTTATTATTATTTTTTCTCGCATACAAAGTTTGTTCTACCGATTAAATATTTTTTTAATTATTACCTCCAAACTTATTTTGTCATCCATAGAATATATTATAACCAAATAAAAAATATTTATTTTATTCTTATAAATAGTCTATTAGAAATGAAAATTACCACAAATATCTCTACTCCTTATTAAGCACGTATGTATTCTAATTCTGCAACGGTCGAGATTTTTTGTTGAATTTTTTGAGCTAATATCACTCTTCGGATTGAGTTATTCATCAAATAATGTAACTATCTCTATGACCATTTGTATTGAATTTTTTGAGCTAATATCACTCATCGGTTTCAATTTTAGCATATCTTAATTTATTTGGGATGCAAAGTTTTATTGTTGTTTTTATTATTATGAGTTAATATAATTATAATTGTACTTTCAAGAAATTTATTAGCCACGATTATATAATCAGTGAAAATATTTACTCATTACAAACAAACAAAATTATTCAAATTAAAAAATTTAAAAATCATGATAAAATATTTAAATACAAACAAAAAATATTATATTTATTTTTCATTTTGATCGCTTAATATTATCAATTATAGAAAAATATTTAATGCCGCCTAAAATGATAAGAAATTACATGTCATATATAATTTTAAATTAAAATAAAGTGTAGAAAAAAGTTAATATATCCAAACACTTTTTTATACTTTTCTGTTTCTTTTATAGATGGGTATAAATATATCTATATCTAAAATATTATCATATTGAGCAATAAATATGAATACACAATCATCAAAATTGTTTTATGTTGTAAATAATAAACAATAAACGATGAAAGATAGTGATATTGCATTCTCACTCAATCTTAAACAATTTATTTTTTAGACTAAATTTGAGAAAACAAAAAAATAAGATATTTTTAAAAATATATTCAATATTGGACTCATGTCATTTATAAGACGAGCATTTTGGTAAGACACTTCACACCAATATATGGAGTTGTATATGTTTGAAATATAAAAATATCAATTTAATTTACCTAAATACATCACAATTTATAAAAAAAAAATCAAAGGTCCTTTTTAAAAGCTGCACACCTTTTTTAAAATTTTGAGTGTTCCCATGTGCAATACAAGTACGCAATAATTCATGTTACAGTCCGAAAAGCAATAATTTTTTATTTCAACACTATTTCTGTAATAATCGTTGCCACAAAAAATCACACTGAAAACAGAAGATCTTAAAAAAGTTCGGAAAAAAAAAGGAAATAAGACCAAGACGATTATGAAAACAGAAAACAGAGCTGGCAATACAGCGGAACAAAGAGAGGAAAGAAACAACTCTGCCACTTGATGCAGTGGTGCAGCCAACATAAACTCGTGAATGCAATGTAGTCTCTACTCACTATGTAATAAATTGCATCGAATAATCTCAATACAGAGCCCAATGATTCCATTGACCGACCTGTAATACTACAATTATTAGCGCATATACCTTGTTTCAAATGTCAAAGTGCTTTCTATGATAACATCATGAATTTCTTTGTCCGGTAATAAATACAGTAACATAAAATAGACATTATATTAAAAAAAAAAAAGAGAACGACCTCATGGTCAGCTTAGATGAGCCTATATTTAAGCCAAAGCTGACTTAAATAATATGAATATTATGCACACTAGTTGCATTAGCATTCGTAAACTTCACAATAATAACCAGCTGAAATGTACCACAAATTGAAAAACACTATGTAAAATACATATTGTTTTAAAATGCAGTTGCATGACCGCATATGCTTATGCGGTATGATGCCGCATGCATAATAGTATACATCCGCATATTCAACAATGCGGATTATTTTTTAAAATATTTATCGTATTAACCCTATAAAATTAATTATATTATATTTTCATACAAAATATCAAAATTATATTAATATCTTATTATATTTTTTATTTTACATTAAAATTCTTTAAAAATAAATGATTAATTTAAATATTATAAGAATTTTTTTAGAATACATATCCACATATATAATTCGCATACTGAACCGTATATTCATCAGCATATCGTATATGTGCTATGCAGTGCTTAACCACCCACATATTGAAATTCATATTTTAAAACCTTGGTAAAATATAACATCCGATGATTATCGGACATTAAAACAAGTCAATTCAGTTCATATGCACAGTTGCTGACTACGCATGCGATACATCCCAGAACAACTATGATTATTGACCGCACCACGAGTTGAAACTAATAAACAAAAACAATACCTTTATGAACTTTGTAAACGTGTGGTAAGTCACTTCTCAACAACTCATTCCACATGCCAACAGATGTCCAATGCTCGGCTATTCATGTTCTCATTGCTGGTTTCCTAACCACAAAAAAAAACACAAATAAAATAAATACATGGATGTACATTAAAAGAAGTACCATACAGAAGTTCAAAAAAAAAAAAATCTAATTCTACTAGTTAATATGTTGAATAACAACATCCCCGCCATAATTCATCTAGTTGAAAAGGTAATGAAGCCAACAATTTTCACAATAGTTATATATATATATATATATAAAGATATCGTGAGTTTAAACTTACGGATGTCTTTTATGAGGTTAACTTAAAAAACATATTAATTGTTTTTAAATTTTAATTTATCATACTCATTACATTCTATATGTAAATCTTATGGGATGCAAAAATTTAAAGTGTTTTGAGATTTTTAAGTCATGGATTTTAATTTTTAAAAATCAGCTCTAAAAATAATAATAATAATATATTTAATACTTGAACATCATGTTTAAAAATTAAAAATGATGACTTAAAAAGATCAAAACACTCTAAATTTTTGCATCCTATAAGATTTTTATATAAAAAATTTAATTAGTATGATAAATTAAAATTTACAGATGATTTGATATACTTTTTGAGTTAACCTCACGGAAGGCCTCTGTGAGTTTAAACTCACGATATGTTTACTCATATATACATACATATATATATATATATATATATATATATATATATATATATACACTGGTATATTGCTCGTGGGTTGCAATGGGTATAAATATTTATAAAATTATAATATTTTCTTATTAGAAGAAATGATAACATGTGAAACCTTAATTTATTGTTAAATATTATGAAGAAGGGAACTCGTAAATAAAAAGTTATTGCAAAGCAATTCTATCAGTACAAGCACTTTAAAGTTATTTCTAAATATGTACCAATTCTATTCATTTTACGCTTAAGATAGAACTGAAAAACTCATTAAACACATAACAAAATTTTATAAACAAATAACCTCAAGATTATAGTCACCATCTGAAAATTATTTTTGCCTCTATCCAGGATGCGGTTGAAAGAACCAATGGGATACATCCTCATAAAAGAATTAAAATAGGATACATCACGTATTACAATTTTACAAGTTACTATTCACAGAATATAGGCGTGAAAAAGGCTGAAAATCTTATAATTAATCTTTTAGTGCAAGTTTAGTTTGTTAGAGTTTTGAATAAAATCAAGCTCCTTGCCCTGCATGTCACTTGGTACACAATCAACATCGTATTGATCTATCAACCACCAAAAAATTAGCGAACAAAGATGTTCATGAAGATTAAAAGAGAATTTGTTTTCAACAAAAAATACTAAAAGAGAATTTAGTTCGTTTAACTTATAGACTCTGATGCTGCTAAAGAGGCCACCCCGACAAGTATAATGGCAAAAATATCAATAATCTACATTGTGCCCTTCTAGAATTGAAAAAAATTAAAACTTCAAATGGATGTAGAGCAATGAAAGAGGAAAGATGTACAGACAACATCAATAAGGGCAAAATTGCCAATAACCTACATTGTGCCCTTCTAGAATAAAAAAAAATTGAAACTTCAAATGGTTGTAGAGCACTGGAAGAGGTGAAACATACACTTCCATGTGTCAATAATGGCTTGCAAGCTGGTAGTTTGTTGTGTAAATCTGAAAATTGAAATATTAAAAGTAAAATAATTCAATATTAGTTGTTCTTAAGTAAAGAAGCAGAAGCGAGCAATATCAGCACTAAACCTAAACCTTCTGCCTTTCTAGCTTAATGACCAAAGAAGGAAATATTCATGCATATAACAAAAAATAAACAACAGGGATTAAACCAACTAAGTCCTGTTTGGATCGATATGGCATCGACCCATCGGGCCCATGTAATCAGTCCTTTCTGTAAAAGAGAGAAAATGTATGGTATCTAAATATGTGACATTCAAATCTTTCATGGCATTCAATTTTCCAAAATTTACCATATCAAATCCTTCATCATGAAAGTATTAATATCTTTCTAAATGTATTTGCATAAAGGTAGATTATAATAAGATGTATTCCATAAATGCCTTCTCAAGCCAGCACAAAATAAGGAAAGTATTAATGATATTCATAAATTTTCGATCCTACATATTTGTCAATATTTAAGCTATAATAATCAAATTCTTACCATGAACTTAAAGTGTTTTTCATGATTCATTCAAGGTCTTTCTAAGAATCGACATGAGAGTTTATATACTTAAAAATTACCAATCAAATAGATATTTAGTAATTAATCTGATTTGGTAGCGATGGGAATCTAGTCTTGAACGACTACCTCTTACATCAAATTACACTCTTGCAATTTATCTATAAAACAATAATAATTAAGAGATTTAGTCATTTATATCAGAAAATAGAAATAATGTTTATGAAATACAAACCAGAAAATTCATTGATTGAGTGCAAATATGTAGGATCGAAAAAAAAATACACTGATCGAGTACTCTTACTAATGTTAAAAGAGTCCTAATTATTGACATTGAAGTTCGAAATTAGCAAATGCTTACTAATAACTTGAAGTGTCTTTGTTTGAGGTGTTTGATAAATTTCATCATACATCAATAAGCAACTCACTACTTCTACTAACATCTGAAAAGAAATAATTAAATAAATTAAGTACTGATAGATCTCAAAGGAACGAAGAAAGACAAAAATTGTCACATAACAACTATATGACTTGTATTAGATTGATTTCATGAATTGCACATCAGGAGGTCTACATGTATAGAAGCAATGTTCTAAGCTATTATTAAGAAAATATTAACAAAAAGACAACGACTATCATACCACTTGTCCTTAATTTATAAATTCACACAATAATGGTACCTCCCGACGTAAGCATCTGAATAAGGTCCAGTTCACCAAAATTAAATCGAAACAAAGGAATCATAGAAAATGACTCTTTCAAGAGCAAAAACTTACAAGGGAGGGCGAGAGGGGCCCCGGATGCTCACCTCGGACAACTCCAACGTTAGCAGGCTGATGCAGTTGTGGATATCTAGGGACAGGGGCCCCTGCGGGTTCTTGTTGCCACTGGCAAGATGGCATAAGGAGGAGGGGATGGTGCCAGGTAGAAAGTTGTCGGGGGCAAAGGGGCAGAGTGAGGTAACAAAGAAGAAGTCAATAGAGAAGTGGCGGAGAGAAGGGGGGTGAGATTATGAGAGCGATTCAGGGTTTACTAAGAATTGGGAGAGTGATTTAGGGGTGAGATTACGAGAGGGGATGGCTCTATGGAGATGATTTCCGTAAGCATTTTTCTCCATTTCGTTCAAGAGGAGTGATTCTCAAAATCTAATTCTCATTTCATCGAGCGAGAATCCATTGATAGAGAAAGGAGCGGCGAGAGAGACGATATGAAAAATAGAGTTATGATGTCATTCTGAGAGAGGTGGCGTATTGAAGACGGTTAAATTCGGACGGTTCACGATTCATACGGTCCGATTTTAGTCGGTCAAAATTCGAAAAAATCGAACCCGTTTCATCATTGGCCCCGGAGGCCGGACCCCCACGGGACGGTCTGAATTTTTTTTTTATAAATTGAAAAAAATAATAATTTTTAACTAATTCGAATTATTATTTTTAATTATTTAAAAATCTAATAGTACTAAAAATTAAAAAAATTGTAAAAAAAATAAATTTTCAAAAAATTATAAAAATAATTAATTATGTATTTTTTAATAATTTAAAAATTAAATAATATAAAAAATATAAAATAAAGGGGGTGAGGGGTGGGAGGTGTGGGGGCGGGTGGGAGAGGGTGGTCCGGTCCGATCTGGGGGTCCGGTCCACAGTCCCGCACGGTTCACGGGTCGGCACGGTCCATTTTCGGGTGAAAGGAGGACCGACCCACCGTTGGACCGGACCGTGGTAGGGCACGGGACGGTCCACGGTCCGGCCACGGTCCGGTCCGGGATGGGTTGGACCGTCCGGTCCATTTCAAACCTCTACAATAGAGTAATAATTCATGTAACAATCATCAAATAAAAAAATAGCGCTTCTACACTTAAGCCACACTAGGGGTGTCAATTCTTGATCCGACCCGACCCGATCCGACATGATCCGAAAATAAATGGGTCGGGTATGGGTTCAATTTTTTCGACCCGAATCGGATCGGGTCGGGTTCGGGTTCGGGTCAACCCGAACCGACCCGATTAATTATATTTTTGAAGTAATTTTATAATTTAGTACTAATTAAAACATAAATATACACTAATTATATAATAACTAAAATTAATTATAAATTAATCAATATTTTATTACTTAAAATTATATAAAAATAATTAATAAATAATTAATTATTTTACACGAGTCGGATCGGGTCAACCTGTGATCCGTCGGGTCGGGTATGGGTCAAAATTTATTGACCCAAATTTAATCGGGTCGGATCAAAAATAAAAATAATATAATATGACCCGACCCGACACGACCCATTGACACCCCTAAGCTGCCACACCATAAATTAAAGTTTAGCTATTTTCATTAAATCGGACAATTGATATCAAACGCTTAATAAAGATTATATATATAGAGAGAGAGAGTGGAGATATCGTGAGCTTAAGCTCACGGAGGCCTTTCGTGAGCTTAACTCAAAAAACATATTAAATCATCTCGAAATTTTAATTTATCATTCTCATTAAATTCTTTATATAAAAATCTCGTGGGATGCAAAAATTTGGAGTGTTTTGAGCTTTTTAAATCACCGTTTTTAATTTTTTTAAAATGATGTTTAAGTATTGAATATATTATTATTATTTTTAGAGTTGATTTTCAAAAATTAAAAACCATAACTTAAAAAGCTCAAAACGCTCCAAATTTTTGCATCCCATGAGATTTTCATATAAAGAATTTAATGAGAATGATAAATTAAAATTTCGAGATGATTTAATATGTTTTTTGAGTTAAGTTCACAGAAGGCCTCCGTGAGCTTAAGCTCACGATATCTCTACTCTCTCTATATATATATAAGGTGAGGTTACGGTGCTTTGCAAAGTAAATAACTCTTTTTACTTTGGCATGAGATCTCATATCCCGACGGTTCAAATGGTCAATCTAAGTTGCTCAATAATTTCTTTATGTTAAATCTTATGGGATATTAAATTTCATGATTTTTTGAGCTTCCTAACTATTTTTTTAAATTATTTTTAAAAATAATTTTATTTAATGTAAGAAAATGATATATTTCATGGCTCTTTTTAAAAATAATTTAAAAAATAATTAGGAAACTCAAAAAATCATGAAATTAATATCCTATAATATTTTAACATAAATCAATTATTGAGTAACTTAGATAGATCATTTAAATCGTTGGGATATAAAATCTCATGTCAAAACAAAATCAGTTATGAGTTGGGATGATGGAGGCCGATTACAAATACCATTTCACGATCGGTACATTTCACTCAAAAAATAAAAATAAAATAAGATGAAATTCAATCACTGGACAATGAATTTGATTTATATTATTTTTGGTTTTGAATAAAGTAATTATGAAATCAATAAGGCAACACGAAATTATTGAAATTCGGCAAGATCTCTTTTGAATTGACTAAAATTTGATATATATTATATCTAAGTAATTTAGATTACATCTACGAAATAAAAACAGAGTTATCTTTGATACCTTATCCTTTTGATATCAGTGTTATATTTGTGTCAGATCCAACTTCAGCAACCTTTTCCACAGTGTCTCGACAGATACATCATCTTTGAGTCACGTATTAGGACACCCACTGCATTACAAGCAAAAGATGGCACTCAGCGACAACTATTCTGAACTAAGGGGAACCGACTCAGTATAAAGAGAGAGTACATTTATCACCTTTGTCCTCAGAAAAATCGCTATTTGACTTTAGTGGAAATTTTTAAATTGGCAACAAAGAGAATGTATTTAGAAATTCACTGCCAAAACATACATCAAAATGGGAGAATTCAGTGATGGCAATTTTAAATGGGAACCTCTTCAGCCATTGCACAGTTTTTTAATACTATATATTTCTTCTAATACTGGTATCATCGCTGCATTGATGTTAAATCCAGTAATATTTTCTTTAGTAGATTCTACAATGATAAATAACAAATAATAGAATTTTAGTTATTTGTCCAGCAAGGAAAATTTAATAGAACTTTTATTATTTAATTCACACATACCTATTTGCTCCACATTGTGTTCCATAAAATTCAATTTCTCAGCTGAAAGTAGTAGTTCCTATTTCATTAGATCAACATCCTCTGCTGCACCCAAAAGAAAAAAATATCAATACCAATCCAAAGAAAAATATATCATTTAAATTTTATATATCCATAATAGTAATAAACCTACTGGATTGCTCAATCAAATTACCAGTCTCAGCTTCTTTGCCATCATCTGCATCAAGAGCCATCATATTAGCCACGGTTCTGGTAACCCTTGTACATTTTGTGATCTCAGTCAATCTCCTAGTTGACTGCCTTGTAGGCTGTGCAGATGATATGGTGGCAAGCACCAGAGCAATTATTTTACGACACAGTTTCTCTATAACAGATTTAATGGAAAAAAATTAAGAGAAGATTCAGAAGGCCTAAAAACCAATACTAGGCTAATTAAACTATTCGAGTGCATGTAAGCTGAATATCCAAATATAAAGGCCCAAGTATTTCATCCTAATTGGGGGCATTTCAGCTTTATTAAATTTAGTAATTATTGCAAGTTCTTTTATGAAAGAAGGAAAGATAATTTTCTAGGTTTGGCCCGTTTGGCAGATTTTTCATGTGTAATTTTCTAGGTTTTGGGCAGTTTTACCAGCCCAAAACCTAGAAAATTTCATAAGATGATATTGAGTCACTTAGTGGGATATTCTCGATCTTATCGAGGTATTTCAATTAACGGACAAAATTAATAAAATAAACAAATAATTATTATGCTACATTGCTGCGTCTGAAATTAACGATAGATTAAAATAATCATAACGGACTAATGAGTAGTCACTACACGATTTTTCATCGATAATCTTTTCTTATAACAAAAAAGATAGCATTTCAAGCTTGTTATTGTACCAGACTTGATCGAATGAAACAACACTCTGTCTCTAAAGTCTCCTTTTGGCCATGTTGTGGAGCTGGTGTTGCTACCGCCACTGCCTCCACCGGTGTCTCTTTCTTACTTCTTGTCTTTGTACCAGCTACGTAAGCATTGGTTCTGGCACGGGTTCTTGTGCTCATAGCACACCCTGAATTCGTAGGCTTTGACACACTGCTGTTGCTGGGATTTGATTTTGTAACACTCGTTGATCAGGTGTTACAAAATCAGTATCTTATGCATTCATCTAACAGTCTATCTTATACATCCATCTGATAGTCAATCAATCTACATCGTCAACAAAAAAAACAAAATGGATTCAGCTAAAAAGCACAATAATCAATTATTTTACGACATAGCTTCTCTATAACATATTTATAGAAGCGGGTTTATAAATAAAATAAAGTAATTTATTATTTCAATCAAATAAATATTTTATACAACTAAAAAAATACCCATTATTGTTAAAATAAAAGTATTGAATAATTTTTACTATTAAGCTGAAAATATTTTTTATCATACAACTATTAACATGTATCGATACCAAAAAATATTATGTAAGCTTTTCTATTTTAAAATACATAATATTCAATAAAACAATCAACAGAACATGTAACTCTACAATGTATATATAGGAATCTATGTATTATTGATAGGATTCAAATGATTATCAGTGAACAAAGACAATTAGAATTCAAATAGCTCATATCAGATATGTCGGTAAATTAACACAAATTACTCAGTTTGGTACACACATTCAATGTGCTCAGGCATTTTAACACACATCTATTGTATCATAGGCTTATACTATTTAATAACTTAGTTTCAGTTCAAATCGGATTAACTCGGTTGCATAATTATTCAGACATATCGAGTAAACCATATTTGGACATATCAAATCTATTTGACCCAACGGCATGCCCAAGTACAAAATGGGATAGTTTCAAGATGCGCATAGTGAATCTATTTTTCAGAGTCAGATTACGACCCTCGGCCTCCTAAATATTACTTAGCATATAAAATTCAGACCCACATAGTACCCCACAAAAGAGGTACATTCTACAGCGTCCACATGTCCAAACCACATAAAAAAAAACTAAATTACAGAAACAGTTTAAATGGATACCGGACAAAATGATACATGCATAAATATTTATTGTATATGTATATGATGTAAATACAAAAGTACAATATTGATGTTGAATATATATAAAAGATAATTTATAATGCAGCTTTTGAAATTCAGACAATTCAGATTTTTGATTCATATCTTGAGCCGAGCCGTAGGTTAATCAATTCAAACAAACTAATAGTATAAAATATAAGTTATAAAAAAAATATGATTACCTGATACAAATATAATCTCGATTCACGACCCAATTCATGATGTTCCTTGAATTCGAATTCAAACTATGACACCTTGGTGATATTGACTGATCAAATTGATAATATACTAAAATCGTGCCACCAATCGATTAGTCTGACATCTCTCTCTTTCTTTCCTTTTCAATTTCTTTTGTTCTTTTCTTTTTCTTTTTCGATTCTCATTTTCTTGCAGGGGATCGAAGATGGTGGTGTTTTTAAAAAGGTTCTAACCGCCAATCAATACCACGTGCTAATAAATGAGTAATGTGTTTTATCATCTTATTATTATTATTATTATTATTATTATTATTATTATTATTATTATTATTATTATTATTATTATTGAGAGGTGTACATATTACAGATGAGACGAAGGGATGACTACGTGACCTTCGAAGAGAGCCCAATCTATTCTCTCTCTTCTTCTTTTTTTAAGTTTTTATAATTGAGACCCTCAAATTATTTCATATTACAAATTAGTCCAAATTTTGATTATCTTATTTGTGGATGTTATAAATTTTGACTGGATTGATTTCATTCATTACTAAACAAATTTCTGAAAATTATATTCCAATGTGTAAATAACTCGTGTTGATTGTTAATTTTTATTTCAAAGATGTCTCACATAAATTTAGCAATATAAACAGAACCTAATTCGACAATAATTCATCACCTGTCAATAAAAATGATACATCAAAAATCTAATATTCATAAAAAAATATTATAGGCAAAATTTTCCTTATAATATAAAATATAAAATATGAATGCTATAATGCTATATTTATTGATTGCTTTTCAAAATATACTTTGATTTTTACATTTATCTAAAGCTAGCTACTTCTCCATGAGGCTAAATAATAAAAACTCATTTAATAAAGTTTAATGTCCGTTGGAATTTTTTTTTCTTTCAATTGTTCGGCTTCATTCTTTGGGACGTGGAATGAGATTATTTTTCGCGCAATATAAGCAAATTAACTCAACAGAAAACAAACATCAACTCCGACTTAATTATTTGCTGCCATTTAAACAAACCGAAAGAAAACAAATATCAACTCCCGCCAGCTTGAATGAGCTATTGATATCAACTCTCATGATCCCCATGATTTATAATTTTATTAATTCTTCTATAGCATATTTCCGTGTAGCACTTCGTATGGTGTTTTTAAAAGACACGAATTCATAATTCATTGAACCATAATTATAATCATTATTGTCTCATTATCATGATAATAATATTTAATAGTAATAGTAGTTAAGATTTGCTATAATATTATAATGGCTGTAACTATTTTTATAATTAATTATCTTCCTTGCTCTTCAAATTGCCTCGTCATTATATTCCACGCTCTTCAAATGAACTAACTTGCTCTCCTATGTGTAAGATGTTTGGACTTGAAATTTGAGTCTCGAACTTGCTTTCTTTTTAATTGTACTTTTAACTCGTGTTTACTTCTGAAAGGCGTTACTGGTCGGCAAGAACAAATACACAAGTAGTTATGTGGAATAAATTAGACCCCTTTTGTTTCAATTAGTATATTATTCTAAATAAATGTGGTCGTCTTTGATCCTACTACCCTCTCTCCAACATTAAATTTTTACTTCAAATATTTTTAAACCGGTGTGATTAATTTCTAAGTAACGATATTATGATGAAAAGTTGGCTTGTTTTTGAAAGGTGTGTTTGGATGATGTAGAATAGCAGTACTATTTTCAAATTAGTAACCATTCAAACACAAAATTAAAATCGAAAATAGCAGTAGGACAGTGTTAATCCGTTAATTCATAGAAAATGTTGGATTAGCGGATTAACATTCATGAGGGTAGTGAAAATAATAAGAAATTAAAATTTTATTTTATATTAGTATGAAGTAATATTAAATAATAATTAGTACTAAATAAAATACTAAAAACTAATTAATTATTTTAACTATTCTCTCCATTGTTCTCAAGTTATCATCCAAACAACATTTTACTAATCCGGATAGTAAAAATTAGGACTTTTCTCACATTTCCCGAGGTATCACTAACCTCACACTATTCTCTAATACTAACCCAAACAGTGTTATTCCTACACTAATCCTTTCATCATCCAAACACACCCGGTGTTTGGATTAGTGTAAGAATAGCACTGTTTGGGTTAGTAGTTGAGAATAGTGTGAGGTTAGTGATACCTCGGGAAATATGAGAAGGGTGCTAATTTTTACTATTCCGAGTTAGTAAAATGTTGTTTGGATAGAAATTTGAGAACAGTGGAGAGAATAGTTTAAATAATTAATTATTTTTTAGTATTTTATTTAATAATACTCCATACTAATATAAAAGAAAAAAATATTTTTTTATTATTTTCACTACCCTCATGGACGCTAATCCGCTAATCCAACGTTTTATATGGGTTGGCGGATTAGCACTATTCTGCTACTATTCTCGATTTTAATTTTGTGTTTGAATGGTTACTAACCCGAAAATAATATTACTATTCACAGAACAATGCTATTCTACATCATTCAAACACACCCAAAATAAATTGGAACAAGATTAGAGATTATGTGCTGGTGTGTTAAGGATATACGTTAGAATCATAGTTTTTAGTAATAATAAGTTTTAGTAAATTAATATTATTAAAAATAAGAGTGAGAAACGTAAAATTTCAAATATACGAATGGCAGCGCGCCACTGCCAGTGGCGCGCTCAGTTTGAAACGTGCCACTGTCAGTGGCGCGTTTCATTATTTGTACGAAACGCGCCACTGGCAGTAGCGCGTTTGCTTCTTATATATACAAAATGCACAGTCACTTGCGCGGGGTTTGGACGAAAGCGCCCTTTGCGCAGTGGCGCGTTTTCTAAAAATAATGAAACGCGCCATACGACAGTTAGTGCGCATGCCATTCGTATATTTGAAATTTTACGTTTTTCACTCTTATTTTTAATAATATTAATTTAATAAAACTTATTATTACTAAAATCTGTTAGAATCATGTATTGCGCCAACTTCTAGTAGCCCTCAATGTTGGTATGGTCGTTGTGACTCGTATGTTTCTAGACCTACTGTTTTTTTTTTTAATGGTTGATAGTCTGTCAATATGTACTAATTTAAAGTAAACAACAATAATTACAGGTTGTCCCAAACCTTGTCATGTTTGCACTTGCATTACGTAAGAAAAAATAAATAAATACAAAACTAGAACTGCTAAATGGATCTAAATAATTATTTGCTTTGGTTTGCTAAATGTCACGCTTGTTCTTTGCCGTTTTTTTACATGGAAGTGTTTTGTTATTAAATTTTGTTGACTTTAAGAGTTGGCATATATTTATTGTTGGTACGGACTTTCTTGTAACTTGTGAATGATAGATTTTTCTTACTCTTACTTAAATTTATGTTAAGTAACTACTTGAAACATTTGATGCTTCAGCGCCTATGGTTGTGAGCTTTATTTACTTGGTTCATTTGATAAATTAAAGAATAATTTTAGAAGAGTGATAGAATAGTGTTATTTGAAAGAGTGGTGAGTGATATTTTTCACTATCCGAAAAAACAAAAATATTATTTGATAGTTATTAATTAGAATAGTTAAAATATTAATAATTATGATACTAATGATGATGATAAAATAATAATAATAATAATAATATATATTATAATAATAAAATAATCATTATAATTATAATAATAATCATAATAATATAACCATAATTATAATATAATAATAAAAAAATTATAATTATAATATAATAATATAATTATAAACATAATAATATAATAATAACAATGATGATAATATAATCATTCGGGTATTCGACCGTTTGCAAACCCCTACTAACGTAGGGTTGCAAACGGATAGTAAAATATCCGAATTTATTCGTGATCCGATCTGAAAAATAACAAAAATTATCCGATCCGTATCTGTATCCGTATCCGAAGAAATCCATATCCGTATCCGAAAATTTTTAACGGATATGGATACAGTTTGGCTATTACCTATCCATAACCGTCCGTTTAGCTATTATCCGTCAATATCCGACATTATCTGAAGGTATCCGATTCGATATTATCCGATTTTATCCGAATATATATCCAAAAAAAAAATCTCATTATTTGTTTTTAGTTATATATTTTTTTGCATACATTACAAATCTAACTAATTTTATATATAATTTGTGCTAATGTATTATGTTTTTAATAATTCATTGATACATTTGAACTACTAATATAATGATAATTAATATTTAACTTTTATAATTAATATTTAATTTTGATAATTAATAATTCTATCAAAAAATAATACGCAATTATATTTTTAATTATATATATAATATTTTTACTTAATATCTATATCCGAAATATATCCGTATTTGTATATGTATATGTCCGATATCCGATCTGTATCCGATATCCGATCTGTATCCGATATCCGTTGAATATCCGATCCGTATCCGTATCCAAAAAATTATAACGGATATGAATACGATAAGAACATTATATGTCCGTATCCGATCAGTTTGCAACCCTATACTAACGTCTACTCATTATCCAATGAACCGATGGATTTTGTTGAGGATTCGGATTCGGATGCACTATCTGTGGAGGACTCTATTCGACGGTTGTTTTTTTCTTTAAAACCAAACACAACTCTGGACGAGAAAGGATCAAACGAATTGAAGTTTTTTCTGATCATTCTTATAATGTTTTCAAAATAAATGAGCTTTTTCGGGGATATATTGATCGATTCCTGGTAATAATAAAGCACCTTCAAATTGATTTATTTTCGGACCATCGTGTTTATATATTCTTCGATTTTCATTTAGTCATTCAAGGGATGACGTAATCACATCTCTATGTGTTTTAAACGAGTAAATTATTGATAAGGGATTTCATGAATATGAGAACAACAACAAAAATCATATGTATCAAACTGAGCTGTGTAATGCTTTTCATGGAGGTAGGTACCAAAAAATGAAAACCACCGTGCACCCGTAACTATTTGGTGTTGCATAACTACGATCAATCTCTCCTAATTAATTGAGTTATAAGAAGTAAACACTACATAAAGCAATTCAATCGAGAGATGTGTATGTCCCAATCTGATATACTGCTTCAGTTAGAACTTGAATTTAATTAAACCCTCAAGTTTAAGTTTTGAATAAATCAATTATCGTTTCATCTTCAATGGAAATGAATGGATAAAGTGTTCTCATGCATTTGTTATTTTTTTAATTTATATGTATAAATAAGTAAATTAAGCTAATTTTAACTTGATAAAATCAAACACTTAAAATATTGTGAGTATACTATATTTTTCTTTAGTATTTAATTAAAAACATTTTTGTTAGTTAACCCCCACATAAATTGCTATTTTTTAATATTGATAAATATTAAAAATAACTAACGGTGTTATCTGGTCATTTCTTCGCACATGTCAAAATTAAGTAGTTTAAAATATGTTAAAAATAAAATTATAGAGGCTACTTGACATCATTCCATAATAATTATATATATAGGAGGTTTCCTTGTCAAATCTTGCTATAACCGCTTTTAAAATGATAATAATGAGAATGAGTCTATAGTTATTTGTAAAGTACAGGGGTGTTGTGTGTTTTATATTTTATTATTAATTTTAAGTTAAAAATGATTAATCCGAACTATCCATTTTAATATTTATATCAAAATTTATTAGTAAATCAAACATTACATATTTTTAAATTTATTTGTTATTTTTTCGGATAGAGGAAAACCATTATGTTTGAATGAATATGAATTCTCAGATTAAGTCATTTTCTCCTTGTCCAAAAAAATAGCAAAAATAAAAAAAAATATAAATTTTGGTTTACAAATAGATTTTGATATGAAGATTAGATTGAACTGTTCAAATTTTCTGACTTAACATTAATAATAGAGCATAAAACACACAACATTTTTGTGTTTTGCAAAACACCATAGTCGGACTCATAATAGAAACAATAAAAAATAAATTACTATTATGAGTGTGTTTGGATGGTGAAATGATTAGTGTAAGAATAACACTGTTTGGGTTAGTAGTTGAGAATAGTGTGAGGTTAGTGATATCTCGAGAAATGTGAGAAGAGTGTTAATTTTTACTATTTCGGGTAGAGGTGGATAATCGAACGGGTCGGAGAATCGGGTCGGGTTCGGGTTCGGGTATTTTATTTAATAATATCGGTTTATTTACTTTTAGAAGAAATCGGGTTTTTTCGGGTATTTTCATCGGGTCGTTAATCTACTCAATTTACATGTTGTGTTTTTTCAGAACGTTGATAAATTTCAATTGGATTGCTAATCCGAGAACAATACTGTTATTTCCAGAACATTGCTATTCTAAACCATCCAAACACACCCTAGGAGAGTAACATAGATGATAATAGACCGCTCGGAGTAGTGTGGGTTCAAATAAACCTCAACATATATTATTTTTATATGTTGTTTTTGAGATTTGAACTTGTGTCACTCCGTAGAGAAGTAAGACTCATTATCATTTGTACTAAGGCTGCGGTTCTATTTTAATTATTTTTTATTAATACAAATTACATGTGATAGTTTTGTTGTTTAGTTGATGTGCTCAAAATTATTAAAACTAATATTACTGAACAAAATAAAAGATATATTAATTGACAGATCGAATAACGGACAACTTAAAGGGAGTGTTTGACAATCAATGGAATAGCAAAAAGTTGGAATACAATAGCTATTCCGACGAATTAATTTGCCAAATGAATTTTAGACTAAGTAGAAGAGTGCGGAATAGTGCTAATCCGGTATACCAACTTCTAGGTGGAATACCGGATTAGCTCTCGTTGGAATAGCGATTATTATTTGATTACGATGTATTATATTATTATATTATGATTATGATTAAGATTTAGTATTATTATATTATTATATTATATTTATGATTATAATTTATTATTATATTAATATTATTATTATTATTTATTATTATTATTATCATTATATTATTATTATTAAATTATTATTATCATTATTGTTATTATATTATCGTTACCATTAGTATTATTATATTATTTATTATTATTATAAATATAATTTTAATATTATATTATTATATTATGAATATAAATATAATTATTTTATTATTATATTATTATGATCAAGATTATTTATTATTATATTATTATATTATGATGATTATGATTATGATTATTATTACTTATTATTATTTTATTATGTATTATATTATTATATGTTGATTATAGTGATGATTAATTTATTATTATATTATTATAATTATAATTATTTTTATGATTATGATTATATTTTTATTATTATATTATTATGATTATGATTATATTTATGGTTATATTATTATGATTATGACTATAATTATTATTATCATGATTATGATTATGATTATTATATTATGATTATATTATTAAAATTATGATTACTTATTATTATTATATTATTATAATTATGATTGTTAATATAATTTATTATTATTATATTACTATATTATGATTATGTTTATATTTTTATTATATTACTATTATAATATTATTATTTATTATGATTATTTTTTTATTACTTTATTATTATTTTATTATGTTGTATTATATTATTATATGTTGTTTATATTTATGATTAATTTATGATTATATCATTATAATTATAACTATTTTTAATTATTTTTATGATTATGAATATATTTTTATTATTATATTATTATGATTATGATTATGGTTATATTATTATGATTATGACTATAATTATTATTATCATGATTATGATTATTATATTATGATTATATTATTAAAATTATGATTATTTATTATTATTATATTATTATTATAATTATGATTGTAATTATAATTTTTTATTATTATATTACTATATTATGATTATGTTTATATTTTTATTATATTACTATTATAATATTATTATTTTTTATTATTTTATTATTATTATTATCTTACTATGATTATTATTATTATCATCATCATTATTAGTATCATAATTATTCATATTTTAACTATTCGAGTAACAAGCGCTAAAACGATATTTTCGCTCTCCCGAATAGTCAAAAATATCATTCTTCTACCACTCTTCCAAAAAAAAATATTATTCTATCACTCTTCCAAAATTACCACTCTTTCAAATCTATTCCTTGATTTGTCAAACGGACCCAAAATGATTAATCGCTGCTACTAGTCTGCTACTAATCTAGCCCACACTGTTTCCTATGAATTTTCTCCTGATTCTCTCTTCATTTTACATGAATATCAGAAAGCTTTTGTTGTTTCTCTTGTTTCTATCATTTTGTGTTTTTTTTATGAGGCGGTGAATGAAGCCCCACACGATTTGTCTCCTCGTTTTTACTTTTCACCTGAACACTGAAATACATACAAAGTGCTGCACTAGTTATTTTTATGTGGGGTAGAGATTTTTTAGAATATTTATTTTTAAAATTTTGATAATTAATTTTGAAAAAATATATATAAAATCTTAAAAGTAAAAAATGTATTTGTAGATTGGATGTGTTTCAATTGTTTTTATTTTTTGTGATTTGAGTATCATTTGATATTTCATTAAAAGTTATTATATTCAAATTGTTATAATTGTCATCTAATTTAGTGGTCTTTAATACAATAGCAAAAACTTTTAAATTGCATATAACTTGGAACCCCATTCAATCTTTATTGAACCCGTTACTAGTAAAAGTTGAACAATGTGCACGATAAACACATTCAACATAGCTAATTACTGAGAAGGGTATTACGGGATATACGCTCCCACGCCCTAGTTATTCACGTGGAGTCCATTTACTCCATGTGATTTCCAT
Source organism: Schoenoplectus tabernaemontani (assembly GCA_037127355.1). Lineage (NCBI taxonomy): Eukaryota > Viridiplantae > Streptophyta > Magnoliopsida > Poales > Cyperaceae > Schoenoplectus > Schoenoplectus tabernaemontani. The sequence goes on along the minus strand of CM073748.1, from coordinate 20,992,990 downwards.
CTACGTGGCGTCCTCTACTCCACGCACACACTAAATCAGTGACATGCAATATTAAGCCACGCAATGTCTATGAGAGGGTCCTGATATGTAATTGGGCGTTCCAATTCTGAAATTCGCTGCTCCTCAAGTATAGTGAAAATAATATAATTTTTAACGGATTAGTGCTCTCAAAAATAATATATTTTTATATTAATATAAAATAATATTAAGTAAATATTATTATTAAATAAAATAATAAAAAATAATGAATTAATTTAGATATTCCCTCTATTATTCTTAAATTATCATATAAATAATATTTTATCAATCCTAACAATAAAAAATTAGTTTCATTGTCATCTTTCTCAAAATATATCTGACATTACATTATTCTCAACCGCTAATACAAAAAAAAACTACTATTATATTAATCCTTCCACCATCCAAACACATATCGATTTTTCTAAAAAAAGAGGTTTCTTCTTATGTATCTCCCGACAGCGTAAAATAACGCATCCCATCGCAAAACAAAATTAAACAAAAAGGCGTGGCCATGCTGATGCTGATAAAATAACAAGATTCTATTTCCTGCCTATTTGCTATTTTGATCATTGTTCACAAATATGGAAGATGCAGTTCAAACTTCAAATTTCGATAAACATAATAGAACAAATATAAGGTGCCCCCAGACTTATTCATTTATCGTCGATGGAAATATGATTAATATTCTAATAAACGATTGGTCGTGAAAATTTTTGTTAGTAAATTAATTATGCAAAAAAATTTACCAGCAACAATATTTTCTAATCAAGTAGGCACTAACAAATCAATACCATTCAAAAATGTTTCAATATAATAATTATATAAAATAAAATTTTTATTTTTTTATTAAAATTCAACTCATCTATAATTCTTGAGCAGAACAGGCTTTGTATCACTACTCAACACAATAATACTGGTCTCCTAGGCTAATATGTAGACTATATATATAGACTTTGAAAAATAAAATAATCATAGTCATCAAAAGTGAAACGCATTTAAATTATTCAACAGAACAAATTCAGAAATTTACACGATCGCTTGTTGGGAACATGACTAGACGTGCTTGAATACAAGCGGAACAATTTTTTGTGAAATATGAATTATATAATTTATATTATATTTGCATATAAATTAATTAAATCTACATATAAGAAAATTGAATTATATAATTTATATTATATTTGCATATAAATTAATTAAATCTACATATAAGCAGATAAAACATAATCAGTTATGAAGAAAAATAATAAAATGCCAAGATGATTTTTTTTTAAACATGTTTGTTCGGAAAAAGATCTTTCATCCAACATGAAAAGGCTATTTTCTGCTTGAAAAAAATTAAAGTAGCAAATAGCTGTAAAATGAATGTAAATATTTATGTGCAATATTTTTCGATCTCAAATCCAAATTCAGTAAAAGCACGAAAGATAAATAATCATGAACTAAAAATATTAGAGCAAAATAAATTAAAATATGACTAAAACTAATATAAATTAAAAAAAGACTAAAATATACGAAAAAAATCCATATGGAAGTAAAAACGATCATATATGATATCATAATAAGCATATTGAATGGATATCTTGCATTGACTTTGATTTTTGATAAGTATTAGGACTTTTTATTTTGAATAATATTCAACAAAATAAAAGAAAAGTTGTCAGAAAAAAGATAATGAAAGCCACACATTCTAGTGAGAAAAAGAAGATACTGACAAAAATTATGAATCCATTATGCACAGAATTATATGGAAAAAGAAGAGAAAATAGGGGGCAGTAATTGCTTTATGTGGATGCGCAATCATAATTATAGGGAGAAAAAATGAAAATAGAGATTGATAATTGTATGTGTCTATTGCCTTGATAACTTCTTCAAAGAAAAATGCGCGATACTAATAAAATTTTATCTTTTCGTTTCATCAATGGAGAGACGCTTTATGTTTTAAATTCAGTTACTATAAGTAGAAAGTGTTAACTAAAATAGCGGAATAAAAAATAGAAAGTTTCGTTTGGGGACGGAGACTGGGGATGAAATATTGGGGATAAATATATTTATCCTTAAATATAATCTTCTTAATTTAGTATCGCCAGAAAATAAGTTTCCACCACAATACATTTAATAGCTTGGATCGTCATTTTCGTTAATTTTGTGCTGACTATTCCTGCTAGCTTAACTATTTTAACACGATAAAAAGTAAATCCAAACTAAATTTTAAGTTAACTGTGGAGAAATCTGGAGATTTAATCCGCACAAATTTGTTACCCCGTGATCGATCAGACTTGGAAAAAAATAACGTCCGTTCATTTTTTTTTTTGTTGAGTCATTTCAATTTCCCTTTTCATTTTTATATGTATTAAGCATCCAATGATGAAAAAACCATAGACGTCTCAACTAGGTGTGTATAATGGATTAGATCTTATCGAAATATTATTATTCGTATTCGGATATGGATTCAGATTTGAATAATTTTTTATAAAGATTTAAATTTTTTTTACGTATGGATGCGAATATGATTTTCATATAGGGATTGGATATGATGTAGATAATTATTTGAATCTGAATAATTTTAAATTTAGATATCCGTTAAAAATACTCGTCATATATTTTTCAATTGGAGGTTTTGATGTAAAATTATAAATCTAATTAATTTTAAATATAATTTTCTCATGCATTGTGTTTTTTTTATAATTTATTGATTCATTGGAATTAATAATACATCGATATTAGCGACAATTCATGTAATTAATATTTTAATTTTATAACCAGTAATCAACTAAAACATAGTATGAAATTATCTTTCAATGTTATTTATTATTTGATATATGAAACATATTTATATTTGTAGCTATATTCATCTGATATTCGAATTTGTATCTGATATCTGTAAAATATCTTATTTTGTATCTGCATATACTTGTATTCAATACTATTTGTATCTAAAAAAATATAACATATATTATTTTTGGAGATGAAAATCTGATAAGAGAATTATCTGTAAATTGTGAAAATTGAATTCATTATTACAGGAGATTACAACACCTATAAATAGTCTCTTTTGGTGATACTAGCTGTTATCATTTCCTAATATGTTCTTGGCTAATTATCTGCTGATTGCTTAATTACGAGGATTTATATAATCCTAAGTATGGTAGTTTACTGACTTGGTACTCAATATAGCCGTTAGGCTTAATTCTTTGGTGGTTTATTGATTATCTGTGCATACAATCGATGGTCTGGATTGATAGATGATCTATGATGATTATTTTCTGAGATCTCAATGTTTTCTTCAACACTCCCCCTCAAGTTGGATTCATATATATTAATTGATCCCAACTTGAAGAGAATATTCTTGAATGGACCTTTGTCTAGTGACTTGGTGAAGATATCTGCGAGTTGATCTTGACTTCTAACAAACGGTGTCTCGATTTGTCCGGATTGGACTTTCTCCCTTACAAAGTGACAATCCACTTCTATGTGTTTTGTTCTTTCATGGAACATCGGGTTTGAAGCAATGTGTCTTGCTGCTTGATTGTCACAGTACATTTGCATTGGCTCATTGCAAGGAATCTTCATGTCTTCGAGCACATGCTTGATCCAAGTCAACTCGCTTGCAGTCGATGCCATGGCTCTGTACTCTGCCTCTGCGCTAGATCTTGCAACAACACTTTGGTTTTTGCTTTTCCAAGTCACAAGATTACCTCCTACAAATGTGCAATATCCTGTGGTCGATTTTCGATCATAGCTACCACCAAATCGCATCGAAATAACCAACAATATTATTAGTGTCATTTTTCCTCATCCATATACCTTGACCTGGAGACCCTTTTAGATAACTAAGTATCCTATCTACGGCCTCTAAATGTGTGGTCTTTGGTGCATGCATAAATTGGCTTACTACACTAACGAAAGAAATGTAATATCGGGTCTAGTAACAGTCAAATAAATTAATTTGCCAACAAGTCTTTGATATTGTCCTATATCCTTCAATGGTTCACCACTTTCGATCTCAAGTTTTTTATTGGGTTCCATTGGAGTACTAGCGGGTTTTACACCTAGTTTACTGTTTCTTTTAATAGGTCAAGAACATATTTTCTTTGTGAGAGAAACAAACCTTTGCATGAATGTGCAATTTCAATACCCAAAAAATATTTAAGTTTTCCTAAATCTTTAATGTCAAATTTATTTTTCAAGTAGTTTTTTACATTTTCTATGTCTTCCTTGTCATTTCCTGTAATAATGATATCATCTACATAGACAAGTACTATTGTTGTTTTATTGTTTGAATGTTTAATAAACATAGATGAATCTGCTGAGCTTTTAATAAAATTATTAAGTAACAAAGAGTGACTAAGCTTGCCATACCATGCTCGAGGAGATTGCTTAAGTCCATAAATTGATTTGTGTAATTTGCATACAAGATTGTCATCCATGTCATTCTTGTAACCTGGGGGTAATGACATATAAACCTCTTCTTCTAGGGTTCCTTGTAGGAATGTATTTTTTACATCCATCGACACAAACTCCATCCCAAATTAACAATGAATAGATAGTAAAATTCTTACGGTACTCATTTTTGCAAGCTGGTGCAAATGTCTCTTGGTAATCTAGACCATATGTCCGTGTGAAACCTTTCGCTACCGTCGTGCCTTATGTCTTTCTATTGTTCCATCACTGTTATATTTGATTTTATAAACCCACTTACATCCTACAGGTTTCTTGCCTTTTGGTAGAGGCATAAGTGTCCAGGTTTTATTTTTTTCAAGAGCTTTGAGTTCTTCTTCCATGGCTGTGCACCATATCGGGATGTTTTTGGCTACCCAAAAATTGGTTGGTTCTACTTCTTTTGAAATCGATGTCAAAAAGGCCTTATATGGTGTGGAAATGTTCCTAAAAGAAACGTAATTTTGGATAGGATACCTTACCTTATAGGTTACATAGTCACGTAACCTGGAAGAAGGCTGAGTTGAACGAGTTGATCTTCTAAGTTGAGCTTCTTCTACCTCCTGCTCGACTTCTCCCCCTGAGTTCAATTCTTCTTCATTCGGGACTTTGGTCTCAGTTGTACCTTCAAAAAAGGTTAATTCTGGAAGCACAATGCTACTAGATGAATGCATGAAATCTTATTTATCTATATCTCCTTTTTCTTTGTAGAACGATTCATTTTCAAAAAAAGTTACATCTCTAGAGGTATAAATTTTATGACTAGTAGGGTCATAGCACTTATATCCCTTTTTTTGAGAAGAATATCCTAAAAATATAGTTTTGATTTGCATTTTTATCTAACTTATCATGTCTTTTAATATGTACAAAACATATGCATCCAAATACTCTAAGGTGATCTAATTTTGATTTTCTTTTATTCAAAATTTCTAATGGACTTTTATTTTTCAAAACTATGCTTGGAAGTCTATTTATAAGATGGACATCTGTGAGAACTGCTTCAGACCAAAATCGTTTGGGTACATTTGTTTGAAATAACAAAGATCTAGTGACTTCTAAAATATGCCTATTTTTCCTTTCAGAAATTTCATTTTGTTCCGGTGTATTAATGCATGTGGTTTGATGCAAAATTTCCTTTTGTTTTAAGAAATTAGAAAAAGATTTATTAACATATTCTGTACCATTATCAGACCTAAGTATTTTAATTCTAGTATCATAATGATTTTCGATAAAACTTATAAATTCTTGAAACTTTAGAAATACTTCATCTTTTGTTTTGAGCAGATAAATCCAAGTAGTGCGCGAAAAATCATCAATAAATGTAACATAATATTTAAAATTATTATACGAATCTATAGGTGCGGGTCCCCAAACATCGAGTGTACAAGCTCAAAAATTCTAGTAGTTTTGTTTGTTTGATAAAGAAAAAGGTAATCTTGTTTGTTTTGAAAATCGACAAATATCACAATTGCTATTGTTTAGGTTTGTCACCGACATTATTTTATTCAAAACTTTATCGAAGCATGTCCAACCCTCCAATGCCATAATTTATTTTGTTCTAAGTTATTAGCAAATAATGCTTTATTTGACACATCTAAAATATAAAGCCCATTTTCTAAGCTTCCTTCACCAATCATCTTCTTCGTTATTACGTCGAAAGACCACATTTTCGGTGAGAAAATCACATTACAATTTAATTCCTTTGTTATTTTACTCACGAGATATTAAATTAGATGCAAATGTTGGTAAATATAACACATTGGATATTTTATTTGTGACATAGTTGTGGTTCCTATTTGATCAATAGGTACTTTGGAACCATTTGCTACGATCACATGGGCTTAGGTTTTACGCCTTAATTTTTGTTTCTAATAAGTTCAAATTGCCGTCATATGATCGGTTGCGCGAGAATCTATAACCCAATTTTTATCGTTAAAACTTGAGAGAAAAGCTGGAGCAATTACACGTCCATTTACACGATTTGTTAAGCGGACCGTTCAATTGAGTGATTAAACTTGTGAGTGGGCTTGGCTTATTGGGCCGGTTCGGTTGCTTCTCCAGTGACCAGGCGACTCCATTTAATCCGTGTGGTCCGGTTCATTCATTTCCGCCGCAAAACCCTTTCTTTCTCCTTCTCTTGGTCCGCCTTCTCTGCCTCTCTTGCGATTATCACCGCCTCTCTCCCATTTTCTCTTTGGCCGGAGATGCGGGTAGAGGAACCAGCAACCATCTCGACTGTGCCCCTCCTTCTTGCAATTATCGCATCTGGTTGCTGAGATTGCTCCCCGCTTCTCCCCTTTGTGATTAGGGTTTCGGTTGTGCACTGAGAAGGCTTGTCCTTCCGATTCAGAGTTGATTTGAGAACTCATACAAGCTCTGCGGGTCTCTTCTCCCAGTATCATGGCTACTACACTCTTGAGGGTCGGTAGTTCTTTTGATAACAGGATTTGGGCTCTAGCCGATTCATAACTCGGGTGAAGGTCAGACAGGAATTTAAAAATTTGGTCTTCTTTGTAAGGCTTTCGGTCGATGGTTTGAGTGTAAAGAGCTAATTCATTCCACTTTTCTTTCAAATCACCGAAATACTCGGTTACAGTCTTGGTTCCTTGTTTTATTTGGGCAATTTCTTGTTTCAAGTGGAAGATATATGAGAAATTTTGATCTTGGCCATACATCTCTTTGGTTTCATCCCAAATTTCTTTGGCTGAGTTCATAAACATGAATAGTCTGGATACTTGGGGCTCCATTGAGTTTAACAGCCATGTCATTACAGACGTGTCATTCTGTTGCCATTCGAGGTCAGTTTGTTCTGTACTGGTTTTTTTTCCACCAGTACCGGTTTCTGGTTCTGTGTTGGTTTTTGGTTCTAGCGGTATCTCAGTTTTACCAGTGATATGGCTTAGTTTACCTTTGCTATGGAGAAAGAGATACACGGATCTGGCCCATGATGGATAGTTTGTACCGTTGAGTAGCGTGTTTGTGAGTCTCGGCGTCTGTTGCATCTCTCCAGTGTGAGAATGGTGCCCGCCGAGTACTTCTGTCATTGCTGGTATCACGGTACACTTGCAACCTGTTTTGGTTGAGAATTTTTGAATTTCGAGGCCTTTCAATTACGCTCGATACCATATTATTTTTGGAGATGAAAATCTGATAAGAGAATTATCTGTAAATTGTGAAAATTGAATTCATTATTACAGGAGATTACAACACCTATAAATAGTATCTTTTGGTGATACTAGCTGTTATCATTTCCTAATATGTTCTTGGCTAATTATCTGCCTGATTACTTAATTACAGGGATTTATATAATCCTAAGTATGGTAGTTTACACTTGGTACTCAATATAGCCGTTAGGCTTAATTCTTTGGTGAGTTGTTGATTATCTGTGCATACAATCTGATGGTCTGGATTGATAGATGATCTATGATGATTATTTTCTGAGATCTCAATGTTTTCTTCAACAACATACAAATACAATTTGACTATAATCCGTCCATACTCCCGATCCGTTTATAATTTACACAACCAATGGTTTGTGGTTCCTTTAAATTTTTTTAATTCATTTTAGTTTCCCTTTTAAGGAATATTAATATCAATAGGATTCCATTTTTAATATCAATAGGATTATAATCCGTCCATACTATTTTTATCATGAATACGGCATTTGGAAAAAAAAATATAAAATCGTTGCATTAGTGATACACTGGTAATAAACTAATAAACACGTAACAACCGAATGAATCTTCAATACTGTTAAAATTTTATTTTTAGACAGAACAAAAATTGAATCAATCCATTAATTAATCTAACAGTAATAAAATCGCATAAAGATATTTTTCATTAATGATGATTATGATACTGATATGATCTGAGCCTTGTTGAAGAAGCATCCTTCATCCTCCTACATGACTACAATGTAGGACGAACCCTCCAGGCTCACAAAAAGCAATTGGCATCAAACCAACCATTAATTAAATAACGGTAATAAAATCATAAAAGAATATTCTTCATTAATGACCATTAATGCGCATCTCCTCTTGCTTCTTGAAGAAGCAACCTGCACGAAACCTAAACCGAAACCCGAACCCTCCATTTCCCGTTCCTCTCGGCTCCATCCATATCTCCATCAAAAGAGCGATATTTGAAGCCCAAGCCCTCACCCCAAACATTAGAGAGGCGGTCGTGATCTTCTTCCCGTTTTCTCCTCTTCTCAACCCAAACATCTCTCATCCTAATTCCCGCCTCGCCGACTGTATCGTCTTCGACTAATTCTCATATCCAGCTTGCTATTGTTTTGGTTTATTCCTTCCAGTACTCCCTGCCCTTCCTTGTACGCATCATCGATACGGACGCCTTCTCTTATCATATATCTTGTCCGGGTCAATCTTGCCGAGAGCCGTCTCACCCATCAATTCCTCCTGCTTTTCAAGTTTCAGTCTGGATCACCATCGATGAATAGTAAACCATGACCTTCTTTTTTGGACAATTTTTATTTTAGTACTTTTAGTGACACTAATTAAAGGGGATTAAATATTAGAAAAGTATAATTAATGTGTTTGGGCAAGGGGATTATTGAAAATGCAGTAGAAATACTGATTTGTAGGTTTTTCAAAGAATTATGATGAGCTTATTTATATTTTAACTTACAAGTTGCATATGTTGCTCTCGCTCTTTTCTCCAGCTGAGAGCTAGCAGTCTTCTCTATCTCGGTCATTCCACAGTTGAGATCTCCAGCTAGCAGGTGGCCATTTGATTACAAGTGATATGCCTTATTCCATGGGGGGAGGACATGTCTTTGTGGACTACAAAAAAACAAGAGCTCAGCAAAATTAGAGAAGTTATTACATCCAGAAAAATTAGATAAGCCGTTACATCCCTTTACAAATTTAGTACCAGTTTGCATATAGAAGGGCAATAATTACATTTTCTTTATTTTCATTTGTAATGAAGGATCTTGAGGTGAGAAGAAATGTAGTTTTATAATAGCGCTGAAAGATTTTGAGAGGTAACAAGACTGCCTGGAGTGTGCATCTGCAAGATGACTACGCCAAGAAAAGATGAGATGACAGTACATGTACCTCCGGGGAACAAAATGAACAAGGCATCTGCAACTAATTTTTTTTTTTCCTGAAATTGAAATCAATTAGGTAACAAATTATATGAGTACAAATTTGATCAAACACGAAGAAGGCCAAAAACTGGATGGCCACAAGGAGCTTCCAGTGCTTGGGGGGGCGGGTATGCCCAAATTTTGCTCGCTATGCATGGAAAGAAAGTTGCCGCTGAGTGAGTACTATAATTTGAGATCTATTACAGATGCTATAGGTAACATTTTGCACTGATGGAAATTTTGTGGACTCCTATTTAATTCTAAATTCTGTGGTATCCTTTATTTCATTTCACTAGCTATTTTATCTACATGTGTTCCTTACATACAAATTTATACTCACGTTGAATGCTGAAGATGTGTCATTCAGATTGTGTTCTTGGTTTGGGAACACAATTGGCTTCTAGATTTCAAGTAAACATTACACTTCATTTCATTTCAATACATTTAGAGTTAAACTTGCTTGTCTTATGTGCTTGCAGGAGAATTGCAAAATCTTCATATACATTTTGTATATGAAGATGAGTTTATCTCTGTGATTAATTATTTGGAGTTCATATATGTCTAATATGACTAGCAAGTTTTAAAATTTCTCTAATTTATTTGGTCTAATAAAGGTTAGTCTTGCCGTGCTTGCAGGAGAATTGCAAAATATTTCATCACCAGTCATCTCATCATTTCATATGGACTTCTCTTTTAGGTTGAATTCATGAATACATTGAAAAAAATGAAACCCTAAATGCCCAATTGTTACAAGAAAAATGAAAAGAACAGAAATAACTATGATGCCTAATTGTGAGATCTATCCACACTCATTTTTGATTGGGGTAATGGGCAACCTAAACTCGATGAGTCACATGATGTTGGTTCTAGTCAGATGGTCGTTGGTTCTAGTTGCTTGCCAGAGGCCCTTTTATAATTATGATGTTTCATGGGTTTTGATGAGTCACATCATGTTTTCTTGGGGCTGGTTACATCTTAAAATTGTAATTTTTTTTTGAAGTAGCAGGCGAAAGGCCTACTATGAGATTTATTAATAAAAAAATAATAAAGAGTTTACAGAGAGCGAAATGAACTTAAGTTGCATATAATCCAGTAATATGTCTGGTAAGATTGAAAGAAAGCAGTGTTATTATTCTATCTAATCCCTAATTATCGCATGCCATCAGTCATTTTCTGATATTGTCTTGGATCAGGTCCTGCAAGTTGCTTGCTGGCCGGCCGGCGCTCTCGTTAGAAGATGTGTGCGTTCCTTTCCTACCTTATCTCCCACATTGTAGAAGCTCAAATTCATCGCGGGTGAAGCTTGAGCATCTATCCAAGCTTCGGTAAGAGTTTGTTGTTCTTGCAAGGTTGATCCCGTTAGCATGCATAGCAGACCTGAGAGAATCGACAGCTAAGGAAGAGATGCTGTCCGATCTCGGTACATCTTAAAATTATTAAAATATACAACTATGTTAATATAGTTTTAAATGGTTTATGTTTTTGTTCTGCCATAATTGTTAATTTGATGCTAAAATCTCACATTGCAGCGGTGTACAACTATGTTAATTTTATGTTTCTGTTCTGCTGCATCAAATCTCGAATGGTTGATATGATATATTCATTTAAGGTACTTGCTGATGTACTTTGATAGTAAAATCTAGAACATTATTTCTGACTTCCTAGGGAAGTTTATGGTTTGCAGTTGATATCATCGAGCCTAAAATTGACATAACAATAAATTAACAAAATAACACCTTCAAGTGTTGTCATTAAAGTCAATAGCTTGAGAAAGAAATCTTGTAATGTATATTCACTCGTTGCTGAAAATAATGTAACAAAAAGCTGACAAAATAAAATATGCTCAAATTGTCTCATGGCTTGCATGAATATTCACTCTTTTTTTTATTTTCTTTCTCACCAGTTTACTCATTTTGTGGCTACAAGGAAGAAATTAGGTGGTGTTGGCAGGAGCAAAGGGCGGTGCTCTAGCCTACATGGACCCCCTGTGTAGATTAGGCAGAACAACTCAATTCTCCTTAATTTTTCTTCCATAATTTTAATCCTTTTGCTAATACTCAGCTTATGCATATTTGTGTCAAGATGGGAAAATAGAACTAAAGCTAGGTAATAACACCTCAAAATATCTTTTCATTCATGTCAATTGATTGGCATAATTCATTTGTTTCCCCAAGTTTAACATGAACACCTTAAAGAATAAAGAAAAAGGTCAATGTGTTGAGAGAGAAAACTTGTCTCTTCTTGTGGTTTGCTAATAAAAACAACAACTTAGGATATTATATCATAATCTGAATTTTTTCACGGTTAGTGTTATGTTCCTTCTTTTTCTTCAGTGTTATGATTCTTGTGTGACTTCATGGGAAAAAAATGAGCTCACAAGGTAAAATGTGACAAGGTCTGTGTGCACTTCATGGTTTTTATTTCAGAAATAGAAAATCAACATGGTAAAATAGAGTTCCAATTTAAAGCTTACTCATTTTACTATTTTTCACAGATCTTAGATGCTGACCCTTTTGATGATTAAGGGTTTAGATTTTAGGGTTCACGGTTTAGCATCTAGGGTTGGGCATGCCTCTGCAAATTGCTAAAGTTATCATTGTCTTTTTGTTCAGTATAATATTCTGAAGAAGTCCCCCAGAATTTCATTGTGGTTGTCCAACAAATTATTGATATTAGGATGAACATGGAACTAGAGTTTAAACAAAGATCAATATAGGTCTTTGGGCTTAATTATTATTATAACAACTCTGCTTTGTCACTGTTATTTTTATTGCCATTCCGGTGATGTTGACTTGAATGCTCTTAAATGCTCATTGCTCTCTTTTTGTGTGCCTCTTTATCTGGCTGCTATATGGTGAACGGACTGTTAGGTTGGCAAGCACGGGCTGCTATATGATGAACGGACTGTTAGGTTGGCAAGCATGGGCTGCTATATGGTGAACGGACTGTTAGGTTGGCAAGCACGTCATCTCCTTTTAACGAAGTAGGGTAATGCTCCAAAACTATGTACTTATTAACATCTAGAATCAATAAAAAAAAAACTTTCGATAGTAAGGAGGCTGCCTTCATGATGATGTTGACTATCCGCTCATGTTATTGTAATTCTTTCACCGAGATTATGCTCCTTTTACCCTTTGTACTCTTTATCTTTCACATTTCTTTTGTTATTGTTCCTTGGTTGGTTGAGTCAAAGTCAGACCTATAAATAGAATCTCTTCTTCCAAGTACATTTCGGCTGAACTATAATTCTGATGAAAAAGCAAGCAGAATCGGGAAGTACCTCGCAACAGGGTCAGTCCTTTGTTATGTTATGTTTTTCTTTACTTTCTAGTTGTCCCTAGTAATTGTTGTATTGATAATGGATAAAAATGCGGTTGTTGCAACTAAGTGCTTGATTGTTTAGAATAAGAGATTTGATACTGCCATTTTATGACTACAAATGCAAATGTGTCCAATTAGTGCTAACTTATTTCTGCATTGACAGTGAGAAGCAATGCCTATCTTAAGTCTGGCTCCAACTTCAGTTCTCTTTGGTCAGGTAAACTTAATATCAAACTTTCAATAAGCATTTTATGACTACAAATGCAAATTGCGTCCAATTAGTGCTAACTCATTTCTGTATTGACAATGAGAAGCAACGTCCATCTTAAGTATGAGAAGCAACGTCCATCTTAAGTCTGGCTCCAACTTCAGTTCTCTTTGGACAGGTGTACTTGAGGTCAGGTAAACTTAATATTAAACTTTCAACAGGCATTTATTTCTGTTGGTGTGAGCTAGCAAATTGTGATGGCTGATTGCTGATGACATTTACATTGTTTGACACTTTCATTTGGCTATGTTGCTTCGGTTGTTTGCTAGGACTTGCGAACTGGACTGATAATTTATCAATGACAAATATTAACATCAAATTAAAAGCAAGTTTATTACTAAGCCCAATAAATCCGCTCCTGGAGTCAAAAGTCCCATTACCTTTAAATGTAACATATTAGGCCCTAGTTGTGTGTTTTACCCCAATAAACTTGTTGCTGCAATCAAGTCCGAATTACCTATAATTTTTTTACATATTAGGCCTTAGTTACGTGTTTATCATTGACTTTTTGTTTCTCTATTCGTCAAGTATCTATTTTACTATATGCATTTGCTATTTTGTGGCCAGCATATGCTGGCATCCTTCATGTATGTTAATAGTAAGAGGGATCTTGACATGCAGAGAGGCAGTAAAGGGCATAACTATTATGATAACAGAAAGTTCTCAACATCCGCATGAATTAACATTCATTTCTTGATTTTTTTTTCCATATTTTTTTAGTTTTATTGTTGCTCTTTAGTAATTCTCTTTTCGTTATGTTGTTTTATCAGTTGTGCTTTTATGGTTGGGGCGATGGGTGGCCTTAAACAGTGTAATGTGCATGTTGTTGACTCACTGATCCTTGCAAGCATATATCACTCATCGCCTTTGTGAGTTATATTATAGTTTTCTTAATATTTCTTATTATGAAATAGGTTAAACAACAGCTTCTGATGGTCTATATAGGATTAACATTATCTTTGTTTCTTTTATCATTTACCATGAGGTCCAGAGTTGAGACCTTATTCAAATAGGTGCTGGTTGAAAATAATTAATATAGTATTTGGAAATGTGGATTGTGAGGTGATGATTCTTTTTATGTGTAAGCCTCTGACAGATCATTGATCATAATTGTAAATCATTTTTTTTTGTTGTTGTTTATGATACATGTAACTTTGCGACTGTTAAATCAAAACTTGCAAAATTCAACTCCAAATAATACAGTGATGACAATTAAATCAAACTATGATCTGCATGTCACTGTCAGCCAAGGCTTGGATAGCCCACCAATTTGTATAGCTTACTACTTTTTAATTAATATTTTTTTTTGTACGTTATGTCTAAAGGTTAAATGAGTCGTGAAGGAGAGTACTGGGATAAAAATGGATTGTATTTTATGGGAGTTTCTATTTTAGTTTTAAGCACCAAGGCAAAGCACACATAATCACTTGTTATTAAACCAAGACAAATATAATAGAAGCACAAATAAGAGTTCTTGATATATTATAAGCTGAGATTATTTGTGTCACAATCATTTTAATATGTTTAATGGTCAATTCCTTTTGATCAATAAATCGTCATGTTGGCTGGAGCAGAGGGTGGTGACCTTTTTATCAGCCAATATGGGACCTCTAGGTAGATTGAGCTAAGTGGGTTTCTTGCGATAAATCGTCATGTTCTCCCTGAATTTTGCTTTATCCTTCATCAGTTTATATATTTTGAGCATATGTGTAGATGTGGGAAAAGAGAACATGCTCGGTTGGTTGTGTCAGATGTTTCACCGAGTTGACATCAAATTCTCAATAGATAACACAGACTGATAATTTCTTGTTCTGTTACACAATATTGAGACCTCCTGGAGATTTTTTGTAAAACCAAAGTACTTATCCAGCATAGATCAGTGGTACTCTTTTCTGCCAATGTAAAAGTTCTGTTCTAACGTCCATTAGCACTATTGAAACTTTGTTTATTATTTTCACAAATAATTTCATTATCATTCTTGTTTTAATTTGAAATGAAGGATGTCAAGGCAATGAAATATGATTATTTGGGTTTGCCGTGCGGAAAATCTATTCCTTAAGGATTGTCTGGATTGTTCACGTCATTATACCTCAAGTTGGTAGTATTATAACATCCCCTATTAATGTTTTATTTCTGTGATTGTGAGGAAGAATGAGGTTAAAAAAAAGATAATGGTTTCGTTCTGTGATTGTGCATGTCTCTATACGCCAATAACGAGCTCGCTTATTTCACGTCCATAAGATTGACTGCATGCGACACCAGACTTTGGGTTGTTAGGCCAGCAAGAAACTTACCTCCTTAAAGTGGCACCTAAAGCAGGGTAGAGCTCCAGAAATCTACTATGCATTCGTAGGTGTTAGATTTAAAACAGTACAGAGTTAAGGGTTAAATGGGATAATTTATATCTACTTTTTTCCTCAGTTCATACCATTCTTTTGAGGCAATTTTTACAAAGAATTATGTCTGAAAATGTTATCATTGCAAGTGAATATAATTGGTAGCATTGGTAAGGATATACTATGGGTCGCAATAGCTATGTAAAATATTTCAAGTCAAGCATGGAATATTTTTAAATGAACTTGGCCAGTTTTCATCAAGCAATTACATTACAGATTGTCCCTAAACCTTGGCCAGTTTGCACTCGCATTACAAATAAAGCAATGGAACTCTAGGCCTCTATACTTTACTCTAGCTAGTAGCTTATGTATTTGCTGATGTTTTTGTTTTTTCTGTTCCTTGGCCGAAAGCCTAAAAGGAGTTGACGTAAACGCCCATTATCCACTGACAGACAGATTTTGTTGAGGGGGTCGGGTACGAATGCACTATCGTCTTCTTGCTTCTAATTTCTATTAAGTGCAAGCGCAGGCGCTTGTCCAAATCCGAGTGACGTCACCATAATTTTGTGATCTCCGGCCTCCAAGCAATTAGGTATTTCACTTATTGATAACGCCAAATATTTAAATCATTTGTCAAGACATTTTCTCATATTATTGCACTATCGTCTTGCATTCCATGGAATAGTAAAAAATAAAAAAATAATTATTATTCTGATGAATTAATTTGCTAAATGTATTTTAAACTAGATAGAAGAGTGCTAATTCAAGTTAGGTGGTACATACCATTATTTGTTATAGGTGTTATATCAAATTAGCTCTAATTATGATTTATAATATTATTATTATATTATGTTTATGATTGTATTATATTATTATGATTATTATTTATTATTATTATATTATTACAATTTTGATTATAATTTTATTATTAAATATATTATTATATTATTTTTATTTTTTATTATATTATATTATTATAT
Organism: Schoenoplectus tabernaemontani; assembly: GCA_037127355.1. NCBI lineage: Eukaryota > Viridiplantae > Streptophyta > Magnoliopsida > Poales > Cyperaceae > Schoenoplectus > Schoenoplectus tabernaemontani. The sequence continues at coordinate 20,976,514 of CM073748.1, read as the reverse complement.
TATGATTATATTTATATTTTTAGTATATTATTATGATTATAACTATAAATATTATTATTTATTTATTATTATTATTATTATCATTAGTAGTATTATAATTATTTATATTTTAACTATTATGATTAATGAGTATCAAACAATATTCACACCCTACCGAATAATTAAAAATAAATCTCTTCTATCACTCTTTTAGAATTACACTCTTCCAAAAATCGTGCCTCGTGATCGTACGACTACGACTAGAAAAATGTGCACTGGCAGAGTAAGAGAGAACCAGGTGAGATATTTCTTCAAGAAAAAGAAAAAGAAATCAGAGGATAGAGATGCATAATTTTTTTTTTTGCTACTGACTAGGACTCGTCAGTCTCAGGTCAGCCAATGACCTATCCGGCTATGCCCCTCCTTTTTTAGGGTGACCGACCCTTAACTGGAATTACCGAAAGTTAGTGGGCTGCCTGGTCTTTTATATTTATTCACGTGTTTATTAGGGAGGGTGACACGGTGGAAAATGAAGGAAAATGATAAATATGAGTTGCTCTAGATTTTTTTACTTTAGCACAGAAAAAATAATGAATGAATGGAAGAGAGGAATTTCTTCTATAGAATTTTGGCAAAAACGTTCACCTTCAATTTCAATTTGAGATATAAAAATATTCACCACTCCATTCCTTTTCATCTTTTACCTCTCCATTTCACTCATTCTCTAAATTTTCGGGTGCACAGCCTAAAGGTTCCGAGCAAAATCTGATCTTTACAAAAGAAATTAAAACCGATGTTTTTATGCATTTTTTCATTTTTTTTAAAACAGAAAATAGCATGTGATACGATATATTGCATAAATCGTATATGTTACTGCAAATCCACTCACCCAATAATTGAATGAGTTTAAATTAAAAGGCAACGACATCATTGAATGAGCATAAACTTCAATTATTAGAACATTTTTAATTAAGGGTATTTCCTTTAATTTCACTTTGTTTCGTCTCTTTTTCGGTGCTCGAAATTAATTGAAACCAAACATATGCAATAACTTGTTGGAAATCAGCCTGCAATCATGCGTGTTACATAACAGTCCAAAACCAAACAAACAAATTATTTTTTTAATTTTAAATCTCATTGAAATATATTTGAAAACTATTTTATCAAGTGATCTCTCCATTTAAGTTTATTTTTCAAATTTTTAACAACATATATACAACGCAAGATGAAGCTAGAGCAATATAATAAAAATCTTTTTAATACATTAATTAATTTAATCAGCAAACAGTAATTTCAGTCGAAACCAAAAAATAAAAAATAAATAAAAGTTGTAATTGGTTCTATAAAACGGAAATAGATTAAAACAAATCACAACATAGTAATACCAGAACCAAAGAACTAGCGGCTCATGCGATTTATGGGGAGGGATTCCTTCACAATGGATTATTTTGACAATCATTTTTTTTTTGGGGAAAGTATTTTGTCGAATTTCATACAATTTAGTTATTATTTGATGGTATGTCAAAGCTTGATAATTTATCATTGTTGCAGATCATATAAAATTTAAATGATTTTTGATTGACTATCAAATGATATTTAAATTACATGAAATTAAAACACTATCATCTATAAGTTGAAAAATATATGTTTTATTTTTTTTATATATTTTATAAAATATCATTGTCAAAATAACCCATTGTCAAAGGGATCCTTCACTTTACAAAATTGGGGTAATCAAGGGCTGATTTTCTTATTGAAAATGGGGGTCGTGTCCTTTTTTCCCCTCCTCAAATATAGCTATTTTATCACAAATTTATGTTATTTACAGTTGATTTTATTACAAATCTGTGTTATACACATGAACTCCATTGATTTTTCTTATAATTTCACAATTAAACCTCATTCTTAAATAATCTTGTGAAGATTTTAATTATATAAATTTAAAATTTCTTAAAATTATGCGGACAACTACTTTCTGTAAAAAAAAACAAATGCAAAAGAAGGAGAAATTTCTCTCTTCTTTCCACCAGTAGGAAAAAAAAATGTCGCTTCATATTTCTTTTTTGTTTGCAAAATTTAGTAGAAAAGTAACAAGAAAAATAATATTAAAGAGAATATAGTGTAAATTATTTACCGATTTCTGCTACGGAGACTAACAAACTGTATAGATAATTTTAATTTTTAGTATACGATTCTAAATTTCTAGCCCAAATTAACTTGCAAGTTATTATTTTCATATATTATGATTATGGTACCTGAATAATGTAGTCCGATTTAGGACTTAGGACAATCGTGATAACCAAATTTCGTGTCTTTTTTTGTTATTTTGACATTGGTGGTATTATAATTTCATTTTAATGTGATCATAAAATCGACATAGATGTATATGAACTACTTACATGAAATTCACCGAACTTCTATTATCTATGTTAAGTTAGCTACTGTAAATCAAATATACAAATTTGCTTCATTTCATATATATATCATGCGTTGAAACAGATTAATGTATGGATATACCGATTTTTTTTATTAGTAACAAAAAGAAAAATATAAGTCACAGATTGCCGATTTTTTTATTAATGACAAAATAAAAATAACAAGTCACGAATCTGATGAACTAATTTTTATGAATCTAACAAAGACCAAAATTATAAATCTGTCCCCGGCCTCCTTTTTCATTTTCGTCTCCCGGATGGAAACGCGGTTTCCATCCCTGGCTCACATGCTTGCACTTTACAGGTGTGCACTATTCAGTGGGCTCTCTTTCTGATTTTAAAAACTGTATTGTTCTCGCCGGGTGTTAATTAGTTTATAATTTTCTGATACATCTTTGCTTGTAATCTTGGATCCATTGATTAATCTGTGATGGTACTATCAACATGCTTAACTTTATTTATGATTTGGTATTTTGTTGGTCTTGCTGCTAATGATATCAGTTTTTTTTTTTGAGGAAAATGATACCAGAGTTATTAACTTATATTTACTTTTACACAAGTGATTTTCATATCTGTATAATAAATGCGATCAATTTGATTTATTACTCACCCTCCGAGATAAAAAAAAAAAAAACCGGAGGCGGAGACCGGTTGACCGGAGGCGGAGATTCGTGCCTCGAATCTTTAAGTGTGCCACGGCTCCTGTTTTTTTATTTTTTTTATTTGTTTCCTTATAATTTCGATTTTTTCTTTTTTTATATAAAAATAAATCAGTGGGAATTGATTAGTAACAACCGATTTAGTTTTAACTTTCGTTTGGTTCATTTGATCAGAATTTTTTATCAATTCGATTTGAATTTGGTTTCTTTTCCTCTGTATCCTCGGAACTAGATTCGCTGCCGCGCAGCACCTGGTTCGTTCGATCACTTTGAGATTCGTGCTAACTCGAATTTTAAAGTATTAACTCAAATCTCAAAAGTGATCGAACGAGTTCGATCACGTGCTGCACTGCAGCGGATCCGGATCCCTATATCCTTTCATCAGTCTTTTCTCTTCCTCTCTCCCCTCTCTCTACTCTCTGTCTCCTCTCTACTCTCTCTCTGAGCACTTTCCAGCCTCTTGTACGACAAAAGCAACGTCTAGACTCTAGAGGTCTAATTAGTAGATCCTTGGGTCTTTTGCTAGCAATGTACGTTAATAAATGACTAAATTGAACAGACATCATACATGCCTCACTGAACCAATTAACTAGCTTGAAAATCCAAGTAAATTTTAATGTGACGGGGAAGTGCCAAATTATTACAAGTTTCAAGGTAGAAATTTTGAGATTTGTTTTGAATAGATAAGATAGATTATTGGAAACATTAAGCAGGTGAAAATAATGTGAGAATTAAAATAAAGTGGTAGCCAAATCAAAATGTTAAACATCTTTATACCTTACAATTAAAATATGATTTTTTTTAATTTCATCCTTTTATCAACGTTTTTGCGGGTTTCTGGATCTTATGTAGAAAGTAATTGCCTATTTGGCTATTAATATATAAAAAGTCATTGTCGCAAAATTTGATTATGGTGAAGTATACATAGCAGTCAAGTCTATAAGACTATAAGTCTATAAAATTAGAGCTGGACAGTTGGCATTATCATACGCTTCCTAGTACCTACTATATATCTGTAGGGCTGAGCCCCTCTTCAGTTGCATGGAAGCGGATCCGCTGTCGCGCGAGCCCCTCTTCAATCACTTCGAAATTTAGCATTTTGAGATTCGAGTTAGCACGAATCTCAAAGTGATCGAACGGACACCGTGCTGCGCTGCACGGTGCCGCGCGACAGCTGATCTGGTTCCTCAGTTGCATGGACCAACTGGAGAATTCCTGCTACCGCTGGCAACAGGTGAAGGACCTCTTCTTCCTAGAGATTTTGAATTTTATTTCATCAATAGATATGATATTCTGATGACTATATCCTCCAATAATATTTTTCTTTACTTATATTGCAACAAGCAGATATTTTCTTAGGCGTTTGTAGTGATCAGTTGTAGTCATTATCTAGATGTTCATCACTGTGTTTGTCTTTTTGTTAGACATATAAATTCTGATTTCTCCGTAGAGGCAAGGATCTAATTAACATGTTTAAAATACTTGTTTGACACTTTGAATCATTTCAGTTCAATTTATTTTATGGCTATTGAATTTTATATTCTTTTTATTTTGTAACTCCCAAAAAAAAAGCTGAAACACTTTTTTTCTGTTATAGTGACCGAAGGCGCATCCTCTGAAACACCTTTTTTGTTAAAAAGATATTCAGAGTACATGTCACATAATGAAATTGAGGAGAGAGAACAGGACTTTGTTCTGAAACACCTTGCATCAAAATTTATTGTTATCCAATTCGGGTTATGCCGAGCTGAACCGTCCAATCGAAAATTGTTATTGACACATTAAACCACTACAAATTGTGCAGATCACTTATGGTCTGAAACCAATGGTCTGCTTTTTCCTCTAGAGCTTTGTTCATTATCTTCATTTCAGACTTCAATTAATTTTATCAGTAGTAAGTGCAGTTTTACAGATTTACCTTGGCGGTGCTTGGCGGCTGACGAATGGTGACCGGCGGTGCTTGACGGCTGACGCTGCTTGGGTTTGGCGGCTGCCGCTGCTTGGACGAGACTCGAGGTTCCAGAGGGATGAGACTCGAGACGCTGCTTGACGCTGCTCGAGACGCTGCTTGACGCTGCTCGAGACGCTGCTTGACGAATGGTGACCAGCGTGCTTGGCGGCTGCCGCTGCTTGGACGAGACTCGAGACTCCAGAGGGATGAGACTCGAGACTGGCGACTTCCTTGCGAGAGTCTGGCGACTTCCTTGCGCACTTGCGCTGGTGCGATCAGGGAGGAAAATCAGGGAAGAAAGGGTTTGGGGGGGTTTTGGGGGCGGCGAAAGAGACAGAATGACCCAGGGGTTTGCGCAGGATTTGATTTTGAGGTGGCGGCGAATATACTTAGGGCAAACTAATCTGGTCTCACTTTCGAACGAACACATTTTGAACTATAATAGTTGAACATGTTTCGAACGAACTCATCATGATTTAAGTTTAATTTGATATAATTCCAAATCGAATCAGTTTGATTTGAAATTAATTTCGAACTAAAATTGAACGAACTTTTTTCGAATCGAACACGAACGAATTACGAACTTCGAATATTTTTTGCAGTCCTAATTATGCCGAGCTGAACCTTCCAATCGAAAATGAACTATCAATTTTAAAAAAATAAAAATAAAAAATAGGAGAGAGAAAAAGAAAATATCCCCTTAGCGCCGTGAATCTAATTCTAATGGGCTTCATTTGATCTTCCTTCATATCTTCTGGTTTTGTCCACTGTAATAAAATAAAAAGAAACAAGCAAAGAGAAAAAAAAATTAACAATTAATATAAGATATCAAAATATCTACAATGTTTTTCGAAGAGGCCAGACTGTCAGAGGCGTGTCGAACAAGCATCCCTGACTCCTCGGTTGTCTTCTCTCTCCTTCTAGGAGCGGTCTCCTCCATCACTCCTTTCTTTGGTTAACAGATCTGTTTCTCTTTCTTTACCTTGCTCCACACAGCTCTTCTTTTCTCACGACCACCTCCGCCTATTCCATTCCCTCTCCGTCAGCAGTCGCCAACACCCACTCGATTTTTCGAAGATACGTCATACGTGCCCCATTACACAGCTATATCTGATCTCGTCAGGTGTTATTTCACTTTTAGCTTCTTATTTTCGCTGTTTTAACTATAAAACCCTAGTTTTTCATTGCTATCTTATGATTATAACAATAAATATGTTTTATTCAAGGTGAAGCAGAGTGATTTGGCAAACGTATACAATAAATATGTTTTAGATAAGTTTTTTTGTTCATTTTTAATTTTCATATATAATTTCTGCAATAGTTTGTTCTTATACCTGTTTATTAAACCAGGTGCTGGTGTGAGATCTGCTCGCAAGGTGAGAACACCTTTTCTGCTAGTCGCTCTCTTGTTCCTTCTGGCGGCGCAGCGACATCTAAACCCTAAAACCCTGAGAAAGCAGCTCAGTACTACCATCGCTATTTCTCTTTCTATTTTTGAGCAGCTCCTTCTATTTCGCAAATATCTCACCACAAATTCATACTTCATCAATGGATCGCAACAACTAGATCCAGTGATTTACATTTGTGGAGGTAAAACAGTAAAACTTCTTAAGCTATTTAATCTTGTTTTTTTTTTGCCTTTTCTCAATCGCATCTTTTCTAGCTCTTTCCTCGATTGTTTTTTTTAGAAATTTTGCATGAAAACAATGGATGGAATCTGGTGCGCAGTGTCCTCTGGAATCAAGTGATGTGATCCTGTGCAGAGATGTGGCTATCGTATCCTCGACAAGAAGTGCACTGTAAGAATGAGGTTCTCTATTTACTCTCCTTTCTTTTTTGGATATTTCGTGGATCCGTGTTATTATTGTTCCTCGTTGTTTCAATACACTTATTTTCTTGTTGTTGTTGATTTATGCGTTTGGAAGTTTCTTCTCTGAAACTTCTTTAGTGTTCAGGAAATTCGATCAAATTTATGTCATTTTTTTAGGAGGTGGTGTATAAGTGTTGGTTGATGGGGAAAGTTTTTGTCAAGTATACCACTGATGCTGGGGTCCACTTTGGAACTATACCAAGAGATGCATCACTCAAAGGATGTGGTTATGTATAGTTCAATCGGTTTTTGATGTTTAGAGCAACAAGTCTGGTATTGCTTAAGGGTTTTAAAAACTTGATGCACACGGTATTTAACTTGAATGGAACGGTGTGGTACAGTGTACCACTTTTATTAAAAAAAAGGCATCAATTTTGTTGTATGTTATGAAATCTTTAACACAAGACAATATAGGTCACTATTTTTTCTATGAAATCATATACACACAGGATTGCTATTGTCTAATAGCATGTATATCTGGTCAAATAATGGAGCCATTTAACTGTCTGTGATTCACTTTCTTATTTTGAATATTTTAAAAATCAATTCATGATTTTGTAGAAATGTAAGCTGGACAATTGTTTCTTAATGTTCCCTTCATCTATGTTCATTTTACATGAAATTCAGCAGCAGAAAGAAGTTTCTGAATAATTTAACTTCTTTTGCTTTATTTGATCGGAACGTAAAACATTTAGAAACTAGAAAAAAATATTTCCTGTCTCTTAATTACTTTTTGTGAGAATGTGTAGACAGCTTGCACTCACTGTCTATTTTTGCAATCTTCTGTTGTGAAATCATAGGTCATGTCAGTTGGGCTGAATACTTTGGCAGTCATGCGTGGCTTTCTAGTATTTGGCCTGTCTGAGAATAAAGCAGAATAGATCATGGAAGGGATGGATAGGCATTGGCAATCTCTACTTTCACTCCTTACCCTAGAGATCAAGCCCGGCTAAGAGATTTCACCTACCTTTAAACGGAAGTGGAACAAAGACTCAGGCGCTTAGCCACTTACCACAACCTAATTGTTCACGGCTGAGGGAAGCCCTGCCTTAACCATTTCCTTTCAAGCAGTCAGCTAAATTAATTGGTGCCAGCCCAGGAAGGTCAGAGAGAATAACTAAAGCAGTATAGGAAAAGCGCTAGGATCCTCTGGAAAGCTAGAACTCCCTTAAGAAGAACTACTAACACTACCTTGGTAAATATGCGGTTATTTAGTTGGTGATTTATGGACTTTTATAGCAGGGATATATACATCACACTAACTGACTCACATAGCTATCAGCAGGAACCCTACTAACGGCTTTAACAGATGAATCAAATTGAAATTGTGAAATCATTCACACGCTATCTGTAATTCATTTTTCGATGACAATTTTGCTTCTAAAAATTCTTTATAATCATTATTAATCTTGACTTCTAATCTTTATCTTTCTGACTTACTGTCAGCCTCATAGCCCCATAACCTAAGGTGAGATTTTTAAGAGTTAATCATGCTAGCATAGAAACAAAAGTATCTAGATCTTTTTGTTTATAAAAGTGTGTGGACATTCATAAGTACTAATAATGTATGAAATAAATGCTCTCTCAATTGTTGTTATGTTCTTTTTTGGGTTCTATAAATTGATTTTTAAATACAATTGAATCTCCTCTGTGCAAAGTAACTCTATTTTGAAGGTAAGTTTGAAAAACCAGTCAGCTTTAGAAAAATTCATAGTGTGACTAAGGAGCTCATATGATTTTCCCTATTTACAAGTATCACTCAGCTTAGGTTTCATGGTCTAGACATAGGAAGATTTTAATACCATCATCTTTATCTTTTTGCAGTTGTAAAGTATGAAGTTCGGTGATGCAAATTGTTTATTAGCTCCAGCATGAGGTGAAGTACATGTAATTTGGTAACAGATTCTGTATCACTTTCATAAAAGTACTTTTCTGCTGGATTTTTTTTGTTAATAGTCTTCATGTTGAAATGGCATTTACCTGCTATGAGGATTTGCGAACATGATACTTGGTTTTATGTAACCTTAGATCATTATGGTATAAAATTGTACATTTTGTTGTTAGATAATCTTGAGAAAGATGGAGGGAAAGTCTGGCTATATTATTTCAACTTTCTTTTTTTGCATCAGTCATAATCTTCACTGGGCTTAGTGTATCTCCCAATTGTGAACCCCCATTGCACTTCCTTTTCTGTTACAGTTCATTCATGTGTTTTAGATAGATATATTTCCTGTTTTCTAAACTTTTTTTTTTGGCTATGATTTTTCATACTAATATAATATCTGAGTTTCTGACATCACTAGTAGTATCATTATCAAAGTTTTAAAGAAGAGGATCATAATTCTATCTGGGATAATGCTCCTTATTTGATCTTGCTTGCTTCAGGAGAGTGCACTACCATATATGCCTCTGAAAATATTTCAGTGTAAAGTTTATATTATTATCATTTTGGGTTTTTTAAACATGATTAGATACGATATCATAAAAATAACTTCCATTTGCAGATCAAGAAGGAAAAATAAAAAGAAATGATAGAGGTGAACACTTATCTCGTACTTCAGGATTTCTGAACTGTGCTGCCTTGATGAGTAGAACCATTTACATCATTGACAATCCCAACTCAAAGGCATATTTTTTCTCTATCCCTTGCACGATTTCCTATACTAGCTACTGACATGCTCATATATGACTATATATGCTCATACATGTTTAATCTTTTATTTTATTTGTTATTAATCTCTTTATGCTCGTTTAGTGATGTTATCTCTATCAATAAATTTTCTCTAATATGTTAAGCCTTAATGTTGACTTAGTAAACCCATTGTTATTATAGGCCATGTTTTGTTGATTCTTTGAACACATGCCACAACTGTTTTGTAGATTTTTATATTGGTATCATTCTTGACTGATGTATTCAGGCCATGTGTTTGATCGTGTTTAAAAAATATGCTAAACTTGTTAGATGGTGAGGTGAACACATTAGCAGTATGCAAAACCGTCAAAATGATGAACATAAGTCAACTATGAGAAAGTCTTGCACGCCCCTTGCCAAGCATTAGGGTACTTCTCTAACGGCATGAGTTTTGATGTCGGTAACTGCTATGTGTTGTTCAGCAGCGATCCGCAGTCCCTGTCATTTTGTAGGAAGACTACTTTACTAAAATCATCAAGGTCAGGGTCATGTGCTCTTATCTCAGTTTTATAGATCTATTGTTTGTTAAAGCCTATTCAAACTTTCCTTGTGGTTCAATGGAAGGGTTTTTCTGTATAAACAAATTATGGATAACATGATTTATGTTGAGAGAGAAGTATGCATACGTTCTTTGTAGATTTCATTACTACCTTATTGGTATTATTTACTTACCCGAGGTTTTTAAAAAATAATTCTAATACATTGGTAAGTAAATAGATGGTAATTATGGTAGAAGCTGGGATTTCTTTGTTTTCCATGACAGGAGATAGACCTCTCTTTCTGATCTTTTGTTATATTCTCAAGTATTTTGTAAATAAATCAGTGGCTTGCAAAATGAATGTTGTACCTTTTTAGCAAAATTAACTGTCTGACACCTTTTATACTTGTACATTTTTTCAATTGTGAAACATCTTTTTTATCTGCAGGTTTATGTTCATGAAAACATTGTTGTTTTCGGGCAGTTCAGGCATGAAAGTATATATATATTTAATTATTATGCTTATATTGATAAGAGGGTGTTATGTTCTGTTGTTTGTTATGTGGTGCGCTGGTTGCTGGCTTTTCTTTTATGTATTTCTTTGTTAGTTTTTTTTTTTCAATGTTGTTTATGCTCGTTTAATATTTGCATGCATATGTATTTTCAGGTAAATCGGATGGTGGGATTACAAATCCTATATTTCAAAAATTGGAAAAAGGAATAACTAGTAATACAATAAATGGTATGCGCGGTGGTACATCTGCATCAGGTTTATAAAAGGTTCCGGTTTATAAAAGGTGGAACCAATAAAGTCCTCTCTTATTTCCTTAAATTCTTTAAATTCTAATTTGAAAATATTGCGTACTAAAATGACTATAGGCAAACAAGAGGTTTTCGGCCCTATATGGATGGAGCGTAACAGACTTAGAAGAGACTAGCTTATTGGGCTGAGAAAATGAGTTATTCGGCCCATTAAAAACTTTGCGGTCTAACTAAATTTATAATGTTATTTGATCATAGCAGGCCGAGAAAATAAAGTTTGAGGCCCATTAAAAATGATAAAAGGCCGAAAAGGTCCGAGAAAAATTTAAAGGCCGAAAAGGTCCGAGAAAATAAGCCTTTCGGCCCAGTGAAAATCTTTACGGGCTTACAACAGAAATTTTAGGGTCTCTTAAAATCTTTACGGCCCAGTGAAAATCCTTATTATTGTTTTCTAATATTTATAAAAATAAAAGGTCCATACTTAATCCTATCATACAAAAGAAATAGCATTTTTCTGTAACAGTGCATGAGGGTACTGACACCTGATATATAATTATCAGATATTCTTGTCAGTCCTTTGGGTTAGTGCTACGGTAGTAACAATAGTAAAATAAAGATATTAGTAACAATAAAGAGAAGCTAAACTTGTCCAGGAATTGTAGAAGTATTTATGAAAATTAAATGCTTGTAAACATAAATATCAAATACTTCCATCTTCGGCTGGTCTGATATTTTTAATTTTTAATTTTCCAACTGAAAGGCAAGGCTCAGTTTTAGTTCGAAGAAAACCATATTTTTAAGTAAAAAAACTTTAAATGGCACAAATTTTGATAGAAAATGCATTAACGTTATCCAGATGATGTTATATAATTTTACTTACAAAAGCCTCACTGAACATAACCTACGGATTATTTTTTGCAATAGGACATAAATGCCCTTCCATTGTACCAGCAGATGGTTTGCTTCGACTTCATTTTTTAAAAATCTGATTTGTGTATAAATACCTTTTAAATGCTAAATGAAACATAAGGTTAGAGATGAAACAAACAAAATTAAGTTCACTTGTCATTTTGACAGAAAAAACATGAAGTTCATGTCTAGGTGATGTTAAAATTTCACTTACAAAAGCTTATAAAATACTCAATAAAAAAAAGAATGATATCCTAACTGAAAAACAAAAAAAGTTTTGGCACAAACCTCTCATCGGTCATGCATAAACAATATAAGAACTCTTCATAACACCTAACACAATTACTAAGTTGCTCACTGGATGTCCTCTGTACAAAAATTAAGAGCAGATGTCAAATTAGGATAAAAAGTGGATGAAGGAGCTGATTTGAATTTGAGAAGCAAAATTAGAGAATTAGTCAAAAGTATCCTGACAAGAAGAAGAATTTACCTGGTATAGCTGGATAATGGATACAGTCACTTCCCAACTTGTCTCCGAGAACAGCTAATTTGACTTACTTTAGAAGAGGAAAGAAAAAGAAAAAGAAATTTTATTAAAAATTTGTGCTTAGTAAGGAACTATTATGTTTGCGAAATGGAAAAAAAATGATAATGTCCATTCAATTATTTGGTGCAAATTGTTCAAGGAGAATAAAATTGAAAATAAAAAAAATTAATTGATATAAAGCAAGACCTTGAATAAGGTTATCTTTCTAAATAAAAATGTCTTTGATCCGGCATCAACCACATGATTAAAATTAGTCATAATGATAATAATATAATAATAAATAATTATAATCATAATAATATAATAATATGTAATAATAATCATAGTCATAATCATAATTATAATATAATAATATAATAATAAAATTATAATAATATAATACTAAAATCATAATTATTATAATAATAAATAATAGTAAAATTAATCATGTAATAACAATACTAACATTGATATTAATATTATAATAACAATAATTATTATCATAATATTATATAATAATAAATAAATTATTATAATAATATTAATATAATAATAAATTATAATCATACTAATAATATAATAATAAATCATAATTATAATTATAATCACAATATAATAATATAATATAACATAATCAAATAATAATCGCTATTCCGACGAGAGTTAATCCGGTATACCATATATAACTTGGTATACCAGATTAGCACTCTTCCGCACTCTTCTATTCCAACTTTTTGCTACTCCATTGATTGCCAAACACTCCCTAATTCTTTTAACTTTGTCAAAAAAATTCTTTTATTTTGATCGAGTATCTTTTAAATGACTTAATTCTACAACGTTATGTGTTTGTTATTATTAACATACTTGAGATTAATATCATATAACATTTCACACCATTATTTATAAATTTAGCGCTGTACGTTTTTGTCAAGAAATTATTGATGATAAAATGTTAAGGACATTTCTTGATCAAGCATATTAAAGGAAAATCTTGATCATAATTAGAAAAAAAATCTGACAAAAATTAAAAGGACTATAGATTGGAATCTCCTTATTTGTGTAGGGGATACATGTGCAAGGTAGATCTAAATTAGAGATGAGTAGAAGCAACATTCCCAAATTACCAAAAGAGAAACAGCAGCAGCAAGGACAAGTAATAAAATAAAGCCTAGAGCTTAATTAGAGCAACAAAATTAAAATATGGTGATATAAAAATCAAAACCTCACTTCAAAAATGAGCAGCAGCAGCAAGGACGAGTACGACTAGTTCTCAGGCACCTTCATTGAAAAACAAGATTGTTAAACTTCCCTAGATTTTATTTCCCAAATCAACAAGAATACAATAACTAATACAAGCTCAAATATAACCTGTATCTTGTTGCCTTTCACTTGTAAAACCATCAATATGTATTTCATCAATGACTTTCAGTTCTAGCCATGCACAACAGTGAAATTAACACTACTAAGCACATGGTAAGGGAGCATAATAAAAATACATAGACAAAATACTGACAGGTTCTTATATTTCTGTGTCAAGCGCACCAGACAGACATTTATAGTGGATGAGTTGTACTGGGCGAACAAAATTGCCAAAAAAGAGAACAAAAGAATCATTACATGAGAACGAATGAAGAGGATTGGAAGGAGAAGAGGCTATCCTGTATGTTTGTTTTTAGATTTGTATTCATGCATATGTGTTTTTCATTCAAGACCAAAAAAATGAACGGCTGAGATCTGAAATGGAGATTCACTCTAGAATCCACTCTCCTCTCTCCTCTCTCCTCTCTCCACGCATGTGTCACATCACTGGAGTTTTAGTGCTTTACCATGCGCCGCTTTAGTTGTTTTTGCTTGGAGGATCTTTTGTCCATTACATCACTTAGAATTTTATACTACAAAGATTGTTGCAAAGAATCCACTGAAATGAATATTGTTCGTAGTTACGCATTTATTTTGTAACTCCATTTTTAGGTTGGCGTCAAGAAAGAAAAAACATATTTGCAAGTTTTAATTAAAAAAAAAACTATTTTTTGGAATGATGCAATCCAATTATTTAAATAAACCTTCAGTCAAAAAATTACGTAGACTATCTTCTCTCTCAAAAACCAATTTATATAAGGACAACCTCAAGCCCATGCATAGCGAATTAGGATACGTCCCCGTCTTTTATCAAAAAGCAGACCAGCTAGGATCAGGAAAAGAAATCCAGAGTTAACATCGAATTTTAACTTTGTTACCTAATTTCCAATTTCGGAAAAAGAAATTTGAATTAGCAGAATTTGAAAGGTAAGTGTGCAAACAGAGACCAGATTCATAGAGAAATAGAACAACTTATCTAATTTTCTAATTTTTGCTGAGCTCTGGCCTTTTGTACTCCACATGGCCACGGGCTCAAGTCGGAATTCAGTAGAAACTATAAAAATTAAAAACAGAAATGGAAGAAATGGAGGTATCACCTCTCACAAAGATACTGGAGGTAAAAAAGCATCACAACCGTGGCCATGGTTCGACAAATCGATTCTTCGCCAGAGATCTGGTTCCTCTTTCGCAACCCTCCGGCGTGACCAACACACCGATCCAGCGGCTAACCACCACCTCCATTAAACCGACCTTCAGAAAAAACACAATGAGCACGTCCCGCTGAAGCTCCGCCCAGTTGCAACCGCAAGGGCGAGTTCTTCTCCCCGCCTCTCCTTCCATTGGATGTTGGCGCTAGGGTTAGGGTTTTGGAAAGGGATTATGCGATCAGACGAAAAGAGACAGAGAGGATGGATTATTGTGTGCGAACTAGTCGTGTGTCCCAAGGACACAAAGGTCGAGACTGGAAAAGGGAAGGTATGATAATGACTCGGTCCATTCAGCTGGACAAGCACATCCGATGCCTTTTTTTTTTTTTACTGGAGAGATTCCTCTACCTAGGACTGCTACCTATTGAATCTATTGATTAATTAATGAATAGATTGCATCATTAATGAAAATATTCTGTGGCGATTTCATTCCCGATTAATTAATGAGAGACTGATGTCAACATATATTATTTATTTATTTTTCATGTATTTTAAACAAAAGTGATATATGTACACTAAAATTGAAATTCACGTTATTTTTTTAACTTTTTTTTTCTATAATTGATCTATACGTTCACTCCTGATGTCAACATATATTACCGTCATCGCTGATTAAAATAATTGAAAATTTTAAAAAATAATAATAATTCTCTGATATGGAAGAGAACATTAATTCTATGCTACGTTACGTAGCTAAAGATTAGGAAATGGAGGCGTCCCTTTTATGTTACTTGTAAAATAGTTTTGAATGTTTTTGTTGAAGTTCCCCTCTATATGTAAAATAATTCTCCGATATGGAAGGTAATGGAGTCGTCCTTTATGTTACTTCGACGATTTTTGTGGGGCGGTTCGTATTGAGTCTATTGATTAATTAATGAAAATTTTCTACAGCGATTTCATTCCCGTTAAGATTAATGAATGACTGATTCGATTTTTATTCGTTTTTGAGAAAAAAATATTATTATATTACATCACTCATGGAAGATGTGTTGTATCACTTTTATGACCGTTGAACTATTAATTGGCTAATTCATCCAATTATTATTCTTTTCCTGAAAATGTCCAAAGTTACTTTCTTCTTCTTTTTTTGGCTTGAAAAATCATTGTCGAATTGTTTGTGTGGTGGTATTTATCAGATTATGCGATTATTTTTGCCCGACATATAGCAATATTGTAGTATACGTTTTTATATTGTTTCGATGTCTAAATGTGTTAACCCAAATATAGTTTAATTTTACAGTTCTGAATATTACAACATGGCAATTTTATTTTTGAATAATTATAATTATATATTATGAAGCTTTTAAACTAGTGTCGGTGACCGACTAAGAAAAATATGCTGACAAATAACTTAAAATGGATGAAATTGAATAATATGAATTTCTATTTTTTAATATACATACATACATATATATATATATATATATGAATATGCATTGTCGATGCGAATTATTGGAGAAGTATTTTCTATTGTATGAATTTGTATTTGAATATTAAACGAAAGTGACAAATCGATGTTGATGTTTTTAAGGAACTATGATATATACATATATAATATATATTTCAATTGCAGGTAGTGCGGATGATGAGGAGGGAATATAAATAAATTTAATGACGTTTAAGTGTGTAGTCCTTTGCACAGTAGAAAACTTTGATGCAAATGAATTCTGTTTTAGGGTTTAGGGTTTAGGGTTTAGGGTTTGGGGTTTGGGGTTTGGGGTTTGAGGTTTAGGATACTCCATCTTGTGCCTTTAGAATATTGTACCTTACGTTTTTTTTTTATAATAAAAGAAGAAAATATGTATGTATCTCCTTAGATATCGTGCTTCATTCATATATCTCATATAGAGGTGGCAGAACCCGACCCGACCCGACAAACCCGTCCGACCCGCCCGGATCCGAATCCGACCCGATCTGATTTTTTAAGAAAGTCAAACTGATCCGACCCGACCCGAAATCAAATGGCCTTCAATCCAATCGAAATCTATCAACGATCTGAAAAAACACAATATGTAAATTGACCCGACCCGACCCTGACCCGACCCGTCCGACCCGAACCCGAACCCGACCCGACCCGCCCGATTGCCGCCTCTAATCTCATATATATATATATATATATATATATATATAACTTTAGTGGGAGTTCCTCTTACCTTTTCTTTTTCTTCTATGTAATGGAATAATCGTAATAATATGGGATAAAAAATATGTAAGAGCATATACTGATTAGAAAAGTGCTGGAGAGTCACTGGCTGGAACAACGTTGTTCAGTGAAACCTTTAGGTCCAGGATAATTCAGACCATATAGTCAGGGGCGGAGCCATATAAACTCAGGGGTACAAGTGTTACCCCTGGAAAATTAAAAATCAATAGAATAAAGAGTAATAGATTCACTAAGTCACATCCTGAAAAAATTTTGTGTTACCCTCTGGAGTCTGGACTCTGAATTGGTCTTTGATTTATTAAAAATGCATGTTGAAATTTTTTTTATACCGATAAATTAATGGGTTTTAACCCGTTAAGATATTCAATCCGATTGAGGCTACACCCTGAAAAAATTCCTGGCTCCGCCCCTGCATATAGTTGTTAATAATGTGCATCAGGTAAAAGTTGGTGGAGCCTTGTCCGTGGCAATGAACAAAGCCAGAAGATGTCCCGCGAGCCACTGGCCCGAGTGCTCCTACTCGGTGAGCCTTTAGGCCGGGACGCTCCGCGCCGTGACGCACAACACTATGATGTACAAAAAAATATCGAGTCTCGACAAAATAACGATAGACCCTCATTTTCGAAGGATGACACGAAGTGCCCCTGTTACACTTTATTTTTCTTTTCTTTTCCGTTGTTATTTTCTTCACTAGGAAGCTTTTAAAATTAGATTAAGTTTTAAATATATATTTTTACTTACACATGTTAATTGGGGTGCTTAGGGAGTTGAATCGAAGAGCACATTTGACCTAATTAAAATAAAATTATCATTGCCTCTCAGTAACAAAAATGATCTTTTATCTGTCTCATTATCTCGTCGCAATATGTTATTCTAAAATTTGTTCAAAAAAGAAGGTCGAAGCACAAAATATGACTACACAGTTGTTCCTTCTATGCACTTTATATTGTAAAAGCATATGTTAATAACTTAATATCTACATTTCTCTTGTTATTATTATTTTTTCTCGCATACAAAGTTTGTTCTACCGATTAAATATTTTTTTAATTATTACCTCCAAACTTATTTTGTCATCCATAGAATATATTATAACCAAATAAAAAATATTTAATTTATTCTTATAAATAGTCTATTAGAAATGAAAATTACCACAAGTATCTCTACTCCTTATTAAGCACGTATGTGTTCTCATTCCTGTAACGGTCCAGATTTTTTATTGAATTTTTAGAGCTAATATCACTCATCGATTGAGTTATTCATCAAATAATGTAACTATCTCTATGACCATTTGTATTGAAATAAAGTGTAGAAAAAAGTTAATATATCCAAACACTTTTTTATACTTTTCTGTTTCTTTTATAGATGGGTATAAATATATCTATATCTAAAATATTATCATATTGAGCAATAAATATGAATACACAATCATCAAAATTGTTTTATGTTGTAAATAATAAACAATAAACGATGAAAGATAGTGATATTGCATTCTCACTCAATCTTAAACAATTTATTTTTTAGACTAAATTTGAGAAAACAAAAAAATAAGATATTTTTAAAAATATATTCAATATTGGACTCATGTCATTTATAAGACGAGCATTTTGGTAAGACACTTCAAACCAATATATGGGTAGTAGTTGTATATGTTTGAAATATAAAAAATATCAATTTAATTTACCTAAATACATCACAATTTATAAAAAAAAAAATCAAAGGTCCTTTTTAAAAGCTGCACACCTTTTTTAAAATTTTGAGTGTTCCCATGTGCAATACAAGTACGCAATAATTCATGTTACAGTCCGAAAAGCAATAATTTTTTATTTCAACACTATTTCTGTAATAATCGTTGCCACAAAAAATCACACTGAAAACAGAAGATCTTAAAAAAGTTCGGAAAAAAAAGAGGAAATAAGACCACTTGATGCAGTGGTGCAGCGGAACAAAGAGAGGAAAGAAACAACTCTGCCACTTGATGCAGTGGTGCAGCCAACATAAACTCGTGAATGCAATGTAGTCTCTACTCACTATGTAATAAATTGCATCGAATAATCTCAATACAGAGCCCAATGATTCCATTGACCGACCTGTAATACTACAATTATTAGCGCATATACCTTGTTTCAAATGTCAAAGTGCTTTCTATGATAACATCATGAATTTCTTTGTCCGGTAATAAATACAGTAACATAAAATAGACATTATATTAAAAAAAAAAAAGAGAACGACCTCATGGTCAGCTTAGATGAGCCTATATTTAAGCCAAAGCTGACTTAAATAATATGAATATTATGCACACTAGTTGCATTAGCATTCGTAAACTTCACAATAATAACCAGCTGAAATGTACCACAAATTGAAAAACACTATGTAAAATACATATTGTTTTAAAATGCAGTTGCATGACCGCATATGCTTATGCGGTATGATGCCGCATGCATAATAGTATACATCCGTATATTCAACAATGCGGATTATTTTTCAAAATATTTATTGTATTAACCATATAAAATTAATTATATTATATTTTCATACAAAATAACAAAATTATATTAATATCTTATTATATTTTTTATTTTACATTAAAATTCTTTAAAAATAAATGATCAATTTAAATATTATAAGAATTTTTTTAGAATACATATCCACATATGTAATTCGCATACTGAACCATATATTCACCCGCATATCGTATATGTGCTATGCAGTGCTTAACCACACACATATTGAAATTCATATTTTAAAACCTTGGTAAAATATAACATCCGATGATTATCGGACATTAAAACAAGTCAATTCAGTTCATATGCACAGTTGCTGACTACGCATGCGATACATCTCAGAACAACTATGATTATTGACCGCACCACGAGTTGAAACTAATAAACAAAAACAATACCTTTATGAACTTTGTAAACGTGTGGTAAGTCACTTCTCAACAACTCATTCCACATGCCAACAGATGTCCAATGCTCGGCTATTCATGTTCTCATTGCTGGTTTCCTAACCACAAAAAAAAAACACAAATAAAATAAATACATGGATGTACATTAAAAGAAGTACCATACAGAAGTTCAAAAAAAAAAAATCTAATTCTACTAGTTAATATGTTGAATAACAACATCCCCGCCATAATTCATCTAGTTGAAAAAGGGTAATGAAGCCAACAATTTTCACAATAGTTATATATATATATATATATATAAAGATATCGCGAGTTTAAACTTACGGATGTCTTTTATGAGGTTAACTTAAAAAACATATTAATTGTTTTTAAATTTTAATTTATCATACTCATTACATTCTTTATATGTAAATCTTATGGGATGCAAAAATTTAAAGTGTTTTGAGATTTTTAAGTCATAGATTTTAATTTTTAAAAATCAGCTCTAAAAATAATAATAATAATATATTTAATACTTGAACATCATGTTTAAAAATTAAAAATGATGACTTAAAAAGATCAAAACACTCTAAATTTTTGCATCCTATAAGATTTTTATATAAAAAAATTAATTAGTATGATAAATTAAAATTTAGAGATGATTTGATATACTTTTTGAGTTAACCTCACGGAAGGCCTCTGTGAGTTTAAGCTCACGATATGTTTACTCATATATACATACATATATATATATATATATACACTGGTATATTGCTCGTGGTTGCAATGGGTATAAATATTTATAAAATTATAATATTTTCTTATTAGAAGAAATGATAACATGTGAAACCTTAATTTATTGTTAAATATTATGAAGAAGGGAACTCGTAAATAAAAAGTTATTGCAAAGCAATTCTATCAGTACAAGCACTTTAAAGTTACTAGCTATATACCTGCGTGTTGCAACAGAATTTTTTATTTAAACATTAAAATATTATAAGATAAAAAAATTCACATTTATCTAATATTAAATTATAAATTCACCAAATTATAGAGAAAACATATAATAAATACTATATTTAATCTTGGATGAGATTTTTGCACAATATGAGTTAATGATTCATGATTTTTATGGAAAAAAAAGTAAATTATTCTAACATATATTATCACCATTAATTCCTTACCAAATATGCACAAAGTTGCTAAATAAAAAACAAAAATTATGGAAATAATTGTATATAAGGGAAAGAAATGGAGAGAAAGAGAGGATCAATGGACGCGATCACATACGTTCGATCAACCAACAATAAATATTATCCGTCTAATTGAGGGATAAAATTGGTATAATAAAAATTTACAATGACAAAAAATGGACCCTCCAATTCTTAGATGCTTTATATAATAGTATAGATTTCTAAATATGTACCAATTCTATTCATTTTACGCTTAAGATAGAACTGAAAAACTCATTAAACACATAACAAAATTTTATAAACAAATAACCTCAAGATTATAGTCACCATCTGAAAATTATTTTTGCCTCTATCCAGGATGCGGTTGAAAGAACCAATGGGATACATCCTCATAAAAGAATTAAAATAGGATACATCACGTATTACAATTTTACAAGTTACTATTCACAGAATATAGGCGTGAAAAAGGCTGAAAATCTTATAATTAATCTTTTAGTGCAAGTTTAGTTTGTTAGAGTTTTGAATAAAATCAAGCTCCTTGCCCTGCATGTCACTTGGTACACAATCAACATCTTATTGATCTATCAACCACCAAAAAATTAGCGAACAAAGATGTTCATGAAGATTAAAAGAGAATTTGTTTTCAACAAAAAATACTAAAAGAGAATTTAGTTCGTTTAACTTATAGACTCTGATGCTGCTAAAGAGGCCACCCCGACAAGTATAATGGCAAAAATATCAATAATCTACATTGTGCCCTTCTAGAATTGAAAAAAATTAAAACTTCAAATGGATGTAGAGCAATGAAAGAGGAAAGATGTACAGACAACATCAATAAGGGCAAAATTGCCAATAACCTACATTGTGCCCTTCTAGAATAAAAAAAAAATTGAAACTTCAAATGGTTGTAGAGCACTGGAAGAGGTGAAACATACACTTCCATGTGTCAATAATGGCTTGCAAGCTGGTAGTTTGTTGTGTAAATCTGAAAATTGAAATCTGAAAAGTAAAATATATAATTCAATATTAGTTGTTCTTAAGTAAAGAAGCAGAAGCGAGCAATATCAGCACTAAACCTAAACCTTCTGCCTTTCTAGCTTAATGACCAAAGAAGGAAATATTCATGCATATAACAAAAAATAACAGGGATTAAACCAACTAAGTCCTGTTTGGGTCGATATGGCATCGACCCATCGGGCCCATGTAATCAGTCCTTTCTGTAAAAGAGAGAAAATGTATGGTATCTAAATATGTGACATTCAAATCTTTCATGACATTCAATTTTCCAAAATTTACCATATCAAATGCTTCATCATGAAAGTATTAATATCTTTCTAAATGTATTTGCATAAAGGTAGATTATAATATGATGTATTCCATAAATGCCTTCTCAAGCCAGCACAAAATATGAAAAATAAGGAAAGTATTAATGATATTCATAAATTTTCGATCCTACATATTTGTCCATATTTAAGCTATAATAATCAAATTCTTACCATGAACTTAAAGTGTTTTTCATGATTCATTCAAGGTCTTTATAAGAATCAACATGAGAATTTATATACTTAAAAATTACCTATCAAATAGATATTTAGTAATTAATCTGATTTGGTAGCGATGGGAATCTAGTCTTGAACGACTACCTCTTACATCAAATTACACTCTTGCAATTTATCTATAAAAATAAAAATTAAGAGATTTAGTCATTTATATCAGAAAATAGAAATAATGTTTATGAAATACAAACCAGAAAATTCATTGATTGAGTGCAAATATGTAGGATCGAAAAAAAAATACACTGATCGAGTACTCTTACTAATGTTAAAAGAGTCCTAATTATTGACATTGAAGTTTGAAATTAGCAAATGCTTACTAATAACTTGAAGTGTCTTTGTTTGAGGTGTTTGATAAATTTCATCATACATCAATAAGCAACTCACTACTTCTACTAACATCTGAAAATAAATAATTAAATAAATTAAGTACTGATAGATCTCAAAGGAACGGAGAAAGACAAAAATTGTCACATAACAACTATATGACTTGTATTAGATTGATTTCATGAATTACACATCAGGAGATCTACATGTATAGAAGCAATGTTCTAAGCTATTATTAAGAAAATATTAACAAAAAGACAACGACTATCATACCACTTGTCCTTAATTGATAAATTCACACAATAATGGTACCTCCCGACGTAAGCATCTGAATAAGGTCCTGTTCACCAAAATTAAATCGAAACAAAGGAATCATAGAAAATGACTCTTTCAAGAGCAAGAACTTACAAGGGAGAGCGAGAGGGGCCCCGGATGCTCACCTCGGACAATTCCAACATTAGCAGGCTGATGTAGTTGTGGATATCTAGGGACAGGGACCCCTGCGGGTTCTTGTTGCCACTGGCAAGATAGCACAAGGAGGAGGGGATGGTGCCAGGGAGAAAGTTGTCGAGGGCAAAGGGGCAGAGTGAGGTAACAAAGAAGAAGTCAATAGAGAAGTGGCGGAGAGAGGGGGGGGGGGGTGAGATTATGAGAGCGATTCAGGTTTTACTAAGAATTGGGAGAGTGATTTAGGGGTGAGATTATGAGAGGGGATGGATCTATGGAGATGATTGCCGTAAGCATTTTTCTCCATTTCGTTCAAGAGGCGTGATTCTCAAAATCTAATTCTCATTTCATCGAGCGAGAATCCATTGATAAAGAGAGGAGCGGCGAGAGAGACGATATGAAAAATAGAGTTATGATGTCATGCGACAATAGAGTAATAATTCGTGTAACAATCATCAAATAAAAAAATAGCGCTTCTACACTTAAGCCACACCATAAATTAAAGTTTAGCTATTTTCGTTAAATCGGACGATTGATATTAAATCCGAAAAAAATAAAAATAAATGTGAACCCATTACATCATCAGAACACTTAAACGCTTAATAAATAGTATATATATATATATATATATATATATGTGGTGAGGTTACGATGCTTTACAAAATAAAGAACTCTTTTTACTTTGACATGAGATCTCATATCCCGATGGCTCAAATGGTCAATCTAAATTGCTTAATAATTTTTTTATATTAAAATATTATGAGATATTTAATTTCATGATTTTTTGAGATTCCTAACTATTTTTTAAATTATTTTTAAAAGTAGTTTTGTTTAATGTAAGAAAATGATATATTTCAAGGATGTTTTTAAAAATAATTTAAAAAATAGTTAGAAAGCTGAAAAAAATCATGAAATTCAATATCCTACAATATTTTAATATAAATCAATTATTGAGTAACTTAGATAGACTATTTAAGTCGTCGAGATATAAAATCTCATATCAAAGCAAAATCAGTTATGAGTTGTGATGACGGAGGCCGATTACAAATAGCATTTCACGATCAGTACATTTCACTCAAAAAAAAATAAAATAAGATGAGCAGGATATGAAATTCAATGAATTTGATTAATATTATTTTTGGTTTTGAATCAAGTAATTATGAAATCAATAAGGCAACACGAAATTATTGAAATTCGGCAAGATCTCTTTTGAATTGACTAAAATTTGATATATATTATATCTAAGTAATTTAGAATACATCTATGAAATAAAAACAGATTTATCTTTGATACCTTATCCTTTTGATATCAGTGTTATATTTGTGTCAAATCCAACTTCAGCAACCTTTTCCACAGATGTCTCGACAGATGCATCATCTTTGAGTTCATCACGTAATAGGACACCCACTGCATTACAAGCAAAAGATGGCACTCAGCGACAACTATTCTGAACTAAGGGGAACCGACTCAGTATAAAGAGAGAGTACATTTATCACCTTTGTCCTCAGAAAAAATGCTATTTGACTTTTCATCAATAGCTTTTTCAGCTTTATTAGTGGAAATTTTTAAATTAGCAACAAAGAGGATGTATTTAGAAATTCACTGCCAAAGCATACATCAAAATGGAAGAATTCAGTGATGGCAATTTTAAATGGGAACCTCTTCAGCCATTGCACAGCTTTTTAATATCACAATTACAGTCCATTTGAAGTAAATAGAAGAAATAAGAAAATGTAAACAATATCTTTCTAACTTTTCATGTCATACATTTCCCTGTCGATTTCTGCATCCATGCTTCCCTGAGATTCATTGGTGCTGTATTAGACTTATCTTCTGAAATTTCTGAAAAAACAAAAGACATCATGAAGAAAATTTTATTTATACTAATCAGATAAAGCAATCATCAGAACTCAAAAGTATGTTTATACCATATATTTCTTAAAATACTGGTATCATCGCTGCATTGATGTCAAATCCAGTAATAATTTCTTTAGTAGATTCTACAATGAGAAATAACAAATAATAGAACTTTAGTTATTTGGCCAGCAAGGAAAATTTAATAGAACTTTTATTATTTAATTCACACATACCTATTTGCTCCACATTGTGATCCATAAAATTCAATTTCTCAGCTGAAAGTAGTTGTTCCTATTTCATTAGATCAACATCCTCTGCTGCACCCAAAAGAAAAAAATATCAATACCAATCCAAAGAAAAATATATCATTTAAATTTTATATATCCATAATAGTAATAAACCTACTGGATTGCTCAATCAAATTACCAGTCTCAGCTTCTTTGCCATCATCTGCATCAAGAGCCATCATATTAGCCACGGTTCTGGTAACCCTTGTACATTTTGTGATCTCAGTCAATCTCCTAGTTGACTGCCTTGTAGGCTGTGCAGATGATATGGTGGCAAGCACCAGAGCAATTATTTTACGACACAGTTTCTCTATAACAGATTTAATGGAAAAAAATTAAGAGAAGATTCAGAAGGCCTAAAAACCAATACTAGGCTAATTAAACTATTCGAGTGCATGTAAGCTGAATATCCAAATATAAAGGCCCAAGTATTTCATCCTAATTGGGGGCATTTCAGCTTTATTAAATTTAGTAATTATTGCAAGTTCTTTTATGAAAGAAGGAAAGATAATTTTCTAGGTTTGGCCCGTTTGGCAGATTTTTCATGTGTAATTTTCTAGGTTTTGGGCAGTTTTACCAGCCCAAAACCTAGAAAATTTCATAAGATGATATAGAGTCACTTAGTGGGATATTCTCGATCTTATCGAGGTATTTCAATTAACGGACAAAATTAATAAAATAAATAATTATTATGCTGCATTGTTGCGTCAAAACTGATATTAACGATAGATTAAAATAATCATAACGGACTAATGAGTAGTCACTACACGACTTTTCATCGATAATCTTTTCTTATAACAAAAAGGATGGCATTTCAAGCTTGTTATTGTACCAGACTTGATCGAATGAAACTGCACTCTGTCTCTAAAGTCTCCTTTTGGCCATGTTGTGGAGCTGGTGTTGCTACCGCCACTGCCTCCACCGGTGTCTCTTTCTTACTTCTTGTCTTTGTACCAACTACGTAAGCATTGGTTCTGGCACGGGTTCTTGTGCTCATAGCACACCCTGAATTCGTAGGCTTTGACACACTGCTGTTGCTGAGATTTGATTTTGTAACACTCCGTTGATCAGGTGTTATAAAATTAGTATCTTATGCATTCATCTGACAGTCTATCTTATACATCCATCTGATAGTCAATCAACCTACATCTTCAATAAAAAACAACAGAAACAAAAACAAAATGGATTCAGCTAAAAAGCACAATAATCAATTATTTTACAACACAGCTTCTCTATAACAGATTTATAGAAGCAGGTTTATAAATAAAATAAAGTGATTTATTATTTCAGTCAAAAAATATTTTAT
Source organism: Schoenoplectus tabernaemontani (assembly GCA_037127355.1). Taxonomy (NCBI): domain Eukaryota; kingdom Viridiplantae; phylum Streptophyta; class Magnoliopsida; order Poales; family Cyperaceae; genus Schoenoplectus; species Schoenoplectus tabernaemontani. Next base: position 20,949,668 of record CM073748.1, on the reverse strand, counting down.
ACAACTAAAAAAATACCCATTATTGTTAAAATAAAAGTATTGAATAATTTTTACTATTAAGCTGAAAATATTTTTTATCATACAACTATTAACATATATCGATACCAAAAAATATTATGTAAGCTTTTCTATTTTAAAATACATAATCTTACTATCTTAAAAAGCACTTAAGAACTGGATTAATCCAGTTGTTTTGTTCAGAATGTTTTTGATTTCTTAAGACATGAATTTCCAATTATACCCTTTTAAATATAATTTATAATTTAAGCCGTCCAGATTCATTGATCAAAAAATTAACATATCAGATTTGATTTTCGTCTTCCGTCCCGCTCTCCAGTGATAATTTTATTTTTTCGCTGGACCTTCCGAGTCGTGACTCGCGGCCTTACTCGCATCCCATAGTCTCTCTCTAACCGCTCTCACGACCTTACTACCTCGCTCGAAAATTTCTCCCTCTCGCACTTCGCCCATCGGTTACTCTTTCTCCCTCTCTCGCACTCGCCGCCATAACCGGAGTTATTTTCCTTCACTCGATCGCCTCGCCTCACCAACACACTGAAGCCGAGGTTCCTCTCTCCAGTTGAATCCCGCTTGCCTCACCTCGGCTCTCTCTGTCTCCCCCAATTCGAACGGTTAGTCCAATGGGTTTTAATTTACTTTTTCTTTTGTTTGTTTTTACAATTTTGTTCTCCTTTTGGGTTTCCTTGAATTGTTTTTGACGAATTATTTGTATGGCTGGGATTTTTCAAATTTTTGATCGAGGCCATTTGTTCAGACGTAAAAGGGTTAATCGGCAACAGAGACTCACTACTGGTTAATTGCTGTTGTTTTTCTGAAATTTTAGACTGTAGTAGCGTTGAACGAGGCCATACGAGATAAGAGGGGTGCCGCCACTGGATATGGATAAAGATCAAGTTACAGTCAAAGAGTTTCAAAAATGAGAATACAATCAAAGATGTAAATTATGAGTTTGACTTTATATCACCTCTCTTTGATTTCTTAACAATTGATTTATGAATTTGAGTCTCTAACAAGATATTTTTATTGTTTCATCGATTATCAACTCGGTGGTGATCAATATGATTGCGTATTAATATGAAATCAAAACATTAAATGAGTTTATTCATGGTGTGCCCAGTAATCACCTGCAAACCTATATTTTATTTAGTTAATTTCCTCACTGTTAGCTAGGTATACAAATAATTTTTATCTATTGTTAACTTGAAGGTTTAAAAACTTTTGAATTATTATTTAAGACTTTTTGTGCCTTAGGTTACCTCGAAAACTTTGGCTGATGTGAAAAGTGGAACCCTCATCTCTTATGAAGGAAGAGTTCAGGTACAATTCCTCTAGCTTTAGAAATTTTCAGTAATGTGAACTTAAGCCTGATTTTTAACTAAAATCAGAAATATAAGTTTTGATCTAAAGTTTCATTTTGTGCAAACTTTCGCAGCTTTTGGAGATTGCACAAGTTCCTGATGCACATATAAGTCTTAATCTAGGTGATAATTAGCATATCTTGGCATAACTTTTATAGATTTGGTTAGCGAGTTCAAGTCGATTGAGAAGTTCCTGCTTATTGGATACTGACTGACATCAACTTATGTAAATTAGGTCAGCGAGTTCAAGTCAATTGAGAAGCTCAAGATTTTCAACACCAACTTGTATGTTCCTTTTTGAGTTCAGGACCTTCTATTTGTCAATTGAAATCTTCTCAATTTCTAATTTCACGCTTTTAAAAAATAGGTGGGTGAACTAAAAGGCTATTAAGAAGCTTGTTGAAGCTGATGCTCTTAAGATGGAAATCATTCCTAACCCTAAGGTACTTTTCATGTTGATGGATGGCTATTTTAAATTGGTATTTTATATATGTTGATCTAATTAAGTAGGAAATACAATTTAGGAAGTAGATGGTGTCAAGGTGCTTCAATTGGAAACTGCAGTAGGTGCTGCAATTCGGGTACTCTTCATACCGTGCTTTGTTTTTGTAACTTTTCAAGTGTATAATACTGCTACCTGTTCCCTTTTTATTTATCATGATTAACTTATCCTTATTGGCCCACAGTTCTTCGACAACGCAATTGGTATCAATGTGCCCCGTTTCCGCTTCCTTCCTGTGAAAGCTACATCAGATTTGCTGCTCGTGCAGGTTAACTCTAGGCAATTTTTCTGTTTCAAATTATAAGAACTCCCAGATTTGCTAATAATATGAAATTGTTCTTGTGCAGTCTGACCTTTACACCTTGGTTGATGGCTTTGTTGTTCGCAATCCAGCAAGACGGAACCCTACAAACCCCTCAATTGAATCGGGTCCCGAGTTTAAGAAGGTAGGTGTCCTATTTATTGGATCTGTATTTTTTGGGTGTAGAAAACTCGTTATAAATCTATAGTATGCCCCTATTTATTCTCGGTAATTTACTTTGTTCCTATTTAGGTTGGCAACTTCCTTAGCCTCTGCTCAAGTCTATCCCTAGGATTATTGAGCTTGACATCTTAAAGGTTTCGGTGATGTCCGGTTTGGTCCGATGTTGTCCTCAAGGTTAGTTGATAAAATTTTGTGAACCTATCCGAGTGTTGCGTGTTGCCCCCCCCTTAAGCTCGGATTATCTTTACAATATGGAATCCCAGTTAATCTCTCTCAATCATTATCTTTACACTGTCAGTAACTATCTATCTAATATTTTATATAGGGCAAGGTGACCATCACAGCCAAGGCTGGTGCAAAGTTGGAGAATCTACATATATTTTTAATTTAGTTACTTCCTCTATGTTCTCCTTTTCTTGATTTCTTCACGCATATATGGGAGTGCAGGAGATGTCTTCTTTGAATTTGAGAAGGTAGAATCAGGAGAAGATGAGCTCAATGCTGAGTACTCATGCTCTTTTTGTCCTGATCACTTTGAACTTGTTAGTTTGTGTTGCCACGTTGATTATGAGTATTCTGTTGAACTGGGGTAACTCTATACTGACATTTCGTCATATCTCTTGCTATATTAATTCTTCTATTTACTTTATGCATGTTGCTTTTCTGGCAGTTAATCTTGAGCTATGTGTTAGTTTGATGCTAAGTTTAGGGTGAAATGAGACCAATTTGAGGATTTTCTCTATAGTTTAGATAAGATACATTTGGCTTAATTACATCAATCAGAGTAACTGGTATGGGCCAAACTCGACAATTGGGAAAATAATACTAGCAAGTATCGAGCTGAATTTCCAATATTCAATTACCATTAAGAGCATTGTTCATTGATTAATTCAGAAATAATGCAAAAAAAGTCACTTGTTAATGTTCTTTGTTGCATGTGTTTATTTGGAAATTGATGTGTCTGTTAAAAGATACTTTAATTGGCAGTTCGATATCATTTAAAAATTGGAGATCATGAATTGTAATTGGGTAATAACAAACTTTGAGCTTTTAGAACAGAAATTTATATCATGGCAACTTTATTTTTTTGTCTCAACGTTAGTTTATAATAAAATGAAAGTGTAGAATTGTCTATTCTTGCCATGCATAAGCTTTCAGTCTAAGCCATTAAGCCGATGATCTTGGTTTAATTTTTTTTTTCTTGATATTTTCCCTTCGTTCTTTTTATATCAATGTTGTTGTAGTATTGATATTTTCAAGCTGGCCATGTCTATGTAGACACCTTACGAAGCATTTGAGTTGCATGTATGGGCTCCCTAAATGATAGTAAAACTGATCATAACTTGGTATTAATGTGTTTCAAATGAATATGTTTCATTACTATTAGTTGTGTATAAAACATCCAAATAAACATTCCGAATGTCAATATATAAAATTTGTTCCAGTTGATAATTTAAATAACATAAAACATCAACATGAACATTCCGAAAAAATAAATTTATTGAGTTAATTGGCTAGAGAAATTATATACTATTATAATGATTACTCTAAATAAATTTATATTGATCCGCGCGTAAGAGCGGGTACATTTGCTAGTATTCAATAAAACATCAACAGAACATGTAATTCTACGATGTATATATAGGAATCTATGTATTATTGATAGGATTCAAATGATTATTAGTGAACAGAGACAATTAGAATTCAAATAGCTCATATCAGATATATCGGTAAATTAACACAAATTACTCAGTTTGGCACACACATTCAATGTGCTCGGGTATTTTAACACACATCTATTGTATCATAAGCTTATACTATTTAATAGCTTAGTTTCAATTCAAATCGGATTATCTCGGTTGCATAATTATTCAGACATATCGAGTAAACCATATTTGGACATATCAAATATATTTGACCCAACGGCATGCCCAACTACAAAATGAGATAGTTTCAAGATGCGCATGAATCTATTTTTTAGAGTTAGATTACGACCCTCGGCCTCTTATATATTACTTAGCATATAAAATTCAGACCCACAGAGTACCCCACAAAAGAGGTCATTCTACAACGTCCACATGTCCAAACCACATAAAAACTAAATTACATAAACAGTTTAAATGGATACCAGACAAAATGATACATGCATAAATATTTATTATATATGTATATGATGTAAATTCAAAAATATAATATTGATGTTGAATATATATAAAAGATAACTTTTATTGCAGCTTTCAAAATTCAGACAATTCAGATTTTTAATTCATATCTTAAGCTGTTGGTCAATCAATTCAAACAAACTAATAGTATAAAATATAAGTTATAAAGAAATATAATTACCTGATACAAAAATAATCTCAATTCACGACCCAATTCATGATGTTCCTTGAATTCGAATTCAAACTATGACACCTTGGTGATATTGACTGATCAAATTGATAATATACTAAAATCGTGCCACCAATCGATTAGTCTGACATCTCTCTCTTTCTTTCCTTTTCAATTTCTTTTGTTCTTTTCTTTTTCTTTTTCGATTCTCATTTTCTTGCAGGGGATCGAAGATGGTGGTGTTTTTAAAAGGTTCTAACCGCCAATCAATACCACGTGCTAATAAATGAGTAATGTGTTTTATCATCTTATTATTATTATTATTATTATTATTATTATTATTATTATTGAGAGGTGTACATATTACAGATGAGACGAAGGGATGACTACGTCACCTTCGAAGAGAGCCCAATCTATTCTCTCTCTTCTTTTTTTTAAAGTTTTTATAATTGAGACCCTCAAATTATTTCATATTACAAATTAGTCCAAATTTTGATTATCTTATTTGTGGATGTTATAAATTTTGACTGGATTGATTTCATTCATTACTAAACAAATTTCTGAAAATTATATTCCAATGTGTAAATAACTCGTGTTGATTGTTAATTTTTATTTCAAAGATGTCTCACATAAATTTAGCAATATAAACAGAACCTAATTCGACAATAATTCATCACCTGTCAATAAAAATGATACATCAAAAATCTAATATTCATAAAAAAATATTATAGGCAAAATAATAAAAACTCATTTAATAAAGTTTAATATCCGTTGGAATTTTTTTTTCTTTCAATTGTTCGGCTTCATTCTTTGAGACGGGGAATGAGATTATTTTTCGCGCAATATAAGCAAACTCAACAGAAAACAAACATCAACTCCGACTTAATTATTTGCTGCCATTTAAACAAACCGAAAGAAAACAAATATCAACTCCCACCAGCTTGAATGAGCTATTGATGTCAACTTGCTCTAATATTTTTACTTAATATCTGAAATACATTCATATTTGTATATGTATCCGTCCGATATCCGATCTGTATCCGATATCTGTTAAATATCCGATCCGTATCCATATCCGAAAAATTATAACGGATATAAATACGGTAAAAACATTATCTGTCCGTATCCGATCAGTTTGCAATCCTATACTAACGTCTACTCATTATCCAATGAACCGATGGATTTTGTTGAGGGGTCGGATTCGGATGCACTATCTGTGGAGGACTCTATTCGACGCTTGTTTTTTTCTTTAAAACCAAACACAACTCTGGACGAGAAAGGATCAAACGAATTGAAGTTTTTTCTGATCATTCTTATAATGTTTTCAAAATAAATGAGCTTTTTCGGGGATATATTGATCGATTCCTGGTAATAATAAAGCACCTTCAAATTGATTTATTTTCGGACCATCGTGTTTATATATTCTTCGATTTTCATTTAGTCATTCAAGGGATGACGTAATCACATCTCTATGTGTTTTAAACGAGTAAATTATTGATAAGGGATTTCATGAATATGAGAACAACAACAAAAATCATATGTATCAAACTGAGCTGTGTAATGCTTTTCATGGAGGTAGGTACCAAAAAATGAAAACCACCGTGCACCCGTAACTATTTGGTGTTGCATAACTACGATCAATCTCTCCTAATTAATTGAGTTATAAGAAGTAAACACTACATAAAGCAATTCAATCGAGAGATGCGTATGTCCCAATCGGATATACTGCTTCAGTTAGAACTTGAATTTCATTAAACCCTCAAGTTTAAGTTTTGAATAAATCAATTATCGTTTCATCTTCAATGGAAATGAATGGATAAAGTGTTCTCATGCATTTGTTATTTTTTTAAATTTATATGTATAAATAAGTAAATTAAGCTAATTTTAACTTGATAAAATCAAACACTTAAAATATTGTGAGTATACTATATTTTTCTTTAGTATTTAATTAAAAACATTTTTGTTAGTTAACCCCCACATAAATTGCTATTTTTTAATATTGATAAATATTAAAAATAACTAACGGTGTTATCTGGTCATTTCTTCGCACATGTCAAAATTAAGTAGTTTAAAATATGTTAAAAATAAAATTATAGAGGCTACTTGACATCATTCCATAATAATTATATATATAGGAGGTTTCCTTGTCAAATCTTGCTATAACCGCTTTCAAAATGATAATAATGAGAATGAGTGTAAAGTACAGGGGTGTTGTGTGTTTTATATTTTATTATTAATTTTAAGTTAGAAATGATTGATCCGAACTATCTATTCTAATATTTATATCAAAATTTATTAGTAAATCAAACATTACATATTTTTAAATTTATTTGTTATTTTTTCGGATAGAGGAAAACCATTATGTTTGAATGAATATGAATTCTCAAATTAAGTCATTTTCTCCTTGTCCAAAAAATAGCAAAAAATTAAAAGAAATATAAATTTTGGTTTACTAATAGATTTTGATATGAAGATTAGATTGAATTGTTCAAATTTTCTGACTTAACATTAATAATAGAGCATAAAACACACAACATTTTTGTGTTTTGCAAAACACCATAGTCGGACTCATAATAGAAACAATAAAAAATAAATTACTATTATGAGTGTGTTTGCATGGTGAAATGATTAGTGTAAGAATAACACTGTTTGGGTTAGTAGTTGAGAATAGTGTGAGGTTAGTGATATCTCGAGAAATGTGAGAAGAGTGTTAATTTTTACTATTTCGGATAGAGGTGGCAATATTGGATAGAAATTTGAGGTCGGAGTTCGGGTTTAATTCGGAATATTTTATTTAATAATATTATTTATTTAATACTCTCCATACTAATATAAAAGAAAAATATATTTTTTTATTATTTTCACTGCCCTCACTTTTACTAACCCAACTTTTTTAGAAGAAATCGGGTCGGATCAATTTACATGTTGCTATTCTAAACCATCCAAACACACCCTAGGAGAGTAACATAGATGATAATAGACCGCTCGGAGTAGTGTGGGTTCAAATAAACCTCAACATATATTATTTTTATATGTTGTTTTTGAGATTTGAACCTGTGTCACTCCGTAGAGAAGTAAGACTCATTATCATTTGTACTAAGGCTGCGGTTCTATTTAATTATTTTTTATTAATACAAATTACATGTGATAGTTTTGTTGTTTAGTTGATGTGCTCAAAATTATTAAAACTAATATTACTGAACAAAATAAAAGATATATTAATTGACAGATCGAATAACGGACAACTTAAAATGATTAATCGCTGCTACTAGTCTGCTACTATATAATCTAGCCCCACACTGTTTCCTATGAATTTTCTCCTGATTCTCTCTTCATTTTACATGAATATCAGAAAGCTTTTGTTGTTTCTCTTGTTTCTATCATTTTGTGATTTTTTTATGAGGCGGTGAATGAAGCCCCACACGATTTGTCTCCTCGTTTTTACTTTTCACCTGAACGCTGAAATACATACAAAGTGCTGCATTAGTTATTTTTATGTGGGGTAGAGATTTTTTAGAATATTTATTTTTAAAATTTTGATAATTAATTTTGAAAAAATATATATATAATCTTAAAAGTAAAAAATGTATTTATAGATTGGATGTGTTTCAATTTTTATTTTTTGTGATTTGAGTATCATTTGATATTTCATTAAAAGTTATTATATTCAAATTGTTATAATTGTCATCTAATTTAGTGGTCTTTAATACAATAGCAAAAAACTTTTAAATTGCATATAACTTGGAACCCCAATCAATCTTTATTGAACCCGTTACTAGTGAAAGTTGAACAATGTGCACGATAAACACATTCAACATAGCTAATTAATTACTGAGAAGGGTATTACGGGATATACGCTCCCACGCCCTAGTTATTCACGTGGAGTCCATTTACTCTACGTCCCATAGTTTTCCCATAGAATGACCTTACTCCATGTGATTTCCATCTACGTGGCGTCCTCTACTCCACGCACACACTAAATCAGTGACTATGCGATCATTTTTCGCAGCTCTCACCGTCCTGAAAAGAAATTGAGCGATAAATTGCGAAGAAGGATACGGTATCACCCTTGGATGTATATTTATGTATTTATCTTTAGGATTGTACATCCAAAATTTTTTTTTAGTGATTGTGGAAACTTTATTGTTCCAGTGAGCGCAATCCCTCACTGTTAATTATCCTGGGCTATCAACCCTAGGAATCTTCGATGCTAAGAAGAAAAGAATTAGAATATAAATAAAATCAATTAAATAGGTTACTTTGAGCAATGAGAACTAATCAACAATAATTATCCTTGGTTTTTGGTGTTTTAATAAACCTGTGTGGTAGCTCAAACCATAATGCGAGACTAGTGAATCTGGGTGTTCTTATACCTTATAGATTCAATTATCAGAAGATGATGAATTTGGTCCACTTAATTATCTTACTGATCTTTCAAATTATGAAACTCACAGAGTTCATAATTTATGATGTTTAAATCTGAGCGTTTTGGGTTTTATTAGATTTAGTTTATTGGAAAACATGTGAGATTTGAATCACTTGACTGTTTTATCGATCTTTCAGATTATGAAACTATGCTACCTCGTAATCCAGGCAATGTAAACCTGAGCGTTTTGGGATTTATTAGGTTTAATTATCAGAAAATGGGTGAGATTTGAGTCACTTAGTCATTTAACTGATCTTCTAAATTATAAAGTTTGAAGCGCTATGCCAATCTACAACCCAGCTATTTAAAATCTAAGCGTTTTGGGCTTTATTAGATTTTTTATCAGGAAACCAGTGAGATTTAGATCACATAATGATTTTTACAGATCTTTTAAATTATGAAATTTGACGCACTGTCAACTTATAATATGGGTAATAAACTTGAGTTTTATGTGCTTTATTAGGTTTATTTATTATAAGAACGGATGAGATTTAAATCACTTGATCGTTTCAAATGAATTGAATTTAATATTTATCTTTTATCATTTGAAAAAATGCTTAAAATTTCTTTCATTTGTTCTGTCCATGAGAATTCTATTTTTATTTATAAAAAAGTGAATTTTGAATTACTTCATTTATTTTATTTACTTGAAAAGATTATTTTATTTTATTTGTACTTATAAGAAAGGAATTTTAAGACTGTTTATAATTCCATTTTAATTTATCATTTTTATATTATAAATTTTTTTAAGGGTATGAGGCTTATTATAAGGAATGTTAATATTTTATTTTAAAATATTTGCAAACTAAGATATTATGCATTTACTTATTTACTTATTATATTTTTTATGAAAGATAAATGAGCCTACTTAATCAAGGATAATTTTTATTTATCTAATTTTTATATATTTAATTACTTTCTTGTTATGAATAGATAAATAAATAAAATATTATGTATCCTAAGGAACATTTATATAAAATATATTTATGAAGAAAAATATTTATGATTACTATTATGAATATCTAAAGTATCTCATTAAAAAGAAAAAAAATATATCTTTTAATTCTATAAAGTTATATGTAAAACATAAATAATTTAGAAATAAAATTTTGCTCAAATCGGAGATTGGGATGACTTTGAAATAATTTTTATTTTTATTTATATTTCATTTATTTACAGATTTTTTTTTGGGGGGTTTTAATTGTTTTGGGCCTTTTGTTTTTTTTTGTTCAATGGGCCGGATCCTTTTTGCCGTGGCAGGGCCTGCTTTGTCTTTTGGAACCATGCGAGAAGTCCAACCTCTGCTCTCTCTTCCTCCATTTTATTTCCTTTTCTTCCATTTATTCATTGGGCTAGGTTATTTATTATTATTATTATTATTATTATTATTATTTTTGGGCTGGACGGAACGATCTCCTTTTCTGAGCAGAGAATGTTCCCTTTCTATTGCACATTGGACCAACACCTGATTAATTACGTAAGTTCAGTTTCATGCAATTTTTATTTGAAGCTTGGCCCATGTTGTTTAATCATGTCAATCATCCTCGAGCAATTAAAATTCTTTTGGATATTTTGCTTTTGTTGTTACTTAAGAACACTATGCATCTTTAATTATTATAATTTATCTCAAGTCCAAAATTAACGTTGGTCATCCTTTTTCAGGGAATTTATTAAACTAATCAATACCTAATTCCTTTATCTTCATGTTAGTCTTAGTTATGAGTCTAACCATAGCTGTGTCTTGATGTCAATGTTCCACTGGTATTTTCATGAGTTATTTGTCTTTAATATATATTGCCTTTGATTTATAATTGAACTGGCATGAATACCCTTTATTATCCTCACTTAGTATTATTTTTTTTTACTAATTGATTTACTTTGAACTTAACTAACTCCCATAATTTATTTCGTGATTGACTTTCTGTGGAGATTTTCTAGCATTTCTGATTTTGAATTACTCTTATTGATAACATGTTAGAATTTTAACATGATTTCAATAAAAAGAATGCATCGAAATTTCCTGCTTCAAGAGATGAATTCATTCATTCTTGAGAGTCAATTAAGTTCAAATCAAACCAATGACAAGTTTGAAGTTGGCACTCACGGTTGTGTATTAACCGGTACCAACCTTGCAATGGTTGAGTTTGGCGCACGCGGTTATGTATTAACCGGTACCAAACCTTAAGAATCTAGTACACAGCTTAGTATAGCCATCGCTAGGTCCTAATCTTATTCTTCCCCATAAACTTCATTTATAAATCAGAGGCAATATGGACAAACTTCATTCATTATCTCATTTTATTATTTTTATCAAAAATCTAAAGATATAAATGCAAAACAATAATGGAATTAAGAGCCAAGCCGTAACAAGGAAATATGCAAGGGAGAGAAAGAGGCCAATGAAGATATTATTATTTTTTTGACAGAAGCTTCATCAGAAACAAAATGAACTAAGAGAGAAAAAAAAACTTTCCTTTTAAAAAATTTTATCAGAACCACGGCTGAACATCATAAGCAAAAGTTATATCAGTAGTTATATATAAAAAAAACTATATTATCATCATTTTTTTTTTGCGTTCTTTACTCCTAACTTGATCGATTGAGGTTAGATGTGTATTATCTTAGCACTCAAAAGATTCTGGTCAAGAATTTAGAACAAAATATAATTTGAATAATGAACTATTATATTAAAAATAACTCATTTGTTGTATTCTCTGTCACTGATTTAATCTAACGGGGTTAGATGTGTATTATCTTGACACCCAAAAGATCCAATCAAGGGGTTTTGAATAAAATGCAAAATACTACATAGAGTTATATTTTAGAGAACAAATTCAGCTAAGTATATTTTTGCATGTTTTATTAAACGTTCTTTTACTGAAATAAAACTTCACGATTTTTTTAAAAAAAAATTAAAATAATAATAATAAAAAAAAACTGTAAGATAAAAAAAAATAGTCTATCCAGTAGAACTATCTCCACTCCTTTTATTTAATGATCTCGTTGGCTTTAAGCTGATTCGACTGATCTATGGAAGTATCATCGAACTCTTATATATATGCAGATCTTGATCTATTAATGCAATCGAGTTTGCAAGTTGATCTCACCGCAAGCTTTGAATAGAGAGTATGAATGATAAAATAAAAGAAAAATAGACAAAAGAAGAAAAAAAAAAACAAACGAAAGGGTCAGAAAATGCCGAATTGCAGAAGAAATATTATTCATTTCATCACAATGTTACATCTTTTACCAGTTTTCATACATCAAAATACTATATGTATTTGTACCTATATTTTCTAAGGTTGAGAATAATGGTGGAAGGAGATGGCTTTGTTTCTGAGTACTGGAGTCTTTTTTCTTGTGTCTTTTGCTCAGCGAGAGGGTATATATAGAACCAGATTAGGGCAACTGAGGGCATATGTGTCAATTCAATTTGTTTGACCCCAGGTTAATATGCATTTTCTTTGCACAAAGTTGGCCTTTCGCCAAACCATCTGGAACTATTCCAACGGTCATGATTAATAGAAGCTATGCCAGTTTGATGATGAAGTCCAAGCGTCTACATCCCTGGATCCCTCACTTGTATTCTGGATCAATGATATGGTCGAAACCTTACCAAAAGCGTGACTTGAATTCATTCTATTATGTTTCCTAAAATACCAATGCACCTACCTTCATAACTTAATTCTTAATGAGTCTAAAGTGTTCTACACCAAGTCCATTCGTTGAACAACTTTCTTCTGTGCTTATCCAATTCTGGTACGAAGAGATTCCTTTTGAGCCAGTGCATTTTCATCTTTCTCTAAAAAAAATATCTCCATTTTTACTAGCTAACACAGTTATCCCATATTTTACTGGAGAGAGTCAGTCACAGCGAGCTGTGCACTGTACATCGTATAACTCCTTTCAACCGAAACCATTCCTTGTATCACACGCATTCTTCAATTTTGTATCATATGTTTAATTACTCTACCTTGACCAATTCCCCTTTGACACATTCATGTTGAAGGTTCCTACCGTTTAGCTCATATTCTGAGCATTTCAAAAAAAAAGGACTAGACGCAGTGACTGAATATATTGACCATTCAGAATTCTACTTATTTTTACTTCTGCTTTTGCTTCCCCTTTTTTACTAGTGCCAGCTCATAAGTAAAAAAAAAATTCTTTATAACTCTTATGGGTAACTGCACATTTGATACCTCTTTTCTTCTTTGTCATCCGAGCGTGTAGCTTTTCTTACCACCCCACTCATTGTATTCCAACTTAGGTTACTAGAGTTCCAACTTAGAGGTTTCATCAGTCAATATCAAAATGGTTTTCATGCGGTGAAATTTGTGCAATCGTCTTTCACCATCTCCTCTCCTGAAAATTCTAAATTATTTTCGTTCAAGCATCAGGTACCCTTTTCACTATTGCACTCCTTCTAAAAATCCATATATTATTCTATTACACATTACGTTGAGTCTCTAAACATCTCTTTCCCTTAATTAATCACTCTTGATTTATAAATCGGGTCATCAGATAAACTAAAGACATTTTCAATACTAATGATATGAACTTTGTCTTACTTTTCTTCTTGTTCATTTCATACCACTTTCATCTCATCAGGCTTATCACCCAAAATTTGATTTTCTTCTTTTTCTTAAAATCTCTTGGTCAAGATGAGGCGCAAAGCTTCTCATCGGAGTGCAGCTGCTATCTCAGAAGCGATATCGCGTGGAGAAAAAGACAAAAAGCGAAAGAGGAGTAAAAGGCGGAATTCAAATCGTGACTCTTCTTTAACTGAACCGGGCCCACAAGTTCCACCGAAGAAACATCCTCTCCGTCAGAGAAATGGCTCACAAGAATCAGGTTTATATGACATCCTTCATATTTCTTTTGGGACTGTAACTTCCCAAGCACAGGTGCAGAATATTAAATAGTCGTTTCATTCGGGTTTATGATCTGTCCGGTGGGCCTTTAAGTTACTTGGTATATCCATTAAAATCACTTCATCTGAAATTTTAATTATGATTTTAGGTCATACTCAAACTCCAAATTTATTCTAGATGGTCTTTTGTCCATTTCGCCTTCATCATAGCCACCAAATAAATTAGAGCCTCATTCTAATTAGATTGATTATTTTCAGAAATTTCTCTTTTATTTATTATTTTCTGAAAATTATCAAAATAATTTTAAAACTTCATGGAAATTTATTTTTCATGAAGTATGAATTTTAGAGGGTTTAGCTTTTAGGTCTAGACTTATTAGGTCCATTTTCAGAAATTTAGATAGTTTTAGAAATTTAATTTAAACATTACAACTCCCTTCTCTTCTTCTCTTTTTTCTTCTGGCACTTTGAATTCTATCCTCCCTTTTCAAGGTAACATATGAACCTTATTATTCGAATGACTTATGTTGCTTTTCTTCTTTCCTTTTTTTTATATCTCGAATATTTTACTTTTTAAATATTTTGGGGTAAACAGTGACATGCAATATTAAGCCACGCAATGTCTATGAGAGGGTTCTAATATGTAATTGGGCGTTCCAATTCTGAAATTCGCTTAATATCTGTTAAAATCAGAACCAATCACTGAGTTACCTGTTTGTCTCGGTTAATGTCAGCGCTGACTCATATTTTTCTTCAAACATAAATTGTTGAAATCATTCAAATTTTAGCAGCAAAGTACTGCTAATCCGTTAAATCATAGGAGATGTTGATTTAACGGATTAGTGCTCCTCAATAATAGTAAAAATAATATATTTTTATATTAATATAAAAATAATATTAAGTAAATATTATTATTAAATAAAATAATAAAAAATAATGAATTAATTTAGATATTCCCTCTATTGTTCTTAAATTATCATGTAAATAACATTTTATCAATCCTAACGAGAAAAAAATAATTTTATTGTCATCTTTCTCAAAATATATCTGACATCACATTATTCTCAACCGCTAATACAGAAAACACTACTATTGTATTAATCCTTCCACCATCCAAACACATATCGATTTTTCTAAAAAAAGAGGTTTCTTCTTATGTATCTCCTGACAGCTGAAAATAACGCATCCCATCGCAAAACAAAATTAAACAAAAAGGCGTGACCATGCTGATGCTGATAAAATAACAAGATTCTATTTCCTGCCTATTTGCTATTTTGATCATTGTTCACAAATATGGAAGATGCAGTTCAAACTTCAAATTTTGATAAACATAATAGAACAAATATAAGGTGCCCCCAGACTTATTCATTTATTTGTCGATGGAAATATGAATTGATCGAAATATGATTAATATTCTAATAAACGATTGGTCGTGAAAATTTTTGTTAGTAAATTAATGATGCAAAATTTTACCAACAACAATATTTTCTAATCGAGCTGTCTCTAACAAATCATTATCATTCAAAATTTTATCAATATAATAATTATATAAAATAAAATTTTATCAATATAATAATTATATAAAATAAAATTTTATTTTTTATTAAAATTCAACTCATCTATAATTCTTGAGCAGAACAGAACAGGGTTTGTATCGCTACTCAACATAATAATACTCTTTTAAGTTGTCGAGCGAAATTTGCTCGCCACGTTATCTACTGGTCTCCTAGGCTAATATGTGAACTATATATATAGACTTTGATTGCGCTAAGAAAAAAAATAAAATAATCATAGTTATCAAAAGTGAAACGCATTTAAATTATTCAACAGAACAAATTCAGAAATTTACACGATCGCTTGTTGGGAACATGACTAGACATGCTTGAATACAAGCGGAACATTTTTTGTGAAATATGAAACATTATTTAAAGACGAGCGGGATCCAACATTTATGATGTCAACGTTTTAGTTTGTACTCAAAATTAATGAATGGTTAGATATATAGTCTGTTACAGTGTTGGAGGGAGGGGGTGGACGGGGTGCCAAGACCCCTATGAATTAATAAATTGTTATAAAATATATTATTTATATGTGTTTTTTGATAGAAAATTTTAATTGGCACCCGCTAAGCTCCCAATAACTCAATTCATTTGAAATACTTAGAGACCTAAATCAACAACTCAATTTTCTAACACCCCCGAGTGAGAAAGCTGGCTCAGCCCCTGATCTGTTATGAATCGGAAGGTGTATTGTTAATTTATCAAACAATAGTGATGATTTTTATTGTTTGACATTCCTTTTCTAATTATATATAAAAATATATATCTTGACCATCCGATTTTTAAAATTGAATGGTCTAAATGACCTACAATATTATGATCCATACAAGAATCTCTCAATTTTAAATTGTATAATTTTAATTTCACTTTGGTATATAGTGGTCAAATTGTAAATTTTGGTCTTTTAATTTAATAAGCACTTACCTAATATCAATATAACATTGAGATGATATCATTATTTTTATGTACGCATATGCATGCTCACAAGATATATACCAATATCTCCTATTGTTATCAAGAGTTAAAAAAATAGTTGCTGAATTTAATTTTTATTAATGTCAGAGTGAAGCTAAAATTTATATGTACGCGTGATAAGCGGAGGGCCGGAGGCGCGTTTCTATATTCGGATTTTATTTTATTTTATTTTATTTGTGCGGTTGAGTGTGAATAAGAATCTCCTTTCGCAAGGCCGTGAGTGTAGATCCCTTGATACCCTCTTTAATTATCTAAATATTTAATTATAATTTAATTATTTAATTAAATATAAGTAAGTTTTATAAGACAATGATTTGGTTTGCAATAATATATGGCGTAAAATGCTAGGTCATAAAAGAATAACGCATTTAGAAGATGAGTGTAGCTGAAATGCGATGTTGCGTTGGATATGCGGTCACACAAGGAGAGATCAAATAAAAAATGATGGTATAAGAGAAGATAGTCCAACACCGTTCGCGATGGTTTAATCATATTCAATGAAGGTCTCTTGAGGCACCAGTATATAGTGGTATTCTAAATCGTTTTAAAAATACAAGAATAGACTGACATTGGAGAAAACAATAAAAAAGATTTGAAGGAATAAAATATATTCAAAGAGTTTGTTTTTTATAGGAGTGCTTGAAAGACAACGATCGATGTACCAGAACTATGATTTAGGAGTTAGAGTATAGTAGTAGAGATATAGACTTCAGATTTTTATTTTTCAGTTTTTAGATTTTAAGATTTTGAATTAAGGATTTAAAAATATACTTTATAATATAGATTTATTGTACTATTTTATTTTATAATTATTATTAGAATTACTATTATTATTAACATAATATCAACATCATTAGTATTTTTATTTTATTTATTTATTATTATTATTATTATTATCATCATCATCATTATTAGATCTCTCATCTTATACTTTCAGATTGAATTTTATTTCTAGTCTACTTCAATTTATTTGAGATTAAATACTTTGTTGTTATTGTATTTAATTAAATATAAAAATTTGAGCTCGGCTAGTACAGTAACATCTACGGCGGTGAGCGATGAAGCGGCGATGGTGTCAAATAAGCCCTGCCAAAAAAAATGTTCTCGTTTTAACTTCCAATGAAAACTTTATTATTGTATAAATTTTCAATTTTATTAGTACATTTAAATATAATCTTCTTAATTTAGTATCGCCAGAAACTAAGTTTCCACCACAATACATTTAATAGCCTGGATCGTCATTTTCATTAATTTTGTGCTGACTATTCCTGCTAGCTTAACTATTTTAACACGATAAAAAGTAAATCCAAACTAAATATTTAAGTTAACTGTGGAGAAATCTGGAGATTTAATCCGCACAAATTTGTTACCCCGTGATCGATCAGACTTGGAAAAAAATAACGTCCGTTCATTTTTTTTTTTTGTTGATTCATTTCAATTTCCCTTTTCATTTTTATATGTATTAAGCATCCAATGATGAAAAAACCATAGACGTCTCAACTAGGTGTGTATAATGGATTAGATCTTATCGAAATATTATTATTCGTATTCGGATATGGATTCAGATTTGAATATTTTTTTATATAGATTTAGATTTTTTTTTTGCGTATGTGGATGCAAATATGATTTTCATATAGGGATTGAATATGATGCAGATAATTATTTAAATCTGGATAATTTTAAATTTAGATATCCGTTAAAAATACTCGTTATATATTTTTCAATTGGAGGTTTTGATGTAAAATTATAAATCTAATTAATTTTAAATATAATTTTCTCATGCATTGTGTTTTTTTATAATTTATTGATTCATTGGAATTAATAACACATCGATATTAGCGACAATTCATGTAATTAATATTTTAATTTCTATAACCAGTAATCAACTAAAAAATAGTATGAAATTATCTTTCAATGTTATTTATTATTTGATATATGAAACATATTTATATTCGTAGCTATATTCATCTGATATTCGAATTTGTATCTGATATCCGTAAAATATCTTATTTTGTATCTGTATATACTTGTATTCAATACTATTTGTATCTAAAAAAATATAACATACAAATACAATTTGACTATAATCCGTCCATACTCCCGATCCGTTTATAATTTACACAACCAATGGTTTGTGGTTCCTTTAAATTTTTTTAATTCATTTTAGTTTCCCTTTTAAGGAATATTAATATCAATAGGATTCCATTTTTAATATCAATAGGACTATAATCCGTCCATACTATTTTTATCATGAATACGGCATTTGAAAAAAAATATAAAATCGCTGCATTAGTGATACACTGGTAATAAACTAATAAACACGTAACAACCGAATGAATTATCAATACTGTTAAAAATTTATTTTTAGACGAAACAAAAATTGAATCAATCCATTAATTAATCTAACGGTAATAAAATCGCATAAAGATATTTTTCATTAATGATGATTATGATACTGATATGATCTGAGCCTTGTTGAAGAAGCATCCTTCATCCTCCTACATGACTACAATGTAGGACGAACCCTCCAGACTCACAAAAAGCAATTGGCATCAAACCAACCATTAATTAAATAACGGTAATAAAATCATAGAAGAATCTTCTTCATTAATGACCATTAATGCGCATCTCCTCTTGCTTCTTGAAGAAGCAACCTGCACGAAACCTAAACCAAAACCTGAACCCTCCATTTCCCGTTCCTCTCTGGCTCCATCCATATCTCCATCAAAAGAGCGATATTTGAAGCCCAAGCCCTCAGCCCAAACATTAGAGAGGCGGTCGTGATCTTCTTCCCGTTTTCTCCTCTTCTCAACCCAAACATCTCTCATCCTAAATCCCGCCTCGCCAACTGTATCGTCTTCGACTTCGACTAATTCTCATATCCAGCTTGTTATTGTTCTGGTTTATTCCTTCCAGTACCCGTTGTCCTTCCTTGTACGCGTCATCGATACGGACGCCTTCTCTTATCATCAATCTTGTCCGGGTCAATCTTGCCGAGAGCAGTCTCACCCATCAATTCCTCCTGCTTTTCAAGTTTCAGTCTGGATCACCATCGATGAATAGTAAACCATGACCTTCTTTTTTGGACAATTTTTGTTTTAGTACTTTTAGTGACACTAATTAAAGGGGATTAAAGATTAGAAAAGTACAATTAATGTGTTTGGGCAAGGGGATTATTGAAAATGCAGTAGAAATACTGATTTGTAGGTTTTTCAAAGAATCTGATAGGAAAAGGTTTTGAAACGGAAGAGAAAAATGGTTAGAGACTTAGAGCTGTAAATGAAAGCTCTGTTGTAGGGTAAGTGTAAAAGTTTTAATGCACACGTCATTGCCCAAGTTTTATTGCCTACCATAAAAAAATATGTTCCAGTCTCGTCATTTCTTCTTACTTCATTTTTCTTACCCCACATCATATAATTGTCCTTTTCTAGAACTGAAGATTTCAAAGAAGCTTCTCGCATTGCAGCTCTTTTTCATGGTTGTTCTAAGTTGTTTTCCTATGATTTCTATAGATATTCCAGTCATCTTAAATTCATTCTCAAACTTTTCTGTACAATTGATCTTTCTTTGGAAAATAGGCACATTTGGCACCACTAATGATTTATTTCATCATGCACAGGTCATTGCCCAGGTCATCATTTCGAAAATCTGCAATCAAGATGGTACTCCCTCCCCCTCACTACTCAGCCTTTAAAAACAATTGAGAAAAGAAATATTTAAAAGGTTAAGTTCATATTTTGGCCTAAAAATTGCATATATTTAATGATATAGAATTATGATGAGCTTATTTATATTTTAACTTAAAAAGTTGCATATGTTGCATCTTGTTTAGTGAATTTAAGTCCGATCTGTCTGTGGTTCAGCTTGAAAGTATCAAGGAGCTAGAAAGATTCATCATTAGGCATAAGAAAGATTATCTTGCATCGAACTACATAACAGGAAAGAGACCATTGAACACAAGATAGTTTTAACCCCGCATGTACTTCCTTGGTCCATTTTTTTGACATGAAGTATGTATAAAGGTTATCTTCAGACTGCTCTAGGGATACAACAATACATGCTTGATTCATCTCTGAATGATCTATCTGTGATGCACTAACTTTTTCCCAGGTTGGGATATTTGTCAAGACAGACAAGAAAAAATGTTGTAATAGTGTACAAGAAGAAGAAGAGAATAGAAATACAAATACATGACTTCACTGGAGTAATTCTTCTCATGTGGTTCTGGTTGCTCACAAGCATGGCGTGGTATTGCACTTGACTTAAAATATATTTTGTTTTCTATCACTCACTTGAGATAGAATAAGTAATTTCCGCACACAAATGTTGATATTTATCATGTAATGTAGTCGCTCTTGCTATATATACTATTGTAGTTTTTAGTTTTGAGCAACGACTGAACTCGGTTAGATCCTAATTAGATAAGCTCCAACCAGAGCACTTTCAAGGTACAATCACCAGAGCATGCCTTGGAAAAAGATAAAAGGAATACAGAGGCAAAACCTGTAGAACTGTCTAGAGAGGAATTACCAGCAATTGTATATTCTGAAACACTAAGGCAATTCTCAGAGTTCAGAAGCAACTCTTGGATGATGGGACCCATACTCTTCAGGTACCTATTTTTTCTCTTTTATTATTTCTATATTCTTCTCATGAATTGGAATCAAACTATCTTTTAGTCATTTTCCATCTCTTGTGCTCCCACAGAGCAATATCTTACTCTGCCTTTTTATATCTCCTTCCTCTATCACCACTCTGAGAGAGCAAATAATTGTTTTCTTCAGCCAAATGTGTTTCTTTTTTTTTCTATATCACAGAGTGATTTCTCCCATTTCCCCTCCCGCTAGTCGCGTCCTCCTCCCTCTCAAAGAGCGATCTCTCGCTCTTTTCTCCAGCTGAGAGCTAGCAGTCTTCTCTGTCTCGGTCATTCCCACAGTTGAGATCTCCAGCTAGCAGGTGGCCATTTGATTACAAGCGATATGCCTTATTCCATGGGGGGAGGACATGTCTTTGTGGACTACAAAAAAAACAAGAGCTCAGCAAAATTAGAGAAGTTATTACATCCAGCAAAATTAGATAAGCCATTACATCCTTTACAAATTTAGTATCAGTTTGCATATAGAAGGGCAATAATTTTGCCTAACTTGTGTTTATTAATCTAGGTTCTGGAGTAAGATCACATGTGCGGGCAGTACCTAGGTGAAGACAAGTTCAAAAGGCAAATGTGAGAAACTGAAGAATATATATTTCATGTCCTTCATGTGTGTGCACTAAACTAGGTGCCCGAGTGAGATCACCGGCGAGTTAAAATTCATGTATCAATCTGAAAGTTCACTTCTATTTTTTGTCAGAACACTTCCAATTTCATTTATTATATCTGGTAACAATTATATTTTCTTTATTTTCATTTGTAATGAAGGATCTTGAGGCGAGAAGAAATGTAGTTTTATTATAGCGCTGAAAGATTTTGAGAGGTAACAAGACTGCCTGGAGTGTGCATCTGCAAGATGACTACGCAAAGAAAAGATGAGATGACAGTACATGTACCTCCGGGGAACAAAATGAACAAGGCTTCTGCAATTAAATTTTTTTTTTTTTTTCTGAAATTGAAATCAATTAGGTAAAAAATTATATGAGTACAAATTTCAGCTCTCTTGATTTTTTTTTAGATCTTAGCTGGTCGCTTTATGATCAAACACGAAGCAGGCCAAAAACTGGATGGCCACAAGGAGCTTCCAGTGCTTGGGGGGTTATGCCCAAATTTGGCTCGCTGAGTGAGTACTATAATTTGAGATCTATTACAGATGGTATACGTAACATTTTGCGCTGATGGAAATTTTATGGACTCCTATTTAATTCTAAATTCTGAGGTATCCTTTATTTCATTTCACTAGCTATTTTATCTACATGTGTTCCTTACATACAAATTTATACTCACGTTGAATGCTGAAGATGTGTCATTCAGATTGTGTTCTTGGTTTGGGAACACAATTGGCTTCTAGATTTCAAGTAAACATTACACTTCATTTCATTTCAATACATTTAGAGTTAAACTTGCTTGTCTTATGTGCTTGACATATGGCTTTTTTGTATATGAAGATGAGTTTATCTCTGTGAATAATTATTTGGAGTTCATATATGTCTAATATGACTAGCAAGTTTTAAAATTTCCCTAATTTATTTGGTCTAATAAAGGTTAGTCTTGCCGTGCTTGCAGGAGAATTGCAAAATATTTCATCACCAGTCATCTCATCATTTCCTATGGACTTCTCTTTTAGGTTGAATTCATGAATACATTGAAAAAAAATGAAACCCTAAATGCCCAATTGTTACAAGAAAAATGAAAAGAACAGAAATAACTATGATGCCTAATTGTGAGATCTATCCACACTCATTTTTGACTGGGGTAATGGGCAACCTAAACTCTGATGAGTCACATGATGTTGGTTCTAGTCAGATGGTCATTGGTTCTAGTTGCTTGCCAGAGGCCCTTTTATAATTATGATGTTTCATGGGTTTTGATGAGTCACATCATGTTTTCTTGGGGCTGGTTACATCTTAAAATTGTAATTTTTTTTTGAAGTAGCAGGCGAAAGGCCAACTATGAGATTTATTAATAAAAAATAATAAAGAGTTTACAGAGGCCTACTATGAGATTTTTTTTTGAAGTTGCATATAATCCAGTAATATGTCTGGTAAGATTGAAAGAAAGCAGTGTTATTATTCTATCTAATCCCTAATTATCGTATGCCAGCAGTCATTTTCTGATATTGTCTTGGATCAGGTCCTGCAAGTTGCTGGCTGGCCGGCCGGCGCTCTCGTTAGAAGATGCGCGCGTTCCAAGCTTCGGTAAGAGTTTTTTGTTCTTACAAGGTTGATCCCGTTAGCGTGCATAGCAGACCTGAGAGAATCGACAGCTAAGGAAGAGATGCTGTCCGATCTCGGTACATCTTAAAATTATTAAAATATACAACTATTGTATTATAGTTTTAAATGGTTTATGTTTTTGTTCTGCCATAATTGTTAATTTGATGCTAAAATCTCACATTGCAGCAGTGTACAACTATGTTAATTTTATGTTTCTGTTCTGCTGCATCAAATCTCGAATGGTTGATATGATATATTCATTTAAGGTACTTGCTGATGTACTTTGATAATAAAATCTAGAACATTATTTCCGACTTCCCAGGGAAGTTTATGGTTTGCAGTTGATATAATCGAGCCTAAAATTGACATAACAACAAATTAACAAAATAACACCTTCAAGTGTTGTCATTGATGTCAATAGCTTGAGAAATAAATCTTGTAATGTATATTCACTCGTTGCTGAAAATAATGCAACAAAAGGCTGACAAAATAAAATATGCTCAAATTGTCTCATGGCTTGCATGAATATTCACTCTTTTTTTTTCTTTCTCACCAGTTTACTCATTTTGTGGCTACAAGGAAGAAATTAGGTGGTGTTGGCAGGAGCAAAGGGCGGTGCTCTAGCCTACATGGACCCCCTGTGTAGATTGGGCAGAACAACTCAATTCTCCTTAATTTTTCTTCCATAATTTTGATCCTTTTGCTAATACTCAGCTTATGCATATTTGTGTCAAGATGGGAAAAG
Source organism: Schoenoplectus tabernaemontani (assembly GCA_037127355.1). NCBI lineage: Eukaryota > Viridiplantae > Streptophyta > Magnoliopsida > Poales > Cyperaceae > Schoenoplectus > Schoenoplectus tabernaemontani. Next base: position 20,925,530 of record CM073748.1, on the reverse strand, counting down.
AGAACTAAAGCTAGGTAATAACACCTCAAAATGTCTTTTCATTCACATCAATTGATTGGCAGAATTCATTTGTTTCCCCAAGTTTAACATGAACACCTTAAAGAATAAAGAACAAGGTCAATGTATTGAGAGAGAAAACTTGTCTCTTCTTGTGCTTTGCTAATAAAAAAAAAACAACTGAGGATATTATGCCATAATCTGAATTTTTTCACGGTTAGTGTTATGTTCTTTCTTTTTCTTCAGTGTTATGATTCTTGTGTGACTTCATGGAAAAAAAAATGAGCTCACAAGGTAAAATGTGACAAGGTCTGTGTGCACTTCATGGTTTTTATTTCATGAAATAGAAAATCAACATGGTAAAATAGAGTTCCAATTTAAAGCTTACTCATTTTACTATTTTTCACTGATCTTAGCTGTTGACCCTTTTGATGATTAAGGGTTTAGATTTTAGTGTTCACTGTTTAGCATCTAGGGTTGGGCATGCCTCTGCAAATTGCTAAAGTTATCATTGTCTTTTTGTTCAGTATAATATTCTGAAGAAGTCCCCCAGAATTTCATTGTGGTTGTCCAACAAATTATTGATATTAGGATGAACATGGAACTAGAGTTTAAACAAAGATCAATATAGGTCTTTGGGCTTAATTATTATTATAACAACTCTGCTTTGTCACTCTTATTTTTATTGCCATTCTAGTGATGTTGACTTGAACGCTCCTAAATGCTCATTGCTCTCTCTTTGTGCGCCTCTTTATCTGGCTGCTATATGGTGAACGGACTGTTAGGTTGGCAAGCACGTCATCTCCTTTTAAACGGTACACGAAGTAGAGTAATGCTCCAAAACTATGTACTTATTAACATCTAGAATCAATAAAAAAAAATTTTCGATAGTAAGGAGGCTGCCTTCATGATGATGTTGACTTGGATGCTCATGTTATTGTAATTCTTTCACCGAGATTATGCTCTTTTTACCCTTTGTACTCTTTATCTTTCACATTTCTTTTGTTATTGTTCCTTAGTTGGCTGAGTCAGAGTCAGACCTATAAATAGAATCTCTTCTTCCAAGTACATTTCGGCTGAACTATAATTCTGATGAAAAAGAAAGCAGAATCTGGAAGTACCTCGCAACAGGGCCAGTCCTTTGTTATGTTTTGTTTTTCTTTACTTTCTAGTTGTCCCTAGTAATTGTTGTATTGATAATGGATAAAAATGCGGTTGTTGCAACTAAGTGCTTGATTGTTTAGAAGAAGAGATTTGATACTGCCATTTTATGACTACAAATGCAAATTGTGTCCAATTAGTGTTAACTCAGTTCTCTTTGGTCAGGTAAACTTAATATCAAACTTTCAACAAGCATTTTATGACTACAAATACAAATTGTGTCCAATTAGTGCTAACTTATTTCTGTATTGACAGTGAGAAGCAACGTCTATCTTAATTCTGGCTCCAACTTCAGTTCTCTTTGGACAGGTGTACTTGAGGTCAGGTAAACTTAATATTAAACTTTCAACAAGCATTTATTCCTTTTGGTGTGAGCTAGCAAATTGTGACTAGCCTGATGGCTGATTTCTGATGACATTTACATTGTTTGACACTTTCATTTGGCTATGTTGCTTCGGTTGTTTGCTAGGATTTGTGAACTGGACTGATAATTTATCAATAACAAATATTAACATCAAATTAAAAGCAAGTTTATTACTAAGCCCAATAAATCCGCTCCTGGAGTCAAAGTCCCATTACCTATAAATGTAACATATTAGGCCCTAGTTGTGTGTTTTACCCCAAAAAATCTGTTGCTGCAATCAAGTCCCAATTACCTATAATTTTTTTACATATTAGGCCTTAGTTACGTGTTTATCATCGACTTTTTGTTTCTCTATTCGTCAAGTATCTATTTTACTATTTGCATTTGCTATTTTGTGGTTCGCATATGCTGGCATCTTTCATGTATGTTAATAGTAAGAGGGATCTTGACATGCAGAGAGACAACAAAGGGCATAACTATTTAGCAAAGGGCATAACTATTATGATTATGACAGAAAGTTCTCAACATCCGCATGAATTATTTAGCAAAGGGCATAACTATTAACAGTGTAATGTGCATGTTGTTGACTCACTGATCCTTGCAAGCATATATCACTCACGGCCTTTGTGAGTTACATTATAATTTCCTTAATATTTCTTATTATAAAATAGGTTAAACAACAGCTTCTGATGGTCTAATATAGGATTAACATTATCTTTGTTTCTTTTATCATTTACCATGAGGTCCAGAGTTGAGACCTTATTCAAATAGGTGTGCTGGTTGAAAATAATTAATATAGTATTTGGAAATGTGGCTTGTGAGGTGATGATTCTTTTTATGTGTAAGCCTCTGACAGATCATTGATGTTTATGATACATGTAACTTTGTGACGATTAAATCAAAACTTGCAAAATCCAACTCCAAATAATACAGTGATGACAATTAGATCAAACTATGATCTGCATGTCACTGTCAGCCAAGGCTTGGATAGCCCACCAATTTATATAGCTTACTACTTTTTAATTAATAATTTTTCTGTACGTTATGTCTAAAGGTTAAATGAGTCGTGAAAGAGAGTACTGGGATAAAGATGGATTGTATTTTATGGGAGTTTCTATTTTAGATTTAAGCACCAAGGCAAAACACACATAATCACTTGTTATTAAACACATGATTAGAGTTTAAACCAAGACAAATATAATAGAAGCACAAATAAGAGTTCTTGATATATTATAAGCTGAGATTATTTTTGTCACAATCATTTTAACATGTTTAATCGTCAATTCCTTTTGATCAATAAATCGTCATGTTGGCTGGAGCAGAGGGTGGTGACTTTTTTCAGCCAATATGGGACCTCTAGGTAGATTGAGCTAAGTGGGTTCCTTACGATAAAAGATACTTTTTTTAATATTTTCTCCCTGAATTTTACTTTATCCTTCATCAGTTTATATATTTTGAGCATATGTGTAGATATGGGAGAAGAGAACATGCTCGGTTGGTTGTCTCAGATGTTTCACCAAGTTGACATGAAATTCTCAATAGATAACAAAGACTGATAATTTCTTGTTCTGTTACACAATATTGAGACCTGGAGATTTTTTGTAAAACCAAAGTACTTATCCAGCATAGATCAGTGTTACTCTTTCTGCCAATGTAAAAGTTCTGTTCTAACGTCCATTAGCACTATTGAAACTTTGTTTATTATTTTTACTAATAATTTCATTATCATTCTTGTTTTAATTTGAAATGAAGGATGTCAAGGCAATAAAAGATGATGATTTGGGTTTGCCGTGCGGAAAATCTATTTCTTAAAGATTTCCTAGATTGTTCACGTCATTATACCTCAAGTTGGTAGTATTATAACATCCCCTATTAATGTTTTCTTTCTGTGATTGTGAGGATGAATGAGGTAAAATAATAATAATAAAAAAAGATAATGGTTTCGTTCTGTGATTGTGCATGTCTCTATACGCCAATAACGAGCTCGCTTATTTCACGTCCATGAGATTGACTGCATGCGACACCAGACTTTGGGTTGTTAGGCCAGCAAGCAACTCACCTCCTTAAAGTGGCACCTAAAGCAGGGTAGAGCTCCAGAAATCTACTATGCGTTCGTAGGTGTTAGATTTAAAACAGTACAGAGTTAAGGGTTAAATGGGATAATTTATATCTACTTTTTTCCTCAGTTCATACCATTTCTTTTGAGGCAATTTCTACAAAGAATTATGTCTGAAAATGTTATCATTGCAAGTGAATATAATTGGTAGCATTGGTAAGGAAATACTATGGGTCGCAATAGCTATGTAAAATATTTCAAGTCAAGCATGGAATATTTTTAAATGAACTTGGCCAGTTTTCATCAAGCAATTACATTACAGATTGTCCCTAAACCTTGGCCAATTTGCACTCGCATTACAATTAAAGCAATGGAACTCTAGGCCTCTATAGTTTACTTTAGCTAGTAGCTTATGTATTTGCTGATGTTTTTGTTTTTTCTGTTCCTTGGCCGAAAGCCTAAAGCCTAGGAGGAGTTGACGTCTGCCCATTATCCAATAACAATATTCGGATGCACTGACAGACAGATTTTGTTGAGGGGGAGTCTTCTATTCTATTAGGCGCAAGCGCAGGCGCAGGCGCTTGTCCAAATCCGAGTGACGTCACCATAATTTTGTGATCTCCGGCTTCCAAGCAATTAGGTATTTCACTTCTTGATAACGCCAAATATTTAAATCATTTGTCAAGACATTTTCTCACATTATTGCACTATCGTCTTGCATTCCATGGAATAGTAAAAAATAGGAAAATAATTGTTATTTTGATGAATTAATTTGCTAAATGAATTTTAAACTAGATAGAAGAGTGTGGAAGAGTGCTAATTCAGTATACCAAGTTATAGGTGGTATATTGGATTAGATCTCGTCGAATAGTGATTATTATTTGCTTATATTGTATTATATTACTATATTATGATTATAATTATGATTTATTATTATATTATTATTATATTATGTTTATGATTTATTATTATATTAATATTATGATTATTATTTATTATTATTATTATTATATTTCGATTATAATTTTATTATTAAATATATTATTATATTATTATTTTTTATTATTTAATTATATTATATTATATTATTATATTATGATTATAATTATAATTTTTTTTATTATATTATTATATTACAATTATGTTTATATTTTTAGTATATTATTATGATTATAACTATAAATATTATTATTTATTATGATTATTATTATTATTATTATTATTAACTATTATTATTATTATCATCATCATTAGTTAGTATTATAATTATTCATATTTTAACTATTATAATTAATAAATGTATCAAACAATATTTTTACTCTACCAAATAATTAATAATATATATCTTCTACTATCACTCTTTCAAAACAATATATTCTATCACTCTTCGAGAATTATCACTTTCCAAAAATCGTGCCTCATGACCGTACGACTATGACGAGAAAAATGTGCATTGGGAGAGTAAGAGAGAAATATTTCTTCAAGAAAAAGAAAAAGAAATCAAAGGATAGAGACGTGCATAATTTTTTTTTTGCTACTGACCTATCCGCCCGTCCTTTTTTTAGGGTGACCAACCCTTAACTGGAATTACCGAAAGTTAGTGGGCTGCCTGGTCTTTTATATTTATTCACGTGTTTCTGCAATTAACGATGTGCTTCCCAGTTGATTAGGGAGGGTGACACAGTGAAAAAGAAAGAAAATGATAAATATGAGTTGCTCCATATTTTTTTACTTTAGCACAGAAAAAATGATAAATGAATGGAAAAGAAGAAACTTCTTCTATAGAATTTTTGCAAAAATGTTCACTCTCAATTTGGGATGTAAAAATATTCACCACTCCATTCCTTTTCATCTTTTACCTCTCCATTTCACTAATTCTCTAAATTTTCGGGTGCAAGGCCTAAAGGTTCAGAGCAAAATCTGATCTTTAAAAAAGAAATTAATACCGATGTTTTTATGCATTTTTTTCATTTTTTTTAAAACAGAAAAAAAGCATGTGATACGATATATTGCATAAATCGTATATGTTACTGCAAATCCACTCACCCAATAATTGAATGAGTTTAAATTCAAAGGCAACGACATCATTGAATGAGCATAAACTTCAATTATTATAACATTTTTAATTAAGGGTATTTCCTTTAATTTCACTTTGTTTCGTCTCTTTTTCGGTGCTCGAAATTAATTGAAACCAAACATATGCAATAACTTGCTGGAAATCAGCCTGCAATCAATCATGTGTGTTACATAACAGTCCAAAACCCAACTACGCAAATTATTTTTTTAATTTTAAATCTCATTGAAATATATTTGAAAACTATTTTATCAAGTGATCTCTCCATTTAAGTTTATTTTTCAAAATTTTAACAACATATATACAACGCAAGATGAAGCTTGAGCAATATAATAAAAAACAAGATTCCTACGCGTGTAACCTTTTCCTCTGTATCCTGTCGTCAGTCTTTTCTCTTCCTCTCTCCCCTCTCCCCTCTCTCTAGTCTCTAGTCTCTCCTCTCTCCTCTCTCCTCTCTCCTCTGAGCACTTTCCAGCCTCTTGTACGACAAAAGCAACGTCTAGAGGTCTAATTAGTAGATCCTTGGGTCTTTTGCTAGCAATGTACCTTTTCTTAGTGATAGGCTGATAGCAATGTACGTTAACAAATGACTAAATTGAACAGACATCATACATGCCTCACTGAACCAATTAACTAGCTTGAAAATCCAAGTAAATTTTAATGTGACATCATACATGAGGTTCTCTAGTTAGTCTCCTTTCTTTTTTGGATATATCGTGGATCCGTGTTATTATTGTTCCTCGTTGTTTCAATACACTTCTTTTCTTGTTGTTGTTGATTTATGCGTTTGGTATTTTCTTCTCTGAAACGTCTTTAGTGTTCAGGAAATTCGATCAAATTTATGTCATTTTTTTAGGAGGGGGTGTATAAGTGTTGGTTGATGGGGGAGAGTTTTTGTCAAGTATACCACTGATGCTGGGGTCCACTTTGGAACTATACCAAGAGATGCATCACTCAAAGGATGTGGTTATGTATAGTTCAATCTGTTTTTGATGTTTAGAGCAACAAGTCTGGTATTGCTTAAGGGTTTTAAAAACTTGATGCACACGGTATTTCACTTGAATGGAACGGTGTGGTATAGTGTACCACTTTTATTAAAAAAAAAGGCATCAATTTTGTTGTATGTTATGAAATCTTTAACACAAGACAATATAGGTCACTATTTTTTCTATGAAATCATATACACACAGGATTTCTATTGTCTAATAGCATGTATATCTGGTCAAATAATGGAGCCATTTAACTGTCTGTGATTCACTTTCTTATTTTGAATATTTTAAAAATCAATTCATGATTTTGTAGAAATGTAAGCTGGACAATTGTTTCTTAATGTTCCCTTCATCTATGTTCATTTTACATGAAATTCAGCAGCAGAAAGAAGTTTCTGAATAATATAATTTCTTTTGCTTTATTTGATCGGAACGTAAAACATTTAGAAACTAGAAAACAATATTTCCTGTCTCTTAATTACTTTTTGTGAGAATGTGTAGACAGCTTGCACTCACTGTCTATTTTTGCAATCTTCTGTTGTGAAATCATAGGTGATGTCAGTTGGGCTGAATACTTTGGCAGTCATGCGTGGCTTTCTAGTATTTGGCCTGTCTGAGAATAAAGTAGAATAGATCATGGAAGGGATGGATAGGCATTGGCAATCTCTACGTTCACTCCTTACCTTTAAGCGGGAACAAAGACTCAGGCGCTTAGCCACTTACCACAACCTACTTGTTCACGGCTGAGGGAAGTCCTGCCTTAACCATTTCCTTTCAAGCAGTCAGCTAAATTAATTGCCAGCCCAGGAAGGTCAGAGAGAAGAACTAAAGCAGTATAGGAAAAGCGCTAGGATCCTCTGGAAAGCTAGAACTCCCTTAAGAAGAACTACTAACACTACCTTGGTAAATATGCGGTTATTTAGTCAGGGATTTATGGACTTTTATAGCAGGGATATATACATCACGCTAACTGACTCACATAGCTATCAGCAGGAACCCTACTAACGGCTTTAACAGATGAATCAAATTGAAATTGTGAAATCATTCACACGCTATCTGTAATTCATTTTTCGATGTCAATTTTGCTTCTAAAAATTCTTTATAATCATTATTAATCTTGGCTTCTAATCTTTATCTTTCTGACTTACTGTCAGCCTCATAGCCCCATAACCTAAGGTGAGATTTTTAAGAGTTAATCATGCTAGCATAGAAACAAAAGTATCTAGATCTTTTTGTTTATAAAAGTGTGTGGACATTCATAAGTACTAATAATGTATGAAATAAATGCTCTCTCAATTGTTGTTATGTTCTTTTTTGGGTTCTATAAATTGATTTTTAAATACAATTGAATCTCCTCTGTGCAAAGTAACTCTATTTTGAAGGTAAGTTTGAAAAACCAGTCAGCTTTAGAAAAATCATAGTATGACTATGGAGCTCATATGATTTTCCCTATTTACAAGTATCACTCAGCTTAGGTTTCATGGTCTAGACATAGGAAGATTTTAATACCATCATTTTTATCTTTTTGCAGTTGTAAAGTATGAAGTTCGGTGATGCAAATTGTTTGTTAGCTCCAGCATGAGGTGAAGTACATGTAATTTGGTAACAGATTCTGTATCACTTTCATAAATGTACTTTTCTGCTGGATTTTTTTTTGTTAATAGTCTTCATGTTGAAATGGCATTTTCCTGCTATGAGGATTTGCGAACATGATACTTGGTTTTATGTAACCTTAGATCATTATGGTATAAAATTGTACATTTTGTTGTTAGATAATCTTGAGAAAGATGGAGGGAAAGTCTGGCTATATTATTTCAACTTTCTTTTTTTGCATCAGTCATAATCTCCACTGGGCTTTGTGTATCTCCCAATTGTGAACCCCCATTGCACTTCCTTTTCTGTTACAGTTCATTCATGTGTTTTAGATAGATATATTTCCTGTTTTCTAAACTTTTTTTTTGGCTATGATGTTTCATACTAATATAATATCTGAGTTTCTGACATCACTAGTAGTATCATTATCAAAGTTTTAAAGAAGAGGATCATAATTCTATCTGGCCTGATAATGCTCCTTATTTGATTTGTTTGCTTCAGGAGAGTGCACTACCATATATGCCTCTGAAAATATTTCAGTGTAAAGTTTATATTATTATCATTTTGGGTTTTTTAAACATGATTAGATAGAGGTGAAAAATAAGAAGAAATGATAGAGGTGAACACTTATCTCGTACTTAGGATTTCTGAACTGTGCTGCCTTGATGAGTAGAACCATTTACATCATTGACAATCCCAACTCATAGGCATATATTTTCTCTATCCCTTGCACCATTTCCTATACTAGCTACTGACATGCTCATATATGACTATATATGCTCATACATGTTTAATCTTTTATTTTATTTGTTATTAATCTCTATCAATAAATTTTCTCTAAAATGTTAAGCCTTAATGTTGACTTAGTAAACCCATTGTTATAGGCCATGTTTTGTTGATTCTTTGAACACATGCCACAACTGTTTTGTTGATTTTTATATTGGTATCATTCTTGACTGATGTATGCAGGCCATGTGTTTGATCGTGTTTAAAAAATATGCTAAAGTTGTTAGATGGTGAGGTGAACACATTATCAGTATGCAAAACCTTCAAAATGATGAACATAAGTCAACTATGAGAAAGTCTTGCACGCCCCTTGCCAAGCATTAGGGTACTTCTCTAACGGCATGAGTTTTGATGTCGGTAACTGCTAGGTGTTGTTCAGCAGCGAGCTGCAGTCCCTGTCATTTTGTAGGAAGACTACTTTACTAAAATCATCAAGGTCAGGGTCATATGCTCTTATCTCCTCAGTTTTATAGATCTATTGTTTGTTAAGCCTATTCAAACTTTCCTTGTGGTTCAATGGAAGGTTTTTTCTGTATAAACAAATTATGCATACGTTCTTTGTTCTGTTTCATTACTACCTTATTGGTGTTATTTACTTACCCGAGGTTTTTAATAATAATTCTAATACATTGTTATAGTAAGTTTGTACATCAGGTAAGTAAATAGATGGTAATTATGATACAAGCTGGGATTTCTTTGTTTTCCATGACAGGAGATAGACCTCTCTTTCTGATCTTTTGTTATATTCTCAAGTATTTTGTAAATAAATCAGGGTGTAGGTGTGACTAGGCTTGCAAAATGAATGTTGTACCTTTTTAGCAAAATTAACTGTCTGACACCTTTTAAACTTGTACATTTTTTCAATTGTGAAACATCTTTTTTATCTGCAGGTTTATGTTTATGAAAACATTGTTGTTTTCGGGCAGTTCAGGCATGAAGTTCGACGTCAAAATATACTATATATATAATATTGAATGTTTATATATATATTTAATTATTATGCTTATATTGATAAGAGGGTGTTATGTTCTGTTGTTTGTTATGTGGTGCGCTGGTTGCTTGCTTTTCTTTTATGTATTTCTTTGTTGGGTTTTTTTTTCAATGTTGTTTATGTTCGTTTCATTTTTGCTTGCATGTGTTTTGAGGTCGGATGGTGGGATTACAAATCCTATATTTCAAAAATTGGAAAAAGGAATAACAAGTAATACAATAAATGGTATGCGAGGTGGTACATCTGCATCAGGTTTATAAAAGGTGGAACCAATAAAGTCTCGTCTCTCTTATTTCCTTAAATTCTTTGAATTCGAATGTCAAAAGCTAACGCTCGCCTTAAGAAAATTCAAATTTGAAAATAGTGCGTTCTAAAATGACGATAGGCAGTGAAAACAAGAGGTTTTCGGCCCTATATGAAGCGTAACAGACTTAGAAGAGAAAAGCTTATTGGGCCGCGAAAATGAGTTATTCGGCCCATTAAAAACATTGCGGTCATACTAAATTTATAATGCAGGCCGAGAAAATAAAGTTTGAGGCCCATTAAAAAATGATAAAAGGCCGAAAAGGACCGAAATTTTTTAAAATATCGGCCCTTATTGACCCAATTGGGCCGCGAAAATAAGACTTTTGGCCCAGTTGAAACCTTTACGGGCTTACAACAGAAATTTTAAGGTCTCTTAAACTCTTAGCGGGCCTCCAAATTTATTTAATGTCGGCCCAGTTTGAAACTTTCCAGGGCCATCAAAAAGTACAAATTTCGACCTAGTAAGACTTAATCAGTCAGTAAAAACAAAATTGAAGGCCCATCAGTATTCTTAAAAGGCCGAAACGTCAAATAACTAGGACCCACTAAGATACTTCGCATGCCGATAAGCTCTGGCTGACGACCGATGCTTTACGAATAATCTACTGCAGACGATAAGTTCTATAGTAAAACATTTTGGACAAATACTTATGCGATCAGAACATATTTGTGGCTGGCTCGTTATAAAAATAAATCTAACACCAGGAATTACTACAACGGAAACCTAGAACTTTTTCCATAAAAAACAGTTGCGGATATATTTATGAATTCAGTCCATATAGCGGAAAAAATATATAAATAGCGCAAACTGAAATCATTTCACCAATTTTGTAAAGAGCTAGCATGAAAACAGCTGTACGACGATAGGCATCACCATAACCTATCCATCTATTTCACAATATTTTATTACCTCCTGTCAAAATCAAATCCAATATCAGAATCACTTGATATACATGAACATATGGAATTAAAAAAAAAAATCCTAAAGACTGGTTTCTCATCAATGTTTCTTACGACCATAAATTCTTTTTGAAATTGAAACTACCGAGAAGTGAAAAGACAAGGTATAAGGAATAGGTTCTTAAAGATATGACATAACACCCCTTTTGAAAAATTTGGTCATAAAAACAAAACTGCAATAAGAACAATCCCAGATTTATTTTTTTCATGATATTCAGTCCATATTAAACAACCCCAAAATGAAAGGGCTCTCAAGTCAATTATCAATATACCCTTCATTTGATGCTTGAGAGAATATCTGGTGTTTTGATGTCCTAAGTACAAACACAATATATCTACTACATGCATCATTAAATACCAAAAGGGGCAAGGTTGCATGCTTCTAAGTAGTTGAACTCAGCTAAAAATTAGCAACAAATATTTAAATATGTACAATATCAGAAACTTAAGCTGCTATCTTTTGGGCATAATCAGAAAAACTTATAATCAGATAAACACACCGTGCAACATCAAAATCATTCCTCACAATATTAGTGTAAAAGAAGTTGAAATGGAAAAAATTAACAAAAAGAGCATGTTCTGATGGGAGAAAAGAGGATGGAGAATTACCTTCATCCCAACCGAGGTCTGGCCAGTTGTTAAGAGCAACAGCAAGGTGCGGACCAGAAAAGCACACATAGAGAAATGTTGACAGTGTGAGAGTGAGGAGACTCCTGGTGGCAAGGGGATACATCAACTGAGTGATGGAGATACCGTGCAACATAAAAATGAGGAAGCAAATAGGAAAGACATTTTTCAGTAATCATTTTTGGAGTAAAAGAAGGGGTGCCAAGGAAACATAAATTCTTTGCCAAACAACTGGAGATGCGAGAATCTATAAAATAATAAAAAACATTTTTTTTTTGGCAAAGGGTTCTGCACCATAAACATTGGTAAGTACACATCATTACGATGGAAATGTCCCCTTGGACAATTTACAAAATAGTAAAGTTGTACTATATAGGGTAAAACTACCTAAAACAATTAAAAAATCTAAAAACGTTATACAACATCTAGTAAAACTAGTGGAAGGCTCTGACAAATACAATTTGTATCTCACTCCTTGATGAAAAGTTGTAAAAGATCATGTCCTTATTATTTTTTTCTAATATTTATAAAAATAAAAGGTCCATACTTAATCCTATCAATATCATACAAAAGAAATAGCATTTTTCTGTAACAGTGCATGAGGATGCTGACACCTGATATATAATTATCAGATATTCTTGTCAGTCCTTTGGGTTAGTGCTACGGTAGTAACAATAGTAAAATAAAGATATTAGTAACAATAAAGAGAAGCTAAGCTTGTCCAGGAATTGTAGAAGTATTTATGAAAATTAAATGCTTGTAAACATAAATATCAAATACTTCCATCTTCGGCTGGTCTGATATTTAAAATTTTTAATTTTCCAACTGAAAGGCAAGGCTTAGTTTTAGTTCGTATCTTTGTAGGTGGGTATAAAAAATCCATATTTTTAAGTAAAAAAAAACTTTAAATGGCTCAAATTTTGATAGAAAATGCATTAACGTTATCCAGATGATGTTATAATTTTACTTACAAAAGCCTCACTGATCATAACCTACGGATTCTTTTTTGCAATAGGACATAAATGCCCTTCCATTGTACCAGCAGATGGTTTGCTTGGACTTCATTTTTGAAAAATCTGATTTGTGTATAAAATACCTTTTAAATGCTAAATGAAACATAAGGTTAGAGATGAAACAAACAAAATTAAGTTCACTTGTCATTTTGACAGAAAAAACATGAAGTTCATGTCTAGGTGGTGTTAAAATTTTACTTACAAAAGCTTATAAAATACTAAATAAAAAAAAGAATGATATCATAACTGAAAAACATAAAAGTTTTGGCACAAACCTCTCATCGGTCATGCATAAACAATATAAGAACTCTTCATAACACCCAACACAATTACTAAGTTGCTCACTGGATGTCCTCTGTACAAAAATTAAGAGCAGATGTCAAATTAGGATAAAAAGTGGATGAAGGAGCTGATTTGAATTTGAGAAGCAAAATTAGAGAATTAGTCAACAGTATCCTGACAAGAAGAAGAATTTACCTGGTATAGCTGGATAATGGATACAGTCACTTCCCAACTTGTCTCCGAGAACAGCTAATTTGACTTACTTTAGAAGAGGAAAGAAAAAGAAAAAGAAATTTTATTAAAAATTTGTGCTTAGTAAGGAACTATTATGTTTGCGAAATGGAAAAAAATGATAATGTCTATTCAATTATTTGGTGCAAATTGTTCAAGGAGCATAAAATTGAAAATAAAAAAAATTAATTGATATAAAGCAAGACCTTGAATAAGGTTATCTTTCTAAATAAAAATGTCTTTGATCCGGCATCAACCACATGATTAAAATTAGAATAAATTTGTCAAATCAATGAAATGAAATCTTGTCAGCATCTACCAAACCTGCAATTTAGGTAATGCCTGAAACAGTTAGAGAATTAACAAAGAAATTTAATGTCTTAACTTTTAAATAAATATGAGCAAGAGAAAGGAGGAACAGAAGAGCTGGGCAGATCAACCTTTTGTTAATTATCTCAGTATGATCAGTAAAAAAATTGCAAACTCCATTTCACTACTATTAAAGACAACACAAAGGAAAAAACTAAAAACTTCATATTTGAGCAAACAAAAATTGCTCGCACAATTTGGAATACACACCAATTTGTTTAATTCAAGTAGGTACTGTGATCTTAACTTACAATCTTACATAAACTACTTGTTCTCATCACATTCATTCACATTTTAACTGAAGGGCTGATGAATTAGGAGACAGTTTACGTCCTTGTAAGGATATTCAATCTCATCTGTCTCATCTGGGAGATGTTTTTTCCTTGGTGAGAGCAAGGAAAGAAACTAAGTGGGGTTGGGAGGGATGAGCAACATAAACCGATGTTGAGAAAGAGAGAGGGAGGAAATACGAAAGATTTTAGAGTAATCATTCTTTACCAAACAACTGGGGATGTAAAGATCTGTATAATATACAAATCAGTTATTTGACAAAGAATTTTAAACAGTAGAAAATGTTAATTCCTTGCATAATTTATAGAATAATTATTTTAATCCTTTAAAATTGTGCAGTTCAGTGGTTGTAGGTTGAGCATACATATGAAGCAAGTACAGGAGAATAGAACAATCAGAATTAAACTCAATTCTACATGGATATCCTCATGAATGCTTCAATTTCATAATAAAATGGAAAAATACCAAGTTGTATGATCGATTAAGAATATTAACTTATGAAACTAAATCATTGTTAACCTCTAGATTTAGGACAAAAAGTGAAAAATAGAGATTTACCACTCGTATCATAAATGAGATCATCTGTCATTTTCAAGCATTTGCAAAGAGCATACGACAAACCCTTGGACTTTGATCTGCAAAACCCTAACGAGTGCTCCAAGTGAAAACACCGGAGCAAAATCAGACACAAATTCCAACAGAAATACAGTCATAGTGAAACAGAAACTTATCGGACAAAAAATTAAAACTAAAGAGTTATAACCCTAGGCCAGTTCAGTTGTCAGCAGAGAAGATCGAATAGTTGAAATCCACAGCGGAGAGGAGTGGAGCCTTGATCGGAAATCAGCTTAGACGAAGCTGGCGGCGGAGCAATGCCTAGTGGGATTGAATAGAGTAGGAATAAGAAGAAACTGGGAGAAATCAAAAGCTCATTTGTCAAAGAGTGTGGAGCGGGAATCCGGTGAGTAGAGGTGCTAGCTCGAGGTGCTGTTTCAGATCTAGGGTTTAGAAGTGAGATGTCGGCTGGGAAGGGAAGGGAGATGAAAGGACAAAGTGGTTTAGCTTGGTTCAGACTTCAGATCCTTTTATTTTGCTGAGCTCCTCAAAACCTTGATATATCGAGAAATCACGCAAGAGCGGTTGTCGTTCAAAAAAAGAATTTAATTAGGGTGTTGTGAATAAAGTAGCTTTATAGCTGCTAGCTGGAAATTAGCTGTCTACAAGATATCCGGAGGTTAAACACACTGCCCTATGACGAGAAATTTAGTAAGGAATTGATGTCTCCAAACTTCTAAATTAAAGGGTAGGTACTACATAATGATACATCAAGTATTTTAAGAATGTGATACATCATGATACAATTGCAAAATTATTTTTATCTTTATAAATGAGTATATCTTGATATTTACAAATTACTGCACATGCAAAGAAGAAGCTCCCATTACAACTACCTGCAAAATTATCCCTTTCTGATACCATGTTGAATTCCCAAATGAAAGAAAATTGAAAATTGAAATCAAGGTTTATTTTATAGTGTAAGGAAGAAATGCCATCAAGCCTGCAGGTCACTTTGATCTATCGTCATTAACGTCAACAAGTTTCTTTATCTTTTCTCCTTGTTTGCAACTTCTCATAGCTTATATCTTATTTGCTTGCAATAGATGGAATCTCCATTTGGTTAGAATTTGTCGTAGTCAGTGATTAATTGCAAGTCTTCAATCAGAGGCTTAAGGGCTAGGAGAATATAGAAATGAGTTCAGAAGCATAAGAAAGAAAATTTTAAGCATCGGAAAAAAAGCGACCATATGAGAGCAAGTATCAGGTGTGATGAAGATTCTCTCTTTCTCTTAATCATGTTAAAATTAAGAGGCGCCTTCATTCAAAATAATTTTGTCAATTCAATTCATAAATAATTAAACAAAAAGAAGGTGTGATGCATTCTGAGTTTAGCACACTCTCTCTCATCGCATTTAATGCATTTTGACTTTAATACAGTCTTTTCTTTTCTTTTCTTTAGAAGCTAGGTCAGCTGCCACGGGTAGTTTATTAAACAAATACAAATTTTAATACATCTGATCCTCTGACCCTGAAACAAAATCACTACTTACGAACTAAATCTTTAAAAAAACACCCAAAAGTAAAAAAAAACTATTATATAAAAACTACACCCTCAAAAGCTAAATACCACTTGTCCTAGTCTAGCATCCTGCATCCCCATTTGCCTTCATAAATTGCACCCTCCAGCCCAGCCATAGATTCACATCCTCCTGGATCGTGATTCTCGCCCACCATTAGTCGTGTTGGCAGTCTATTCGCTTGTGCCAGACCATTTGCCTTAAAAAATGCATGTATTTTTTTTTTTGAAAAGAAAATGCATGTATTACGTTGCTTCCATATGTGCCATCACATCGCAAGGATCGTTGTATTTGTACACCAAAGCAATGTTCTCAGTGGGCGGATTTAGTTTGGGCTGGATTTTGAAAAAAACGGTGTTTTTTGATAATGCTGTTGGTAATTTTTTTTTTTTTGATCGAAAAAATGAGAGTCAAACTCTCAAATTTCATAATTGTCCATAAGGACCTCCATCTGGGTTTCGAACCCACGACCTCTCACTCAGATTGTGTTGTCTTTGGCCACTAGACCAAAGGCTGGTTCTTTGGTCTGATTAATGCTGTTGGTAATTTGGTCTTCTTGAAAATTTATTTTGCCCCATTAAATTGTCTGATTAATTTTATTGAGAAAAAAATATTTAATATCATACATAAAGAAATAATTATGCAAAGATATCAAAATATAAAGTTTCATAGACGAAAACTTTTTTCATCAACTTGATTATCTATTACTTCAGATTAAACTTTTGGATTATGGATATTTTAATTCTGCTGAGGTGTTAATTAGGTCGGCTAGCCTATTCAGTTTTAAATGATGAATATAACTCAAAGTCAGGCCTTCTAAATCCATTTATGATTATTGATAAAACTAATTAGAAGCTTGAAATGATGTTCTAGTTCTTTTTGAGCATTTGAAATGGCTATTTATCTTGATCGTTTTTCACACCTGAAAATATCCCGACATGTATTGATTCTGATTTTTAGAACCTATCATGTGAATTGAATTTTTGGAATGAATTGATTTAACTTGTACACAATTTACTTCACTTTTTGGGTTGGATGCTTCAAACCAAGGTTTTAAAATGCGGATTTGAATATGCGTACGGAGGAGCACTGCATACCACTTATGCGTCATGCGGACGCATATTTGGATTTTCATGCGGACTTATATATGCGGTTTAATTTTATGAGTTTTAGATTTTTACTATGTATTTAAAATATGTGATATAGAATATATCTCATACTTTAGACAAAAAAAAAAGGTAGTGTAGTGATATAGCTGTTGTGCTTCTATGTTAGAGGGAATGAGATCGAATTTCACTTGCGCATGTCTTTTTCAAGGATTTTGAGACTGCACCAGCAATGAGATTTTCTGTGGCTCATTTTTTAAACACTAGATCATTTATGACATGTTTAAAATCCGCATAAGTGATTGTATGATGAATCAAATGAGTTATATCTGAGATTTTCTATGGTTGAGAATCCGCATATATCATATGCGATCCGCATATTAAATTGACCGTGTTCTATGATCCGCACACATATATGAGGCCGCATGGACCCCATTTTATTACACTGCTTCGAACTAAATGCATGCCTTGAATTTTATACGTGTTGCATCTACTTGCACTTTGCATTTGGACATGTAAATTCGCACTAATATTTATATTCATCTGATGGTTTGTTCGTGCAATGCTAGTCTCTAACAAGTGCTCTTTTGTCAATACAACTCTTGTGGGTTGGGCAATGCTCAAGTCCCGAGTTGCTAGATAAAATAAGTAATCATTGATCAGATTTCTTCACCTGCTTCTGTATTCTTTTTATTGTATCTAATCTGACACCGTGTTCAGTTATTACACTTCTTTTATTTCTTTAATGAATTCACTACCTGACATGTGGGACCTATATTAGTCAACTTTCAGGTGCTACAATAAGGATGAGGATTTTCCCAAAAAGGACAAGTTATTTCACATGAATTTCAAAAGGTAGCTTAGCTAAATTTTCATCAATCTTATTTCACATCTCATTCTATTTTGTAATTACTACAAATATTGTGTTCCAGGTCACCTAATTGTTTCATTCAGGATGGCTTATAAATGACAACACAGGGTTCTTCAAGTCTATCCATGGGGTTAGCCATTTAGGCATGGGGGATTTTTTTTTTGTGCAACTATTTCTTTCTATAAAGTAAATACTACACTGGCAACTTCTATATTAAATAAGTGAACAACAAAGTAACTAAAAGAAATTTGGCTTGTACTAATTGCAAATACAGTGGTATGGATATATTTTTCCTCACATTAAAGTAAAATATATTATTTATTATTTTATTTTATTTTGTAACTATTCTTGAAAGGGGTGTACGAGGGGTGGTTCTAGTAAGAGTATTGGGAAGTCCAACTGTACCTTTTGCCCATCATCCTCACTGCTGCTCTTCGTGTTTCCTATACTCAGGAGGTGGATTGAAAAATCTGATTGGCTCATCATACACTTCCACCTCTGGTTGTCTCAGGTAATAGCCACAATGCTTTAGCCTGTACGTAAAAGCGCAACAAAAAGACAAGACTGTTGTAATCTTGACAGTCTTTGTCAAGCTTAAAAAAAATGAAAGAAACATTGCTAATAAATGAAGCAATATTGCAATCAAAACTTGACTTGTCCACAACTTATTAGTCCTTGTAATTATTTACAACATCTGTCCATTTATTGCTATGGCAGTGTCATGACCCCATATTATACCGAGGAGCGGAAGTCTTTACCGAAAATGACCTTGATATGAAAAATGAAGATGGTGTTTCTATTATATTCTATCTCTAAAAAGATTTTCCCTGGCACGTACTCTCTCTTGTCCAAAATAGTTTGGATTGGAGGAGCCAATAAAAAGAAACTGTTCTCAGATCTCTTAACTCATATGTATAGGTTAGAACTAAGTTTATAATATCTTCTCTGCTCTTTATAATTGTAAGTTTGTAACTGAATGTCTTAGTTTTCATGAAATCATGGCATTTCCTCACCTCTCACTTGAAAGACAAAAAGTGTCTTTTTTCTTAGTAGGCTGGTTTTTTTCTCAATTAGGTTTATGATGCTGGTAAATAGACATAAGTATCATTCTGTCTCTTTTTCATTCTTTTTCTTTTTAATTTTCTCTTTTATAACAGAAAAGAAACAATTATCTGCTGACTGTTGGAAACTACCTCACTATGCACAACTGATAAGAATTACAATTGCACCTTGTTATGCAATTTTAATTAGAGAAAGGATCGGTTGACAATGGGTTATTTTGACAAATTTGACAATGGATCTCTAAATATATATAAAAAATTTTTAAAAATGAAATATTTTTTTATAGATGTGTTTTTCTACCTTTAGATTGATGGTCACTCAAATTTCATATAATTTCATTATCGTTTAATAGTCCATCAAAGACCATCAAATTTTCATACAATTTACAACGGTTTAATTTAGCGGTGTTCGATGGACTATCAAACGATAATAACATTACATGAAATTTGAATGACCATCAATCTAAAAGTAAAAAACACATGTATATATTTTTTTTCATTTTTAAGATTTTTTTTATATTTATTTAAAGATCCATTATTAAAATTATTAAAATAATCTATTATCAATGAATCCCCACTCTTTTAATTATAAGTATAAGTCAGTCGATGCCAAAGTACCACTCTCTCCTCCATTTTCTTCCCTTCTCTCTCTATAATTTCATTTTTATCCAGACCGACGACCCCAGTTTAGACCTGTTGAGCAGAGCTACGTCTCGGTCAATGGGCCGGTCTTCAGAACTGCATCCTTCAATTAATGATTTGAGATTTCCAGTGCGTCCTTCACCTGCGTCCCCAGAGTCGACAAAGTGTCGTGCACTCTTGATAACCACCGCGTCTGATGAAATAGGTATTAGCGACTATTTTATTGGGTCACCTTAAAAGTTGACAATAATATTGCGTATTATGGCGTCTTCTTGAGATTATGGTTCAATGAGTGGTTTGAAAAATTTAATTTCTATTAAAAACTATTTTTTAAATTTAATTTATAAAATCAGATAATGGAAAAGTCAATTGTCAAATTGCTTACTACTTCCAAAAAACGAAAACTAAAAACTTTCAAAATGCAAATTATATGCAGTGTCCAATTGAAAACTCTGTAATTTAAAATAATAATTTAAACCAAAATTTTAAAAAAATGCATAATAAGTTACGTTGAGTTGTGCGAACAATATTAATTTGCAGCCGTAAACGAAATTGAATTGGAAAAGGAAAAAAAAACAATATTGAATCTCATTTTTGTGCCATGTATCTAGGGCTGCACAAAAAAGCTCGGGCTCGTGGCTCAGCTCGGATCGGGCTCGAGCTAATCTGATTCGAGCTAAAATGACTCGAGCTAATTTGGCTCGAGCTAATCTGGTTCGGTAGTTAAATGAGCCGAGTTTGAGTTGGGGTCGGCTCGGCTCGTGGCTCGACTCAGCTCAAATAAAAAATAGTTTTTATAATTTTTTTTTGCCGAACTCTAATCCGATAACTCCTCTCTCATCATCTCTCACTATCTCACCATGTCAGCGGCTTAAAGACGTCTATTGCTCGCTCAAAATTAGATTCGTATATCTGACTCGATAGTTTTTTATTGGTTCATCCATTCAAATTAATACAGCGAAGATGTCATTGAAAAAATAGTTTGTTGATATACTAATTTTGTATCAATTCTCATACCAATCTTCTAGATATACCAACTTTATAGTTTGTAGATGTATTAAATCTAAATATCAAATTGAGTCAACGCACATGCATTAACTCGTGAGCCAGCTCACGAGCTAGCTCGAATAGTAACGAACCGAGTTTGAGCCAGGTTTTTCAGCTCGAACCGTTTCACGAGCTCGGCTCGACTCGACTCAAATTTTCATGAGCCGAGCTTGAGTTAAGCTCAGCTCGGCTCGACTCGACTCGTTTGCAGCCATACATGTATCTACCTGCCGACGACTTCCCCAAAGCACCGATCCCATTCCCGAAAGCACCTATGCGCTATGCCAACAAAAAGTTTTTTTCCCAAGCTGGAGGGATCGGTAAATAAAACACCGGCATTTGGAAAGAAGGGCCGCTAAACCTAAGACCAGTCCAAGTTTTGATTACGATTTCTGTGTGGATGAGTAGTAACCAGAGCGACTTGATTGAAATTGCTCTATATATATTATGTTATCAAGTCAGTGACGCCCAATCCATCCATCTGTTTTTGGCAAACGTTATCCTTGTTGTACGGGAAATCCCGTTTAAATCTCTCGTCTCTCTGGCTCTCCTGAGTCCTGACTTCTCTTCAAAAGAATGACTAGTCATATGCAAAATGTAAAAAAATATTACCAAAGGCTCCGAATCAGTCATGTTTCTAATTAAAAAAGAAGTCTAAATTACAGGATAGGTTACCATCTCTACCAACTTAAACCCATCACACTGAATAGTCTTAACTTGCCATAGCATATAAGAAGAAATGGTAGGAATACCAGAAGCCTTGCTATATCAAAACTCAACTCAGCAACCTTCAAGCATTCTTTCATCTTGTTGAATGCAACTAAGGTTGGCTGAGTAAAATGCACAACAGAATGTGAATCGAGTTGAAGACTAATTTCAAAATTTTATTGGCATAATTTTGCTGCAAGGATCATATAATCTAACCATGGTTCATGTCTTTTTCATAGGCGACTAGACTGGTTATATAGGTACAGTTGACAATAATTATTTTGCCTCAAGAGTCTAGAGGAAAAGGAAAACCTATTTCCACTTGAAATAGTGG
This sequence comes from Schoenoplectus tabernaemontani, assembly GCA_037127355.1. Classification (NCBI taxonomy): domain Eukaryota; kingdom Viridiplantae; phylum Streptophyta; class Magnoliopsida; order Poales; family Cyperaceae; genus Schoenoplectus; species Schoenoplectus tabernaemontani. Next base: position 20,903,536 of record CM073748.1, on the reverse strand, counting down.
CCGAGCAGCCAAATTAAGTTTTTTATTATTATGCTTGTGGCTACTAATAATTCTCTTTTAAAATCTTTATCATGCTCTAAATTAACCAATGGAACTGATAACTTACCCTTCTGTAAGTTCTAAATGGAACATTTAAGGGGTTTGAACATTTCAAGAATCAAATCTAGCAAAAAGCAAAATCAGATGTAAAAAGAGGGCACAAAAACACTACACACCCCCTTCACTAAAACACACGTGTTCAATAACATGATGCAGAAGTATCATGATAATTCAAGCTTTGCAGGGCATATATTGATGCTTAGCAAGGACAAAGACGACATTGTGCCTGAAGTAAAATGTACAAACTAAATGCTCACCGATACCCATTTATGGTTCCTGATACTGCCAGAGGAGCATCTTCTTACTCAGTTGTCTGTTACACAATCAGACTGGGTACCCATCTCCACCCACTTAGTCCCACCACAATGATGCATCTAACCTGTCACAGGAAGTTAAGCTATTAGACTTGCCTTCAGGAGAATATCATATAATTGATCAACCTTGGTATGTCCATATTTTGCAACTCAGATTCATATGAGGTTCTATTTATATAAAAGGAATATAAACTCCTGATTTAGGTTGGTCTTGAAAAAAAAACACATCAGAGATAAAAATATTATCTTAATTTAAAGCAAAATGCATCAAAAAGTAATTTAGATAATATTATCTTAACTTGAGACTAATCATGTAAAATTAATTCTCAGCGATGGATGAAATTTGGTCTGATCAGTACTCAATTATTGGTACTGGTACAAATCAGAGATAAAAAAATATTTTGTCATGAAAATAACAGAATGAAATTAATTTACTGCTCAAAATAGTTAAACTATTATCAACATCAGTGTTTAATGCACGAGCTGTCCTACCCCTATTAATGTGAAAAATATAACAAGAACGAAATATATATATTAATCAAATGTAAAATAAAAAATGGTTAACTTCTATCACCTCTACTGGCAACAAATAATGACACCGACATTCCCCTTCATAGCAGCACCAATGTTTGCTTCCGGGCTTGTCCATCACCACCAGATGCCTGTTACCCCTGGCACCTTCAGAAGGTTTAATAAGTGAACCAAAATGTTTACTGATAACCTATAGCATAATACGAAAAAGGATTACACGAATAAAACAGACACGTTGAAAAACAAATTATGCAAATAATTTAATGTCGACAAACATCTATTCATGGCTGAGTTGTTTTAACAAATGCTAATGTGCCTACAAAACAAAAGAGTTTTCTAATCCAAAGTGATGATATAATGATATAACTCAGACCTTCTATAATTCTATTTTAGTTTTCTAAGCAAAACATGGAACCATGATAATCTGAAACCAAATGCAACCAAAGGCCATTGAGGGAATACTTGGCAAATTTGAGCTAAATTTGATAAAATCAATTCTTGTTGAGGGCTAGAATGGCCAGATTAACACTAAAGATTTTGGTGCCGCCACCAATTAGAGATGAAAGCATTCTTTGAAGAAAATAGCAAAAAGCCAATAATTACTTGTTAAAATGAGTTTCCATACTTATATCAACATATCATAGAGGATAGCCGGAACATTTGAAAGGAACGCAATCAACACATATTCCAGAATATACGAAGACCGATGCAATGACTCTTCATACATCTAATAGAGTATAACCTCCTTTGGGAACATATCTGAGTTATACCAATAATCATCACTTTAGCAGCTAGAATAGGAACTTTTAGAACTTCCTTAGGCACCAGTTTTACGTTTTTATTTTACGTTTTGCATTTTACATCTTGCATATTCCCTGTTCTCTTTTCTGGTTCCTGCTTTACAATGTATATTTCTTTTTATTATTTAATAAAAATATGGTAGGCTATTTTTCCCCTCAAAAAAAGATAAAGAAAAATAAAAAAATAATAATGACAGTGATGATGGCGATAATATGATAATAATATACTAATAATAATAATAGTAGTAGTAGTAGTAGTAAGAATAATAATAATATTACTACTAGTAGTAATAGTAATAGTGAAGTAACAATAATATAATAGTACTACTAATAATAATTAACCAGTCTAACCAAATTATAAATAAAACTGAACATCAAAATTAGATTAAAAATAATTTTCTCATAATTAGCATTGCAAGTCAGGTTGGGAACCTTAGCATCAGGCAACCAATTCTGTGTGCATATGCAAATTTATACCCTGCCAAGTGAGAACACCATGGACATGGCTCAACAACTGACAATATACTAGAATATGACTCTAAGGTAATAATGAAAAGATCATTAATTTCTATCACCTCCACTGGCAACATTTAATGCATCGATATTCCACATCACAGCTTTCCTCAGCGAAGTTGACTGGACGCTCATCTCGGGACACACTCATGCTCTGTTCACTGCAGAGAGAAACTGTCCTGAGATTATGCCTCAGCTGCTATCTAGTGGTCATCTTCAATAATCTTCTTAATATCTGCTCTCAGTTTCCTTCAGCTATTCTAAGTTACACACAGGATTCTTCGGGACAATTTGAGGTTTATGCCCACTTGGTGTTTCTGAAAAATATTAAATTCAGTTAAATTAAACTCAAACATTTCAAGATCTGCTGAGGCAAGAGCCAAAACAAAATTCTTTATTAAAGGTTATCTTTTTCTATTTTTGCCATGCTTCATCTTAAGGAAGTGATAATTTTCACTCCGGAAAGAACAGTTTGGAAAGGAAAGAGATCAAAGGAACTTGAAATAATTTTCCCATTGCCAGTACTATTTACCATTGCCAGAATCAAACCTAGCAAGGTTGAAAACATTCAATGAGAGGAAAAAACCTAGTGCACATGTGCAAACATCATTTCAAGTTGATATTACAAATATTACAAGGAAAAAAATCACCTTTTCTCGTTCTTAAACACATTTCTTGTCTGAAATAACCTGATTAAAAAAATAATTAATCACAGCTCAATTGCAATAACTAAGACAAAATTAAGCTTGAAAAATCATATAAGTTTCTTTTGGTACGCTCTTATGTGATAGATACTGGTTTTGAGAATCTTTGTTTATATTTTAGTGTAACCATTGTTTGAGTTGATGAAACACGTAATAATTTGTGCTTACTCATTGCTCCATATTTAAAGTGCATCGCACCTTCAACTTTTACCCAGGCTAGTTCTAAATAGAATAAGGTGAAGAGGGTATATATAATGAATATAAAATCTGTAGTATCTCAAGACCAGCACAGTTTGACCAATTCAAGAATGAAATCTGGTAAGGGTGAGATAATATTAAAAAGATAACATGTGGAATATTTATTTCAACTCCTATGAGAACACCAGAAGAGAAGGTCAGCTGGGTTTTTACCACTTCAATATAAAATCTTATAAGTGAAAAGGGAATTGTATTGATTTATCTATTCAAGATTGGGATTGAAGAAGATAATGTCAATAAATAAAAGAAAAAATGGCTTCAAGGAAGTTGTGAGATGAATGGAACAAACAAGATCAGCACTGTAAGATAGTAAAACTTCTGGCAATTTGGTGGTTCAAGCGTGACACTGATTTTAAACTCATCAAAACATGATGTATTTGATTACTTAATGGGGGTTTAGGCACAAATAATAACTCCAATCCTACGAATTTCACACATTTTAACCAACCGTACAAATAAAGTTTTATTGTAGAAGACACTGAACTGATCCCTGTGAGATGAATGGAACAAACAAGATCTGCACTGTGAGATAGTAGAACTTCTGGCAATTTGGTGGTTTAAGTGTGACACTGATTTTAAACTCATCAAAGCATGATGTATTTGATTATTTAATGGGGTTTAGGCACAAATAATGACTCCAATCCTACGAATTTCACACATTTTAACCAACCCTACAAATAAAGTTTTATTGTACAAGACATTAGACTGATCCCTGTGTAGTATTGTTCATCTGGATGCCAATTTTCAATTGTTAAAACTTTACAACAAGAATGGATACGTTCTATAAAGAATCCAAAACTTGGACTTTCTTTCTTAAGACAGAAACCATCTCCTTTTCACCAGCATTTGCTTCACAACAATAGGCGATTTTAAGCCCCCACAACAAAGACAATATGAGTTGGATTAATGGTTTCTTAAATGGATTTCAGTCAAAAAGAAAATCCATACCTTCTATAATTCTGTTCTTACTTTTATCGAGTAAAATGTGCAACCAATGGTCAGATGATGTGAAACACCATGCTAATCTGAAGCTCATACAAGTATGCAATGAAAGGTCAGTTTAAAGCAATAATCCCCAAATTTGAGCTAAATTAGGTAAAATCAATTGTTGTTCAGGGCTAAATTGGGCCAGATTAACGCTAGAGAGTTTATGTCAGCACCAATCAGATGAAAGTATTCTTTTAAGAAAATAACAGAAGTATATCAATCACCACTCAAAATGAGTTTCCAAACTTATGCCTATCTAACCAGAGGTCCTGATATGGATCTCCATACTAGTAATATTCACCACTGCTACAAAGAGTTGGAAGTAACCATAAATACTGCTAATCGATCCGACAAATCCAGATTTTACCCAAAATATAATCAACCTGAATATAAGAATAAAATAATAACAAATAAAATTTCTTAATGTAGCTTTACAAGTCAGTTTGAGAATCCCAGCATCAGACAACCATGCCTGCCTTTGCCAATTGTATACCCTGTCAACCCAAAACACAAGACACAAAACACAAAACCAACTACATACCAGGACAAGTTACCCCATCCACTCAATGCCAAAAAGAATAAAAAGAAAACAAAAGTAAATATGACTCAAATGTAATAAAAAATGACCATTGATTTCTTCACCTCTATTTGAGTTAGAATATGTAGAACGGAGTGTTATTAACTTGTTGATGAGTCAAATTTTAGTATGGAAGTAGTAATTTTCAATATTGACTTCAGGACAAATGGAATACCTCTTGAACGTACGAACTAAGGAGAAGAAGATAACTTAGGATACTAACCATTATAATCAAACACATCAAGATAATAAAGATCATTACACTTTGTTATAATTCTCTCCCCCTCTCATTCTCTAATCTTATCATTTACAATCAACAACGAGAACAATGAATGCTCATATCTGAAGGTGCCTTAAACGACACTCGTGTTCGGAATTACTAAAAATTGGTTTGTAAGGTAAATTTTCAGATATGTCCTCAAGTGCAATGAAGGCTTTAATGTAAGCTTGTGTGTGAAAAACAAAATTACATAACTAAAAGCAGAGTATTCAGGTGGCCAGCGTTATGCAAAAAAAAATAAATTAAAGCATGTTTCTTAAGTTTTACAGACCATATATGATATTTCAACAACAGAATAAAAATGATATTCTACCACATACCTGTTTGTAGTGAAGTGACAAGCAGAAGAGCGTCTTCTATCCGAGAGGTTTTCAAAGTTTTGCATGATAGGTTACCACAACAAGCTCCACTCACTCAATCCTACCAGAGACCCATCTGACTAATCCTCAGAAGAGACCCATCTGACTAATCCTCAGAAGAGACCTATCTCCATTGATCAGACTTGGACCAACATCAATTTGAAATCAAACCTAACAATGATGTTCCTATGCTTGTCAAAATAGATTAGTTTCAATTAGATTGGTCTGACAAACAAGGAAATTTTTGAAAACTAAAGTTGTTTTCCTTTTTTTTAATGAAAAGACCAGAACTAAAGTTGACAGAACAAAAACTGCCGGAGAAGGTCAATTGAGGCAAAAGCATTATGAAATAGTTTGCATCTGAAAGTCAGACAAGACAACTATGTAAATTGAAGTTATTGTGACTAATTTAATGCTTGTTCAGGTTTAATCAAGCCATGCCAACATTAGAAATTGGTACTAGCATAAATTTGAAGTAAAACAATATTATTTAAGAAAAGTAGAAAAAGAAAATGTGTAGACTGTAAATATGGATTTCCACGCTAACTGTTAAAGAGGTTTGGACATGGATTACCATATTGATGCTAGTAAAAGCATCCCAGAGATGATATATTAATGCACCATAATTACTTTCTATTCTAAATTTACATTTGACTGACATTTGCACAATTCAAGGTAAAGTACAACTAAGTATATCCTAGAGATTTGACCTATGCTGCACGAGTGTGGGTATCATATCCGATACAGTGTGTGTGCGAAGATACGGCAATTTTGAAAAACAACGGATATGGGTGCATTCATATATTGTATATTATATATAAAAAATATTAAATATAGTATGTTAAAATAATAAAAAATAGAAGTGGTGCAGTTGTCTCATTTAGCTAACTAACATATATCTACAACTTAGAGAATATAATACTAAAAAAGTGAACATTTCACAAAGTAACATCTGGTGCAGTGGTTTGTGGCCTTTTGTAGAGCCCTTGTACGCTGATCCTGGGTTCAAATCCCCTTGTTCACTGTGACTGCGGTTCCAATGTTTAATTATAACCATGCATGTCCGCGTGTATCGGAAACTAATCCCGCCGTGTCAACGACCGTATCAGTCAGTTTGACTAATTAAAATATTTTGATACTCCATGTGGCGTATCGGATACGTACCCGAACCGTATCCAACACGAATCCATATCGGATACGTATCCAATACGCGTACGATGAGGTTTGAGGAGTATTGGAGTATCGGAGTAATACAGGATTTGACTAACAAGTGATGCAACAAAAGAACAAGGGGAAAGAGTTGAGCAAAAATATACTTATTTGAAGAATTATATCTAACTATGACTTCAGTTACTTTCTTCTTTGTCCAATTGAGAACCTCAAAGTGTGCAACAGACGTAAACCATTTAATATAGGCAATAGTCTGTTGAAGCTAAAAAACCATTTTTTACCAGAAAAACAGAAAAATAAGAGTTCATGTTCTATGTGAATAGAGTCAGACAATTGGTCTTTCAAGCAATCATTGCCAGACAAATGTACTTATAGCTAAGATGCACCAGCAAGACCATCTGTCAAAGAAAGTAGAGTAAAAGAAAAAACATATACGTTATAGATATAAATAATTACTATAACAGTTAGTTAAATCGCACTTGAAAACTTAGAAGAAGAAGCAACAGGCAATAAAATATATCTAGTTCTCTGGCACTCAGAAATCCTTTATAGTCATAACTCAGAAGCATGTATAGATTTGTACAAAAAACCTTTAGTTTTGATGTAAGAAGGATGTCAAGAGATTAACTATATATTATAGTAGGCAGAAAGAAGTGATAGATTTAAGCCATTTGAAGGGAAGTTCTGAGCAAAATTTAGAAGGGTATAGTTTTGAATGTTCTTCTCTTTTCATGGTATACATGGCAGACAAAGGTATTAACAACCGAGAGCAACAAGTCAGAATCTGTTGTAGAAAATAAAAAACATGGCAATGGCGTACATGTAATGCGTGGTGCACATGGAGATAGATTTTGAGCACAATTATAAGGATAATTAGTAATCTCCTTATTTTACCATGGTACACAATCCAGGAAAAGAGGAACAACTCCATTGCAGTAATGATCCATGATCTGCAAAACAAAAGGCACAGAGGCAATGGTAAATAAATTGAAAGGAGAAGCAGTAGGAACAGATATTATTCTGATATGTAGCAATCTCTTGGAAAAACAAGCAATGTTAAATTTTCTTTTAACTTAATTTTTCAAATTAAAATGAAAAAATTAACTAATACCAACTATACAACTATAATATACCAAATACAAGAGAAATGATAGATTCAAGCTAGTTTGAGCAAAATTAAAAAAATAGAGCTTGCAATGTTCTTATCTTTTGATGGTATACATGGCAGGCAATGAAGCACTGCTAAGTGGAAGGAATAAGACAGAATTTGCAACAAAAAAAAGACATTAAAGAACAAAGCATATAGGCATTAAAAGGAAAATGAGAATGTGTATAATCTCAAAAATACTAATTGTGTCCTTTTATGTATCAAATGTGTAAAAGAACAAAGAATGTAATGCATGGCGATAAATTTTGAGCACAATTAGAAAAATAGATTTTAATCTCCTTATTTTACCATGGTACACAATCCAGACAAAGAGGAACAGCTCTGTTGCAGCAATGATCCATGATCTGCAAAAAAAAAAGCACAGAGGCAATGGTAAATAAATTGAAAGGAGAAGCAGCAGGAACAAGTATTATTCTGGTATCTAGCAATCTGTTGGAAAAACAAGCATGTTAAAGTTTTATTAATTTGATTTTTCAAATTAAAATGAAAAAATAACAGCTGTAATGTACCAAATGCAAGAGAATTGATAGACTCAAGCTAGTTTGAGCAAAATAAAACCAAATTAAAAAGACAGTTTGTAATGTTCTTATCTTTTGATGATATACATGGCAGGCAATGCGGCACTGCTAAGTGGAAGGAACGAGATAGAATTTGCAAAAAAAAAAAAAAGACATTAAAAGAACAAAGCATATAAGCATTAAAAGGAATATAAGAATGTGCATGAACTCAAAATACTAATAGTATCCTTTTATGTATCAAATGCTGTGTAGAATATACTTTACAGTTTCAGACTGCCAGTATAGAGCACTTAAAAGAAATTTTTGGGTAGCAGGATATTGTTGGCGTTTGGGCTCTCAATAAGGCCGATTGATGGTTTCAAGCCTTCGACTCAATTGACAAGAGAGGAGTTAGGGGGAGGGGTGCTCACTGGACTTCTAATTTGAATGGAATGGGAGGAGGAATGAAGTAGGCAACAAGAGTTTGAAATGGAGATGGGGTTGCGAACTTGTGATTGGAGGACAATGATGAGCCAAGTGGATCAAATGGGTTGGAACTACTTACAATTTACAAGCAAAGGTCGAAGCTGAAAGAAGGTTTTATAGGGAACAAAGAAATGGAGGAACATCTGCTTGGGTCCCAAGCTGCTTTTGTGAACGTTAAATGAAAATTTTCTAATTCATGAAAGATTTGGGAAAGTTTTCTATCGATGAGGTGTGAGCAGATCTTCTATAATCCACACCTTGCTTCTCTAACATGTTTTTGTTTGCTTACATACTTTGAAACAAAGAGCTGAAGTTATAAGTAGAGTATGTACAACCTAATTATTGAACTAACAAAAGAAAATAACTACACAAGGAAAATAAAAATGTACCTCAAAAAACTAGACATGCGGACTTTATTATAGATTACTTAAATCAAATAAATAGTTCAATAAGCTAACAAACTATGATGGTTTAAAAGAAGTTGCCTCTTGTCATCAAATTAAAAATTAAAATAAACAAACCACCAGTGCACATCTCTAGAATGAAAACAACAGCATGCCAAAACAACCAATGGTTTTCTCTAGGACCTTTTGCCTTGATTATCAATTATTTCTTGACAAATACTAACATAGGAACCACTCAGTTTTAAAAATAAAAGTAATTTAAGAAGGTAGTCAAGAAATTAATCTCAAGAATACCGACTGTAACAACGACACGCGAAATTGATATATTTAAGACAGCTTGAGCAAAAATAAAAGGGAAATTCTGAGCAAAATTAGAAGGATAGAGTTTAAAATATCCTCATCTTTTCAAGGTTTACATGCCTAACAAACGTACTTGTAGCAAAGATGCATCAGCAAGACCACCTGCCAAAGAAAACAGAGTAAAATTTTGTTTATAGCTTTGTAACGGTAAAAAGGTTAAAAGGAGAAGCAGCAGTGACAAGTATTATTTTGGTACTCTAGTAATCTCTTAGAAAAAATGAGTATGTAAAAGCTTCATTATCAACATTCTAGATTAAAAACGTAATAATAACCTATCCATACTCACTTACCAACTGTAATGTACCAAATGCAAGAGAATTGACAGATTCAAGCTAGTTTAAGCAAAATTCTAAGAAAAATTGGAAGGATAAGTTTGCATGATATACTTGGCAGGCAAAGAGGTGCAGCTGAGTGGAAGGAAGGAGACAAAATCTGCAAAGGAAACAAAAAAAAACAGTAAAATTTCAAAGCATATAGACAATAAAAGAAAAATAAGAATAATGTAAGGATAAATGCTATCAGTAAAAGGGAGCTTCAATGTGCGGAGTATATGCAAAACAATCAAATGGCCGATAGTTGATAGATTGCTGAAACTGGAAATTCAGTCTTTACCAATAAAACAGAGGAAGAGGAGCTCAGGCTCTCTCTGAACAGAGTCAGACCATAGGTGTTTGAATCAACAGCCAAAAAATGAGAAGAGCAATACTAATAATAAGTGTCAGCTGACTCAACTCCCATGAAACAAAATATTAAGATAAATACTAAATTACCACTATTACCAACAGTTATTTTTCGAGATCTCAACACCAACACTAATAAACATTCCATTATATAATATTAAGTGTCAGCTTCTATCAACAATCTGACAAACTATCAGACGTGACAAAAAGTTTACAAATACGTGTGTTTAATTTATGACAAGAAAAGAAATAAGTTTACATATGTGGAAAGGAAGTTCAATAAGAACCTGTTGCCACCTCTTCAAATGGGAAATGGAAGTGAAATTTATAACATATTCAGCAGAAATTTGAATTCCTTTAGAGCTGCCCTTCAATCAACAAATAAAAAAGTACAAGATCAATAGGGGAAAGATAGATTGTCAAGTAAATACACCAGAAATTCCATTCGTACAATGATTTTCTATTGATACTTTTGTCCAACTGTTCTGCTTATAAAGACTGAAATTTTAGAGCTCATGCTGATGAAAAGCAGATAGCTAAGAGAACAGACCAGGAGAAAATCTTTGACAGTGTATCATGTAGGACATGTATTTTGTTAGGGATTGATGTAAAAAGTAAAAAGTAATGTATTGTAAGGGAAATAGACACAAGATAAGTTGCTCATCTGTACTTGGCACAGAGCAGGAGTTGCTTTTCTCAGTGCAGCCTCAACTGATGACAGCTGAGTTGCAACAACGAATCAGAATCTGCAAAGGAAAATAGAAAACACAGGAAAAAAATAAAGCATATAGACAATGAAAGAAAAATAAAGAACCTGTAATGTACAGGTAATACCAAAACAAAAAGAGAAAAAAAGGGAAGGAAATAACCATCATCCTTTCATCATCTTAGCTCATACCAAAACATTGAAGCGTGAGATACATGCAATACAAAAAAATATAAGTCTAATGAATTGTATCATATATAAGTTTCTGCCAAAAGTAATCTAATAATAACTCCTTTAATTCTATTTTGTCCTGTTTGGGTTTTCAAATGAATTTCCAACAGTATAATCATATATTACAGTTATTGTCATACTAAAATTCCAAACAACATGGACCAGGGGATTGGTAATTGCCATCCAAGCTTACAAAGAGGTTCAAAAGTTTAAATTGAGAAATTATTGAAATTATCTACCTAAGTTGTCAGGCGCTCTCTAGAGCAGGGGCGCTATATGGAGCAGCCTCGATTGATTATAGATGAGCTGCAGCAACTATCCACAATCTGTGAAGAAAAACAGAAAAGCTAGTAAAATTTCAAAGCATATAGATAGTAAAAGAAAAATATGAACTAATATAAGGCCAAATACTACCAGTAGTGTACCAGACGCTGTTTGGATTTCATGGAAATAATTTGTGCTGCCAAATCATTCACCGATAAAGTAAGGTTTTAGAATCAGCTTCTCGAGTACCAATGTACTAAAGAAAAAGGGGTTTTTGAGGTAGTAGCGGGCTAGTGTTGGCGTTTGGACTCTCGAGAAGACTGGTTGATGGCTTCAACCTTGACCGCGCAGAATAGGGGGAATGGGAGGAGGATTGGATAGAATTGGGTTTTCAGAACGGGAAATCAGATGGGTTTTCGAGGTGGTGGCGGGGTACTGTTAGCGTTTGGGCGCTCGATGAGACTAATCGAGGGCCTCGACCCGATCGAAGAGGAAGGCGATCGAGATCAAGGTGGCCGGGAGAGGTGCTTGAAATGTGGAAGGGGGATTCGAAATGGAAGAACAGATCAGAAGGGGTTGGGAATTGGCGATTGGAGGTCGACAATGATGACAGTGCGATTGGAGATCGGAGGAGGCTTAATTTAATTTATAGGAGAAGAGACAGAGGGGGAGCGTCAGTGTGCTTGCGTCCCAAGCCATGCTATGGCTATTGGCTAATGGCTATGCTGTCTCGGTCTCAGGCGGGTGACGGTGTCACGTGAGAGGATACGAGTGGATTTTGTGAACGTTAGATGAAATCTTCGCTCACTGCTGATTAAGGAAAGGAGAGATTTTGGGAATATTACTCGTTGTCAATGATGGAGGAGATCTTTCTTGTACGATCCCAAATTTGCTTTTCTAGCTCGCTTTCGCGCTTTCAGAGAGGAGAGCAACTTTAATTATCGGAGAAGGGGACTGAGGAGCATCCCAAGCCATGCCACTTGGCCTGTTCTGTTGTAACTTGTAACTCATGCGTGGGATTGGGTGTGGGAGGAGGAGAAGGTGGTCACAAGTCACAACCAAATAGGAATAATAATAGAAGAAATCTTTCATTTACCCGTGGCCGTTGGTGCTGTGAGTGTACATGTTGGAGATGTTGTGGGTCCAACTATGGCGTTGCTTCGACAAGTCTGAATACTCTGAATCCGCTGTAAATTTTACTATTTATATATGGGCAAAAATATTTATTTTGAGTAAATTTTAAATTTCTCACGCCTGTGACTCTGTGAGTAAAAAGCGAACTGGCCCTTACGGCCTTACCTCTCTCACTAAGGAGTGATTAGATATGAGTAGATTTTGTGAATGTTGGTTAAAATCTTCGTCTCCAATTATGGAAAGATTTTGGGAATATTCTGTTCTCTAACACGACAGCTACTCAAGAGAGCATTTAGGCATTTTTCGTTTGGGATTTTGGAAGGAAAAGAGGCGCTTGAGGGCTTAAGCTAACCATGCTAGAGCAGTTTAGTCGTGGACGTAGGATTTTGATCATTTGAATTAGTAATCAAATTATAATAGATTATCGGGTCCAAATTCATTAACTAATTAGATATTAAATAAAAAAATCAACAACTCAACATATATTTTTACCCAATAAAAACTATCAAAATAATATCCTTTTATATATTAAAAATATAAAAAAAACTAAAATAAAAAATAATCAAGTCATTGAAAAAAGATTTTCTCTATAAAACTTTATATTTTAAAATATTTATATAATTCATTCATTATTCACATTATTAAATATTTTTTAACTAAAGTAATCAAACAATTTAAAAGAGTCAAAAATTAAATTTAAAGAGAATCGGATTAGCAAAAATTTAATTAAAAAATACTACTTTTTAAAATTTTGGAAGGTCAGTTAACCCACCTGACCTTTTTACATCAGCCCCTAGAGACATGGGATGGGGGCACTTTTTATCTATTTAATTTTCATTTTGTTTACAGTTGTGCTCTGCATTTTCTCTTTCAGTTTTTTTTAAATTTTAATTTATGTCTCACATACTAAGACTATTCACGCCAAAAACTGATCTAAATTGATTCTTCCAACTTAATAGTAAGTAAAAGGAGCATTCGATTAATCAATTTTCTGTTGTTATGAAAAAAAAAATCAATCACAACGATTGCAAGCTTGATTTATACTGATATTTGACGTCATTAGCAATATTGTAAAATTCGACCACCGAGAGAACTGATAACTCCCAACGATGCTTCTTTAGGATTCTTCTGTTGTAGTGCATCACGTCATAACAAACTAAACTAGCAGATAAAACATAGGAATTGGTTATAACTATTATAACGCATTGTTGCGTATTAGAGAAATGTGAGAAGTCATTCAGTTTAACTAGTGCGGATTGCAACACATACAACGAACGAATACCATAATGTATTAGTGAAAAATACAAGTCAAATTTAGTCGGTATGAAGAGTAACTCTCTAATGGCAGCAACATTAGTTGCTAACAAATAATAGTTTGTTATGATCCTCTTTGGAAAAAAAAACACATGAAAGACCTTTGAGCAAATACATTTTTATATTGGAGCTGAATGAACATCAGTTTAGAAAGGTCTAGCCCGTCTAGATCGTTGACGAAAGTAATCATGACTTTGAAAATGTCCCTACAACCAAATTAACCAAAAAAAGTTACAAATTTCGATACAGCTTGTCGTTGTCGTCTATCATATTTGTATACAAATAAAGTTGAGCTAACGTCTAATATTTGTTAAAAGGTAAAGTCATAACAAGTATCTCAAGCACTGCATGATATTTATAAAGGGAAGATTCCCTTGATAATGGATTATCTTGATAATATTAACAATGAATCTCTAAATAAAAAAACTTTATAGATATGTTCTTCCATTCACATATTGATGGTGATTAAAATTTCATATTATTTTATTATTGTTTGCTAGTCCATCAAAGATTCTCAAAATATTATACACTTTGCAACGGTTTTAATTTAACGATCATTAATAGACTATCAAATGATAATGAAATTGTATGATATTTTAATCATATATGAGGTAAAAATATATCTATAAAGTTTTTTCTATTTTTAAGATTTTTTTGTATTTATTTGAATATCCATTGTCAAAATTTTCAAAATAACCATCGTCAAGTGATCCTCCCCATTCATAAAACAAATCACATTTAACTATCAGATTTCATAAATATGTTCCACATTATAAAAAGTTAATAATATCTAATGCCCGATTATTATTGTTCACAAGTGCGCTATTATCATGTTATCAGCTTTTCTCCACCTAAAACTTAAAAAAAAAATATTCCATGTACGGTGTGCTTGCACATTCTTATTTAGACTAAAATCTTTAGTGTGGGGATCCCTGAAAATCATTTTTTTATTAATTTATCATGACAACTAATTTTGAATAAATTCATAAAAAAATCTTACAAGTGAGATAATTTTTACATCACGTTCTCAAACTCATTTGTGTTTCAACTTTTAAGTAACTTGAGAGTTATTCAATACTCCAACAAAAATTATAAAAATTATATAACAATTATAACGGTTTAAATTTATTATTTTGATTGATGAGATATTAAATGACATTTGAATAAAATGAAGCTGAAACACAACCGGTGCAGGTTGTAATTTTTTTGTAATTTTATTTTTTATAAATTTAGATAAAATTTGTTATGAAAAATTATCGAAATAAGTTTTTTGTTATTAGATGCCACCCTAATTTTTATCCGGGTGCTAGTCAAAATAATGAAAGATCACTCTCTAATCGTCTTTCTCATGTATGCCCGGTCCTTTCAGAATTTTACCAGTTGATTACCAGTAGTAAGTAATGCTGAATTTATTTTATTAAATAAATATTTTTAGAATTTTTAATTATCATTGACAATCAATTAAAAACATGCAGCAGATAAAACACAAATTTAATGCACATGATATCATATAGTGTTGGTACTCTGAATTAAATTTTTATATTTAAAAAAAGATATAGTGGCTTCTGTTGCCGATTCTGAATAGATGACAAAATTAATTACGTACTTTGATATAAAATTATGAAAAATCTATAGACTCAAGAGGTCTGTGTTTGGATCCCACGTCCATACTCGCAAATCGCAATTGATTACTATCTCTTTGTGTGGATGACTGGATGTGGTATATATAATTTGAAGTTTATGTAGGTCCTTCAAAAAGAAAGAGGTGTGTTGCAGCTGAAGCTGATGACCTGACCATAGCATGAGTGCATGAATATTGACCATATATAGAAACCCCACATTCGCTTCTAGTCTTCAGAGCCACTTTAGAGATGATAATTATCAATCTCTCTTTCATCTTTAGAGATTAAGACGACAATTGTAATTGATTGTAACAATAAATCAAGTTAATTGAAATTTAAAATTGTCTCTTTATTTTTATCAAGAGTACAACAGTATCCTATAGGTCATTATTCTCAAAATATAAAAATTAACATGTAATGACATTGTATGTAGTATATAGGTCATTATTCTCACTTTGTTTTTAAATTTAGGGTGAAATTTTTTATCATAATATTTTTCAAATATTTATATCATATATAAATTATACATCATATGTGAATTTATATTCATGAAAATTTTAAAGATATTATGTATTAAAAATATACAATTTGTGTCCTTCATTCTAGTTTGTTTGTATTCATTAATTATATATTTTAAAATGGTCCCTAGAATATTGAATATATTTCAAAATAAATAATATTACTATTATTCTAAATTTAACAAAGTAAAGGAAAGCAAATATTTTTCCTTATAAATCTTAGAAAAATAATAAGAGATAAAAAATTATCATTCTAATAATTAATAAAAAAAGAAAATAGCATATTTGAAAGATTTTTATTTTTTAATTGTTCTTTAATTCTTTTGAAAGATTGTTTTTCTTCATAAATAATAAAAATATAAATATTTCAAAATAATATGATAAAGAATTTCCCCCTGAATTTATAAAGGAAGTGAGAAAAATGACCTACGTATTACATATAATATTATTAAAAGTTATTTTTTTGTTAAATAAATTTTATTTTTATTTTGTGATGCATCATATTGCATTAAGCTCGGATGACTATATATATATATATATATATATAGTAAATTTATAATATCATTAAAATTTTTATAAATGAAGATTTTATAATAATAGAGGGAAAGATATTTTGTTTCAAACTTTTAAAAAGAAGGACAAAATATAAAACTGTCCTTCAGAAATTGTATATATACCAGATATGAAATCGAACAGTTTATATAGGCTAAAGGACTAAGGGGTCGTGTATGAATTGATAACGCGCAGATTACAACGCTCCTCTCTTTACTAAGGGTTTGTTTGGCACTTGGTGGAATAACAAAGAATTAGAATAGAATAGCTATTCCGATGAATTAATTTGCCAAACGAATTTTAGACTAAGTAGAAGAGTGCAGAAGAGTGCTAATCCGGTATACCAAGTAATAGGTGGCATACCGGATTAGCTCTCGTTGGAATAGCGATTATTGTTTGATTATGTTGTATTATATTATTATATTATGATTATAATTTATTATTATATTATTATGATTATAATTTATTATTATATAAATATTATGATGAATATTTATTTATTATTATTATAATAAGTATTGTTATTATTATATTAATATGATTATGATTATTTATTATTATTATATTATTATGATTATGATTATAATTTTATTATTATTATATTATTATATTATTATTATGGTTATATTATTATTATGATTATGACTATGATTATTAATACTTATTATTCTTCTTATTATTATTATATTATGATTATATCTATGATTATATTATTATTATTATATTATGATGATTATTATAATTTTTTGATTATATTATTATATTATTATAATTACGACTATGATTATTATTACCATGATTATGATTATGATTATAATTTTTATTATTATATTATTATTATGTTTATTTTTCTATTATATTATTATGATTACAACTATGAATATTATTATTTATTGTGATTATAAATATGGATTATGATCATTATTTATTGTTATTATTATATTATCATTATTATTACTATTATTATCATCATCATCATTGTTAGTATCATAATTATTCATATTTTAGTTATTCTAATTAACAAATGCCAAACGATATTTTTGCTCTTCTGAATAATAAAAAATAACACTATTCTACCACTCTTCTAAAAATACATTATTCTTTCACTCTTCCAAAGTTATTCTTTAATTTGCCAAACGAACCCTAAAAGTTCTCTCATTCATAACCAACGGAACAATTCTGTACACAAGGGGTCCATCATTGAAAAAAGTCAAATTAATATCATTAAATAAAGTTATTCATTATTATTGTTTAAATCTCAAAGCGCTTAAGATTTTAATGCCGATTAAATTTTCTAACTTAAAAAAATAACTAAGGATCTTTTTTTATAAGTACCAACTTCTCAATCATGAGTTTACATCCGTTTTCTTGATATATTTTCTCATTTCAGTATAATTATAAGTGCTCTACAACCTATTTTTCTATTTATAAAAATAATCGGAGGGACTGAAATAAAAATTCGATTCCTCGGAGAAAATTATTATTTGTTCTATTTAGAAAAAAATTGAAGGAAGAGAGATAAAAATTCGGTCCTCCTAATCAGTCAGAAAAATTTATATACAGATGCTAAATTATGACAAAAAATAAATATTTTTCTAAAAATAAAAAAAACATCGTTGTCGTATTTATGAACATGTGAAAGTATATGAAAAATATGTTGTGATGAATTCACGGAGAAAAATCATCATTTCCAAAAGAACTTTTGGTGTGACAGATACAAAAAGATCAAAAATTCAAAAGATCAGGCCACCCACGATGAAATCTGCTAAGATGAAATCCAATCGCAGGACTCTGAGATTGCGCTCAGACCCATCCGATTCAATCCCAAGTCTGATCGGACGACTATAATCTGGATTGTAGGATCCTGATCGATCTTAGCAGATGCGACTCCAGGCCACCCGCCAACTTAAGCTTTTGTCTTTGGTAATTTCTGTACGCAAAAAAGTGCATAGGCCATAGGCCGTAGCCCGTAGCCCGTAGGTAGATTCCATGTCTTACTCAAAAGTCTCAAACACAAACTCCATTTTAGGCTCTACCGATCTACCATTTTTTGTCAAACCTTTTCGTCACAGCCGGTTGGTTTGTTGGGGTTGAGGATAAGTGAAAGCGTCTTTATCCATGTACGTTCTTACTTCGCTTCGCTTCCTCATGAGTTTGATGATCACTAGTTTATTAAAGATTGGGCGGGTTGGAAAGGTCTGGTTTAAATTCGGATGGTCCAATGGTTTAGAAGAGATTGACAGACTAAATGGATCGGAATAGGACATTGATTTTTGGGAAGTTGGCTGCGACTCGTTTCAAAATCATGAGTTGGAATAATGGGGACAATGTCAGGTCAGGGCAAAAAATCGACAATTTAGCATATTCTAAAAAATTTCATATTAAAATTTAGCAGAGTATCAAATTTTAATTTACTGTTTATATTTTTTATTGAGCTCATTCCTCATATTAGTTGCACATTTCAGAATTGAAGAATTAAAGAAAACCCATAAAAGATGTTCTACGAAAAAATAACTTCATTTAATACACAAATAAGTCTTTCCACTAATTATAACTAGCGTGAGGATCTGTTGAAAACTATTTATTTATACAAAGTTCACAACGAATTTTAAATTCTTAAAAAAATTAAAAATGAGAATGATTTTATAAATATATTAATTCTTAAATTTATAAATTAATTGAATTTTAAATTTCATACAATTTGAATGTGTTTCGATATTAATTGAATTTCATTAAATTTAAATTATTATAATTGTCAAATATTTTTTTCCTCAAAAAAATTGTCAAATAATTATAATTTTGTTGAGCGAACTATGAGAAGATATAAGTTTTTGTCATTAAATTAATAGAATCTGGCATTGCTTAAGTTATATTCGAATGTAGAAGTCAATGTGGAAAATCATATGATATTCTAGATTCCAATACATTTAGCATTTTGTGTGTGAAGAAATTGGTATATTTTGACACTTGAAATTAAATATGTACATAGTACACAGCCTATGAGTGTCTCGTTTCATAAAATACGGAACAAGCATGATCACCAAAAATATTTGTATAACAAATTGCAAATTCTATACAAATTTATTCACTCAAGCGTACACCATATAATATTCATACATCTCTTAACTTCAACGATGAAACAATATTAAGTTAGAAAAAGCATAAAATGTTATTTTTTATTATTATTATTATTATTATTATTATTATTATTATTATTTTCATCATCATTATTATCATTGATATTTGAGATTTCTGATCTTATATTTTCAACTTGAGTTTTATTTCTAAGCTACTCCAATTTATTTGAGATTAAATATTTTGTTGTTGTTATTGTTGATACTAAATATATAAAAACTTTTGTCCTTGAGATTGCAAATATTAGAATAATCATTTCATATCGAATTCGAAGCCCACCAGTTCCTTTCTTCTACATCTTTTTGCGTTGGTTATTATTTTTTTTTTTGATACAAAAATGATTGATAAAAAAGAGAAATATACATTCTGGAGATGATTCTAAAAGGAAAAATATCTCAGAGACAACCGAACATCATACTGCAACAAAATGTATCGTAGCTCTTGCTTATTGGAAGAGCGATCAACAGACGAAAACACTGTTGGCCTTGGTCATAAAGAATATTTTTCATTAAAAAATACTGCCCCCAAATCAAAAGTATCAAAAGACTAATAATTTTTCGTAATTTCTTTAATCTTGTATGATTATGTAACTAATATTTTTTCATAAAATTACAGCTCCAAAACATATAAAATGAACTCTAAACTGTATGTTTTTTCTTAAATTTCAAATTCGAGTGTCATTTGAAAATTTGAACTATAACGGTAAAAGAAAATTGTATATTATGTGTAAAAAGTGTTCCCAATTGAGTGATCTTGAACATCCCTCTCTTAAGATCTCAATCACATATTCATTGCACCATCTCGTTAAATTTTTTGGCACAACATTAATATGCGTCTATACGGTAACAACTAGATAGGAGGAAAAACAAGATAAAAGTTGTCCCTGAATCCTGATTACCTTTTCGAAGTACCCAGAGATCCAATATGAGCGAATCATTATCGAACACGTATGCTACTTGAGCAATACCTGGGCTGGGCCTGGGTAGGTATGTGCCTTCGGCTTCCTTTAATGTTAGTGCATACATCATACAACGAGTGATATTGAATCGCCTGCTACATCATAAAGAAAAAAGAAAAGAAAAAGCAAGTTCATATTAAGGTTTGTTTGCTTAATTGTCAAATCAGGGGATTTTCAGTGTGCAAATGATGTTAAACTATTTCACGCACCATTACCTATCAAAAAGAAATTAATAAATTAATATATCCGTGACAAGACTGAGTTGCATTATTTTAATGTTCATATAGTTAGAGTTGCAAACAGATCGGATACGGACGGATAATGTTTTTACTGTGTCCATATCCGTTATAATTTTTCGGATACGGATCGGATATTCAACGGATATCAGATATGGATCGGATATCGGACGAATACATATACAGATACGGATATATTTCGGATATTAAGTAAAAATATTATATATATCATTACAAAAATAATTGCATATTATTTTTGATAGAATTATTAATTATAAAAATTAAATATTAATTATAAAAGTTAAATATTAATTATCATTATATTAGTAGTTCAAATGTATTAATGAATTATTAAAAAAATATGATACATTAGCATAAATTATATATATAATTAGTTAGATTTGTAATGTATGTAAAAAAATATGATTAAAAACACATAATGAGATTTTTCGGATATATATTCGGATAAAATCGAATAATATCGGATCAGATACCTTCGAATAATGTCGAATATTAACGGATAATAGCTAAACGGACGGTTACGGATAGGTAATAGCCAAACCGTATCCATATCCGTTAAAAAATTTCAGATACGGATACAGATTTCTTCAGATACGGATACGAATCAAATATTTTTTATTATTTTTCGGATCGGATCACATATAAAATCAGATATTTTACTATGCGTTTGAAACCCTACACATATGGCAAAAAATTGGCAACCTCACATGCCTAATATGGGACCACCATTTGTGACACCTACGAACTGAACTGAATTTATAAACGTGATTTTCTAAATCAACCTCACGTGTCTAATTAACTGAATCAGACCATTATATAAAAAAAAACACAATCCAACTCCAAATTAGGGAAGAAAGAAGAAACGTCGAAAAAATCAAGTCAAATATAATATTTCAAAAATTAGAACTCTACTGCTTCCATGGGCAACAAATGTTGCACCTACGTTTCATTCATTTAGTGGTACCAACTAAGGGGTATCTTAGTTAGTTAACATAGTAGTTGATTCAATCTGGCCAATCACCCCAAAGAGCAGTCTGAGAACCTGTAAAATCTGTCAAATAATTTTAAAAGATCACATCTTACTGATATCAACAACACAACACAAGGTTAACAAATGAAACTTTAACGTTTACTGAATACCAACAGCTATATATCAAAGTGTGTTTGTTGCATATGACAACTAATCCTAATTGATCAGCCTTTGGCATTTCCACAATTAGCCATCATTTTCCTTCTTGTCATGTTTGATCAGCTCCTCCTTTATGTTGTTCTAACAAAAAAAGCACAACTTAATTTCGATGATTATGGCAAATTAGTGCTAATTTGAAACAAAATGCAACTGAAAGTAATTCAAGCAATAATATGGAAGCTTGAGACTAATTATGTCAAATTAATTCTCAATGTAGTTGAAATTGGGGTTAATAGGACCCCTGATCAGCACTCAAAAATTATAGTATGTTAAGAAAAGAGCAAAATGAAAATTAATTTACTAGTAAAAATAGTTTTCCGTACGGAAATCAACATCAGGGTTTGATGCGCCACCCGATCCGAACCCGACATGATTATATTCGAGTCAAAAAATTTCAATCCATATCCGATCAGATCCGATCCGTGTAAAATAATTAAATATTAATTAATTTATAATTAATCTCAATTAGTATATAATTAATATATATTTAAGCTTTAATTAGTATTAAATCTTAAAATTACTTCAAAAAACACAATTAATCTGGTCAAGTTAACCCGAACCCGACCAGAACCAATTCAGGTCAAACAAATTAGATTCATACCCAACCTATTTATCTTCGGATCATATCAGGTCGTGTCGGGTTCGGATGTTCATATTTATACATATCAATATTCATATTCACTTATAAAAGTATTCATACCTAATTACTGTGTTATTCATATCTTATCATAAAATATAAAAAAATTATAAAAAATAAAAATATTACTGCAAATAAAAAACTAAAAGAGAAAAAAGTTAGGAGACATAATTGAGAGATAAAGTCTCGGAATTAAAAGATTTCCCCTAAAATTAATGTCACAAATAAATATATTTGTTGAGAAATAGAAAGATCAGAAATAGTTAATTTCCATAAAGATAAACAATTGCTTATCTATCGAAGTAGAAAGCGTAGGATATTGACAACCTATATATAACTGCTAAAAAGGAAAGAAGGGTGATTGATGTTTTTAGAGCGCACCATAATTATTTAATTAAAAGTAAAATTCGCGATGAGAATATTTACATGATAAAAAAGTTCTAACACCTTAATCATCCTAAACAATTTACGATGCCCATCTCCGTTGGAAGTCTGGAACACATTTGCTTGTAATTAAGCATTCAAACTCTTTAAGGGTCCAATTAATTGAAAATTCTAGGCCTAAAGATCAAAGATTGATTGAAAAGATTCGCGACTCTTGAACACATACATTAAGTGGTCCGCACGGGAAACCTTTAAATCGTAGTATTATAGTTAATAAGATTCTGCATAATATTCATATTATATTCGAATTATAAATAGTAGTCATAAAATTTACATTTCTTTCTAAATATGGAGAGAGACGGAGAATGGTAGAAGGACGTTTGAGAAACCAGACTAGCAATTAATATTTTTCATGAAAACAAAAAGGAAGGTACCAACTCTCATCTAAATAACTATGAAATATGGGTTCGGATCTGTAATAGTTATATTATTTTGGATTAATTGTAGGACCAATTATATATCCGCCCTCATCCACCATTGCCTATAAATAACGGTTAGATTCCATGCTTTATCTTAATTTACATATGATATAATTCTTTCTTTTTTTACCTTTATTCGGTAATGTTTACAAATAATAATTCACATATATATGTATATTTTTTCTAGAAAATTTATCACCGTCAATGTTTCTGTCCAACAAAAATTCCAAGTCTAAATCTATTCGACAAGTGCTCCACGATTGCTTTGATATATCATCATTTATGTATATTGTTTGCACTGTTAATATGTACAATAAAGTTCATAAATTTTGTTTTAATTTATTGAAATTCCAAAGACAAAAGTAAAAAGTATTAATTTGAAAATCTTGTTAATTAAGAATTTATTTAAATTTATTGTTAATTTCGACAGTATATATTTTCAGATTAATTTTCTAATTCTCACTTTATGAAATATATAAGCCCTTGCAAAAACATGAGAATGAAAGGAATTTGAAGTTTTTGACCACCAGATCAGCTAAATCTCTGTGTATATGTCAGTACGGTTGGTATGCTAGGTCTATACTGGACAGCGCTAGGCCGGCTGGCAACAAAATTTAGTTGCTAAAACAGTCAAAATCATGGCCCGTCGGCCGTCTCAGTCATCGCTTTTTCAGGCAAATACTAGAAGTAGTGTATTAAAAACGGGTCCGGTCGGGTCGGGACGGGTTTGCACGGATCGGTGGGTTTTGGCGGGACGGGTCCATTTTGGGGGTTTGACCGCGACCCGTCCTAGACCCGTCAGGTCGGACTGGTCGGCGGAGCGGGTCGGGTCGGGTCCAAAGGTTTTTTTTTCAAAATTCAAAAATAACCCAATGAAATCCAAATAAATTCTCTAAAATTCCGAAAAATTCAAAAATAATTATTTAGAATATTAAAAATATATAACTATTTATATTTTTTACCAAAAAAATTAATTTTTCCCGTATTTATTTTGAATTTTTTTGAATTTTTCCGGGTTTGCACGGATTGGGCGGGTCGGGTCGGGTCTAGTACGGGTTTTTTTGAAAAAAAAATTGTCCGCGCCCGTGCTAGACCCGTTGGTTCTAACAGGTCATGGGTTTGACGGGTTGGGTCACGGGTCGGGGCGGGTTGCGGCCACGAGTTCGGCAGGTTGGGTCTGACCCGTTCGGGTTTTTTTACAACTCTAACTAGAAGGGTCGGGTAGATTCGCAGCCCTTCGAACACAAAAATTTGTTCAAAGAATTTTTTGGCCATTAATTTGCATCGAGATTCGTACTTTTAACCGACTCCGAGATCTGAGATTCATACTTTTAACAATTATTATGAATTCCGATACAAAATTAACGGTTCTCGAGCCCTTCAAACTAATTTTTGGGTTCGAAGGGGTGCAGATCTAACCTGAGCGCATACTAGAAATGATTTTCATTTTACCGTAGGCCGTATATTATGATTTATGAGTGTTCTTTTTTTCATGCGAGGAAGGAAAAAGAAAGAAAGCTCGTATTCATGTTTCTCCTCCATTTTCATAATGAAAAAAGCAATAAAAAGCAAGATAAAAGACAATCTAAGTATCTAACCTAAATTATTTACTGTTACTAGTAATGGAACATGCTTCGTTGCGTCTCGGACTGTGTTTAGAGATTAGTGTTTTTTATGATAAATACACATACAATAAGCTCATATTCGGAGGACAATATCATTAAACGCTTTGTAGATTGCATAACAACAAATGCAGAATCAGAAATGATCAATAAGGAGTGTTCAAGTTAAGAAAATAAAATATTTGGATAAAAAAAATTATTTTTATTGTACAAATTTTATTTTTCAACAAACTAAGGAGTGTCCGGATGCCAACTGACACCTACCTTGATGCCGCCACTGCATAACAACAAATATAGAGTATTTGCATACAGTTATAAAATGAGTCTTAGTTTTATAAAACACTGAAGAAAATAAGTAATAGAAGCAGGAGCAAAATCAAAATTAAATAAACAACATAAACATGTAAAATTTCTAACTGTTCCTTTTCTTTTTGCCAAATGATTATTTTAAGAATCAATATTTATCTCTATTTTTCATCCTTCATCGTATTAATGACGCCACTAAGAGTCTGTTTGGCAAATTAAGGAATAACTTTGGAAGAGTGATAATTTTGGATGAGTGGTAGAAGAGTGATATTTTTGACTATTTGGAAGAGTGAAAATATCGTTTGGCAGTTGTTACTCAGAATAGTTAAAATATGAATAATTATGATACTAACAATGAATATGATAATAAGAATAATAGTAAAATAATAATAATAATAATAATAATAATAATAATAATAATAATAAAATAATAAAAATAATCATAATAAATAATAATATTATAATAAAAATATAATAAAAATATAAACATAATCATAATATAGTAATATAATAATTAAAATTTATAATTACAATCATAATTATAATAATATAATAATAATAAGTAATCATAATTTTAATAATATAATCATAATATAATAATCATAATCATAATCATAATCATAATCATGATAATAATAATTATAGTCATAATCATAATAATATAACCATAATATAATAATAAAAATATAATCATAATCATAAAAATAATTGTAAATAATTATAATTATAATAATATAATAATAAATTAAATATAACTATAATCAATATATAATAATATAATATAACATAATAAAAAATAATCAGAATAAATAATAATATTATAATAGTAATATAATAAAAATATAAACATAATCATAATATAGTAATATAATAATAATAAATTATAATTACAATCATAATTATAATAATATAATAATAATAAGTAATCATAATTTTAATAATATAATCATAATATAATAATCATAATCATAATCATGATAATAATAATTATAGTCATAATCATAATAATATAATAATAATAATAATAATAATAATATAATAAAAATATAATCATAATCATAAAAATAATTATAAATAATTATAATTATAATAATATAATAATAAATTAATCATCACTATAATCAATATATAATAATATAATACAACATAATAAAAATAATAATAAGTAATAATAATCATAATCATAATCATAATCATCATAATATAATAATATAATAATAAATAATCTTGATCATAATAATATAATAATAAAATAATTATATTTATTCATAATATAATAATAAAATATTAAAATTATATTTATAATAAGAATAAATAATATAATAATACTAATGGTAACGATAATATAATAACAATAATGATAATAATAATTTAATAATAATAACATAATGATAATAATAATAATAAATAATAATCATAATATTAATATAATAATAAATTATAATCGTAAATATAATATAATAATATAATAATATAATAATACTAAATCTTAATCATAATCATAATATAATAATATAATATAATATAATCAAACAATAATCGCTATTCCGACGAGAGCTAATCCGATATTCCACCTATAAGTTGGTATACCGGATTAGCACTATTCCGCACTCTTCTACTTAGTCTAAAATTCGTCGGAATAACTATTATATTCCAATTTTTTGCTATTCCATTGAGCGCCAAACACTCTCTAAGTCATCGGTACTTTTTCTCCCCGCTACAAAAATGAGCAGGGAAGCTCAAGGGGGGCCCACGTGCAGTGTGGGACGACATGGCGCTGAAACAAATGAAGATGGACAAGGTCTGAAGTGTAGCAAGTAGAGGCGGGCTCCAGAGGGAAAGATCGGACAACTCCATCCCACCGTGAGAAAAAGGAACGAACGGGGAAGATTCGACCATGATGCTGTACAAATAGTCAAATACTGTTTGTATAGCCTGTTCATCCACACGATTTTTTTTAATAAATTAAAAGTATTATTATTATTATTATTATTATGGACTAACCGATGTACGCGCCTGCCGCGTCTGATATGATGTTCAAAACTATTATTATTATTGCATAAAATGGAAAAAAAACATTTTTTATTTTAAATATATATTACTTCAAACAGAATATTTGTTTATGTAATATTTTCCGTACGTATCAGTGTACAATGACAAAGAAAAATATCCTATATAGTTTTCTTTTTTTTCTGCGGTATACAATTAATATTGTACAACCAACTTCGTAATTATTTTTATATATGTTCTTTTTTTCTGTTGTATACAATTAATATTTTGATGTATTTTTTTTCAGGACAATCATCATTCATCACAATGTGATTTGGGTAGGTTCGCATACAGTCACTTACTCACTGTGGAATACTTAAAATTTGTGAATTCTAAAATCATTTAATATATGTGAGAGCGGTCTTGTGATTTTTATTATTTATGGGATAAGATTGTAGGTTTTTTTATCTTGATTAGTCAAATAATATCAATCAGCTTATAATATGTGATTACGATATAATACACCTTCTCACAACTTACCCCCCTAATAACTTCACATGATGTTTTTTTTTCCTTAAATATAGGCTATTGTCTATAATCAAATTATCTTGGGCAATTTTATCTTGGTCAAGAACAAATGGGTTAAATTTCCGTATCAACATCATAATAAAGAATATTATGAACTAATATTTCAAATATTTTGGAACTATTTATGCAAACAATAGCAATATATTTTGAAATATTTGAGCTCGAAAGATATCAAATTAACCCAACTATATGATGTTGTAATAAAATGATTTCATATCTTAACATAAAAGTTAAATTTTATATTCTTAATGGAAACACAATTAAATATATTGTTGACAAAAGAGAATACAAAAACTGTTATATTAATATTTATGAAAAAGATAAATAAATTTATCATACAAATTAAAAAAATATTATTTTATTTCTCAGACACAATGTGATGCTAAAAAATCTATGGGTCCATTTGCCAAGTCAAGGAATAGTGGTAATTTTGAAAGAGTGATAGAATAATATCTTTTTGGAAGAGTGGTAGAAGAGTGGTATTCTTGACTATTCGGAAGAGTGAAAATATCGTTTGATAGTTGTTAATCAGAATAGTTAAAATATGAATAATTATGATACTAATAATAATGATGATAATAAAAATAATAGTAAAATAATAATCATAATAGTAATAATAATAATATAATCATAATAAATAATAATATTCATAATTGTAATTATAGTAATATAATAAAAATATAAACATAATTATAATATAGTAATATAATAATAAAGATTATAATTATAATCAAAATTATAATAATATAATCAAAATTTTAATAGTATAATCATAATATAATAATATAATATAACATAATTAAATAACAATCATAATCACAATCATGATAATAATAATTATAGTCATAATCATAATAATATAATATATAATCATAATCATAATCATAATAATAATATAATAAAAAAATATAAACATAATCATGTTCATAATAATTATATAAAATAATAATCATAATAATAAATAATCATCATAATATAATAATAATATAATAAAAAATAATCATGATCATAATAATATAATAATAAAATAATCATATTTATATTCATAATATAATAATATAATATTAAAATTATATTTATTATAATATAATAATACTAATAGTGATGATAATAGAATAATAACAACGATAATCATAATCTAATAATTATAATATAATGATAATCATAATAATAAATAATAATCATAATATTAATATAATAATAATCATAATATTAATATAATAATAAATTATAATTATAATATAATATAATTAATAATAAATTATAATCATAATCATCATATAATAATATAATATAATATAATTAAACAATAATCGCTATTCTGACGAGAACTAATCTGATATTTTACCTATAAATTGATATACCGAATTAACACTCTTCCCCACTGTTCTATTCAGTGTAAAATTCATTTGACAAATTAATTTTTCTACTGTTTGCGCTTGCATAGCGGTCTATCTTCAATTTTGCGTGATCTTCTCCATCGCATCTATGGGACGGGAGCAGCATGGCCTATGACTCTATGAGCCGCACCCTACAACTGACAACTGACAACTGATAAGAGATATTACATTATTGACCAATAACCTTCACTCCCTATCCTTTTTCTTTATGACCAAGTGAAGCAATTCATTACCAAAGGGCGGTAACCGGTAAAGGCGACGTAACCGGTAAGGCGGTAACACTATCTTATCTGTTTGGCAAAGAAACAAATAAGAAGAAAAAGAAATGTAACTTATCTCACGGAAGAAGAGAGATCCACTATCATAAAAAATATGATATATCACGCTATAGTCAAATAATCTCATTTCACATGTAAACTTTACATTTGGATGCGGTGATATACTCTTGCTGTGGGTTTCGTTTCCCATAAAAACATTAAAAAAATAGAGAAGAGATTTAATTACCACTATTTTGATGTCACATCGGTGCCATTAAAATTAAATATTAAATAACTATTATTTAAATTCTTAAATAACAAAACTAATTGAAAGAATGTTTTGTAAATATCATCTTATATATGTATACAAAAAATTATATCATTTCGATATTATTTATATAGGCATCAAGCGTTAATAAAATCAACGGACCAAATTTTACAATTTAAACATGTTACTTGATGGCTATTCAAATGAAGTTAAAATTTTATGATTTTTCATATACATACAATTGAGATAATATAGAATATATCTAACGGTTCACATTTTAAAATTTATACATAAATAAATAAATAGACACCATGGGCACAAAAAAAAATGGTAATTGGATCCTTTCTCAAAAAAATATGCCATAGAAAATATCAGTGTAATTGTTTTTTGTTTTGAATTTCATAAGCATTTTCTGCTTAGAATTTATTTCAAATTACTCTTATTTTTAACTGAATCTTATTTTATTATTTTACCGCATCTTCTATAATTATTTGCGTAATAATCTCAAAAGAACGATAAAAGTATAAAAATAAAAATATGAAAATAATTAATCTGTGATAACTTTTACACATTATAATAACTAAGAACTGGAACTAGTGATATATAAAATAAATTTTGTTAAACTCAATTTTAAATTTTTAAATGAATTTACCACACTCGCTTTGTAAATATAACATAAAATGTAAACACCAATTTCACAAAATATTTGAAGAAAATCATTGATTCTTTTAATTTCTATTTTCTTATTTACATGAGCAGGCATACCATCGACCTTGATTGGGGAATGGGGACAAATTAGAAAGATAAGTGACAGAAAAATTAGGCTATTAACATTTAAATACTTTTCTGAATTCCTTTCAACATTTTCATTGGTTTTAATTTTATACCAAATAATCCGGCAGGGCCTCTTTAGGAAAAGCAAGTGCTCCTAAAAAATGCTCCCCAAGTCCCTGTAGCACGAATTAGTAATGCTTACACTTCAAGTGCGTGGTAGAAATATATAGGCATCAATATCTATAAATTATGCAACCTTACGGAGAATCAAGGGGAGACTACCCTAAAAAAAAAAAGAGATGGTGCATAATGTACCTCATCCAAACACCTTAAACAGTATCAACACCTCCCACTTAACCTGACTTTCAACCTAGTTCCCTCAGACTACTGACAACTGCCAAAAAAAACTATCACAATAAAAAAAATATGAATAAGGAGAGGCAACTTCGTATTATTCATTAGAAAAGCACAAAATAGATATGAAGATGTTCCTTCATTCTTTTTTTTTTAGGCATCAAGACTGTCCAGGGTAAAACATGAAAGTTTTCTAGAAAAAAATAAAATAACTGCAATCAGAGTCTATTAGCAAGTAGCTTAAGTGCATGAACAGATTTAAATAATCAAAGTCTGATATCATAAGCTCCAGCAAGTACTCTCATGCACTATAAAAATTAACCTCAAAAATAACAATTAGAAAAGAACAAAAGCAACGTTGACTATTTTTTTGCAAAGTTAATCATTTTTTTAAGAAAGAGAAATCGATTTTCCAGCACCTGTAATAAACCCGACTTTTGGATTAATATGGTAGTGCATTCAGTTTCAATTTTTGGGGAAAAAGCTCCTAGTTGCACTATCTGAATCCACAAAAAGTTAAGAGAATGTAGTTTGATCTCACAAAAAGGATTAAGAAATTAGTAAAATACACTAGTAGCACAGTGGAAGATGAAAAATAAACAAGATATGAATCACGGTAGAAGATGAAAAATATACAAGATATGAACCATTTATACTTGTAGGTTAACAGCAATAACTAGCCTCAAATGATGTGGCAATCACCTGTCTATATCAACAAGATATTGCATTACAACAAGACGTTGCATTATAGTGAGCCTACTCAAATTGAGGTTACATATTTCAATTGTAGCATTTTCAAAACTTAACCATGTGTACTTTAGGGCCAAAAGCAAATAGTAATTTTAAATTAAAAAAGAATTGATTATAGATAAGATAATAGTGGATTTTAGGAACCTCAAGAGAATTGTATGAACTTAAGAAAAGTGTAAAGTTGTTTTCCTATTTGTCATTTTCAATACAAATTCTTCAAACAATAATAGTTAAGGACATAACTAGGGATATTATCATACTCAACACAATAGAAGCAGAGAAAATTTTGGAGCACTAACCTACTTAGGGTACCACGAAATGAGAAGATAAAACGCTTGGCAACCTAACAAACTGAAGTCAGATTGTTGGTTCTGGAGTCTTAGAGTAGCCATCAGCTCAAAGCGATTTCAGGTCTGATCATCATCTAACAAGGCTCAACCAAATAACAAAAACAAACCATAAGTTATAATAAAAAAGAAAAAGAAATAGAGAGCATAACAGTGAGCCAAAGAGGCATATGAGAGAGAGAGAGAGAGAGAATGAACATAGAGGAGCATTCAAGTCAACATCGGCAGCTTGACAATAATGATAATAATGACAAACCATAACTATAGTTATAATAATAACGATAAAACGAAAAGATCTACTGTGATAATAATGACAACCTATAACTCAATGTCTAAATCTTTATGTATGCTTGTTATATTATTCTCCATTTAATCCCTACTTGCATGTTCATTCTAATATCATCAATTGTTGGATAACAACTACAATGAAATTCAGGGGGGATCTACGAAATAATATATCACACAACAAAGAAGTAAAATACAAAAAATAAATGATAACTTCAGCAATTAGCGGAGGCATCCCGGATAATTGATTAGAAATGAAAATGAAAAAAGATAGAAAAACACAAATTACCTCATGTATTATAAATTTAGAATATCTGTGTTCATTCTCAAATTGCAGTACCCAAACACCTACTCACCAAATATAGAATAAAAAACAAAATAAAGGCATGTGATCCCACCTTAATCAAAAGGCAGAGCAACTCAGCTCTGCCAAAAAGAAAAAGGTAAAAGAGTAATCTCTAAATTGAAACTCATATTTTACCTTGTTGATTTTCAATTTAGCACACAAATCTTTTCATTCTCATTTCTATGGTACCACGAGTTTGTGAGTTCATTTTTCCTTACAGTCATTAGGACTATAATACAAACCATGCAAAAATT
Source organism: Schoenoplectus tabernaemontani (assembly GCA_037127355.1). Taxonomy (NCBI): domain Eukaryota; kingdom Viridiplantae; phylum Streptophyta; class Magnoliopsida; order Poales; family Cyperaceae; genus Schoenoplectus; species Schoenoplectus tabernaemontani. The sequence goes on along the minus strand of CM073748.1, from coordinate 20,870,429 downwards.
CAGATTATAATATAACATTCTGTATTTCTGTTTTCTTTGTAAGCAAACCACAAGAAGATACACAAAAGTTTTTTGTTTCTAAAACATAAGAAGCATACCTTTTTTTTTTTGAGATGGTCACGTTAAACTTGGGGGGGGGGGGGGACAAATGGTATATAAAACAGATAGTGATTAATATATCCTGTCAACCACTCCATGTGAATCAAGCACATCTAGGTGTCAATCACCAAGCTTTAATTCTCTTTCTGCAGCGCTACACACATATACACAAGTTACTTAAATGGTCTAAAATAAGATTTAAACTTTTGGAAGAAAAATTAGCTAGAAGTTCATCTTTTCCAATTAGGCTTTTTGACTCAATCTAATCAAGGGCCTTTTTGTAGGCTACAGTCACCAATCTTTGCTCATGCCAACACGGATTTACTGGTCAAAGGGTAAGAAGATTGGATAAACCCTCTATGATGTTAGTCTATGTTTAAACTCCTATTGCATATTCAGCCTAAGATCAACAATCTATGAGTCATCGCTCTGATGCAATGTATATTCTTAAATCTGGAATCCTATTGTGTCCCATAACAACATAAAACAAAAGAACCTAAAATGAAGGACATCTTCAGTATCTGTGTTTTAACAAATTGTACAGAAGAAATTTATTTTGAAATCCACGATATCAGTCTTCATACCAAGACCACTCAAGCCAGTAGGCACCCTGCAAAATGCTAAGCTAGACGATACCTCATGTCGTGTAATACCACTTCAATTCTCGAACTGTTGTACTACACTAAGTAACTGGGGAGCAACCAAAAAGGACATCTCTCACCTTAATTAACTCAGGATTGGATTGGATAACTTTATTTTTTATTTCCAATTTCTCACAATAAAAAAATGAAAGTGCATAATCCTTGCTCATTTTATTCCAAAGGTCTCATGTGCATGTCACCTCATTTTTCCCTTACAGTTACAAAAGGATTACCCATAAAGAAGGGAAGTCAGGTTAAAATGAATTGTGGAGGATCAATTTTGATTATTTTTTTCAGCAAAGATGATTAGTAAAGGTTTTATTTCTAATGCAATTGAAATCAGGAGCAAAACATCAAGGTGGTGTTATATCTTTTTTAGACAGGCATAAATAAAAGACTAAATGAATATAGTAAAACTTTTGATTCGTTGAATAAGTATATTTGATCTCTACCTTATCAATCACGAGCATAGTTTTGGGGTCTTTCTCTAACCAACTCATCCACTGCCATTCTTGGGCCTTCAGTCTTTTGAAACGAGTAGACGTCGTGAGAGAGCGGAGCCTTAAGTCTTTTCTAGTGAAGTATGATGTCTAATTCTTTGCTACTACCAAAGTATCCCTGCAAGTACCTTAATAACACAGATGTATCCATCTATTTGAGCTTTGATATGGTTAGTTCACGACTGATAAAAGTTGTCTTATCATGGAATATGGAGGGATATTTTGGTATTTTTATTTTAGCATTTTTTCAGAAAAAGGCAATTTTTTTTCAAGCTATTGACATACTGCATTAGAGGAAATAACAAAAAGGTGTTATTTTGTTGTTATGTCAATTTTATGCATCAATAATATCAAGAGCAAACCACAATATTACCTTATAAAGTAATTATAAGGTAATATTCAGGTTCTCTGTTACTACCAAGGAACTTTCTTCAATGATCTTTTAGGTGTTACGCTATCTACTGCCTCTCTGAAGGTCAGGATCTCTTGGTTCAAAATCAGCTCCAGCTAAAAGAAGATTCTCCAAAAAGAACTAAACTAAAAACTCAAGATAACAACTAAAAAGTATTAGGAGCAATGTAGACTATATTTATTTTATATGCTTAGATGTATTAAAATGTGTCAGTTACAATAAAAACTTGAGTTTTTTCTTGCAAAATTATCTCGTTTCCACATCATTTCTCCTCAGAATCACACAAAGAAGACATTAATAAGAGGATAAAATAATATAAACATCAAATTGAGATATAAAAATATGAATTATATGCATATACCAGCTTGACTGGAATTTTAATTCATTTTATTTAAGCCATATTTGTTGCAACTTCAAATTTGACACAAATTAATTAAGGCCAGACCTACATTTGTTATAGAGTGAGTAGAGAAAATTAAAGTTAACCCTGAGCTGTTGTAATAATAATGATGCAACAAACTCCCTCGATGTCTAGATCTCTTATTTCTGCTAGTTATATTATTATTAGTATTTGTTTAAACTTTATTCGCATGTCCAGCCTAATTAATATCAATAATTATTGGGTAATTACTAACAATGAAATTCAGGGGAAATTTTTTAAAATATGATGGACAATAAAAAAGGCAAAAAATGACAACTTTAACAACTAGTAGATGTCTGGAACACCAATTACTGATGAAGTTTTCAAAAAGACTGTAAAATATGCATTACTATGTATTGTAGTGTCCGTATTCATTCTCAAATTTCAGTAACAAACACCAGCCTGCTCAGAAGCTGTATTCAGGCACGTTCCCTCACTTCAATCAGCAGCTAACATCAAAAAGAACTCGGAAATAAAAAACATCAAGTGCACAAACCTTCTTCATCTATCTTCCTGTTGTATCATGAGCTTGTCAGCTCATTTTCATTTCAGTCACCAAACTATCCTGAAAAAATATATATATATATATATATATATATATATATATATATATATATATATATATATATATCAGAGTTCACAGAAAATTTAGATAATGATGCAATATCCTGTATTTTGGTATAAAACAAGTAAGGCATATGGAATAAAGTTTAAGAAGACACTCATCTTTTATTGATTACAATCAAGCTTTCCCGCTCAACCTATCCATTTTGCTGCAAGCCCTTAGCTTCTGCCAACAAAAAGTTCCATTAGTCAAAGGAAAGAAGATTAGATACGCTCTTTTGATTATGTATCTAGAATTCTAGATGTTTCATTGTTGCTTGTTATATTACTTTTTTAATTTTTGTTACATGTTCAAACAAGGATCAATAATCCTTACATGATTGTTATGATGAATTGCATATTTTAAAATCTGGAAAAACCTACTATCATGTCCCAAAACAATAGGCACTTGAAATGAAGGACATCTTCAACATTCATGCATGTGCACAAAATTTTATAGAACAAATTTATTTTTTAAAATCAAGCAGACATGCATGTAGATTGGAATAAGTGATTCCTGAAGTCTACAGAATTGCCCTCCAATATACAAATCAAAAGTCAGTAGGCACCATGCAAAAAAAAAAAAAAGTAAAAGACCAAATAAAATGAACAAATACAATGATAAATTATATTAGTTATGAGAGAAATGCCAAAGTATAGATGAAATATAAAAAGGATAATACCTTACTTGGTGGCAGCTTGCATGCTTAGTGTTGAGTAGCAAAAAAGGACATCCTCTACCTTAATGAAAAGGAAGACCAACTAAAAACTGCAAAATAAATTGGAGAAATGTTAACTTTAAATTGAAACTCATAAAAAAAAAATTCTCAAAAAAAAGTATTTGAATGTGCTCAGTCGTTGCTCATTTTGTTCAAAGGTCTTGTGTGTCTGTCACCTAATCTTTTCATTGCAGTCATAATAGGATTATACCTATCATGTAAGCTATAACAGACTAAGAAAATTAGAAAGTCAGATTATCATCTTCCAAAAAGCACCCTGCCGCAACATGAGATTTTAGCTTCAAAATAACAATTACGAGCGAAATGAAGCATAGAAAAATTTCAACCTATACGAACATAGAACATCGGTGTTTTTATAAATTTTCATACAAGACTTAGCTAGAAAAATATCATGCAACTCGTCAGAACCCAAGAGAATCATAAAAAGAATTATCAAAATGGAACGCCGATCACTGGCAAGCAGTTGCAAGCCTGTCTGACAGTCCTATGCACATTTAGCCACACATCACCCTAGTCAAAAAGCAAAGTAGATAGAGCAAAAATAAAATAAATATAGATATTAGTAGAGAATCACAGAAAAATAGTAAAATGATAATTATTGGTTATCATAGACATAATGAACTTCAAATATCGTTTATAGAGATATAAACTTGAGCGAGGTTGAGAAAAAGAGCTTCATTACAAAGCATACTGGACAAATATACGCTCACAATTTAGCCACTCACCACCTCAGTCAAAAAGCAAAGTGCACAAATCTGAATATATATATAAAAGTAAAGAATCACGGGAAAATAGTAAAATGACTAGAAAATTTAAGATATGAATCATTTTTATACTCGCGGGTCACAAATTTTCTTCTATGGTCATAGCTACTATTCTATCCACTGACTCTCCGAAGTCTGGATCTCTTGGCTTCACATAAGCTCAAGCAAAAACAAAAGATTATAATAGACATAAATGAACTTCAATTAATTATTCACAAAAATATAAACTCGTGTACATATTGAGAATAATAGCCCTATTACAAGTACACAAATTTAACAGAACAAAATGAAAGTTGAATGTTTACTCAAATCTAGAGGCCTATTATGTCCCAAGCCCACATCACATAATCTTAATGATGAATTTTCTTCAGTTCCGTATTTGTGTGTATGCACAGATTTGTATCGAAGGAGCTTGTCCAAATAAAATGGCTAGTGAAATCAAATAAGGATAAAGGGGTACCTCTAAATCGACATTTGAGGGTGGTACTTGGAGTCCACAAATTTCACCCCAAAGCCAAATGTCACTTGTAGCATCTGTTCTCACACTAAAACACTCACTCAGGGACAACTTCATTCAATTGTGCCGAGACAGAATAGGACACGTCCCCCGTCTTTAACCAAAAAGCAGACAAACTAGGATCAGGAAAAAATAAGCAAACATCAAATTTTACCTTATATATAATTTTATACCAAATTAAATTCAATTTTAGAAAAAAGAAATTTGAATGAACAGAATTCTGAAGGTAAATGTACAAAATGGTACCGGATTTATACAGGAATAGAACAACTTATCTAATTTTGCTAAGCTCTGGCCTTCTTGTACTTGACATGGCCATACCCCTCTCGCTAGGAATAAGGCGTGTATTATTATGAAATAGCAACATGTTGGCGGGAGTTATCGACCATGAGGACGAACAAGACGGAAGATGGCTAGCTCTTGGCCAGAGAAAGGAGCGTGAAAGAGGAGAAAGTGGAGGTAGCTTTTGGCTAAAGAGAGCAGTGGGGAGAGATTGCACTACTGAAACAAGAGAGGGGAATGAGATCGAAAATGGTGAAGTGAGAGGTCACACGGCGAGATGAAAAATGAAGGAAAATTGCTCTACTAGGAATCTAGTCAGGACCTTCCTTCTTTAGCAAGCCTCGCGGTTCATATTAATTAATGAATGAGGCGCGTTATTAATGAAAAGAAGATTCTCCTGCTATTATATTTCCTAAATATATATACTGAATATTGATCGATTGTTTTTGAGAAATGTTTTATTTCTGTTTATATCCATCACTCATCAAATAGATGCTGCATCGATTTTTTTTACCGTTGGACTGATTAATTGCCTAATTCGTTCGATTGTTATTCTTATCTTCAAAATAATGTTAATGTTAGTTGTAGTTTAATGTTACGGTTCTAAATTTTAATTTATGAAACTCTTGTTTTTTAACTAATTATTACTTGAAGAGGTTTTTTTAACAAGTGCTGAGTGACCGGCTAAAAAAACATTGATCGATTTTAATAAGATGGATTTCTATTTTTTTTATATATGAACATTGTCAGTGTGAAATACAAATTGCTGATGAATTAGTCTCTATTATGTGACGAAACCAGCAAACAAATCAATATTATCTTTTATAGGGACTAAGGAGTATGATATATACAAGTTTCAAGTGCAGACACACATGAATAATGATAATCAGTAAACAACAACGACATTAATCATACTGACACGTAAGCTTGAGTTTACGATAGACTTTAGGATCTATATGGTAACTCTTCTTTTTCAACTCAAAAAAGGAGAAAAAAAAACTACTTTTAGAAATAAAGGTATCCAGATGATTTTGCATTCCTCTTCATTTCTTTATTATATAAGAGTAAAAACATTAAAAGTTAAGAAAAATAATACCAGATTATATCTGATATAACATATGTAATTAATCTTACATTTATTGATTTTTTTCATATTAGAATAACATAAATACTATCATGTAATTTTTTTTGTATCTAAAATAAAAAAAATTCGCTGCAACGCACGCCTACACAGCTAGTCAACGTTAAGGTTTGACAAAATGAGTTGTGATGACAAAGACCAATTATGAAGAGCATTCGATGAGCAAATAATAGGATGAACGGTATATGAAATTCAATCGCTGGACAGAATTTGATTAATATTATTTTTGGTTTTGAATCAAGTAATTACGAAATTAATAAGGAATCAATGTTTTCTACCATTGAAAACTGCTTAATTATAATACTAAACCAAATCTCCTACTAAGAGCTGATAACGAATTTAAGAATGAGAAATAATAGAATTTGTTCTTGATGGGATTAATTTGTTACTAAATAATTTTCTGATAATCAATGTGCGAATAGCTAGCTCTCTTGGTTGTTATTTTTTATTTTAGAGATGCCCTATGTAAGTTTAACAATATAAATAGAACCTAATTTGAGGATAATTTATCGCCTGTTAAAAAAATGTCACATCAAAAACTTGATATTCATATAAAAATAAAATTATAGGCGCACTTTTCCTTATAATATAAAATATGAATGCTATAATGTTATATTCGTTGATTGTTTTTTGAAATATACTTTGAACTTTACATTCTTCTAAAGCTTATCTCTCCATGAGGCTAAATAATCAAACTCATTTAATAAAGTTTAACATTCTTTGAATTTTTTTCCTTTTCCACTATTCGACTGCATTCTTTGGGAGGGGAATGAACTTATTTTTCCTGCCATATAAGCAAACTCAAGAAGAAGAAAAACACTCCAACTTGATTATTTCCTGCCATTTAAGCAAAATCAAGGGAAAATATACATGAACTCCCGCCGGCTTGAATGAGCTATTGCTTCCCTTTTGAGCTGCAGAAATGCTGGTATGAGCATCAGTAGCGGAGCAATAGTCTAAATTATGAGGGGCCATCAAATTATAGATAATTATATGAATAACAAAATACTATCAAAATTATGCTCATAATTCAAAGGCAGTTTCACTTTTACTGATATACAAAGTAAAAAAAAAATTATATATAAAAGAACGCCCAAAAATAAGCTACCATTACTAATTCATGGATAAAACAGGAACTGGAATGTAAAACAAGCTATTAGCTATCATTACTAATTCATGGACAAAACTACCCAGTAGCAAGCATATTAGTTGTTGTGACCAAAAATAGAAACATATTCCTTCCAAAAATCAATGAAGGGCTCTGAATTGAAAAAAATGAAGTAAATAATGAATAAATGGTATTCTTCTTAACCATTGTTATCTACATGTAAATTACAAATATATATGTTATCAATTCATTGACCTTGAGTATTAATTTCATTCACAGATTAGTAATTTTACTAAACTGGTGTCAATTAACAAATGTATCCTTAAGACCTTAACTCTGCTAAATTAGGCCTTTCATTATTCATGGTAGTAGAACATATCAATATCAAGTTTGTCTTTATTCTGACTAAATTTGATCACATGATTACAACTTACAAATTATAGTTTACCAGAAAGTTGAAGGTTGTAGCATGTAGGGGTGCTTCGTGTGTCCTGATCGGAGTGGTGCTTCACGTGTTCAACAAGCGGAGAGCATCAAGAGCCAGAGCCTAGAGATGAGAGCAAACAAGAGTAGAAGAACATACACTAGAGAAAGAACGAAGAGCGAAGATGGAGATGATGCCAGACGACACTTCTCCTTAGGATTGATGGGATTCAAGTTTTGAGACTTTTTTTAAAAGAAGTACATACTATTTTCTGTGAGAGAAGAGGGGGCCATTTTGTGGTCCAAACTCAAACTAGAAATAAATTTTAACACTTCATTGTATTTTTTTCAATTTTGTAGGAGGGCCATGGCCCAAATCAATAAGGACGAGCTCCGCCACTGACAAGCATTATATCTGATAGCGCAGGTGCGGTGATATAATATATTAAAAAAAATAAAAATATGAATGTAATTATATATAATATATTAATTAATATTTATATAAATATAAAATATTATAATAAATAAAATTGGAGGTAGTGGCGCTATGGTCATGCTGTAGCTTGTAGGTAAGGTATCAAAACATCTCATGTTCAAATTTCATCTCCCACTTTCGATTTTCATAAAAAAATTTAGCGACTTTACGAGATCCATTGTGATCAGCCTCGTGTGGTAGCAAAACGTGTAGCGACAATTGTGCTATACAAAACGAATTGGAAACACACCTGAAACAGTCACATGACATATTCAAACGTATCAGGGTGCATCGACGATCAGACGATTATCTGATATGCATGTGGCTGGATGTATGAAGCGCCGAAATAAAATAACTTCCCTCTCATCCTATGATTTACAATTTTATTAATTATTCTATAGCATATTCCTGTGTAGTATAATTCGTATGGTGTTTTTTTTTAAATAAATTCAGAATTTATTGAATCTTCATTAAAAAAAGTGATTCAAGTTTTTAAAAAATTTATCCTTATAACTACACATAATTTCATAAAAAATAACATAATTACCCCTAATTATGTCTATTAGAAGATTATCCAATTAACACTTCGATATTAACATTGTACGACACTAATTCTGCACAAAACGTAAGTAAGATGCGCTAAAAACAGCTGTTTAAACAAGTTTGCTTCAGTTTTCCAAATTTTTTGGCTCAATAACAACATGTAATTTCATAAATATTAATTTAATTACTCCTAATTATATCTATTAGAAGATTATCCAATTAAAATTTCGATATGAACAATCTACGACACTAATTTAGCACATAATATAAGTAAGATGCATTGAAAACAACTGTTTAAACAAGTTTTCTTCAGTTTTTTGAAATTTTTGGCCCAATAACAACATATAATTTCGTGAAAAAATTATAATTACTTCTAATTACATCTATTATAAATTTTTCTAATAAAACATCAATATGAATATTATATGACGCTAATTTTACACAAAATGTAAGTAAGATGCATTAAAAATTGCTGTTTAAACATGTGGTTTAAGATTTTCAACATTTTTTATCACATAAATACACATAATTTCTTGAAAATTACTATAATTACTCATAATTATGCTTATTAGAAGATTATCCAATTAAAACTTCGAGATGAACATTCTACGAAAGTAATTTTGCACAAAATATAAGTAAGATGCATTAAAAAAACAGTTGTTTGAGTTTTTTAAACATTTTGATCCTATTACTAGGTATAATTTCATGTAAATTAATATAATTACCTATAATTATGCCTAATATAAAATTGCCCAGATGAAATTTTGATATGAATATTATATGACGCTAATTTTGCACAAAACATTAGTAAGATGCATTAAAAACTGCTATTTATACAAGTTGTTTAAGATTTTCAACATTTATTGGCTCATAACTACACATAATTTCATAAAATTTAATATAAATACTCCTAATTAAGACTATTAGAAGATTATCCAATTAACACTTCAATACGAACATTCTACGACACTAATTTTGCACAAAACATAAGTAAGATGCATTAAAAAGAGTTGTTTGAGTTTTTGAAATTTTTTTGCACCGTAACTATCTATAATTTTATGAAAATTAATATAATTACGCCTACTATAAAATTATCCAATTAAAACTTCGATATGAATATTATATGATGCTAATTATGCACAAAACATAAGTAAGATGCGTTAAAAATTCCTGTTAATATAAGTTGTTTAAGATTTTCAATTTTTTTAGCTCATAACTGCACATAATTTCGTAAATATTAATATAGTAACTCATAATTATACCTATTAGAAGATAAGTAAGATGCATTAAAAACAACTGTTTAAACAAGTTATTTGACTTTTTCAAAATTATTGGCCGCATAATTACACATAATTTCATGAAAATTAATATAATTACTCCTAATTATGACTAATACATATATTTTTTAATTAAAACTTTGATATGAATATAATATGACGCTAATTTTGCACAAAACACAAGTAAGATGCATTTAAAAACTGCTGTTTATACAGGTTGTTTACGATTTTCAATATTTTTTGCCTCATAACTATATATAATTTGTTAAAAATTAATTTAATAACTCTTAATTATGTCTATTAGAAGATTATCTAATTAAGACTTCGATATGAACATCCTACGATAATAATTTTTCACAAAACATAAGTAAGATACATTAAAAATAGTTGTTTAAAAAAATTATTTGAGTTTTTCAAATTTTTTGGCCGCATAACTACGTATAATTTTATGAAAATTATTATCATTACTCCTAATTATACTTTTATAAAAAATTTCAATTAAAATATTGATATGAATATTCTACAACACTAGTTTTGCACAAAATATAAGTATGATGCTTTGAAAAGAGCTGTTTAAACAACTTGTATAAGTTTTAAAAATATTTGGCCGCATAACTACATATAATTTCATAAAAATTTATATAATTACTCTAAATTATGCCTATTATATGATTATTTAATTAACACTTCGATATGAATATTCTACGACGCCAATTTCTTCCAAAACATAAGCAAGATGCATTAGAAACTGCTGTTTAAAACAATTATTTGAGTTTCTAAATATTTTTATCCTCATAACTACACATAATTTCATAAAAATTAACATAATTACTTCTAATTATGTCTATTAGAATATTATCTAATTAACACTTCGATATGAATATTATAAGACATAAATTTTGCACAAAGCATAAGTAAGATGCACTAAAAACAACTGGTTAAACAAGTTGTTCGAGTTTTTCAAAAAAAATTGCCGCATAACTACATATAATTTCGTATAAATTAATATAATTACTCCTATTTAAGCCTTTTATATGGTTGTCCATTTAAAACATCGATATGAATATTCTATGACTCTAATTTTGCATAAAACATAAGTAAGATGCATTAAAAACTGTTGTTTGACTTACTCAATGTTTTGGCCGCATAACTACACATAATTTCGTATAAATTAATATAATTACTCCTAATTACTTTTATTATAATATTATTCAATTAACACTTCGATGTGCATATTTTACGATACTATTTTTTATAAAAACATAATTAAGATGAATTAGAAACTGTTATTTAAAAAAGTAGTTGAGTTTTTTTTAACATTTTTGGCCTCATAACAACACATAATTATGTAAAAAATAAAGTAATTACTCCTAATTATGCCTATTAGAAGATGAGACATTTAATACTTCGATATGAAAATTCTACTACACTAATTTTGCACGAAACATAAGTAAGATGCATTAAAAACAGTTGTTTAAACAAGTTGTTTGAGTTTTTCAAAATATTTGGCCCCATAACTACATTTTATTTAGCAAAAAATAATTTAATTACTACTAATTATGCATGTTATTAAATAGTATAATTAAAACTTTGATATGAACATTACATAACGCTTATTTTGCACAAAACATAAGTAAGATGCATTAAAAACTGCTCTTTATACAAGTTGTTTAAGATTTTGAACATTTCTTACCTCGTAACTACACATAATTTCATGAATATTAATTTAATTACTCATAATTATGTCTATTAGAAGATTATTCAATTAATACTTAGATATGAACATTCTACGACACTAATTTTGCACAGAATATAAGTAAGATGCATTGAAAACGGCTGTTTAAACAAGTTTGCTTCAGTTTTACAAATTTTTGGCCCAATAACAACATATAATTTTGTAAATATTAATTTAATTACTCTACTCCTAATTATGTCTATTAGAAGATTATCTAATTAACAATTCGATATGAAGATTCTACGATACTAATTTTACACATAATATAAGTAAGATGTATTGAAAACAGTTGTTTAAACAAGTTTGCTTCAGTTTTTCAAAACTTTTGTCCAAATAACAACATATAATTTCGTAAAAAAAATTATAATTACTCATAATTACGTTTATTATAAAATTTTCCGATTAAAACTTCGATATGAATATGATATGACGCCAATTTTGCACATAACGTAAGTCAGATGCATTAAAAACTGTTGTTTATACATATTGTTTAAGATTTTTAATATTTTTGCCACATAACTACACTTAATTTCTTAAAAATTAATATAATTACTCATAATTATGACTATTAGAAGATTATTCAATTTAAACTTTGATATGAACATCGTACGACACTAATTTTGCACAAAACATAAGTAAGATGCATTAAAAACAGCTGTTTATACAAATTAATATAATTACTCCTAATTATGACTATTATAATTTTTTCAATTAAAACTTTGATATGAATATTATATGACGTTAATTTTACACAAAACACTAGTAATAAAAACTGCTGTTTATACATGTTGTTTAAGATTTTCAACATTTTTTGCCTCATAACTATATATATAATTTATTAAAAAATAATTTAATAACTCTTAATTATGTCTATTATAATATTATCCAATTAAGACTTTGATATGAACATTCTACGATAATATTTTTTCACAAAATATAAGTAATATACTTTAAAAACAGCTGTTTAAAAAAGTTTGAGTTTTTCAATTTTTTTGGCCGCATAACTACGTATAATTTCATGAAAATTATTATCGTTACTCCTAATTACGTCTTTTTTAAAAAATTTCAATTAAAATATTGATATGAATATTCTACAACACTAGTTTTACACAAAATATAAGTATGATGCTTTGAAAAGAGCCGTTTCACCAAGTTGTATAAGTTTTCAAAATATTTGGCCGCATAACTACATATAATTTCATAAAAATTAATATAATTACTCTAAATTATGCCTATTATAAGATTATTTAATAAGCACTTCGATATGAATATTCTACGACGCCAATTTCTCCCAAAACATAAGCAAGATGCATTAGAAACTGCTGTTTAAAACAGTTATTCGAGTTTCTAAATATTTTTATCCTCATAACTACACACAATTTCGTAAAAAATAACATAATTAATTCTAATTATGCCTATTAGAATATTATCCAATTAACATTTCGATATGAACATTGTAAGACACTAATTTTGCACAAAGCATAAGTAAGATGCACTAAAAACAGCTGGTTAAACAAGTTGTTCGAGTTTTTCAAAATTTTTGCCACATAACTACATATAATTTCGTATAAATTAATATAATTACTCCTATTTATGCCTTTTCTACGGTTGTCCATTTAAAACGTCGAAATAAATATTTCATGACTCTAATTTTGCACTAAACATAAGTAAGCTGCATTAAAAACTGTTGTTTGAATTACTCAATGTTTTGGCCGCATAACTACACATAATTTCGTACAAATTAATATAATTACTCCTAATTACTTCTATTATAATATTATTCAATTAACACTTCGATGTGCATATTTTACGATACTATTTTTTTCTAAAACATAATTAAGATGAATTAGGAACTATTATTTAAAAAAGTAGTTGAGTTTTTTTTAACATTTTTGGCCTCATAATAACAGATAATTATGTAAAAAATAATGTAATTACTCCTAATTATGTCTATTATAAGATTAGTCATTTAATACTTCGATATGAACATTCTACTACACTAATTTTGCACGAAACATAAGTAAGATGCATTAAAAACTGTTGTTTAAACAAGTTGTTTGAGTTTTTCAAAATATTTGGCCCCTTAACTACATATTATTTCGCAAAAAATAATATAATTACTACTAATTATGCCTGTTATTAAATAGTCTAATTAAAACTTTGATATGATTATTATATAATGCTTATTTTTCATAAAACATAAGTAAGATGCGTTTAAAACTGCTCTTTATACAAGTTGTTTAAGATTTTCAACATTTAATTAGCACTTCGATATGAATATTCTACGACGCCAATTTCTCCCAAAACATAAGCAAGATGCATTAGAAACTGCTGTTTAAAACAGTTATTCGAGTTTCTAAATATTTTTATCCTCATAACTACACACAATTTCGTAAAAATTAACATAATTAATTCTAATTATAACTATTACAATATTATGCAATTAACACTTCGATATGAACATTGTAAGACACTAATTTTGCAGAAAGCATAAGTAAGATGCACTAAAAACAGCTGGTTAAACAAGTTGTTTGAGTTTTTCAAAAAATTTTGCCGCATAACTACAGATAATTTCGTCTAAATTAATATAATTACTCCTATTTAAGCCTTTTACATGGTTGTCCATTTAAAATGTCGATATGAATATTCTATGACTCTAATTTTGCACAAAACACTAGTAATATGCATTTAAAACTGCTCTTTATACATGTTGCTTAAGATTTTCAATATTTTTTGAAAATTAATTTAATTACTCCTATTTAGGCCTATTAGAATATTATCCAATTAACACTTCGAGATGAACATTGTAAGACACTAATTTTGCACAAAGCATAAGTAAGATGCACTAAAAAAAGCTGTTTAAACAAGTTGTTTGAGTTTTTAAAATTTTTTTGCCGCATAACTGCATATAATTTCGTATAAATTAATATAATTACTCCTATTTATGCCTTTTATATGGTTGTCCATTTAAAATGTCGAAATGAATATTCTATGACTCTAATTTTGCACTGAACATAAGTAAGCCGCATTAAAAACTGTTGTTTGACTTACTCAATGTTTTGGCCGTATAACTACACATAATTTCGTACAAATTAATATAATTACTCTTAATTACTTCTATTATAGTATTATTCAGTTAACACTTCGATGTGCATATTCTACGAACTATTTTTTTCTAAAACATAATTAAGATGAATTAGAAACTGTTATTTAAAAAAGTAGTTGAGTTTTTTTAACATTTTTTGCCTCATAACGTCACATAATTATGTAAAAAATAATGTAATTACTACTAATTATGGCTATTAGAAGATTAACCATTTAATACTTCGATATGAACATTGTACTACATTAATTTTGCACGAAAACATAAGTAAGATGCATTAAAAACTGTTGATTAAACAAGTTGTTTGAGTTTTTCAAAATATTTGGCCCCATAACTACATATTATTTCGCAAAAATTAATATTATTACTACTAATTATGCCTGTTATTAAATAGTCAAATTAAAACTTTGTTATGAATAATAAATAACGCTTATTTTGCACAAAACATACGTAAGATGCATTAAAAACTGCTTTTTATACAAGTTGTTTAAGATTTTCAACATTTCTTGCCTCATAACTATACATAATTTCATGAATATTAATTTAATTACTCATAATTATGTCTATTAGAAGATTATCCAATTAACACTTCGATATGAACATTCTACGACGCTAATTTTGCACAGAATATAAGTAAGATGCATTGAAAACAGCTGTTTAAACAAGTTTGCTTCAGTTTTTCAAACTTTTTGGCCCAATAACAACATATAATTTGATAAATATTAATTTAATTACTCATAATTATGTATATTAGAAGATTATCTAATTAACACATCGATATGAACATTTTACGATACTAATTTTGCACATAATATAAGTAAGATGTATTGAAAACAGCTGTTTAAACAAGTTTGCTTCAGTTTTTCAAAAAAATCGTCCCAATAACAACATATAATTTCGTGAAAAATTATAATTACTCATAATTACGTTTATTATAAAATTTTCCAATTAAAACTTCGATATGAATATGATATGATGCCAATTTTGCACATAACGTAAATAAGATGCATTTAAAACTGCTATTTATACACGTTGTTTAACATTTTCAACATTTTTTGCCACATAACTACACTTAATTTTTTGAAAATTAATATAATTACTCATAATTATGACTATTAGAAGATTATCCAATTAAAACTTTGATATGAACATCGTACGACACTAATTTTGTACAAAACATAAGTAAGATGCATTAAAAACAACTGTTTAAACAAGTTATTTGACTTTTTCAATATTATTGGCCGCATAACTACGCATAATTTCGTGCAAAATAATATAATTACTCCTAATTATGACTATTATAAATTTTTTTAATTAAAACTTTGAGATGAATATTATATGACGCTAATTTTAAAAAAAAACACAAGTAGGATGCATTTAAAAACTGCAGTTTATACATGTTGCTTAAGATTTTCAACATTTTTTATCTCATAACCACACATAATTTCTTGAAAATTAATTTAATTACTCATAATTATGCCTTTTAGAAGATTATCCAATAAGCACTTCGATATGAACATCCTACGACACTAATTTTGCACAAAACATAATTAAGATGCATTAAAAACAGCTGTTTAAACAAGTTGTTTACATTTTTAAAATTATTGGCCGCATAACTACTTATAATTTCGTGCAAATTAATATAATTACTCATAATTATGACTATTATAATTTTTTTCAATTTAAACTTTGATATGAATATTATATTACGCTAATTTTGCAAAAAAACACAAGTAAGATGCATTTAAAACTACTCTTTATACATGTTGCTTAAGATTTTCAATATTTTTTGTTTCATAACTACACATAATTTCTTGAAAATTAATTTAATTACTCCTAATTATGCCTATTAGAATATTATCCAATTAACCCTTCGAGATGAACATTGTAAGACACTAATTTTGCACAAAGCATAAGTAAGATGCACCAAAAACAAATTGATTAAACAAGTTGTTTGACTTTTTCAAAAATTTTGGCCGCATAACTGCATATAATTTCGTATAAATTAATATAATTACTCCTATTTATGCCTTTTATATGGTTATCTATTTAAAACGTCGATATGAATATTCTATGACCTAATTTTGCACAAAACATAAGTAAACCGCATTAAAAACTGTTGTATGACTTACTCAATGTTTTGGCCGTATAACTACACATAATTTTGTACAAATTAATATAATTACTCTTAATTACTTCTATTATAGTATTATTCAGTTAACACTTCGATGTGCATATTCTACGAACTAATTTTTTCTAAAACATAATTAAGATGAATTAGAAACTGTTATTTAAAAAAGTAGTTGAGTTTTTTTAATATTGTTTGCCTCATAACGTCACATAATTATGTAAAAAATAATGTAATTACTTCTAATTATGCCTATTAGAAGATTAGCCATTTAATACTTCGATAAAAACATTCTACTACACTAATTTTGCACGAAACATAAGTAACATGCATTAAAAACTGTTGTTTAAACAAGTTGTTTGAGTTTTTCAAAATATTTGGCCCCATAACTACATATTATTTCACAAAAATTAATATAATTACTACTAATTATTCCTGTTATTAAATAGTTTAATTAAAACTTTGATATGAATATTATATAATGCTTATTTTGCACAAAACATAAGTAAGATGCATTAAAAACTGCTCTTTATACAAGTTGTTTAAGATTTTCAACATTTTTTTCCTCATAACTATACATAATTTAATGAATATTAATTTAATTACTCCTAATTATGTCTATTAGAAGATTATCCAATTAACACTTCGATATGAACATTCTACGATGCTATTTTTGCACAGAATATAAGTAAGATGCATTGAAAACAATTTTTTTAAACAAGTTTGCTCCAGTTTTTCAAAATTTTGGCCCAATAACAACATATAATTTGATAAATATTAATTTAATTACTCCTAATTATGCCTGTTAGAAGATTATCCAATTAACACTTCGATATGAACATCCTACGACACTAATTTTGCACAGAATATAAATAAGATGTATTGAAAACAAATGTTTAAACAAGTTTGCTTCAGTTTTTCAAACATTTTGGCCCAATAACAACATATAATATTGTAAATATTAATTTAGTTACTCTTAACTATGTCTATTAGAATATTATCTAATTAACACTTCGATATGAACATTCTACGGTACTAATTTTACACATAATATAAGTAAGATGTATTGAAAACAAATTGTTTAAACAAGTTTGCTTCAGTTTTCAAAAATTTTGTCCCAATAACAACATATAATTTCTTGAAAAATTACAATTACTCATAATGACGTTTATTATAAAATATTCTAATTAAAACTTCGATATGAATATTATATGACGACAATTTTGCACATAACGTAAATAAGATGCATTTAAAACTGCTGTTTATACATGTTGTTTAAGATTTTCAACATTTTTGTCACATAACTACACTTAATTTCTTAAAAATTAACATAATTACTCATAATTATGACTATTAGAAGATTATATAATTAAAACTTTGATATGAACATCCTACGACACTAATTTTGCACAAAACATAAGTAAGATGCATTAAAAACAGTTGTTTAAATAAGTTGTTTTACTTTTTCAAATTTATTGGCCGCATAACTACGCATAATTTCGTGCAAAATAATATAATTACTCCTAATTATGACTATTATAAATTTTTTTAATTAAAACTTTGAGATGAATATTACATGACGCTAATTTTGCACAAAACACAAGTATGATGCATTTAAAAACTGCAGTTTATACATGTTGCTTAAGATTTTCAACATTTTTTTACCTCATAACCACACATAATTTCTTGCAAATTAATTTAATTACTCATAATTATGCCTCTTAGAAGATTATCCAATAAGCACTTCGATATGAACATCCTACGACACTAATTTTGCACAAAACATAAGTAAAATGCATTAAAAACTGCTCTTTATACAAGTTTTTTAAGTTTCTAACAGTTTTTGCCTCATAACTATACATAATTTCATGAATATTAATTTAATTACTCCTAATTATGTCTATTAGAAGATTATCCAATTAACACTTCGATATGAACATTCTACGACGCTAATTTTGCACAGAATATAAGTAAGATGCATTGAAAATAGCTGTTTAAACAAGTTTGCTTCAGTTTTTCAAACTTTTTGGCCCAATAACAACATTTAATTTGATAAATATTAATTTAATTACTCCTAATTATGTCTATTAGAAGATTATCCAATTAAAACTTCGATATGAACATTCTACGACCCTAATTTTGCTCATAATATAAATAAGATGCATTGAAAAGAGCTGTTTAAACAAGTTTGCTTCAGTTTTTCAAACTTTTTGGCCCAATAACAACATATAATATTGTAAATATTAATTTAGTTACTCCTAATTATGTCTATTAGAAGATTATCTAATTAACACTTCGATATGAACATTCTACGATACTAATTTTGCACATAATATAAGTACGATGTATTGAAAACGGCTGTTTAAACAAGTTTGCTTCAGTTTTTCAAAAATTTTGTCCCAATAATAACATATAATTTCGTGAAAAAATACAATTACTCATAATGACGTTTATTATTAATTTTCCAATTAAAACTTTGATATGAATATTATATGACGCCAATTTTACACATAACGTAAATAAGATGCATTTAAAACTGCTGTTTATACACGTTGTTTAAGATTTTCAACATTTTTTGTCACATAACTACACTTAATTTCTTAAAAATTAATATAATTACTCATAATTATGACTATTAGAAGATTATCCAATTAAAACTTTGATATGAACATCCTACGACACTATTTTTTCACAAAACATAAGTAAGATGCATTAAAAATAGTTGTTTAAACAAGTTGTTTGACTTTTTCAAATTTATTGGCCGCATAACTATGCATAATTTCGTGCAAAATAATATAATTACTCCTAATTATGACTATTATAAATTTTTTTAATTAAAACTTTGAGATGAATACTATATGACGCTAATTTTGAAAAAAAACACAAGTAGGATGCATTTAAAAACTGCAGTTTATACAGGTTGCTTAAGATTTTCAACATTTTTTATCTCATAACCACACATAGTTTCTTGAAAATTAATTTAATTACTCATAATCATGCCTTTTAGAAGATTATCCAATAAGCACTTCGATATGAACATCCTACGACACTAATTTTGCACAAAACATAATTAAGATGCATTAAAAACAATTTGTTTAAACAAGTTGTTTACATTTTTAAAATTATTGGCCGCATAACTACTTATAATTTCGTGCAAATTAATATAATTACTCATAATTATGACTATTATAATTTTTTTCAATTTAAACTTTGATATGAATATTATTATATTACGCTAATTTTGCAAAAAAACACTAGTAAGATGCATTTAAAACTGCTCTTTATACATGTTGCTTAAGATTTTCAATATTTTTTGTTTCATAACTACACATAATTTCTTGAAAATTAATTTAATTACTCCTAATTATGCCTATTAGAATATTATCCAATTAACACTTCGAGATGAACATTGTAAGACACTAATTTTGCACAAAGCATAAGTAAGATGCACCAAAAACAGCTGATTAAACAAGTTGTTTGACTTTTTCAAAAATTTTGGCCGCATAACTGCATATAATTTCGTATAAATTAATATAATTACTCCTATTTATGCCTTTTATATGGTTATCTATTTAAAACGTCGATATGAATATTCTATGACCCTAATTTTGCACAAAACATAAGTAAACCGCATTAAAAACTGTTGTATGACTTACTCAATGTTTTGGCCGTATAACTACACATAATTTTGTACAAATTAATATAATTACTCTTAATTACTTCTATTATAGTATTATTCAGTTAACACTTCGATGTGCATATTCTACGAACTAATTTTTTCTAAAACATAATTAAGATGAATTAGAAACTGTTATTTAAAAAAGTAGTTGAGTTTTTTTAATATTGTTTGCCTCATAACGTCACATAATTATGTAAAAAATAATGTAATTACTTCTAATTATGCCTATTAGAAGATTAGCCATTTAATACTTCGATAAAAACATTCTACTACACTAATTTTGCACGAAACATAAGTAAGATGCATTAAAAACTGTTGTTTAAACAAGTTGTTTGAGTTTTTCAAAATATTTGGCCCCATAACTACATATTATTTCGCAAAAATTAATATAATTACTACTAATTATGCCTGTTATTAAATAGTTTAATTAAAACTTTGATATGAATATTATATAATGCTTATTTTGCACAAAACATAAGTAAGATGCATTAAAAACTGCTCTTTATACAAGTTGTTTAAGATTTTCAACATTTTTTCCCTCATAACTATACATAATTTAATGAATATTAATTTAATTACTCCTAATTATGTCTATTAGAAGATTATCCAATTAACACTTCGATATGAACATTCTACGACGCTAATTTTGCACAGAATATAAGTAAGATGCAATGAAAACAGCTGTTTAAACAAGTTTGCTCCAGTTTTCAAAATTTTGGCCCAATAACAACATATAATTTGATAAATATTAATTTAATTACTCCTAATTATGCCTGTTAGAAGATTATCCAATTAACACTTCGATATGAACATTCTACGACACTAATTTTGCACAGAATATAAATAAGATGTATTGAAAACAGCTGTTTAAACAAGTTTGCTTCAGTTTTTCAAACATTTTGGCCCAATAACAACATATAATATTGTAAATATTAATTTAGTTACTCTTAACTATGTCTATTAGAATATTATCTAATTAACACTTCGATATGAACATTCTTCGGTACTAATTTTACACATAATATAAGTAAGATGTATTGAAAACAGTTGTTTAAACAAGTTTGCTTCAGTTTTTCAAAAATTTTGTCCCAATAACAACATATAATTTCTTGAAAAATTACAATTACTCATAATGACGTTTATTATAAAATATTCCAATTAAAACTTCGATATGAATATTATATGACGACAATTTTGCACATAACGTAATAAGATGCATTTAAAACTGCTGTTTATACATGTTGTTTAAGATTTTCAACATTTTTGTCACATAACTACACTTAATTTCTTAAAAAATAACATAATTACTCATAATTATGACTATTAGAAGATTATATAATTAAAACTTTGATATGAACATCCTACGACACTAATTTTGCACAAAACATAAGTAAGATGCATTAAAAACAGCTGTTTAAATAAGTTGTTTTACTTTTTCAAATTTATTGGCCGCATAACTACGCATAATTTCGTGCAAAATAATATAATTACTCCTAATTATGACTATTATAAATTTTTTTAATTAAAAATTTGAGATTAATATTACATGACGCTAATTTTGCACAAAACACAAGTAGGATGCATTTAAAAACTGCAGTTTATACATGTTGCTTAAGATTTTCAACATTTTTTTAGCTCATAACCACACATAATTTCTTGCAAATTAATTTAATTACTCATAATTATGCCTCTTAGAAGATTATCCAATAAGCACTTCGATATGAACATCCTACGACACTAATTTTGCACAAAACATAAGTAAGATGCATTAAAAACTGCTCTTTATACAAGTTTTTTAAGTTTCTAACAGTTTTTGCCTCATAACTATACATAATTTCATGAATATTAATTTAATTACTCCTAATTATGTCTATTAGAAGATTATCCAATTAACACTTCGATATGAACATTCTACGACGCTAATTTTGCACAGAATATAAGTAAGATGCATTGAAAATAGCTGTTTAAACAAGTTTGCTTCAGTTTTTCAAACTTTTTGGCCCAATAACAACATTTAATTTGATAAATATTAATTTAATTACTCCTAATTATGTCTATTAGAAGATTATCCAATTAAAACTTCGATATGAACATTCTACGACCCTAATTTTGCTCATAATATAAATAAGATGCATTGAAAAGAGCTGTTTAAACAAGTTTGCTTCAGTTTTTCAAACTTTTTGGCCCAATAACAACATATAATATTGTAAATATTAATTTAGTTACTCCTAATTATGTCTATTAGAAGATTATCTAATTAACACTTCGATATGAACATTCTACGATACTAATTTTGCACATAATATAAGTACGATGTATTGAAAACAGCTGTTTAAACAAGTTTGCTTCAGTTTTTCAAAAATTTTGTCCCAATAATAACATATAATTTCGTGAAAAAATACAATTACTCATAATGACGTTTATTATTAATTTTCCAATTAAAACTTTGATATGAATATTATATGACGCCAATTTTACGCATAACGTAAATAAGATGCATTTAAAACTGCTGTTTATACACGTTGTTTAAGATTTTCAACATTTTTTGTCACATAACTACACTTAATTTCTTAAAAATTAATATAATTACTCATAATTATGACTATTAGAAGATTATCCAATTAAAACTTTGATATGAACATCCTACGACACTATTTTTTCACAAAACATAAGTAAGATGCATTAAAAATAGTTGTTTAAACAAGTTGTTTGACTTTTTCAAATTTATTGGCCGCATAACTATGCATAATTTCGTGCAAAATAATATAATTACTCCTAATTATGACTATTATAAATTTTTTTAATTAAAACTTTGAGATGAATACTATATGACGCTAATTTTGAAAAAAAACACAAGTAGGATGCATTTAAAAACTGCAGTTTATACAGGTTGCTTAAGATTTTCAACATTTTTTATCTCATAACCACACATAGTTTCTTGAAAATTAATTTAATTACTCATAATCATGCCTTTTAGAAGATTATCCAATAAGCACTTCGATATGAACATCCTACGACACTAATTTTGCACAAAACATAATTAAGATGCATTAAAAACAGCTGTTTAAACAAGTTGTTTACATTTTTAAAATTATTGGCCGCATAACTACTTATAATTTCGTGCAAATTAATATAATTACTCATAATTATGACTATTATAATTTTTTTCAATTTAAACTTTGATATGAATATTATTATATTACGCTAATTTTGCAAAAAAACACTAGTAAGATGCATTTAAAACTGCTCTTTATACATGTTGCTTAAGATTTTCAATATTTTTTGTTTCATAACTACACATAATTTCTTGAAAATTAATTTAATTACTCCTAATTATGCCTATTAGAATATTATCCAATTAACACTTCGAGATGAACATTGTAAGACACTAATTTTGCACAAAGCATAAGTAAGATGCACCAAAAACAGCTGATTAAACAAGTTGTTTGACTTTTTCAAAAATTTTGGCCGCATAACTGCATATAATTTCGTATAAATTAATATAATTACTCCTATTTATGCCTTTTATATGGTTATCTATTTAAAACGTCGATATGAATATTCTATGACCCTAATTTTGCACAAAACATAAGTAAACCGCATTAAAAACTGTTGTATGACTTACTCAATGTTTTGGCCGTATAACTACACATAATTTTGTACAAATTAATATAATTACTCTTAATTACTTCTATTATAGTATTATTCAGTTAACACTTCGATGTGCATATTCTACGAACTAATTTTTTCTAAAACATAATTAAGATGAATTAGAAACTGTTATTTAAAAAAGTAGTTGAGTTTTTTTAATATTGTTTGCCTCATAACGTCACATAATTATGTAAAAAATAATGTAATTACTTCTAATTATGCCTATTAGAAGATTAGCCATTTAATACTTCGATAAAAACATTCTACTACACTAATTTTGCACGAAACATAAGTAAGATGCATTAAAAACTGTTGTTTAAACAAGTTGTTTGAGTTTTTCAAAATATTTGGCCCCCATAACTACATATTATTTCGCAAAAATTAATATAATTACTACTAATTATGCCTGTTATTAAATAGTTTAATTAAAACTTTGATATGAATATTATATAATGCTTATTTTGCACAAAACATAAGTAAGATGCATTAAAAACTGCTCTTTATACAAGTTGTTTAAGATTTTCAACATTTTTTCCCTCATAACTATACATAATTTAATGAATATTAATTTAATTACTCCTAATTATGTCTATTAGAAGATTATCCAATTAACACTTCGATATGAACATTCTACGACGCTAATTTTGCACAGAATATAAGTAAGATGCAATGAAAACAGCTGTTTAAACAAGTTTGCTCCAGTTTTTCAAAATTTTGGCCCAATAACAACATATAATTTGATAAATATTAATTTAATTACTCCTAATTATGCCTGTTAGAAGATTATCCAATTAACACTTCGATATGAACATTCTACGACACTAATTTTGCACAGAATATAAATAAGATGTATTGAAAACAGCTGTTTAAACAAGTTTGCTTCAGTTTTTCAAACATTTTGGCCCAATAACAACATATAATATTGTAAATATTAATTTAGTTACTCTTAACTATGTCTATTAGAATATTATCTAATTAACACTTCGATATGAACATTCTACGGTACTAATTTTACACATAATATAAGTAAGATGTATTGAAAACAGCTGTTTAAACAAGTTTGCTTCAGTTTTTCAAAAATTTTGTCCCAAT
This sequence comes from Schoenoplectus tabernaemontani, assembly GCA_037127355.1. Taxonomy (NCBI): domain Eukaryota; kingdom Viridiplantae; phylum Streptophyta; class Magnoliopsida; order Poales; family Cyperaceae; genus Schoenoplectus; species Schoenoplectus tabernaemontani. The sequence continues at coordinate 20,845,095 of CM073748.1, read as the reverse complement.
AACAACATATAATTTCTTGAAAAATTACAATTACTCATAATGACGTTTATTATAAAATATTCCAATTAAAACTTCGATATGAATATTATATGACGACAATTTTGCACATAACGTAATAAGATGCATTTAAAACTGCTGTTTATACATGTTGTTTAAGATTTTCAACATTTTTGTCACATAACTACACTTAATTTCTTAAAAAATAACATAATTACTCATAATTATGACTATTAGAAGATTATATAATTAAAACTTTGATATGAACATCCTACGACACTAATTTTGCACAAAACATAAGTAAGAGGCATTAAAAACAGCTGTTTAAATAAGTTGTTTTACTTTTTCAAATTTATTGGCCGCATAACTACGCATAATTTCGTGCAAAATAATATAATTACTCCTAATTATGACTATTATAAATTTTTTTAATTAAAAATTTGAGATTAATATTACATGACGCTAATTTTGCACAAAACACAAGTAGGATGCATTTAAAAACTGCAGTTTATACATGTTGCTTAAGATTTTCAACATTTTTTTAGCTCATAACCACACATAATTTCTTGCAAATTAATTTAATTACTCATAATTATGCCTCTTAGAAGATTATCCAATAAGCACTTCGATATGAACATCCTACGACACTAATTTTGCACAAAACATAAGTAAGATGCATTAAAAACTGCTCTTTATACAAGTTTTTTAAGTTTCTAACAGTTTTTGCCTCATAACTATACATAATTTCATGAATATTAATTTAATTACTCCTAATTATGTCTATTAGAAGATTATCCAATTAACACTTCGATATGAACATTCTACGACGCTAATTTTGCACAGAATATAAGTAAGATGCATTGAAAATAGCTGTTTAAACAAGTTTGCTTCAGTTTTTCAAACTTTTTGGCCCAATAACAACATTTAATTTGATAAATATTAATTTAATTACTCCTAATTATGTCTATTAGAAGATTATCCAATTAAAACTTCGATATGAACATTCTACGACCCTAATTTTGCTCATAATATAAATAAGATGCATTGAAAAGAGCTGTTTAAACAAGTTTGCTTCAGTTTTTCAAACTTTTTGGCCCAATAACAACATATAATATTGTAAATATTAATTTAGTTACTCCTAATTATGTCTATTAGAAGATTATCTAATTAACACTTCGATATGAACATTCTACGATACTAATTTTGCACATAATATAAGTACGATGTATTGAAAACAGCTGTTTAAACAAGTTTGCTTCAGTTTTTCAAAAATTTTGTCCCAATAATAACATATAATTTCGTGAAAAAATACAATTACTCATAATGACGTTTATTATTAATTTTCCAATTAAAACTTTGATATGAATATTATATGACGCCAATTTTACGCATAACGTAAATAAGATGCATTTAAAACTGCTGTTTATACACGTTGTTTAAGATTTTCAACATTTTTTGTCACATAACTACACTTAATTTCTTAAAAATTAATATAATTACTCATAATTATGACTATTAGAAGATTATCCAATTAAAACTTTGATATGAACATCCTACGACAATATTTTTTCACAAAACATAAGTAAGATGCATTAAAAATAGTTGTTTAAACAAGTTGTTTGACTTTTTCAAATTTATTGGCCGCATAACTATGCATAATTTCGTGCAAAATAATATAATTACTCCTAATTATGACTATTATAAATTTTTTTAATTAAAACTTTGAGATGAATACTATATGACGCTAATTTTGAAAAAAAAAACACAAGTAGGATGCATTTAAAAACTGCAGTTTATACAGGTTGCTTAAGATTTTCAACATTTTTTATCTCATAACCACACATAGTTTCTTGAAAATTAATTTAATTACTCATAATCATGCCTTTTAGAAGATTATCCAATAAGCACTTCGATATGAACATCCTACGACACTAATTTTGCACAAAACATAATTAAGATGCATTAAAAACAGCTGTTTAAACAAGTTGTTTACATTTTTAAAATTATTGGCCGCATAACTACTTATAATTTCGTGCAAATTAATATAATTACTCATAATTATGACTATTATAATTTTTTTCAATTTAAACTTTGATATGAATATTATATTACGCTAATTTTGCAAAAAAACACTAGTAAGATGCATTTAAAACTGCTCTTTATACATGTTGCTTAAGATTTTCAATATTTTTTGTTTCATAACTACACATAATTTCTTGAAAATTAATTTAATTACTCCTAATTATGCCTATTAGAATATTATCCAATTAACACTTCGAGATGAACATTGTAAGACACTAATTTTGCACAAAGCATAAGTAAGATGCACCAAAAACAGCTGATTAAACAAGTTGTTTGACTTTTTCAAAAATTTTGGCCGCATAACTGCATATAATTTCGTATAAATTAATATAATTACTCCTATTTATGCCTTTTATATGGTTATCTATTTAAAACGTCGATATGAATATTCTATGACCCTAATTTTGCACAAAACATAAGTAAACCGCATTAAAAACTGTTGTATGACTTACTCAATGTTTTGGCCGTATAACTACACATAATTTTGTACAAATTAATATAATTACTCTTAATTACTTCTATTATAGTATTATTCAGTTAACACTTCGATGTGCATATTCTACGAACTAATTTTTTCTAAAACATAATTAAGATGAATTAGAAACTGTTATTTAAAAAAGTAGTTGAGTTTTTTTAATATTGTTTGCCTCATAACGTCACATAATTATGTAAAAAATAATGTAATTACTTCTAATTATGCCTATTAGAAGATTAGCCATTTAATACTTCGATAAAAACATTCTACTACACTAATTTTGCACGAAACATAAGTAAGATGCATTAAAAACTGTTGTTTAAACAAGTTGTTTGAGTTTTTCAAAATATTTGGCCCCATAACTACATATTATTTCGCAAAAATTAATATAATTACTACTAATTATGCCTGTTATTAAATAGTTTAATTAAAACTTTGATATGAATATTATATAATGCTTATTTTGCACAAAACATAAGTAAGATGCATTAAAAACTGCTCTTTATACAAGTTGTTTAAGATTTTCAACATTTTTTCCCTCATAACTATACATAATTTAATGAATATTAATTTAATTACTCCTAATTATGTCTATTAGAAGATTATCCAATTAACACTTCGATATGAACATTCTACGACGCTAATTTTGCACAGAATATAAGTAAGATGCAATGAAAACAGCTGTTTAAACAAGTTTGCTCCAGTTTTTCAAAATTTTGGCCCAATAACAACATATAATTTGATAAATATTAATTTAATTACTCCTAATTATGCCTGTTAGAAGATTATCCAATTAACACTTCGATATGAACATTCTACGACACTAATTTTGCACAGAATATAAATAAGATGTATTGAAAACAGCTGTTTAAACAAGTTTGCTTCAGTTTTTCAAACATTTTGGCCCAATAACAACATATAATATTGTAAATATTAATTTAGTTACTCTTAACTATGTCTATTAGAATATTATCTAATTAACACTTCGATATGAACATTCTTCGGTACTAATTTTACACATAATATAAGTAAGATGTATTGAAAACAGTTGTTTAAACAAGTTTGCTTCAGTTTTTCAAAAATTTTGTCCCAATAACAACATATAATTTCTTGAAAAATTACAATTACTCATAATGACGTTTATTATAAAATATTCCAATTAAAACTTCGATATGAATATTATATGACGACAATTTTGCACATAACGTAATAAGATGCATTTAAAACTGCTGTTTATACATGTTGTTTAAGATTTTCAACATTTTTGTCACATAACTACACTTAATTTCTTAAAAAATAACATAATTACTCATAATTATGACTATTAGAAGATTATATAATTAAAACTTTGATATGAACATCCTACGACACTAATTTTGCACAAAACATAAGTAAGATGCATTAAAAACAGCTGTTTAAATAAGTTGTTTTACTTTTTCAAATTTATTGGCCGCATAACTACGCATAATTTCGTGCAAAATAATATAATTACTCCTAATTATGACTATTATAAATTTTTTTAATTAAAAATTTGAGATTAATATTACATGACGCTAATTTTGCACAAAACACAAGTAGGATGCATTTAAAAACTGCAGTTTATACATGTTGCTTAAGATTTTCAACATTTTTTTAGCTCATAACCACACATAATTTCTTGCAAATTAATTTAATTACTCATAATTATGCCTCTTAGAAGATTATCCAATAAGCACTTCGATATGAACATCCTACGACACTAATTTTGCACAAAACATAAGTAAGATGCATTAAAAACTGCTCTTTATACAAGTTTTTTAAGTTTCTAACAGTTTTTGCCTCATAACTATACATAATTTCATGAATATTAATTTAATTACTCCTAATTATGTCTATTAGAAGATTATCCAATTAACACTTCGATATGAACATTCTACGACGCTAATTTTGCACAGAATATAAGTAAGATGCATTGAAAATAGCTGTTTAAACAAGTTTGCTTCAGTTTTTCAAACTTTTTGGCCCAATAACAACATTTAATTTGATAAATATTAATTTAATTACTCCTAATTATGTCTATTAGAAGATTATCCAATTAAAACTTCGATATGAACATTCTACGACCCTAATTTTGCTCATAATATAAATAAGATGCATTGAAAAGAGCTGTTTAAACAAGTTTGCTTCAGTTTTTCAAACTTTTTGGCCCAATAACAACATATAATATTGTAAATATTAATTTAGTTACTCCTAATTATGTCTATTAGAAGATTATCTAATTAACACTTCGATATGAACATTCTACGATACTAATTTTGCACATAATATAAGTACGATGTATTGAAAACAATTGTTTAAACAAGTTTGCTTCAGTTTTTCAAAAATTTGTCCCAATAATAACATATAATTTCGTGAAAAAATACAATTACTCATAATGACGTTTATTATTAATTTTCCAATTAAAACTTTGATATGAATATTATATGACGCCAATTTTACACATAACGTAAATAAGATGCATTTAAAACTGCTGTTTATACACGTTGTTTAAGATTTTCAACATTTTTTGTCACATAACTACACTTAATTTCTTAAAAATTAATATAATTACTCATAATTATGACTATTAGAAGATTATCCAATTAAAACTTTGATATGAACATCCTACGACACTATTTTTTCACAAAACATAAGTAAGATGCATTAAAAATAGTTGTTTAAACAAGTTGTTTGACTTTTTCAAATTTATTGGCCGCATAACTATGCATAATTTCGTGCAAAATAATATAATTACTCCTAATTATGACTATTATAAATTTTTTTAATTAAAACTTTGAGATGAATACTATATGACGCTAATTTTGAAAAAAAAAACACAAGTAGGATGCATTTAAAAACTGCAGTTTATACAGGTTGCTTAAGATTTTCAACATTTTTTATCTCATAACCACACATAGTTTCTTGAAAATTAATTTAATTACTCATAATCATGCCTTTTAGAAGATTATCCAATAAGCACTTCGATATGAACATCCTACGACACTAATTTTGCACAAAACATAATTAAGATGCATTAAAAACAGCTGTTTAAACAAGTTGTTTACATTTTTAAAATTATTGGCCGCATAACTACTTATAATTTCGTGCAAATTAATATAATTACTCATAATTATGACTATTATAATTTTTTTCAATTTAAACTTTGATATGAATATTATATTACGCTAATTTTGCAAAAAAACACTAGTAAGATGCATTTAAAACTGCTCTTTATACATGTTGCTTAAGATTTTCAATATTTTTTGTTTCATAACTACACATAATTTCTTGAAAATTAATTTAATTACTCCTAATTATGCCTATTAGAATATTATCCAATTAACACTTCGAGATGAACATTGTAAGACACTAATTTTGCACAAAGCATAAGTAAGATGCACCAAAAACAGTGATTAAACAAGTTGTTTGACTTTTTCAAAAATTTTGGCCGCATAACTGCATATAATTTCGTATAAATTAATATAATTACTCCTATTTATGCCTTTTATATGGTTATCTATTTAAAACGTCGATATGAATATTCTATGACCCTAATTTTGCACAAAACATAAGTAAACCGCATTAAAAACTGTTGTATGACTTACTCAATGTTTTGGCCGTATAACTACACATAATTTTGTACAAATTAATATAATTACTCTTAATTACTTCTATTATAGTATTATTCAGTTAACACTTCGATGTGCATATTCTACGAACTAATTTTTTCTAAAACATAATTAAGATGAATTAGAAACTGTTATTTAAAAAAGTAGTTGAGTTTTTTTAATATTGTTTGCCTCATAACGTCACATAATTATGTAAAAAATAATGTAATTACTTCTAATTATGCCTATTAGAAGATTAGCCATTTAATACTTCGATAAAAACATTCTACTACACTAATTTTGCACGAAACATAAGTAAGATGCATTAAAAACTGTTGTTTAAACAAGTTGTTTGAGTTTTTCAAAATATTTGGCCCCATAACTACATATTATTTCGCAAAAATTAATATAATTACTACTAATTATGCCTGTTATTAAATAGTTTAATTAAAACTTTGATATGAATATTATATAATGCTTATTTTGCACAAAACATAAGTAAGATGCATTAAAAACTGCTCTTTATACAAGTTGTTTAAGATTTTCAACATTTTTTCCCTCATAACTATACATAATTTAATGAATATTAATTTAATTACTCCTAATTATGTCTATTAGAAGATTATCCAATTAACACTTCGATATGAACATTCTACGACGCTAATTTTGCACAGAATATAAGTAAGATGCAATGAAAACAAATGTTTAAACAAGTTTGCTCCAGTTTTTCAAAATTTTGGCCCAATAACAACATATAATTTGATAAATATTAATTTAATTACTCCTAATTATGCCTGTTAGAAGATTATCCAATTAACACTTCGATATGAACATTCTACGACACTAATTTTGCACAGAATATAAATAAGATGTATTGAAAACAAATTGTTTAAACAAGTTTGCTTCAGTTTTTCAAACATTTTGGCCCAATAACAACATATAATATTGTAAATATTAATTTAGTTACTCTTAACTATGTCTATTAGAATATTATCTAATTAACACTTCGATATGAACATTCTTCGGTACTAATTTTACACATAATATAAGTAAGATGTATTGAAAACAAATGTTTAAACAAGTTTGCTTCAGTTTTTCAAAAATTTTGTCCCAATAACAACATATAATTTCTTGAAAAATTACAATTACTCATAATGACGTTTATTATAAAATATTCCAATTAAAACTTCGATATGAATATTATATGACGACAATTTTGCACATAACGTAATAAGATGCATTTAAAACTGCTGTTTATACATGTTGTTTAAGATTTTCAACATTTTTGTCACATAACTACACTTAATTTCTTAAAAATTAACATAATTACTCATAATTATGACTATTAGAAGATTATATAATTAAAACTTTGATATAAACATCCTACGACACTAATTTTGCACAAAACATAAATAAGATGCATTAAAAACAGCTGTTTAAATAAGTTGTTTTACTTTTTCAAATTTATTGGCCGCATAACTACGCATAATTTCGTGCAAAATAATATAATTACTCCTAATTATGACTATTATAAATTTTTTTAATTAAAACTTTGAGATTAATATTACATGACGCTAATTTTGCACAAAACACAAGTAGGATGCATTTAAAAACTGCAGTTTATACATGTTGCTTAAGATTTTCAACATTTTTTTAGCTCATAACCACACATAATTTCTTGCAAATTAATTTAATTACTCATAATTATGCCTCTTAGAAGATTATCCAATAAGCACTTCGATATGAACATCCTACGACACTAATTTTGCACAAAACATAAGTAAGATGCATTAAAAACTGCTCTTTATACAAGTTTTTTAAGTTTCTAACAGTTTTTGCCTCATAACTATACATAATTTCATGAATATTAATTTAATTACTCCTAATTATGTCTATTAGAAGATTATCCAATTAACACTTCGATATGAACATTCTACGACGCTAATTTTGCACAGAATATAATTAAGATGCATTGAAAATAGCTGTTTAAAAAAGTTTGCTTCAGTTTTTCAAACTTTTTGGCCCAATAACAACATTTAATTTGATAAATATTAAATTAATTACTCCTAATTATGTCTATTAGAAGATTATCTAATTAACACTTCGATATGAACATTCTACGACACTAATTTTGCACAGAATATAAATAAGATGCATTGAAGACAGTTGTTTAAACAAGTTTGCTTCAGTTTTTCAAACTTTTTGGCCCTATAACAACATATAATATTCGAAATATTAATTTAGTTACTCCTAATTATGTCTATTAGAAGATTATCTAATTAAAATTTCGATATGAACATTCTACGATACTAATTTTGCACATAATATAAGTAAGTATTGAAAACAGCTGTTTAAACAAGTTTGCTTCAGTTTTTCAAAATTTTTGTCCCAATAACAACATATAATTTCGTGAAAAATTACAATTACTCATAATGACGTTTATTATAAAATTTTCCAATTAAAACTTCGATATGAATATTATATGACGCCAATTTTACACATAACGTAAATAAGATGCATTTAAAACTGCTGTTTATACACGTTGTTTAAGATTTTCAACATTTTTTATCACATAACTACACTTAATTTCTTAAAAATTAATATAATTACTCATAATTATGACTATTAGAAGATTATCCAATTAAAACTTTGATATGAACATCCTACGATACTAATTTTGCACAAAACATAAGTAAGATGCATTAAAAATAGCTGTTTAAATAAGTTGTTTGACTTTTTCAAATTTATTGGCCGCATAACTACGCATAATTTCGTGCAAAATAATATAATTACTCCTAATTATGACTATTATAATTTTTTTTAATTAAAACTTTGAGATGAATATTATATGACGATAATTTAAAAAAAAAACACAAGTAGGATGCATTTAAAAACTGCAGTTTATACAGGTTGCTTAAGATTTTCAACATTTTTTATCTCATAACCACACATAATTTCTTGAAAATTAATTTAATTACTCATAATTATGCCTTTTAGAAGATTATCCAATAAGCACTTCGATATGAACATCCTACGACACTAATTTTGCACAAAACATAATTAAGATGCATTAAAAACAGCTGTTTAAACAAGTTGTTTACATTTTTAAAATTATTGGCCGCATAACTACTTATAATTTCGTGCAAATTAATATAATTACTCATAATTATGACTATTATATTTTTTTTCAATTTTAACTTTGATATGAATATATATTACGCTAATTTTGCAAAAAAACACAAGTAAGATGCATTTAAAACTACTCTTTATACATGTTGCTTAAGATTTTCAATATTTTTTGTTTCATAACTACACATAATTTCTTGAAAATTAATTTAATTACTCCTAATTATGCCTATTAGAATATTATCCAATTAACACCTCGAGATGAACATTGTAAGACACTAATTTTGCACAAAGCATAAGTAAGATGCACCAAAAACAGCTGATTAAACAAGTTGTTTGACTTTTTCAAAAATTTTGGCCGCATAACTGCATATAATTTCGTATAAATTAATATAATTACTCCTATTTATGCCTTTTATATGGTTATCTATTTAAAACGTCGATATGAATATTCTATGACCCTAATTTTGCACAAAACATAAGTAAACCGCATTAAAAACTGTTGTTTGACTTACTCAATGTTTTGGCCGTATAACTACACATAATTTTGTACAAATTAATATAATTACTCTTAATTACTTCTATTATAGTATTATTCAGTTAACACTTCGATGTGCATATTCTACGAACTAATTTTTTCTAAAACATAATTAAGATGAATTAGAAACTGTTATTTAAAAAAGTAGTTGAGTTTTTTTAATATTGTTTGCCTCATAACGTCACATAATTATGTAAAAAATAATGTAATTACTGCTAATTATGCCTATTAGAAGATTAGCCATTTAATACTTCGATTTGAACATTCTACTACACTAATTTTGCACGAAACATAAGTAAGATGCATTAAAAACTGTTGTTTAAACAAGTTGTTTGAGTTTTTCAAAATATTTGGCCCCATAACTACATATTATTTCGCAAAAATTAATATAATTAATACTAATTATGCATGTTATTAAATAGTTTGATTAAAACTTTGATATGAATATTATATAATGCTTATTTTGCACAAAACATATGTAAGATGCATTAAAAACTGCTCTTTATACAAGTTGTTTAAGATTTTCAACATTTTTTTCCTCATAACTATACATAATTTAATGAATTTTAATTTAATTACTCCTAATTATGTCTATTAGAAGATTATCCAATTAACTTCGATATGAACATTCTACGACGCTAATTTTGCACAGAATATAAGTAAGATGCATTGAAAACAACTGTTTAAACAAGTTTGCTCCAGTTTTTCAAAATTTTGGCCCAATAACAACATATAATTTGATAAATATTAATTTAATTACTCCTAATTATGTCTGTTAGAAGATTATCCACTTAACACTTCGATATGAACATTCTACGACACTAATTTTGCACGAATATAATATAAATAAGATGTATTGAAAACAAATTGTTTAAACAAGTTTGCTTCAGTTTTTCAAACATTTTGGCCCAATAACAACATATAATATTGTAAATATTAATTTAGTTACTCTTAACTATGTCTATTAGAATATTATCTAATTAACACTTCGATATGAACATTCTACGGTACTAATTTTACACATAATATAAGTAAGATGTATTGAAAACAAATTGTTTAAACAAGTTTGCTTCAGCTTTTTCAAAAAATTTGTCCCAATAACAACATATAATTTCTTGAAAAATTACAATTACTCATAATGACGTTTATTATAAAATATTCCAATTAAAACTTCGATATGAATATTATATGACGACAATTTTGCACATAACGTAAATAAGATGCATTTAAAACTGCTGTTTATACATGTTGTTTAAGATTTTCAACATTTTTGTCACATAACTACACTTAATTTCTTAAAAATTAACATAATTACTCATAATTATGACTATTAGAAGATTATATAATTAAAACTTTGATATGAACATCCTACGACACTAATTTTGCACAAAACATAACTAAAATGCATTAAAAACAGCTGTTTAAATAAGTTGTTTTACTTTTTTAAATTTATTGGCCGCATAACTACGCATAATTTCGTGCAAAATAATATAATTACTCCTAATTATGACTATTATAAATTTTTTTAATTAAAACTTTGAGATGAATATCATATGACGCTAATTTTGCAAAAAACACAAGTAGGATGCATTTAAAAACTGCAGTTTATACAGGTTGCTTAAGATTTTCAACATTTTTTATCTCATAACCACACATAATTTCTTTAAAATTAATTTAATTACTCATAATCATGCCTTTTAGAAGATTATCCAATAAGCACTTCGATATGAACATCCTACGACACTAATTTTGCACAAAACATAAGATGCATTAAAAACAGTTGTTTAAACAAGTTGTTTACATTTTTAAAATTATTGGCCGCATAACTACGCATAATTTCGTGCAAATTAATATATTTACTCATAATTATGACTATGATAATTTTTTTCAATTTAAACTTTGATATGAATATTATATTACGCTAATTTTGCAAAAAAACACTAGTAAGATGCATTTAAAACTGCTCTTTATGCATGTTGCTTAAGATTTTCAATATTTTTTGTTTCATAACTACATATAATTTCTTGAAAATTAATTTAATTACTCTTAATTATGTCAATTAGAGTATTATCTAATTAACTAATTAACACTTCGATATGAACATTGTAAGACACTAATTTTGCACAAAGCATAAGTAAGATGCACCAAAAACAGCTGTTTAAACAAGTTGTTTGAGTTTTTCAAAAATTTTGGCCGCATAACTGCATATAATTTCTTATAAATTAATATAATTACTCCTATTTATGCCTTTTATATGGTTGTCCATATAAAACGTCGATATGAATATTCTATGACTCTAATTTTGCATAAAACATAAGTAAAACTGTAGTTTGACTTACTCAAAGTTTTGGCATCATAACTACACAAAATTTCGTATAAATTAATATAATTACTCCTAATTACTTCTATTATAGTATTATTCTATTAACACTTCGATGTGCATATTCTACGATAATATTTTTTTCTAAAACATAATTAAGATGAATTAGAAACAATTATTTAAAAAATAGTCGAGTTTTTTTAACATTTTTGGCCTCATAACGTCACATAATTATGTAAACAATATTATAATTACTCCTAATTATGCCTATTAGAAGATTATCCATTTAATACTTCGATATGAACATTCTACTACACTAATTTTGCACGGAACATAAGTAAGATGCATTAAAAACTATTGTTTAAACAAGTTGTTTGACTTTTTCAAAATATTTGGCCCCATAACTACATACCGTTTCACAAAAATTAATATAATTACTACTAATTATGCCTGTTATTAAATAATCTAATTAAAATTTTGATATGAATATTATATAACGCTTATTTTGCACAAAACATAAGTATGATGCATTAAAAACTGCTCTTTATACAATTTATTTAAGATTTTCAACATTTTTGGCCTCATAACGTCACATAATTATGTAAAAAAATAATGTAATTACTCCTAATTATGCCTATTAGAAGATTAGCCATTTAATACTTCGATATGAACATTCTACTACACTAATTTTGCACGAAACATAAGTAAGATGCATTAAAAACTGTTGTTTAAACAAGTTGTTTGAGTTTTTCAAAGTATTTGGCCCCATAACTACATATTATTTCATAAAAATTAATATAATTACTACTAATTATTCCTGTTATTAAATAATCTAATTAAAAGTTTGATATGAATATTATATAACACTTATTTTGCACAAAACATAAGTAAGATTCATTAAAAACTGCTCTTTATACAAGTTATTTAAGATTTTTAACATTTTTTGCCTCATAACTACACATAATTTCGTGAATATTAATTTAATTACTCTTAATTATATATATTAAAAGATTATCTAATTAACACTTCAATATGAATATTCTATGATACTAATTTGTTACATAATATAAGTAAGATGTATTGAAAACAGCTGTTTAAACAAGTTTGCTTCCGTTTTTCAAAAAAATTGTCCCAATAACCACATATAATTTCGTGAAAAAATTATAATTACTCATAATTACGTTTATTATAAAATTTTCCAATTAAAACTTCGATATGAATATGATATGACGCTAATTTTGCATATAACGTAAGTAAGATGCATTTAAAACTGCTGTTTATACATGTTGTTTAAGATTTTCAATATATTTTGCCACATAACTACACTTAATTTCTTGAAAATTAATATAATTACTCGTAATTATGATTATTAGAAGATTATCCAATTAAAAATTTCATGTGAACATCCTACGATACTAATTTTGCACAAAACATAAGTAAGATGCATTAAAAACAACTGTTTAAACAAGTTGTTTGACTTTTTCAAAATTATTGGCCGCATAACTATAAATAATTTCGTGAAAAATAATATAATTACTCCTAATTATGACTGTTATTATTTTTTTCAATTAAAACTTTGAGATGAATATTATATGACGCCAATTTTGCACAAAACACAAGTAGGATGCATTTAAAAACTGCAGTTTATACAGGTTGCTTAAGATTTTTAATATTTTTTGCCTCATAACCACACATAATTTCTTAAAAATTAATTTAATTACTCATAATTATGCCTCTTAGAAGATTATCCAATAAGTGCTTCGATATGAACATCCCACGACACTAATTTTGCACAAAACATAAGTAAGATGCATTAAAAACAGCTGTTTAAATAAGTTGTTTACATTTTTAAAATTATTGCCCGCATAACTACGCATAATTTCATAAAAATTAATATAATTACTCCTAATTATGACTATTATAATTTTTTTCAATTAAAACTTTGATATGAATATTATATAACGCTAATTTTGCAAAAAACACAAGTAAGATGCATTTAAAACTGTTGTTTATAAATGTTGTTTAAGATTTTCAATATATTTTATCTCATAACTACACATAATTTCTTGAAAATTAATTTAATTACTCCTAATTATGTCTATTAGAATATTATCCAATTAACACTTCGATATGAACATTGTAAGACACTAATTTTGTACAAAGCTAAGATGCACTAAAAACTGCTGTTTAAACAAGTTGTTTGAGTTTTTCAAATTTTTTTGGCCGCATAACTGCATATAATTTCGTATAAATTAATATAATTACTCCTATTTTTGCCTTTTATTTGGTTGTCCATTTAAAATGTCGATATGAATATTCTATGACTCTAATTTTGCACAAAACATAAGTAAGCTCCATTAAAAACTGTTGTTTGACTTACTCAATGTTTTGGCCGCATAACTACACATAATTTCGTACAAATTAATATAATTACTCCTAATTACTTCTATTATAATATTATTCAATTAACACTTCGATGTGCATATTCTACGACACAATATTTTTCTAAAACATAAGTAAGATGCATTAGAAATTGTTGTTTAAATAATTTATTTGAGTTTTTCAAAATATTTGGCCTCATAACTACATATTATTTTGCAAAAATTAATATAATTACTACCAATTATGCCTGTTATTAAATAGACTAATTAAAACTTTAATATGAATATTATATAACACTTATTTTGCACAAAAACATAAGTAAGATGCATTGGAAACTTCTCTTTATACAAGTTGTTGAAGATTTTCAACATTTTTTGCCTCATAACAGCACATAATTTCGTGAATATTAATTTAATTACTCCTAATTATGTCCATTAGAAGATTATCTAATTAACACTTCGATATGAATATTCTACGATACTAATTTTACACAAAATATAAGTAAGATGCATTGAAAACAACTGTTTAAACAAGTTTGCTTCAGTTTTTCAATCTTTTTGGCCCAATAATAACATATAATTTTGTAAATATTAATTTAGTTACTCCTAATTATGTCTATTGGAAGATTATCTAATTAACACTTCAATATAAACATTCTATGATACTAATTTTGCACATAATATAAGCAAGATGTATTGAAAACAACTGTTTAAACAAGTTTTCTTCAGTTTTTCAAAATTTTTGTCCCAATAACAACATATAATTTCATGAAAAAATTATAATTACTCATGATTACGTTTATTATAAAATTTTCCAATTAAAACTTCGATATGAATATGATATGACGCCAATTTTGCACATAATGTAAGTAAGATGCATTAAAAACTGCTATTTATACATGTTGTTTATGATTTGTATTATTTTTTGCCACATAACTACACTTAATTTCTTGAAAATTAATATAATTACTCATAATTATGACTATTAGAAGATTATACAATTAAAACTTTGATATGAACATCCTACGACACTAATTTTGCACAAAACATAAGTAAGATGTATTAAAAACAACTGTTTAAACAAGTTGTTTGACTTTTTCAAAATTGTTGGCCGCATAACTACGCATAATTTCGAGCAAAATAATATAATTACTCCTAATTATGACCATTATAATTTTTTTCAATTAAAACTTTGACATGAATATTACATGACGCTAATTTTGCACAAAACACAAGTAGGATGCATTTAAAAACTGCAGTTTATACAGGTTGCATAAGATTTTTAATATTTTTTACCTCATAACCACATATAATTTCTTGCAAATTAATTTAAGTACTCATAATTATGCCTCTTAGAAGATTATCTAATAAGAACTTCGATATGAACATTTTACCACACTAATTTTGAACAAAACATAAGTAAGATGCATTAAAAATAGTTGTTTAGACAAGTTCTTTATATTTTTAAAATTATCGGCCGTATAACTACGCATAATTTCATGCAAATTAATATAATTACTCCTAATTATGACTATTATAATTTTTTTCAATAAAAACTTTGATATGAATATTATATGACGCTAATTTTACACAAAATACTAGTAAGATGTATTTAAAACTGCTGTTTATAATGTTGTTTAAGATTTTTAATATTTTTTATCACATAACTACACATAATTTCTTGAAAATTAATTTAATTACTTTTAATTATGTCCATTATGAATATTCTACGACCGCATTAGAAACTGTTGTTTAAAAAAGTTATTCGAGTTTTTAAAAAAAATTATCCTCATAACTACACATAATTTCATAAAAAAATAACTATTAGAAGATTATCCAATTTAAACTTCGATATGAATATTGTACGACACTAATTCTGCACAAACATAAGTAATATGCGCTAAAAACAGCTCTTTAAACAAGTTGTTTGAGTTTTTCAAATTTTTGGCCGCATAACTGCATATAATTTCATAAAAATTAATGTAATTAGTCTTAATTATGCCTTTTATAAGATTGTCCATTTAAAATGTTGATATGAATATTCTATGACTCTAATTTTGCACAAAACTTAAATAAGCTGCATTAAAAACTGTTGTTTAAAAATGTTGTTTGACTTATTCAAAATTTTGCCGCATAACTACACTTAATTTCGTAATAATCAATATTATTACTCCTAATTATGCCTTTTATAAGTTTATCCATTTAAAATACCGATATGAATATTCTATGACTTTAATTTCGCACAAAACATAAGTATGCTGCATTAAAAACCGTTGTCTAAAATTTTTGTTTGACTTATTCAAAATTTTGGCCGCATAACTACACATAATTTCATACAAATTAATATAATTACTCCTAATTATTTCTATTATAATACTATTCAATTAACACTTCGATGTGAATATTCTACCACACTAATTTTTACTAAAACATAATTAAGATGAATTAGAAAGTGTTATTTAAAAAAGTAATTTGAGTTTTTTAATATTTTTGGCCTCGTAACGACACATAAATATGTAAAGAATATTGTAATTACTCCTAATTATGCCTATTAGAAGATTATCTATTTAACACTTTGATATGAAAATTTTGCACAAAACAAAAATAAGATGCATTAAAAACTGTCGTTTAAACAAGTTGTTTGAGTTTTTCAAAATATTTGGCCCCATAACTATATATTATTTCGCAAAAATTAATATAATTACTACTAAATATGTCTGTTATTAAATAGTCTAATTAAAACTTTGATATGAATATTATATAATGCTTATTTTGCACAAAACATAAGTAAGATGCATTAAAAACTGCTCTTTATACAAGTTGTTTAAGATTTTCAACATTTTTTGCCTCATAACTATACATAATTTCATGAATATTAATTTAATTACTCTTAATTATGTCTATTAGAAGATTATCCAATTAACACTTCGATATGAACATTCTACGACGCTAATTTTGCACATAATATAAGTAAGATGCATTGAAAACAGCTGTTTAAATAAGTTTGCTTCAGTTTTCTAAAATTTTTGGCTCAATAACACATATTATTTCGTAAATATTAATTAACTGCTCCTAATTATATCTATTAGAAGATTATCCAATTAAAACTTCGATATGAACAAACTACGACACTAATTTAGCATATAATATAAGTAGGATGCATTGAAAATAACTGTTTAAACAAGTTTTCTTCAGTTTTTCAAAATTTTTAGCCCAATAACAACATATAATTTCATGAAAAAATTATAATTTCTTCTAATACATCTATTTTAAAATTTACCATTACAAATCGATATGAATATTATATGACGCTAATTTTACTCAAAACGTAAGTAAGATGCATTAAAACTTGAAACGCTCTTTATACATGTTGTTTATGATTTTTAATATTTTTGCCACCTAAATACACATAATTTCTTAAAAATTACTATAATTACTCATAATTATGCCTATTAGAAGATTATCTAATTAAAACTTTGAGATGAACATACTACGATAGTAATTTTGCACAAAACATAAGTAAGATGCATTAAAAACAACTGTTTTAATAAGTTGTTTAAGTTTTTCAAATTTTTTTGGCCGCATAACTACGTATAATTTCGTAAAAATTATTATAATTACTCCTAATTATGACTAATATAATTTTTTTCAATTAAAACTTTGATTTGAATATTATATGACGCTAATTTTGCACAAAACAGAAGTAAGATGCATTTATAAACTGTTGTTTAAGATTTTTAATATTTTCTGCCTCATAACTATATATAATTTCTTAAAAATTACTTTAATAACTCATAATTATGTCTATTAGAAGATTATCCAATTAAGACTTCGATATGAACATCCTACGATACTAATTTAGCACATATTATAAGTAAGATGTATTGAAAACAACTGTTTAAACAAGTTTTCTTCAGTTTTTCAAAAAATTTGTCCCAATAACAACATATAATTTCGTGAACAAATCATAATTACTCAGAATTATATTTATTATAAAATTTTCCAATTAAAATTTAATATGAATATTATATGAAGCCAATTTTGCACATTACATAAGTAAAATGCATTAAAAACTGTTGTTTATACATATTGTTTAAGATTTTTAATATTTTTTGTCTCATGACTATACATAATTTCTTAAAAATTAATCTAATTACTCATAATTATGACTATTAGAAGATTATCAAATTAAAACTTTAATATGAACATCCTACGACACTAATTTTGCACAAAACATAAGTAAGATGCATTAAAAATAGTTGTTTAATCAAGTTGTTTGAGTTTTTAAAAAAAATTGACTCTATAACTACGTATAATTTCATATTAATTAATATAATTACTCATAATTACGCCTAATATAAAATTACCCAGATGAAATTTCGATATGAATATTATATGACACTAATTTTACATAAAACATAAGTAAGATGCATTAAAAATTGTTATTTATACATGTTGTTTAAGATTTTTAATATTTTTACCTCATAACCACACATAATTTCTTGAAAATTAATTTAATTACTCATAATTATGACTCTTAGAAGATTATACAATAAGAACTTCGATATGAACATCCTACGACACTATTTTTGCACAAAACATAAATAAGCTGCATTAAAAACTGTTGTTTAAAAATATTGTTTGACTTATTCAAAATTTTGGCCGCATAACTACACATAATTTCGTAAAAATTAATATAATTACTCCTTATTATGTTTTTTATAAGTCAGTCCATTTAAAATACTGATATGAATATTCTATGACTTTAATTTTGCACAAAACATAGTAAGCTCCTTTAAAAACAATTGTTTAAAAACTTTGTTTGACTTATTCAAAATTTTTGCCGCATAACTACACATAATTTCATACAAATTAATATAATTACTCCTAATTACTTCTATTAAAATATTATTCAATTAACACTTCGATGTAAATATTCTACGATACTAATTTTTTCTTAAACATAATTAAGATGAATTAGAAACTGTTATTTAAAAAAATAGTTTGAGTTTTTTAAAAATTTTGAGCTCATAAATACACATAATTATGTAAAAATTAATGTAATTATTCTTAATTATGATTATTGGAAGATTATCTATTTAACCCATCGATATGAACATTCTACTAAGTAAGATGCATTGAAAATAACTGTTTAAACAAGTTTTCTTTAGTTTTACAAAACTTTTTGCACAATAATAACATATAATTTTGTAAATATTAATTTAATTACTCCTAGTTATGTCTATTAGAAGATTATCTAATTAACACTTCGATATGAACATTCTACGACACTAATTTTTCACAAAATATAGGTAAGATGCACTAAAAACAGTTATTTAAACAAGTTGTTTGAGTTTTTCAAAACAATTACCGCATAATAACATATAATTTCATACAAATTAACATAATTACTCTTAATTATGCCTAATATAAAATTTCCCAGTTAAAATTTCAATATAAATATTATATGACGCTAATTTTGCACAAAACGTAAGTAAGATGCATTAAAAACTGCTATTTATACAAATTATTTCAGATTTTCAACATTTATTTCCTCATGACTACATATAATTTCATGAAATTTAATATAATTACTCCTAATTAAGACTATTAGAAAATTATTCATTTAACACATTGAAATGAATATTCTACGACACTAATTTTGCACAGAACATAAGTAAGATGCATTGAAAACAGCTGTTTAAATAAGTTTGCTTCAGTTTTTCAAAAAATTTGGCACCGTAACTATCTATAATTTCATAAAAATTAATATAATTACACCTACCATAAAATTATCCTATTAAAACTTCAATATGAATATTATATGACGTTAATTTTGCACAAAACATAAGTAAGATGGGTTAAAAATTCCTATTTATACAAGTTGTTTAAGATTTGAAATATTTTTTGCTTCATAATTGCACATAATTTCATAAAAAATAATATAATAATTCATAATTATGTCTATTATAAGATTATCTAATTAGCACTTCGATATGGCCATCCTACGACACTAATTTTGCACAAAACATAAGTAAGATGCATTAAAAATAGCTGTTTAAACAAGTTGTTTGACTTTTTCAAAGTTATTGGCCGCATAATTTCGTACAAATTAATATAATTACTCCTAATTTTGACTATTATAAATGTTTTTAATTAAAACTTTGATTTGAATATTATATGATGCTAATTTTGCACAAAATACAATTAAGAATCTTTTACAAACTACTGTTTATACAGGTTGTTTAAGATTTTCAATATTTTTTATCTCATAACTAAACATAATTTCTTAAAAATTAATTTAATTACACATCATTATATCTATTAGAAGATTATCCAATTAAGACTTCGATATGAACATCCTACGATATTAATTTTACATAAAATATGAGTAAGATGCATGAAAATAACTGTTACATGTTGTTTGAGTTTTTTTAAAAAATTACCGCATGACTATGTATAATTTCATAAAAATTATTATACTTAATCCTAATTATGACTTTTATAATATTTTTGAATTAAAACATTGATATGAAGATTCTACAACACTAGTTTTGACACAAAACATAAGTATGATGCTTTGAAAAGAGCTGTTTAAACAAGTTATTTAAGTTTACAAAATATTTAGCTGCATAACTACATATAATTTTATAAAAATTAATATAATTACTCTCAATTATGCCTATTATAAGATTAT
This sequence comes from Schoenoplectus tabernaemontani, assembly GCA_037127355.1. Lineage (NCBI taxonomy): Eukaryota > Viridiplantae > Streptophyta > Magnoliopsida > Poales > Cyperaceae > Schoenoplectus > Schoenoplectus tabernaemontani. The sequence goes on along the minus strand of CM073748.1, from coordinate 20,823,853 downwards.
TTAATTAACACTTCGATATGAATATTCTACGACGCTAATTTCTCCCAAAACATAAGTAAGATGCATTAGAAACTGCTGTTTAAGACAGTTATTCGAGTTTTTAAACATTTTTATCCTCATAACTACACATAATTTTGTAAAAATTAACATAATCATTCCTAATTATGTCTATTAGAAGATTATCTAATTAACACTTCGATTTGAATATTATACGATACTAATTTTACATAAAACATAAGCAATATGCACTAAAACTAGCTGTTTAAACAAGTTGTTTGAGTTTTTCAAAAAAATTGACCACATAACTGTTGGGTTTTGGTCCAACCAAATCCCGTTAAGGCTTAAGCTGCGGACAGACCGTAAAATAAATTTTTTATTTCTACTTAAGTTAGGGATTAAAGTATATCAGATGATTACCAAGAGATATACACATTTAATTCTTTACAAAAGACAGTAAAATATTATTTTACTTCTAACTTAAGAGAAGGATTAAAGCGGTATGTCGGATGATTACTGAGAGATACACACCTCTTTAAACATGTATATATCTACTCCATAATTGATTTCTAAAATATTAATCTACTTAACAATTAAATAGATTAATATAAGATTTTATACCTCATTTCCAAATTTTAATTGGAATGAAAATCGACTTATCTCGGAGTATCACATGTGTGATACCTCTGTAGGTTATCCACCAGGACTGACCAAAGAGTGGCTTATTTCTTTTGCCAGAAATACCGTAAACTGCGGTTTCTCGCAAAAAGACTATTCACCGAGAAAAAGATGAAATAGTACTATTCATGACTCGCAGTTATTCTGTTTCATAAATGTGCAGAAATACCGTAATTTTCGTAAAAACATTATTCACCGATCCCGTGAATTCTGAAACAACCGTATACCGAGAAAGAGAGAATATAGAACTGAATTTTATGTTTTTCTCTCTCATCCCACCCTTCTATTTATTGTCTTTCAAAAAGTTTGTCAAAATTACCAAAATGCCATTAAAGTTTGGCCAAATTACCAAAATGCCATTACTTATTTTCCAAGAATATAAAGTTTGTCAAAATTACCAAAATGCCATTACTTATTTTGCAAGAATATAAAGTTGGTCAAAATTACCAAAATACCATTACTTGTTTTGTAAGAATATAAAGTTGGCCAAATTTATAAGTTTGTCATTGGCCTATTTTAGGCCTTTTTGATTTTGTGTTTTTTGGGCATTTTTTGATTTTGGGCTTTTAATTATTAATTAAGGCTTTAATTATTAATGGACTTTCAACCCAAAATTCAAATCCATAATTAACATTTAAAATCGAAATCAAATATATATATAATTATCATGTACAATTATATTTGTCTCGGTTGTTATTTCGGTGAATTTATACGACGTGTCCAACGCGTTATAAATTTAATCTAATTTTTGTTTCTTATCATCTCTATGACAATTATAACTTAATTATATCATATATAATTAATTATAACCATCTTATTATTAATTATAAATAATTTATAATTAATCAATAAGATTTTTTGATCAACTCCTATACGGTGTGACTTGACATAATCCGTGTTATGTTGGTAAATAGAGTTAAAACCATTTTAACCTCTATAATCATAGGAGGCATCTGAAAGAATGCACTATGACCATCCAATTACACAGATGATACTGTACTATACAATATCATGATCCAGTAAACTATTTATTTGTGTTTAATTCTTGTGTTTCATAATTATCAGATCAGTTTCAAGGTAGGTATGTGTCATCTTTGCAAACTTAATCTTTTCTTGATCCTGAGTAAATTATTAAATATAATTACTCTTATAATTATACTACTAGAAGATAATCTTACTCTATCAAGGGGCCCAGTGATGCTATAACTCGTATAGAGATACATGGGATAATAATACTTTTAGCGAACCATCTCTTCCTCCGCATAAGTTACGTATACCGAAGAGCTACTTTTATAGCCACCTTTTACGGATAACGTTTGGTAGAATTGTGTACATACATATCTTATGTAGGAAAGATGAATACCTCATACTTTAGAATTTAACACTGAATGAAAGCATTAATGACACAAACACAATTCCATTTAATGTTTCATTCGGGGTCAGTCAAATACGATGTTCCTGAAACATCTATCTATGTGATTAAAATGACAACTCTTTGTCTATGGTATGTAAAACTTGACCATCATTTAATCTACATACTAATCTGATAGCGGTTAATTAGTGTTCCTGCTAATTATCTCGGTTAGTGACTTTTAATAGTATATTTTATATTATGAAGTTTCATAATTTCAGTCATGAATTCAGAATGATTCATAAATTCAATAATACTCAAGGAAATAAAATATCATTTAAATATCCAATTCATGAACAAAGCTTTATATAATAAATTTATCGTATCATTGACTTTAAGATTATTATAAACTAACAATCTCCCACTTAAGCTTGGAGTCAATCATATTGAGTCCGGCCTTATACAAATCTTTTTATTCTATAAATCTCTCAGATATAAAGAAAATCTCACATCCAATCTCCTATGTGTCTCAAACCTGTAGAAGATGTGTGCAACTGGTGCTTGGCTTGAGGTAGAGGTTTTGTAAGTGGATCAGTTGTATTGCCGATAGTGTCAATTTTATAAATCTTTACATCGCCTCTATTTACGATTTCTCGTATGAGGTGATAACGTCTGTGTAACCACTTACCATGAGCTGCGAGTCACCACCGTAGACGAGAAACATATCTTTAATTTTCTCAAGTACTTAAGGATATTTTTTACAGCATTCCAATGCTTCATGCCTGGTTTAGCCTGATATCTTCTCGTCACACTCAAAGCGTACAAGACATCAGGACGAGTGCACGACATGGCGTACATGATAGAGCCAATAGCCGAAGCATATGACACTCTACTCATTATACTTTACTCATCAGTTGTCAAAAGACACTGAGCCTTGCTAAGCTGTGCATCATAATTTATTGGCAGAAATCCTTTCTTGGAATTCTATATGCTGAACCGATTTAGCACTTTATCAATGTACGTGCTTTGACTTAATCCAATAAGTCTCTTAAATCTATATTTATAGATCTTTATGCCTAGTATATAGACAGTCTCGCCCAAATCTTTCATTGAGAATACTTTTTTTTAATGAAGATTTGGCTAATTGCAACAAGGTAATATCATTTTCCATTAAGAGTATATCGTCCACAGGCGATGGCATTTAGTATACCCATCCCTCTTTTCTCTCTCACATCTCTCATTTTGTCATAAATTACTCTATTCCTTTTTATGCCAAATAATAGAAATATTTATCATATTTTTATTAACTTGATATAATTAATACAAATATTTAATATAATTACTTTTAAAATATGATAGTATAATTTTTTTATCTAATATAATCAACGCAAATACATTATATAAATATTTTTTTATCCGATATAATCAGTGTAAATATTTAGTATAAATAAATTTTAATCTGATATAACTAATGTAAATATTTAGTATAAATATTTTTGAACAAATATAATCAGAAATAATTTATAATATGATATAATAAATATAAATATTTAATATATATTTTTGAAATATTGAGTATAAATATTTTTTATAGTTTCAAAGTGCTCTGTGCCAGTGTAGGAAAGAGCAGGACATATGGACAGAGCAGGAAAGAGCCTGAACCGCGCAGGGCGGTTAAGGGGTTATTATGAGACCCAATTATCAATATTGTCACTGAAAATAAAAATGAGTGAGCCGATACTCCCCGTGGGAAAATTCTATGGTAGGGACGTTCCTACCATGTATACACGGTTACATGGTATGGCATCCAATAAAAATTTGACATTTAATTGCACTTGCTTACTCAACTATTGCTATTAATTCTCTGATAACAACTTATAATACTTGTCTTTTATTTCTTCATTGATTACGCACCTTTATAAAAGGAAATATCAGATTCTACTGTTCTAGCAATATAAACAAAAGTTAAAAATATTTTCACATATATTTTAATATTTCGTTATTTTTTGTCTTCAATATTTCAATATTTAATATTTCTTAATTGGAAGATTAAAGTTTTTTTTTCGTACTATCACCGCATACGTGTCTGAAGAATTGTAACTATATAAATTATTAATGAAACTAGAAAATGTTATAAGCCGATAAATAAATGTTTATATGTACAATAATTTTTTTTTGTTAAAAATAAGTAACTAGCTTGGAATATATAACAAATTAGTTTTAAATTATTTTTCTTTATGTTATTTGAATAATCATGCAAAAAATATTGTACTCTTAAATATAATTTTTTTTATTTAACTAATGTATGATTTATGAGGATACTTAATTGAAAATTTCTGGTAATTATATTTTATAATATGTTTTGATATCAAGCTAGTTACTAATTTTAACAAAAAATTATTATTCATATAAACACTTATCTATCGCCTTATAATATTTTCTAGTTTCGTTAATAATTTATATAGTTACAATTCTTCAGAAACGTGCGGTGATAGTACGAAAAAGCAACGTTAATCTTCCAATTAAGAAATATTAAATATTGAAATATTGAAGACAAAAATAACGAAATATTGAAATATATCTAAAAATATTCTTAACTTTTGTTTATATTGCTAGAACAATAGAATCCGACATTTCCTTTTATAAAGGTGCGTAATCAATGAAGAAATAATAAGCAAGTATTATGAGTTGTCATCAAAGATTTAATAACAATTGTTGAGTAAGCAAGTGCAATTAAATGTCAATTTTTTATTGGATGACCATACCATGTAACCACGTATACATGGTAGGAGCGTCTCTACCATAGAATTTTCCCTCCCCGTGTGATAATACCTCGCAATTGGAAAAATCCGAAAATGAAAAAAAATTATATGAGTATTTAACGTTACACGGTTGAAATTTCAAAATTCATACTGGATAATATGTAAATCTTTCATTAAATGCTACTTATACGATATGCAAATCTTTTCATTAAATGCTACTTATAGTAATAAATGCGCCCATTGCGCTAGGACTTAGTTATTCCAATCAAATCCGTCGAAAAGATATGCTCATTCCCAGAATTTCGTAAATGTCAATATAATTAATTGAAGGATCAAAGACGAATCATTGTGAAATTATGGCTTGCTTCAAATTGCTCAAGTCCATTTCTCGTCTTACTTCTCTGTTTCCTTTTCCTCTGCTTATGGAAAAGATAAGTATCTATAAAACCAACCTACATAAAATTCATTTACCAGACTAATACCACTGAAATTATGTATAATTAATTAATTAATTAATTATATAACGATTGCTAATTGCATGAATATGCAGAAAAATGCACTCCACTTGCAAATGGAAATGTCCCAAAGTACAGAGATGAGGAAAAAATAGAGGGTTTAAGAAAGTTTTGGTTTTCTGTTTTTTTTTTCCTTTACTGTTGTAAGGTCTTTATTGTAAAAAAAAATAATGTTGGGATGTGCGCACTAAAAGAACTGATTTATGCAAAGGAACTCTGTGCTGTTTTCTTATTGGCTCATTAACTGTTTTGAACTAATTTTGAGGATCCTTGTTTTGGAAACATAGGTTCTGTTATTTTCCTATAATCATCCTACTAGCATGAAAATTAATGACCATATCCCAAAAATCAATTGAGATTATCATTTTGATTAAAAAAATATCCCATATCTCTACAAAATATCATGCTTCACTCCTAATTATAAAGAAATAATTCTGAGATGTGCTGAGACAGTAATTTTTAAGATGATACACGTATTATACGGAACCTTATTATTCTGATAATAAGCTAACAGTAATTCTCGTAAATATAGGACCTCATGTGCTATATATTTATTTGAGAAAGGAAGAACATCTTTCAATTTTTTTGTACTTTTGACTGTAAATAAAGCTCTATTAATATAATGTATATGCCTAATTCATGCTTTGATTACTCATCAATTCAAATAAAATGTAAATTTTTGGTCAGGATGAAGGAGATGAAGCCTTGTATTAATAAGAGAATAAAAGATAGATATAACAAATAATAAAAGTAATCTAGTACTGTATACATATGTGTCATTGTTCATATAATCTGGAGTCATTTGAACCGCAAACCTAATACAAATGGTAATAGACCTCACCTCTCTATGAAAGTAGCGCGGGTTTAAATTCCGAGATAGACATATGAAAAATAATATATGCTGGAGGTTTATGGAAGCCCTATTTAATTTTAAAAAACAATCTAGAGTTATTTAACTCCTTAATTGACAACGAATCATTATTTTCACACTCTTTGTTATGAGTTACTCATTTATTTGATAATTAAACATGATTAACGCTGAAAGCAAAGAGATCTCTTTCAAATTATTGTCAGACGTTGAGAATCAGAGAAATATATGATTTATAATTGAGACAAAATATAAAAATAAATCTGTAATTAAATGGCCAAAGGAAATCCGGAAAATATTCACTGTTTATAATTTTATCTATAAAACACATAAAAAAACACAAACATAATTTATCAGAGAAGAAAACTAAAAAAAAATCAGGAAAAAATATTGCGCAAGGATGGCTTGGCTGAAGTTGCTCAACTCAGTTTTTCTCACTATATTTCTCTTAACTATTATTTCATCTGTCCAAGGCAGCAAAGGTAAAATTTTGAAGACCAATTAACTTTTATTATAACCATAATAGTACTTTCCTCCTAATTTCAAAAGTCATTATAAAAGATTGTCAACATACCCATTTTTCAATAAAAAAAATTGTCATGATTATTGATTTAAAACATTATCACTCTTTCTTTTGTAATGGATGCTAATGCATGTATGTCCTTCGTTTGCAATGGTTGCTAAATGCTAATGCATGTATAATATATTGCAGAGTATTGCCAGAACATGGGAGATTGCACTGACAGCAACTGCACCAACTTCTGCCTTCAGAGGGGGGCGCGAGGGGTGCCGCAATATGGATACTGTAAGTACGTACGCCGCACCGGTGATATCTTTTGCTGCTGCCTCGGTCAATCAGAAAATGTCACACCTGGCAATGTCTGATCACAGTACTAGCAAGATAGTTCAGAATCAGAGATTTACTCTTGTTCTTTCTTTTTAGTCTGGGTATATGGCATTTATTTTCAGAAACTAATGTTACACGGGCACGATTCATGATTTCAGAAAAGTATTGTTGACGTCCTTATTGCATCTCCTCTTTTATTTTATTTTTTACGTTTGTCAGAATGTTTAAATTATGGCCGTTCATTTTGATGCTATTGCCAATTCTTTTGAGCTGATGAATTTTATTTTGGGTGGTGATAGGCCCAACACAAGCTTGGGCATAGTTAAAGCTCCGGGGGCCGAATAGTATGATACTTGATATATGTCATCCCTCATCCTAAAGTTTGAAAATTATAAAAATGCAACTTAAATATTAGAACTTAGTCAAATGCCACATCAAACTCAATTATTTTGAAATATAATTTCGTATTTTCTGATATATCCCTGTACCAACTAAAAGCGAATTAAATTTCGGGTATTACCTATTTACTTTTTTTCCTTTTTCCGGCCTTTATGGCAAAGTAAACAGAATAAATATTGACAAGTGAATAGATGGAATCATAATGCAAAACGCATAAGAATATCTTAATTTTACAAATATTTCTCTCTGCAATATCTCAGTCCTCTGTAAAATTTAACCTCTGCTAGAGATTCGCTCTTCATAGATCTCAAAATCAAAATGGGAATCAGAATCGGCAAATTATTTGTAGATTCGGAATCTGCCAACTCGATTAAAATCAGTCGAATTTGATCAAAAACTCAGATTTTATTTTTTGAAAAAAGTTGACTGATTTATACTTAATAAAGGCAAACAATAAATAAAATTATTTATCGATACTATGTGATTGAAAAAAATATTATACTTGATCAAAGTATAGACACCATACAAGCAGAAGTAGAAAACAATTATTATTTCTAATGAATGGAGATCCTGTAATACCATAAACCAAATAGTATATTGATTATAGAACGGTCCATGCACCAAGTCTATATAAATTATTTAATTCGTATGCCTTGAGGCTTGAAGTAATGCACCAATAAAGTACCCGTATTTTATGTGGAGAGGGGATCGGTTGACAATGAGTTATTTTGATAATTTTGACAATGAATCTTTAAATGAATAAAAAAAAATTAAATATGAAAAAAAAGTTTATAAGTGTGTTCTTCTACTTATGAATTGAGATTCATTTAAATTTTATGTAATTTTATTATCGTTTGATAGTCCATTAAAAACCATCAATTTTTTATGTAATTTGCAACGGTTTCAATTTAACTATTTTTATGGACTACCAAACAATAATAAAATTGAATGAAATTTAAATGACTCTCTATTCATAAGTAAAAGAACACATTTATAAATTTTTTTATATTTATTTAGAAATCTATTATCAAAATTGTCAAAATAACCGTTGTCAAATGATCCCCTCTTTTATGTGGGCCTTGTGAATCTAATAGATGTCGTAGTGACTTCCGTGCCTGTCATCCGAAATCGACGGTGCAGATCGATGGACAACTATTCTACGGGCATAAAGTACTGTAGGGATACGCTTCCGCCCAGATGCTCCTCCCAAAAAACTCAAATTTCCTCAATCTCTTAAATTAGAAGGCTTCGACTCGATTTCTCTTCTTTATTAATAAAAATTATGTGATCCTTCAAGGTATCGATCTCAACCATCAATTTGAATGAATTCACACTCTCATTAGCGAACAAGTGTGGAAATTCGCCTGGTTGATTCCGAGATGACACAGCTGATCCAATTCGGGATTGAGCGAATTTCCAGACCATGTTGCTCGTTTCACCATCGAGTGATAGTGACGATTTACAACACTATTTCCTGTTCTCACGCACACACAGAGATGGATAGATGAGGGGAGAAATAGAGAGAGAGATACGAGGGGTGAGAGAGAAACAGTCAACGTGTGAATGATGAAAGGAAAGGAAAGGAAAGGTAAGGAAATGAAATAAAATCATAGAAAAATATAATCATGTGATTAAATTGATTAATTATGTGGGGGCAGAACTAACGAACGTGAATGGATTTTTTTTTCCGGGGGAATAGAGGAAGGGGGATTTTCTCATTTCAAAAATTATAAAATTCAATTATTATAAATATTTCATCCAAACTCATTAAATTTAGACATTACAATTACAATTGTTATATAATTTGGATGATCTTTAATAAAATAATAAATAGTATTTAATGAAATTTAAAACATAATCAACCCATCATTTTAAAAATATATTTATATTTTTTTATTTTCAGAATGTTTTAAATTTATTTAGAACTGATTATCAAGGACATATTGCCCGTGTGTTGCAACATGTTCTATTATACAACTAGTAGTGTCAATGGATCGGGTCGGGTTCAGGTCGGGTCATATTATTTTATTATTTTTTTGATCCGATTCAAACCCATCCTGATTAAATTCGGGTCAAAAAATCTTAACCCATACCCGACCCGATGTGTGTAAAATAATTAAATATTTATTAATTATTTTTATATAATTTAAGCAATTAAATATTGATTAATTTATAATTAATCTTAATTAATATATAATTATTGTATATTTAAGCTTTAATTAGTACTAAATCATAAAATTACTTCAAAAAACATAATTAATCGGGTCGGATTAACTCGAACCCGACCCGATCCGATTCGGATAAAAAAAAAAAATCCATACACGACCCATTTATTTTCGGGTCATATCGGGTCGATAAGTGACACCTCTACGTACAACCTATTATACAAGACACATTTTGTTTTTTTTTGTTTTTTTTGAAAGAATGGTATACTTTTATAAGTAAAATTATAATTATATAATAATTTCAGTATTCTAATGTATAAAATTTTAATTTCAAATATATTAAAAAATTGAATAAAAGTATTTGCAACCACACTACTATACTACCAAACGAAAGATAATTTATATTAAAAATTAAAATTATAACTCCTAATTCTTAAGTAATTACTTCTTAATCTTAAGAAGATAAACATAGACAATAAAAGTGCCCTCACGAAAATACGAACGGTGGAACAAATAAATTGAGCTCTAATTTTGAAGGAGAAAATAAAACTTGGCTCCCTTTGGAACCATTGCTCGTCCCAATCAAAACATAAATGCAAAAGTCAAATCAGGTGCCAGAAAGCAAAGAAAAAATAAATCAACACCCCAAGCCATACATTTAACCCCCAACACCTCATTCAGATCCCAAATCAGTATCCTCTCTAACAACCATAATGATATTTGTCGTATTTATAATTTATTGTGAGGATTTTTTGACTATAAGGCAAGTGCATTACTATGCAAATATGATAATTACTAAGAGGCAATAAATACGCCATTAATGATTTTCTTAAGAGGGAAAAGAAACATCCACCATATTTTATATTTTAGAGGGCATGCATGCAATAAAACATCAGTGAAAACTTTTAGAGGGCATGCATGCAATATTTAAAATTCCGAGTCATACAAACAAAAATTACAAAGTTCATCCCAAAATTAGACGGGATAAACAACGAAGAACATATAACAATTTATCAGTTGAAGAAAAAGGCTTAATGATAGAGACAAAGGAGCCGCTCAGGCAAAGGCTTGAGTGATTAGATGGAGAAGATTTCAATTGAAAGGGAGAAGATGAAGTGGGACATGAAGAGAAGTTCGCTATTAGTGAATTCAGAGAGGAGAAGGAGAAGGAGAAGGGGAGAAAAACTTGCAACAGAGCAGCTGCGCACAGTGAATGAAGTAAACCCTTTTAAACCCTGCCGACGAAACCCTAAAAATAAGAAAAAATAACCAAATTAATCACAAAATCCAATCGAAACAAAAAAGAGAGGAAAGTTTTGAGTCATCGCCATGTGAAATCACATATGCATTTTGACGTTATCGCCATGTGAGTGGAGAAAACCTTGCCCATGAGACCTTAGCTGCCCAATTGGTGGGTGAAACCTACCCCATGAAACCACAACTTATGTTCCTCAACTTTTGAGAGAGAGACACAAGGAGGGCTTCTTCAACTTAAGAGAGAAAGAGAGCGAACGAGCAAGAAGCGGAGACGGCGAGAGAGATGAATTTCGCAAGACGGGAGAGAGAGCAATGAATTTCGCTATGGTAAAGCTGTATGACATTTCGTATACCAATTGTGAAAAAGAAGAAAATTCACTGGCTGTAGTTGTGATAAAACAATAACTTCATCTGATGATTTTTATTAATTCTCAACATTTAGATGTTTAATAAGAGATAGAAATAGAATGTTTAATAAGAGATAGAAATAGAGAGAGAAATATAAATTATCAAAATAAATAGTTAAGGCCTCTCTCTTTTTGTAAACAGTGTTCGATGAGGAGATATGTATCTGCTGCCATATTTTTTAATGGTAAAAAAACTATGATAACGGATCTCGTACATCGAATTGATTTAAACGGTTGTGATTAGATTCTAAAAGATTCACGATCAGTGAGAAATGACAGTGATATCGTAACTTTCACTATGGCAGCAGATTTATTTCCATCGATGGCGAATACAATGGTGTTGGGCTTGTGAAACTTCGATTCCACTGATGACTAAAAATCAGATGATATGGTGCAGCCCAAAAATCAGATGATTGTGGTTTTTCTATTAATTTTCATGACAATAATGCGGATCATGCTTCTTCAATGTTGACACATAAAAATGGATACGTGCATGTACGGTTTTCTGTGCCTTTCGGTCCTAAAAGTGAGAGCAGCATGTGCTGCCACGGAGATGGAGCCACATTTAACCATGAAAATTATTGTGCAAAATAGCCTTCAGGGAAAAATATATGGAGGGGGCTTGAGAAGGTGAAGGCACGGTCACTATACCATGCTTCGTTTGAATTGTGATCAGCATTCTGAATTAGCCCTCAAAATGATCCTTATTTCATACCCTTGGAAAAATGTGTGATGTAATGTTGAGAGAAAGGGAAAAAAAGACAGGTGGGATAGGCTAATTAATATACCTACAAATCATGCAATACAATTGATGCTTCTTCACATTTGATACAGACAAAGCGTTCTCGGCACTCTGATCCCTTCGGCAAGGGTGAAATGGAGGAAGAGTATGTAATTGCATTGAAAAAGTAGTCCAATGAGAAAAGAATTGAATAAAGTTATGAAAAAGTGGAAAAGTGAAATTAAAAAAAATATTTATAGTCAAACCTTTTTTTTGTAAATAAGTCTCTCTATTTTATAAAATGAACTCTTCTCTATTCCATGAGGGGAGAGGTGGAATAGAGAAAGCTTTTTTTTTTTGAATTAAAATAGTTTTATTCCTCTCTTCCGCTATTCCTGTTTTACATTTTGAAATAAATTGGAAAAGTGAACTTATCTCAATTCTTCAATTCATTTTTTTCGGATCTATTCTTTGTGTTGCCAAACAGATTATCTATATATTAGAAATATCATCATGCTAGCTACACTTTTGACATTTCTTCACTTTCTCCCTTTTTTCCAATCATTCAATTAGAAATGTTATCGAAATACTTCTCCTTAGTTTGAGTAATAAGTAATGGGCATACATTTTAATCATTGGTTTCATTTTAAAGGAAATATTTTTTTAGTGGTAAAGACAATAAATTATGTGTAGGAGATCGCGTATTCGAAATCCTAAGAAGAGTTTCTTATGAACAATTAAAACAATAGATAGTTTAGACTCTTATGTTTACTTAAAAAATAAAATCTTAAAAAAAAGAAAAAAAATCTTCATATATCTTCGACTCAGTACAAATTTATTAGAAGGCTTCCTCTGCTCAAAATATAAAAGAAATTACGAAGTTGACTCAGCGTTTTCTATCTAAAATAATTCACACAATTTGATGGTTTGAAAAAGTAATATTTTTTTTGAAACAAGTATATAAATAATTTGTGGTTGCAATTTCATGGACAGTAAACCATAAGAAAGTAGATGACAATAAATTAAACCAGAATAATAATAATAATAAAAGAACCTTTTCCAACTGAAACTAAATGGAAATTAATCATTCTTCTTTCTATTCCGCACAAAAGAAAACAGTAGAAAAAATGTACTACTCAAAATAGGCACGCATTATTGAGCAGGAACAATTTCGGAGGTTTGGTCTTATAATGATACAGTCATACAGGTAGAACATTGATGATACTTTACACTTGTGTTGTGCTGTCAATAAGTTATGATCACATGGTTTGAAGGTTCTTGACCTGTTGATGTACATATCTCTGACGTCAGCACAGCATTCCTTTGATTGAGTTCGCTCAATTTTGATAGGCGCAATTTCTCAGTGATCTGGTTCTGGCCTACTAAATATGGATATCTAGCCGTTAATACTGTATGTAGATATGTGACAAAATGCACAGCTTTTTTAATAATAATTATTACTAAATTAATATTATTAAAAATAAAAATAAGTACGGTAAAATTTTAAATAGTGGCGTTGAGCCAAACGCGCCACAGTCAGTGGCGCGTTCCAATGAACAATGGCGTGTTTGCCTATAAAACGCATATATGCTCATTTGTTTGTGTTTGTGAGAATTTATAGGGATTAAACGCGTCACTGACAATGACGTGCTGTCAATAGTATATTTAAAATTTTATAATTCTCACTCTTATTTTTAATAATATTAATTTAATAATAGTTATTATTAAAAAAAACTGCAAAATGCATCTAGGGCTCAAGGCCATTTTGATTTGTCATGATTGGATGGTGTGGCTCACTGCCCACACAACAGACTATTCAGTAACTGTGTCATATTAAAATTGAGGTAACCGCTGTCTGTTTCAACTTGTTTATTAATGTGTTAATGTATGTATTTTACATTATCTCAAACGTATATATATAAAAATTATAAAATATTAATTTTATTTTAATTGTCATTAAATGTTCATCATTTCAATTATATATATATATATATATATATATAAAAAATTATAAAATTTTAACTTCATTTTAATAATCATAAATTTTATTAATATTCGTTGTATATATAAATAATATTGAAATGATTTAATCTTTTGTGTACACATGTAATGATATATACAAAATATTTATTTTATTTAATTTTATTATTTAAATATTTAAATAATAGTTATTTAATATTTAATTTTATCGACACTAATATGAGAACAATAACCATTATTATTTGATACTCCTCTTATTTTAATTACATGCATGTATTTTTGTGCATAAAGCATATCGTTTTTCCAATAAAAATAACATTGTATACAGGGACGGATGCAGCATTTTAGTGGAGGGAATTATCGGATTGTAATAACTTATCAGGTTTAAACCCATTAACTAATTGGGTACTAAAAAAAAATAATAATTTAATATATATTCTTATCTAATAAAAACTATTAAAATAATAATATTTTATATATTAAAAATAACAACAAAATAAATCTCAAAGTAATAGATAATCAAGTTAATGAAGAAAGTTTTCCTCTACAAACTTCATATTTTGACATCTTTGCATAATTATTTCATTATGCATGATATTAAATATTTTTTCTCAATAAAAATAATCAGACAATTTAGGGGAGCAAAAAAAAATTTTAAGGGGACAAAGTACCAAAAGTATTATCTAAAAATATTAATTTTCAAAATATAGGTGGGGCAGCTAGCCCCTTAGGCTGACCCTCTATGGATTTGCCCCTGATTGTACAGACACATGTTGGATAATTTTCGGTTTATATTTATCTAAATGTTAATCTTATTGTATGTTTAAATTTTATGATTTATTCATTTGTATCAAGAAAAATATTATTCAAACAAAAATAAAATAAATCTTGTATTATCCACGATTTATAAGTAATGTGTACAAATTTAAATATTATTGGCTGTTCTTATTTTTTTTTTAAAAGATCAAAATTCAATTGTGAAAAAAGTTCAAATTGTCTGATGAACGAACTTTAAAATGGTCGAAGTTAGCATATCTAAATATATAATGCATAATAATGTGTAAAACTTTATTGCCTTCGTTCAGATTTCTATTTCTAAAAATTAATTATACGTAGTAGAAAATTTGTTGCGTGTTAGAATTATATGTACATTGTTTTTAAATAAAAGTGATCCATTAAAGTTATCAACAAATGTGGTTTCCAACTTTCCATAATACTTGCGCAAATATTTATTTCTGTTAGCATTTGTTAATTTCTCCGATTTTACTTCTCATTTACGACGATTTTTTGGTTTAAAAATTGGGACAATATTTTTCAATTTCTGACAATATCTCCACGTCCATATCTATTCAACACTGGAACTTGACACGCATTATACAGCGAACGATGCACTGTGTCAGAAAATGCACGGCTATATATTGTGTAGAAAAGCTTAAACCTTTTAACCCCCTTTCATAACACAGAAGGTTATAGAGAAATGTCCACAGATCTTTGAAATTGTTATATGAAACGTTTTTTTTTTTTTCCTGATTTATTTTTGTTTCTTAGATGGTACATTCTGCTTAGAGGCAGATCTTGACAGTAAAATTGGTCGTAAAAAGGCCTTAAAACCGGTTATATAAAAATTTAGCATCGATTATATAACCGATTGTAAATCTATGCGGCGCTATATATTTTAAATTCGGCACTAAAAGGAGGTGGTAGGTGGGACATTTAAAGTCGGTTATTTGAATAATCGTTTTTAAACTCTAACTTTAGAGCCGATTTTTGATACATAATCGGTGCAAAAAGGGATTCCTTTAGAGCCGATTATGAGCAAAAAATCGGCTCTAAAAGTTAGAGTTTAGAAACTTATTTTTGCAAAAATCGGTTTTAATTGAATTTAAAGATTTAGAAATGGTTTTTGAAAAAAAAACGGGTTTAATTCAAATAACAAACATTTTAGAAACTATTATCTTCAAAAATCAATTCTAAATCAAATATTCATTTACAACAGAAACCAATATTTCTGTTTTATTATTTTATTTGATTTTTTGAATTAGTTTCTATAAATTTTGATTAAATAATTTCAATCATCACCATTAACTAATAAAATATATTTTATTAATAAAATGATTATAAATAATTTACGTACTAAGAAAAATCTGAGAAATTTTCTATCTATATAAACAATTTTCGATCTATATAATTTCTAAAAAAAAAAAAAAACTAAACTAAAACTTCAAATAAACTTGAAATGAACTTCAAATATGTTTTTGAGCTTGAAGACGATATTTTTTGCCTTGAAAATGATGATAATGGCAACAATGTTAACGTTGTATATCTCATTGTAATCTTTATGTGGCTGCGTAGAATACCTCGATCGGAGTTTCCAATCAAAAATAATGGCTATTTGAAGTTAAGACAGTCAGATTTCGATCGGTCTTGATTTTTCTGTTCTTTCCTCTTTCTCTTTATTTCTGTCTTGATTTTTCTGTTCTTTCCTCTTTCTCTTTATTTCTTTTTCTCTGTCTCTCAAGATCTCTTTTATATATGAAATAGAAGGATGAAGAGTGTTAATCCGTGGGATTTAGATTTTTATATTTTTGTTTTTAGATCGTCGGATAGGGATGAACGAACGGTCAAATTGAAAAATATACCAATCAGTGAGAGCAAAATGCTGAAATTCTATTGGTTAGTGCAATTATGTCTGAGAATTTTCTTAGAGTTGATTATAAAAGTTCCAGAGCTGGTTTTTTACTTTAAAGTTTTAATAAAAATTAAACGTTTAGAACCGTATAAATTAAAAATCGGCTCTAACTCGTGATTTAGAATCGATTAATAGTAAACTCAATTTTAATTAAGTTTTATGAATTAGAATCGGTTATAATATAAAGTGATTCTATTAATTATTTTAATCGTTTTTATTAAAACCATTGAATTAGTACTGGGTTTTAGAATATTAAAATCGGCTTTAATTAATATAAATTAGATATTTTTAATAAAAATTGATTTTAATTAATATAAATTAGAAACTGATTTTAATAAAATCCGTTTTAATTAATATAAATTAGAAGTTAATTTTAATAATATGAATTAGAAACTAATTTTAATTAAAATGAATTAGATTCTATTTTTAGTAAAAACTGACTTTAATTATGTTTTTTAATTAGAATTGATTTTTAATAAAATCGGCTCTATGATATTTTATATTCAGCTAGATTATTAAAATATTTAGATCCGATTTTATAAATATCGGTGCTAAAATAGTTTGGTTAGAACCGGTTTACAAAAATCTGATGTTAAAAGAGAGCTTCAAAATCGGTTATCATAAAAACCAACTCTAACTCTCATCTACCAGCGATATTATTACCATTAGAATCTGTTATTTTATAAAAAACTGCTCTAAAATATTTCACTCAAATTACCACACTGTCATTCAACTCTTTTAGAATCGATTTTTTTTTTATTTCATCGGTGCTAAATAGGCGATTCTAAAATTTTTTTTTCTGGTGGTGATATGCCCATCAAAATTCTCAGTAAAAGAGGGTTCCAATATTATTTGATGTATGTCTTTTCCGTTGTCAATATATATCATATTGAGTGGAGTAAGTACTCATATTTGCTTTCTCACTAGTGAATTCGATATTTATTATTGTCATGTCTATAAAGTGGCTTAACAATTTTTCAAGTTAGCTAGTCTCGGCGACAAACTTTCAAAGCAGCTAATATATATATATATTTTTTTGAAGAAAAGATACGAATCACGTCCGTCAATTACATTATTATGATCACAAATATGTGATCAAATGCTTACAAAAGGTAACAAGTTTCGCTAAGCTGATACACTTGAAATTATGTTCCGAAGTAGTACTTGAGTTTTTACGAACTTCACGCACAGTGTTGAGTAAATCCTGAGTTTTTCCCTCTAATATTCTCCGGTATCCCTCCAGAACATATTTTAAGAACTATAGTGATTGATCTGAGGGCTCATAAACTGCACAGCGTTGTCTTACTGCTGGCATCGAATCTGAGATGCAGTTCCTTACTTGTTTGGCAAAATTACATTCCTGAAATATGTGAAATGCTGTCTCTTGCTGCTGCCTACACAAGTAGCACATGCTGACAACCACCAAACCTCTGTTTCGCATGTTGTCAATTATTAGAAGTCTGTTACGCAACAACAGCCATAAAAATACTTGTACTCTCAATGGCGCTTTGATCTCCCATAGTTTGTAAGTATCATCTTGTATGTGGGGACTGGGGAGTATCATTGAGAAAACTATGAGTATATTTTACTGTGAATTGCAGGGATGGACTTCTGGACAATACTGGTGTGTCATGTTGCATTGTTACGTTGACATCGTTGAGTTGCTGGTACAGCATTTCCATCGCAGCTAATAATTACTTATACTTTATTTCACAAAGGCATGTCACATCATTAAAACTTTATTATTATTAATTTAAAAAAAAAATCATCTCTTGAATCTAATAATTTATATATAATTTTTTCTCTGCTCATTTAAAATAATATTTATGATATACTAAAGATAAAAACATAACTCTTAAAAATGATCCAATGTTTTATGAGCCTTTATCATGTATTTAGTTATATTATTTAATAATTATTATATACATATTTTGTATTTAAAAATTTATATTTTTAGTTATTTATTTGACAAGCGTACTGTCGGGCGAAATCGAGTTATAACCTAGTGAATTTAATTTTCATTTGTATTGGTAAGCTCTCATTTGATTAACTAGACGATACGATCTCATAATCGGATACGCTTTAATTGATAAGAACATCATTTTTGTACGTAGTTGATAAGGCCATGATCAAATCAGAAGATGACAGTTTTTAAAGTACTCAATTTTGAATGTTTATAGGAGACTTCACATTTAAATTTTGTGGTTGATAAGAGCATCATTTTGTAATTGATAGGACCATGATCAAATCAGAAAATGACACAGTTTCTAAAGTACTCAACTTTAAATGTTCAATAAGAGATTTCACGTTTAAATTTAGTCATATAAAGAGAAGGGATAATGTTTCATGAGATCTTCCGAATTATTGATTTGTGACAAATTGGCTCTCCAACTTTTAACTTTGAATAACACTTTCTCCTTCTAAAATATGTAATCTGTGACAAATGACCTCGACTGTAAATTTGCTAGTGAAGTGCACTAGCTTTTTATTAATTAATAAATGCAACTTAGGAATAATGCTAGGACCATGATTAGTAACTGAATTCGGCGAATTAGGTTTGCACCTATCTGTCCCTATTGTAATCAAAAACTAAAAACAAGAGAAATGGATTTTCAGCACAGTATGTATGTCGATCAACTGGGTATAATCAGTAATCAGTAGTCAGGTACATGGAATCTTAAAAAAGCGGACATTAAGAAACATATCTATCGTTGGGCAATTTTATAAATTGTTCTTCTTTCTGAAATTTTGAAATACATTACTAAGAGTGTACAAAATAATCGTAACTCATGACTCGCTCGTATTTAACATTACCCCTCCTTCAAAAAAAATTCAACAAAATGGACCTTTTCCCCCTCTCTCTCCTTTCACGCTCTATTACTTCATGTATTATCCCTTTTTCATCATTTTCCCCTTCCTCCCCTTTCATCTGAAAATTGAATATATCAGGTGGTCAGAATAATAATATGAGTTGGCGTGTAGTTAAAATTAGCTAAATGATTTTATAAAAAAATTAAGCACAAAATATTTTTGTTTTCTTTTGAAACGAAAGTCTTTCCATAATCATACACGCTTGTACAATTTTTAAATTAAAATTTCGACTCGGTCCTTGAATATATTTTAGTTCTACATATCATTATCATGTTAGCAATTAATTTATCATTGAATTATACTATTATTATTTTGTTAACAATTAATTTATCATTGAATTATATTATTACTATTATGTTAGTAATTAATTTATCATTAAATTATATTATTATTATGTTAGCAATTAATTTATCATTGAATTATACCAGAGTACTCTTGGTGGAAGCTCGTCGTTTTCAAAATCTAAGTCCATTTTTAAGAATCCCATCAGACCGATTGTTATTGTTTTTTTTTTTTTTCATTTTTAAGATCCCACAGATCAATTGTTATTATTTTTTCATTTTTAACAAATGATAATTTAATCTCTTATTTTTTTTCATTTTTTTTATTGTCACAAAATTCGTCTAAAATTATGCAATGCTTTGACATTATTTGGATTGAACTATTGATATATAACAGATTAGTTTGATACTCTTAACATCCCCCATCCCCTGTGATAAAAGTACAAAATATCCGATGCAATCTACTTTGCACATCATATACATGAAAATTGATGAAATTTAACGCACGTTGCATCATTCATCAAATAAACAAAATTTATAATGGTTCATATTTAATGACGTCTAAAATTATGCAACGTGTTTCAAAATTTAAGGAAGAGAAGGGCAGTTTGTAAAATTGCCCATTTATTGTTGGACCCCATGTAACCTTTATGCTTAATTATATTGCTATGAAAGCGGACCATTTATCATTAATAGGCAAATTTATCAAAATAAATTAAAATTCCAAGACCCAATAATGAAAATTTCCCTTTTCTTATGGGTACTCTTAGAATCAAATAATAGCACTCGATATAATGGTGCTGTACGGTACGCTCAAAATTGTCAATTCAAGAGAAATGATTGAAGAGTTTGAGTTGTCAATTCGTAAGAATCAAACGACAATAATAATGTTTTCTGTTTTGGAGGTTGTGATTTTTAAAATTCAAATGAAAAAAGCCCTAAAAACGCGTAAAAAGAAACGAGCAAATCATGTTTTATTGTGGGCCAGCGATCTGACGAGTATATAATTTAACAAACCATTGTAATTATAACAAGTCTGGCTCGAATCAAGGTTTAGTTCAAAATCACCATCAATTCAACTCAATTCGTTGGATTTAGGGTCTACAACGGTCGGTTAATGATTTTTTATAGGAATTTAAATCCAACTCAATTATACTGAGTCAATTTTTTTTTAACTAACTTATCCTTAATCCAGCTCAATCTATATAATTTTTTATATACGGGTTTTAATTTATGGGTTATATGGGTTAAATAGGTTGATATTTAGTTAGATAATATAATATATATTTTTAATTAATATTAGATAATATATATTTTATTAGTGATATCACAACTCAAAGATGAAAAAAATAAAAATATGAAAAATATGATAATTTCACAATAATTATGAATAATGGATTAAAAATTAAATATTAATCATATTTAATAAAAGATAAATATAAAAAATAATAAATATTATAGAGAAATGATATATAACATCTACAAAAAATAAAAATATAACAAAAATTATATGATAATAATTAAAATATAATGTAGAATTTTAACTCTTAAATGATAATTTTATTGATTATGAATAAATTGTATATATAATATTTAAAAAATATATATGATATATGATTACACGGCCGGGTCTGAGTTAGACGGGTTTCTAAAATCAAATCCATAACCTAATCTAATAAACCGTGCTAAACAAAATCTCAACCCATACACAACCCGATAACTTTTCAACCCGGTAAAAAACAGATTGGGTTAGATGGGTTAAACAGATTTTAAACGAATTGATGAGTTTGTTGTACACTCCTAGTTGGGGGATTGGTGGGTTACTCTGAGAATTTTGAAAATAATAAACAACAAAAATTATTATGGTCGAGTTTGACAAAATACAGAACTAACATCTACAAAATCACACATTTTTTCAATGAAAAGAAATTGAATTGTAGAACTTACGTTGATGATAGCGGCAAACAACAACCAGACTCTTACCATTGTCATTTTTCCCCTTCTGTTTTCCCTTATTTTAATTCCTCGCTTTTCTAGTGATATTTGAAACAATTTCAAGGGAAGAAAAAATGGTGGCAAAGAACATTGAAGGTTGCATGTTTCATATCAGATGAGATTCTTTATCGATGATACAATTGGATAATTTAGACTCTTATTTTTATCTCAAAAAAAAAAAAAGCCAAAGAATATTTTACATGAAGTACCGGAGTTTTTATTACTAGAGTTGGAATTCACCCTAATAATATAATTCTCAAATAAATAATTACAAATAACTTAGCAAACTTATCCACTTACCAAGGATGCTTTACTTATAAAATTTTAAATACATTTAATAAAATTTCACATTAAAAATATAATTATTTAAATGATAAAGATGTAAAATAATTATTCTTGTAAATAATATAACTAAATACATGATAATTTATAAAAAAATTCTTAAAAAGTTAGATCATTTTAAGAGTTAAGTTTCATCTCAAGTATATCATACACATTATTTGAAATGAGGAGAGAAAAAAACTATATATTAATCATTAATTGATGTAGATGAAAATATTTAAATAAAATAAATATTTGAGAAATTTTAATGATGTGGCATATATGATATATGAGTGGTTGGAAGACTTCAACTTTTTTTTATGAAGTATGATTGTTTTTCTACTTTGTATGTTTTGCTGGTAGACAGAACTAACATAGTTACATAGATCTGTATATATATGCGCATAGAATTAATGACTTCGAAGCTACTTTTAGGCAGTAAAAGAGCTTGATGAAGAACTAGAGGGACACTGTATAACAATAGATTAGATCTGATAATTTAAGTGTAAAAGAACTATAGATAAAAGTTAACGAGATTTGAAGCAGAGATAAATGTATTCACTATTTGGTGGTCAATGTGGCCGTCTATGTGACTATTTCTGTGTGGCGTGTAATATGTAGTATCTTCAATTAGATGAAAGTGAGCTGTCTAATTACTGTGGCCAGCATTATATATTAAGAATAAAAATAGTCGGTCGACCTACATGTACATATGCTATGCTGGAGCTCAGTGGCGGAGTTTGAACTTGAAGTCCGAAGAGACCAAAATAATTTGTATATTCTTTAGACATTATATTTTAAATTTGAAAGGTTAAAATAATAAAATCTTCATAAATATACTATACAATATCATAAATTTTATCAGATATACTAATTTTCAAAAAAATTTGGGGGGTCGGCCCTCTGGTCCCTTCTAAAGATCCGCCGTTGCTCGAGCTATGGATCAGTAATTCAGTATCTATATATACGTAAAATATTCGAATACGCCATCCGATTCTAAAAGATGTTATTAAAACTTGCTTGTAGATTTTTATTTTTATTATTTAGATTGGGTAAAAATCAAAACTGTGTACTAATTTAAAATTTAGTTGGTCGTTCATTATAAAGTTAATAAAGCTTCATCATAAAAATCTTTATTTTTTAATTCAATGTTCTCTAATATGTTTACATCAAATGAGTTGGATGTATTCGTAAAAGTTGGATACAGGCAATTTCAGAAAGAAAGAAAGAAATAAACTAAGACAGCGTTCTTTATTTCTTATGTGTCAAATTTCTCTTTTGTTGTTTTTTATCAACAGAGATGGGATTAAGGTATTTTAACCCGGAGGTGGGGGAGGTAACATATCCATTCTCCAAAAGACAGCTCCACAGAAATATGATAGATATGGGCCCCACCTACGGTCTAGACGATTTTATAGATAGGCTGTAAGAACTATGAAACAAGAGTCAAAAGCTGAAGAGACCATCTTGAAACCAAAATCCGGTTGACATCCATAAATGTGTACTATCCACAAGTTGTCCAATCCCTTGAATGAATTATAAATGAATACTAATAATATTTTAAAAGGGTATTAATCATCGAAAACTTTATTTAAACGAAAAGTAATATTTTTTAAATTCCTGCAATGAAATGACACAACTGTTTAGATTTTTAAAGTCCGTTGGTTAGACTTTTCTATTTTTTTTAATAAACTTGATTAGATTTAGATTCAACACGGTCGTCTAGAAATTTTTTTTGTGGTTGGGCGTTGGATATATTCTTGGATGACAGCTTTCTTATTATTATAATTTCCGTGCTCAATATATCAATTGCACCGTGGAAATTATAATAATAAGAAATTATTGTCGACACCTTCTTGGAAGATACGGAGCAACGGAGAATTAATTGATGTTGGAAGTTTCTGACATTTTGGGTTTTGGAAATATTATTTTTGTTTGTAAAATTGTTTGTTTCTAGGTAGAGTATTGAAATGGACCGGACGGTCCGATCCGTCCCGACCGGACCGTGACCGTGGACCGGACCGGACCGGACCGTGGAGCGGACCGTGGATCTGACCGTCACTTTATCACGGTCCGGCCCAACGGTGGGTCGGTCCTCCTTTCATCCGAAAATGGACCGTGCCGACCCGTGGACCGGACCGGACCGTGGACCGTGCGGGACCGTGGACCGGACCGTCCCGGACCGGACCGTGTAAAAATGAAAATAACAATTAGTGTTTTATGTGTAGTTTTAAATAAAATGAAAATAACAATAATTATTGGTGTAGTAAAAAAAATGTTCTAGATAACATCAAAATATAATAACTATTATGTGTAGTTTTAAATAAAATGAAAATAACAATAATTATTGGTGTAGTAAAAAAACATGTTCTAGATAACATCAAAATATAATAACTCACCTCATTTTTAATTAAGCATGTTCATAAAAAAAATTCATTGTATTTCCAAAATTATAATTTTCTGAAATTTTATTTTTTTACAATTTTTTTAATTTTTAGTACTATTAGATTTTTAAACAATTAAAAATAATAATTCGAATTAGTTAAAAATTATTATTAAAAATATGATAAATTATTATTTTTTCCAATTTATAAAAAAAAAAATTTGGACCGGACCGTCCCGTGGGGGTCCGGCCCCCGGGGGCCAACGGTGGGACGGGTTCGGTTTTTCGAATTTGGACCGCCTTGGACCGACCGTGGACCGTGGACCGTGCGGGGACCTAGGTGACTCATTAGGTCCTGTTAGGTCATCTTATCTAGGGTTGCAAATAGATAATATGATTTTATCCGTAATTTGATCCGAAAAATAATAAAAATTATTTGATCCGTATTCGTATTTGTATCCAAAAATTTTAACGGATATAGATACGGTTTGACTATTACCTATTCGTAACTGTCCGTTTAGCTATTATCCGTCAATATCCGACATTATCCGAAGGTATCCGATTTTATCCGAATATATATCTGAAAAAATCTCATTATGTATTTTTAATTATACTTTTTTGCATACATTACAAATCTAACTAATTTTATATATAATTTATGTTAATATATCAAAATTTTTAATAATTCATTAATACATTTGAACTACTAATATAATAATAATTAATATTTTAACTTTTATAATTAATATTTAATATTTATAATTAATAATTCTATCAAAAAATAATATATAATTATTTTTTTAATGATATATATAATATTTTTACTTAATATCCGAAATATATCTGTATTTGTATATGTATCCGTCCGATATCCTATACGTATCTGATATCCGTTGAATATCCGATTCGTTTTCGTATCCGAGACTATCTGTATCCGAAAAATTATAACATATATGGATACAATAAGAACATTGTCGTCCGTATCCGATCCGTTTGTAACCCTAACCTTATCGGTGGTGCGCTGCTGGTTTAAGTCTAATTTCTCTTCGGCACCAACAAAAATAAATAATAGAGAGAATAGGAAATAACTATATTATGAAATTTATGTCATTTTCTTATTATTTTAAATGTGTCCGGTAAGAAAGGAATAACGAGAAAAAATAAACTTATTCCGATTCATACAATAACATTTTTTTTTATTCATCACTCTATAAAATTAAAAAGAGTCAATTTTATGGAATAGAGAAGAATTAAATTGCAAAAAAAGAGAGATTTGACTGTAAATGTTTTTTTTTAATTTTACTTTTCTATTTTTTCACAATTTCAATCAATTTCAATCATATTTGACATCTATTCCAACACAATTCAATACAATACCTCTATTCCTTGTTACCGAACGGACCCCAGAAGAAAAAGAAAAGCTAAGTCAACAATGATTACCTCAAATCCTGAATCACGTATTCATATCCTTTAGTTATCAGCGATTTTTTTAAATTAATTATTAGAATAATTATATTTTTAACAATAAAGAGTAATTAAATCAAAATTATAAAAATACGAATGACAGCGCGTCACCGACAATGACGTTTCGAAAATGCGGTCCTGACAATGACGTCTTGAATTTTTTTTACTTTTCAGTTATTAAAAAATAAACACAAATCCATACCAGTGGGAACCTTCCTTAAGTTGAAATTCCAACAATTGATAAAAAAAAATGAAAGATGATACTTTCAATGACATCTTTACTCAAACGTGCTAGTCGAACTGATCAGTAACACACTGTCATTTATATTTTTAAAAATTTAATTTAATCTCTCTTATTATTATTAAAAGTAAAATTATTTTAATAATTAATTTAAAAAAATCTGTTTAGTTCTCAACTTCTATATGTCCTTATTAGTTTGCCATTTTCATGAAGGTCCAACTTTCATCTTCAAAATGTGTATTAATATGACTTTTAAAAGTTGTTTCTTTTATTATTATTTTTTTCGGTTTGAAATTTTGCGTTCGCGATCCAAGATCCAACTATATTCTGTCCTTCATAGGTGAAAATTTTCCATATTACATGTAGTTGTTGGCAATTCAACATGCATTACAATCTGTTTGTTAGGAAGAAACAAAAGGAAAACAAATAAGGGGTAAGGAGTGTTGTCAGCACAAAAAACATGATTTATTTAAAAAGTTAAAATGTGGCATTACCAACCAAACTTTATGTGGATGAGTTAAAATAAATCTGAGTTTGAAATGATGACAAACGATCTCAATCATTTACTTTTATTTGATAATTCACAAAATTATGGATTCCTAGCCAGAGAGATCTAACTCATTGAGATGGCATATCATAGTTTTATGTAAATAAAATTTGACAGAAAGTAAATTCGAATTGACAATAGCGATGCATATCCATGCATGATAAAAACATCCATCAATTTAGTCCAGGTCCGAATATAGAAATTGAAAAACGATAATACGGGATGTGAATATGTGATGAACGCAACACTGAGTGAAACAGAGAGAGAGAGAGAGAGATGGCAGCAAAACAGAGACAGGAAAGAGTAACAGAGGAAGCAAGCGCAAGGCAAGAAAGGACGAGAGAGACAGGTTGGCACATGGACAGGTACAGAGAACGAAGAGGGGAGAGCCAGCTCAGCAAATCAAGGCACGGGGGGAGAAGGCGTGGAGCAGTTGAGGCCCCTGTTTTAAATGCCAAAAGGGGCTTGGTTTGGTTGAGAGTTGAGACAAAGATGGATGGTTACATTACACCAAACCTATACTATTACATGAAACAGTTAAGAATTGGACGAATTTATTTTTTTTCATTTTTTTTAAATTTTTTATATCCTAAAATACCTTCATTTAATGATTTATATTAATTTTGACTAATCAGACGAACACGATAACGTCCATTATTTTATATTCCCCTCCATTTCTTTGCCATATAGAAGAAATGAAATTAAAGGTTGAGATAAATCATACGAGATTATATTTGATATAGCATCTGTAATTGATCTTGTATTTATTGATCTTTTCCATATTAGAATGACGTACATATTGTCATGTGATTTTTTTCTATATCTAAATAAAAAAATTTGATCCAACGCACGGATATAAAGCTAGTCAAATGAATATATATTACTTAACCACAATCAATAGTTTGCTTTGGTTGACGCTTGACACAAAAGAGGATTGATTAACATTAATTAGATGTTACTGTTTTATTAGTAGTTGGAGCTAATTTTCAGCACAGTGGTTCAAAATTGATGGTTGCGTTGAATGAGTCAACAAATTAAAATCAATCAACCTGTGAAGAAAGAGACAGTACACGAATGTCAAATTTGGGTGGGAACAAAAGACCAGATACAAAAAGTTTGGAGATTTTGAAAGGAAAGAGAAAACAAGTTGAAGATATTGGAAAATACATTATCTGATGTCACATCTGAAAGTAGGTCCGAGAGTTCTGTCAAATCTGCAGGATTATTGTTACATGAATTATTTTTTATTTTATTTTGTCATTAATAAAAATCAGGAGCTATCGATTCAACTAAAATAATCCAATCCGCATAGGCAAAAATAACATGCGAAATTTTTTCTTGAAATTGATTCGTGGTTAAAGATTTAAATTAGTAAAAGTTTAAAAAAAAACTCATATCTTACGGTTTCTTAAAAATAAAAATATGAACTAGCCAGTAATATAAAATACGAATTGTGCGGCCGCATATAAAATCACTGTCCGTATGAAATTTTGTCAATGCGCTGGTGATTATGTAATTTTATTGTATATGGAGCTGTCGTGGCATGTCATAGAAAATCTGATGTAGTAGAGTGTTGAAAAATTGATGAAAAAAGTCATTCCTTTGTGTATTCGATGTGTGACTTGGGCTATAAAACTCAGGAATCGGAAGAGTTTTCACTTTTCAAGCACTTGGGATTAAAATTAGTTCCATAGCTTGTTTTAATCTTCCTATCAGCATCTAATTATCAATCTCGATGAAATTAATTTTTATTTTTATATTTTGTTTCAATCTCAATGTTGATCTGACGGCTAAAACAAGCATTGGAATCAATTTTGATCTCAAGGGCTTGGGAACCCGTTCCTAAAACCCAACTGTGAAACCACTGCATTGTTGTAGTTTTTTTTGTCAAACTCACAATTTATTTTATATATTATAATTTTAATACACAAAAAACACTAGAATTTACACATTTGACCGCATATATAGATTTGCATATGCGCCCACATACTGTATATGCGGTATGCAATGCCTCTTCTCACACGTATTTCAAACCACATTTTAAAATTTTAGAACTAGCTATAGAATTTGATGTCAGCAACGAGATAGATTATCTAAATAAAAAAAAAAATCTTTTTACTCCGTTGTACAAGTACAACTATCAACAAAATCATGAGTTAAAAGATAATACTTTAATTTACTACGTTGAAAGCACATTAGAGATTTTAATACTTTTATTAATTAATTGTTATGCAACTGCTCAAGTCAGGGTCTTATAATACATGGTTTAAGCATTGTATGCATTATTTGTCAAAAGAAAAAGCAAATTATATAATATTTTGAGAGTTGTTACGCTATAGATCGAATTCTGCAACGTAAACTTTGTTCAAATCAATCAACCACGATCTATATCTTACTAATTTTAGATACGTGCTAAGGGCAAGCATGATGATCTAAATTAATCAATCTTTAAGAAATATACGGAATACGGTCTATATTTCTTTTGATCCATAGAAGAATTAATCAAACTTTAATTTTTAAAATTGAAACTTTCAAACCTTATACTACAAATATCTCAAAATATTGGTGCCTTGTACTTGAAATTAGATTATTATCAATAGCAACATGGTTAAAAAAAACTAGTGAGAATTATATGGATTTATTGGGGAGGATTATAATAAACTACTAATTGAAAATTTTGATAAAGACAATATTTTTCGCGTGACAAATTACAGATTTGAAACTTAGATGAAATATGAAATCAGGTGATTTATACCCTTTTATCCCATAAAATATAAAAAATACCAAAATAGAAAAAAAAAGATAAATCTCTGCTACATGCTACAAATTAAATATTCAAATGACCCTCGTGACATTACAGTACATTTTATTTAGAAAAATCGAACACACATTTTATATCAAGAAAAAGTGTCTTTTTCAATCACCAACTAGATGGGATCCTGATAAGAATTTAGTTTCTTGATCCACCCTTTGTCACAACATACGTAAAATTAAAAAAAAAATATGAAAAAATTAAAGGGTTCATGATAAAAATGTGATCCCTTAAAAATATTGATAATCCATCGGAAAAAAATATTCATACCAGAATCCGAAAGTATTTACTATATTTTCTAAATATGAAAAAAAAAACTATGACATTACGTGTTTTTTGGGGTGTACGACCGTACGCACATAGCTCCATTGTAATTTGTAATTGTAGGAAGGCTAACTATTCTCTCTCTCTCTCTCTCTCTCTCTCTGACTTGAAAGTGACGAAACGTCATCTCTTTCTTTGTGTTTTCTTTGATTTTTCTTCGAAAAGGAGCAAAGGGATGGGTGTTCTTATGAGTTCATTTTTGGCATCTCTGAGTACTATTTCGTGCAACCCGTTATGAGAAATAAATTAAATTAATTTCAATCTTTATGGCATCTTTATTTTCGTGTAACCCGTTCCTCCAAATGCATCATACTACTCACATCTTAATGTATTCTTCTAGTTCAATCGCACGCTCTTAATTGTTTCTGTACAAAATTACATGTGATTGTATTCAGGCTAATAACAGTTTAGAATAGTGGCGGATCTAGTCTCTTTCATTAGCATGAGCACAATTAGTAAATATATTTTAGGTTTTTAAATATTTAGATATGATAAATTTAATTTTTAAATTAAATTCAAACATTCATATAATTTTTCTTTATACTACTTTATACATACTTCTGAAAATCATGTCCGTGCACAGTCCGAGCAAAAATATTATTTCTTAAAAAAATCCAGAATGAAAAAAAGTCAAAATAAGAACGAACCTCATAAAAAAAACACAAAATATTGTTTTCCTAATGAAATCCAGAATGAAAAAAAGTCAAAATAAGAACGAACCTCATCAAAGAAAAAAATTCCAAAAAATGTTGCCATATACAAAAATATAAATAAGAAATAATTCTTATCCAAAAGAAATAATTCCAACAGCACCGAATGGCGCTTGTATAAGAAATAATTCTTATCCAAAAGAAAGAATTCCAACAACATCGAATGGCGCCTCCTTCAACCTAGTAATTTGATAGTTGACTTTCAGATTGAATCCAGCAGAATTGATGACAATCATGCATGAAGATGAAGGGCAGTTGTCAATTTAAATGAGCCCAATTATTTTTTAGTTGCACTCCGAATTTATCTCTTTACTATTCTTTGTCTTTTTTGTTATTTATGAAATTACATAAATTAATTAACTTTGATAGTTAATAATTATACACTTTTACTTAACATATATTGAAATTAACAGTTGAAGGAACTAACTCCTAAATAGGTTACAATGGATAATGGATAAGTTATCAGTAGTAACACTTCCTTCTTTTGTTGCGACAAATGTTCGGCCCATTAAACTGTTAGACACCATAAGACAAAAATTATAAATTTTTATCGTGCAATTTAAAGGTAGATTCAATTTAATTATTAGTATTGTTTTAAGATTAATTCTCTAATCATTTTCCTAATGATGTTTTATGAGTAATTATGTTTTTTATAGTCATTATGTTGGAAATTATTTTAAAATAAAGGGGAAAATGTATCACAAATTAATTTAAATTAATTTTTAATTTGCGCATGTGAATAAAAATCATTAACAATAAATTTTATTAATAAGATAGACACAAGTAAAATACAAATGGAAGATCGAAGTTTAGAATTTGCCTATGATTGATAATGTCAAATGCATTGAATAAGAATGTTATTGTAAGACTACCTCCACACACGTAGCTGACGCACATCCGTTTTCTTGCTTAGATTGAACACACATCAAACCACAGTAGGTTGCTCTTTTTTAGAAAGCAAGAGAGATATTACTACGATAGTGTGCTCCTTTTCATCGTTTACACCTTCAAGTATTTCACTTACAAGTATAAAATGGGGCTAAATTATATTTAAAATATAATTGGATTTTTAAAATAAGAGGAGACGGTTTATGTATATATTGCTCCCTGTTGCTCTAAGAATTATATGCATTATACATTCGATTTTATATATAGGACTAAGAGGATGCTAGCTAGTTTATTCAGCCATTTATATTTTGTATTAATGGCTAGCTCAACTAATTGTTGGTATTCACCCGTTATCAATTTGTTCTCTTTTAACCTATAAAATTAATATGACGCATGTTGTTTGCGCATTCATGGCCTACATTGAAAGTTAATTTGAAACCACGCACTTCATATCTTCAACTAAATCATCAGTGTTGTGAATTACAGCTATAGATCCATCATATAGTTTATTAGCTGTACAATAAATTTTGATTTGAGTCACAAAAATAATATTTAAATCTAACATATATAAATAGATAGTTAATCATAGTTCGATCTTTTTATTTATAAAAGAATTCTTATTCATAGGAGAAAAGTTGCCTTCTTGAAATCTGAATGAAGAATATCTTATATATATAAACATTGAAATTACTGATTTCAATCTTTATCCAAAATAATAATTGAGAAAACCTCTTATATTAATTCATTGGTATTGCCGTTCTAAAGATTATTCAGGAGATAATTTTTACTGAGCCTGTTAATTATATTAATCTCTCCAACAAGTGGCAAGTATAATAAGTACAAAATGAACAGAAGTTCAGCCTTATAATGAGGATGCGCCTAGCTTAGTGCTGCACAAAAAAGCTCGGGCTCGTGGCTCAGCTTGGGCTCAAGCTAATCTGGCTCGAGCTAAAATGACTCGAGCTAATTTGGCTCGAGCTAATCTGGCTCGGTAGTTAAATGAGCCGAGTTTGAGTTGGGGTCGGCTCGGCTCGTGGCTCGACTCAGCTCGAATAAAAAATAGTTTATATATATATATATATTTGCCGAATTCTAATCCGATAACTCATCTCTCATCATCTCTCACCATCTCACCAGGTCAGCGGCTTAAAGACGTCTCTTACTCGCTCGTAATTATATTCTTATATCTGACTCGTTAGTTTTTTGTTGGTCCATCCATTCAAATTAATGCAGCAAAAATGTTATTGAAAATATAGTTTGTTGATATACCAATTTGTACCAATTCTCATACCAATTTTCTAGATGTACCAATCTTATAGTTTGTAGATGTATTAAATCTAAATATCAAATTGAGTCAACGCACATGCATTGGCTCGTGAGCCAGCTCGTGAGCTAGCTCGAATAGTAACGAGCCGAGTTTGAGCTAAGTTTTTCAGGTCGAAGCGTTTCACGAGCTCGGCTCGACTCGACTCAAATTTTCATGAACCGAGCTTGAGTTAAGCCCAACTCGACTCGACTCGACTCGTTTTCAGCCCTAGCCTAGCTAGTTGAAAAATCACAGCAGCCAAAACGCGCCACGTTGGACTTTGTAACTAGTAATCGACTTTTGTAATAAATACAACATCACATGGCCTCATGGAGACAGTGCACCAGCTGTCAAGCGAAATTGAAGTACCAGGTGCAAAATTTGAACCGAAGAAGAAGTCTACTAGAAGTCTAGAACCATATATATATATATATATATATATATATATATAGAGTGGAGATAGCGTGAGCTTAAGCTCATTTCGGAGGCTTCCGTGAAACTAACTCAAAAAATATATTAAATGATCTTCAAATTTTAATTTATCATTCTCATTAAATTCTTTATATGAAAATCTCATGGGATGCAAAAATTTGGAGCGTTTTGAGCTTTTTAAGTCGCCGTTTTTAATTTTTGAAAATCAGCTCTAAAAATAATAATAATATATTCAATACTTGAACATCATTTTCAAAAATTAAAAACGCGCGACTTAAAAACCTCAAAACGCTCCAAATTTTTGCATCCCATGAGATTTTCATATAAAGAATTTATATATATATATATATATATACTTTGTATATGGATTAGTGTTTTCCAAAAATCCGTCCGGATCAAACTCGGGAACGCGATCCAATCCGTTCAAGATCAAAACTCAGTTTTATCGAGGAAATCTATCAGCTATTATATTTGAAAGTGTAGCACCGCTGTCATTTGAGACTGATAGCGGGACCCACTTAATAATAACTCCTCCTCTGAATCTAATTTAATATGTCTAAATCAATCCGACGATTGTAGTAGAGTGATATAGTTTCCCTGTAATAAAAAGTATGGCAATGAATCAGAATCCACGTTAAGGACTAGCCATTACGACCATACATTCTTAAAAAAATCTAATCAAAACCTATTCCGTCTAAGAAACCGCCCCGCTCCAATTAGAACCGACCCCCTAATCCGTTAAACCCGTCCCCAATATTTGTCCCCAAAATCCATGCAAAACCCATTAAACCCGGCAAAAAAAAAAAAAAAAACCTGATATTAAAACCCGTTAACTCCATTGAAATTCGGGAATAAAATCCGTTGAAACCCAAAAAATCTGAGAATAAAACCCGCTAAAACTCCGAAAATCCAGGAACAAAATCCATTGAAACACCAAAAAATTGAAAATAGAACCCATTGAAGCTCGGAAAATCCAAAAATAATACCCGTTGAAACTCGGAAAAACCCAACCCATACCCATGAAAACCCGAGAAAACCTGCCCATCTTGTTGTTAATAAAAAAAAAATCTAGTGTACCTCTGCCGGACAAAATAAAATAAATTAATAATCAATATAACACATTAACATTGTTCATAAAAAATCTTTGTTTTCACCATAATTAATATTACACCCCTCTGCTGGTTGATGTTAGTGTTTCAAATTTAATTAAAAGAACTATTTTAATTATGTTGAATATGATAACTTTTATTAATTGAGCATGCTTTTGTGCTATCAACTAGTGGAGCATAACTAGTGGGACCTTTTAACCATGCGAACTATTAGAAAATATACCTGTTTGAAGTTATATTATTTTGTTGAATTTTTATACTTTTCGGAATTATAGAAAACTTAAATAATCAAAATTGCTAAACAATAATGGTTAAATATTTTAGATTATTTAAATTCTTTTTATTTTAAATTTTTGCAATTTTTAAAATTTTTTGGAACTATTTGAGTCATTTTGAACTTTACAAAATTGAAAAAAAACGGCGGTCCATCAAGAACCAACTCGACCATCCCATATAAATCAGATCTGTTATATCGATCCGCCCGACCCATAATCTTAGAATAGATTACGATCGCATCTAAAAGAAAACCTGTCCTAATATAGCTCATGTAACCTAACAACCCAACTAATTCATGGTTTGTCTAATTCATTGGACCTCCCGAGTTTGAACCGGACCGCCTCAAATGAAAAGTAACCAAGCTTCTTGTTGATGTGTAGGAAATTAGAGAAGTGTAAATGTGCCAAATTGGTAGGATTTTACAGCATTTTGAAATAAATTGTATAAATCTGATATTCAGATTAAGGAATGGGGTCAATTGACCCCATTCATCCATAAAAAAAAATCTATGTTAATATATTATTTTTTTTAATAAATTATTAGGGAGCCCTAAAATGACATCATATATTTTGAAAAAAAATTGCACTATTGATCTCCATATCTTACTAATGAAAAATATAATTGAGAAACACATTAGTACAAATTATAATAGACTTGTTGCTCTTTAGTTTTTCTCAATAATTTATTCATTCGAATCTATGTGTAATAGACAATAGTTATTTAAAATCTAGTTGGTTCTTATATCCAGCTGCAAAATTAATGGAGACTATTAAAATTTGAGATGAGGATGTGAAAAAAAAACTTCTCATTAAAATTATATGTGACATATATCAAATCAAATTTTATCACCCCAAATTTTTATAGTTCTTTCCTTCACTCATTTTAAATTATTCATGAAAATAAAAACTAATTGCTGAATGTGGATAGACCGTTAGTTTTCAGTTGAAATATCTAATATTGTAGGAATTATAAATAAAATAATTTACTAATATATTATTTAAGAAAATAAAGTTATCCGATGTAAAAAGATGATACACAATAAATATAAATTGAGAAGGGATCGGTTGACAATGGGTTATTTTGACAACCTTGACAATGAACTTCTAAATAAATACAAAAAAATCTTAAAAATAAAAAAATATTTGTAAATGTGTTCTTCTACTTTTAGATCGATGGTCATTCAAATTTCATGCAATTTCATTATCGTTTGATAGTCCATCAAAGATTGTTAATTTTTATATAATTTGCAATGGTTTCAAATTAACGGTCTTTGATGGACTATCAAACGATAATGAAATTACATGAAATTTAAATGACCATCAATCTAAAAGTAGAAGAACACATCAATAAATTTTTTTCTATTTTTTTCTATTTTTTATATTTATTTGAAGATTCATTGTCAAGGTTGTCAAAATAACCCATTGTCAATGGATCCCCACTCATATAAATTTGAACGGGTGCTTGTAGATTATCTTCAAAAGAGTAGTACATTTCGAATAATTTATAATTTTATTTTAATTGTACCATATGAGCAACAGAATTTTTTTATATAAAAAGAGATGATAATGATCGTAATGCACAATAATTAATAATTGTTGTTACTGTGGAGCTCAATATCAATTGATTCAAAAAAGGTTTTAGTAGATTTTGCATCAATATTTTTTGAAACACTTGGCTACAATAAGCAAGGATATGAATTTTACTATAGTTTCTAATAATTTTTAAATGAATTATTAGAAAAAAAAATATTAAAAGAACGATAAAAAACACAAGAGCAAAAAATTATCGTAGAATTATTAACTATGAGTTTTTTAATATTTATATTATAAATTTTTTAATAGAATATTATATTGTGTTGACCCCTATTTTAAATTTTCTAGCTCCGTCTCTCCAGAATTATGTAGAGTGAATTGGAAAGGGTGAAAATACACAGACAAAAAACATAAAATATGAAAATTTATTAAATTTACTGAAATAAATTTATGGTTGAATCAGATTAATTATTTCCGATATTTCATCACAATATTTTATCAATAATTACTTGTCCTCCTATTAAAAAAAAATCTCTTTCTCTTTATAAAAGAATGAACTCTAAATTATTGTACCCTTGAGGGATAAAAATCTGCGGCTCTTTGAAGTAAAAAACAGAATCCTACTCTTTCAATCCAACGCATCAATTTGAATCAATTGCATGGCTCTTTAACACTTGATCAAAAGTAACACTGTTTGATTCAAAAGAGCGGGATCCTCCTCTTCAAAGGGTTTGTTTGGCACTAAATAGCAAAAAATAGAAATATTATTGATATTCCGATGAATTAATTTGCTAAATGAATTTTAGACTAAGTAGAAGAGTGCGGAAGAGTGCTAATCCGGTATACCAACTTAAATGGAATATCGGATTAGCTCTCGTCGGAATAGCGATTATTGTTTGTTTATATTGTATTATATTATTATATTATATTATGATTTATTATTATTATATTATTAAATAATATTAATATTAATATTATTATTATTATTTTTATTATGATTATTATATAATTGAATTATTATTATGATTATGATTATATTATCATCACTATTAATATTATTATATTATTATAATGATTGTTATTATTATATATTATCATCACTCGTTAATATTATTATATTATTTATTATATTATAATATATGATTTTAGTTTTATATTATTATATTATGAAAATAAATATGATTATTTTATTATTATATTATTATGATCATGATTATTTATTATTATATTATTATTATATTATGTTATAATTATGGTTATATTGTTATAATTATGATTATTTATTATTATTATTATTATTATTATTATATTATATTTTGATTATGGTTATATTATTATTATATTATGATGATTATGACAATGATTATTATTAATTATAATTATTATTTTATTATTATGTTATTATGTTGTATTATATTATTATATTATGATTATAGTTATGATTATATTATTATGAATATAATTATTTATAATTATTATTTTGATTATGATTATATATTTTTATTAATATATTATTATGATTATGATCATGATTATATTATTATATTATTATGATCATGACTATAATTATTATTATCAAGAATATGATTATGATTATGATTATTATTTGATTATGTTATATTATATTATTATATTATAATTATATTATTAAAATTATGATTATTTATTATTATGATTATGATTATAATTATAATTTTTATTATTATATTACTATATTATGATTATATTTATATTTTTATTATATTATTATGATTACGTTCTGAATATTATTATTTATTATGATTATGATTATGATTATGATTATTTTTATTACTATTATTTTTGTTACTATTATAATTATTATTTTACTATTATTTTTATTATCATCATCATTATTAGTATCATAATTATTTATATTTTAATTATTCTAATTAACTACCGCCAAATAATATTTTCGATCTTCTAAATAATTCAAAATATCATTCTTTAAAAAAATATTATTCTATCAATATTTCAAAATTACCACCGTTCAAATTATTCCTTAATTTGTCAAACGGAGATCGTATTTCATTGCCGAGTCTCCGGTTGGTGGAATTCATCGTGGATTTGACATGGCTGCACTTGCAGCCTAACAAATAAATGAAGGTACTTATTTCCAAGGAATAAATAAATGAATGTACCTGAGAGTCGCCTCAAACTACTCAAGAGCTTCTATGATCAATTGGGCCCATCCAAGCCAATGTACATCCTAATTCCTTCATTATCCATATCAATTCTCGCAATCCTTTCCTTTTGCAAAATTTCTACGAGATCAGTTTCCACGTGACCAACTTAATTAGTTGGTCGTTGGAAGCATTGCGACTGCATTTACTCTCTTATACTTTCTTCTTCCACTTGCTCCTCGTCTCTCCTCCCTCTTTTCTCCTCTCTCTCTATACATACGCGTTTCTCCCCATCCCCCAATCCCCACACTCGTCCCGCTGCTTGCTTTTCACTTAATACAGAAAACAACTTACAAGAAGCACAAGAGGCGAACAATAATGGAATTTTTGGCAACTCTCACAACCGCACTTCT
Source organism: Schoenoplectus tabernaemontani (assembly GCA_037127355.1). NCBI lineage: Eukaryota > Viridiplantae > Streptophyta > Magnoliopsida > Poales > Cyperaceae > Schoenoplectus > Schoenoplectus tabernaemontani. Next base: position 20,785,171 of record CM073748.1, on the reverse strand, counting down.
CCTCTTCTCTCTCTACCTCATTTGCAAGCATTACTACCTCAAAATCTACACTAATTGCTACTTGATAGACTATGTGTGCTTCAAGCCGGCGCCTGACCGGCGTATTACCACTCAGACTAGTGGCGAGATCATCGAAAGAAACAAAACCCTTGGTTTGTCTGAATACAAGTTCTTGCTCAAGGTGGTTGTCAACTCGGGTATTGGGGAAGAGACATACGGCCCGAGGAATATAATCGAAGGCCGAGAAGATTCGCCAACGTTTGATGATGCAATGCTGGAAATGGATGAGTTTCTGAACGTGTCAATCGGTGATTTGTTCGCGAAGACGAAGATTTCGCCGCGTGACGTGGATGTGTTGGTGGTGAATATCTCCATGTTCTCCCCTGCTCCATCCCTTGCGTCGAGGATTGTGAAGCGGCACAAAATGCGGGAGGATGTCAAAACTTATAACCTCTCCGGCATGGGTTGCAGCGCAAGCTTGATATCCGTCGACTTGGTGAGAAACATCTTCAAATCTGGAAAGAAAACACTGGCGGTGGTGGTGACCTCAGAGTCAATCAGCCCCAATTGGTACTCCGGCAATGATAAATCGATGATGCTAGGTAATTGTCTTTTCAGATCGGGCGGCTGTGTTATGTTACTGACGAATAACCCAACACTGCGGTCCCGAGCCAAGATGAGCCTAAAGTGCCTTGTCCGGACCCACATTGGGGCAAGTGACGATGCATACAATTGCGCAATGCAGAAGGAGGATGACTTTGGTAGGTTAGGGTTCCACCTAAGCAAGGGTTTGCCGAAAGCTGCAGTCCGTGCATTTTCAGAAAATCTCAAATTCCTTGCCCCAAAAATTCTTCCCTACCGTGAGCTTGCACTGTACATGTACCGTACAATCAAACAAATGACATTTAAGCCCAAAGGCGAATCCAATTCTGCTATGACCCGAATCAATTTCAAGTCAGGGGTCGATCATTTCTGTTTGCACACTGGTGGGTCGGCGGTGATTGATGCCGTTGGGCGTGCATTGGGGTTGAGCAATTATGATGTGGAACCGGCTAGAATGACATTACATAGATGGGGTAACACGTCGGCAAGTAGCTTATGGTATGTTTTAGGATACATGGAGGCAAAAAGGAGGCTGAGGAAGGGGGATAGATTGCTAATGATAAGCTTCGGTGCCGGTTTTAAGTGCAACAGCTGCATGTGGGAGGTCCTCTCAGATTCAGGAGATGCTGATGTTTGGGAGGATTGTATAAAAAATTACCCCCCACAAACCCTAGTTAATCCTTACTTGGAGAAGTATGGATGGGTCCATGAAGATACCGAAGAGACATTTAATCGCAAAGAGCGGTTCGAAGCTATGAGAAGGTAAAATATAACCTGAGAGCTTCTGCTACTTCTTTTCTTTTTTGTGAATTTATTGGTAACTGCAGTGTGAAATTACATTTGTTTGTTAAGCATAATTGAGAGTAATTGGGATTGAAGTTAGTTGTTTGTAACTTGAGATATGATAGTTGGATGATATATGTACTTCTGAATAGATCGGTAATTACATGTAAGGATGATTTCATTGTATCACACATAAAAAAGTTGGAATCAATTGCAACTTTTTTTATCTATAGATTTTATTGTGGATAGTGTTCTTATTCATTTGGCAAATTGGAAATTACTTCAATACAAATGTGCAGTACGTTTGTGCCAATTTGCTTGAGAGGACACGCAGTTATCTATCTGTGCATTAATTAGTTTGCATGGAAAATGACAACCAATCACCTGTAGTATATTTGACAAAGCCAAAACGAGACAAAAATCCATATGAAAGGTGACCTTGATTTTCTTGTTCTCTGGTCTTTTGTTCTATCTCATTTTTGTTTGGATATTGATCGGTAATGAAATGCGTTATCCACACGGTACGACATGAAAAAGGAATTTCCCATGTATGACTTGAAAACGATATATGCAATTGAGATATATATGCAATTAATAGTTGATTGAGATGCTAATGAATCTGGTTACAGCCAAATTAATACTCTTCAACCCTATTGGTGCAATTAAGCAAGAGATAATGAATCTTCCTCCGTCCTTTTGCCAAATACAAGAATCTTGGTTACAAAAAGCTTTCAATGAGAACCCTGCTGTAGCCATCAAGCTGAATTCAATGATTTGAAGTTCAGTCTTGAAATTGCTTGTCCGAAATGGGGTTGTACCAGTCAATGCAAAACCAAATATATATAGGCAACTTTAGCTATGTTTACTCTACTTTTTCTTAATTTGTTTTTTTTTTGTCTGTGTATAATGCTGGCCATAATTTGCCACTATGGTAACCCTTCTGATACGCTTGTATCACAAGTTCACAACTGAAGCTACTTGAGACTTTCACTAGATATATCACAAATGATATGGTTAATAATATGCGGACATTTTAAAATGAATTGACATAATTTGAGTTTCAGAAAGGGAAAGGTTGGTCTGGAATTTAATTTCTGAGAAATGCGGTTGCCTAACCCAATCGGGTGCAGACTCCTGAAGCAAGGAAACCATGTACCGTATTCATTTTGGACTGTGTTTCCAAATCTTTGTAGGTTGACAAACATTTATGGTACTCCCCAATCTTCTTTTACAATCCTAAAAATCTATTTGTTATTAATTTGTTGGTACATATTTCTGATATACAGATATTTGACAGAATTGACAGTGTCAGTACGGACATAAATACCAGAAAAAAGGAACTGCACCATGTGGGAAATGCAAAACTCAACGGCTATCTCTGGAAATAATTTCCCATGTAACATTGTTCATCAGTTTAGTACAGTTTCTGTAATTAAATCGAACAATATACCATGTTTATATATTCCTCCGGTGCTAAGGTGAAATAAAGGGGCAAGGTTTGCCTGCTTTAGTGTAAACCTACACAACTATTTGGGCCTGTATAACTAACACAAGTGTAAACACTTTAATTTGATGCAACCATGCAACAATTTTTTGGCATATGGTATTATTAGTGTTGATAAAGACCTGAAAACACTATTCAGATGATTGTGTATACGAGATTAAATAGACAAATGCCAAAATTCTAGGCCACGATTTGTGCATGTACCGTCTTGAACAGCTTGTTTAATTGGTTTTGGGATAATTTAGTGGCATGATTATTTGCCAGATATCACAGACTCACATTCACATTTCAAATCCAGCTCATATGCCAAAATTCTAGGCCACAATGTTCATTTCACAATATTTATCTTGTACAATGCTATTATGCTCTCCAGCCTGGTTATATTTAGCTTGAATATATTATTCTTGATTTAGACCATTATTTACCACAAATTTAAACATCCTAATCTGAAAATAAAATAATGCAGAATCATTGATCGTTGCATTGATTGGAGTTATGAGTTGCATCCTAATTATTTTGACGCCACATTTTCTGAGACATGATGATTGAAAAATTAAAAGCAGGGACCATTTTCTTCACATATTGACCTGTCAACTTATGGCGTTGTCTCTATTCTCAGGGTTTATTTGGCAATAAATGGAATAATAAAAAGTAAGAATAAAATTGTTATTCCCATAGAGTAATTTGCCAAATGAATTTTTAACTAAGTAGAAGAGTATGGATGAGTGCTAATTAAGTATACTAAATTATAGATGGTATACCGGATTAGCTCTCGTCGGAGCGATTATTGTTTGATTATGTTGTATTATATTATGATTATGATTATAATTTATTATTATTATATTATTATATTATGATTATGATTATGATTTATTATTATTATTATATTATTATATTTATGATTATAATTTATTATTATATTAATATTATGATTATTATTATTATTATTTAATATTAATATTATTATTAATTATTATTATTAAATTATGATTATGATTATGATTATGATTACATTTTCATCACTATTAGTATTATTATATTATTATATTATGTTATTATAATGATTGTTATTATTATACATTATCATCATTTTAGCGTTATAATATTTATTTATTTATCATTATTTATTATTATATTATAATAAATATGATTTTATTATTATATTATTATATTATGATTAAATATATATTATATATATATTATTATAATTATGATTATTTATTATTATTATATTATTATATTATTATATTATTATGATTATGATTATAATTTTATTATTATTTATATATTATATTATGATTCTGGTTATATTATTATGATTATGACTATGATTATTATTACTTATTATTATTATTATTATTTTATTATGTTGTATTATATTATTATATTATGATTATAGATATGATTATATTATTATATTATTATTTTGATTATAATTATTTATTATTATTATTATTATTATTATTATTATTATATTATTATTATTTATAATATTATTATTATTATGATTACAACTATAATTATTATTATCATGATTATGATTATAATTTTTATTTGATTATATTGTATTATATTATGACTATGCTACCCGGTACTCCACATAACTCGCCGAACACGAATCGGGTACGTATCGGGTACGGCACACGCTGTACGCAGACGTACGTATCGAATACGCCATGTGGCGTATCCGATTATTTTAATCAATTTGACTAGCCAATTCGGTCAACGATCTTCTTTATTTTCTCCCGATACACCTATTCCTTATTTCTTCCCCTCTTACTTCCGTCTGCTCTTCTCTATCATTTCACCTCTCCACTTCTTCGGTTTCCACACGACACCCTAGGTCCTCCTTTGTTAGCCCCTTCCACGCAAAAGCTTTTCTCTCCACGCCCTCTGCGTCAGCCCCATCACTCTAGTGACTCGAACCTAATCCCTTCGCGTCAGTGACTTTGCTCTATATTCCATAATCAAAGGTTTGTTCTTCGTCTTTATTTTAGCATCGAGTAATTAAAAATTGAGCCCTAGTTAATTAAACTGGATTTGAAGTGGCGACAACACATGGATGCATATTAAAAAGTAAAAATTTTGAAGTTTCGATCTTTTGCTTTGCAAGCAAAATTGCTCCAGTGTCTGAAAATGGAGTCCAGTCTAGTCCCATCGAGTAATTGAAAATAGAGTCCAGTCTAGTCCCATTTGTTTATTATGTTATTCATTAATTGTAATTTTACTTAATTCATTAATTATACTTTCAAGTAAAGTTACGCTAATGCCCTTTGCTTAATAAAAAACTGAACCAATATTAGTTGTAGATTAATTCAAATCAGAGATTTTCTCATAGATTTTAATGATTCTAATATTTTGATCTTATATTATAGAAAAATGCAACGCAATTCTATCCATTCAACTCCAGATAGCATAGGAAGTAGTGCATCAAGCTCACTCAATGATTCTACTCCTTTATGACAGTATGTTACGAGAGTAGTAGAGAGATCAGAAAATGGAGGGAATGTCAAGTTTACTTGTAATTTCTGTAGAGCAACATTTAGCGGGTCATATTTTAGGGTGAAGGCTCATTTGCTTCAAATATCTGGACATGGTGTAAGAATATGTAGCAAGATGACAAACGAGGAAGTTGTGAGATTGAAGAGGTTGCAAGATGAGACAGAAGCAAGGGCAAAGACATTAGTGCCGAAACAAGTTCCTCTACCGAGTGCTTCTTCCTTGAATCGAGATGAAGAGAGTCTCCCAATTCCTATTGGAGAAAGAGGTGGAAAGAGAAGAGGCTTGACAGCCATAGAGATTCCTATTGGAGTGCTTCTATTATATTCTGCATTTGTGTTTATATAGTTTTTATGGACTAAGTTTATGTTGAGCACTTGTGTCAGGTTCAAGTAACTTCATTCTCTCATTTTTTTTATCTGATCTTCATCCGTGAGCAGCTCCCAGGAATTAACACATTTTGTTATTTTTTATCTATCATGTGCGTGACAATATTTTGATTATAACTCCCATTTTATTATCTTTTATTTATCATTTATGCAAGTATATCAGGGTTGTCAAGTTCAAATTGAAATAGAGAAAAAGAAAAAAAAATTTTAATGCATAACAATACTCATTATATTAAAAAATATTATTTGTATATATGTATCACCGTACCCGTATCTGAGATTTTTTAAATTTATCGTACCATTGTACCGTATCGTACGGGTACAATACTCGTACTACGCACTCGTGCAACACAATATTATGATTATGATTATAATTATAATTTTTATTATTATATTACTATATTATGATTATGTTTATATTTTTATTATATTATTATGATTACAACTATGAATATTATTATTTATTATGATTATGATTATTATTATTATTATTGTACTATTATTTTTATTATCATCATCATTTTTAGTATCATAATTATCTATATTTTAACTATTCTGATTAACAACTGTCAAACAATATTTTCGTTTTTCAGAATAGTCAAAAATATCACTCACTCTTCCAAAAAGATACTATTCTATCACTGTTCCAAATTTATTCCTCAATTTACCAAACGAACCTAAGATATTGCACCTTACACACCTTGAATTTATTTATTGTGCCAAAAGAGTGAAAGACCCTCCTCTGTCCCCGAAACTTAACTTTACATTTTTCAGATAAAAATTGTGTTAACTTCTATATACATATATTAATTAATTCCACAAAAGCCACAAGGTATATTAATTAATTCCACAAAGCCACAAGGTATATTTTAATTAGGCTTAGAACATGTGACCTCAAACATGTGATTAGTTTAATTTTGTGTAAGTATTTTAATTTTTTTTTATTCTATGACAAGCACTCCCTATTCCACTTCGCGATTAGTTTATTTCGTGTAAGTATTTTAATTCTTGATAGAAGGACAATTTAGCACGTATATAACTTTTATGTTTATCGATCCTATAAACATTTTAAAAATCATATTTATATTAGAAAATTTAAAACGGTAGGTTTGCTCTTCATTACTTACATTATATGAGATATTATATATTAATCAATATAATACAATGATAATAATTAAGAATAATGTTAATTATATTTATAGTTAAATATAGAATAAATATTACTATATAGTACTTTATATGTTATTAAAGGCTACAAATTAACTTTTATCCAAACCCTTACCTAATAAATTAACAAAATATTTTTTTACACATACTCATAACCACTAAGTTAACAAAAAAAATTCTTAAAAAAAATTCTTATCCATATCTGTGTCATAGAATATGATCCAAATACGATAAACAGATAAAAGGTTTCATTGACAACTCTTTGGAATTGCGAGAAGTTGTCTCTCTCCATAAGTCCATCGATGGCACCACTCCATTTCTACTTTCTACTTTTAACTAGGGTGGCGCATCCGCGCTTCGCAGTGGGATTGTACACTCTGTTGGAGTTGATGTCTACTGTGTTTTGAATTAGCAGTAAACACAGTTGCGACACATACTGGTATTTTAGTTGTTATTTAAACGCATTAAGAATAAAATATGATATAAAGAGCTGAAGGCATTAAAGTTCAAACCAGAAAATCATCTCTAATGACAAAAAAACATTATAGGTGATATTGTTAACACATATTTCAAAAAATTTATGTCCAGTGACTGAGAAAAAAGGGGACAAGAAGATGCAAAAGGAAAACAATATAGTTCAATTGTGCCTATAGATATGTGTTGAGAATTGATTCAAAATATATTTTTAGAATATTTTTTATTTAGGAAATTATTTTGGTAAAACTAATTTCAGCAAAGATAGAATGATTATAGGGTTATTTTAGGAAAGATAAGAGTCAAAATTAGTAGCAATTATATTTAGAAAGTAATGGAATTAGTGGGGTAATTTATAGGAAGTAGTGGATGATATTTTAGGAATGTAGTAGAGTTAATTTAAGAAAGTTCTATGCTATATAAACCATAGAACATTATGCAATTGTATGTCTCCAATATGCAATGAATTAAGAAAAGAGTTTCAGCAAAAATTATTTATTTGTTTATCCTTCCATTATTTTCAACAATTTGGTATCAGAGCCGGTAGAAATCTTGGGCTGTTTTCAATGGCAGAAGCAGGCGCCAACATGTCTAATCCGTCGATCCCGTTATTCAAGGGAGAAAACTATGAGTTATGGAGCATCAAGATGGTGACCTTGTTCAAATCTCAGGGCTTATGGGATTTGGTTAATAATGGTGTACCAGATTCAGATCCAAACCAGCAAGAAATGAAAGGGAAGATGCAAGAGCGTTGTTCTACATTCAACTAGCAGTTCATGACACTATATTCTCCAGAATTGCAGCAGCCACCAATGCAAAGGAAGCATGGACAACCCTGAAAATAGCATTTCAAGGGAGTACTCGAGTCATGGCAATCAAACTTCAAGGCCTACGCAGGGACTTTGAAACATTGCAGATGAACAAGGAAGAAACAATGCAAAAATTTCTTTCAAGAGTACAAACGGTGGTCAATCAAATCAGAGTATTTGGAGACACCATGGAGGAGAAGATTGTGGTGGCAAAGGTGTTGAGAAGCCTAACACCCAAGTTCGATCATGTGGTAGCAGCAATAGAAGAGTCTAAAAATCTAGACACTTATTCCTTTGATGAACTCTGGGGGTCATTGCAGACTCATGAATCAAGGATGTCAAAGACAGAAGATAAAGGTGATGAGAAGGCTTTTTACATGAAGGGAAAGTCATCAAGAGGCGACTACAATCCCAGCAGAGGACAGGCTAACTCCGATAGAGGAGGTAAAGGCCAAGGAAAAAGCAATCAAGTAGATTGCTACAATAAACAAAGAGAAGAAAACCAAGCAAATCATGTAGAAGAGAAGGATAAACAACTAACTCTATTCATGATAAGCAATTTAATTGACAAAGTTGATGCAAGCGACATCAGAGAGTTTGGAAGCAAGCTTGAATCTCCTCCGACTATTGTTGAAGAGCTTCTACTATCACAAGAGAGGCAATTGACACATTTTACATCTGACCAAGGAACAAGTAATGTATCTAGTTTATCAAAATTTATGCAAGATCATGAGGCTGAAGGTCCAGAGAAAGTTGTGAGTGCGGCCCAAAATGAGGAGGTGACACCTACTCCAATGATTGATTGTAATGGAGAGTCTGTTACAGATGATCCATCTTCCCCGAAGAAGAAGATAGAGCACTAATTTAGTGTCATCAAGAAATCTATCAAGGCTAAGGAAGCTGAGCCAAAATCTAATGAATCTGATTCAAGTACATCGGTTCCTGAGTTAGGTTCAGCACCAAAAAAGGGTCGCTAGCACTACTAAGAAGGTTGTGAATGTTAAAAAAGAAGTGATTAAAAGACCAAGAGCCAAAAGAAGGAAGATGAGGTCAAGAGCCAAAAGAAAGAAAAAAAGGTGACGCTTGTCAATTCTAATGGAAACAATCATCAACAAAGAAGTTTGCGAAAGAAAAGCAAATTTGGAGTTAGAAATTTTGAATCAAGGGGGAGTGTTGAGAATTGATTCAAAATATATTTTTAGAATATTTTTTATTTAGGAAATTATTTTGGTAAAACTAATTTCAGCAAAGATAGAATGATTATAGGGTTATTTTAGGAAAGATAAGAGTCAAAATTAGTAGCAATTATATTTAGAAAGTAATGGAATTAGTGGAGTAATTTATAGGAAGTAGTGGATGATATTTTAGGAATGTAGTAGAGTTAATTTAAGAAAGTTCTATGCTATATAAACCATAGAACATTATACAATTGTATGTCTCCAATATGCAATGAATTAAGAAAAGAGTTTCAGCAAAAATTATTTATTTGTTTATCCTTCCATTATCAACATATTGATTTATTTGTTTATCCTTCCATTATTTCCAACAATATGTTGATAGAACAGACACCATTATCTTTGTTCTAAAAAGGAGGAAAATAGGTCTCCTAACGATGAATTCTGTGTGAAACTCATTGCTTGGGAAGGCAGGACCTGATGAAAACTCTTCAAGTTGCACCAAAAAAATCATACATATAATGATACATAACAAACATTGAGCTCATATGCTAGCAGCTATAAAAATTATAAATATGACCTTAAACTTTATAATTACACACTTTTTCCTATGCTAATTTGGATCAAACCAATACAAATCTATTTAATCTTGATTTCAAGATAAAATAAAGAATTCATGAAAAGAGAAGAAATAAAAGTGAGAACAATAAAGTAAAGAATATTATCTATCAATAACTTATTATAAAAGTATAGCCAATCACTGCAAATAATGGAAAGAAAAATACCAGATTAATTTTCACAATGAAGAAAGCAAAAGGAAGTCACAAAAATCAATAAAACTCATATACCCAATTACATTTCTATGTATATTAAATAGACAATGACCAATATTTATGTACACATACCTTACCAGAATTCTCTTTGTTTCCCACAAAATAGTTTGGCAAGCTATCCTCCAGGACCAGGTCTATGTAAATCCAGAAAATAAAGCAATCAATTTGAGTGGGAGGTCTGACATTAAGATTAGTTATTGTCAAAAAAAAGTAAATCAAACTTATAATTTAAAGCTACATTAGGATATGTGATTAAAGTAAGCTGTCTTGATCTCCATACAACAACTGAGATAGGATCGCATTTTTTTGAGTGTGATGCTCCTGCATTAATTAATAATGACATTTATTATCACTCAATTGAGACAAAAAGAGAAAAAAGGAATATCAAGTTCTCTTTGAGATGTAAACAAAATATTTCTTTTCATATAACTATAAAAAGTAGGAAAATGAAGAAAATAAAATTTAGCTATAATTTTATCATGACCCAACAAAACACAGATCGTTCAATTAATCTCACCACAGTAAGAACCCAATGGTACGGTCATCCAACTTTATGTTTTAAAAAAAAACGTGCATTCAGTCTTGCAAAATGAAGGAAGAGTTTTATCAAAAGCATTTCTATCATAATCTCCAGTAAAATCACAGTTTTTCCAATGGCCCCTTGAGCATAATCAGTCGTGCTGCTAATGCATCATTTGCATTCAAACATATGAGCTTAAATTGCAACAAGATGCATATAGAGGGTAACTGAAAAAACAAAACAAAAATAAAAAAGTTCGAGACTTCTAAATACATACCTTGCCAAATGGAGAACCCAACATGTACACCAGAAAATGTATAAAAAGCATTTGAATCAAAATTTAGCCAAATTTGATATAATTGTAATTAAACACAGACAACACCCAATATGTGCACAGAGAGGATTAAAAAAAAGTCTGAAATTAAAATATTTAAAAACAGTCACTTTTGATTACTATTAATGCAATATATCTTTTTTCACAAATATGGTGAATTATATCTAGTCATAGGCATTAGAACAACTTCCCCAGTAACTTCGAGCATGATTTCTTACATGGATTATCGCCATTTGCTATCCAACCTTGCAACTAAGATGATGAAATGAAGCTTTGAAATAATATATTTGGTGCTGGTAGTGCATCCGACAAAAAAAAATTGCACATTAGTACCTAATCATAGGCATTGGAGCAATTCACTCAAGGCACCCTCAGAGGTCCAGTTTGATTTATGCTAATCTAGTGAGTATTAAATTACTATTTGGATTAGTGATTGTTAATATATTCCTGGGCATTATTTCTTCTTGCAAATGTTCTAAATTGAGCACTGCTTGCATTGAGGGCCTACTTATTTTTGTGCTGACAACTATTGCATAATGAAATCTGGAGCACAAAGCTCCACGGAGTTATATACACGACAAATGAGTAGAAATCATAAAATTGCTAAGAACCTAAAACAACAAATGAGTAGAAATCATAAACACTTATTTGGTGTATATTGTTTTGGCAAGAGTGGTTTTTTCAATACCTCCAGGAACCACAATAGAGACCACATAACACCTTGAGGTATTGTAATAGATTTGGCCAATAATTCTCTCTTTATCAGATTCAAAGCTGATAACCTCCATCTCTCCTTGTCTAGATTTTCCAGAACTGTTCAAATGACAATTCAGTAAAATATTTATGCTCCATTAAATTGTAATTTCTAGAAACTATATAAGCATTCAATTATTTAAGAATATATGCACTGAATTAAATATTCACAGCATAAATATACTTGTTATTTCAATTTTATTTTGGTATTATATTTCTTATTTTTTATGATTGCAGTTATTTACCTATACCAGTTAAATACAGAGAGCTATAATTTAGCTAAGAAATGATTTCAAGTCTCAGTTCTTGATTAAAGTTAACTTGTTATCTATATGTATCAATAGAAATGATAGAAAATTACTGAAGACATGGAAAAGAAAATATTTCCAAGTTTCAAAAACCAATACTGTCCTGGTATGTTTGAGATTCTTATTGTCAAATTTAAGTAGGCAAATTTATCAAGAATTGACTTCTTGTGTTAACATGATTCTAATTCATATATTAATAAGGAAATGAAGCCTCCTATAGAACCTCAAGGGTAATTTGATGGCCTTGCAAAGAGCATCATTAAGAAGACAAGTTGGAATTCTCAAATGGTGTATAATATCTACCATGATCTACTAGTACACGGTGCAGATCAGGGGCGGACCCAGTTAAATCCAGGGGGGGCACGTGCCCCCCCTGGATTTTGAAAAATAGTGCTTTTCGGTAATGTTTTCGGCACGTGCCCCCCCTGGAAATTTTTTTTGCCCCCCCTGAATTGTCTGTTTATTTTTATTGAGAAAAAAATATTTAATACCGTGCATAATGAAATAATTATGCAAAGATATCAAAATATAAAGTTCCTTAGTCAAAAACTTTCTTCATCAACTTGATTATCTATTACTTTGAGCTTTATTTTATTGTTATTTTAATATATAAAATGTTATTATTTAATAAAAAATTTATTAGTAAAGTATATATATTAAATTATTAATTTTTTTATTTAGTACCCGATTAGTTAATGGATTTGAACCCGATAAGCCATTACAATCCGATAATTGCCCCCCTAATCAAAATCCTAGATCCGCCACTGGTGCAGATAGGTTGTATTTGTGTATTTTGTTCAGTTGGGGCATTTCTATAAATAACTAACATGCATAGAAAGATAAAAAAAATTCAGGATTAAAACTGGTACTGGTTGCTAGTATTTATGCCTTATATTCAATCGGTAAATTTACTAATCAAATGAAAAAAATATTGTAACATAGTGCGAATCAATACCACAAACAAAAATATAAGTTAAAAAATACAGCTCAATTAAAAAATAAAGGTAAGAGCACAAACAATCGGGAGAAATAGCGTCACAAAGGTTGTGAGGTGGAGGACGACAACGAAGGGAGCGGTTCAAGATCTTGCGCTTTAGGTAGTAGATGACAAGTTCTTCGCCGGTGGGTTGGAAATGAAACCCTAGAGCGAGAGGCACTGCCGGAGCCGCGGAGGTGTCGAATTAGAGCTAGGGTTACGGTTTGAATTTTTCGAGCCAACATCCGAGAAGAAGAAGGTTAAGTTAAAACTTGAAATCCTCGGAAAGGTATTATGGAAGTGATGAATTTATTTCTATTATCAGGGGTTTATTTGGCATACGGTAAAAAGATAGAATAGAATAATGTATTATGATTATGATTTATTATTATATTATTATTATGATTATGATTTATTATTGGGGAAATTGGTTTTTTGCCACTACAAAGTTATAAATTTAGGTTTTTGCCACTACAAAATTCTAATTCAGAAATTTACCATTACAAAATTGGATTATTCTTAAATTTGCCATTATGTATATTTAATCATAATTAAAAAAATAAAATTTTTCTTAATACCAATTATACCCTCCATTTATTTTTAGTACCCGATAGAAATGTCTATCGAACTCTTCGACGGAAAAAAAACCCTAAAATCGATTCTCTTCTTTTGTCGTCGCCTACGCGATTTTGGAGTTCGACGATTCGGAGCTTGACGATTTGCGACATTCAACTCCTCCGCCAAGCCAGACTAGACATAGCTTCTTCGACCTCCTCCGCCAAGACAGGCATAGAAGATGCACAATACCGCTTCTTCAAGCTCGGCTCGACCAAAAGGAGAACGATACCAATCATCGAATGTCCATATTGCGGGATTTTTGTCATGAGACTTGTTAGCAACACCGATGCAAATCCAGGGAGAGTTTTCTACAAATGCGAGAATTACAAAAATGTGGGTTAGTTCAATTTTTCCTCCTAATATTTTCATAATTTTCCCAATTAGGGTTTCTTTGGTATGAATGATGCTATTGGTCACAATAACAGCTTTAATGCTGAATTTGATTGCTATTGGTCACAAAATAGCACCAATGCACCTGCTACACTGATTAATTCCCTCGGTCACTCTTGTCAACTTCTCCATTTCCAGAGCATTTATTGGAACCATCTCTACATATACCTCACCACAAATAGTTCCATAGCCAAAACAAATTCAAATTCTAAACCCGTTTGTATTATTCTCTCTAAAACAAAGATGTGCACCTCCTTCCGAACCATCACTGGTACCTTACTCCTCATACTCACAATCCATATCACCTCCTCCCATGCACAGTACCACTAATCGCACCGCCACAAACAAGAATAGGCCCACAACGGTACCTTAACCCAAGGCAAGACATCGAGCCGCCACATTTTTGTATGAAAAAGGAAATGCTGAATTTGATTGCTATTGGTCACAATAACAGCTTGCTGGTATGAAAAAGGAAATGCTGAATTTGATTGCTATTGGTCACAATAACAGCTTGCTGAATATGAAAAAGGAAATTTCTTCTAATATTTGAGCTTGCCTGGTCTGGTATTTGATTGCTATTGGTCACAGCTTGTCTAGTCAATTAGGTTAAAATGCACGAATTTGAGATTTGTCACAGTAACAGCTTTGTCAATTAGGTTAAAATGCACAAAGTTGAGCTTGCCTAGTCTGATATTTGATTGTTATTGGTCACAATAACAGCTTGTCTAGTCAATTAGATTGTTATTGGTCTCAACAATGCTTTCAGGACATTTGTTCTCCAACTCACACTTAAAATTGTACAAAGTCTGAAAGCTCTCCTCCCATGATCCATGGATTTGGTCAAGAGCAGCCTGTCTCCCTGACCAAGCTTTGTTGTATGTCACCTTGACATGAAAATCATCTTCTAATTTGCTTTGCACTTCTTTGGCACCGCCGACGGATTCTTTCTTAACCAATCGGTCACTCTATCCGATACCCAAGACTTAGAAACCATTTTCCCATCAATCGTTGTAGTGGACGGACAAGTATGCTCATGTGGTAATACCTTTACCTCGAAATTACAACAAATTGTATTAGCATAAGTTACTAAATAATAACTAAATATAAGTACATAAATAATACATACATACCATGAAAGTCTTATTATCTTGGAGTATAGATGCATGAATTCTCCAAATGCAACTAGGATCTTTACATTTTCCTATGAACCTTTTCTTGTCAGACTTGATTGTAGTAACTTCAAATTCATTTTTAATTGCAAAATGTCTTAATGCCCTTCTAAAGGTATTGACATCAGGAAATGATGCACCAACTTCTATTCTAGGATTTTCAAGATCATGTGTGAACAACGGTTCGGTGTGAACCGTATCATCCACAGTTGGCTCCTCGTGCACACTATCCGTCATCAAAAAATCTGAATTAAGTTGAACCTCCTGTGCAGCACTCTTGGCATTATGGTTTTGATCGATGCCATCATCACCATCAGAATTGTACATGCCCTCATCATTGAAACCCACATACTCATCATCATCAGGATCAAGATCATTAAATTGACTGGGTTCTCCTCCACTTGGCCCTGAAGTGTTGCATCCATGCGAGCTCCCTACATAGCTCTGACCATCGGTTACAATAGTTGGGATTTGCTGAGCCGGAGTACATGGAAGTGTGCCATTTGTACCACTACATTTGGAGCTTCCCTCAGAATCACATACTACTACACGAAGTAGTATTTTTTTCTCCTTTTGGAACATCTTGAACATCTCTGGAATTTGTGACTCAGACACTAATCTTTGCATCTCTACCCTCTTTTTTGTCTAATATCCATATTTTTGGAGTTTGAGACTCCCCCAACTTAACTCATCCAACAAATCACTACTCAAGTCAAACAATGAAAATTTATCCGGATCAACCATCCATTTTAATGTCCTCCCCTTAATATATATCTTCCTGCTATCATTATTTGACTTCTTCCAAAATCCTTCAATATTGATTTCTATCTTAAAAACTGCTTCTGTGTCAATCCTATACCAAAAAAATACTTTCTGTCACAAAATTGTTATCACATTATTATTCATCCAATTAACATGATATTTAGAATTGAGTAAAATTAAAATGAAAAAGGCAAAAAATCTTACCCACTAGGAATGATCCATGACTTATCCATATGATCTCCAATATATCCTCTTAGGACTTGCTTATCTAATCATCAACTAATGATCTGTTTAAATTAAGAATTCTATTTCAGTACTAAAAGAGTAGCAACACGAAAGACAAATTTAACACGAGAGGTATTTGTTTTGTTTCTAACAAAGATAAAAATGGAAGTTTAGAAAGGAAATTTGCGAACAATTGAAACTTTGCGGCACATGCGAAATTTGCGAAACAATTTTCTCGCTTCTTATTTACTGAGACGATATAACGAAAAAGCCAAGATGTAGGTGGTCAGTCGTGCATCTAGTATTGGCTTTGCATAGATAGCAAAATCTGGACAAGTGGTTGTTTCACTAGCACCAAATTGAGCTTGCATTTTAGAGAAAAAAAAATTACTCATAGCATGGGCCACGAGCGACGCAGAGGGCGGACACGCCAAGATTTTCCAAGAGGAGGCAAGCACACGCCAAAAGGAGGCAAAGACACGCCAAGATTTTCCAAAATCGCGTAGGCGCGACAAAAAAAAAGAGAATCGATTTTAGGGTTTTTTTTTCCGTCGAAGAGTTCGATAGACATTTCTATCGGGTACTAAAAATAAATGGAGGGTATAATTGGTATTAAGAAAAATTTTATTTTTTTAATTATGATTAAATATACATAATGGCAAATTTAAGAATAATCCAATTTTGTAATGGTAAATTTCTGAATTAGAATTTTGTAGTGGCAAAAACCTAAATTTATAACTTTGTAGTGGCAAAAAACCAATTTCCCCTTTATTATTATATTAATATGATGATTATTTTTTTATATATTTATATTATGATTATAAATATGATTATTTAATATTATTATATTATATTATATTATTATGATTATAACTATAATTATATTATAATTATATTATTATGATTATAATTATTTATTATTATGACCCGTCATTGGATTTCCTATGCCACCTTCATCCGTTGCACAAATTACGGAATCCATCCAGAAACACATCCGGACCCGACACACAAACTCACAATAAAGACAACGAAACAAACCACCAAAACACAGTCAAAAGTAGTGCAGATCTCGCACAAATCCTGAAGTCAATGAACGGTTGAGAATAATTTGTCGACATGTACCCTTGAGGAGCTGAAATTTTTATATTTAAGTAAAAATAAAAATAAAATTAAATATTATGATAAATGTGAAGTAAAATTAGAGATCTACACTCTAAGTATTTCGTATCTGCGTGGAGTTAAATCACTCCACGAGCTTGCCAACTACATGGATGTCGTACAACTAACTTACCTTTTTTATCATTTCATTGATGGAGAGTTGGAGACCCAAGACAGCCCCCTAATAACAACAGAACGACAATTAAATTGTCAGGTTGAAAATTAGTCAACATAATTAACAAAAAAATCGATTTGCTGCCTATTTATGTTTCAACTGAACTGAAATATACGTTAATGAAAGCAATTAATTAATTATAAATCCTAAATATGCGACATGAAAATATATATTACAAATACCATTTTTTTGTGTATGTGAAAAATCAACTTTAATAATAAATTTAAATCAAATTAGTTATCTACTTATAAATTTATTATCTAATTAGTTACTGCTGATAAAATAACAAGATTCGATTACCTGCCTATTTACAAGTTATGTGTATCTTTCCTCATAGATTTATTTTTATTGTTTCCTAAGTTTTTAAAATATGATTTTATTCCATTCCAAACTTTTTTATTTTCTTATTATTTTAGATCCAGGTTTTTAAAATCCAAAAATTAGTGCAAGTTTCGAAAGATATAAAATTTCATATCTTAGTAGATTTTGATATGTACAATATATTCCACATATGGGATCAACTAACTGTACATATTCGAAAGCATGGCTCTAATTAATTATTTATAGTTTGGCGAAGATATAAATTATAAAATAATATGACTCTTAGTTTATTAAATATCAAAGTTTCTCATAATTTGATTGAAAAAATATCTCATAAAAAACTATAGTTCGCTAGAAATCACAATACTTTTTTATTTTATACTTTACTTAATTTAAATTTAAGTGAAATTAATAAAAGTCAGCAAATACAAAATAATACTATGAAAGTTTGAAACTTTTGAGATTTTGAAATTTAAAACAGTGAAAAAATATAATTCAAATTTAACTTATGAATTTAAATAAATTTGCTAAACTAATGAGAGATAAATATATATTATCCAAATGTTCAAAGTACATTATAAAAGTTTTACATATTTTTATAAATATATACATGCATTAGATTTGAAAAGCTTGATAAAAATTAATTGAAAACGAGGGAAGTTTCTGACCTAGCATAGTAGACGGAAGGAAAATGGTTCTGTCTCCGTTAATTTTCAAGTGTTCAACAAAAATCTAGAAATTATTTGTATAATATCATAAATTCAGACTCAACATGTGTGTCACTGGAGATAATTTTGGACACTTGAACTCTCATTTTATATTTAAATTAATAAACGCGTGCTTTCCTTGAAAAACTTGTCAAAATATTCAACTTGATAATTTTGATTATTTATAGCATGCGTATCACCAAATTACTACAATTTGCAATTGTATTTTGCCTTGTGATTTAGTAATCTTCGCATGGACGGATGTAGGATTTTAGTCAGGGGGGGCAAATATCGGATTGTAATAACTTATCAGGTTTAAATCCATTAACTAATCGGGTACTAAATAAAAAAATAATAATTTAATATATATTCTTACCTAATAAAAAATTTGTTAGAATAATAACATTTTATATATTAAAAATAACAATAAAATAAAGCTCAAAGTAATAGATAATCAAGTTGATGAAGAAAATTTTCATCTATAAAACTTTATATTTTGATATCTTTGCATAATTATTTCATTATATATGATATTAAATATTTTTTCTCAATAAAATTAATCGGACAATCCAGGGGGCAAAAAAAATTTCCAGGGGGGGGGGGGGGGCAAACTACGAAAGTATTACCGAAAAGTCTTGTTTTTCAAAATCCAGGGGCGCGCCGCCCCCGTACATCACCGTGCATCCGCCCCTGGTGTCGGATCTAGGATTTTGATTAGGGGGCAATTATCGGATTGTAATGGCTTATCGGGTTCAAATCCATTAACTAATCGGGTACTAAATAAAAAAAATTAATAATTTAATATATATACTTAATTAATAATTTTTTTATTAAATAATAACATTTTATATATTAAAATAACAATAAAATAAAGCTCAAAGTAATAGATAATCAAGTTGATGAAGAAAGTTTTCGACTAAGGAACTTTATATTTTGATATCTTTGCATAATTATTTCATTATGCACGATATTAAATATTTTTTTCTCAATAAAAATAATCAGACAATTCAGGGGGGGCAAAAAAAATTTCCAGGGGGGCACGTGCCGAAAACATTACCGAAAAACACTATTTTTCACTGGATACTGCTGGGTCCGCCCCTGAATCTTCGTGTACATATTTTTTTCTTCTTCGAACTATATCATTTCTTGACTTGTTCTTTTCTTATTCTATTGTTTATTTTTTCTTCATGACTTTCTTATGCAAATATGCAATCAAAATCGAATCCCTGGAGATACATCAACAACTTATAATAATATCGAGGTTCCATGCATTTGCTGGCACGTGGATTGTATATTGTTTTCAATTTTGACTAAATCAACGAGCAAACTGATGTGATGTTGTCGCAATGTCGCAACTCCTAAGCAACAAATATATGCCACTCCAAGCAGTTGGCAACCTCGACGCGGATACTAAATATCTTTTGACAGTTGTTATTCACAATAGTTAAAATATGAATAATTATGATACTAATAATGATGATTATGATAATAATAATAATAAAATAATTATCATAATAGTAAGATAATAATAATAATAAAGTAATAAAAAATAATCATAATAAATAATAATATTATAATAGTAATATAATAAAAATATAAACATAATCATAATATAGTAATATAATAATAAAAAATTATAATTACAATCATAATTATAATAATATAATAATAATAAGTAATCATAATTTTAATAATATAATCATAATATAATAATCATAATCATAATCATAATCATGATAATAATAATTATAGTCATAATCATAATAATATAACCATAATCATAATCATCATAATATAATAATAAAAATATAATCATAATCATAAAAATAATTATAAATAATTATAATTATAATAATATAATAATAAATTAATCATAAATATAATCAACATATAATAATATAATACAACATAATAAAATAATAATAAAGTAATAAAAAATAATCATAATAAATAATATTATTATAATAGTAATATAATAAAAAAATATAATTACAATCATAATTATAATAATATAATAATAATAAGTAATCATAATTTTAATAATATAATCATAATATAATTATAATATAATAATCATAATCATGATAATAATAATTATAGTCATAATCATAATAATATAACCATAATCATAATCATAATAATATAATAATAAAAATTTAATCATAATCATAAAAATAATTATAAATAATTATAATTATAATAATATAATAATAAATTAATCATCACTATAATCAACATATAATAATATAATACAACATAATAAAATAATAATAAATAATAATAATCATAATCATAATCATCATAATAAATAATCTTGATCATAATAATATAATAATAAAATAATTATATTTATATTCATAATATAATAATATAATATTAAAATTATATTTATAATAATAATAAATAATATAATAATACTAATGGTAATGATAATATAAAAACAATAATGATAATAATAATTTAATAATAATAATATAATGATAATAATAATAAATAATAATCATAATATTAATATAATAATAAATTATAATCATAAATATAATATAATAATATAATAATACTAAATCATAATCATAATCATAATATAATAATATAATATAATATAATCAAACAATAATCGCTATTCCGACGAGAGCTAATCCGGTATTCCACCTATAAGTTGGTATACCGGATTAGCACTATTCCGTACTCTTCTACTTAGTCTAAAATTCATTTAGCAAATTAATTCGTCGGAATAGCTATTCTATTTCAACTTTTTACTATTCCATTGAGTTCCAAACACTCCCGTAGAGTGTAGATCTCTAATTTTACTTCATACTTATCTTAATATTTAACTTTAATTCTATTTTTACTTTAAATATAAAAATTTCGGCTTGAGGAGCTGAGTTTTCTCTCCCCTTTTAGGAGTAGGTATTTACTAATTTTCCTAGTTTCTAAGTCTGAGCGACTATTCACAATTTAAAGTTTCAAAGTTCAAACCTGGACTAGAGACGCTCCACTGGGCCACCTTCTCATCTACCCCCGTCTTGATCAATCAATCGCTATCTATCACTTCTCTCAGCTCGCTAGCTAACTATAACTCCTTTACATTGTTGCACAATTTCATATTAAAATTTTGTACCATGCAAATGAGATATCTTGAGATGAGCTGATTAAAATTTGAACTCATCTTATTACTGAACAAGTTGGCCAGCTCATCTCGTTAATAACTCGAACTGATAACGTATGAGTTAATAACGAGTTGCAGTCGAGTTGAATGTGAATGAACCACGAGTTACAAATATTTTGTGCACTCATAACTATAATATACTAATTGTAGATTACAAATCTTGTTGAACAATTAATATCAATATAACACATAATATTATTTCGTTAAATGTTGCTTTTTTTCTCCCTGTCCCCGTTTGTAATTAAAGCTAATCATGTTTGTAACATATTTAGACTTTCCATTGTAAAGTTGAACTACAGGGAATTATTCCCCAGCTTCAGGCCTACACAATTAAATGAACCTACAAATGCGACCCAATTATCTAATTTGATTTCTGCTCTCCTTTTGAATGTAGGACCCATATTAAAATTGGGCCCAAAATGTTGATAAGAATAACACGTTGTTTCCGGAAGCTCTTCTGGATATTCTCCAAATCATGAAATTGATTGATATACTTGAGTTTAGATTAAAAAATAATAAAATTGAGCCCATATTACTATTTTGTAGGCCACATTCAGCCTATGCATCTTTCACACAAGTTTTGAAAATTTTAATTTCCTTATCACTCAAACTGTTCCAACGTCCAAGTGCTGCTTTAATAATTGTTAGGTCTAGTGGTCTACAAATTAAGTGACAATACATATTTTTGTTGTTGTCACTTTATCCTAAATAATAATTAGACTCCTTTACTTGCATGGACATTCAGGCATATAATTTGAATTTTTTTACTATTAAGGTATCAAATGTACAAGCTGACTTCTGCTCAAACCTCATTGATCTCTATGTAATTCACTTACAAAGTACAACAACTAGTTTCAAACCCGGTCCCATGATGGTAAATCTCTTCGGTTAATTTGTTTGAAGAATGAAGATGCTGAGATGATATTAGAAACAGGGATGAATAAAGAAACGAGGTTTATAATAAATATAATTGCAATATACATCTGAACAGACCGTTTCGGATCTTTAGATCGGATTTGATAAAATGAAATATACATATCTAATATATATGGACGGGCTGCCTATTTTAATTATAACATCATTTATTAATTTGCTAAAACCCCACATTTGTAGACAGCTGGGTTTCTATGTACAGACAACTTATTTCTCCAGTTAGCTGTCAACTTGGAAGTCAGGTCCCCAATTCATAATGAAAGAGCTGGGCAACACATGTGTCATTTCTTTCTTAAGAAAAAAAGAAATAATAGTATTGGATGATTATATAATCTAGAATTTTAATTTTGTGGGCCACTGCCCAGATATTGTTTATCCCTATCTTAAAAAACGCAAGATTCATTTTAATTAGTATGGTTGGTTATTTAATCTTGAAAGAGATATGCATGATTAAAGACTCTCAAGTCTTAACAGTAGTCACAATATCCTTTCATATCCTATATTTTGAGCAGTATATGTTCCTAAATTTGAATGTATATTTAGAAAAGAGTAATACCGACATTAAGCAAAACTCAGGGGTAGAATAGTCAAATATATACACGTCGGGTTAGTACCGGTCGGGTTTTGAATGTTTGACGAGATAGACGGGGCGGATTAGGACAGATTCATTTTGAGAGGATGTGACTGAGACTCATCCTAAAATTATGGGTTGGATGGGTCGAGGGGTTGGAAAATAGAGAGGCCGGGTCGAGGGGTCGGAAAATAGAGAGGCCGGGTCGGGTTTATTGGACCGTTGGATTTTTTTTTAAAAAAAAAAAAATTCAAAGTGTCAAATAATTCCAAAGGAATTTCAAAAATTTCAAAAATCATAAAAAAATATTCAAAAAATTTAGAATACATAACAATTAATATTTGTGAAATTTTTTAATATTTTTTTGTTGATTTTTTTATAAGTGAAATTAAAATAAAATATTAAAAATAAAATAAAATGATATAATTTGAAATAAACTGACAAAATAATCATATAATTGAAATAAATGTTTAAAACTTTTAGTATAAGAAATATTTATTTTTCGGTTTTATTTTAAAAGTCAAATAAATTGACAAAAATACAATAAATTGTTAAAAATTCAAATAAAATAAAAAAATAAAGTTACCCTCCTACTTTATCTGGTTTTGTGACCGGCTATGTAAAATAATATAGAGGGGTTCTAACTTTTTTTGTTAGTAATGTACATTGATTTTTTTTTTGAAAAATCAATAGAAATAATATAAAAAAAAAAATATCATGAATAAACTAAAATAAATGAAAAGAGTTAGAAGTACATACCAATACTATAATTTAAAAGTTTGGGTTCATATACCATAGGTTATTTCTTGGAATATCATCAGAGTTTACATCCGCGTCTGTCATAAATTCATCGGATGATGACTCTTTCATAGGACTATGTTGATTGTATTGTTCTGCATCAAACCAATATTTCAAGCACACTAGTCGCTCAAATATCTTTACATCCAATCTGCTGTGTTTATCAGTTAGAATTTTATTTGCTGAACTAAAACAAGATTGGAAATGGATGGTTGACACTGGCATGGTAAATATATCGCGGGCTATCATGACAAGAGTTGGATATGCAGTTTCATTCCTTTTTCAATAATCGAGGATGTCAATGCCATCAGATTTCATACTTCCTAAATAATAACTAACTAACTCATTCGTGTTTACTTGCATTTGGGAGTCGTCATCTTACTACAAGTCTCGCAACAATGCAGATCAGCTATTACTCCTATTATATTTTAAAAAACAAAAAGATATAAGACTCACAATAATATTTAATTTTGGATATTATAATATGTTAGAGCTTAATACCTAATATTACGAGAAATAAAGAAAAAAGCTGATTCACTTGATTAGCATGAATTTAGACGTTGTATAGTTTGAACATCTCCTCCAATGCTGAGGTAACGCGTTGTTCCTCCTCGGTGTGTGATAAATTTAAAATTTTCTTTTATCAAACTAATCTTATGGTGTATTTTTTTTGAACGAAGGATGAAGATAATTTATGATAATTATAACGAGAGGTACATCTTCTCAATATTTAAGGAATTTTTCCTCATGATTTCTACAATCGGTGGAAGGAGGGAGTCCGCACCCACATCCTTCGTGATTTGATGAATTCCTATATCCTCTAAGTCATGATACACCTTCAAAATAATAAAATCAATTATTAATAAAATAAGTTAAAATAAAATAAATATAAAGATGAAAAAAGAAACTAGTCTTGGAGATCAAGTAGAGACGTTGAAGCAATTCATGCACAGATGGTGTGTACGAGCATGATAGTTTGACGGTTATATTAAAGCAAACCTCTAGAAAAGCACAAAGTTGTTCTTATTCTCCCGCGGAGCATGACAAGTGTAATCTCTCGGATGAGTTACGTAGGCTCTCACTTATATTATATTTGTATGGAAGACAACATTGTAAGATTCTATACATTGAATTCCAACGTGTATATATGTCCCATGATACTCTTAACTTACTCAAATTTAATCTTATATATAAGACATGAAAAACTTATTTTTCTTATATTATTTGAATAAATATGGTGAATACCATCTTTAAATTTACATATCAAATTATCAACTCGCTGTTGTCTTCATCCATGCCTTAGTAGTTAAGCTAAGAATATTATATACACATTTTTTATGAAACATCATACCATCCATAATTGAGTTTAGTGCACGTGTAAAATAATCAATAGATTTAATATTATTTCTTATATTATCAAAAGAAATGAAAAATATTTTGTGCTCTAAATATCTTTTCAAATTATACTCATGCAAAATATTTATAATAGATTGATAAATAATTTATGCATTGTGCGGATAATCCATATTTCAAAAATTTATAATTATTTTTTAAATTCTAATTATGATCAATATAATGGACAGTAACACAACTATAAGCAAGATCATATTTACCGACAGACCATATATCAAATGTAATTGAGATTTCATTTGTTGTAACTACAAATATGGCCAGTAATTCATTTTTTTCATTCGGTATACTATTTTTTTTTAACTCAGATAATATTTTATTATGATGAAAACTTTGTATAATGGTTGATCACAACCCCTAATCATCAATCGGGCAAAATCAAAATAATAAACCATACTTATTGGTTGTTATTTTTTGGCTATATACCGAACAAACTCACTTAACATTATTTTTTTCATCATATTTGATAAGTGTTCTACTACCGTCTGAGTTCAACCAATTTTGTACTATACGGGGATCGAGTCTATCTTGGGGTTACTCATTTTTTTCAATGTGTTTATCGACATGTTTCTTTAATGTGCTTAAACCATTCTTGATTTTATAATTATAAATAGTTTGCAATTACTTACCTTGTATCGTGCGGATACTAGAATACCGTCAGCATCTTTGGTTTGTTTGTAAAATCGCCATCATGGTGCATCATAAGTGGGGGCAACTCTCTTCCTTCTCTTGTCGGGTGTAGATTCGGTCAGTGATTGCAGGATGCTTGACTCGGGTGTTGGTGTGGAGCATCATGCCACTTGTTGGATGTAACGATAGAAGTTCATCACTAATTATTGCATCGGTGTTGTATTGAAAACTTACGGGATATGAGGTATAATTTTGTCCAGCACTAAAGGAAGTGATTTGCAGTTGGTAATTAAGATTAACCGACATTTGTGATGTATAATATTAGAGTGAAATTCGTTGATAATACGGATGTGGAGGGTTAGAATTTTGTTGATAGTACAATTGCGGAGGGTTAGGATTTGATGATCTATAATTTTGTCCACTTATTTGTTCACCAAATATTTCAACGCTCAATCGATTTGTTATTTCTTTAGCATGAGAGCGATTGAGAGATGCTATTTGATATTGCTAAAGAAAAAAAATTCAAAAAAATTCAAAAAATAAATAAAGAACGAAATAATTAACAAAAAAATATAACATAGAAGAAAAAAATAAAGAATATAAAATAAACTAATTAAAAGAAACTACTCATACGAAAATAAAGAATGTAATGTAAACTAATTATAAAAAAAATAAAGAATATAAATTAACTAATAGAAAAATAAATATAACTATAATAAATATAATTAAACAACAACTACATTTAAGTAAAACTAACTCTAATTTTTTACGAATGAGAAATTATAACTAACCTTTAAATGTCATCGGAGTCGGAAGATAGCAGACATTTTCACACCGTTTTTTTGTTCTTCATTTTTTGTGAAATGACAATAATAAATATCTAACACTACTACAATTATTTTTTTATTGAGAAAATTAATTTCATGCCACTACAAAATAAAAATGTCATTGAATTTCTCTAAATATCACTCCTAAATTAATTTAATTAATTATTTGCCACTTATACCATATAAATGTTAAATTATCAATATATATATATATATATAATTTGCTCTACCCAATATACCCTCATTTCTCCTCTCTTTTTTGACCACATTTCTCTTCCCCCCTCTCCTCCTCTGTCCCGCATTTTTCTTTTCCATGATCATCTGCTTTGTTTGTCACAAAATCATATTATAATACTCGATCCCTTGAGCTCTTTTCTTCTCCTCCCTCCAAAGATTTTAAAGTTCCCTTCCCTTCTTCCTTGCTTTACCTCAACTCTCTCCTTCCCAGACTCGGGACTCTTATTATTCACCTCTAATGCAAGCAATACATAGTAGGCACCTGACACACTACAACTTATTGGAATTTGGAAAAGCACGAAAGATAAAAGAGAAGTCCATTTCGGTGACTTGATTGAAGAAAAAATCATTGAGGATTTAAAAAGAACAAATATCAGAATTATTCTTATGTGTTTGAGGACGTGAATGTGAGGTAAAACTCTTACCTCCTTCATCCTAAACAAAGTACTCATCAATATCTTTCAAGGTATGGTATTTATATTTTTTTCTTTGGTGTCTCCTTGGTAAAGTATGAATTTTTGAAAGAAAAGGCTTCAATGTCGTAATTAATTATTTCTGATTGGAAAATGACGTTACAATTGAGGATAATCTCTCCATCAAGCAAAGTGATACATAAAATGGGGGGGAAAAAAAGAAAGGTGAGATGTCGGATCAAATTGAATAACTGATGGAATAGTAACTTGTTTCACAGTCATATACTGTTGCTGGACCTGACTCATTTAAATTCTTTATAGAGACAATCAAAACCCGCCATTTTGATATTTCAGAACAGAATCAGACCTTGCTCCCATAAGCTGACGTGCTAAATGAAATCTCCCTAATATTTGGTCCCATCCTAGAATCTCAGCAACTCATATGGATTTAGACTGGAGGCTTCTCTAAAATCTCAGCGTCTCACCTTGCTGGTATGAACACACTCCTTGATCAGAAGGAGGGAGATAATGGAGGGGAGCACCGTGCCAAGTAGAGAGCTTATCAGATTGGAAGGAAGGGTACAAGAGAAATGAGTATTTTGGAAATTACATAAATAAATCTCAAAATACAGTGAATATTTTTTTAATTAGAGATATATAAAAATTATTTAAATGTGGCAAATAACTAATTAAATATACTTTGGAATGGTATTTAATGAAGTTCAAACTTTAGAGTGACATTTTATTCATTTTGACATTTACAGTGGCATAAAACTAAATTTCTCTTTTTTATTTTATTTGAAATTATAAAGTTAAAATTTAAGAATTTAAAAATATGAAATCAATTGAGAGATATTGGAAATTTGGAATATGAGAATTGAGAAGACAGGGAGTTTGACTTTGGAGTGAGATTTTGAGTTGAAATAGGGTAGTGTTTATAGAGAAATTTTGATGTAGATTTTTTTTTAATTTTTTTAATTTTTTTTTGAATTTAAACCGAAAAAGTAACTTTGAACTTATCGGGTTTTTAAATGGATTTTTTGGGTTTTATTCCTGGGTTACCCCGGTTAAGTGTGGGTTTTGAGGGCGGGTCAGGTCGGGTTATTCGGGTTTATCGGGGTAATAGGTCGGGTTATCCGGGTTTTGGGTCGGATTTTACCCGAATTTAGCTAGGTTTTTTTCCGGCTGGGTATTTTTGAATTTTGGCCGGATTAAGGACGAGTTTTGGTCAGATTTTCTGTGGGTTTGCAAGGCGGATTAAGGGCGGGTTGGGTATTGCACGGGCGGGGTTTATCTCTGATTTTTTTTGAAAAAACATGGCCGCAATCTTTCATTGGCTCATGGTTTGGCCGGTCCCCGAGTTAGACGGGTTTTGACTTCGAATCGGGTTGCGAGGTTGGGTTTGACAGATCGGATTAGACCCGGACGGGTTGTTAAAACACTACCTTAACCCATGCACCTACGCCCAGGGGCAGATTTAATTAAGACCAGGGGAGGTCCATTGACCCCTCTGAATTTTAGAAAATAGTGTTTTTAGGTTAAAGTTTTGTTAATCTTAATTAAATTTCTGACCCCATGAATTATCTGATTATTTTTTTAATTGAGAAAAAATATTTAATATCGTGGATAATGAAATAATTATGCAAAAATTTTAAAATATGAAGTTTCATAAAGAAAACATTTCTTTATTGCGATGATTATTTATTATTTTGACTTTTATTTTTATTATTTTTAATATATAAATGATATTATTTTAATATTTTTATTTAATATTTGATTAGTTAATAAGTTTTAACCCAATAAGTTACTGAATCCGATTACTGATCCCACTGATCAAAATCCTGCATCCGCACCTGCCTACAACCCAGTAGTATCTCTGGCTGATACGGATGCACCAGCTGGTACACAAGTTATTATGGTATTATTACCACAGCTGCAGAGAAGTCTGACAAGTGCTCTGCAATTAACTTATCTGAAGGCAAGGTCTGCAAAGCTTTATTTTTCATTAATATCACTGTTGAAATTAAAATAAGTATACTCATATATATGTTGACCCTCAAGTCTAAAATCCGGCATCTGCCCTTCTGTATTTTGTAGCTAATACGTATAAGATAAAATTATGATCTAACAATTACGGATCTTCAGATCAAAGTCTGCTGGAAACAAATATTCAATAATTTCACATGCTGCGCAATTGTAACTTGTTAACAACCCACTTTCTTCAAAGTATGGCTCGTACGAACAGCTATTTTCTTTAGGTACCAATAAAATGAAGGGGTGCGGCTAATTTATTTATTAGTTTCTCTTAGCGCGAATCCTCTTAATTATAATTTTTTTTATATTTCACACTAATTTTATTATTAATAAAAATAATATATTTTACTTAAATATAATTTATATCTAAATCAATTATAAAGACTCCCAAATTTTTAAATAAAATTAATTTATTATTTAGTAAAAAACGTTTTATAAAATATAACCAATTTTTTTAGTATAATGGTACAATGTGTAGTTTTTTTTATAATAAAACTTAAAAATAGTTGATATTTAATATAAAATTTTATGTATAAATGCATGATAAAAAATAGCAAACAAAACGAAGAGGAAAAATGAATTTGATGGAAATCCAAACCGTTGCTTTATAAATTTAATCAATCTCAAGCATAAATTGAAAAATGGTTATCTCGATCATTACAAACAAATTAAAAATAATTAATGGTTAATTTATTTGATAGACAAGTTTTTTTAACCTTCTATTAATATGTGGTAAAAAATAGAAAGTAAAATGTAGAGGAAAAGTAACATTGGCTGATATCTAAACCATTAGTTTTCAGAAATATTGATATGCATTGTTCGATTAGCGGTATTGGTTAGTAAGGAAAATACTGAAACACTGAATGTTTCCACTACATACTCTTTTATAATATAGTATAGATATAGATTTTTTTTTGGAAAAAAGAATAGCTCATAAGAATAGTATGAAATGCATTACTTGACTTGAGTACAGTGGTGTCTGATTTCAAAAACCTAGAAATTAAATTTCTTACCAGTTAATATAGTGGACCGTGACCACTAAATAGATTGCATGTATTTGCAAAGTGCTAGTTGCATGCAATTTAGTGATGACTAAGACACATAATTATGACTCTATAAGTGGTAGCCCCAACAAAGACACATGCTGGGCCTGGTGATCAGATGGATGTCAAAAGACTAAAACAAATGTACAGAGTTTAAAGATCAAGAGTTCACTTTCAAGAAGAAAATTGCTTCGAAGTTCAGATTTTAAGTTTTTACATATTGTTCGCTATATGCCGAGCAAGTAGTACTGTTACACATTTAGATGTTAGAAATATTGTTTTAGAGTTCACTTTGAAAGTTGTTGATTTAAATTTGTAACTGAGAAAAGAGAAAAAGTAGGCAACTTTTCAAATATCAACGACTGATAGGTAATTTCCTCCCTTTTCAAATTTCTTGGAACTAGTTGCTTCAAACACGCAAATGATCTAATAATTCAAGTGGTTAGCAAAATGATCTTCAAAAAACTATAGACATAAAACGAAATTATGAGTTAGACTCTCATCTCTCTCAAAAAAAGTTGCTCCAAACACAACAACACATGCAATGATGTGAAGATAACTTGAAACAACAAAATAAATAGATGTTTCATAGATAGCTCCAATATTATGTTTACACACAGCAGTATATATATAATTAAAAACAGGGAAAAAAAATCAGCTGTACGAAAAGTAAGAGAGTAATATGTATTTTCGGTACAAGACAGCCAATATATAGCAGGAATGCAGGACCATCAAACATGCTATATAACCTTTAAACTTTGTACTAAATTCACTATTATACTAAATGTAGTGTACCTATCTTCTTTCTCATATTATATTGATGCATGTTTTTTCCAATCTAGTAAATAATAAATTTGTGTTTTGTAACTTAAAACATCCTTTATTGTGTATTGTTTTTTACCACGAATCTTTTCTAAAAGCCTCAAACCTTTCCTCCCTATTAAAAGTCTCGTCAGTCTCTTCGTTGACCCATCCATACTTTTCCAAGTATGGGTTTATTAGAGTTTGTGGGGGGTAATCATCGATACAATCCTCCCAAGCATCTCTATCTCCTAAATCTTTATTTACCTCCCAAAGGCAACTGTTGCACTTGAAGCCTGAACCAAAGCTGATCATAAGCACTCTATCTTTTTTCTTCAGCCTTTTTTTTGCCTCCATGTACCCCAACACGTACCATATGCTACTTGCTGATGTGTTCCCCCAACGGTGCAGTGTCATTCTTGCCGGTTCGACATCATACTCGCTCAGCTTCAGAGCACCTCCGACAGCATTAATTACTGCAGTCCCACCGGTATGCAAGCAAAAATGATCTACCCCTGATTTAAAATTGATCTGGCCAACTATTTCTTTGGGATTGACTTTTCCTTGTGACAATTTTTTCTTCACGACGCGGTAGACAAGAAGTGCCATTTCACTGTATGGGAGGACCTTCGGCATGAGACGCTTCAAGTTTTGTGTAAAAGCACGTACTGCCGCTTTGGGAAGGCCCTTTCTTAGGTGCACACCAACACGGCCAGTGTCGTCTTCTTTCTGCACAGCGCTGTTGAACGCATCATCGTTTGCACCGATATGAGTTCGGATCATGCACTTGAGACTCATCTTGGCTCGAGCACGCATAGCAGGGTCATTTGTCAATAGCATGGATGACCCACCACATCGGAAAAGGCAATTACCAAGCATCATTGATTTGTCATTGCCAGAGTACCAGTTAGGACTGATAGCTTCTGACGTGACCACCACTGCAAGGGTCTTTTTTCCGGATTTGAATATGTTTTGCACCACATCTATGGCTATCAAGGTGGCACTACACCCCATGGAAGACAGATTATAGACCTTCACATCCTCGCGCATGTTGTACCGGTGCACAATTCGCGATGCAAGGGAAGGGGCGGGGCAGAAAGTGGAAATATTAACCACCAATACATCCACATCTCGTGGTGAAATATTTGTTTTCACAAATAAATCATGAACTGATATGTCCAAGAATTCATCCATTTCTTGGATGCCATCATCGAGTGTCGGCGATTCTTCACGCCCTTCAAGGATGTTTCTTGGGCCATAAGTTCTTTCACCTATGCCTGAGTTAACAATCACCTTCAGAAGGAACTTGTATTCTGACAAACCAAGGTCCTTATTGCGCTCTATTACTTCACCACATTTTCGAGTGGTGATTTCCTGATCAGCTGACGGCTTGAAGCACACATAGTCTACCAAGTAGCAATTTGTGGAGCGTTTTAAGAGGTATGATTTGTATAGAAGGTATAGTGAATAGAGGAGAAATAAAATAGTGAGGGTGGCCAAAACCTCCATTGAATGCTCTCTTTTTGTGATCCTCTAAAGAGGTATTCAGGGAGGAGGAGGAGGGGGGGTTGGAGTGCTCAATGTTTTATGTTTATGCTAGCTCATGCAACTCAAAATCCCAGGATGGAAGAAAATGAATTATAGTACATAATTAGTATGGGTTCAGCTTGTGCATATGAAGCAAACTCTTGGTTGCTTATGAATTAATGGAGTGTTTATATAAATGTATACGAGGGTCCTATATATATACCTAGATCAAGAATCGGAGAAAGAGCATAATTCCGCATCATTAAATTAGATTATGACATATTCGCTGCTCAACATGTCTGACAAATTACTTCGCAAGTTGCAGGACGCGTTTTGCAGCTTCTCTCTAAGGCGTAACAGTATAATCATGCGTGATTTAATTTGCTATCCAGGGGTCAACTTTCGCCACATTTATTACTGCAACTGAAGCTTTTAAAAAACTTCATTTTAACCATTTAAACTCTATTTTAACTTCATCAAAATTTTTTATGTTAAGTAAAAAAATTTCATTTAAATTATTAAAAACCATTTAATAACCCTCTTTAAACCGTTTAACTAAAAATTATTATCTTATCATTAAAATCTGTGAACGGTTTTTTAAAAGCTTGCTGCAACTAGAAGAAAAGAGATGCGTGCAACATTCTTTTTTCCTCTTTCCTTTTCTTTCTTAGATCATTAATTCCATTCGAAACCGATTGTACTCATCAGCTAATGATTCGGTACATTGTTTACTGTTCAACTAGTGATTTAGTTTTTTTTTTTATAATTTGAAACTTTGAAAATTAACGTCTCCACTCACTACGGGAGATTTTTTTAGTCAATTCAGCAATGATTTTTTTTATATATCTATTGTTAAATATTAAAAAAAATCATTGTTTTCTCTGTTGCTAACCTAGATTGCTAGCATATATTTTTTGATCATATCACAAAATTCACAAACAAATAAGTTATATATGCATGCATTACACGCATATATCACAAACAATAAAATTATAAAATCACACATACATATATCGATCACAAACAAAATTATATACACACATCAAACATTATATATTTTTACTATATATATATATAATAAAAATATCATGAGCTTAAACTCACAGAGATCTTTCATGAGCATAACTCAAAAAGTATATCAAATCATTTCAAAATTTTAATTTATCATCCTCATTAAATTTTTTATATGAAAATCTCTTGGGATGCAAAAATTTGGAGTGTTTTAAGTTTTTTAAATCATGATTTTTAATTTTTCAAAATTAACTCTAAAAATAATAATAAAATATTTAATGTTTGAACATCATTTTAAAAATTTAAAAATAGTGACTTAAAAAGCCCAAAACACTCTAAATTTTTGCAACCCATAAGATTTTAATATAAAGAATTTAATGAAGATGATAAATTAAAATTTTGAGATGATTTGATGTACTTTTTGAGTTAAGCTCACGGAAGGTCTTCATGAGCTTAAGCTCACGGTATCTTACTCATATATATAGTACGTGAGCTGAGCTCAAAAAAATATTTTTTTACTATTTTTGGAGCTAATTTTTAAAAATTGAAAAGAGTGACTTAGAAAACTCGAAACATTCTAAATTTTTGTACCCCATAAGATTTCAATATGAAGAATTTAATGAGAGTGAAAAATTAAAATTTGGAGATTATTTGATATATTTTTTGAGCCAAGCTCATGGAGATCTTCCGTGAGCTTAAACTCACCGTAGATTTACTCTCTCTCTCTCTCTCTCTATATATATATATATATAAGCTAGAGTGCTCCTAGGAGCACAGAGCCCCTCAGTGATTCTAGCTTAAAAATATATCAAATAATCTCTAAATTTTAATTTATCACTCTCATTAAATTCTACATACTGAAATCTTATGGGTACAAAAATTTGGCATTTTTAAAATTTTTTAAATCACTCTTTTTAATTTTTGAAAATCAACTCTAAAAATAATACTAAAATATTCAATATTTATATATTATATTCAAAAATTAAAAAGAGAGACTTAGAAAACTCAAAACACCCCATAAAATTTCAATATGAAAAATTTAATGAGAGTGATAAATCTAAATTTGGAGATCATTTGATATACTTTTTGAGCTAGGATTACGAAAGAGATCCGTGCTCCTCGGAGCACGCTAGTTTTACTCTCTCTCTCTCTCTCTCTCTATATATATATATATATATAATCAACAATTAAGGTTTGTTTGCTAAATTAAGGAATAGTCTTGAAAGAGTGATAGAATAATATTATTTTAGAAGAGTGGTATTCTTGACTATTCGGAAGAGCGAAAATATTTTTTGACAGTTGTTAATTAGAATAGTTAAAAAAAAAATTAATTATGATACTAACAATCAAGGTAATAATAATAATAATAAAGCAGCAACAATAATAATAATATAATCTTGATATAATAATAAAATAATAATCATAATCATAATAAATAATAATAATCATAGTCGTAATCATATTAATATAATAAAAATATATCCATAATCATAATCATAATAATCATAACAATAATAAATAATAAATAATTATAATTATAAAAATAATATAATCATAATCATGATAATAATAGTAATAAATAATAATCATAATCATAATCATAATCATGATATTAATAATCATAGTCATAGTCATAATAATGATGTAATAATAATAATAATATAATAGTAAATATAATAATTAAAAATAATTATAATAATAATAAATCATAATCATAATATAATAATATAGTATAACATAATCAAACAATAATCGCTATTCCGATAAGATCTAATATGATATATCACCATAGCTTGGTATACCGGATTAACACTCTTCCGCACTCTTCTACTTAGTCTAAAATTCATTTAGCAAATTAATTCGTCGAAATAAAAATATTTTCCTATTTCTTGTTATTCCATGGAGTGTCAAACGAACCGTTAATTTACATATATGCATCACACATGTATATATCACAATAAATGTAAATGATATATGGATATAAAAATACATATATACAACTAAATATATTAAAATAAGTATAATATAATCAAATATATAATATTTGGGACAAATGTTTTGGATGAAATATTGAATTACCATATTTTCTGTCTCGTAAATAGCACTTTGATGGTAATTAGCATTCTGACCTGGCTCGATAGTCTACAAAATAAAATAAAAATGCTTATCATTATTTTTATGAAAAAAATAAAATATATAATATATTATAAATGACTTCAAATTATTTTTGCATACCTCAGGCAAAATATTCTCGGTGTAGTAAGTACCAATTATGTCATAATATTAATCTCATGACATAATAAGCGTAATCACAACCGTTAGGTTGTTACACACCAAAAATTACACAAACTCTAAAATATTTTAATATTTTTTAAATTGAAAGATAGGTAAGTTACATACATTGACACTTTTATAAGTAAATCTAACATTCTTGTTCTCATCCAATGCCATCAAGTATTGCCGTATCACTATGCAAATAAGTATATTATCAAGATGTATTATATATGAGAACCAACCTTTGGTCTAGTGGCAAAATGCAACATCCTCTGTGTGGGAGGTCATGGGTTCGAAACCCAGATAGGGGTCCTTATGGACAATTATGAAATTTAAGAGTTTTGACTCTTATCTTTCCGATAAAAAAAAAGATGTATTATATATTATTGAGATATAATAATTAATAGAGAAACTTATATATATTTAATGCATTCTGAATTGTCAATGCACTCATAGAGTTGTTATGTTAACTAAATAACTGTTACAATAATTAGGAAAAGAATTAATTCTCTAAGAATGAAATAATCTAACCTTTTATGATATGGCGAAAATATGAAAGACACATCCCTG
Source organism: Schoenoplectus tabernaemontani (assembly GCA_037127355.1). Taxonomy (NCBI): domain Eukaryota; kingdom Viridiplantae; phylum Streptophyta; class Magnoliopsida; order Poales; family Cyperaceae; genus Schoenoplectus; species Schoenoplectus tabernaemontani. The sequence continues at coordinate 20,748,271 of CM073748.1, read as the reverse complement.
GATTTTCTGAACATGTCAACCAAATAATTCGAAATCATCGAGAACTCGAGCTTGTAATTATCCTCCGAACATTTGTATGGATCAAGAAAGTTGCACTGGTGATAAAAAAAAATCCTTACAATGCTATACTTGAGACATGTAAATACACACACACACATATATATAGATAAAATAATTAATTTAAATCCTATTCTAATAAAAAAATAATATTTCAATTTCTTACATATAGAAAATCTGAAGAGTTAAGATGTCCAGCCACTTATTTCTCAACAACTCAAGAATGAGGTAGGGTTTTTAGATTTTTATTGTCTTCACCATGGCCATTTAGCAATAGTTCTGAACCAAAATCATTGCTAAACCTACCTTTAGCAATGATTCTAAGTCAAAATCATTGCTAAACAACCATTTAACAATGATTTATCCTAGAACCGTTGCTAAAGGGGGTTTAGTAGAGGTTTTGGCTCAAAACCATTGCTAAAGGGGTTTCTTTGCTTTTTGGTTGTTCCGTTCTCTAGCTATATCAGCAATACTTTTTAGTTATACTAGCTATATACCCGCGCGTTGCAGCAGACTCTTTTATTTAAACATTAAAACATTATAAAATAAAAAAATTCACATTTATCTAATATTAAATTATAAATTCAACAAATTATAGAGAAAACCTATAATAAAGACTATATTTAATCTTGGATGAGATTTTTACACAATATGAGTTAATGATTCATGATTTTTATGGCAAGAAAAGTAAATTATTCTAACACATATTATCATCATTAATTTCTTACCAAATATGCACAAGATTGCTAAATAAAAAAAATAATATTATGGAAATAATAGTATTTAAGGGAAAGAAATGGAGAGAAAGAGGGGATCAATGGACGCGATCACATACGTTCGATCAACCAAAAATAAATATTATCCGTTTAATTGAGGGATAAAATGGGTATAATAAAAAATTACCATGATAAAAAATGGACTCTCCAATTCTTAAATGCTTTATATAATAGTATAGATACTGTTGTTAAAGACTGTCGCTCGAGATTGAAAAAGTATATTTTTCATTTCAACAACTATATTTTTCCAAAATTATTAGTAAATGGGTGTTGTCTAAACCCCATTTTGTTATAGTGTCTCATGCATCCATTTTGTCCAATGAGCTTTCATTTGTATTCAATCCGAAATTCTAACAATTAAAATTTTATTTTTTAATGTTTGAGATGTTAATTTAAATAGTTCAATAAAGGAAATTATATCAAAATCTCATAGTACAAAATTTTATTGCTTTTATTTTTTTAACTATTCCTAATAATTTTTAAAATATGATCATTTTTTATATACAACTATAAGTATTTTTATTATTATTTTAGGGTGTGCTTCACAAAAGGGACAAATGAGGAGGGAAATAAATATGAAAGGAGGTAAAAATTATTTTGTTAATTTTTTTTTAAAGTGGAGGATATGTTCTTCAAATTGAGGTAAAAAAATATGAACTTTTTTTAATACTCCTCTCTCTTTCATTGAGTCATTTTTCAAAAATCAATGAAAATATTAAAAATATATAAAAATTATTATTATATGATGTTTTGATATAAATATTTCATTAGTCACTTAAATTAAAATATAAAGAAAGACTATAAACACTATAACAAAATGAGACTTAAACAATACCCACTTAGCAACGGTTATAGACTAATACTGTTGGTAAAAGGTCAGTGACATTAGTGAGATATTTTTTTGTAATGATTTTTAATAAAAAAATATTATTAAAATAGTGTGAAGAACCACGTGAAGGTTCTAAACTGCAAGTTTTGTAATGACAAGTGCGCATGGATCCGAGCTGGTTTAGTCCAAAAACACTGAAAAGTTGGATATAATTTTAGTAATGGTTCTATTTTGGTGCCGATGCCATTAAAATTAAATGTCAAATAAATATTATTTAAATTCTTAAATAACAAAACTAATTGATATAATATTTTATAAATATTGACTTATATATATATATAAAATATATCATTTCAATTATTTATATATGCATCAAGCATTAATAAAATCAACGGACTAAATTTTATAATTTAGACTCGTTACTTGATGGCTATTCAAATTAAATAAAATTTTATGATTTTTCATATATATGAGATGATATAGAATACATCTAATAGTTCATATTTTTCAAATTTGTACATAACTAAATAAACAGACACAATGGCACCGGTAATTGAATCTCTTCTCTTGTAAATACTCACTTTAATAAGAGTTTCTTGTATAAATGGTTCCTAAAGACCTCATTAATTTAATAATGTCTCCTTACAAAGAACTATTGTTAAATATGATATTTAGCATCGGTTTTGGTAAAGAATCATTGTTAAAGATGATATCTAGCGTCAATTTTGGTAATGAATCGTTAATGAATGAGATTCAAATTTTGGTCTAATAGAAAAGAATCCACCATGACATTCCAACTTTTTGCTCTCACGAATTGTTGTATTTTTTTAATCTCACCGTTTATTCATCTAATCCAATGATCCAAAAGTTTCTTTCAAATAATATTTTGAGTGGGGAAATGCATAAAGGACCTTTTTTTTTCCAAAACGCAAGGGCGTAGCTTTCTATTAGTGATGATGATCCGGCCTCGGCACAGAGAAAAGTAAGAATAAAATCCTAGAGTCAGATGTGAATGAACTGGAAAGCAAACTAACTCTTTGACGACCAAATGAAAAAATGAAAGAGGAAAGAAGTCTAATGAATTATTACTCTCTTCCTCCCTTGTTTTATATATAAAAGAGATATATAAAACAGAGATGAGAGACAAAGAAAGAGGGAAAAAAATGAAGAAATCAAAAGTAAAATATTACCTTTTAATTTCAAACAACCATAATTTTTGATAGAAAACTCGATTGATATGTTCTACGCGATTACGAAAAGTTTATCATTAGATCTACAGGTTAAACGCTATCACCATTACGGTAGTTTTTGGGGCTAAAAAAAAACTTGCACGAGGCCTCAAAAATGCGTTTGAAGTTTTAAAATTTAATTTTAATTTTTAATTTTTCTGATAAATTATGTAAATTCATATATCATTTAACGAATAAAATGAATTCTTGAATGAATATATTTTTTATTACTTTTTTTCTTAGAAATTATATTTTTCATATAAATAAATTAATTATAAGTTCTAATTTGTTGAATAAACTACTGATATGTTCTAAATTATATTATTAAAGAAATCAGTAACAGTTAAAAAATATTTTTTTTTAAAAAAATGATCTTTAGTTAGAAAATCGTTATTAAAAGCCACTTTTATAATGGTTTTTAGTTAAAAATTATTATTAAAAATATTTGAAAAATGATTTAACAATACGATTTAACAACATTATTTATATTTTTTTAATATCTCATCAATAATGATTGGAGAATCGCTATTAAAAATGCTAATTGAATCTTTTTGTATGGAAGTGAAAATCATTAATATCATGTGAACCATTATTTTAAAATGTGGCCGCATAAGCAGTCCGCTTATATATATGCGGTGCGATGCCACATACATAAGAGTATTTATCCGTATATTCAACAACGTGCATAATTTTTTAAAATATTTATCGTATTAAGCCTATAAAATTAATTATATTATATTTTTCATGTAAAATATTCAAATCTATATTAATATCTTATTATATTTTCTTATTTTACATTATTATTTTTTTTAAAATAAATGATCGATTCAAATATTGTTAGAATCTTTTAAAATATATATCCGCATATGTAGTCTGTATATACATTCACATATCGAATATGTGCTATACAGTAGTAAAACATACGTATATTGAAATTCACATTTTATTGATGTGAACCGATTTTAAAAGATATTACGAAGATTATTTTGAAATGTCATTACAAAGTGCTCACTTCCCATAAAAGACAGCACTGCGCGCAAGCTAATCGGTTCTCGTACAAAATGAATTTAACACAGCGGTTATAATTCTTGTTTCTCGTACCAACATATATGTATTATATATAGGGGTGTACAAACGGTCGGTTCGGTTCAAACCGAAATAATTATATGCATCTGAAGTTTTTTTTCGATTTGTCAAATTATGAACTGAATCAAACTTCTAAAAATATCAACCGAATAAACCGAAAACCAAAATTGATAGAAGAAATTATATCATTTAAAGAGAAAAAAAAATAAAAGTTATAAAAATTGATAGAAGAAATAAATAGTTAAAATGATAAAATAAATAACTAAATAAAACTTATAGAAAATAAATATATTCGGATTATCTTTGATATAATCTTTATTTATATCAAGTAAAATAAAATTATTTGAAAAACTTTGGACTATTCGGTTTATTCGGTTTATCCGATTTAGAAAAAACAAAACCGAACCAAAGAACAAAAACCGAATTAGTTAAAATTTTCAACCGAACCGAAATTTTTAAACCGAAAAATCGAACCAAATAGTCTAAAATTTAACGGTTCGGTTCAAAACCAATTAAACCGATCCGTTTGCACACCCTTAATTATATATAGTGGAAAAATAAACACAATACAATACCATGAGATATGTATTATTGCGTGCTAACTAATTAGAACACTGGAAATAAATTGCGTTGACAATGCGCCAGAGTCTTAACTTATTTATTGTCTAAAAGGGGGTGGATACACTTAGCTTTCCGCATTTGTTGAGGAGTCTAATTTATGTATAAAGTTGGGCGGAAAGTTCAATCCTGGAAGGTATTATGTAACTGCGAACCACCCATCTCTTTAATAGGGTTTTTGTTAGGTCGTTTGCTAGAAAGTAATTGTCTACTGACAGTTAATAGCAAACTAAGTCCAAATTGACCTTCTCCTCCAATAATTTTTTTCAAGCAAACTTTTTTCCAATCAAGTACACTCCGCTCATATCATTAGCTGACACACGAGTACAGCTTAACAACATATAACTTAGTTATGCATGCTATGGTACAAGAAAAATGGGCCTGCAGTCAGGGTGTTAACGGATCAGATATTTATTCATGATGTGAGAAACAGTGAAAATTATCCAATTTGTATCCGTATCTCAAGATATATATATATATATTTGTCCGTATCCGAAATATTTTTACGGATAAAGATATGATTTCGCTATTAGCTATCAGTATCCGATCATTTAGCTATTATTCATCAATATTCGACATTATCTGAAGGTATCAGATCCGATATTATCCGATTTTATCTGAATAAATATCTGAAATATTTCTATTATATATTTTAATTACATTTTTAGTTTACATTTTAAATCTAATTTATTTTATATCCAATTTGGGTTAATGTATCATATTTTTTTATAATTCATTAATATATTTTAACTATTAATATAATATAATAATTAATATTTACTTTTATAATTAATGATTCTATCAAAAAATAGTATGCATTTTTTTCTAATAATACATACAATATTTTTTATTTAATATCCGAAATATATTCATATTCGTATTTGTATCTGTCTGTTATCCGATCCGTATCCAGATATCCATCAAATATTCAATCCTTATATGTATCCAGACTATCTGTATCCGAATTCTTATCCGAAAAATTATAACGGATGCGGATATGGTAAAACTATTATCCGTCTGTATCTGATCCATTTACACTCCTACTATAGCAGTGACACCAGTGGTAGAGTCATACTTTTACATCAGCGGTGTCAATTAATATTATTTAAATAAAATTATTGATATTTTTATGATATTAATAATTATTAAAAATTTAAAGTGGGTACAAATTCATATTAAAAAATATTTTCTCATGGATTCAATAAATTAGTGGGGTCAATAGTAAAAAACTAAAATAAATTTTAGTGAATTTAAATTAATATTTAAATGATAAAATTATTATAAAAATATAATTTTTTACATGAATCATATAAAATTTTTATAAATTTAAGTGATATTAATTGACAACACTCTCACAATATGACTCCGCCACCGAGTGACACTCATTTATTCCTCTTTTTAAAATAATTAAGCAGGTAAGTACTCACTTTTATATTTTTGAAACACAATAAAAGAAAGCGTTCACCGTTCACGGGACTTGAACCCCACATTAGAAAACAAGCAAATGATCTTGACCATTAAGCCAATTAGATCATCCACTTATCTCGTTTGCTCCTATATCTCAAGATCAAGATTTTTCATGTAGTTACTCGAAGAAAAGATGTTGATGACTTTATTAAAATGAAAGAATTGACAATTTTCGCGATGACAATGAAAGAATTGACATTTTCTTACTATTTTCGCGATGATAATGAAACATGCATGTTCCTTTCTAAGGCAAATATGGTTACGATGGGCTTATTTAGGAATTGTTGCGTCAGTGTATGCTCAACTGCTCACTCATTAGTCTTTACTTGATAAAGAAAGGATACATTTTTGGATGTCTTCAACATAGTGCTTCTATATGTCCCTATCATCTATGATAAAAGAAGGCCCCTAAAAAAATAAAATATGGACCTCATATGTAAATGATGGCGAGTGAAATTGAAAGACATTATAAGGGACACTGTATGAGCACCCATCATTTTTTTTTGTCGTGTGATCAGTGGTGTTTGTTGTTTATTATGGAAGTTTAGAATCATGACTTGATATTTAGAAATTTTGGTTTGGTGCTAATTATATGTTCTTTGGTTCATGAACTATTGGTCAAGTCTGACTATTTAAGAGGTGAGGGGATTAGTGAAAATGTCAGAATGGCTATGATGAGTGAAAAGAAAATTATCTCTGCACAAATTTGAATAATGTAATGCTGTAGTGATGATATATGTTATTGCTTTGTGACGTATGTAACAGATATTAGTAAGCTGCCACCCTCTTCGTCCCAAATTGTCTGTCGTTAGTATTCTATTGTGTCCTGCCACTAGTGAGTTGTCATCCTTTGAACTAAAAAGTTGATTAATTCAAAGTCTTTTTTAAGCCGTTGATTTCATAACGGCCATTATATAAAATTAAAAAAAAAGTTAAATGTAGAATCTCAATATAAAATTAACTGTTCGAGAAGACTTCAAACTAACTTTTTAGTTAAAGAATTTTGAACCTCCCCGATCTCCTTAACTTTCCCCACCTCCTTAACTTCAGGCCTCAGACACCAGTACCCAGTAGTAGCTACTAACTAGGTGATGAGCTTGACAAATCATGAACTCTGGTTCTCTGTTACAAAACACTTATATTATGTGTTCACAATTTCACATAAAATTGGTCAGCCAACTATATAAAGACTCGATCAAAAGGAAAAAAAAATTCAATTTGCGGAGTCAGAATTTTGTGAAGGTTAATTATTAAAAATAAATAATTTAGATTTGAATTAAAAACCAACATAATGACCGTTCATGTGGCGTTGTCCCTACATACTAATTCAGTTTGGGCCAGATGATTAAATCATTCGGGAAATAAAATATAGTACACACCATTATTATTATGATGACAATAAATTTTGACATTAAGTATGGAAGATGGTCCATCAATATTAAATAATTAAAATCACTTTATGATAATTTATGATCAAGGAAGATCCAACAAAAAAGCCTGTTAGGTTGATATATACAAGTGTTAACCGAGGTTGTACGCTTTGAAATAAATAAATAAATAAATATAATTACCACTTAACAAGCCCAAGTGATGCAGGCTCATTGCAAAGATAACCTAAAAAAACCAATTAAATTTTGAGCGATTCTAATATACATAAAAAATGTGTACATCTCATCATATAATATATGGTTTATCATGGTTAAAATCACATTTTGAGATTTATATTTTTTGTCTCGTTGCTTCGTTAAATAAGGATATATTGGGTATATAAAAAAAGTATAAATGAAAAGAATTTAACAGAGTTGAGACGTTGAGAAAAACTTGTAATAGCGCCGTCTCTCTCTTCTTTCTTTCTTTTATAAAACACAAAAACAAATTAATCTCTTGATGGGAGAGCCGCAGCCTCCCCCTCTCGGCATTTAATTTCTCATAATGTATCATACTTTTCATTGTTCCTTTTAATTTATCGTTTTTTTCCTTTCATTTTTTGAGTTATTTCTCATGATTCTTTCTCTTGAGTCTCCTGTATCTATTAAATTATGAACTATCATAACAAAAAATTTAAAAGCAAATCCCAATAAAAAAAAATTCTCATCATACAAAGAAATTTGTTTACACTTAGTTTGTTTGATATCGATCTTTGATCCATATTGTTCTTCTATATGCTCCTCCTTTACTGCTGCATTGATCCGATGACCATTTTAAATTGTTCATCACTCTGGCTATAGAACCTGCAGTCTAGTGCTACTGCCGTTTGTGTTTGAGGGTCAACACCTAAAAGAAATATTTCCACACCAATTTGCCATACCTAGTTGTTTAAGAGTGATTTTCAACTTATAAGGAAGATGAATGAAGGACACACATGGTGAAAGGACCCAACAACAAAAGAACTCACAAGTAATAGGAGGTTTGTGTTTTCATTCAACTTGTAACTGTGCCTATACGGCTTTCTCAGTTCAAGAAAAAAAATATTTAATTTAAGGTGGGGGCCGTTACTTTAATTCGTCGTCAATTCAGTGTTTGGGGTACCTTTTTGACATCATGTCTTGAAATTTTTTGAAATGGATCACGGGATTGTAGGTAACATCAAGAATTTAATTCGATGATAATTGAAACAAAATTTGTTCACAGTATTATATGGACAGTTTTATTGTACCATCATGCAAATAAAACGTTCAATCGTATTAGATTTTTGTAACGAATATCGAATAAAAATATAAAATTTCACCAAATTATCGGTGCGTATTACTAAACGACCTACTTTGTAATGCCGAAAATCAAATATATGTAACATATTCTGATTCATTATTTTATAGAATGAAAAATGCATATCCAAGCAGATTGCCTAGTATGTTAAACAATAGCTAAATTGGATGATCTTCAAAATATCACGAGTTCAAGTTAAACACAAAATGAAATTTAAGAACTAAGACTCTCATTTTTTATCTGAAAAAAAGAAAATACATTCAAAATAATTAATATGACGGTTGGATAAAATCGTCCCAAAATCAAGTAATGTATGGATCATATGTTTCACATAGGGGTTTCAATGGGTCGGGTTCGGGTTCGGATCGAGTCACATTATTTTATTATTATTTTTGACCCGACTTGAATCCGATCCGATTAAATTCGGGTTAAAAATCTTGACTCATACCCGACCCGACCCGACCCGTCCAAAATAATTAAATATTTATTAATTATTTTTATATAATTTTAAGTAATAAAATATTAATAATTTATAATTAATCTTAAGTAGTATATAATTAGTGTATATTTAAGGTTTAATTAGTACTAAATCATAAAATTACTTTAAAAAATATAATTAATCGAGGCCGGGTCAACCTGACCCGACCTGATTTGGAAAAAAAATTAAACTTATACCCGACCATTTATCTTCGGATCATGTCGTGTCGAATCAGGTTCGGATCAGATCAGGTCAATAATTGACACCCCTAGTTTCTCACAGGTATGAAAATTTTATACAAATTTGGATTTTGTGAAAAAAAAAGTAACGTGTGTGATTCCGTAAACAGTACTGTTTGTTCTTTTTCTCTGATTATAGTTGGTACACATTTTTTTTTCTCGGAAAAGATGGTTGGTACCTTCTTGAAAAGAGAAAATTAATTGGAAACAAAAAAACAGTTGATACCTGTATCAGCTTCTTCATGCAAACAATCAGGAAACCCGTGAGTACAGAGAGATCACTTTCTCAAACTCTTTGGGAAATATCTTTCAATTTTTGCAGCGGTGTGCCATAGTTTTTATTTCAATTTTTGCATGAGAAGAGATCACTTTAACTTTTTGGGAAATATCTTTCTTACCAGTATCCGGAAAAGCTCAGATTTTTATTTTTTCACCAACTCTTGTCCTTTGATGAGTTAGTCTTTGTGTTTTCTGAAGTAAATGCAAGTTCTGTAGCCAATTTTTTTTTTATTATTGATGCTCAGTCCGGAACTAACTATGTATTTATACATTGTACATATATTGTATTGGACAATGAATAATTGATGTGTATTTAAGTTAATATTTTAAGTCTCTTCTAAAAAAAAGTTAATATTTTAAGTCGGGGTGACTAACAACAAAAATAAAAAGATCAACGGGAAAGTCCAGAGTTCCAGGCAAAAATATCAACTGGAAAATCTGTTTCTTTGTTGTGAGCCTATTCGTATTAAAAGAAAGAAATTAGTCCGTCCAATTTTTGTTGAATGTTTTATTTTATTTATTTAATGAAGTATTTTATGTATGTTCAGTTATGTATTTTACTTTAATCTTGAATCAATGCGGTCGTTTTGGCTAGTGAGAAATACTTTTTCATCATCTTTCGAATAAATATTTTCTATTGAATGTATCTTCTTGCAAAAGAAGCCCTCCTTAAATATGTTGCTTTGAAACACTTCTATAATTGGTTATCAAAATAATTAGTCCGCATATAAGCAACGTGACAAGAGTTATTTCTAGTTTTTTCAAATATTAAATTAGATATAAATAATAAATTGGTGAACAAGTCTGATGAATTATGTTTCTTTTTCTGTCTTCAGAATGAAACACCCGGAGCTTATCCCTTAACCTTCCAATAACACGAATAGATTTGACCGGCACCAAATTGAAAAGACAGGAGTCTAACATCAAATTATTTCAGTCATTATTCTTATATTATATGGAATACTTTTTCATCATCTTAATGTACTGTATATATGTATCAATCAAAATAGAGAATTGCGTGAGTTATATAGCCAACTTGGTCGTCACCATCAACTATCATATGGATTAAAGAATGGATTAACGATTATACATTTTGTCATGAGAAACTAGATCATCTAATTAATTTGGTATTATTCGATTTGTACACTACGCCAAAAAAGCAATGCTAATGGTTTTGAATATAGATTACTAACGGTTTTGTAGCCGTTAATAATGGGAGAGTTAGCAAAGATTTTAGAAACCGTTAGGAAAGGAGGATCAGAGTCGGAAACTTTGCTAACGATTTTGTAGTAAAAATTGTTAGTAAATTTTAGATTTTGCTAATGGTTATTTATAGAAAACCGTTAGCAAAAGATTTCAGCTCATTTACAATTTAGTAACGGTTTTGCCCACTAAATTGTTAGGAAAGTACTTGCGCAATTTTTTTTTACATTTAGTAATAGTTTTTGCCGAGAAATCGTTAAGAAATGTACTTGTGCAATTTTTTTTTTAACTTTTCATAACAGTTTTTTTTTAAAAAAATCATTAGAAAAGGTACTTGCGCATTTTTTACATTCCATAATGGTTTTGTCTTATAAACCGTTAGGGAAGGTACTTGTACATTTTTTTTCAACCTTTTGTAAAGATTTTTGCTAATAAACCATTAGCAATACTTTTTTTTTTAATTCTGTTTTTTACTTTCCGTGATTAGCCCATTTACTAGCCGTACATTTTCCAAACAAACAATCACATCATACAATCATATTTTATATAATCACATCATACAATCATAATTTACAAAATAACATAATTATACAATAAATTCACGTAATATTTCATAATACAAAATATAAATAGTCTAAAAAATATATCACATATGCAAGCAAATAATTCACATATCATGCATTGCAATTTATAATGTTAGAAACAAAGTTAAATTACAAAACAAATTGATAAGAGCAAGTCATACATTTTTGATGATAAATTGAATAACCATTTGTTTTACCTCATCGATTAAATCTTGTTGGTATGACACTAGACTCTGGCTCGATACACTATACAAAAGGAATATATTTTTCTAATTAATTTGAACAATAAATTTTTAATTAAAAATAAGTTATATATATATATATATATATATATATATATATATATATATACTCGTTCGACTCATTGTGATTTGTGATTATTTCATTTATTAATCTCATGACATAATAACCACATTCCTTATCGTCGGGTTGCATTGGACTTTAAAAATAATAAAAAATATCATATGAAATAATAACACCAAATAATATGATTTTAATAATTTTAATTAGGTGTAGATTTTGTACCATTACTCTAACATAGTTGAATCGGGTATTCTTCTTGTTCTTATTATTTATCATCCAATAATGTCGTAATGCCCTATAAATTTAATTATCATATTTTGTATAATTAAGTTTTATACATTTATTTTTTTTGTTGATAAAAAATAAAAATCTTATGTATTTAGTCAATTCTGAATGCGTAACCCGCTTATGTCATGATTGACGGGATTTATGACATAAACACAATTATCGGAGATATTGATAATAAGAAGGATCTAATGATTTCTAAAATTCATATTTAAGTTTTAGAGAAAGATGAATTTGAGAAATTGAAAGTCTTAAAAGACAATATTTCTTACCCCTCAACGTACAAAACAAAAAATAACTTTCGGCGAGCAAGAATATTTCATCATTTGCCTCGATTTTTTTAAATAAAAGTTGAAAAAGTTAAAAAAACTATTAAAAAGTTTAAAATTCAAGTAACTTATTGCTAATGTGAAATCAAATTGAATGATCCATCCTGAACATTTATACGGATAAATAAAGCCATAACTGGTGACTTCAAATATTTTACACCGAACTGTCAAAATTCTACATGTATATCATCATAAATTATTTTATATTCTTCAATTAAGCAAATATTAGATTTAAAAAACTTACAAAACTTACATGTGAAAAATCTAAAGAATCAAGACGTTCAACATGTCATTCATGAAAAGTTCCATAACGTCTTCAACACACACAAGCATTTTCCCCTTATACTCGAATGTGTCAACATCAAACTCTATATGAAGAGGCTCATTTTAGGGTTGATTCACTAACATATGATATAGATAAATTGATGCCCCGTCAAGGTGTTGGGTTTTGATCCAATCAAATACCGTTAATGCTTAAGTTGCGAAAAGATCATAAAATGAAAAAAATACTTTTAATTAAGCTAGGGATTAAAGTATGTCGGATGAATTACCGAGAGTTATATACATTTTAATCCTTTATAGAAGACCGTAAAATATTATTTTACTTCTAATTTAAGTGAAAAGTTAAAGCGATATGTTAGATGAATTATCGAGAGATACATACCTCTTTAATCCTTTACACATATACTCCATAATTGATTTCTAAAACTTTAATATACTTAATAATTAAAAGATTAATATAAGATTTGATACCTCGTTTCCAAATTTCAATTGAAATGCAAATCGGCTTGCCTCAGAGTATCACACGTGTGATATTTTTATAGGTTATCCGCTAGGACTAATCAGAGAGCAGTTTATTTCTTTTGCTAGAAATATCATAAACCGCAGTTTCTCATAAAAACACTATTCAATGAAAAAAGATGAAATAGTACTATTCACGACCCACAATTATTCTGTTTCACAAAGGTGTAGAAATACCACGAGTTCCATAAAAACATTATTCACCGATCCCGTGAATTCTGAAACATCCATAAACTGAGAAAGAGAAAAAATAAAAACTCAAATCTATCAGCCGTGATATGATACAAACTGAATTAATTAGTTTCTCTTTCATCCCACTCTTCTATTTATAGTTTTTCAAAAAGTTTGCCAAAATTATCAAAATACCATTAAAGTTCATCCAATTTATCAAAATACCATTAAAGTTTGATCAATTTACAAAATATCATTACTTGGTTGGCAAAAATATAAAGTTGGATGAATTTATAAGTTTGTCATTGTGCTATTTTGGCCTTTTTGATTTTGGGCTTTTTTTTTTATTTTTTTATTTTAGGTTTTAATTATTAATGAACTTTTAACCTAAAATTTAAATTCATAATTATCATTTAAAATCCAAACCATATATATAATTATCATGTTACAATTATATTTGTCTCGGTTGTTGTTTCGGTAAATTTATATGACGTGTCAAACACATTATAAATTTAATCTGGTTGTTTCTTCTCGCCATCTCTATGACAAATATAAGTTAATTATATCATATATAATTAATTATAACTATCTTATTATTAATTATAAATAATTATAATTAATCAATAAAATTCTCCGATTAACTCCTATATGGTGTGACCCGACAAGATATGTATTATGTTGGTAAATAGATTTAAAACTGTTTTAACTTTTATAATCATAGGACGTATCTGACAGAATACACTATGACCATACAATTATACATATGATGTTGTACTATATAATATTCATGATTCAGTAAACTATTTACTTGTGTTAATTCTTTCGTCTCATAGTTATCAGATCAGTTTCAAAGTAGATGTGTGTTATTCTTGCAAACTTGATCTTTTTTTGATTGAGTAAATTATCAAATATAATTATTCTTGTAATTATACCGCTAGTAGATAATTTTATTCTATCAAGGGGTCCACTGATGATATAACTCGTATGGAGATACGAGAGACAATAGTATTTTTGGCAAATCATCTCTTCCTCCGCAAAAATTATGTATATCGAAGAGCTACCTTTATTGCCATCTTTTACGGATAATATTTTATAAAAATCACACATATACATATTTTATGTAGGAAAGATGAATACCTCATACTTTAGAAGTTAACACCGAATGAAAACATTAATGACACGAGCACTATTTCATTTAATATTTCATTCGGGATCTGTTAAATATGATATTCTTAAAATATCTATCTATGTGGTTAAAATGATAACTCTTTGTCTATGATCTATGAAACTTGATAATTATTTAATTCACATAATAACCTCATAGCGGTTAATTAGTGTTCCTGCTAATTACCTCCGTTAGTGACTTTTAAGAGTATATCTGTATTATGAAGATTTATAATTTTAGTCATGAACTCGGAATGATTCATAAATTCAATAATACTTAAGAAAATTAAATATAATTTAAATATCTAATTCATGAAAAAGCTTTATATAATAAATTTACCATATTATTGATTTTTAAATTATTACAAACTAATACTAGGTTGTTCAGCATAGCATCATCGAGAAGCCATGGTCGATTGATAGTCGGCGACACACTTGACGCTTTTTCTTTGTCTTTCCTTTTGGAGAGGAGTTCTTTCAACGTGATGTCCTACATTAAAATATTAGCTACATAAAAAAGATTTTTAAATATAGTTAGCAAAATTGTGATTACTTGTTGAATTTGCAGCACTAGATTCACTGTCCACTTGATAGGAACTCCAATCAAGTCAACTAAACAATGACTATCGTCCGTCGGATATGGAAGCATGTAATCCGACAACCATCCATCACGTAGTTGATTGAAACCTTATAGTGATCGAGCGATAAAAGTACACCATGAATTATGTCATCCCTTCTCGGAAAAACTCTCCCCTCCGTCACAAGAACAAATCCATTGAGCATGTTAAAAAAGAGTTTGCAAGAAATAAGGACCTAAAATAAAAAAAAAGTTATTACAATAAACTCTAAATCCTTAAAAATAATGTAAATTTTTGAAAGAGATAAGTAATAACCTGAATGTTTTCATGTACTAAAAAGTTGTTCGTCTGAGTTGGAGACTCAAATTCTTGGGTAGAAGGTGGTATCGTGATGTTTTTAGAATTAAACATTATTTCAAACTTTTCCGTAAACTGGGCCTCTAACCTTGTCTAGACGTTAGCCATGACCTTTTTGGTGATCTTCGTCTCGTCCCTTTTGGTGATCTCCACCTCCCTCCTAGCCAATTCCTCATCAAACTTTAAATAGAAGTTATATTAGTACAATATATATTTTTAAATTTTATATAAATTTATTTAAAACTACCTTAGACTTGGTGATGTAATCAGAATGAGAAGTCCTCTTATTTAGATTTTTGTTGAACACTAGTGATGAAGTTGTGAAGTCGGAGTGCCCTCTCATTATAGCACTTAAAATATCATTATAGCATTCCGATCGGAACAAACTTGAGAGGTTGTTGCACAATCTTCTCCTATCATGAAAAAAAATAGATTTGCCAGAATAATGAGCCTCCCCTCTTCATCCATTACGGCCCTCGATCTGTAACCCCTCGAATTAGATACTGAGCTGTTTGAGGATGATGAGGATGCGAAAAGCTGAAATTGTCTCATTATCCTTCTACTTTTTTGTTACAAATTTATATCCACCCGATCCGCGTCTATGCAGATATATATATTTTTCTCTCTTGCCGCTTTTTCTTTTGTGTTTTTTTCCAGTTAAAAATTTACAGGGCATCATTATTGTAAGATCCAAATTAACAAATATTGAAAGTAATAAATAAAATAAAGGAGGGAATTGTTTAACACCTTAAACTCTTCGGAGTTCTTCTGCTCACACGCTGTTCTATAGTGATGTTCTACACATTACACGAAATTTTTAGTTCCTCAAGATCCATGTTGGTTATGTATTTGTTGACCAATCTTGATTTTCAAAACCTCCATGACGGTCACCATATATCTAAGAATAGTTTTCTTGTGTGTATCATTATCAATCTTCCAGGATGCCGAAAAAAAAAAAAAAATATAGTTAATAATAAGTTATTAAAAATATATAAGTAATTAAAAAGTGTATCAAGATTACGTTTATCCGCGTACCCGCCGCCCATACCCGTACTCGTACCGTGATTTTCAAATTTCAAAAATTTTCCTCCCAGTTCACATCAAATCAAACCCGTACCCGTACCCGCCAAACCCGCTGGAAATTTTTTTTTTTTAATAAATTTCAAATTTTATTCCCTCCAATCAAAACTCTATAAATACACCCCTTTTTCTCTCAACATTTTCACATTTTCTCAATCTCTCAATCTTTTATTCTCTCAATACAATATTATTCTCAATTTTTAAATTTATTGTTCCAAAAAATATAATATAAAAATACGATCACGGAATTACGAAGGTATTGAAATTACGAAGTTCGGCGTCTCCCGCAAAATTTTTCCGTGAGGTTAGATTTTTAAATTCGGATTTATTTTTAATAGGTTAAGAAAATAGGTTATTTTTATTTTTTTGAATATGTGAAGTAATTAGATTTATTTTAAATAGGTTAGATTTTAATTTTTAAATTCGGATTTATTTTTAATAGGTTAAGAAAATAGGTTATTTTTATTTTTTTGAATATGTGAAGTAATTAGATTTGTTTTAAATAGGTTAGATTTTAATTTTTAAATTCGGATTTATTTTTAATAGGTTATTTTTATTTTTTTGAATATGTGAAGTAATTAGATTTGTTTTAAATAGGTTAGATTTTAATTTTTAAATTCGGATTTATTTTTAATAGGTTAAGAAAATAGGTTATTTTTATTTTTTTGAATATGTGAAGTAATTAGATTTATTTTAAATAGGTTAGATTTTATTTTTTTAATTCGGATTTATTTTTAATAGGTTAAGAAAATAGGTTCTTTTTATTTTTTTGAATATGTGAAGTAATTAGATTTATTTTAAATAGGTTAGATTTTATTTTTTAAATTCGGATTTATTTTTAATAGGTTAAGAAAATAGGTTATTTTATTTTTTGTGAATATGTGAAGTAATTAGATTTGTTTTGAATAGAGTAGATTAAAATTTTTAAATTTGGATTTATTTTTAATAGGTTATTTTTATTTTTTTGAATATGTGAAGTAATTAGATCTATTTTAAATAGGTTAGATTTAAATTATCAACAACCCCTCAAATGAGTGCACCTTATTATACTTCAACCGATCCGAACGTATTCATTCCACAAGGTGCACTTCAACCAACAACACCGTATGCATATGGAGGCACTTCTTCTGTATCATCGAGTCAATTCACTGCCCCTATTTCATCTACTCCTTCGACTGGTGTTCCTGAAATTCAAGAAGCAGATGTCTCCTTCGAGAAGTGGCTCAGCCCCCCCCACAACAACCAGCAGAACAACCAGTAAAAAAGACTAAAAGAGCTCCCGAATACAATCAGTGGTGGTTGTCCTGGTATAAGGTGATCAAAGACGAGAATGTCATTTTGAAAACTCTTGATTGTAAGGTATCAAATTGTAAGAAAACTTTTTTTGTGTATAAACAATCAAGTGGTATGACCAGTTTTAAAAGACATGTTGAAATGCATCAAAAAAAGGGTGAGGTTCCAAGTGAAAATGTTGGACCGAGACAAATCCAAACCCTTATGCAACCAGATGGTACCAGAACTCACCCAAAATTCGATGAAGCGAGAATGCTTAGTGAAATGGCTCGATATATTACCCATAAAGAACAACCAATAAGTATGTGTGGTTGCATGAGTTTTGCCCGATTGATCATTCGGAGGTGCGCTCAACCAATGTACAAGAGGATCCATCATAGAAAATTGGTAGGCGAAATAAAAAACCAGTTTACTACCATAAAAAATGAACTCTGAGCTATATTTGCATATCAAAATAATAAGGTCTCAATTACATCTCGATATATGGACCGCCTGGAAACATGGTCTTGGGTACTCTTGTGTTACTGGACATTGGATCGATGATCAATGGGTATTACAAAAAAGAATATTAAGTTTTAGAGTATTGGATTCTCCACACACCGCAAATGTAATTTTCAAATTCATTATTGAGGTTTTACAAGAATATAATCTGAAGAGGGATATGGATAACAAGGTTTTTTCTATATCTTTCGATAATGCTAGTAACAATATAACTTCCATTGATATTTTTAAACGGTCACTAAACCCAATTATGAATGGTGCAATGTTTCATCAAAAGTGTGCTTGCCACATACTTAACCTCGTTGTGAAGGCGGGCCTTAAAACAGAAACCGTAAAACTGTTGATAATTAAATTTAAGGATGCTCTCAACCATATTGTTTCAAACCAAGAAAGAAAACAACGGTTCGCATTGATGTGCATCAACTATAGATTGAGCAAGTTGAGAGTTCCTTGGGATATAGATACCCGTTGGAACTCTACCTATAGATTTTTGCACCGATGCCTTCCTTACCATGCTGTTATTGGGGAGTTTTTGAGAAGCTCCACCCCGAGAGGAATGGCATTGGAACCCAGTGTCGAGGAATGAGAGCAACTAGAAAGACTTCGAAAATTTCTAGAAACTTTTTTTAAAGCAACCGTCCAATTATCCTGCTCGTATTCACCGACTTCATTTGAGTTGCTGAAACATCTCTATAGCATCTCCAAGGTATATCGCGAATTGGAACAAGCCGAAACCCGGGATAAATCTATCACGCCGATCGCAGATGCCATGAAGCAAAATTTTTTGAAATATTGGGAAGATATACCCCTCCTGGCCATCATCGCAAGCTGCCTAAATCCGGCATACAAGAAGTATTACACAATCAGAATGGTTCAATCGTACAAAGATAATCTACATTTATCCAACACCGGGGTGGAGGCATACGTGAATTCGAAGTTCGATGAGATGTTTAACATATACAACTCAAGAATGGTTGACAACTAAAATCCGTCTTCGTCCCGCCCCGCCCCTAGGTAAAAATATAAATTACATGTGTTTTTAATATTCATTATTTATAATATCTACATTATTTGTCTACTAATTATTTTATTTAATAGTTTCACTTCCAGGAGCACTAGCAGTGGTGGATTGTTAGCAGATTTTCAATCAAAAAGCACACCGCACACATCCACAAATGAGTTATTGAGCTATATGTCGATGCTCAACGAAAATGAAGATGTTGACATCATGACGTGGTGGAAGAGAAATGCAAGGGGCTATCCAACGCTGGCGATGATGGCCCGCGACGTATTTGCCGTATCCGTGTCAACTATCCCTTCTGAAAGTTGCTTTAGTTCGGCGAATAGGATTCTCTCCGATAAACGTAGTAAGTTGGGTGCACATGTTTTTGAGAGACTTGTGTGCTTGAAAGATTGGATTGATGCTGAGGAGCGCAATCAATATCGAGATCAACCACAATCATCCGAAGTCGAGACCGAAGAAAGCGATGACGAGCCGCGGCGGGTTATAATTCGATTCGACGGTGCGTAAGAGATCGAGCAATGATACATGAATGCAAACTATTAGATAGGTAAAAGGCGGTGTCGGTATTAATCTCTAACCTCCTTTAATTTTTATGGCTATTTTTTAAATTATAAATTTCTAAACATTTCAAATCCACTAATCAAGATCACCTAGATTTCCGCCCACATCTTATCCTTAAGATTTTTATCAATCTTCGGAATATCCCTCCAATCCCGCAAGTTACATAAAACTCGATCTCTTGTAATCATACAAAGATAGTTTGTGAACTGGTTAACTTGATCACCGTATAGTGTTTCATTTGCTGTGAAGTCGATATGCCAACTTTCAACCTTGACACTGCATGTTCCTTCATATGTGGTCTTTGATCTTTTTCTTTTGATCCCGACATGCCTGTAAATTTACAAAAATGAAGCAAACTCAATTTATAATAAATTATCATATTTTGATATCATATTGGTATCATATTACCACATACGTTACTCAATTTACCATAAATTATCATATTTTGATACAATTTAAATTATACAACAAAATTACCATATATTTGGGTATCCTATTGGTACCAATTAACACATGCATTTAAATGCAATTTAATTTACAATATATTATCATATAGTTTGGGTACCACATTGGTGTTAAACAATTATATTTTGCAATATAGCCAAAGGGTACATTTATAAATAAAAATGCCAAGTTTTGCATCAACTAAAGAAAATTGAAGACAAGTTTTGTCACCTGTAAAAGAAGAATATCAAGTGTGGCAGAACCAAATCGTGTAGAAAGCTCGCCTTTTTCAGCAAGAATCTAGATCATACCAGATATTTTCAGTTTTGGATTCATGTCATTATTCCAAATTATTAAGTTTACAAGACTAAGTTTTGAACTTCAGTGATTCGCAAAAAAAAACACAGAATCAAAGTATTAATGAGTTCCATTTTGATCACTAGGGTTTCAAAATCAGCCAAAAGTAAAATAAGTAATTTCCATAAACATCTCTCGTAGTAATTTCCATCAACATCTCTCACAGTCTAATCAAATGAACTCTTACTTCTTCAATATTTTATAATCTTCGCAAGTTTTGACAATCCTGACAAGGATAAAAAATATCTGATCATCTATTTGACTCATATCTTTAGTAGCGCAATCCGTAAATTGCTCAACACCTCACAAATATTCAATAGTATCTCGCATAATTCCATACATCAATCGGCTATGATCCATTTGAAGAATAGGAATATAAGGTTTAGAATTGTTGAGTTTAGTTAGGGTTCAGTTTTTTCTGCAATCTAGCAAGAAAATATATAAAATATTAATAAATAATGTAGTTGAATTAAGTCACAAATAACAGACAAGTAATATAGTCTCCAAAATAATATAAATAAAATATACAGATATGTCTTCACAACACAAATAATATAGTATCATAAATAACACAAGTCTAGTAATTAACAAATAAATAGAAGATTTAATAAAATATCAGACGCGAACGATTGGTGATCTCCTCCATCTCCTTAATTTTTGTTATTAGAATCTCATGAGGGCTGTTGTCGAACCCGGAACAAAAATAAGATGATATTCTACATGTTTTAGTGTCAGATTACTCAAAAAACTTTTTCACTTAATTTAGTGTTTACAAATTAGGGTTTATGATTTTAGGACTTCGGGTTTAGGATTTAAGGTTTTAGGTTCAGGGTTTAAGGTTTGGGGCTTAGGATTTTATGATTTAGGATTTTAGGGTTTAAAGTTTTAAGTTTACTTCTTAGGTTTTGGATTGACGAACCATCCTAACCCACTCTTTGAATACTTTATCTCATTAATGAAGATACATTAATTATAATATGGTGTTTGAGAAAAAATCAACAATATTTTTCCTTTTGCTCCTTGAATATGCAAATGCACATTTGCATGTACGTACGTAATTGTAGGAGCAAAAAGAGAAATACTACTATCAAATTATTCTCAAACACTAGAGTGCAAAGAATAGTCCCACCAAGGACTATTTGAGATTAATCCATATTGAATTAATCTCGAACGGGTACCGACCTAAATTATTTTTAAATTTTGATAAATTGATCCTATATGATAATACTATTAATTAATTATATTTATATGGATATATATGCAATTAATCAATTTATACAAATATTAATTAATTATTCATCAATTAATCTATTTTATTGTGTATGCATGAGGAATTAACAAATAAAAAAATTAAGAAGAGTAATTGATATACCTAAAATATAGAAATAGATCAGAGATGATCAGTTGGAGCAAGCGGGAAAATTTCTCAAGAGTGAGATCATATCAAATAGCAAGATAGCAATGAAAAAATCTCTCAAGCTGGAGCTTCAAGAGACAAAGAGGGAGAAAATATAGAAACCGTTAGAAAATATAAAGCGCCAGCTTTTTCTAATGGTTTAATAATAGAATCCATTAGAAAAGATAGCGACATTTGGCTTTCTTAACGATTTTATATTAGAAATCGTTAGAAAAGATAACAAAATTGTTTTTGCTAATGGTTGTTTACTAAAAATCATTAGAAAAAGTTCACTGAATTTTTCTGACACTTTTGCAGTACATATTTTCTTACGTTTCTCCCCATAACCGTTACAGAATAGTATTTTTTTTAAATGCCACTGCCCAAATTTACTAATGATTTTTTCAGAAACCATTAGTAAATTGGTGTTAGTAAAAATCAATTATATTGTAGTGGTATCTGACTCTCAAATGAAATTGATTCACAACTTAGATTTAGGCAAACATTTATTGTGTTAATTTGACATTAATTATCAAATTTAATTTGTACAACTGTGACAATTCAATGCTTCATATGACTTATGACCACCATATTGATCCTCATTAAATGTAAAAAAACTCTTATTCATCATAAAGTTTTTAAATTTTATTTTATAGAATATTAACATTAACCCCCGCTTTTCAGTGTGATTTCATACTTTAACAGTATTAATGGCTTTGTACTATGCATCGTTATGAATACTTTTCAATTGGATTTCATACTTAGTAATATTATATTTGAACCACGAATGATTACATATAATTATGCACATAATAGTAGGAATTATAGGTGTCTTAAATGAATGACGTTATATAATAGAAGAGGATGATTGCACATCATTTTGATTTATTATGAGAGTAACTAGAGATTGCGGCACCACAACGACCATCACATAGATGTGTTCCTCAAAGGATATACGGCGTGGACATATCCCTATATTATTATTATTATTATTATTATTATTATTATTATTATTATTATTATTATTATTATTATTATTATTATTATTATTATTATTATTATTATTATTATTATTATTATTATTATTATTATTATTATTATTATTATTATTATTATTATTATTATTATTATTATTATTATTATTATTATTATTATTATTATTATTATTATTATTATTATTATTATTATTATTATTATTATTATTATTATTATTATTATTATTATTATTATTATTATTATTATTATTATTATTATTATTATTATTATTATTATTATTATTATTATTATTATTATTATTATTATTATTATTATTATTATTCTTATTATTATTATTATTGTTATTCTTGTTATTAATTATTGTTATTATTATTATTATTATTATTATTATTATTATTATTATTATTATTAACAACTTCGTTCCTTTTGAACCTAAGATCAGCAGCATTGCTCAACTAGGTAGGAATCGTCATTGGTAAATAATTTTGCATCTTATCTCAATCTATCAAATTATATCAATTATATTGTTTATTGATTATAACTCTAATCTCTATTGAAAATTTAAATTATCATACGCACGGAAAAATATTTTATTTATTATTATTTTTCATTTGCACATTTATTTAATGTGCCGTAGAGCGGTATTTAATCCTCTGAACTTGCATCAAGTTTTGCATTGTCTGATAAATTGCAGCGGATTAAATTCTTTGTAGACCCTGATGATAAATTAAGAATGCAATCTGACGAGTAAATATACTAACTGAATATTTTTTAAGATTTTATTTCAATCTGAAGGTTCTACGAAAATTACAAAATGGAAAACAATAATATCTTACTATGAAACATTTTATCAATTTGTCTTTAGATTGTTATTTCTAGTTCTTCTAGAAATAAAATTTAATGTAAGGAGGCAGGGACAAAAATGGAATTTAAAATTACAGGGGTGATAATCATGAATTTAGAGATTTATGGTGAAAATTTCATGATTTTTGGATAAGTGGAGCTATTAAAATAAATTCAGAGGAGATAAAACAGATTAAATGGATTAATCAAGGACTGAGATTTAATTAAGGCAACTCTGGGTACAATTTGGGGACAACAACAACTTTGGGTACAAACTGGGTATGAGAAGCACAGATAATATAAAATAGAAGAGGAGAGAGGGTGTGCCACGTGGCACTCATGAAAGGACTAGTTCAGCAACTGAGTGCCACGTGACACTCTCTCATTGGTCAACGTCAACAAGTGGGCCCCATCCTGGCATAAATCACCTGACAAGTGGGCCCCACCACAGTGACACGTGGCAGTCAACCAATGGTCCATCTCACCCCACGTCCATGCCATGTGGTAGGCCACCATTCAGCCACGTCACACTATCCCGAGACATGTGGCCAGGTCATACTGGGCCACCTCAGAGGCTACATCAGCACCAATGCCACCTGGCAATGTGTGGTTGGTGCATAGCAGCAGGAAGGGTGCCAAATGGCAACACCTAAAGAGGCCACATTGCAATTAGGAGTAAAAAAGTACTAGCAGTGAAGCACATTGCAATTAGGAGTAAAAAGGTACTAGCAGTGAAATATAAGTGTTTAAATACGATCTAGCAGTGAGGAGTCCACTCACCAATTAAGGCATGTGCTCAATTGAAGTCAAAGGAGATGTGGCACAGTCAAAGCCAGTAACAGAAATAGTTAGAGAACAAACACAACTCAATCACGACCGTTCAAGCAATCGAAATGAAGGCCTGAGATCTACCCAAGCTGGCGATCCGAATCAAGGGTGATCAACCAATCACAATCAAGAGGGTGGTCGGTTGAGAGCTATATAAACCCGGCAGCCAACAAAAAGAGAGGAAGAGGAAGCTTAAGCTAGAGCAAATTAGGAATTGAGCAATTAAGAGAAACACACACTCACACACATTCTCCATTGATCGTCAATTGTAAAGAGAGAGAGAGATTACGAGATTAAACAAGGAGTTCAATCAATTTGGATTACTATTCAAACCAGAGGTAATTGACAACATATTCATTGGTTCAATTGACATTTTCTTTGCATTTTCTTCTCTGTAACTGAGTTTAGAACATCTAACTGTGCGACCCTTTTTCGCGCGCTCCGCACCGCCGCTGGGCGATGGGTTGCGGAAGAAGGACACGGAGATCCCTCCCGAGCGTGCATCTGCTGGGTGTCGGCCGATTCTGCCGTTTAGAGATATTTGGATGCACATTCAGGGGGTTTTTTAGTGATTGTGAGTTCTTGTAGATTCCGATGGGCGCAAGCCCCCACCGTTAATTACCCTGGGCTACTAACCTCGAGGCACCTCTGGATCTTTGAAAGAGAAAAGCAAATAGTATAGTTAAAAGATGGTCAAGTGGTCATCTGGTTTTACAAGAAGGGTCCACGGAAGACGAACCTACAAACAGATTGGTTCAGTCTTTACTTAATCCTATGGAAGACGAACCTACAAACAGATCGGTTCAGTCTTTGCCACCTCGAGATATAACCTTACTACAGACCAGGTTAATCTCTTGAGGAGGGGCTTGAGGTGAGTCTACTACTGTAACGACTCGACCTCCGTTGATCTAGAAGATAAACCTACTACGAACGGTTCAATCTTAACTAGTCAACAACCAATCACACAAAATACAACTCGAAGCACTTTGAGCGGTTGATCTTGAGGTTGGTGAATCGGGAGAAGGGTGGATATGGCCCACGTGTTTCTTCTCACCGATCTTCTAGATCATGAATTCGAAGCACTAAGCCGATTCATAAACCTAGGAAACACGATTACGCACAATGTCAAACCCGAAGCGCCGGGCCGGTTCAACATTGAGGTATGTGTTAGTGAAGGAACCTACCTACGAACGGTTCA
Organism: Schoenoplectus tabernaemontani; assembly: GCA_037127355.1. NCBI lineage: Eukaryota > Viridiplantae > Streptophyta > Magnoliopsida > Poales > Cyperaceae > Schoenoplectus > Schoenoplectus tabernaemontani. The sequence goes on along the minus strand of CM073748.1, from coordinate 20,722,211 downwards.
CATTCACTGTTTTGTGGATGAATCTACTACGAACGATTCAATCTCACGGTCTCGGGAGATGAACCGGAAGACAAACTTATCGACGGATGAGTTCGGTCTTGCTAGCTCAAATGGTCATGAATTACTTGTTCATGACACCGAGTCATTAAGATGTCACTTCGCTCGGACATCGTAATGTTCTTCTTCTTCAAAGTCGACATATCTCTCCATGCCGATGTCGTAGCTTTGGTCATTCTTCGACGAGCGTCAAGATGTTCTTGTCTCGACTAGTCATTCTACATGTTGCATTACTTGTGCAAAATTACTATATTGCCCTACACCCCTTGTGTGAGCGTATTCAATCATGAGTTACTTGCTCATGGCAGTGAGTCATTAAGATGTCACCTATCTAGGACATCATAATGTTCTTCTTCTTCAGAGTTGACATATATCTCCATGTTAATATCGTAGCTCTGGTTATTCTTCATCAAAACGTCAAGATGTTCCTGTCTCGACATATTCCCTCATGTTGCTATCAAAGCCTTAGTCATTCTACGTCAAGATGTTCTTGTCTCAACGTATCTTATTATTCTTCATCAAGTGTCGAGATGTTCTTGTCTCGACGTATCTTCTCATGTTGCTATCAAAGCCTTCATCACTCTACGTCAAGATGTTCTGGCTTGTATCACCCGTCCTTATCATCAGACTTGAGGGCCCACCTACCCATCTTGGGTGACTTAGCCGTACGAGCACGCCTCTCGACTCCGAGAGGATGCTCGTTTCGATTTTACCGCAGCCCATGACCATCGAGGCTAGCTCGTACCAGATTAGCTACTCATCATCTGGCTGGGACCACTTGCAGATCTCTAGTTGATGTGACATTTCATTCTAGAGGTTCTTCTCCTTTCAGAGATCAGCCAGATATCTTAGACTATTTCATCAGCCTCCGCCACGGGTTCTTGCCACTCCGCATTGGCGATTATGCTTTCATAGAGCCTTATTCTCCACACAGATGTGCACATCAGTTTGGTTTAGACCAGGACGTGCCTCTCTTTCTCCTTCGTCCTGAGTCTTTGGCGATTGACCTTGAGGGCCTTGGGTGGTGCTACTCACATCTATTCCGCTTAGGGACAGGTTCTCACTTTCAGACGGTACCTGCTTCCCGTACACCCACGTTCTCGAGACGCTACATCTGGTGGTATTATAATGTCATTCGCTCGTACCAGTCATACACTCCTTCAGTGGTGGTACGCAAGATTGCCCCCGAGGGGATAGAGGCGCTTCATCATCTAGCCTCTCTTATGATGACTTCATCTCTTTCCCGCTTCTTTCTTCGGTGCCGATGGATTTTCGGGGGTTAGATAGCCGCGCCTTTGTTCGTCTACTAGGACTCACTCACCGGTACACTCTAGATTCATCCCCTCCTTATTTTAAACTTAGACTTCAAAGCTAGATTTTGATAGATTTCTTTTTAATCAGATTCTGCATATGAGTATGATGAGGCAGAGCCCGGCTTCTCAGTCCCTCGCCCGAGGGCTGTTGACGTTTGTTCTCATCCACCTGCCGAGCCACCGGCTTCAGCCGCCGTGGGGAGAGATCAAGACGGCGTTTCTCGGCCGCCTTCTCCATCTTCTTTCCCTTCTCCCATTTCGGGTGATTTTTTGCTGACTTGCCCATCCTTATTCGGGTGCACTTCATTCACATTTCTGATTAGAGTTTATTTTCAGCTCGCGGGACATCTCCTGTAGAGGCAGCCCGAGATGACATTATAGCAGATCTATCGGCGCCTGCGAGCACTGCCATTTCAGGGTTTTGCACTGACCTCGCCGTCGCAGGTTCGTGTGTTTCATTTAATACTTAGTTGCCAGCATGCACTAGTATTTTCATTCTTACATGTAGATTTTACAGACCCTGAGGCCGATGACATGGCATCTCCACACCGCTCAGAGTCTTTCTTTTATGACGGCCCCCGCTTCACCGTCGATCTTGCTTGTACCCACCGGAGATGGTGACTCATTCGATGCGGTTACGGGACCGGTGCTCACTCTTGTACGATCGAGAGGAGGCTTCTTTAGAGCGGGGGAGCCCATTGGTGTCGAGCCGCAGCGACGGCCATTATTGATCGAGGGAGGGCCATCTCATGCTTCTTCATCTCCCGATGGGCAGCCTCTCGTGGCTATAGATGGCGGAGTCTCATCAGATACTCGAGTGGATGACTCGACTGAGTGGGCTACAGTCGATTATGACTCAGAGTTGGATGAGAGTTGGCTGGTGGAGCAGCTATTTGACAGCCCAGAGATGGAGGTTACGGCTAGCGAGGGTTTCGCCGAGCCTCATGCCTCTCCCGGTACCTTATATTTCCTTTGTCATTTGCCCGTATTTTACCTTTCCATGTATTTATGCTTTTTCATTTTATTTTGTAGCGGGTCCGGTGCACTGCGGGTCCTCCCGAGGCGACCGACATCCCTATCCCCGATTCGGCCCCGCCGATCTCGAGCGACGAGGCGATAGGTTAGATCTTCTCTTCCTTCTATTTCTTCTTTGGTTATAACAATTTGTCTAACCCATTTATTTTACTTGCGTATGTTACATCGAGGGATGTGCGGCTCGCCTTGGCCGCGCCAAGGCGGATGCACTCCGAGACACCTTCTTCGGGGCTATCCGCTAGATTTCGAGATCCCGGACTCTCTCGCCCCGACGGCTTCTCTTTCGACCGGTATAGGGCGATGCGGGATACCATCGCGCCGGCTCTACTCATTGCACCTCGTCTCGAGAGTACCTTCATTTCTAGGAGGTGTGAGGAGCTGCTCAGGGCTTACCAGGACGCGAGCTCTCTCGTATATCAGCGCGAGTTGGAGATCCATGAGCTGCGCAGGCACTTGGAGGCCGCTCGACTCCGCTATCTTCAGCGGCTCTCTTCTTGTGCCACTCTCCGCTCCATGGGAGTCAGTGGTGGGCCCGCTCGACTGCTCGTGCAGGAGCTAGAGGACCACAGATTATCGGTGGAGGGTTTCTCTCGACATCTGGCGGGGCGTCTCCCGGAGCTGCAGATTCACTCGAGTGTCCGGGATAGTGCCTTCTCTCAGTTCTTAGATTTCGAGGCGACTTCGGAGGAGGATAGGCACTCCCTCCATGCTTATCTGGAGACCATTAGTACTGTGCTATTAGAGCTGGAGTCCCGCTTTTTGGGCCCATAGACTGTACTTTTCATTTCTTCTTTTCTCCTTTTCTTTTTGCTATGTTTGATATAGGATGCCTTGACACTTGTTATCTTTGATCTCTTTGTTGTGGATGATACTTGCCTTTATTGTTATCCTTCGTCACTTCCTCTGCAGCGCGAGGAAGTATTTTATTGATTTCATGTTATGCACCTTCAATCTTATTTGTAAAAGCGCCCGATTACAACTGCTTCATCCTTTCGCAGCGTCTAAACATAATAAAAGGAAAATTTTACAACATCCTATTACATTTATTCTATACATCATTTCTCTTTATTTATGGCAATATAAAACTCAAGTAACCGTGGTATTTTACGGATACCGAACCTGTCTGTATTGACCTCTAGGCCAGGTACAGAATAAACCCGTTTATCCCTTTATTACTGATGGATAAACTTACCAGTATCAATTGGATTATGGATGCAATTGATAACACCATTTTGTGGATGCTCCTTGTATATTTAATTGACATTTATTTGTGGAAGCTCACCCACTCTCCCCTCATTTGTGCACCGTTGCGTGCAGAAGTGGAAACTCACCTTCACTCATCTCCACTCAATTTGTTTTGTGGGGGTACTACCCTCAAACATCCATCACGCATCCCTACGAGACAGGCTTTCATCGGGTAGGTCCGCTCTCCATGACCTGAGTCACTTCTTTAAGCGAATTACTTTATTTGACACTGAATGTCGGGCAAAAGCATAAACCCTTAGTCCGACCCTCCATGATCTATTTTGGGATTAGAAACAGACCACCTCCTTGGGCGTGTGGTACTTTTGCGGATGAATGTACCCAACCTGGTTTTTTATATTTTGGCTACCCTCAAACATCCATCACGCATCCCTGCTAGACAAGCTTTCATCGGGTAGGTCCGCTCTCCATGACTCGAGTCACTTCTTTAAGCGAGCCGCTTTGTTTAACATGAAATGTCGGGTACAAGCGTAAACCCTTGATCTGACCCCTCCATGATATGTCGTGGGATTATGACACACCATTTCTTCGGGCGTGTGGTGCTTTTACGGATGAATGCACCCAACCTGGCTTTGTATAACACTCATGGTGTCGGGGACAAAGGTGGCAACCCCTTATTGAAAAAAATTTATTATTTTTTTATTATCATTTTTTTTTTATTCATGAGTAGGAAAATAGGTTTTTATTGTTTTACTTATATATCCTTTCATTTTATTAGAAGAAGGCAAATTTTTGTTATTAGTGATACATGTTACTAATAGTACGAGAGTTATTTATTCATATGCCCTCGGAAGCGACTATATACTAGCCACCAATTTGCTCGACCTATCCCTTGGCTTGCGCCGCGGGCGACCAATATGAGCAACTTTCGTCATTGGGCAACAGATAGTTTGAGGGACAAACTGCAAACCCTGCCCATTTTTGTGTTTATTCTGTATCAAATGGACAAACCCAGTGGTATTTGTATTGTGAGCCCAAACACCAAGGCTCTCGCCTTACATTCTCGCGTGGTTTTGGCGTTGAATTCTCTTATTCTATATTTTTTTATTTTTATAGGGCTACATGTGTTTGTGTGGTTTTGGATTTTTTTTTTGGATGCATTCTATTTACAGATGCATAAGTAGGGTTTTTGGGATTTTTATGTAAAAGTGGAGGTTAGACATGGGTTTGTGTTTCGTGCACGTGTGTGTAAACGAACACTTATTCCCTCCTTATTTATTTACAATAGATACTACTCGGTTGGTCCCTCTCTGGGCTAGGTGTAGTACTTCTTCAGATATCGCCCATTAATCGGTGGCATGGGCCTTTCACCTTCATGGTCTATGAGTTGGTATGCGCCGCCCCCGTATACCTTCTCAATTACGTATGGCCCTTCCCAATTCGGGGAGAATTTTGGACCGATGTGCCGGCCAATGATCGGCCTCTTAAGGACAAGAACAAGCTCCCCTTGTTGAAATGCCCTGACTCGCGCCATTTTGTCATATGCCCTTGCCATTTTTGCCTGATATATCTCGAGGTTCTGCTGGGCTATTAGTCTTTTCTCGTCCATGGCATCCAACTCGTCCAGTCTAAGTTGTTGGCATTCGTCCATGGTCATATCATTTTGCATAGCCACCCGCAATGACGGTAATTCCACCTCAAGAGGGAGAACGGCTTCAACCCCAAAAGCCAAAGAATACGGGGTAGCTTGCGTAGGCGTTCGGTATGTGGTTCGATAAGCCCATAATGCCTCCTGTAGACGATTATCCCAGTCTCGTTGGTTGCCGTCCACGGTCTTCTTCATGATATTGATTAGGGTTTTGTTAAAGGCTTCGGCCAGGCCGTTGGCTCTCGGGTTATAAATGGACGAGAATCTCCAATCAATGTTGAATTGCTCCGCCAGGGCATAGACTTTGGAACTCTTGAAGGCCGTCCCATTATCAGATATTATTCGTTGTGGGGTACCGAATCGGTAAATGATGTGCGTCTTGAAGAACTTAACCACATCAGACGCTTTAACTTCTTTAAGCGGAACGGCTTCGGCCCATTTAGTAAAGTAATCTGTTGCCGCCAAGATGAATCGATGACCTCTCGACGTAGGGGGTCTATGGGCCCTACTATGTCTGTGCCCCACATATTAAATGGCCAGGATGCTACCGTGGGGTGCAACGGGTTTGGCGCTTGATGTATAAAAGGGCCATGTATCTGGCACATGCGGCACTTCTTTGCGTGCTCTTCACAATCAGCCACCATTGTAGGCCAATAATACCCCATTCGCTTGATCTTCAACTTCATTTTTGGCCCAGACTGATGTGCTCCGCATAGTCCGGAATGAATTTCTTTCATAACCTCGCTCGCTTTCGTGCCCGATACGCATCTTAGCCATAACTCGATCATAAGACCTCCGGTATAGCGTATTGCCCACATATGCATACCGTAGTACCCGCTTTCTTAGTTGATCGCCTATCCTTTTGTCTTTGGGGAGGGTGCCATGCGGAAATATTCAATGAACAATTTGTCTCCAATCATCGTCTTCTTCGCTTATCATTGTTTCTTGGCATTCCATCTTTTCTAGCCCAGTATTTTCATTATTCACATTGTCTGTCGTCGACACAATGATAATGGCCTTCTATTGCGGACGATGATGTGGATTTCCGGCTCTGTTGGTTCACCCAGTTCCTTGGCGAGTTTGGCCAACACATCTGCTTCACCATTCACGGCCCTCGTGACCTTCTCGATGGACACATACGGGATTTTCTTCATTAATTCCATGGCCTTCTGGTGATATTGTATTAGCTCCGGCTTTAGGACCTTGTATTCGCCAATTATTTGATTTATTATCAACTGTGAATCCCCAAAGATGCGCACGACCTTGATTTCCGGCTCCGAGTGATAGCTCTAGTCCGGCGATGAGTGCCTCATACTACGCTTCATTATTTGTGCATGGTTCGGCTTAAAGCTAGAGAATGTCGTATTATCCCGCCTTCCGGGTTACGAAGACTAGTCCCGCGCCGCCCGCACAAGGACTCCCGGCCCATGATTGGCTTGATTGAAGAAGCACCATCAAAGTACATCTCCCATATAGGACTTCCTTCTTCAACATGTAGAGTTTCCTCGTCGGGAAAGTCACATTTTAATGGGGAGTCATCTTGAATCGGGTGTGCGACTCAGAAATCGGCTAGCGCCGCCCCTTTATCGCCTTTTTGCGGTGTATAAGTGATGTCGAACTCGGTGAGAATGATCGCCCATTTGGCCACCTACCCGTCGATTGGCCGAGTCATCGATACTTGAGAGGGTCCACCTTGGATATTAAAATGATTTTATGGGCTAGCATGTAGTGCCTCAATTTCTTCACCGCGAAGATTAGGGCTAAACAATGCTTCTCAATCGGTGAATACCCGTGTTCTGCTCCCACCATCATGCGACTTAGATAATATAGCGCATTTTGATTACCATCCTGGTTTTCTTGGGCCAATAGGGCTCCCAAGGATCCATCTAGGGCGGTCGTATACAGGATAAGTTCCTTCCCGGTATGGGCGCGCCAATCTTGGAGGGTTGAGTAGATATGCCTTGATTTCTTCAAAGGCTCGCGGCACTCGCCATCCCACTTAAACGGGATATTCTTCTTAGTCACCGGGTGAAGGGTTGGATTTTACCCGATAGGTTTGCTATGAACCGCCTTTGATGTACGCCAATTGTCCTTGCAAGGATCGCAATTGTTTTAAATTCTTTGGCGGGGATAGTTCGGTTATTGCTTTGATCTTGCCCGGTCTATCTCAATTCCCCTATGGCGTACTACAAATCCCAGAAATTTACCGTATGATACCATGAATGCGCATTTCAACGGGTTTAATTTGAGCGCATGTTCTCTCAAAGCGGTTGAAAATGACCTCAAGATATTGGAGGTGTTCTCCATATGACATGGCTTTGATGACCGTATCGTCCACATAACATTCTACTATCTTGTGGATCGATCGTCGAATATCTTCGTCATCGCCCGTTGGTAGGTGGCACCGCGTTTTTCACCCAAACGGCATGACTTTGTAACAATAGATGCCAATCGGCGTGCGGAAGGCCGTATGCCTCTCATCTTCTGGCGCCATTTTGATTTGATTATAGCCCGCATAACCGTCCATGAAGGAGAAGACTTCATAGGAGGATGTATGGTCAATTATGATTTCGGTTACTGGGAGCGGGAAATCATCTTTAGGGCACGCCTTGTTTAAGTCCCGAAAATCCACACAAATGCGGATCTCGCCCATTTTTCTTTTTAACCGGGACAATGCTAGCCACCCATTCTGGCGTCTCTTCTTCCCGTATGAAGCCTGCGTCGATGAGTTTCTTCGTTTCCTCCACGACCTTTTCTTCGAGTTCTATTCTCATTCGCCTCGGCGCTTGTTTAATCGGCTTGAAGGTTGGATCAATTTTTAAGTAATGAACCGCTACGTTGGGATCTAATCCAGGCATTTCTTTATAACTCCAAGCGAAACAGTCCATGTAGCTTTTAAGGAATGTCTTCAACCTGTTAGCCACCTTTTCTGGCAATGACGCGCTTATGAAAGTTGGTCGTGGGTCTTCTTCCGTCCCCAAATTAATTTCAGCTAACTCATCGACCGTATTAGGCTCCTTTTCTATCTGCTTCAAAGCATTTTTCAGGACTGGGGTATTGTCCTCTTCTGTTTCATTATCCGGCCTTTCAACAGAAGTCATGCAACAGCTTTCTTCCATACGGTACTCGTTGAGAGACCCCTCAAGACATGCTGCGTCATCGCAGTTATACCCTAACCCCCGGGTGTATTTTATTTTACCATCCAGGCCCAGAACCTTATTCGCCGCCATTCCGAGTTCATCGAAGCGCTTGGCCTCGGCCTTGGATATGTCTCTCAGACATTTCGCCCTTTTTGCCAGTTTATACAGCTCCTTTCCAAAGGGATGAGATGCAGCGTCACCGCCCGTTGCATTCTCCGATTCTTGTTCTATCACCCACTTCTTCCAAGCGTTGTGATCAGGGTTCTTCAGAGACTGGGTTGAATCGCTCTGATAGAAAATTATAGCCTTGTGGATGATAGTTTTCCCTTTGATGCGCTCTACCTTTGCCGGCACAACAAAGGTTTTAAAAGTCTGGATGTGGTTCACTTCCCTTGGCATGAGGTCTTTAAAATGCCTTTCAGGAACCACGGTAATCTCTAGCGCTGCCATCTCTTCTTCTATCTCAATGTGCATGACTGAGTTGGAGCGGTAGATTTCTTTGATCGGCTTTCGTCTCGCAACCTTAGGTTTGCTAGGTACAGGAGTATGCGAGATCGTATAAGCCACCCCTTTGCCCTTGTTATTCAAGTTATGCGGAGCTGGGTCTTGTTGAAAGCTCTTCGGGAGTTGGATTGTCCCGTTTCTATGCCCTTCTTCTATGAGGTCCTTGAATACCCAGTATTCTTCAATTGTATGTCCCAATATGCGATGATAAGGGCAGAATTCACCTTCACCGGCTCTTTCTATGTCGGCGGGTCTTTTACAGACGGGAAGTGTCAATCCGCTCTTTAAGGCCTGCTCAAATATCCGAGCTGTTTTATTTTTCAGGAAAGAGTATGGTTTACTCTTCTTGACTTTGAGGGTTTGCATGACGGTCGACTGCTTAGCTCTCGTTTCTTCCCCTTTTGATTCATCTACTATTACAATTACCCGCTTGCCGCTATCGGGTGCTTGCCTTTCGGGGGTCCCGGAACGGGGTTCGCTCGTTACTTCTTTGAGTAGCTCGGAATTATAGATCGCGGTTTGCAGGTTTTCAATCATTATCATGATTTCATTGTGTTGCACTTTAATATCCTGCATCACTTCCCATTGTTCAGACACCTCCCTTCTATTATTTTCAACTTGGTGTCTTATTTCATCGATCGCATTCCAGACGCGACCTTCGAAATTTTCCCGCCATGAGCGTTCTTCATTCATAGGCCTCGGCCTAACCGGGTTATCCCTTCCGCTACCGGGTCCCGTGTTGATCATAAATGACTCCTCACTTTCATTATCTGTTTCAGGCCCTTTATATGGCTTCTTGAGGATGTGATAGATGATCTCTTCGTCAGATTCTTCTTCCCAGGGTTGACGATCATGGCCAGATTCTTCTCCCGAGGTGATGTCGCCCGAGTCGTCAGACTCTTCAGAGTCTTCACCTGAAGTTGCCTCTGTGATCTGAATTCGAGGGGTGTTGGTAGGTTTAAAGTTGAAAATAACCTCCTCCTCAGAATCACTTGACTTGATTTCGCTCGGCTTTATTTGGGCTTTATATGTAGCCACCTGTTTGAGGCGGAAAGTTGCTTCCTCACCCGACTTTCTTCCGGGTCTTTGGGCTTGAGCACCTCGGGGTTTAATATTGAATTTAACCTCTTCTTCTTCTCTAGATGAGGTATCAAATTTAGGGTCTTTATTGAAGGGTTTCTGACCTGCTTTTGTTATAGGCTGGCTTGGCGCCACGGCGGATTTAGGCAGAAAATATTGGGCGTCATTGAATTTAATCTCATGCACTCCGAATGGTTTGACATCTCCGTCAATTCTCTTTTGTTTACCATTCTCAATATATTTCAGGCATTGGTGCAGTAGTAGGGTATGACCCGATTCTTTGTGAAGCCACGGGCGACCTAGCAACGCCCGATAAGAAGTTTCAGCGTCAATGACATAGAATTTAGTAGGCGCTTTTAGGCTTCCGCATTGCAGGTTCAGAGTTATAGCTCCTAGGGCCTTTTGGGAGTTTTGATTAAAGCCATGAATAATCACCTTTTCATCGATAGATTCTTCACATCTAAGGTGATGGTCTTCAGAGTTTTGAGCGGCATAATATTGATCGAAGACCCTGCGTCGACCAAGATGCGGCCAATCTTTTGCCCTCCGCAGTTTCCGGTAATGTACAGCGGGCGGTTATGGTCGACGGTGCCTATTAGGAGGTCGTCATCTGTGAAATTTATACAAGCGGCCCGCTTGGCGGTGAATAGGGCTTCCTGCATATTTTGCTCGATGAAATATGACTTGTATTTCTCTGGATCTTGCAAGGCCTGGATTAGTACCTCCCTTAGATCTTGTGACATCATCAACGCGTCAAATATGCTTAATAGCGCTGGAATCTTACGCAGATGTGCCAACACGTTGTATTCTTCGCCCGTCGACCGGGTCTTTTCTGGATTCTTGCTTAGGTTCTCAGCCTCTTTACCTTTATTCAGGGCCTTGTCCTTTCCCTTATCGGACTCTTTGGGAGCTTGTCTCTCGGGTATGTATGTCCCGGACCGGAGCACAGCTTTGCATTCTTCATTTTTGGTCCCAGAGGTGCTTGCTTCTCCTTCATCATTTGGGAAGAACATCTCCTCTAAAGTTGGCATATCTTCGTCGTGAGAAGAATATACCATGTTGCACGAAGCACCCCAGATCTCTTCGCTTTCTTCTTTATTTATTTCTTCATCTGGCGTCTTCCTTCTTTTGACCTAGGGTTAACTTCTCCCGTCTTCTTTGGAGATGAAGTGTTGGAGGGTAATCGCCTCGGGACTGCCCTGCTCGCATTCTTCAATTTTATTCTTTCTGGACTTGTTGCTTCTATGCTTCTTTCTCTTCTTAAGAACCTGATCTTGGCTCTGGTCCACCTTATAATATACTCTGGGTTTTGGTGGGACCACTGGCGTGATGTCGTCTTTCCATCTCATGCCAGGTTCTTTCTTAAGAGCTTTAAGCATTTTAATCGACTTCTTCGATAAGTGTGTAGTCCATTGTTCTTCCTGGTCTTCACTTAATTGGTCCAGGATCTTCTCTTCTTCGTGAGAGATCATGTTGGCCTGCTCATGGGTTGATGGGCTTTGCAAGAACCCTTTAGGTAACGTAATTTCACCGTTTTTATACGCCTTCTCGACCCAATCTTTGAAGACCCAGCAATCTTCAATTGAGTGCCCTAGTACTCTATGGTATGGGCAGAAGTTGGGTTCGTCCGATTTATCGGCATCTTCCGGACGTTATTGGCCGGTAGGGTTAGACCATTCTTTAGTGCCCCTCTGAAGATTTGGGCAACTTTATCTCTCCTGAAGGAGTACGGTTTAGATTTCTTTTGTTTGAGGGACTCAAAACTCCGCGAACTCCCTCCTGGATTGGGCCTGGGTCCCTTATTATAATTGTTGCCATTTGTGCCACTGTTGCCGCTTTGAGTATCTGCGTTAGCGACCATCTTATCCTTTAACGAGGTGAATGCCACCTTGGTCTCGGCTCGGGCTCCTCGTTGCGGCCTATTATTCATAAAGTTCGGCATGGTGTGCGGTGACATTCTTTCCATATTGGATACCGATCTGAGCAAGTCTTTGAATGTGTTGACCTTTGTCACACCAAGAAGCATGCCCATCCACCCGTCAATGTTTTTCATGATTAGGTTGACGGCCTCATCTTCAGTTAATGTGCGGTCGCATTTAATGCTGAGGTTCCGCCATCTATTGATAAAATCTGTCATTGACTCCCCTTTCTTGGGTTTAGTGCTCGCTAGATCGGCTATGTTTATTTTGTCAGACACCATGACAAACCGTGCCCTGAACGAGTCCGCCATCTCGTCCCAGGTTCTGATGCTGTTGTTTTCCAGTGAATAGTACCATTGGAAGGCGGTACCCACCAAGCTTTGAGGGAATTGTCTTAACAACAAGCAGCATCATTGCCGCCGTGTTGCCGCACGAGGCTACAAAGTGGGCCAGTGTTGTTCGGGGTTCGTGTCTTTATTGCCTTCCCCGAGAAGGTCTGAAGCGGGGGATCACATACCCTTTAGGATATTCTTCTAAGTCGTATATGGCGGGGGTATGGATGTCCACAGCTTTTAACGGGAGGGATAGCGTATCCACCTCCGGCTATTTGCATTTGGCTTTGGGCAATCATGGCTTGAATCTCTTTCCGGATATTCCCGTTGGTTCACCTCCACTTCTATGGTTCTATGTGGATGGGGTTTAGAATCGACGGGTTGTTTTCCCTTATGATTGCTTTTGGTACTTGTGGACCCCTTCTTGACGGGAGCTACCAAATTGAATTGGCGTCTTGTGATTCTTGTAACGACTTGACCGCCTTAATCAATTCTTCGTTTTGTTTCGATGGTAGCAATTAGCTCCCGTTGCCTAATCGCTCTTCGTCCCGTGCCTCGATGTGGCCTTTTAGTATTTCAATTTCATCGATAGGCACTTCGGGACGTGTTTCAACGTCATCTTCGTTATCGAAGAAGTCAGGGTTTTCGTTGTGGTCTTCCCCTTCCCTGCTATTGCCCTCGGGGTTGACTCTCTTGGGAGGTCTCCCTTTTCTACCATTATTTTTGTTGGTATTGGTGACGTGAGCTTGATTAGGCGGGGACTGGTCATCCTGAGTCATATTCACCTCAGCATCAGTGTCCTGGATCAGTATCGTAGCTTATACTGATGGTGTTGACCGAGAAGTGCTCTTCATAGCGAGCGGTTCTTCTCTTCTTCTTCGTTTGGTCAGGTGCGGTTATTTTCAGACTGTTGAGTGGTATTCTCGAGCCTAACCGGCTGAATACACTTTTCTGACCTAGGCGGCTGAACACACTCTCGGGCGGAGCGTTGGATTTGCCGGCCTTGCTGGGCTGGGCTTGAGATTGGGGCTTTGTTGGCTGGGAACCCTTCGGGACCCACACCTGCTGGGTGCTAGGTGTTGCCTTTGATGTGAACCTCTTCGGGTGCGGAGTTGAGACAATGGCTTGCGGCCGAGCCATGTCTTGGGATTGACCGGAGCGGGAGACGTATTGTCTCGACCTAGCGTTCTTGACGCTCTTCCTCTGTTTGAGGGCCCTGTGAGCCTTATAGATGGCTTCGCAGGGGGCTTGAGACTTGTCCCGGCGCGCCGAGGCCTTTGAGTTGGGCGAGATGTGGGCTTAGGCACCTCCCATGCCTCAGCGGAGTCGGCCTCATGGCCGAGTTCTTGGCCACTATTCGGAGGGCCGTGAATTTATTGGAGATCGGGATAGCCGGCCTAGCCACCACCGGATTCTCGGTATGCATCCGGGCCCTCTTCCGGACGCTTGAGAGTTGCGGGTAGTTTGGGGCTGCGGCGATTGGGGGTGTCTTCTTAGACGGTCGCCTTCTCCTCTTTGGGGAGGTAGTAGGAGAGGCCATGACATTGTTTGAGATCCCCTTGGGAGTCAGGGTGATCGAGTCCTCCTCCTCGTCCGGGATGGAGATCCGGACGGTTGCGGGAGTGAAGGCGGCCACTGGAGCTGGGCCATAGATGGTGAGTTCTTGCGGGATGGTCCCGAAGAACATGAACAGTTTGCCCTCTGGGCTCTGTGCAGGTGTGACGGTGTAGGGAGTGAGGTTGAAGTTTCCGAAGAATGCCATTTCCTGCAAAAACAAAAATACTTGAAAATTATTAGTCATTTTAGCACATAGAAGACCACTTGTATCTCTTAACTATTCTATTTGCCTCTCTCTTTCAGAGATAAGAGGAGAATCTAGGTCCCACCGGGCGTGCCAGATCCTGTGCGACCCTTTTTCGCGCGCTCCGCACCGCCGCTGGGCGATGGGTTGCGGAAGAAGGACACGGAGATCCCTCCCGAGCGTGCATCTGCTGGGTGTCGGCCGATTCTGCCGTTTAGAGATATTTGGATGCACATTCAGGGGGTTTTTTAGTGATTGTGAGTTCTTGTAGATTCCGATGGGCGCAAGCCCCCACCGTTAATTACCCTGGGCTACTAACCTCGAGGCACCTCTGGATCTTTGAAAGAGAAAAGCAAATAGTATAGTTAAAAGATGGTCAAGTGGTCATCTGGGTTTACAAGAAGGGGTCCACGGAAGACGAACCTACAAACAGATTGGTTCAGTCTTTACTTAATCCTATGGAAGACGAACCTACAAACAGATCGGTTCGATCTTTGCCACCTCGAGATATAACCTTACTACGGCACGGTTAATCTCTTCGGAGGGCTTGAGGTGAGTCTACTACGAACGACTCAACCTCCGTTGATCTAGAAGATAAACCTACTACGAACGGTTCAATCTTAACTAGTCAACAACCAATCACACAAAATACAACTCGAAGCACCGAGCGGTTGATCTTGAGGTTGGTGAATCGGGAGAAGGGTGGATATGGCCCACGTGTTTCTTCTCACCGATCTTCTAGATCATGAATTCGAAGCACTAAGCCGATTCATAAACCTAGGAAACACGATTTACGCACAATGTCAAACCCGAAGCGCCGGCCGCTTCAACATTGAGGTATGTGTTAGTGAAGGAACCTACCTACGAACGGTTCACATTCATCGTTTTGTGGATGAATCTACTACGAACGATTCAATCTCACGGTCTCGGGAGATGAACCGGAAGACAAACTTATCGACGGATGAGTTCAGTCTTGCTAGCTCAAATGGTCATGAATTACTTGTTCATGACACCGAGTCATTAAGATGTCACTTCGCTCGGACATCGTAATGTTCTTCTTCTTCAAAGTCGACATATCTCTCCATGCTGATGTCGTAGCTTTGGTCATTCTTCAGCGAGCGTCAAGATGTTCTTGTCTCGACTAGTCATTCTACATGTTGCATTACTTGTGCAAAATTACTATATTGCCCTACACCCCTTGTGTGAGCGTATTCAATCATGAGTTACTTGCTCATGGCAGTGAGTCATTAAGATGTCACCTATCTAGGACATCATAATGTTCTTCTTCTTCAGAGTTGACATATATCTCCATGTTAATATCGTAGCTCTGGTTATTCTTCATCAAAACGTCAAGATGTTCCTGTCTCGACATATTCCCTCATGTTGCTATCAAAGCCTTAGTCATTCTACGTCAAGATGTTCTTGTCTCAACGTATCTTATTATTCTTCATCAAGTGTCGAGATGTTCTTGTCTCGACGTATCTTCTCATGTTGCTATCAAAGCCTTCATCACTCTACGTCAAGATGTTCTTGTCTTGACATATCTTCTTCATATTGCTATCAAAGCCTTAATCATCCTACGTCAAGATGTTCCTGTCTCGACGCATCTTTTCGTGTTGTCATTGCAACCTTATTTATCCTCTGTCAAGATGTTCTCGTCTTGACTAATCATTCTAAATGTTATATCATGTGTACAAACATTCTCATGTGACTCTACAACCCTTATGTGAGCATATTTATTCATTTCTAAAATGCACATAGTCTATTATATAATATCTTCCATTATTATTTTTATTATAAAGATGTATTTATTTATTATTATTATTATTATTATTATTTTTATTATTATTATTATTTTTTATTTTTAAACTCTATCTATTCCTATAGAAAATTATTTACAGAATAATAGGAAAAGGGGTTAGCTATTAACTAGAGTTTCATTTATATTTTTGGGATTTTTATAATAGCTAAAATAGTAGAATTTTATTTTTATTATTTCTAAACTCTATTTATTTTGTAGAAAATCACTTACAAAAAATAATAGAAAATAAAATAGCTATGATTTTTATTTATATCTTCAAAATATTTATAATAGCCAAAGTAATAGAATTTTATTATTATATTCTATTATGTTGAAATACTATTCATTATCTAGGAATTATTTACAAAATCAAAAGATGGATTAGCTATACTATTTTTATTATTATATTTTTTTATTTTTTTATTTTTAATATCTATAATAGCTAAAAAGAAATCATTACTAATATTCTATTCTATTCATTATATATTTTTATTATTTCTATTTATTATCTATAGAAAAATATAAGATTTTTTTATTATTACTATTAAAAAATGAAATTCATTATATTTTTATTACAACTATTATTTTTATTACATTTTATTCATCAAAAGTATTTTATTGTATATATTTGTATAGAAATAACAAAAGAAATACAATTCATATTATAAAACTATATTATCATTCTTTATTATAAAAGAAAATGTATTTTACTATTTATTACCATAGTAATATATTTTTGTATATTTTGTGCTATTTATTTCTATTATTCTTTTTACAGAAAATATCAACATAATATCTATTATTATTTATATTTTTTTATTTATCAAAGAATATAGCTAATCTCATTATTTATTATGGCATATTATTATTTCATGGAAAATCACTTGAAAAATCACTAAAATATATCTAGTTATTATTTATGATTTTTATTTAAATTTTTGGGATTTTTATAGTATTTAAAATGACAAGTCAAAGCTAAGTCAAATATATCAATATATGTAATATCTTTTGCTTTAAAATTATTTCAACATGATTATATTTTTAAAACTAGAATATTATTGTATAGAAAAATAGTATGAAAAATAAGAAAATTTTAGAAACAAATTTGAGTCAATTTGGAGTTCAGGAACATTTTCAAATGATTTATTTATTATATATAATTAATGTTCTGTTATTAATTGATTAATGGGCTTAATCTGGGCCTTCGGATTTGTATCAAGATTAGCACAACTCTTTATTTAACTTTCATGTTTACTTGGGCCGCCGGATTAAATTAAGATTTGCACCAAATGGATTAAAGGCCCAGATTGAATCTGGCTTTAATTTTCTAAAAAAAACCCGATAGCCTAGCTCCCTTGGATTTGTATCAATATTCGTGCGTCTCTTTGAGATTAGTGTGACAACAGTCTCTCTCCGTATCCCATCCCTTATGCCTTGAGATCCGTGCCGTGGAGGTGATCTTGATACTCCGGTGGCCTGATCGGAAATCAGCCACCACTATTGGCATCGCCTGGACGTGGGTAGTCTTATCATGACCTCAGATCATGTGTCAAGGTGATGGATCACCGGCGCCACCACCGCCGATTAATGTATGTACCGGAATTCGATGATCGAGCAAAACTTAATCGAAATTGAAGCTTATACAAACCTTGATTCCTCTAATTTCTTGCTTAATTTTATAATTTTGAGTCTTAGTCGATGTAATTCAACAAAGTTATCCTTGCAATTTCTCTCTATGTGCATAGGCCATTGTGTTCTTGAGTGAGCGACCGGTACCAATCGTTGAGACTGGATCAGTTCTTGCGTTTCCAATCAATTGACAAGTTATTTTCTCACATAACCTCATCGTCAACCGTCGTTATACTCAAGCTGAATGATTAATCATCTCAATTGTGAGAAGAGACGATGATAAAACTCATTCAATCTCAAGTTTCTTTAACTGCTCAGATTTCCGCGTTTCTAACCGATGAATTGATCAGAAATCGGATTACTTGAACAATTAATTGGAAACGCAAGAGACTAAGAGATCAATTGATCTTCAATTAGTGCAATTGCATGACTGTGGGGCTGAGAGATCACTTGGTCTTCGACCAGCCCCGATCAGTACTACGTACTAGTTGCTCCTTTGCGTCAATTACTCGAAATGCAAGAAGAGAAATAGGAGATAAAAGGTAGAAACAACAAAGCGATGGTCAAGAAAACAGATTCATCATAAATTTCAAGAAATTCAATCAATTGCATCAAAAGAGATTGAGGAAAAACAGAAAAGCAATAATGAAATTCAATCAATTGCTTTTAAATAATTGCAATTGCATCACAAGCTCTCATCTTTATCACTGCACTCACCTTTCTTCTCCTCTAGCTCTAAGCTCCTTCAATTGACTGTAGATAGTGGAATGGATTAAGTGTATATTAAGCTCTCAAGCACTTGCCGAGATCACTTAATTGAATAGGCTTGTCTCTTGCTCTCTACAATTCTTGAATGGTCTTTTAGGAGTTGTAAGCACACTGTTCTTTCTTCTGTTGTCGAGTTGGAGTTTATATAGGGATTGCATTCATTTGACCAGACTTGACCTCATGATTTATTTGCACTTGGTGCAATGCACCACTCTTTCAAGTTGTTCTCTTGTGCTTCATGGCTCACTGGACCAGGCACCAACTACTTGGCTCATATGTAACTGCCTAGATGCAGTTACAGCTTCTTCCTATTTACTGATTTGCCATCAGTCGATCTTCACCTTCTCACAAGTCCTTCTAGTTCTTTCTAGATCTTTCTAGGCATCGTACTATGCCTATATAAACCGCTCACATGCTCTCTTAGCTCCATTTTACAAGCTTGATCAAATTTCCTTTCTTCTTCCTTTACAAGTTCATAACTAAGTCTCAGCCCTTCTCTTTGATCCTTCGCTTATTTTTTACAATTCAAAACTTAAACATCATCCTCTTTGTGCCAGGCAACTCCCTGTGTACTCCCTTGTTGATTTGATATCTCTAACACAGTGTTCAACCAACTCGTTTTTAAGCCGAATTGTGAATCAGTACATCTCCTCCTTTCAGCATTCAATTCTTTCCAAATTTTGTTCTAACATCATCGCCTTGAACCTAGGAAGCCTTTCCATCCCTCAATTGCAGGTTTCAAGCTCTAATTTGCAAGTTCCATGTTTTGACTCGAGGTATTCCTTTTTGCTATATCTCTCTTCATGCTGTATTATTTCAAAATCTAGCCTTGTACATCTTCTCTCCTTTATGTAATACAGCCAAGGCTAGAAGCAATTAGCTCTAAGTAAAGCCCTTTGCTTGATCTCCATTAATGGCGCCATCGATCGTGGAGACGATTGGGAAGAAGAAGAGAAGAAGAGGAAGAAGGGTGAAGCATCTACAAGCGTGCACGCATCCCGCGTTCATGCACCAAGGCAAAGGAAAAGGAGAGTGCGAGAGAGAGAGTCTTCGGACGCCGTGTGCATGGACCCCTTTCTTCTTTTATTTAAATTCCACCAATAGATCTCGTGTAGACTTGGTTTGTTATCTTCTTGTATGCCGCAGGCTCATGAACCTGACTAGTGGGCTCCACCTGTAAGCTCTCTGAGCTTAGGCTCACATGTATCATTAGTGCATAGATTAAAGGTTAATTGAGATGAGTTGGCAATATCTGATTGGTTGTTGAGTTAAACACTCCCTTCTTAACCTTAATGACATGTTAATAAATGCTGAAGTGGCTGAACCAGAGCTTGCCATGTGGCACAGCTGAATTGAGATGGCTTGATGTAGTTGTGCCATGTGGCATAGGGTTGTGTGAGGTGGCCTTCTCTGGTTGTGCCGTGTGGCATGCATTGAGGTGAGGTGGACCACTGGCTGACTGCCACGTGGCACTGAGGTGGGGCCCACCTGTCAGTGACTTGTGCCAGGGGTGGGGCCATTTGCGACATGGACCAATGAGAGGTCGCCACGTGGCACTCTTTACTTGAGTTGGTCCAGTCTGGTGCTGCCACGTGGCACACCCTCTCTCTTCATCTATTTTCTATCTTCTGTGTTTATTACACCCAATTTGTACCCAGAGCTGCCATCATCTCCAAGTTGTACCCAGAATTGCCTTGATCAAATCTCAGCCTTTGATTAATCCATTTATTCTGCTTTTATCTTCCCTGAATTTATTTTAATAGCTCCACTTATCCAAAAATCATGAAAATTTCACCAAAAATCCCTAAAATCATGATGATCATCCCTGTAATTTTTAATTCCATTTTTACCCCTGTCTCTCTGAATTAAAAATTCTTTTGTCAAATAAACCCTATTATTTCTTCTGAATTAATCCCAGATTTCATTTGTAGCTCAATGTCTCTGCCAATTATCTCTCTCTTGCAGAAACCACCCTAACTAAATACCAATTAGACTTATATTGATATTCATTAGGGCTTGATCTGATCAACAACTTGATTACATGTCAAAAGTTGATACGATCTAGACTTGATCGATGGTTGCTCCCTTTGCACCTGATCAGTCTTGTGAAATTGACTTTCAATCCCTTAACATGAGGGTGACTTGGTCAAAGAACCGACTACTTATCGATGGTGACACAAATCAAAGCATGGTTAGGTGGTTGCTCGCGACTTTGGCACCAGGTCACCTTGAAAGCAAAATCACATTTGAAATTTCTCATGACTAGTTGCATCAAAATGCTAGCTTGGCATTGACATCATTTCATGTAGCATAGGGATTATACTTGCTTGACTCCTTTCTAGGGTTAGCTCCAAAGGCGATTTTTAGGGTTCAACTCGACTCTATAATAGGTCACTGAGGTGTGGGGTCCACTTGCGGTGAAAATGGTCACATGGGTGACTCATCGATGGGCTATGTTGTTAGATTCATCTACAAGGACCGCCAGTGGGTCCCACTTGTCGAGAAAATATAATCAAATGGTCGACCCATCGAGATTTTCTCTCTCTGAAATCTCCCGAGGGTCAGCCACCTCGAATGAGTAGGAGGTGGTGGGGTATTTATACTCTTCACTTCATGCCCAGCATTCCATTGTGGGACTAATGAATTCATTCCGGGGTTAAGCAGCGACCTCTTCTGATCAGTGGGCCATCTTTTCATTGCTTTCTCTCCTTCCCTCTTCTTATGATTTGTCATTAATCATCAATTTATTTTCATTTATTCATTTACTCATCCTTGAAATTTTTCAAGGGTAAACACTAACCTATGTTATTGGTTGATCAATTGATTTCTTTCTCGTTCTTGTTGTTCTTTTCTTGAGAATTTGAGGTATTCTTTTATTTCTCTACTTTTTCTCCTTCGAATAATCTCAATTAGCACTAATTGATTGAATCCAGTGAGCCACTGGCCCAATCATAAAGTGATTGGTGAGCCTTTAGGCCTGGATCAGTCACAAACATCAAGAATATGTGATTCAACTATTATTACATCGATTTCTCTTGTGATTTTCATTTTCTCAATGGATTTCTTTGCTTATACCCATACAATAGTTAAAAGGTGATGACTTCCTGCCTTCTAATCATCTTAATTGCAAAACT
The DNA here is from genome assembly GCA_037127355.1 of Schoenoplectus tabernaemontani. Taxonomy (NCBI): domain Eukaryota; kingdom Viridiplantae; phylum Streptophyta; class Magnoliopsida; order Poales; family Cyperaceae; genus Schoenoplectus; species Schoenoplectus tabernaemontani. The sequence continues at coordinate 20,700,847 of CM073748.1, read as the reverse complement.
TTAATTAAGTAGATTAATTTTTTTTTTTTTTTACAATTTTAAGTGAATATACTGATTCTGACACAAATCAGTATATCGCTAAGGTGAATTAGTCACTTCAGTTGAAACCTCAGCGAGCCACTAGCCCCAGCTAAGACTGGGTGAGCCTTTAGGCCTGAGAGTTGTCAATTGAGTATGCAAGTTCAATAAGCATCTAAGACTGAAAAGGAATCAAATCTGGTACCAATCGGTACCGCACACCTCCAATACGCGAGTGCTTCAGCATAATTGACAGTGAGCAAGAAATATTCTACTCACTTCAGATCATATCCATATATCAAGACGATGCTTATTGAGCTTGTAATCGTCAATGACATTGATTGAATTCATCCAATTTGGTAAGAAACAACTTGGTACCAATCCCGATTGGTACATCTCAATCGGTACGATCGGACAGCGTTAACCACCGAATAGATCTCCGATTAGACGCCATAGAAGGGCTCACTAAGGTAAGGCGACTCTAAAGCACTAGCCTGATCGGAAGAGAGGAGCTCTGATCACCGAAAACCGCCACATGGCACAGAATCTTAAAGCATCGATGAGTCAGAAACTCAAGAAGAGTTCTTTTGCATGATTATTGAAGCGCTCACGAATCTTGAGAACCATCAAAGGGCTAGATCTGTCAAGAATGAAGGTAATTGAAGTATAGAAATATCTGGGCCCTAGATCTGCTAAACACGCATCTCAGCTAAATCCAACGGCTTAAGTGCAATCAAACATTTAGATAAAGCTTTGCACTAATCTTAGAGCAATCTAGTGGCCCAGATTAAATACAACGTTTTTAGGAATTGTTATAATGATTTTTGAATCGTTATACGATTCATTTAAGCGTTGAACGATTTGCAAAATATCAGCAATGATTTGACTATTCTCTGACAAGTCAACATATTCTAAAGAATCGTTATAATGATTTCTTGAATCGGTATACGGTTCATCATATCATTGTAACGCTTTGTAAAACATTGGTAATAATTTGACTATTCTCTGACAAGTCAATATGCTCTAAGGAATCGTTATAATGATTCCTTGAATCGTTATACGGTTCATCATATCGTTATAACTCTTCACAAGACGTTGGTAACGTTTTGACCCCTGTTGTCCATCCCTGACAAGTCTGCTATTCTTCAGAAACGTTATAACGATATCTTGAATCGTTATAACAGTTGATAAGGTGGTGACACATTTTGTTGATTACTGATGAGTCATCACAATATGGCAGCCTCTAAATTAGCTTGTCTAGAAGCTCACCCTCAGATAAACCTGTCTCAATGTTAGACCATCCAGGAGCCCTGAGTCTAATTTTATGCACAAGCTAAGTCTGAATCTGTGAATCGGCTAAGTGCTCAGGACTCATGATTTAGTGGTGATCAAATATATTCACACAAAAGGGTGTGAAGTAACGCGGTGATTTTTGCACAAGTAATGCAATATCCAGAATAGCCAGTCGTGACAAGAACATCCCGACGCCCGTCAAAGGATGACCAAGACTATGATATTAGTACAAGCGAAAGAACATCACGATGTTCAAGGAGGTGATATCATAATGACTCTGTGTCATGAACAAGTAATTCATGACTAGTGAAACTAGTAAGATCAAACTAATCAGTCGATAAGTTTGTCTTCTAGTCCAGAGGATCAAATCGTTCTGTAGTAGATTCATTCTCAAACAGTGGAATGAACCGTTCTGTAGTAGGTTCTTTCACTGACACACGCCTCAATGTCAAGCTGGCTCAGCGCTTCAGGTTTGACTTTGTGTGCAGTTGTGTTCCTAGGTTTATGGGTCCGCTTAGTGCTTGGAATCCATGATCTAGAAGATCGAGTGAGAAGTACCTTGTGGGCCATATCCGCCCTTCTCCTGATTCACCAACCTCAAGATCAATCGGCTTAGTGCTTCGAGTTGTATTTTGTGTGATTGGTTGTTGACAAGTTAAGATTGAACCGTTTTGTAGTAGGTTTATCTTCTAGATCAACTGAGGTTGAGTCGTTCTGTAGTAGACTCACCTCTCATCCCTCCGAAGAGATTAATCTGATCTGTAGTAAGGTTATCTCCCGGAGTGGTAAAGATTGAACCGATCTGTAGTAGGTTCATCTTTTCACCACGTTATCCCACTGGATTAATCTATTGGTAAATCCAAGATGCTCCATGTCACACCCCAGAATAATTAAATCGGATTTGGGGTGCTTAATCCCGCCACGCACGCACGACGAGACGTGCGTACGAAAGGCTATGTGAATAAAAATAAAGTAAATCCCAGAATAAACAAAACAACAATAATAATAATACAAAACAAAACAGTCCAGAATATACAGATAAATACAACGCCAGACACCGGCGGGGCTAACACCATCGGAATGGGTAGCAAAATCTCTCAAATAAAACCCAAAGAAAGAAATCAAAAACCCGATGCCCGATAAGCCGTAATCAACTACCCGCCTCACTGTGCTGATGCGGCGAAGCACCTCTGATATCACGCAGGACTGCTGCACCTAGCACTCTCATCAAAACTCGAGCCCATACCTGTAAACCTGGATCCCACAACCACCGTGGAAACGTGAGTAATTTTAAAAATTACTCAGTACGGATTTAGATCCAGCCTTAAGATTTGATCTTCTTTCCTAGGCGGACCCAAATACCGATCTAGAATTTAAATGCAATGAATTATTTTAATATATGTTAATGTATTATTATTTTATACATTTCGGACACCTCTACATGAATGACATGAAATGACAATTAACCCTGAAATAGAAAATCTGTGGAAATAGTAATATAATATAAAATATAAGGTACGAGAAGACAAACACCCGAAATAAATATCCCAATTTGCAAATCACCGAGATCTATCCCAAGCGGGCGCCACCCGGCGTCCCAACTTACGAACTTGGGCCTTGCCTAAGCGGGCGCCACCAACGACCCACTTACGAACTTAGGACTTTATGTTTATGCGGCGCCAATGCCGCATAAACGATAATTCGGGCTCCCGAGGCGATAACGCCCTAGGAGAGTGAGCGTGCATAAGCACGTACTCTGGTCTGCTAAATCTGGTAATTCACCTTACAAAATAAAAATAAACGGATAATTATGTCTTCAGTTGCCATACCGCCAAAGGAGATAACTACTCGTGAATTAACAAATCGAAATCAAATGGGAGCCTACACTGTACCAACCAAGGGTCAGAGGACCGCATCCCGTAAAAGTATCAAAACGAAATATAACAAATGGGAGCCTACACTGTACCCACTAAGGCCAGTGGACCGCATCCCGACTTTCTCTGTACCAACAACGGGCCAAAGGAGAAAGCCCTTCGGACAATATTAGGATCCTAAATACGCCGGATAAATATAATAATATAGTATCACGAAATAGATTCCGTCTCGGATATGGCCGCCCACCTAAATACTTGAAGTACACGGTATCCTAAATCGCTCAAATTTGGATTAAAAATTTAATCATATAAAGAATAATAATAAGAAATATAATATAGATCAAAGAAAACACTCAAACACAGTAGAGCCCGCCAAATGACGGGATCGGTGGATAACCCGACAGAGCGAGGATGCGCGGTGCATATACGAGGACGGTGGGTCCCACGGGCCTATGGGTCACCGTACGTAACCACAACGGTGCAGTTATGCAAGGCAACTCCGTCCGAGAATTACCGGTCCCTCTCGGCACTCCCATGCATTTAATGCATGATTAACTACCTGACTTAATTAATAATTAGTGATAGTAATAATATTTTCCTAATAATTATAATCTACAACTTGAATTATTTAAATCTATCTGTTCCTATCTCGGGACTATTTCCCGGATCCTACTCCTATCCTATCTACGTGCAATATGATATGATATGACATGTAAATGCGGGTATGTCTCAAATATGCTGGTCCATTTACCGGATGCAAATGACAGGTCAGATTCAGTCATCTAGTTAAATTTTGGACAAAAACACCGCAATTCAGATTTATTTTAAAAACATTTTATTTTCGGTTTGGGTTCCTAATTCTGAAGAAAGAAGATGAATCCCAGGAAACCGTACCTGAGAGTGCTGGCGAGGATCGCGGAGTCGCTCTACTCGGAGGTAGAACACCGACCTCGGGGTCGGTGTCCGCGTACGTCGGGTCGGGAACGACCTCGTACTCCGCGAGAGGATCCGAGTCGACTGTATCACCTAATTAATTTAAATTAGATGTTTATTAGTTTTACTCGATTTACTCGACAATTACCAACTAAATTAGATCGATAATTAATTACACGGTTGTTTCAGGTTTTATCGTCTTTTCTTGTAAATTTCGGCAGTATTCCTGCTGCATTTGTGCGGTGCCGGGAATTTTAGTTGCTCGCGTATCGATCCATTAAGTTATGTTTATCGTTTCTTGATCGCTTTTATACGTTCATCCCTTATTTTACATTTCGAGGTTATGGATTTAATTATTACATCAATTTATTTGAAATAGAGAAATTGATTAATATGTAATATATTTAGTATTATCCTTATTAATTTAATTTAGATAAATTTATTAATATATATATATATATTATAAATCAATTAAAATAGAGAAATTGATTAATAGATATTTATATATATATATTAATTAATGTTATTCAATTATTAAAATAGAGAAATTGATTAATATATATTCTATATGATAAATTTTTATTATACTTTATTTATTACTTAAAATCCCCAATTACTTATATTATTTTCTTTAATTATATTTTATTTTATAGGTTAATGTTATTTTCATTAATTAGAATATATATATTATATAAAACTAGAATTTAAAAGAAAATAAAATTAAAAATAAAAATGGCAATTAAAGGAAGAAAAATAATTTAAACTTAAATTTAAGTTACATATTTTTATCTATTTAAATGTGTTGGTGTTTTAATGTTCGGGATCATACGCTGACTACCAAATCGTTGGCGCCAATGCACCGATATCCCGAATCGGGGGCAGTCAGGGAATATAATCATTTCCCGTCTTTCAGTTTACGTTATTAGTAATGGGTACCGCCAAACCTTTCGGGGCGGCTTCCAATTTATTAGTCATATTTTTAAATTAAGCATTTTTAATTATCTTTAGATTTTTAACATTGGGCCTTATTTTCTTAGTGCAAATCCTAATTTGGTCTTTTTGCATATTAGAAAATCCTTCTGCGGCCCAGCAATTTATGTTAACTCTTGATTGCTCTAAATGGGCCTAACCATACATTTCCATTTTAATTTCCTCAATTTTAACTTAAGGCCCAATAGAGTACAACTCTTAAATTAGTCATGTTCCAATTATCCCTATATTATCCAAGCCATAATTTGAAAGCCCAACATGGAGCAGAATCGAATCCGCTTGACGAAACAAAATCGCAAGGCCAAACCCGAAACAATATATCATGCGGAAATTAACCATCACAGATTGAGGACCATCCAACAATTCAACACATCAACAAGCAATCAAGCATCAGTAGGGACAAATCGGGGCACAAATCCAACAAGCACAAGGGTCGGTATTTACCGAGAAAACACGAGAAAAGGTCGGGCGATTACCGCTTCACTGTACTTGTTGGTACCAAAGTGTACCAGGGCCTCACTTAAGGGCTACCAGAGGGTATAGGGGTAGCACACTAGGGAACCCAGAAAATAAATCAGGCAAGCTAAAACTCACTAACCAATTTACTCACAAGCCAACTATCAACAACGATCGTAGATCAATTACCAAAGATCAATCCCAACCCCACTGGTCAACATGTTCAACCCAAATAAGTACCAAGAAAACGACCCAAGGCACATCCCATCTCAAATTTACTAATAGTTTTATAGGCATATCGGATATTAGCAACCGAATCGATTTCGATAATAGCACCCAAGATTTTCGAAACCAAAGAAATCGGGTCAACCCACAAACAAAAAGGGGTTGTGCGAGCAAGGTTACCGAAGACTGACCTCGCCTCATTGGTGCGCGGTACAAGACGGTGTACCAAGGCAAAACAAGGTCGATACGCAACTAAGCGAAACCGGGCCGGTTTAGTCAATGACCCAAATAAGAGCTCAAAACAAGCAACTCGCTACACAAGCCAAGCAAAAAAATCAGTAAAAGAAAGTCGGCCAAGACTAGGGTTTACCGGTGGCGGAACCAACGACAAAGAGAGGGACGGTGAGGGCACGGGCGGAAACAAGACAGAACTGTTCAAAGAGGTCACAACACCACCAATCCACCTCGTCTCCTACCTCAATGAGACCAAAACTCACAAAGGAAAGCCACAGATTTACCCGAGGGTAAGAAAAATTTTGAGAAAGGGGAGAGAGGTAGATAGAAATCGAAATCACAGAGTCGGACGGGGAAAAAGACCGAGAGAGAGGAGGTTTGCCCTATATAGAGCACAACAGGGGATGGACGGGTCCCTTTGTCAATGAGTGCGACGAGAGCACGAGCATGGTCTCGGTCACGAGAGGGAGAGTGACGGGTGAGATCCACCGAAATTGTCAAGGGCAGGTAGGCGGGCGATGGGATAGGAGGTGTGGGCTCGGGGGGAAAAGCAACGGAACCGGAGGGATAGAGAACGAGGGAGATGAGGGACGGAGAGATAAAAAAAAGTGATGTGATGGGTATCGCGGGGAGAGAAAGGAAAAGGGGGAAGGGAAATGACGGTACAGGAAAGAGAGAGAAAGGAAAGCAGAGGCATTCATTGCCATTAAAGAAGAGAGAGAGAAAGGGGAGGAGAGAGAAACATGGGCATTGAGATCTATTGTGGCAGAATTTTGTGGTCATGGGTGTGGAAATCAATTGCCTACTCCTTTTTAATTATTCAATTTAGGAAATTTCAGTACTTTGTCATGGTACTCCCTTCCGTTCAGTTGTTAAATCCAATAGGGTTAAATTAGAAATCATTATAAATGTTCCGATTATATTTATTTAACAAATAGTTCTTTGACCTAATTCAATTGGTTTTTACGCGATTATTAATTTGCTTATATGTTTTAGTTCTATAATTTATTTCGTTATGTTGTATCTGAATTGAAAGTTAAGAAATTTTCGATTCTCATTAATATTTATATATATATATATATGTATATATTCCATTAAATCTTGAGTTAAGTTACTTATTAAAATATGTTAAATCATTTGAATTATTATCCTAATTATCATTATTTTCTTAATTAAATTTCACGGTTTAACAATTCTCCCCCCCTAAAAGTAAGTTTCGTCCTCGAAACAAAAACTCACGTCGTGAACAGCTCGGGGTGGCTCTCGCGCATCTCTCTCTCGAGCTCCCAAGTAGCCTCTCGTGGCGAATGATGCTCCCACCGCACGAGAACTCGAGGAATGGATCGTCTCCCGAAGGCCGGGTCACTGCGTGTCAAGTATGCGTAGCGGTCGCTCTCTGTAGGATAGATCCGGCTCCACATGAAGAGGCTCGACCTCCAAGACGTGGGAAGGGTCGGACACGTAACGTCTCAACTGTGATACGTGGAAGACGTTGTGCACGCCGGCGACGACGGCGGCGAGAGCGAGCCGATATGCCGAAGGTCCAACTCGCTCGAGGATCGAAGAACGGTCCAATGTATCGTGGTGCGAGCTTCCCTTGACTCCGAACCTCATAACGCCCTTGGTGGGCGAGACTCTCAACAAAGCGTGCTCGCCCACGGTCGGTGAAAATCGCGTCTCTTGGGGTCCGCGTAACGTCTCTGTCGGTCTGTCTGCGCGTAAACGCTCGTGGATCAACCTAACGGTGGCATGACTCTCGTTGATCATCTCGGATGTCGTAGGCTCGTATGTGCCGGCGGGTCCCCAACATACGGGAGTACGTACTGGCTGTCCGTAAAGCGCCTCGAAAGGGGACATGCCGATCGAAGCGTGATAGGCGCCGTTATACGCGAACTCGATAAACGAGGTGCAACTCCCAATCTCCACTCATCGTGAGTGCGCGGCGCGTAGCATATCCTCGAGAGTCCGGATCGTACGCTCGGACGTCCGTCGGTCACGTGGATGGAAAGCGGTCTTGAACGAGCGTCGTCCCGAGGGCCTCCTGGAATCTCCCCCAAAATCGAGACGTAAAGCGTGGGTCACGATCGAGACGATCCGTCGGCGGCTCCGTGATGTCGGTCGCCATGCTAAGTACAATCTCCCCATGTCCTCGGCCGATGTCCCTAATCGAAAGGGAATGAAGTGCGCGACCTTGGTAAGCGTGTCGACTATAACCCAAATGCGTTGTGCCCCGGTCGCGTCTGGGCGGCCCGTCACAAAATCCATCGTGATGATGTCGAACTTGCGCTGTGACTTCGGTAGGGGCTGTATCAGGCCAGCCGGCCTCTTGCGGTCGGCCTTAACCTTCTGACATACGAGACATCTAGCCACGTCGGGCTATCTCCCGGTGCATCTTCTTCCACCGAAGTGTCTCTTGAGGGTCGATACATCTTGGTCTCGCCGGATGGATAGCGTACCCGAGTCATGGGCCTCTGTCAAGATCTTGTTCTTGAGATCCGGGTCCTTAGGTACGCACGGACGATCGTCAAATAGAAGAGCTCCATCGTCGGCTATGCGGAAACGCGGCGCGATGCCCTGAGGTACACTAGCGATGTACTTCGCCAAAAGAGGATCGGAGGGTCGTGCAAGTCGTATCTCGTCTCGTAACGTGGGCCGTATGCTCATGGCGGCTGCCGTGGCAATGCCGATCGAGGTGGAGGTGGATGGCGCGTCCGCAATAGTCATGACGAGATCCAATCGTCGCATGTCCTCAATCAACTGGTGCTGCTCGGTGATCAGAGTCGCAAGGTTCGCGCTACTCTTGCGACTCGGGCGTCGCCACTACATTGGCCTTGCTTAGGGTGATAAAGGATCTCCAGCTCGTAATCCTTCATCAACTCCAGCCATCGCCTCTGTCTCAAATTGAGCTCCTTCTGCGTAAAGACATACTTGAGACTCTTATGATCGGTGAAGATCTTGCACTTCGCTCCATAAAGGTAATGACGCCAGATCTTCAATGCGAAGATCACGGCGGCTAACTCCAAATCATGAGTCGGATAGTTCCTCTCATGGGTCTTAAGCTGTCGTGACGCGTAGGCAATGACGTGCCCCTCCTGCATCAAGACACACCCAAGTCCAAGCCGGGATGCATCGGTATAGACCGAATACTCCGTGTCGGGCACCGGCATGGCTAGAATGGGCGCAGAGACGAGACGTCTCTTGAGCTCCTCGAAGCTCTGCTGTCGCTCGGGAGTCCACTCAAACTTGACTCCCTTCTGCAACAGCTGGGTCAATGGTGCGGCGAGTACGGAGAATCCCTCTACAAATCGCCGGTAGTACCCAGCGAGTCCTAAGAAACTACGCACCTCAGTCTGAGTCGTAGGGGGTCTCCACTCTGTGATCGCCGAAATCTTCTGCGGGTCCACCGCAAGTCCATCCCTGGATATGATGTGTCCAAGGAATCCGACCTGCTCGAGCCAAAACTCGCACTTCGAGAGCTTGGCATATAGCTTATGCTCTCTCAACCGCTGCAGAGTCAGTCTCAGATGGCGCGCGTGCTCGTCCCGACTACGCGAATATATGAGTATATCGTCAATGAAGACTACTACGAACTGGTCTAGATAGTCTGAGAACACCCTATGCATAAGGCTCATGAAATACGCGGGGGCGTTCGTCAAACCAAATGACATAACTAAAAACTCGTAGTGACCGTATCGCGTACGGAAAGCAGTCTTCGGGACGTCACTGGCCCTAATGGTCAGCTGATGGTATCCAGATCGTAGATCGATCTTGGAAAATACCCGTGAACCCCGTAGCGATCAAACGGGTCATCGATACGAGGTATCGGATACCTGTTAGGCACTGTGACCTTGTTGAGCTCCCTATAGTCTATGCACAGACGTAGGGTGCCGTCCTTCTTGCGGACGAACAAGACCGGAGCACCCCAAGGGGAGGTACTCGGGCGTATAAATCCCTTCTCCAATAACTCCTCCAACTGAATCTTCAACTCCCGTAGCTCTGCGGGTGCCATCCGGTATGGGGCGCGTGCGACGGGCGTCGTGCCCGGCTGAAGCTCGATGCAGAACTCCACGTCACGTGGCGGCGGTAAGCCGGGTAACTCGTCTGGAAAGACGTCGGGATACTCTCTCGCAACGGGGACGGTCGATATATCCACCTCCTTGGCGTCCGTAACTACAACAGACGCCAGGTAATACTCGCATCCCGCTGACATGAGATGCTTTGCCTGAAGAGCGGATATAATTGGCACTCTCGTACCTGGCTTCTTCCCTCGGAAATAAAAAGGCTCTGACGTCTCGTCACCGAACCTCACACTACGTCGCTCGCAGTCGACTACGGCGCGGTGTCGCGTCAACCAATCGAGTCCTAGAAGTACGTCGAAGTCTCGCATGTCGAGGACGGTAAGGTCTACTACTAGGTCCCTACCCGCAATCCTAACCAAACGTCCGCGACAGACCCGGTCGACGATAACGGTCCTCCCGAGTGGCGTCTGTACCTCCATGGCTCGCGTCCTAATCTCGGTAGGCCACTCGCGTGACGCGATAAATAGTGATGAAACGAATGAATGACTAGCCCCCGTATCTATAAGTACAAAAGCAGGGCTGTCAGAGATGTACACCATACCTGCAATGAGCTCGGCATCGACGGGATCCTCATAGCACGGGCGCTCCACATCCATCTCGGTGCGGTCTCGTCGGCAACAACCGCATGAACCCGAGCAACGATAGGGCGAGCCGTCTGTCCTCGTCCTCCGCCTCGAGGCGGGGTAGATGCTCCACGTCCTCCTGCTGGTCGAGGAGGCCCCGATGTGGCTCCCGGGGTCGGTCGGGAACCTCTGAATGGGCGATCGGGTGCCCGGTGTCCCGCCGGCGCACGAATGGCATACTCGGGCGAGGTCTCGGCGGGCACGCTTTGGGGTCTCGGCGGGTGCTGCTTTGGGACCTCTGGGTACGGCCGGGTACCTCTGTGGGTGCAACGGGGGCTGGGGGTGGTACGGGTGTAGGGGGTCGCGGCGGAGGGAGCGAGGTGGAGGCTCCTCGAAACGGGGTCGGATGTTGCGGGCGCGGCCCGCGCTCCAATAAGGCTCTCCTGGTACTCGGCCTTATCCATCGAAACTCCACCGAAGTACCGGGGTAGATGTCGAGGACACTAGCCGAGCCGGTGAAGTCCTCGAATAAATCGGGCTCGGCGTCGCGCCGGATCCGCGACTAGCTCGGGTGCGTAACGAGAGAGTCGAATGAATAACTCTCCATATCGACGAGCCGTCCGAGAACCCCGTGTCGGCGTCTCGAACTCAGTGTCGGAGCACGGATAATCGGTGCTCTCCCATGAAGCGAGCCCTAAATATGTCGGAGAAACGCTCCCACGACATGGCTCGAACTCCACCCTCAAACCGAGGCTCCCGGGAGGTCCACCGGTGGCGAGCGTCGCGATCCATAGAGTGGTCGCTAGCTCGGCCATGTAGGCCTCGGGAGTACGCGAGAGACGAAAAGTGACCCGCACCGCGCTGCAAGCCACTCCTCGACGGCGTCGTACCGCCGCCGCCATCATACCGGGGTGTATGATGGCGCTCAAACTCCCGTAACGCGCAGACAAACGGATCCCGTGTCGTCGTCCCATGCAGCGCTCGCTGAGTGGTAAAATCGCTAGCCCGACCCGAAAAAGAAAGCACATGAGTGGGCGGGTCGATCCGGGGTGAATACAATAGGGCCGCGGCGGCGGGCCGCAGGCGTGCGGATCCACGGGTGACGGGTGCTGCGAGCCGCTCGCGCGTGTGGGTCCGGGGGAGTGATCGGGGAGACAATGGAGACGGGGTAACCCGCTCATCGAGGCGTGCGGGCGGTGCGTGGAACCGCGATGTCGTGGGCCACATGACCCTCACTCGTACGTGGGCGTGAGGGCTGTGGGTCTGGTGGAGGAAGCCCTAAACGGGCCTGAGCACGGGTGCGAGGGGGATCGCGTCCCCCGGTGAAGGAACGGGTCATGACTGTAGAAAGGAATGTCTGCACAGAAAATAACACAAGGACAGTAAGTAAATCGCGCTAACACTATCATTCCTTTTATTCTAAATGATGTATAAACTTGGTTTATTATGTAGTTCATGTGTCACGTTCGGGTAATGGGATCCATGGGACAGCGAAATTTCGCCCCTTAGTGCGTATCGCGTGCCCCGTCTTTCCTAGACCTACCCCTCACAAACCTATGTCAAGTACATATTATTATTTGTTTATTTATTCGTCTTCACGGGATTTTTGGATGTTACCATAGCATGGTTTATATGAAATCGGAGTATAAATTCATGCTCTGATACCACCGAAGGATGTCACACCCCAGAATAATTAAATCGGATTTGGGGTGCTTAATCCCGCCACGTACGCACGACGAGACGTGCGTACGAAAGGCTATGTGAATAAAAATAAAGTAAATCCCGAATAAACAAAACAATAATAATAATAATACAAAACAAAACGATCCGAATATACGAGATAAATACAACGCCGACACCGGCGGGCTAACACCATCGGAATGGGTAGCAAAATCTCTCAAATAAAACCCAAAGAAAGAAACCAAAAACCCGATGCCCGATAAGCCCTAATCAACTACCCGCCTCATCATGTCGATGCGGCGAAGCACCTCGATATCACGCAGATCATTGCACCTAGTACTCTCGTCAAAACTCGAGCCCATACACAGTAAACCTGGATCCCACAACCACCGTGGAAACGTGAGTAATTTTAAAAATTACTCGGTGCGGATTTAGATCCGACCTTAAGATTTGATCTTCTTTCCTGAGGCGGACCCAAATACACCGATACCGAATTTAAATGCATTGAATTATTTAAATATATGTTAATGTATCATTATTTTATACATTTCGAGAACACCTCTACATGAATGACATGAAATGACAATTAACCCCGAAATAGAAAATCGAGGGAAATAGTAATATAATAATAAATATAAGGTACGAGTAAACAAACACCCGAAATAAATATCCCAATTTGCAAATCACCGAGATCTATCCCAAGCGGGCGCCACCGGCGTCCCAACTTACGAACTTGGGCCTTGCCTAGCGGGCGCCACCGGCGACCCGACTTACGAACTTAGGACTTTATGTTTATGCGGCGCCAATGCGCATAAACGATAATTCGGCTCCCGAGGCGATAACGCCCTAGGAGAGTGAGCGTGCATAAGCACGTACTGCAGTCTGCTAAATACGGTAATTCACCTTACAAAATAAAAACAAACGGATAATTATGTCTTCGGTTGCCATACCGCCAAAGGAGATAACTACTCGTGAATTAACAAATCGAAATCAAATGGGAGCCTACACACTTTGTACCAACCAAGGGTCGAGGACCGCATCCGTAAAAGTATCAAAACGAAATATAACAAATGGGAGCCTACACTGTACCCACTAAGGCCAGGTGGACCGCATCCCGACTTTCTCTGCAACTACGGGCCAAAGGAGAAAGCCCTTCGGACAATATTAGGATCCTAAATACGCCTGGATAAATATAATAATATAGTATCACGAAATAGATTCCGAGTCTCGGATATGGCCGCCCACACTAAATACGAAGTACACGGTATCCTAAATCGCTCAAATTTGGATTAAAAATTTAATCATATAAAGAATAATAATAAGAAATATAATATAGATCAAAGAAAACACTCCGAATACACGGTAGAGCATGAAATGACGGGATCGGTGGATAACCCGACGAGCGAGGATGCGCGATGCATATACTGACCGGTGGTGGGTCCCACGGCCTATGGGTCACCGTACGTAACCACAACGATGCAGTTATGCAAGGCAACTCCGTCCGAGAATTACCCGTCCGCCTCTCGGCACTCCCATGCATTTAATGCATGATTAACTACGACTTAATTAATAATTAGTGATAGTAATAATATTTTCCTAATAATTATAATCTACAACTTGAATTATTTAAATCTATCATTTCCTATCTCGGGACTATTTCCGGATCCTACTCCTATCCTGTCTACGTGCAATATGATATGATATGACATGCAAATGCGGGTATGTCTCAAATATCTTTGGTCAATTTTACCGGATGCACATGACAGTCGATTTAGTCTCTACGAATTTTTGGTCAAAAATACGCAATTCGATTTATTTTAAAAACGATTTTATTTTCGGTTTGGGTTCCTATTTCGAAGAAAGAAAATTAAATCCCAGAAACCGTACACTGGGAGTCTTTGGTGAGGATCGCGGAGTCGCTCTACTCGGAGGTGCAACACCGACTCGGGGTCGGTGTCCGCGTACGTCGGGTCGGGAATGACCTCGTACTCCGCGAGAGGATCCGAGTCGATTTGTATCACCTATTTTAATTTAAATTAGATGTTTATTAGTTTTAACTTGATTTACTTCATAATTAATAATTAAATTAGATTGATAATTTAATTTAGCGTTTGTTCGGGTTTGTCGTCTTTCTTGGAAATTTCGGCAACATTTCTGCACGCATTTACGCGGTGTCGGAAATTTTAATTGCTCGCATATCGATCCGTTAAGTTGTGTTTATCGTTCTTGTTCATTTTTATACGTTCATCCCTTAATTTTATATTTTGAGGTTATGGATTTAATTATTAAATCAATTAGTTTAAAATAGAGAAATTGATTAATATGTAATATATTTAGTATTGTCCTTATTAATTTAAATTAGAGAAATTTATTAATATATATATATATTATAAATCAATTAAAATAGAGAAATTGATTAATAGATATTTATATATATATATATATATATATATATATATTCAATTAATGTTATTCAATTATTAAAATAGAGAAATTGATTAATATATATTCTATATGATAAATTATTATTATACTTTATTTATTACTTAAAATCCCTAATTACTTATATTACTTTCTTTAATCATATTTTATTTTATAGGTTAATGTTATTTTCATTAATTAGAATATATATATATATAAAACTAGAATTTAAAAGAAAATAAAATTAAAAATAAAAATGGCAATTAAAGGAAGAAAAATAATTTAAACTTAAATTTAAATTACATATTTTAATCTATTTAAATGTGTTGGTGTTTTAATGTTCGGGATCATACGCCGACTACCAAATCATTGGTGCCCAATGCACCGATATCCCGAATCGGGGCGATCGGGGAATATAATCATTTCCCGTCTTTCAAGTTTACGTTTTAGTCCATGGATACCGCCAAACCTTTCGGGCGGCTCCAATTATTAGTCAATTTTAATTATTCATTTTTAATTATCTTTAGATTTTAAACCGGCCCAACAATATATCATGCGGAAATTAACCATCACAGATTGAGGACCATCCAACAATTCAACACATCAACAAGCATCGGTACCGTAGGACAAATCGGGCACAAATCCAACAAGCACAAGGGTCGGTATTTACCGAAAAACACGGAAAAGGTCGGGCGATTACCCGCTTCATTCAGTACTTGTTGGTACCGGTGTACCAGGCCTCACTTAAGGGCTACCAGAGGGTATAGGGGTAGCACACTAGGGAACCCGAGAAAATAAATCGAGCTGCAAGCTAAAACTCACTAACGATTTACTCACAAGCCAACTATCAACAACAGATCAGAGATCAATTACCAGCATCAATCCCAACCCCACTAGGTCAACATGTTCAACCCAAATAAGTACCAGCAAAACAGCCAAGGCACATCCCATCTCAAATTTACTAATAGTTTTATAGGCATATCGGATATTAGCAACCAGTAATCAGATTTCAGATAATAGCACCCAAGATTTTCAGGAAACCAGCAAATCAGGTCAACCCACAAACAAAAAGGGGTTGTGCAGGCAAGGTTACCAGCACCAGCCTCGCCTCACTGGTACTGACAGTACCAGTGTACCAAGGCAAAACAAGGTCGATACGCAACTAAGCGAAACCGGGCGGATTGGTCGATGACCCGAATAAGAGCTCAAAACAAGCAAGCGCTACACAAGCCAAGCAAAAAAAATCAGTAAAAGAAAGTCGACCAAGACTAGGGTTTACCGGTGGCGGAACAACGACGACGGAGAGGGACGGTGAGGGCACGGGGCGGAAACAAGACGGGGAACTTTGTTCAAAGAGGTCACAACACCACCAATCCACCTCGTCTCCTACCTCGAACGAGACCAAAACTCACAAAGGAAAGCCACGGTTTACAGGGTAAGAAAAATTTTGAGAAAGGGGAGAGAGGTAGATAGAAATCGAAATCACGAGTCGGACGGGGAAAAAGACCGGAGAGAGAGGAGGTTTGCCCTATATAGAGCACGCGACCACTTGACTATTATTTAGCTATAATATTTATTTCCCCTTTCAAGATCTAGAGGTTCCTCGAGGTTAATAGCCCATGGTAATTAACGGTGGGGTTTGCGCCCATCGAAATCTATAAGAACTCACAATCACTAAAAACCCCTAAATGTGCATCCCC
The DNA here is from genome assembly GCA_037127355.1 of Schoenoplectus tabernaemontani. Lineage (NCBI taxonomy): Eukaryota > Viridiplantae > Streptophyta > Magnoliopsida > Poales > Cyperaceae > Schoenoplectus > Schoenoplectus tabernaemontani. Next base: position 20,684,381 of record CM073748.1, on the reverse strand, counting down.
ACAAGCCTAAGACGACGACACTAGTCGGCGTCAACACAAAAATGCATGTTCAGGAGGGATCTCCGTCTCCTTCTTCTGCATCCCATCGCCACTAATCCGGCGATGCGGAGAGCGCGAAAAAAGGTCGCACATTGATCAAATTTAATAAGAGTTTTTGAATCGTTATTAAAGAAGATGTTACATAAGATTCTAAATAATCATTGTCAAACCTCGTCTCCAAATTATACGTTTCATTTTTTTTAAAATTGACCTTTAGCAATGGTACTTCCAAAATCATTATTAAAGGAGTATTTACTAGTGATTCAGAGCCTAAAACCAGTGTTAAATACACATTTAGTAACAATTCTGCAACAGAATCGTAGCTAAAGGTCCTTTAATTTTTTTTTATAAATTTAACTTTCTATACATATGACAAATGAACTAGGAATAATAAATAATATAAGAACATACAACAAAAAATAAACATTATGATATACATCATATTATTCATTCAATAATTAATATAAAAATATAATTATCCATACGGTGAAAAAATATATTTACTGAAAATATATCTTATTTAGTCAATAGTATGAAAATCTATACAATTTCTAAGAAAAATTAAACTAAAAACTTCAAATAAACTTTAAATGTATTTTTGAGTTTCAAGATGATATTTTTTGACCCTGAAAATGATCGTATTAGTAATAACCGTTAGCCTCGTAAATCTCATCATAAGTTTTTTGTGTCCTCATAGCACTCCTCAATCGATGTTTCTTATCAAAAGTTATGGTCATTTGAATTTGAGATGGTTGAATTTTTATTTTTATTTTTTCCGTCTCTCTTCTTTCTTTCTTCATTCTTTTTTCTCTCTCTCTCGTCTCTAATCTCTCTTTTTATACATAAAAATAGATGAATATGAGATAATAATCCGTGAGATTTTAGTTTTTGAATTTTAATTTTTGGATCATTGAATTTGGATGAACAAACGGTGAGATAAAAAAAATCTGATAATCCGTAGGAGCAAATGTCATTAGTGCAGATAGATCTATCATAGCCAAAAAGTTAAATAAACATTTAACAATAATTATCTTATCAACTTGTTGAAAAATAGAATAAAAAATATATGTAAAATCTGCACACCCATTTAATAATGGTTCCTTTAAGGAACCGTTGCCAACTATTGTAAAGAAAAAAACTAAAAATCAGCACACTATTTATGTTATATTTAACAATGATTCTTTGAAAGAACCAATGTTAAATGAATGTGCAGCTTTTTAGTATTTTTTTGCTCTATTTTAATAATGTTTTTTATTAAAAAATATTATTAAAGAAATTATCAATATTTTAATAATCTCACTAAGTTATTTTAATAATGAATTTAATTTATAATCATTATTAAAAGATGTTATCTAAGATTATTTTTGTTGTAAGCCTGTGTACTATTCCACACCGAATGAATTCTCTTTCGTTTTTTCTCCGATTTTACATGAATGATAAAGCATTTTTTTTTCTGTTTCGGTTGGATTTTACAAATGCAGAAATACTATGATATAATGTAATAGATAGAAAAAAAATGTCTACTTGGGTCTCCGTGTTCGCTTCACAACTGCACTCAGTAAATAAATTATAGAACATATAATACATGATTTTTTGCATCGTTGCTTCTATAACTTCTGTATTGAACTTAGAGGTGGCAGAATCCGATTCGATCTGAGAAACTCGTCCGACCCGTCCGGACTTGATATGATTCAAAACCAAAATGACCCGACATCGGACTACCCAATATCCGACCCGACCTGACCTAACTTGATACGATCCGAAACTTAAAATGACCCGACGCTAGATGACTCGATACCCGACCCGACCCGATACGACCCAAAACTCGAAATGACCCAATACCCAACCCGACCTGAAATTCGAAATGACCGGACACTAGATGACCAGATACCTGACCGACCCAACCTGATACGATCCGGAAGCCAAAATGATCAGACACTGGATGACCCGATATTCGATACCCGACCCGACCAGACCTGATACGACCCGTAACTCAAAATGACCCGATACTAGATGACTCAATACCCGACCCGACCTGATACGACTCGAAACCCGAAATGATCCGATCTGACCCGTCACCAAATGATACAGAAATCAAAAAATATTTATAAAATGAAATCAAATATCTTAAAATTAAATAAAATTAAAATAACTAAACTTTATGAGAATTTAATTTTTTTGTTACCCATATACGTCGAAATAATTTAAACCATTAAATTTCAACTAAAGATTACAATGGTAAAATATTGGATGATCTTTGTCAAATTTTTGGTATAAAAATAGAAAAGTATGGAGAACATGATTATGATGATTATAAGATCTTTCACCTAATTTAATTCATTGATTGGTTGAGGACAATTCATGATCATCCTATTATGTATTTTTAAAGTTAGTTGATCAACGTTGTCTCAAGCTTTGAACTTAATAAAATTTTCTAGTGTATAGTCGACATAATTATTTAGAATGTGAGCGGAATAAATCATCGATGATGCGTCTAGGGTTCTTATCGTATCATATGCTCTCTCGTACTTGTAGTTGATTATGTAACATGATTGCTCATTAGATCTTCAAATGAAGAGCAATGCTATTTTTTGAAAAAAAAATTAAAGATCTATTTTATTGAATTTGTTTTCCTTTGATAAATATTATTAGTGTCAAATTTTTATACAAATTTGAGCTATTCAGATGCTTCATCCATAAGATTAAAAATAGCCTCAATATATAGCCCTAATTTTTTTAGACATGATCGAAAATGCAATTTATTTCAATGAAGCTATTTTTTTATGTATAAGATATCTATTACATGTTGATCATACTACAAAAAAGATCCAAAAAATTTATGTATATTTAGCCTTTCATCAATTCATTTAAAAATTAACGATTAACGATTATTTGTTTGGATATGTTCACGATACGACATCAAAATTATAACAAAATTAAACTGTATCTTACTTTTGTGATAAATAATTTACTTTTTTTTTGAGAATTTTTTAACATACCTATTTTACTTTTTAAGTATTTTTAATTTAAATAAGTTTATGATCTTCTTATGATCCTAGGATCAAAATCAAATAGTTCTGATTTATTGGATGCATATTTTTTTTACAGAACTTACATGTGCGTCCTTTGAATAATACGTTTAATTTGTGAATTTTTCGCATATTTTATGAGTTACGATCATTTTTTTTAAAAACCATCTAAAACTCAGCCCATCAATTCCCCGACTCGCCTTACCATGCAACCCATCCCCAAAACTCATTAAAATCCGTTGCCTCAACCCTCAGTGCCTTATCAAATGGAATGAATTAATGTAATTAAGGACAACTTCTGCTAAAGTGATAATGAGCTAGCTTAGCTATAGTCTATAGACATGCAGATGTAGGCATGCATCTAGCTTAGCTAGTTAGAATTATATTATATTTCAGGTACTATATTAAACATTGGTACATTGCAAATATTGGTAGCTCACAATCCCTTGAGAAGTTGTAAATCGCTTGCATTAAAAAAAAACGTATACATATATGTGGCCACTTGTTCTCTTGCGTCCTGTCCTGTAGGGTAGTAGGCACTAAATGATCCGATAACCAACTTGGTCTAACTCGAAATCTGAAATAACCCGACACTATATGACCCAATACACAACCCGAAGAGGATGATGAGGAATTGAGAATTGAGGAGATAAATATAAAAAAAATTAATTCAATTGAAATTAAGGTCAAACTTATATGAAATTCCCGACTCGTACATAGAGATGGCGTGACCCGACAATCTTGACACGACACTAGATTCAAATTGAACCGACTTGATATGACTCGAAATAGAGATGACGACACTAGATGACCCGACGACCAAACCCGAACCCGCCCAACCCGCTCGATTGCTACCTTTAATTGAACTCTTAAATCAGTTATTTATATTTGTTACACGATAAGTTAGACGAAAGAGTTATATGTACATCTTGTCTCTTTCACCAATACATAATACAACATATCTTTGTTAACTTGGAACCATTATAAATTATATAAAATTTTGATGATATTTTATAGATATAATAATAAAATTATAAAAATTTAAAACACTATTAATTTATTAGTAAAGTAATATATTTCTAAACATTTTTATTTTAATTTTTTTTATATTAATTTAAAAGTCATTGTAGAAATTGTCAAGATCCCTCTTATATATATAGAGGTCACACCATATATAATGTATTATACGACTGGCCAAATCAGTAACGTATATATGAGCATAAAAGAAAGATATATGGTTGGCATTTAAGAAAAAAATTATTATGTTGATATTTTTGGTAGATCTCATTTAATTTGCCTCTACTTACATTGATGATAAAAAAAAAAAATTGGTCCACGACATTATTCAGGGAGATGTCCCCGCTCGTTGAGCAGGAGCAATTAACACTCGCCTACTTACTCTTACAGTACTTTTGTTGTATATTAACTATTTGAACTTTCTTCATTTTCTCGTTATTTTTAAGTAGGACATTGTATTTTACTTCTAAGAAAATCACAACTCCTGTGATCCATATTTAATAAAAATTTAAAGACTAGATGTCCATTTTTTTAACAAAAAAAAAGCCGAATCATTCTTTAGTCGTTCCTAACATTAGAGTAGCTAGGTTTGAGCAACAATCATTTGTGAGTCTCCTAGTTCTAGGGTGTCAATGAGTCAGGTCGATCGGATCGGATTCGGGTCAGATTATATTATTTTATTATTATTTTTTATATGATTTGAATCGGATCCGTTTAAATTCGAGTCAAAATTTTTGACTCATACCAAACTGCGACCCGTATAAAATAATTAATTATTAATTAATCATTTTTATATAATTTTAAATAATAAAATATTAATTAAATTATAATTATTCTTCATTAATGTATAATTAGTGTATATTTAAGTTCTAATTAGTATTAAATAATAAAATTGCTTAAAAAAATATAATTAATCGAGTTGGATCAGGTTGACCCAAACCTGATCCGACTCGATTCAGATAAAAAAATTTAAATCTATAACCGACCCATTTACTTTCAGATCATATCGGATCGGATCGGGTCGGATTAACCCGCTCGATCGGGTTAACCCGTCGAATCGGATCAATAATTGACACCCTACTCCTATCTATAAAGTATCTCCTAAATTAAATGTAATTTAATGTTGTTTTTTTATAATGGTTAGAGAAATGTTTTTTTTTTTTTGGCATATGAAGGATTGAAGAACAATTGATGCAGAAATTTCAGCATTGAATGTATACTTTTATATATCAAGGTTAGGTAAACTATCTACATAATTTGCTTCAGATAAGACGGTCCAAAGACGTAAAGAGATCGTGACTTCACAGCACGCACAAACGCGGGTCTATGGACAGAGAAATTACTAAGTAATTAATCTGAACAATTTATTTAACTAAAACCTGCACATATTCTTAATTTTAATAATTTATATCTTCATTATAATATTTGAATATTAATCATGAAGATTTCTAAATTTCTAAATAATTTTAATTTATTATTTAATAAAAGATGATGTACAAAATATTTTTTTTCTGAGTAAGATCGTATAATGTGTAGTTTTCTTTTTGTTATAATGAAATCTAATAATTATGATACTTAATTTGTTTGGTATATAATTTTTTTAGGCCTTCTATATATATATTGGTAAAAATAATAAATTGAATGGAGAGCGAAAATGAATTTGACTTAAATCTGAACCATTATTTTATAAAATCAATCAATCTCAATCATAATTGAATAAAGATATTTTAGCCATTACACATTATGTGATAACATTAATATACATCTCAAATACATACATTCTTTATAATATATAGTATAAATATGATTTTACTTCAGAGAAAGTTCACTTATATATGGTGGATAATAGAGGAAAGCGATGGGACCTAACAAATTTGATTAAATTAATGGAGGAAGATTAAAGGACCCCAATGAAAATTACGGTGCCTAATTACTAACGACAAAAGAAATTTAGTATGAGGTCATAAAGCCAAACCATATTTAAGTTTTCTTTTTTGTTCATATTCACTTACGCTATTACTCTAATTTTATCAAAAAAAAATATACTTAAAATCATAGGACGTATATATAAAATCATATTTAACTTTTTTTTTCAAATTGATAATGATTTAATGTAGTTTTTGAATTAAATTCGCATAAAATCTTTATAAGTTTAATTCAAAAAGTACATCAAATTATCTTTAAATTTTGATTTATCATATTCATTAAATTTTTCATATGAAAATATCATGAGATATAAAATTTTAAAGTGTTTCAAATTTTTTAAGCCATTTTAAAAAAAATAAATTATTTTTAAAAATCAGGTCTAAAAATAATAAGAAAATATTCAATGTTTATATATTATTTTTAAAAATTAAAAATAATGATATAGAAAACTCAAAACACATTAAATTTTTATTTCTCATAAGATTTTCATATGAAAATTTTATAATATGATAAATTAAAATTTACAGATAATTTGATATACTTATGTAAAGTTAAGCTATGGTGATATCTGTATTGCTCCGATACTCCTCATCTACTATTGAATAAGTATCTGATACGATCAAATTCATGTACTTTTTATGGTTTGGGTGTATATTCGATTTCACGTACGGTATGGTGTATCCGATTATTTTATTTTATTTAATCAGCAGATTCAATTTCTAATATGAATTGATACGTTGGAATATGGTCACAATTCGGTCAGAATATATTTTTGATTCGTTTTAAATATGAAGATATGCATCGCGCCACAGAAGATCTAGAGAAGTCACTTTTGAATAAAGCAAAGCAAAACTCGCGTGAATTGTGGGAATTGACCTGTGACACGCGTGAATTGTGTCAAAGACAATACCACCAAGCCCGCTCACCTGTGATATTTTTATACTCAAAATAATTATATACAAATTTAAATATTCAATTCAGAAATGAAAAGTATTTAAAAAAAACCATTTTATTTTATAAAAATTTCAAATAATTAATATAAAATTGAAAATATTTAAAACCTAAATCCAAATACATATGGCCGTAGTTTTCTCCAGCTCAACACATATATAATCATATTATTTCTCTACTCTTTCTGATTTGTTATCTTTTCTATGAGCATTTCAATAAATAAATTCAAATAAAGCTATTTGATTGTCAAATGTAAATTACAACAAAAAATATAAATGTAGACAGTCTTAATGATTCTCTTGAGGTTTTGTTCCTTTTAATTCTAAAATTTATTCTTTGAATATATTCCAGAAATATTTTTTATAATATAAATAAATGTATATTGAAATGCTGTTGAAAGATGAAATAAAAAGAACACGATATCATTTTTAAACATCATGTTCCGTCACAGATAGGGGTGTCAATGGGTTGGGTCGGATCATATTATTTTATTATTTTTCTTGACCCGACTCAAATTTGACCCGATTAAATTCGAGTAAAAAATCTAGACTCGTACCTGACCTGACTGGTCACGGTCGACCCGACCCGATCCATGTAAAATAATTAAATTTTTTTATATAATTTTAAGTAATAAAATATTAATTAATTTATAATTAATCTTAATTAGTATATAATTAGTGTATATTTAAGTTTTAATTAGTACTAAATCACAAAATTACTTGAAAAAATATAAATAATCAGGTCGGGTTGGGTTGACTCGAATCTGACCCGATTCGGAAAAAAAATTAAACTCATACCCGACCCATTTATATTCGGATCATGTCGGGTCAAATCGGATTTAGATCAGATCGGATCAATAAATTAAATAATAAATTTCACATAGAGACGAGGTCCGTGACTTTGTGGTGAAAGTGGTATCTATTTTTTTTTTTGATGTGTAGATACTAGCTAGTTATTAGACTCACTATGCTCCGTGCTTGATGTCATAATCTCCTTCATGAGCACGGTAACAAGTTTGTAATTTGAAAAACGTTCAGCAAAAATTAAAAATTTAATGTTCGAATATAATGTAGATATAATTCAATGATATAAATAAAATTTATTATAATAATAAAATATTAAAAATATATTAGAAAATATAAAATTTTATTTAAAATAATATATAATGTGATTTTTTTTGAATAATTCATAAATAAAATATTTTTTTTAATAAAAAAATACAATGTATATTATTCTGACGAATAATTCGCGAATCATGTGATGAGACCCTAGGAATAAAAAAGATACAAAGAAATTTAAACTTCTGCTTGAACATTATTATTCAAAAACTCGCGAATAACATCTGGCTCTTTAATTTTAAACAAGATCAGTGCTGAAATCAGGCTAATATATAGGCCTTGACTTTAGTCATATCCTCTATGGGTTTGTTTGACACTTGGTGGAATAGCAAAAATTTGAAATAAAATAGCTATTCCGATAAATTAATTTGCCAAACGAATTTCAAACTAAGTAGAAGAGTGCTAATCCGATATACCAAGTTATAAGTGGTATACCGGATTAGATTTCGTCGGAATAGCGATTATTGTTTGATTATGTTGTATTATATTATTATATTATGATTATAATTATGATCATGATTTATTATTATATTATTATTATGATTATCATTTATTATTACTAGCTATATACCCGCGCGTTGCAGCAGACTTTTTATTTAAACATTAAAATATTATAAGATAAAAAAATTCATATTTATCTAATATTAAATTATAAATTCACCAAATTATATAATAAAGACTATATTTAATTTTTGTTGAGATTTTCGAATGAGATTTTTGCACAATATGAGTTAATGATTCATGATTTTTATGGCAAGAAAAGTAAATTATTCTAATATATATTATCACCATTAATTTTTTACCAAATATGCACAAGGTTGCTAAATAAAAAAAATAATATTATGAAAATAATAGTATATATGGGAAAGAAGAGATCAATGGACGCGATCACATACGTTCGATCAATCAAAAATAAATATTATCCGTCTAATTGAGGGATAAAATGAGTATAATAAAAAATTACCATGATAAAAAATTGATTCTTCAATTCTTAGATGCTTTATATAATAGTATAGATTATAAAAAAAACAATCATTTTAAGAGCGGAATGTGCTGAATTTTTGTCATGGAGAGTTGGAGACAAAGCACTAGCAATGAGTCATTCGTGAAGGTACCTGTTTCGACCCAAATATTCGGACAAATTTTACAGTCCTTGTGGGCCAGGCAGACAGTTTATTCTTCTAAATAGCAAGAACTACAGCATATGTCCAGCATAGAATTAGTAGTGGACTGTTTCAATATAAACATCATCATTGAATATTTTGTAAATGTTATAAAGTATCGACGTATACAATTATACTCAACAATGACTCATATAACATAATCTTATTGGTCTTTAGGAGCCACCAGCACAATGTGTTTTATTCGTAAACCGAAGAGCAGCAATTGGTGGGGTGTTTCTCTGGTAAGAGGATTTTGCTAAGATTAGCAAGTATTTTTTTTTCTGTACTAGCTATATACCCGCGTGTTGCAGCAGACTCCTTTATTTAAACATTAAAATATTATAAAATAAAAAAATTCACATTTATCTAATATTAAATTATAAATTCACCAAATTATAGAGAAAACCTATGATAAATACTATATTTAATCTTGGATGAGATTTTTGCACAATATGAGTTAATGATTCATGATTTTTATGGCAAGAAAAGTAAATTATTCTAACATATATTATCACCATTAATTTCTTACCAAATATGCACAAGGTTTCTAAATAAAAAAATAATATTATGGAAATAATAGTATTTAAGGGAAAAAAATGGAGAGAAAGAGGGGATCAATGGACGCGATCACATATGTTCGATCAACCAAAAATAAATATTAGCCGTCTAATTGAGGGATATAATGGGTATAATAAAAAATTACCATGACAAAAAATGGACCCTCCAATTCTTAGATGCTTTATATAATAGTATAGATATAAATATTATGATGATTATTTATTTATTTATTTATTATAATAATAATAATAATTATTATTATTATTATATTATATTATTATGAGTATGATTATAATTTAATTATTATTATATTATTATATTATGATTATGGTTATATTATTATAATTTTATTATATTATTATGATTATTATTATTTATGATTATTATTTTATTATTATTATATTGTATTCTAATTATAGATATGATTATATTATATTTATATTATTATGATTATAATTATTTGTTACTATTATTATATTATAATTATTTATTATTATTATTATTATTATTATTATTATTATTATTATTATTATATTATTATGATTATAATTTTTTTCTTATTATACTATTATATATTAATATTATGACAATGATTATTATTATCATGATTATAATTATTATTTTATTATGTTGTATTGTATTATTATATTATGATTATGTTTATATTTCTATTATATTATTATGATTATAACTATGAATATTATTATTTATTATGATTATGATATGGATTATGATACTTATTTTGTTGTTATTATTATATTATCATTGTTATTATTACTATTATTATTATATTACTATCATCATCATCATCATCATCATTAGTATCATAATTAATTATTCTGATTAACAACTGCCAAATGATATTTTCGCTCTTCCGAATAGTCAAGAATACCACTCTTCCAAAAATATAATATTTTATCACTCTTCCAAAATTACCATTCTTCTAAAACTATTCCTTGATTTGCCAAACGAACATCCCTAATAAGGCACTTGGTCTTGACCTATATATGCTTAATAGTAAGCAATTAATTTATGCTTCTGAATTGTGACTAATGACATCGTTCGTATAGGTATATAATTAAGGACGCGATCACTTGACAATGGATTATTTTGATAATCTTGACAATATATTCTTGAATAAATATAAAAAAAATTAAAAATAAGAAAAATTTTATTAATATATTCTTTTATGTATAGATTGATAGTATTTCAAACTTCATGCAATTTCATTATCTTCATAGTCCATTAAAAATCATCAAAGTTTTATAAAATTTGCAACAATTATAATAACAGACTTTGATAGACTATTAAATGATAATGAAATACATAAAATTAAAACATTATCAATCTAGAATATACCTATAAATATTTTTCTATTTTTAATTTTTTTTAATATTTATTTAAGAGTTTGTTATTAAAATTGTCAAAATAACCCAGTGTCAAGGATCCCGCCTATAATTAATATGTACAGTAAAATGGAGCAAATGTCATGTTGTGGTGTGTTTTTGCAGAGTGCTAACAAATGGGCTCGTGTAGGCAGTAAACGTAATTCAAGAAAGGGTTTTAGGAAATTCCGGGATTAAAATACGGCCCAAATTAAAATTCTCTTTAATCCAATGCATGGGTTCTAAAAATATTTTTTTTTGGACCACCAATGCAAGCAGAGAATCATCGCGCAAAAAGAAAATTGAAAGACCAGTATTTATACTAATAAATAAAAAGGTGAAAACATTTTTTGTGAAAAAAGGCACATTTATAATGTCAGTTCATTTAGAAAAAAGTAATGTATCGAACCATATATTGAATAAAAAAAATCACAAATGTCCTCTGTACAACTGAGATTAATTAGGCCCAAAAGAGGTTATGTAGATCAAAATAGTGGTTTGGTCCAGTAATCTTTTAAGCCTATATAGATATCATTTGGGCTAGATTTTAGTTGGAAACCTCAAGTAAATTCAAGCTGGATTTAATGACCCAGAATGAGCAGCGAAAACACATGCAGCTTTTTCATTAGGTGCCGACATGGGTTTCCCTTGTTTCTGGAAACCTTTTTTTTTTTTTTGCAACATTAAATTTAGAATGGCCCATTAAAGTGACTTCAGTGTCGAGAGTCAAGTCAAACGAAATGATTGGATACAATTATAAACATATAAAATCGACGGAACTTAATTAATTATCTTGAATAATGTTTTAATTAATAAATAATATAATGTTCTTAGAATAAATTAACATTGATAGGTCAATTCATGCATCCAATCAATGAAGAAGATAAAATTTTCATAATAATTCAAAATACATAATGAGGATTGAGTTTTTAAACTTTTCAAGCATATCACATCATCACTTTTCTTTATTATTGATTTTGTCTTAATCTTTCTATTTTTTGAATCCAAAGGTTCATATAAAATAGTTCGTCACTACTTATTTAAAACATTGTGTGTAATATACTTGAGATGGAACTTAATTTTTAAAATGATCTAACTTTTTTATATAATCATTTATAAATTATTAATTTTTTTATTATATTTATTATTATCATTATTATTTAACAGTTAAAAATATTATGTGTTTTAATGTGAATTTCATTACATATATTTAAAATCTTATATTTTTAATTATTAATTCCGAGTTACAGCTCTACTATATATAATCCAGAAACGGATTCATGAATCGTGGACAATTAGTGCGCGTGCTAAAACCCGCGACCCGCACCGTGTACCGCGCGACCGTGCCGCCGCGGTACCCATGCCCGGGTAGAGGCGGGTAAACGGGTACACGGCACGGGTTTGAGAAGGGCGGGCGGTGATTTTTTGGAAAAAACCCGTTGTACCGTGCATTCGCACCCGTGCCGTTTACCGCGCGTGCCGTGCCCGCGTACCCGCGCCCGCGTACCCGCGCGCGCGCGCCCGCGCCCGTACCCGCGTACCCGCTCACCCGCGCCCGCGCACCCGCTCACCCGCGTACCGCGTACCCGCCGCCCGCTTGTGATCGTTCAATTAATGCTGTAAATACTTTTATCTTGCTGATGCATGCCAAAAGCTTGAGATTACAATCCTTAAACCAGATCATGTGTTTATTCCACTGGTTTGATAATGAGTTCATTTATGAGAAAAATACCACAATATCAATCTTCGATCCAAAGTTTTTATTTTTATTTTAATTCGCCTGTTGGAAGAGAAGGCATTGATGATCTGGTAAAAAAACCTTCAATAGTTCCTTAATCCATCTCATAACCAACATATTCGGATCTAAATGTCAAAATATTGCTATGAAATAAAAGTACCAGCACATAAAAAATATATTTATAAAACAAAAACAGCAAAAAAAAAAAAAAAAAAAAAAAAAAAAAAAAAATCGTACCCGTACCCGTACCCTTCTACCCGTGCCCGCGTACCCGCGTACCCGTACCGTGCACCCGTGGTACCCGTGTACCCGCGACGGGCACGGGTATGAGACGGGTAGGGTACGGTTTTGAAAAAAAAAACCCGTCTACCCGTGCCCGCCGTACCCGTCTACCCGCCGTACCCGCGCCCGCCGTACCCGCCGCCCGCCGCGGGTGTACCCGGCCCGTGCCCGCGGTACCCGCCGGCAATCCACTATGGACAATGAATTACAACTTTTTATATTTTTATGTCATCCTATCATGCATGCTGTCAAGCAAAAAGTCCTATAAATTAATTATGAGGCTGACTGCTGCTTTTGCACCAACCGCCTCTTTTGTCTATTCTGATTTTGTGCTTTGGGAACTCTCATACTGTAGCTCCTCCGGACCCGGATCCACTGTCGCGCGGCACCGTGCAGCGCAGCACGTGGTCCATTCGATCACTTCGAGATTCGAGTTAGTATTTTAAAATTCGAGTTAGTATGAATTTCAAAGTGATCAAACGGACTACGTGCTACGCTGCACGGTGCCGCACGGCAGCAGAGGTGAGGGGAAGGTAAGAGAGAATCATTTTTAATCTTAACTTTGAGCTTTATTTGGAGAAATTAATAAAAGTAAATGGAGGAGTATGATGCTGAACTCTTCAATTCTTTTTCCAAAAATTATAACCATTCATTTTAAAGTACAATAATTTAAACCTCTTCTTAATTGTTTTTCCTCTTTTCCTTTCTTTCGAGTTTGGAGCAGAATCTTAGCTGTCCAATTCATATTCTTTATAGCACTTTAGAGGGTCAAGTATTGATCGACTAAAATCTCATTGTACAAATCATTCAGCACGAATTTTGTACCTATCCGTTATTGTAGCATGTGAATGAAAACTTTTCATTTTGTCCAATTCATACAAACTTTTAGGGACGTGTATCTTCTGAGGTACTCTATTTTTTGAAATGGACAAATATTGAAGGAAATAATACTACGTACAGTATAAACAGTATCACGGACAGTATTTAAATTCACGAGGGGTACTGCAGAGGATTTGGTTTCAACTTTTAGCTGAATCGACAATCCCATCGGTGCTACACTTTTGAGTAGTGCTTCCTACGTCTGTATATCTTTGTTTACTTCAACAATGCAACGTAGTGAGGTGTCCCTTTAATTTACTTTGGAATATATGAATTTATAATTTCAAAACAACCCCTTAAAATCTAAAAGCTACCAAATCATACAGCGCGGTAAATTGATATTACTTACAGAAAAAAATAAAATAAAAATTTTATTTAAACATTATTGTCAACAAAAAACATTTATTTTCATTTCAAATTGAAAATATATTTTTATATTTTGTATTACAATTTTTAAATTTTTAAGCAAAATAAATGACCCTTCAAAAAGTATTGACTAAAAGTATACATTGTGTTCAATATAATAGTTAACAAAATAAATATATACTTTAATTTTATATACGATCGATTAAAAAGAGACATTTTATTAATTAATAAAAGTAGTGCTTCATAGCTTGTAGTGCATATTGTGCTATTAAACAACATAAACACGATAGAATTAGTTGTTTTACCTTATTTCAAGTTAAGTTTAATGTATCTTAACTATTTGATACGATATATGATACACAATATAATACAAAATATAAGGATTTATGATACAAAATATGATTCAACAATCTGATTTTTTTTGAATTACCAGCAACAACTGATTAATTGTTTACTTCGCGCAATCAAGCTAATACAATTTGGAATTGAATATCTCAATTTAATAATTTCAAATTTACGGCTTTCAATCTGGAAACTTTGTGGTACATCGATTCTTGTATACCAAAAAGATGCTATCTCGCGGGGTAGAAAATATTAGATGGTGACGCAAGTTGGTCCCACTACGTTTTTGCCCGTTAAGCTCACGTATTGATTTAGTAGCAATAGAGACAAGAAAGAACTTTAAGAAGATAAGAGAGAAGAGAAAACACTCAAATAATTTTTCTATTGATCAAATTCTACCTTACAAAGATGATACTTGACTTCTTATATAGCCTTACAATTAAATATCAATATTAATATTATCATTTAAAACTAATTAAAACAATCTAGAAAACAACAAACTTTGACTCCTTAAAATACTAAATATTAACTCTAAACATAAATTATCCTAGAAAACCACACCATTCTCCTAGATTTCCACCAGGACTTAAACTACAAATTCATGCATCAAATGGTTAAGTTCTCAAAATGAATAATTATTCCATTAATTATCTTGAAGTTGTCATCTTCATCCAAATCTGATTCACACTCAAGAATGTGCATTGCATTAGACTCCCCGGGTTGTTTGAAGCTTGCCCTCAAGCTTGTATCTTCAGTATAGTACTTGTGGAGATGACTAACATTGAAGGTGTTGGATATATGCAAGTCATCGGGTAATTTCACGCGGTATGCATTTGCTCCAAACTTCTCCAAAATATCACATGATCCCACCTTTCTTTGTTTAAGTTTATGATATTCGCCACGTGGAAAACGCTCTTTTGGTAAGTAGACCCAGACCAACTCTCCAACTTCAAATTGAACGTCACGACGAGTCACATCTGCTTTAGCTTTGTACTTAGCATAAGATTGTTCTAATTTCTCTCGAACTGTTTTATGTAATTCTCTCAAATCTTCAAGTCTTTCTTCCACCCTTTTAACTGTAGTATGTGGTCCTTCAATCGAGAGAGTGTCAAGAGGACCACGGGGAATATATCCGTACACGATTTTGAAGGGTGCAAACCCTGTAGAGCGATTCACCGAACAATTATATTCAAATTCAATTTTCGATAGCAAAGTGTCCCACATACCAAAAGCTGTAACTTGTGCACGTAGCATGTTTCCAAGGCTTCTGTTTACGACTTCAGTTTGACCATCGGTTTGAGGATGAAAAGTTGAGCTAAACTTCAAGTCTGTCTTTAACTTCTTCCAAAGTTCTGTCCAGAATTTGCTCAAAAATTTAGTGTCCCGATCGAAAACAATGGTACTCGGCAAGCCATGATGTCGCACAACTTCATTGAAATAAACCTCGGCTACTTTAGGCGCATCTACAGTGGTCTTGCAAGCAATAAAGATTGTCATTTTGCTGAAACGATCCACAACGACCATGATGCTATCATTTTTTTTCCGGGTCATTGGTAGTCCGGTCACAAAATCCATCGAAATGTTACGCCAACATTCAAATGGAATAGGCAATGGGTTGTAAAGGCATTGGTTGGTGTTGGTACCTTTAGATGTTTGACAAACATGGCAAGCTCGAACGAAATGTTTAATATCTCACCACATGCTCGGCCAAAAGAATCTTTCTCGCACAAGATGCAAAGTCTTTTCTAGTCCAAAGTGACCTTGGTTATGCATTTCCTTGATGATGAGATAGCGAAGGGAGGTCGCCGGAATACAAAGTGCCACTCCTTTAAATAAGTACCGTTATGTAACGAGTAATCATCTCGCAAATTTCTCTTTACTTCTTCTAGAACTTGTCCAAAATCTAGGTCTTCTTTAAGAGTTTCGGCACATGCTCAAACCCAAGTGTATAGGTTGCCATTCTTTGCGTAATTTATGCTTTGACGGCTCAAAGCGTCGACCACTTTGTTGCTTGCTCCGGCCCTTGTGAACAATCGAAAAAGAGTACTCTTGGAGTGAGTTGATCCATTTGGCATGTCGAGAGCTTAGTTTGTTCTGATCTTGCACAAATTTCAGCGCTTGATGGTCAGTGTATAGCACAAATTCGCAAGACAAGAGATAATGCCGCCAAAGTTGCAAAGCCTTCACAATGGCATATAACTCAAGGTCATAAACCGAATAGTTGGTTTTAGCTCCGGCAAGTTTCTCATTGAAAAAGGCCACGGGTTTCTTCTCTTGGGAAAGTACAGCACCAATACCCACTTTTGAAGCATCACATTCAACCTCGAAAGTTTTCTCAAAATTTGGTAGTGCTAACACTGGTGCTTGAGTTAAACATTGCTTGAGTTTCTCAAAAGCTTGTTGAGCACTTTCACTCCATTCAAAATTCTTCAACTTGAGTATCTCAGTTATTGGGGCAGCAATACTACTAAAACCTTTGATAAAACGCCGGTAGAATCCTACTAAACCTAGAAATGATCGCACATCTGTGATTGAAGATGGTTTCGGACATTCTTGGATTGCTTGAATTTTACCTTCTTCTGGTGATATGCCATTCCCCGAGATCTTGAACCCCAGAAAAATTAGGATTGATGTCATTCATACACACTTCTTTGGGTTTGCGAATAGGCTATTGTTGTGTAGCGCTTCAAGGGTTTTACGCAAGTGTTGAATGTGCTCTTCTTGTGTTCGGCTGTAGATAAGAATGTCGTCAAAGTAAACAATGAAAACTTATTAAGAAAAGGTCACAATACTTGGTTCATCACGCGCATGAAAGTGCTTGGAGCATTTGAAAGCCAAATGGCATAACGACCCACTCGAAAAGGCCTTCTTTGGTTTTGAAAGCCGTTTTCCATTCATCACCGGGCTTGATTCGGATTTGGTGATATCCACTTTTAAGATCAATTTTAGAGAATACCTTGGCACTACTGAGTTGATCAAGCATGTCTTCAAGTCGCGGAATGGGGAACCGATACCTTGTAGTGATACGATTTATTGCTCGGCTATCCACACACATGCGGAAACTTCCATCCTTCTTTGGCACCAATAGAGCCGAACAGCACAAGGACTGATACTTTCTCGTACAAAGCCTTTATCAAGTAACTCTTGGACTTGACGCTTCAACTCTTCATGTTGTTGAGGAGTCATGCGGTAATGAACCTTGTTGGGAAGATTGGCCGCGGGAACCAAGTCGATTTGGTGTTGAATATCGCGAAGTGGAGGCAGTCCATTAGGAAGCTCTTCAGGAAGTATGTGCTTGAATTCAGCCAATAAATGTTGCACTAGTTCAGGTATCTCGATTTCTGTCTTGGCAGAATCACATGCGGTCAATGCAAAACAAAATTCAGTACCTTCTAACTCCTTCTCAAACTCCTCTCGTGGCACATAAAATACTGTAGTTGATTCTTTTAGTTCATCTTGAAGAGGATTCATTCGAACCTTTTGTGCTCCAACTCGAATGGTATATGTGTGCTTTCTTCCATCATAAATGGCTTGATTGTCGTACTGCCAGGGACGACCAAGGATCAAATGTGAGGCATCCATCGGAACCACATCGGCATAAATCGTAGTGGTGTAATGTGGCCCAAGAGTGAACTACAAGTGGCACCTCTTATTGACTTGAATTTCAACCCCTTTGTGTACCCACCCGAGTTTGTATGGATTGGTATGATCTGTTGTGTCTAGCTTGAGTTTTCGGACCGCTTCTTCTGAAATCACATTCTCCCAACTTCCCGAATCTATTATCATGACACACTTCTTGTTCTTAATAACACACATGGTCTTGAAAATAGCATGCCGCTTCCAATCTTCAGAGGTTTTCGGCCCTAAGCAAAGTCTTCTCATGACTAAACTTTCAAATTTCGATGTCTTCGGGATTTACCTCAAAAATTTGCTCAGACTCATCCTCGTACCATCCTTCTTCTTCTTCAAAACCATCATTAGCATAAAAATATGGTCGAGGCTTAGGACATTCTCTCGCATAATGACCCAGTTCTCGGCAATTGTGACAACGAATGTTGGTTTTGGAATTTTCTGGGGTATTTTGGTTTGATTTAGGTAGAGTGTTTTGATTTGGTTTGGGTGAAGGAAGAAGTGGTTTGTTTCGGTTGGGATTTGTAGAGTTATTTGAGGCGGAAGATGCTTTAGAAATATTAGAGTTAACAGAAGAAGAATTGTTACGACTGAAGTTGCGGGTCCTCGCGAGTTGTTTTTCCACGGCTTTTGCTTTGGCTTGAGCTTCAGCTACGTTGTGGAAAGTGTGAACCACAAGCACATCTTGAATTGGAATTCGAAGGCCGTGCAAATATCGTGCAACTCTCAAATCTTCAGTCTCATTGAGTTGATTTCGTGCTTCAAGTTTATAGAATTCAAGAGTGTATTCCTCCACACTTCTTGTGCCTTGAGTGAGAGATTGAAGTTGTTGGAAAAGTGTTTGTCTATAGTTGAGTGGCAGAAACTCACGATTCATTTCACGCTTTAAATCAAGCCAAAAGTTGAGAGGAGGAAGGCCATCAAGATAGCGGCGATACTTGAATGATTGCCACCATGTTTCCTCCTATCTCTTAGTCTTATAGTCACCAGTGATACCTGCTTGTCAGGAGGAACTTCCTTGAGTTCGAATACTTCTTCAACTTTGCTCGTCCAGTCCAAATACTCTTCGGGATCTAGGCTTCCTGAGTAATCTGGAATTTCGATTCGTATGCCGCCGTCCCATCGGTCACGGTTTGGAGGTTGAGGGTTTTGGTTGAATGGTGGGTTATTATTGTTTTGTGGATTTCGTATATTGTTTTGATTGTTGGTGGGGGCAAGGCGTTCAACTAGAGTGATGAGTACTTGCATGGTTTCGATATGGTTTTGTTGCATACGTTCAAGAACAGCGAGAAGGTTAGGATCGACCATGAAGATAATTGATGGAGATTTCACAAGCGAGAAGTCGTGATGTCGAACCTCGCTCTGATACCACTTGACGCAAGTCGGTCCCACTACGGTATTGCCCGTTAAGCTCACGTATTGGTTTAGTAGCAATAGAGACAAGAAAGAACTTTAAGAAGATAAGAGAGAAGAGAAAACACTCAAACAATTTTTCTATTGATCAAATTCTATCTTACAAAGATGATATTTGACTTCTTATATAGCCTTACAATTAAATATCAATATTAATACTATCATTTAAAACTAATTAAAACAATCTAGAAAACAACAAACTTTGACTCCTTAAAATACTAAATATTAACTCTAAACATAAATTATCCTAGAAGACCACACCATTCTCCTAGATTTCCACCAGGACTTAACTACAAATTCATGCATCAAATAGTTAAGTTCTCAAAATGAATAATTATTCCATTAATTGTCTTGAAGTTGTCATCTTCATCCAAATCCGATTCACACTCAAAAATGTGCATTGCATTAGATGGGCAGTGGGTTCATGACAAACAATAGATTATTCATTAAATTTAATGATATTAAATCTAACTAATTATGGAGTTAGAATGCAAATTATAAATCTAACATCCTTTGATGTAAAATCATAGGAGAAGATTTTTTTAATTTACAATTATACTGCCACAGAATGATGTTGTCTTTGTATGAGAGGTTATGAATTTAAAATCTGAATGAAAGGTTTTAAAAATAATTATAAAATTTAAGAATTTGATTCTCATCTTTCGGATGAAAATGATCAGAAAAAGAAAAAGTAAGAGAGACTGCCTCTTATTTCTAGATCCGAAAACGAGATTAGTGAAAACCGTGACTTGGTTTAGCTTGATGAAATTTGAACACATCTCTGTGTCACGTACTCACAAGACTCATGTTGCATTAAGAAATTTGAGACCTTAGACTCTCATTTATCTTATATAAAAAAAGCTGATATTGGAACTTCAACTTTCAGTTTTTTTTAGTATTGCATTTGAGTATGTTTTGAATGCAAGCTTTAATTACTTGGTAAAAACATTTTATTTTTTTAGGCCGGTACCAAACAGTTCGTACCAATTTGTAAGAATATATTAATTATTTGTGATGAAACAGGTGGAACTGTTCCAATTTTATTTTTTAAAAAAAAAGAAGAAAAAAAAAAAAGAACCGTCAGTCCGTCACCTGGCTCTTGTACTTGAATAGTACCACCTTTTAATACTTGTCAGAGGTTGCATTTGGGCAATCCACAAAGCGACCAAATTAAGCTTCCCAACATTAAATAGCTTTACTGACTTGTTCATGCCAAATAAATGATACAAAATAGCCGGTTTTTTTGGAATAACAAAAGCTAGGATTACAATGATGAAAGATGATAATTGTATTCATTCACTTAATCAATCAAGTCTGAATGCTAAAATCAAGCTGAATAATCACGTCAGAAGACTTATATTAATAAAATAATTAAACTGATTTACATAATTCAGTCTTACGATCGCTGTCATTTCAGATACAGATGAATATCGATTCCCTTCCTTATTTTAATTAATTAGCAGGCAAACAATTCACTTACAAATTTCAAACTGTAAAAAGAACAAGTTTTTTTTTCAGGAAAAATGAATAAGAACTTCAACAGTACACGAGTAATAAATGATTAAATGCAGATGTAATATGAACCTGACTCCTGACACTGGTATGTGCTGAGTGAATAGGTCGCGCTCTTTAGTACCAGGCACACTCACTTCGCCATGCTGATGCTTCATCAATTCCTTCCATTGTTTTTTATTGTTTTTTTTTCTCACTGTGATCTTCTCAGTTCCTCTACTCTCTCCTCCCTGCTGAATGTCTCTTCAGTCTCATCAACTACCCATCCGTACATCTCCATGTAAGGATTAACCAGGTTTTTTGGAGGGTAGTTTTTGATACAATCCTCCCAAGCACCTTCATCTCCCAAATCCCTATTCACCTCCCACATGCAACTGTTGCATTTGAATCCGGTACCGAATGTAATCATCAGCACTCTATCCCCCTTTTTGAGTATCTTCTTGGCCTCCATGTAATTCAATACGTACCATATGCTACATGATGATGTGTTTCCCCACCGGTGTAATGCCATACTGGCCGGTTCAGTATGGTATGGACTTAACTGCAATCCACGTCCGACTGCATCGATCACCGCAGGCCCACCTGTGTGCACGCAGAAGTGATCAATACCAGTTTTGAAATTTATTTGCGCCATGGCCAAGTTCCCTTTCCCTTCTGGTTTTACGATCTGCTGCTTTATGGTACGGTAAACATAAAGTGCAAGTTCGCGGTATGGTAGAATTCTTGGAATGAGGCGTTGGAAATTTTCTGAGAAGGCACGCACAGCGGCTTTTGGGAGGCTCTTCCCGAGATGCATCCCAGTAAATCCAGCATCGTCTTCCATTTGCATGGCGCAATTGTATGCATTGTCATTTGCTCCAATGTGTGTTCGGATTAGACATTTCAGCCTCATCTTTGCCCGGGACCGCATTGCTGGATCATTCGTCATTAGCATTACAGAGCCTCCTGTTCGGAAAAGGACATTGCTGAGCATCATTGATCTGTCTTTGCCGGCGTACCAATTAGGGCTTAACGACTCCGAGCTTAGAAGCAGGGCTAGGGTTTTCTTTCCGGATTTAAAAGAATTTCTTACTAAATCAACAGATATCAAGCTTGCGCTACACCCCATGCCCGATAGATTGTAAGATTTCACATCCTCCCGCATTTTGTATCGCTGCATGATTCTTGCTGCCAGTGACGGAGCAGGGGAGAAACCTGAGATGTTGATCACCAACAGATCCACATCACGTGGTGAAATATTGTTTTTTCTGAATAAATCATTGACTGAGGTGTCAAAAAACTCGTCCATTTCTTGAATTGCATCATCAAATGTCGGTGATGTTTCACGTCCTTCTATGATATTTCTCGGGCCGTAGGTTTCAACCCCCATGCCCGAGTTGATGATCACCTTTAACAAATATTTGTACTCAGATAAGCCGAGTAATGGGTTGCGCTCTATGATCTCACCGGCCATTTTTCGGTTGGCCTGCCGGTCACGCGGTGGCTTGAAGCACACATAGTCAATCAAGTAGCAGTTTGTGGTGCGCTGCTGGGAGTATAATTTCCAGAAAAGAAAGATTGAGCAAAGGAGAAGTAGCACTATGAGGATTGCTAAAACTTCCATTTTGAGGTGTGGAAGAGCTTTTGTATTTTTAGTAAACTTCTTTGTTTTTGCTTTTGTCCCCCGTTTAATTCTATGAAATTGGGGTGAAAGGGCCACGGGTCTTGTTACTTGTATGTATATATATATATGGTAATGGAGAGGTCATAGGTCTCTTTATGCTGTCTAAGCCAGCGATGATTCGATGAACTTGTGAACGCATAGAATCCCAAAACTCTTCTCAAATCTTAACTGTTTTTTTTTATAACTTTTCATTTTCAATAATATTTTTATTTTTTTGTTTTAATTATTTTCTCTTCTAACTTTTAATTTTCAGTAATATTTCTATTTTTAAAATTTTTATATTTAGCGATTAGATATCACACCTTAGTAACTAAGTATGGACACTTTTATAAGTGAATTTCATACTCATATGTACAAATATAAAAAATCATATCAGTATTTCATATTTTTCAAAGAAAAAATTGGATACGTATGATGTAGTGTCATTAAAAATGAATTTTAGTCCACTCAAGATTTTTATATGTGTTATTCATACTAAAAATAAAATATATTCATATCTTGTGTACGTATTAAAAAATTAAGAGTTTATTTTTAGAATTTTCATAGGAGGACAGAAAGCACGTGCCTTTAATATATAATGAAAAAGGAGAAAATGGAAATTTCTAAAAAACAATGCTATGTGTCTCCCAAATATGAGTGAGGCATGGCTTCTTTACAATCTATTGACTTCCAAGTTTGGTGGAGGAAAAAATATTGAGTAGGAAAGTACGTGTATATTGTGAATATATTTTAAAATTTTGATTAAATTGCAATCTTTAATTAGTTAGTTATAACATTACTACATTAATGCAATATTTTAAGCACAATGCTTTTCAGTTACACAGATACAACCAAACTAGCATTTCTATGAAATTATTTTGGTCAAATTATTATTTTTTAATTTACAAGATTTTGTTGGAAAATTTACGTCTCAAATTCTGAAAATTTATCAATTAAATTAGTGAAAATAAATTAAGTAATTGTCCCATATTTTGCTAGCGAATCAAGACAACTATTTTTTTACCTACATGAATAATTAATTTAGATGAGAACGATTCCAGCTTGCGGCATAGAGGTTAATATAGTCTATTTCAACAATAATAGCAACATTATAATTTCTTTTAATATGTACTCATAGGAAAATTTACATTATTAATGGAACAACTGATTGGAATATATTCGAACTTTCTATCTGGGTAATTGGAAATTAATCCCTTTAGCTCAATGTCAAGGTTCTAAAAACTAAAAAGTAATTATGACGGCAATGTGGTAAGATTCTAAAAAATGCTATAATCAATAATGAAGCTATCATGCATAGTACTTTTATAATGTATTATAGAAATTAAATAAGTAACAAGTAAAAATGCATATAAAAATTGATTAAATATTCAAATTAGAATTACAATAATAATATGAGGGTACCAGCAGTTCAAAATTAGTATTGCAAAATATAAACGATGCTAGTTAATTTCGTGTTAATATTTAGAACCAATTGTCACTGTATAGCATACTTTGACCATATACTTTTTCTAGCTAGATCCCCCCCACAACAGAGCAAAATACTCTATTTAAAGTCTTGTTAAATTTAATTTTTGTAAGGTTGAATTTTGAAAATTCTTTATTTTACCCCACCCCACCCACTCCGAACGCCCCGCGCGGTCCACGACAACTTAATTATAGTTTGGGAATGTTATTGATTGCCGAATTCACATCTAATTGTAAATTATATATTATTATGACTAGCAAAAAAAACTGCTTTTTATGCGAAATTCTTTTATTTTCAAAATTATTTTTATGTATATAAAAATTATATATTTTACTTGATATGATTTATATATATTAATAATAAAGATTCTTAAATTTATAAATAAATTTAATTTATTTTTTATAAAATATAATTTATCAAATATAATAATTTTTAAAATAAATTTATAGATAATTTGTTTTCTTTACAAAAAACATAAAATTAAAAATAGTTGATTATAAATTTACTTGATGGATAATTTTTTTATAGATCTCTCATTAATATTAATGCATTATAAATATAAAAAAATAAAAAGAAAAAAAAATGATATTGACTAAAATCTGAATCATTACAACAACAACTAAGCCTTTAATCCCAAATAAATTGTGATAGGATAGAAATGATCCGTACCTTTTAATTAGAAGCACTTCGGTCATTAAGAAAAAACTAAAATACTGAACATTTATGAACAAATTATGTATATAGGCTCTGTATAATATAGTATTAATACAATATAGATAAAGAAATAGTAAGAATTTTGGCTTATTTGAAAAATAGTAAGTTAAATGGCTTATTACGAAAATAAAGTAATACTTTAATATTAAATTTCAAATCGTAAATTAGGATTGAGGTAAGATCTTAGTCAAAAGAGTACTAATAATATTGCGTGGAAAAGTTGTATTGTTTAAGGTTATTATTATACATACAAGAACAAAATGGTATTTTATATATTAAGACTCAAGGAAATGATAAACGAAACAAGATCGACTAAAATAAAATTGTAAAAAAATATTGTTACCATCATAAAAGATTTCCTTTATTGCAAGTTGAGATTCTTCTTAATTTATTTGGCGATTTCATTCATCTAATTTACTTTTATGATTATTTATAATGTACATTCAACATCTATAGTATATATGTTCTTTCTGATCTACTACAAGCATGCAAAAGCTTATTTGAAAATATTATGTAATTTATAAAATTAAAATTGCAGATTATTATCTGCTATATAATTTACTTTATGATTATTTCTAATGTACAGTACATTCAACATCTATAGTATATATGTTATTTATTTGATTAAATAAAAATAAACTGGCATTTTGGCGTGCTCCAAACAATTTTAATTAGTATTGTCAGTTTGTCAGCGTTGAGAACAAAATTTTACGTATAACGATGCAGAGGTAAGTAAGGATGTCAAGCACAACGTGATAGGTAAAAGCAGTGTTGTAAAAGACGGCAGTTAATGCTAATTAGTCGGTAAATTGATCGTAATGGATAGTTAAATCATTATGTATTATAATTGATTGATTATTATTTTAGGCTATTTATTATTATGCATTTAAATTATGAGAAGGGATTCAATTACCATTTTTTTTGTGCCCATGGTGCTTATTTATTTATTTATATATAAATTTAAAAATGTGAACCGTTAGATGTATTCTATATCATCTCAATTGTATGTATATGAAAAATAAAATTTTAACTTTATTTGAATAGCCATCAAGTAACGTGTCTAAATTGTAAAATTTGGTCCGTTGATTTTATTAACGCTTGATGCCTATATAAATAATATCGAAATGATATAATTTTTTGTATACATATATAAGATGATATTTACAAAATATTCCTTCAATTAGTTTTATTATTTAAGAATTTAAATAATAGTTATTTGATATTTAATTTTAATGGCACCGATGTGGCACCAAAATGGTGGTAATTGGATCCCTTCTCTTAAATTATATATAAGTTAGAAATTTCGTATAAAATTAGATCCAACAAATTTAATTAGATATCAATGTTTTACTTAATTAGACATTTATAAAATTATAATATTTTTAAAAATGATAAAAAAGAATGAATTCAGATATTTAATTTCCATTTATTATTTCTACAATAGAATCAATACACAAAATATGTTAAAGCATATAAATAACTTATTTTTGTTTGAATAAATAATATTTCATAATTAAATTATATGAATGACAAATTATCCGTAAAAATCTAACTAGTCGGTCGTATAATAATTAGTACTTAACGGTACCCATCCGTCTATAGAATGTACATTCTGTTTTTTTATTGCAGTGGGCAAAAGAAATTGAACGACTGGACGTGTTGTTCGTACTGAAATTTAGATGGAAATTTGTTTTCTTGTACAAGTTGTATGTCCTTGTGATGCCTGTACTTCATAATTACATGCAGAGTAACCTTGCAGTGGTCCAGAAGAACTATTTAATTTCAGTACAGATAGTAGTGTAGTACTATACCTCGTAATTAATGTTTTTATAAATGACATTGAATCTTTTTCATCCCATTTGTATAGAAATTGGAAATAACGAGATGTTTAAAACTAATCGGAGAAACAGTATTTTTAAACTAAGAGCTTCCATGGTTAATACTAATGCCACTAAAATATTCCTTGTGCAGCTGATTCTTTTAATAATAAGTTTTAGCAACCTAGAACAGAATATAAGTGATATTAATATAAATTTTGAAAGAAAAGTATATTTATTGCACTAATCATCATACATAGTAAGTTAGTAACATAATTATTCCAGCCTAAATTTTATTGATTCAACAAATCATATATGCAGCCCATTAACCGAAAATGGCCCATTAATCAGTTTGACAGCACTTTTTTTTGGGATAAGAAACACTTAATTATCTGCACACTGTAAATTTTTTTGTGCAGCATGTACATCTATCCATAATCATTTTTTTAATTTCTAAGATTATTGATGCAGTGTGTGTTTTCCCTCTTTATCTTTCATACGTACTCATATTGAACATATTACGTTTTCAATTCCAATTTAATTGCATATATATGACCCAGATCCTGATTGTTACAGCGTGCGCCATTGTATGTATGTATATATATGTGTACGTGTGTGTGTGTATAGATATATGCATACATACATATACACATATATTGGTAAAATGTTTATTGCTGTATTGCTCACGGTCACGTAACTTTTGCTGCTGCATGCGACCAAAATTCAGAGCATGGCCTATGTGAGTGCCACAAACTGTGTGTGGCAGTGGCATATTGATGTTGAATCATGGATCTATATATAGATATATATATATATATATTGTGCTTCCAGTAGCACTTCACCAAAACGTTACTAATCTAAATTTTAATTTAAGTAGCTCAATAAAATTTTTATATCATAATCTTGTACAATATTAATTTTTATCGCGTTTGGAGTTAGTTTACTATGCTTAATGATTTTTAGAAAGTAAACATTTTTAATATATAAATTTTATTATTTTAGAGCTATCTTTTAAAAATCATTAAGTATAGTAAACTAATTTCAAACATGATAAAAAATAATATTCTATAAGATTATGATATAAAATTTTATTGAGATACTTAAATTAAAATTTGGACTGATAGCGTTTCGGCCAAAGTGCTATCGAAAGCACAATAGACTATCTCTCTCTCTCTCTCTCTCTCTATATATATATATAGTTATGCTACAGTTAGTCGCGAAGTACAAAATATTTTTGTACTTTGCGTCTTATCTCTCATTTACGAATTTAAAACACCGATCCGACCGTTAAAAGTGTTTTCTATATTGAAATATGTTTGGAGACCAAATTTTATATTTTTTAAAATTTTTTTCTATTTTTTTAGGGGATGAAAATGCATTGAGTTTATGATTTTTAATAAGAATAATTTTTTAATCCTCAAAAAATAGATAAAATTTCTAAAAAATATAAAATTTAATTGATTAAAGAGCTTATTATCCACGGTTGATTATTGGAACGCACTGATTTTCTTTTGTTGGTTTCTTGCTCTTGAATTTAAAAGAAATTAAACTTATGCATCTTGCCCATACAACTTGTAAATATTTCGGAATGAATGCATAGATTAAACGGATTTTCAATTTATTTCTAGATTATTTACAAATTATATACGAATTTTATGAATTTCGCAAATTATTCCTAAATATGCTCATTTATTCTTTATTTTATTTTATTTCTTAAAACTTGAGAAATTTAATATATTCATAACAAAATAAACTGTTTTGAACTTCAGAAATTATTCTTGCACAAGTTTTGCATTCCCCTGACAAGAAAATGATTCCAAATTTTTTTTTGAGATGAACAAAAACAACCGTAGCTCAGAATCTCCTTGAAGAAATCAAAGATGCAATGGCGTTGGTTGAATTTGAATGCGTAACAGGAGAAGATAGAAAAAACGGTCTGATTATAAGACTGGATGCATTTTACTTGTCGAACAATAAATTAACATGAGAATTTTGTTGAGTATGATAACTAATATATTTCTCAGCTTAGGATGCCATAAATTCGACATGTAACAATAGTTTAAAAACTTTGATCCTTTTTTATGTTCTAATTAGATACTTAAAACTATTACTTGAATGTAAGAAACTAAGAATTATGCCCTATCTGCATGCAAAGTTACCCAAAAAAATATATACATGCATCCAACTTTTATGTGCATCTAGTATTTTTTTTTTGATCGAAAAGATGAAGGTCTGTGCCTTCAAATTTTATTAATCTGTGAAGTTAAATTGATCACAAGCGTGTGAGTTTTGTATTACAGATTAGTTAATAAAAATAGAATTGAAATAAAGTGAGAGAAATGATACATAAAGGAAAGTGGAATAACGATCTAACTGTTGTTATCCTTGATCATTGTTGCCGAATCAATTTTCATATTCAAGTAATATCTCCCTCACTATCGTCATAGGCGCCTTGTTTTGTTCTTGGAATATCCTTGTACATCTCTCCCTCCAGATGACAAACCAAGTAATAATTTTCATTCTCTTCCAATGGTTATTATGGCTTGTGTCCAAGATAAAGTGATACCAACCGGCTCTATACGCAGTAGAAACGGGTCTATGTGTTTGCTTCATATCATGTATGTAACACCGTATTTCTTTGACATATTGACACCCGGTGAATAGATGAGAAATTATTTCTTACGCTTTGCACACATATGACAGATATTTGCCGCTTCCATCCTCTCCTTTGTAAGTTATCAACAGTGAGTATTGCATTTCGCAGCATTAACCAGATAAATGTGAGGACTCTGGGTGGTGCTCTCAGCATCCAAAGATTTGATAGTGAATTGCTGATGTTTGGGAAATTTTGTATAAATCGGTAATAAGCACTGGCTGAAAATTGGGGAGTACGGATCCATCTTACTTCATATGCCCTATTGTGTAGGTGGACACCCGTTAAGCTTGTTGTGAGTTGAGCTGCCTGTTGTTGTATTTCAATAGAGTTTGTGTGAAACAATAATGCCCACTGTCCCTGTTGGTACACCTCTGCCACCGTGCAGTCTCGCTGTTTTGATTGACTGTATAACGTTGGATACAGCTGTTGATTGGGCATTGTAGCCAGCAATCTTCCCAGAAGAGTGTCTTTGTTCCATTGCCAACCCGAAATTCAATAGAACAGTGAAAAGAAGTTTTAATTTTAGCCACACTTCTCCAGAATAATGAGGCATGCTTATTCTCCCAAGGTCTATATGTTTCATCCTCTATGAGAGTTACCTCTTTCCACCATCTATCTTGGTTGAACCATTGCCACATCCATTTGGCTAGAAGTGATTGATTCATTATGTGCAAATCCCTGATACCCAATCCCCCATTTTGCTTACTCATAGTCACTATACCCCAGTTTACCAGACACATCGGTTTCTTATCATCGCTTTTGTGTCCGTGCCACAGAAATCTTCTTCTGATGTTATCAATTACCTTGATCACCCATTTAGGTAGCAAATATAGGGACATGAAATACACCGTCTTTGCCGAAAGTATCGCATTAACCAATATTCCCCTACCTGCTAAGGATAGGTATTCCGCTTGCCATCCTGGTAGTGTATCTTGTATGCCATCAATCAACTATTTAAAATATTGTCTCGGTATTCGTTTATCAGATAATGGCAGCCCTAAGTACTTGAGAGAGAATGTACCAGATTTGCACTAAATTAAGGCCGCTAATTATTGTACTTGAGGAGATGTCATCGACGTCACTAGCAATTCGACTTGTGCATGTTGATCTTCAGCCCTGATATGTTACCAAAGGTGTCCAATAGAATTTTTAAAAGATTGAGTTGGTGCGCAGTGGGTTGAACAAATATTAATGTGTCATCGGCATAGAGCAAGCAGCTTCGATAGCCTATGTAAATAGATTTAAGGATACGATGTTCATTGAGGCTTTGTATCCATAGGGCAAGTACATCCATGGCAATATTAAATAAATATGGCGATAAAGGTTCACCTTATCTCACTCATCTCTTGAGAGTTATGCGTCTTCCTGCCACTGAATTTAGAATGACTTGCGAGTGCCCTTGTAGTACCAATTTCTGGATCCATGTAATCCATATCTCAGAGAATCCTCTTGCTTCTAGACACTTCTTGATGAATACCCAGTTCAGTGAATCGAATGCTTTATAGATGTCCGCTTTGAATAGTGCAATCTGTTTGGACTGTTTGGTTGCAGCGTAACTATTTCCTACGCATAATAAAACCCTTCCAAGATATGCCGGCCTTTGAGAAAACCTGTTTGTGTAGGTTGTAATAGCCCTGCCATGTGAGGCTATAAACGTGCCGCCAAAATTTTGGAGAGGATTCTCTGTATCGCGTTTATGACACTAATAGGCCTGTAATCTCGAGGATAAGTAACATTTTTCTTTTTTGGTATCATAACTATGTAAGACCCATTTAGCGGCTGTAATGTCTGATCCGGCTGAGTTAGAACCGAGTTGTATGTTGCTAGCAAATCTGGTACAATGATTTGCCGGAATGCCTTGTAGAATTCCCTTGTGAAACCATCCGGGCCTGGTGCCTTGTGAGACGGCCAATCGTCAATGACTTAGTTTATCTCCTGAGACGTAATGACAGTTGTGAGACCTGTTATCGGAGAGATAGTTCCGTACAACTGTTGTAAGTTATACATTGTTTGTGCTTGCTCATCTGTGCCAATTAATTCTCTGAAGTAATTAAACAATATGTGTGCTTTTTGACGATGATTAGAGTGATTCTGCCCATATTGCTGTAGCACTTGAATGTAGTTCTGCCTCTTCTATACCGACGCTACCCGATGGAAATACGAGGTGTTCTTATCACCCTCTTTGACCCACTGTCTGTTTGCTCTTTGTCGCCAAATAGTTTTCTTTATTCCTGAAATTTCCTCATATCGGGTCTTGATAAGTTGTTTGGTCAGCTGCTCTAGCGGCGTAATTGTTCTCTGTTCCGCTTATTTTTCAATCCATTATATTATGATTTTGCATACTTCTTCTTGTTTGTTGATATCACCCATTCTGCCCTTTCTCCAAATTGTGATGGTTTGTCTTAAGTCAATTAGTTTTTGTCCCAGCTGGTGGGGGTTCTCTGCCATTGGTTTTTGTTCCCAAATTGTTTGAACCAACGATCTAAAGTCTTCTAGTTTTAGCTAGTAGTTCTCAAATTTGAATGTGTTTGCCTGCGGGAAGGTTGTAGAGCATTGGCATTCTAATAGGCAATGGTCAGATGCGATATTCGAAAGTGCTTTTTGTGTTACTACAGGAAATATATCATTCCATGAGGGTGAGATGAGAAACCGATCTAATTTTACCATGGCCATTCCATTTGACCATGTATATTTCCTTCCCTGTAGTGGTATGTCCATCATAGATAACTCATCTATTAGATTCTTGAATTCCTATCCCTGGGCCACATGTTTCCATTATTTCTTTCTTGTGATCTTAATATAAGATTGAAGTCCCCGTATATCATCCAGGGTTCGTCATGCATTGGCTTTTGTTCTCTGATTTGTTGTAGGAATTCCGATCTATGAGTACCAGTAGTTGGCCCATACACCCCTGTTATTCTGATCATTTGATCATCCATCATTAATCTGAGGTCTGCCGTGATCACATTTTCTTTTAATATTCTCCCGTCGCATGTAAACATGGATTTCTTCCATGTGAGAATAATTCCTCCCGATGTCCCATTTGCCAATAAACAAATTCCTTTGTCATATCTCCTGCTAAAAATCTATCTATAGATATTTCCCGATACCAGGGATAATTTGGTCTCTTGCGGACAAACGATGTCCGGGTTTTTTCCGATTTGATAAAATTTCTGATCGAGGACCTTTTGGATTTTTCATTTAGCCCTCTGACATTCCACGTAATAATTTTGATCTTACGGTTGGTGTTCATTGATTAAGAAGCGTAACTCGGGCATTTACTGATAAGATGTAAGATAAATTGCGCCCCATACAATCGATTTTGTCATACAATTTCCAACAGAATCTAGCCTTGCTTTTTTCCCCTCTCTCAACATCTCCATAAGAGAAAGAAACATAAAAAAACAAAACAAAAGAAAGGAACAAACTGCTTGCATCCTCATCCAAAAATTGCTAGTTTTCCTCCTCTACTCCTCTCCAAACTAACCTAAACCATTCCCTGACCCCACCATACGGAGCGGTACCGTGGCATGGGTCGGTGTGGTTGCTCTTGCTTCCTGTCCTCCAGCCTTCAAGGCCTCCTCTATCATGTGTTGCACCTGGCCGTTGATATCTATCCCTGTGAGTTCGAGTAGGTAGTAGACCTGGGCGGCGTCCAGTGTATTATTTTGCTCTATTGGGTCGAACGGTAGAGTTTACTTGATTGTAAACCGCCCTCCGCGTTGTCTATCTGTGGCCTGGGACAT
This sequence comes from Schoenoplectus tabernaemontani, assembly GCA_037127355.1. Classification (NCBI taxonomy): domain Eukaryota; kingdom Viridiplantae; phylum Streptophyta; class Magnoliopsida; order Poales; family Cyperaceae; genus Schoenoplectus; species Schoenoplectus tabernaemontani. Next base: position 20,650,972 of record CM073748.1, on the reverse strand, counting down.
TTGTTTTTGAGCCCGCTTCATTTGCAGCCTGGTGCTTCTCCTAGTTGGGCTGCAGCAATGGGCTTGGATGTTTTTCGTCCTTTATTTGGCGTCGATAGTTGTCGCTGAGTGTTGCGGTGTACCAAAGCTGGATTGTTCTCCTTGTCTTACTGTTCTGACTCCTTTGATTGTTCTCGTGGTGTGGTGAAATATCTTTTGGTCGTGGTATTCCTGTCTGAGTTGCGTGTCCTCTAACAGAGCTGTCACCCTTGGCATTAATCCATGCGCCATCCCAAGGACTGAAAGTGTGTCCACGATGGGATGTTGGCTTTGATAGGCTGAGATGGTGAGACAAGAAGGGTGACAGTTGAAATGAAATGATTGTTCTGCACCACGAACGAGAATAATCTACCCGTTATAAGATTTGCCCCGATCCGAGTGGTCAGAGATTTAATGGCTTCCTTAGGAAGTTGTGCGACGGTTTTATCTGTGCGTACCACGGTTACCCGTGTGGTAACTGTTGTGTCTGTCCTGATCTCTTGTGGCACCCTCTTTGCCACCCAAACTTGTTGCACTTGGTTTTGTTACGTCTTGCGCTGCCATAGTTGTTTTGGGTGCCCCTGTGACCGATGGCGAGATGGTTCTCCTCTCTCCATGTTCCTCCTTGTTGACAGGGAGGGTGGCGTGTCGTTGCTACCTGCATCCGATGGAGGTCTGTAAGGTGGTGGTGGCTGATAGACTTGTCCTTGTCTTGGTGAGTTAGGAGGTGGAGGTTGTTCATGGACGATGGCTTCCCAACGGTGTATGTGGACATCTATGACTATGGCAAAATCCCCTTCTCGAAATATGATCTGGCGGTGAATGTCTATCGGATGCTCTCCCTGGATGATGACCCGCACCTCCCGGAAGTGGCCAGCATTGACTCCAAATGGCATTATTTGTTGGACAAAGCCGAATCTCTGTACCAATCTAGTAATGTCCGTGCGCGACCATGTTTGAAACGGTGGCACCCTAAGTGTTAGCCATGTTCGAAACTGGGGCGGCATGTACACCATGTTGAACGCCGGCTCCCATGCTTGTACATCAAACTCAGTTCCGTCACTGAGTCTGTAGGGGTTGCATCGAACTGCCTGGTTTCTGTTGAGGGGGCCCGGGAATATTATTATGTAGTTCGCGATGCCGGATTCATAGACTTCATAATCTTGTGGATGCCAGCCTATCCTCCTTGCTAAGGCTGCAGCCACCTGATGTCGTCGCTGTGGTAATGGTGCACCATTACGGAATGTTACCAATCCCGAACGGTGTAGGAACTGTGTGTGTTGATTCAGGTGGTCCCTTCTCTCAAAGTACACTGTCGTAATATCTGGTCTTTCAGCATAAAACAAGTTGTTCGCCATTTGAGAGGGTTTGCTCTGTATGCCTTTGGTTTTTTGGCCGAAATGCGCTTTAGTCTCTTTGTTGATAGCTGGCTTCGTCTCTTTGCATTTATAGTGAGTATGGCCTGATCTTCCACACTTGAAGCATTTAATTCTGTTCTTGCATTGTCTCTTATAATGTCCAGGTAGGAAGCACTTGAAACAGCAGTTGGTTGGTCTACTTTTAGCCGGCTTCTTCTTACGGACTATTATTTGCCAATGTGTTGTTGCCACGGGGGGTTTAATGAATGCACCCTTTCGACCTGAATAGTCAAATTCAATTTGTGTGTTTCCATTTGCATTTATTTTGAGCCGATTCACTATCTCGTTGTAAGTTGCGCCGTTGGCCTTCTTCTTGAGTATTGCATTAATGTCATTGCCTACTGGTAAGTCTTGAATGGGATCTTTTGCTTGCCTTTAGCGATTTCGTGTCTTTTCTTCTTCAATGCAATATCTTTTGCTTTCTCTGTCCATATCTTCTGTGGTGTTGTGTGATGAAATGTCCGATTGTCTCTTTCAATCGGCATTGTAGTTTGAGGAGCTTCAGTAAGGACGACATCCCTGTATGATCGTCGAGCTGCCGCGTGGCGCCCATTATCTTCCTCCTGACGAGAAATCGCCTTCCAGTTCGCCCTTTTTCGTTCATCCCAAAGTGCCATCTCCTAACTTATTTCTTTTTATCGTGAATTTCATCATGTGCATCTAGTATTTAATTACGGTACATCTTAAATGATTAATTACGGTACAACTTTTATGTACCGTATTAATTAATTACGGTACATCTTTTTTAACGATGAAGTTTTAATTAGTGAGTTTATAATTAATGATTAATCAATCTCTAAATTATTTCAAATGTGATATATTTATTCTATCTAAGTCATTACTCATTAGGAACATATATGATTTAGGATTTTTATTTGAGCGTTATTTTTCAAAATGATGTACCATAAGTATTCAATGTCCTTTAAATTTCAAATGTACACTAAGATTAATAAAAAAAAAATATATTATTTGCAAATTCGAAATCTGCAATTGATTTGCAACGCGCCCCAACAAAAACGGCCAACATTTAATGGAAGAACGTGATGGTAGTTATACTCTTAATTACAAACCTTATGAGTTAGCTGTATCATTGGATTACTCAATATATATAAAAGAAACTTCATTAGTCGACATCTTTTTCAATAAATGCTCGGCGTTGCTTTTAATTAGCAGCATTTGGTTCATTTTTCACAGGGCATTAACTAATCGTTTTCCCAATAGAACTTCCTTGAAACAACTAAACCATTTTGATATGATGAGGGTTTAAATACCACAAGATGCCACAAATATAATTTTTAATTTATATTTCAAAATTTAAAACTCAAATTTTAAAATTCAAACTATTTATCTTATTAATCTTTATGGTAGATATATGCTCTTAAAATTTTAAAATTTTTGGAGTTCATTTGATACTAGATCAAATAAGAACAAAATGAACCAAATTCATTCATAAATAATTAGATTCATTCATTTTGGAGGAATATATTGTTGGGTTTTTTAGACCCAAATTCAGCCTTGGCCCATCTTTCATTTTTTGGACTATATTTATTCTCGTGAACACTTCCATCTTAGAGAGAATTGCTGAAAAGTTAGGGTTGCTACAGTAAAATCGTGGCTGGTGACTGCTCCTTCTTGTATGCCTTGAACAAAAGAGAGTGAGAGGAGAGAATAAGGTAAAGATAGAGTGATAGCTTGTTTCTAGTAATTGAAACACTCTTGTAATATCTTGTAATCTCCTTGATTTATAGTAAATTTATTGATCGTTTGCCTCTCAGTGGAGTAGATTTAGCCAAACCACTTTATCTCTTATGTCTTCTTTTGTGTGCTTATTGGACTCGATCTAAACCGTGATAACATCTTTTACTCCATTGTTGATTGATTGATTATATGCATTGGTCGGTTCTATTTTAATTTCTCGGAATCCAATTTATGCACGGATTATCCTCTTTAGGGTTGTAATTATCATGTTTGTGGCTTTTGTTGGGATTCGGAATGCCCAAATCTCATTAATGCTCAAGCTGCGGAAAGACCGTAGAATAAAAATTTTACTTCTACTTAAGTTAGGGATTAAAGTATGTCGGATAATTACCGAGAGATACAGATATTTAATCCTTTACAAAAGACGGTAAAATATTATTTTACTTCTAACTTAAGCTTAGGGTTAAAGTGATATGTCGGATGATTACCGAGAGATACACACCTCTTTAAACATTTATTGATCTACTCCATGATTGATTTCTAAAATATTAATCTACTTAACAATTAAATAGATTAACATAAGATGTTATACCTCGCTTCCAAATTTCAATTATAATGAAAATCGGCTTGTCTCGGAGCACTAAACGTCTGATGCCTCTGTAGGTTATCCACTAGGACTAACCAGAGAGCGGCTTATTTCTTTTGCCAGAAATATCATAAACCGTGATTTCTCGCAAAAACACTATTCACCCGAGAAAAAGACGAAATAGTACTATTCACGACTCACAGTAATTCTGTTTCACAAATGTGCAGAAATACCGCAACTTTCGTAAAAACACTATTCACTGATCCCGTGAATTCAGAAACAACCGTATACCGAGAGAGAGAGAAAGTAGAACTGATTTTGGTGTAATTATCTCTCTCACCCCACCCCTCTATTTATAGCCAAATTTGGGATTATAAATTACCAAAATACCCTTGAGGATGATGTCATGGATGATATCATATATGATGTCATGGATGATGTCATATATGATGTCATGCATGATGTCATCTAAGGTCCAAATTTACAAGTTTGTCATTGGGCTTTTGGCCAAATTACCGAAATACCCTTGGACTTTTGGATTTTGGGCTTTTAATTATTAATTAAGGCTTTAATTATTAATGGGCTTTTGACCCATAATTCAAATCCATAATTAACATTTAAAATCCAAATCAAATATATATAATTGTCATGTATAATTATATTTTTCTCGGTTGTTGTTTCTGCGAATTTATACGACGTGTCCAACACGTTATAAATTCAATTTGATTTTTGCTTCTTATCATCTTTATGACATATATAATTATATCATATATATTTAATTATAACCATCTTATTATTAATTATAAATAATTTATAATTAATCAATAAGATTCTCTGATTAACTCCTATACGGTGTGACCCGACAGGATCCGTGGATCCGTGTTATGTTAGTAAATAGAGTTAAAACCGTTTTAACTTCTATAATCATAGGAGGCATCTGCCAGAATGCACTATGACTATCCAATTACACAGATGATGATGTCTTGTACAATATCATGATCCAAAACTATTTACTTGTGTTTAATTCTTTTGTCTCATAGCTATCAGATCAGTTTCAAGGTAGGTGTGTGTCATCCTTGCAAACTTAATCTTTTCTTGATCGTAAGTAAATTATCAAATATAATTACTCTTATAATTATACTGCTAGTAGATAATCTTACTCTATCAAGGGGCTCAGTGATGCTATAACTCGTATAGAAATACGAGGGACAATAGTACTTTTGGCAAACCATCTCTTCCTCCGCATAAGTTATGTATACCGAAGAGCTACCTTTATAGCCACCTTTTACGGATAACGTTTGGTAGAAATCACACACATACATGTTAGTTTGTAATAATCTTGAAGTCAATAATACGATAAATTTGTTATATAAAGCTTTGTTCATGAATTGGATATTTAAACGATATTTTGTTTCCTTGAGTATTATTGAATTTATGAATCATTAGAGTTCATGGTGGAATTGTGAAACTTCATAATATAGAATATACTCTTAAAAGTCACTAACCAGGTAATTAGCGGGAACACTAATTAGCAGATTATCGAGTTAGTATGTGGATTAAATGATGGTCAAGTTTTACAGACCATAGACAAAGAGTTGTCATTTTAATCACATAGATAGATGTTCACGGAACATCGTATTTGATAGACCCCGAATGAAACATTAAATGGAATTGTGTTCGTGTCATTAATGTTTTCGTTCAGTATTAAATTCTAAAGTATGAGGTATTCATCTTTCCTACATAAGATATGTATGTGTGTGATTTCTACCAAACGTTATCAAGTAAAAGGTGGCTATAAAGGTAGCTCTTCGGTATACATAACTTATGCGGAGGAAGAGATGGTTTGCCAAAAGTACTATTGTCCCTCGTATTTCTATACGAGTTATAGCATCACTGGGCCCCTTGATAGAGTAAGATTATCTGCTAGCAGTATAATTACAAGAGTAATTATATTTGATAATTTACTCAGGATCAAGAAAAGATTAAGTTTGCAAGGATGACACATACTACCTTGAAAGCGATCGATATAGCTATGAGACAAAAGAATTAAACACAAGTAAATAGTTCTTGGATCATGATATTATGCGATACATCATCATCTGTGTAATTGGATGGTCATAGTGCATTACGCGGATGCCTCACTATGATTATAGAAGTTAAAACGGTTTTAACTCTCATTTACCACATAACACGGATCTGTCGGGTCGCACAGTATAGGAGTTAATCGGAGAATCTTATTGATTAATTATAAATTGTTTATAATTAATAATAAGATGGTTATAATTAATTATATATGATATAATTATATTTGTCATAGAGATGACAAAAAGCAAAAATCGATTGAATTTATAACGTGTTGGACACGTCGTATAAATTAATAGAAAACAATAGAAAAATATAATTGTAGATGACAATTATATATATTTGATTTGGATTTTAAATGTTAATTATGGATTTGAATTATGGGCCAAAGCCCATTTATAATTAAAGTCTTAATTAATAATTAAAAGCCTCAAAAAAGCCGAAAAAAAAAACCCAAAAAAAGCCCAAAAATCCATGAAAAGCCCATGACGACCTCCAAGGGTATTTTGGTAATTTGTCCAAAAGCCCAAGGGTATTTCGGTAATTTGTCCAAAAGCCCAATGGCGTTTTGGTAAATTGGATGAACTTTAAGGGTATTTTGGTCTTTTCACATTGAAACCTCCCTACTATTCATGAGGGTATTTTGGTAATTTGCCAATCTCACATTTTCTATAAATAGAGGGGTAGGGTGAGAGAGAAACTTCCACCAAATCGATTCTACTTTCTCTCTCCGGTATACGGTTGTTTCGAATTCACGGGATCGGTGAATAGTGTTTTTACGAAAGTTGCGGTATTTACGCACATTTGTGAAACGAATTCTGCGAGTCGTGAATAGTACTATTTCGTCTTTTTCTCGGGTGAATAGTGTTTTTGCGAAAAACCGCGGTTTGATATTTACGGCAAAAGAAATAAGCGCTCTCTCTGGTTAGTCCTGGTGGATAACCTACGAGGCATCGACGTTTGGTGCTCAGAGACAAGCCGATTTTCATTCCAATTAAAATTTGGAAGCGAGGTATAACATCTTATATTAATCTATTTAATTGTTAAGTAGATTAATATTTTAGAAATCAATCATGGAGTAGATCAATAAAGGTTTAAAGAGGTGTGTATCTCTCGGTAATCATCAGACACATCACTTTAACCCTAAGCTTAAGTTAGAAGTAAAATAATATTTTACGTCTTTTGTAAAGGATTAAATGTCGTAACTCTCGGTTATTATCAGACATACTTTAATCCCTAACTTAAGTAAGTAAAATTTTTGTTCTACGGTCTTTCGCGACTTGAGCATTAATGGGATTTGGGCATTCGAATCCTACGATGGTATCGAGCAAAGGCTCTCCCGTGATTGATTTTCTAAAAGGTTATATCTTATGCAAATAAGATGTATATACCCGTATCGGTTTAATTCTTAGATTTGCAGCTTAAAGTCCAAACCAAATAAAATTAGATTTTCTTGGTTCGACTCTGTCGACTAAGAAAGTTAAATTAGATTTAAGCTTTCTTTATACTTTCTTTACGCTTTCTTTTCGAAAACTTTTGATTGTGTTAAAGTATATCTAAGAATGTGATGAAGCAATAAAGTACCTAAGTAAGAAGTTTGTTGATCTCCACACATAAAAGATAAGGTGATGTCAAAGAAAGATGGGAAGTGGATACCTTCGGTATTCTTTCGACATGCCCTTTTACGTGTCACGATAAGCGGCCCAAAAGGAACTTTGTCACGTTACCAAATTACTTTTACGCTTTCGAAGCATGGCAAATGTAACTCTTTTGCTTTTTCGAAAACTTTTGGTTATGAAAAGTATATCTATGAATGTGATGAAGCAATAAAGTACACGAGTAAGAATTTGTTGATCTCCACACCCGAAAGAGATGGTTACGTCAGGAAAGATTGAATTTAAAGTGGTCCTCGTGACCCGATCTTTCTGGGAGCCCTTTTACGTGTCACGATAAGCGGCGAAAAGGAACTTTGTCACGTTATCAAATTACTTTATCGTACCGAAAAATTAAGCTTTTTGAAATCATATAAAATGTTTATATGCTTTTTACGGTATAAATAAAGAACAAAGATGTAGTTGCAAAATAAAGAATTGAGAGCGATAGTTATATATGTGTAGTGATTCACATATATATATACAAAATGTTTGTATGAGCGGGTAAATTAGATTTACTTGCTTTGATATGAAATGTATCTTATCATAGATGCAAAGCTACTTCTATTGGATAGATAGTAGTTATATACGTGATTGATTCATGTATATATACAAAATGTTTGTATGAAATTTGGTAAATTGGATTTACCGCTTTGATAATAAATGAGTAAATTAGATTTATCATTTTAAGGAACAGTGAAAGAATGTTATGTCAAAGAAAAGGCGGAAAAGGAACTTTCAATGGTCTTTACGCGGACGTCTTTTCACGTGTTCATAAATCGTTTAAAGTCGACTTAATAAACGTGACTAATTATAAATGTGTAAATTAGATTTATCATTTTAAGGAACAGTGAAAGAATGTTATGTCAAAGAAAAGGCGGAAAAAGAACTTTCAATGGTCTTTACGGCGGACGTCTTTTCACGTGTTCATAAGTACTTTTTAAAGTCGGCTTAATAAAGCGACTAATTATAAATGTGTAAATTAGATTTATTTTTTTAAGAAACCGTGAAGGAAGGTTGTGTCAAAGAAAGGCGGAAAAGGAACTTTCGGTGGTCTTTACGCGGACATCTTTTACGTGTTCGTAAGTACATTTAAAGTCGGTTTAACAAGCGGCGCTTACGATGTTAAACTTAGAAAAATTAAGTAATATGCCCTACCTACTCTGTCCTCGCATATCATTGTTCATTGGCGGACGTGACCTACTCGGTGGCGTCACCTTTTACCTTTGGTTTTCGAGGGTTATGTCAGACATAACGAATCAAATAGAGTGAGGTTACTTACCGATGATTTCCAAAACAGTTTTGGGCTTGGGGCAAAGTTTCGTTAAAACATATGATGTTTAGCGAAACCAAGAATCACATAGAGATGTGATTAGCAAAGAGTTGCTTACCTAAGATAATTAATAAACGAGTTATTCAACGATAACTTGATTATCGATGAAAATAGGGATCTTGGTCCTAACTACAAACGGGAATAGAACAAATTTGTAGTGGGAGTTTTATTTGAAATAAAATATTACATGAACAAAGCTAAAAATCTTTACATTTTACGTTGTAGCACATGGCTAAAGAAACTCTTACTAATACGTTCCGTGCGCTCATACTAAGACATGAGAAACTCGAGTACGTCCTTAACACACCAATCCTACTACGACTGCGGTAGGTGCACACAAATAAAGTCACCATGTACAACAAGCACAAAGAAGATGAGCTTGATGTACAAAGTTTATTGGTCAAGAAATTTAAGGTGACTAAATCTCTGTTTGAGTCATAAGATGAGCGAGGGCGACTCTCTTGACACTCACATGCTCCGTATGACGAGCGATGTTGAGCGATTGGAGAAGCTTAACGATCCGTTGAGCAAAGAGTTTGTTACGGATGTTATCTGAACTCTCTCCCTCCTAGCTATTCTAATTTCATCGGGAATTATCATATGCTTTGGGAATGGACAAAGCTTGCGGGAGCTCCAGGGATGTTGAGGATCGGCGATGGGGACATGAAGAAGAGTTCTTCTATCCTCGTGATCCAAGAAGGTGCGAGGAAGATTAAAAAGATGAAACGCAAAGCGACTCCCAAAATGGCACATAAGTACAAAGGGAAGATGGTTCCTAATCGAACACTTCCAAGGCAAAAGCTTCTACCTCATTGCTTTTATTGTCAAGGCAATGGTCATTGGAGGAGGAGCGCCTAAGTATACGGAGGATTTGAGGACGGGAAAAGTTCCCAAAGTTTCAACCTCGGGTATTTTCATGATTGAAGTTAACGTTGTTACCTCTATTTATGATTGGGTATTGGATCTTTGGATCATGTGCTCATATTTGTTCAAATATACGAGCACTAAAGAATAGGAGGAAACTACGCAATAAGGAAGTACAACTCAGAGTTGGAAACGGAGCACAAGTTGCAGCCGTAACAGTCGGAAGTATAGAGTTGTATTTGCCTAGCGGGCTTGTAATGGAACTTGAAAATGTATATTTTGTTCCAAGTATTTCTAGAAACATAATTTCAATCTCATGTTTAGAGATGAATGGTTTCTCTTTTGTTATAAAGGATAATAGTTGTTCTATATACAAAGATGAGTTATATTATGGATCTTCTTTTATGATGAATGGTCTTTATATACTAGAAATTGACAAACCCATATTTAACATCAACAAACGACTCAAAACATCTCATGAAAGTATGACTTTCATGTGGCATTATCGTCTTGGTCATATAAATGAGAAACGCATCAAAAAGTTACATGAAGTTGGACTTCTTGGTAATTTTAATATTGAAACAATAAACACATGCGAATCTTGTTTACGTGGAAAAATGACCAAAGCACCTTTCTCTAAGAAGGGCGAAAGGACAAGTGACTTATTAGCCCTTATACACACGGATGTATGCGGACCATGAGTACTTGTACAAGAAACGGTGATCGCTACTTTATCACGTTCTTGATGATTACGGTAGATATGGTTATGTCTACTTGATGAGACATAAGTCGAATCCTTTGAAAAGTTCAAGGAATTCAAGGCGAAGTAGAAAATCAAGCGAATAAAAGTATTAAGGCCTTACGGTCGGGCCGTGGAGCGCGAACTTAAGTTATGAGTTTACAATGTACTTAAAAGAATGTGGGATAGTCTCACAACTCACACCTCCGGGAACGCATGCAATGGAACGGTGTTTACGAGAGGAGGAATCGAACTCTGTTAGACATGGTTCGTTCCATGATGAGTAATACCACACTCCCAAAAATGTTTTGGGGGCACGCACTAGAAAGCTATTTGCACTAACAATAAATAGGGTTCCATCCAAGTCGGTAGAAAAGACTCCATATGAGTTATGGTTTGGTAAGGTACCAAATATGTCTTATCTTAAAATTTGGGGTTGCGAAGTATTTGTCAAACGTCAGACTTCGACAAACTTGGACCCAAAGTGACAAATGTTTTTCGTAGGGTATCTAAGGAAACGAAAGGATATTACTTCTATTATCGGTCAGAGAACAAGATAATTGTTGCTCGTCATGGTATATTTTTGGAGAAAGAGTTTCTCACAAAAGGAAGTAGTGGGAGTAATGTAATACTTGAAGAAATTCAAGATGCATCACACAATACAATATACGATGCGATCGAGATAAACCCACCACTTGATTCTTCGGCTAATGAGCATTTGGAAGAACGAAATCCACAAATAGTTGTGGAAGAAGTTCTAGTCCGAGCTCATCTACTTCAACGCAAGTTGAAATAGAACTAAATCAGCATCTTGATGTGGATGAAGTTCGAAACGACACGAAGAACAAGTGCTACGAAGGTCACATAGGACGGTCAGTGCACACGAAAGGTACATGGGAGCGCATGAAATCTCGGCATTTGATCTTGAAGATCCTCGACTATGCGGAAGCGATGGATAGACCGACTACGATAAATGGTGGAGGCCATGAGATCAGAAATACAATCCATGTATGACAACACGGTTTGGAACACAGGTTGCACCACTGTTGGGGTAAAACCCATAGCTAACAAGTGGATTTTTAAAAGAAAAATAGACATGGATGGTAATATGATTTTTTACAAAGCACGGCTAGTAGCGAAAGGTTTAAACAAATTCTCGGCGTAGATTATGATGAAACTTTTTCGCCGTAGCTATGTTTAAGTCAATTCGGATGCTCTAGCAATAGCGCATTTCATGATTATGAAATATGGCGGATGGATGTGAAAACGCCTTCCTAAATGGAAATTTGGAAGAGGACGTGTATATGATACGACCCACGGGTTTTGAGGATCCAAAAAATCTTTGGAAAGATATGCAAGCTTCTCAAATCCATTTATGGATTAAAGCAAGCATCACGGAGTTGGAATCTTCGATTTCATGAAGAAGTCAAAAAGTTTGACTTCATCAAATGCGAAGAAGAACCTTGTGTATACGGGAAAACTAGTGGGAGTGCCATCGCTTTTTAATCCTCTATGTGGATGATATACTCTTAATGGGAAATGATATTCCCTATATTGCAATCGACCAAATCTTCATTAAAGAAAGTGTTCTCGATGAAGGATTTGGGCGAGGTATTTATCTATATACTAGGCATAAAGATCTATAGAGATAGATCTAAGAGACTTATTGGATTAAGTCAAAGCACGTACATTGATAAAGTCTTGAATCGGTTCGGTATGCGAAATTCTAAGAAAGGATTTACGCGATGAATCATGGTGCACGGCTTAGCAAGACTCGGTGTCCTTTGACAAGCGATGAGCAAAGCATAATGAGTAGAGTGCCATATGCTTCGGCTATTGGCTCTATCATGTACGCCATGTTGTGCGCTCGCCACGATGTCTCGTACGCTTTGAGTGTGACGAGTAGATATCGAGCTAATCCGAGCATGGAGCAACTGGAATCTTTGCAAAGAATATCCTTAAGTACTTGAGAAGAACTAAGGATATGTTTCTCGTCTACGGTGGTGACTCGGAACTCGTGGTGAGTGGTTACACGAGATGCAAGTTTCCAAAGCGGCCGAGATGATTCAAGGTCGCGATCAGTTACGTGTTCATACTCAACGGCGGTCTTTGTGGTGGAAGAGTTCAAGCAAGAGACCACGACGGACTCGAACGAAAGCGAGTACATAGCGCCTCAGAGCGGCTAAAGAAGGTTTACGGATCAAGAAATTCCTTAGTGAACTAGGAGTGGTTCCCGGTGTTCGGGGCCACAGTAGACCTCTATTGTGACAACAATGGAGCTATAGCTCGAGCCAGGAGGCAGAGATCACACTCCGGATCCAAGCATGTCTGCGACGTTATCACCTCATACGAGAAATCATAAATAGAGCGACGTAAAGATTTGTAAAATTGACACGGTTGGCAACACAGGTGATCCACTTACGAAACCTCACCTCGAAGCCAAGCACCGATTGCACACATCTTCTATGGGTTTGAGACACATAGGAGATTGGGCGTGAGATTATCTTTTAAATGCGAGAGATTTATAGATTTGTATAAGGCATGGCTCGATATGATTGACTCTCCAGCTTAAGTGGGAGATTGTTAGTTTGTAATAATCTTGAAGTCAATAATACGATAAATTTGTTATATAAAGCTTTGTTCATGAATTGGATATTTAAACGATATTTTGTTTCCTTGAGTATTATTGAATTTATGAATCATTCGAGTTCATGGCTGGAATTGTGAAACTTCATAATATAGAATATACTCTTAAAAGTCACTAACCAAGGTAATTAGCGGGAACACTAATTAACCGTTATCGAGTTAGTATGTGGATTAAATGATGGTCAAGTTTTACGGACCATAGACAAAGAGTTGTCATTTTAATCACATAGATAGATGTTCACGGAACATCGTATTTGATAGACCCGAATGAAACATTAAATGGAATTGTGTTCGTGTCATTAATGTTTTCGTTCGGTATTAAATTCTAAAGTATGAGGTATTCATCTTTCCTACATAAGATATGTATGTGTGTGATTTCTACCAAACGTTATCAGTAAAGGTGGCTATAAAGGTAGCTCTTGGTATACATAACTTATGCGGAGGAAGAGATGGTTTGCCAAAAGTACTATTGTCCCTCGTATTTCTATACGAGTTATAGCATCATTTGGGCCCCTTGATAGAGTAAGATTATCGCTAGCGGTATAATTACAAGAGTAATTATATTTGATAATTTACTCGGGATCAAGAAAAGATTAAGTTTGCAAGGATGACACATACACTACCTTGAAACGATCGATAGCTATGAGACAAAAGAATTAAACACAAGTAAATAGTTCTTGGATCATGATATTATACGCAGTACATCATCATCTGTGTAATTGGATGGTCATAGTGCATTACGCGGATGCCTCACTATGATTATAGAAGTTAAAACGGTTTTAACTCTATTTACCAACATAACACGGATCTGTCGGGTCACCGTATAGGAGTTAATCGGAGAATCTTATTGATTAATTATAAATTGTTTATAATTAATAATAAGATGGTTATAATTAATTATATATGATATAATTATATTTGTCATAGAGATGACAAGAAGCAAAAATCGATTGAATTTATAACGTGTTGGACACGTCGTATAAATTCGCCGAAACAAACAAATGAGAAAAATATAATTGTAGATGACAATTATATATATTTGATTTGGATTTTAAATGTTAATTATGGATTTGAATTATGGGCCAAAGCCCATTTATAATTAAAGTCTTAATTAATAATTAAAAGCCGAAAAAGCGAAAAAAAGCCCAAAAAAAAAACCCAAAATCAAAAAAGCCCAAAAGGCCCATGAAAAGCCCATGACGACCTCGAGGGTATTTTGGTAATTTGTCCAAAAGCCCAAGGGTATTTCGGTAATTTGTCCAAAAAGCCCAATGGCGTTTTGGTAAATTGGATGAACTTTAAGGGTATTTTGGTCTTTTCACATTGAAACCTCCTACTTATTCATGAGGGTATTTTGGTAATTTGCCATCTCACATTTTCTATAAATAGAGGGGTAGGGTGAGAGAGAAACTTCCACCAAATCGGTTCTACTTTCTCTCTCCGGTATACGGTTGTTTCGAAATTCACGGGATCGGTGAATAGTGTTTTTACGAAAGTTGCGGTATTTACGCACATTTGTGAAACGAAATTCTGCGAGTCGTGAATAGTACTATTTCGTCTTTTCTCGGGTGAATAGTGTTTTTGCGAAAAACCGCGGTTTACTGATATTTACGCAAAAGAAATAAACCGCTCTCTGGTTAGTCCTGGTGGATAACCTACAGAGGCATCAGACGTTTGGTGCTCCGAGACAAGCCGATTTTCATTCCAATTAAAATTTGGAAGCGAGGTATAACATCTTATATTAATCTATTTAATTGTTAAGTAGATTAATATTTTAGAAATCAATCATGGAGTAGATCAATAAAGGTTTAAAGAGGTGTGTATCTCTCGGTAATCATCAGACACATCACTTTAACCCTAAGCTTAAGTTAGAAGTAAAATAATATTTTACCGTCTTTTGTAAAGGATTAAATGTACGTAACTCTCGGTTATTATCAGACATACTTTAATCCCTAACTTAAGTAAAGTAAAATTTTTGTTCTACGGTCTTTCCATGACTTGAGCATTAATGGGATTTGGGCATTCCGAATCCTCGAAAACTTTTGGTTATGAAAAGTATATCTATGAATGTGATGAAGCAATAAAGTACCCGAGTAAGAGTTTGATCTCCACACCCGAAAGAGATGGTTCTGTCTAGGAAAGATTGAATTTAAAGTGGTCCTCGTGACCCCGATCTTTCCCCGGGAGCCCCTTTTACGTGTCCTGATAACTGGCCGAAAAGGAACTTTGTCACGTTATCAAATTACTTTATCGTACCAGAAGGAATTAACTGTTTTGAAATCATATAAAATGTTTATATGCTTTTTACGGTATAAATAAAGAACAAAGATGTAGTTGCAAAATAAAGAATTGAGAATCGATAGTTATATATGTGATCGATTCACATATATATATACAAAATGTTTGTATGAGCAGTAAATTAGATTTACTCGCTTTGATATGAAATGTATCTTATCATAGATGCAAAGCTACTTCTATTGGATAAATAGTAGTTATATACGTGATCGATTCATGTATATATACAAAATGTTTGTATGAGCCGGTAAATTGATTTACCGCTTTGATAATAAATGAGTAAATTAGATTTATCATTTTAAGGAACCGTGAAAGAATGTTATGTCAAAGAAAGACTGGAAAAGGAACTTTCAATGGTCTTTCTACGCGTACGTCTTTTCACGTGTTCATAAGTCCGTTTAAAGTCAGCTTAATAAACTGACTAATTATAAATGTGTAAATTAGATTTATCATTTTAAGGAACCGTGAAAGAATGTTATGTCAAAGAAAGACTGGAAAAAGAACTTTCAATGGTCTTTCTGGCAGACGTCTTTTCACGTGTTCATAAGTCTGTTTAAAGTCAGCTTAATAAACTGACTAATTATAAATGTGTAAATTAGATTTATTATTTTTAAGAAACCGTGAAGGAAGGTTGTGTCAAAGAAAGATTGGAAAAGGAACTTTCAGTGGTCTTTCTGGCAGACATCTTTTACGTGTTCGTAAGTTCATTTTAAAGTCGGTTTAACAAACCGATCGCTTACGATGTTAAACCCGAAAAATTAAGTAATATGCCCTACCTACTCGTCCTCGCATATCATTGTTCATTGCGTACGTGACCTACTCGAGTAGGCGTCACCTTTTACCTTTGGTTTTCGAGGGTTATGTCCGACATAACGAATCAAATAGAGTGAGGTTACTTACCAATGATTTCCAAAACAGTTTTGGGCTTGGGGCAAAGTTTCGTTAAAACATATGATGTTTAGCGAAACCAAGAATCACATAGAGATGTGATTAGCAAAGAGTTGCTTACCTAAGATAATTAATAAACAAGTTATTCAACGATAACTTGATTATCAATGAAAATAGGGATCTTGGTCCTAACTACAAACGGGAATAGAACAAATTTGTAGTGGGAGTTTTATTTGAAATAAAATATTACATGAACAAAGCTAAAAATCTTTACATTTTACGTTGTAGCACATGGCTAAAGAAACTCTTACTAATACGTTCCGTGCGCTCATACTAAGACATGAGAAACTCGAGTACGTCCTTAACACACCAATCCCTACACAGCCTGCAGTAGGCTGCACAGCAAATAAAGTCACCATGTACAACAAGCACAAAGAAGATGAGCTTGATGTACAAAGTTTATTGGTCAAGAAATTTAAGGTGACTAAATCTCTGCTGAGTCATAAGATGACTGAGGGCAGCTCTCTTGACACTCACATGCTCCGTATGACGAGCGATGTTGAGCGATTGGAGAAGCTTAACGATCCGTTGAGCAAAGAGTTTGTTACGGATGTTATCCCGAACTCTCTCCTCCTAGCTATTCTAATTTCATCAGAATTATCATATGCTCGGGAATGGACAAGAGCTTGCAGGAGCTCCAAGGGATGTTGAGGATCGCTGATGGGGACATGAAGAAGAGTTCTTCTATCCTCGTGATCCAAGAAGGTGCGAGGAAGATTAAAAAGATGAAACGCAAAGCGACTCCTAAAATGGCACATAAGTACAAAGGGAAGATGGTTCCTAATCAGAACACTTCCAAGGCAAAAGCTTCTACCTCTGACTGCTTTTATTGTCAAGGCAATGGTCATTGGAGGAGGAACTGCCTAAGTATCTGGAGGATTTGAGGACGGGAAAAGTTCCCAAAGTTTCAACCTCAGGTATTTTCATGATTGAAGTTAACGTTGTTACCTCTATTTATGATTGGGTATTGGATACTGGATCATGTGCTCATATTTGTTCAAATATACAGGCACTAAAGAATAGGAGGAAACTACGCAATAAGGAAGTACAACTCCGAGTTGGAAACGAGCACAAGTTGCATGTAACTGTAATAACGGTCGGAAGTATAGAGTTGTATTTGCCTAGCGGGCTTGTAATGGAACTTGAAAATGTATATTTTGTTCCAAGTATTTCTAGAAACATAATTTCAATCTCATGTTTAGAGATGAATGGTTTCTCTTTTGTTATAAAGGATAATAGTTGTTCTATATACAAAGATGAGTTATATTATGGATCTTCTTTTATGATGAATGGTCTTTATATACTAGAAATTGACAAACCCATATTTAACATCAACAAACGACTCAAAACATCTCATGAAAGTATGACTTTCATGTGGCATTGTCGTCTTGGTCATATAAATGAGAAACGCATCAAAAAGTTACATGAAGTTGGACTTCTTGGTAATTTTAATATTGAAACAATAAACACATGCGAATCTTGTTTACGTGGAAAAATGACCAAAGCACCTTTCTCTAAGAAGGGCGAAAGGACAAGTGACTTATTAGCCCTTATACACACAGATGTATGCGGACCAATGAGTACTTGTACAAGAAACGGTGATCGCTACTTTATCACGTTTACTGATGATTACAGTAGATATGGTTATGTCTACTTGATGAGATATAAGTCGAATCCTTTGAAAAGTTCAAGGAATTCAAGGCGAAGTAGAAAATCAATCGAATAAAAGTATTAAAGCCTTACGGTCGGGCCGTGGAGGCGAATACTTAAGTTATGAGTTTACAATGTACTTAAAAGAATGTGGGATAGTCTCACAACTCACACCTCCGGAACGCCGCAATGGAACGGTGTTTCGAGAGGAGGAATCGAACTCGTTAGACATGGTTCGTTCCATGATGAGTAATACCACACTCCCAAGAATGTTTTGGGGGCACGCACTAGAAACTATTTGCACTAACAATAAATAGGGTTCCATCCAAGTCAGTAGAAAAGACTCCATATGAGTTATGGTTTGGTAAGGTACCAAATATGTCTTATCTTAAAATTTGGGGTTGCGAAGTATTTGTCAAACGTCCGACTTCTGACAAACTTGGACCCAAAGCTGACAAATGTTTTTTCGTAGGGTATCCTAAGGAAACGAAAGGATATTACTTCTATTATCAGTCCGAGAACAAGATAATTGTTGCTCGTCATGGTATATTTTTGGAGAAAGAGTTTCTCACAAAAGGAAGTAGTGGGAGTAATGTAATACTTGAAGAAATTCAAGATGCATCACACAATACAATATCTGATGCTGATCAGATAAACCCACCACTTGATTCTTCGGCTAATGAGCATTTGGAAGAACGAAATCCACAAATAGTTGTGGAAGAAGTTCTAGTCCCCGAGCTCATCTACTTCAACGCAAGTTGAAATAGAACTAAATCCGCATACGATGTGGATGAAGTTCGACGACACGAAGAACAAGTGCTACGAAGGTCACATAGGACGGTCCGTGCACCTGAAAGGTACATGGGACTGCATGAAGTCTCAGCATTTGATGCTTTGAAGATCCTCGACTTATGCGGAAGCGATGGATAGACCCGACTACGATAAATGGCTGGAGGCCATGAGATCCGAAATACAATCCATGTATGACAACACGGTTTGGAACCTGGTTGCACCACCCGTTGGGGTAAAACCCATAGCTAACAAGTGGATTTTTAAAAGAAAAATAGACATGGATGGTAATATGATTTGTTTACAAAGCACGGCTAGTAGCGAAAGGTTTCAAACAAATTCTCGGCGTAGATTATGATGAAACTTTTTCGCCGTAGCTATGTTTAAGTCAATTCGGATGCTCCTAGCAATAGCGCATTTCATGATTATGAAATATGGCGGATGGATGTGAAAACCGCCTTCCTAAATGGAAATTTGGAAGAGGACGTGTATATGATACGGCCCACGGGTTTTGAGGATCCAAAAATCTTTGGAAAGATATGCAAGCTTCTCGAATCCATTTATGGATTAAAGCAAGCATCACGGAGTTGGAATCTTCGATTTCATGAAGAAGTCAAAAAGTTTGACTTCATCAAATGCGAAGAAGAACCTTGTGTATACGGGAAAACTAGTGGGAGTGCCATCGCTTTTTAATCCTCTATGTGGATGATATACTCTTAATGGGAAATGATATTCCCCTATTGCAATCGACCAAATCTTCATTAAAGAAAGTGTTCTCAATGAAGGATTTGGGCGAAATTTGTCTATATACTAGGCATAAAGATCTATAGAGATAGATCTAAGAGACTTATTGGATTAAGTCAAAGCACATACATTGATAAAGTCTTGAATCGGTTCGGTATGCGAGAATTCTAAGAAAGGATTTCGCGATGAATCATGGTGCACAGCTTAGCAAGACTCAGTGTCCTTTGACAACTGATGAGCAAAGCATAATGAGTAGAGTGCCATATGCTTCAGCTATTGGCTCTATCATGTACGCCATGTTGTGCACTCGCCCTGATGTCTCGTACGCTTTGAGTGTGACGAGTAGATATCGAGCTAATCCGAGCATGGAGCAACGGAATGCTTTGCAAAGAATATCCTTAAGTACTTGAGAAGAACTAAGGATATGTTTCTCGTCTACGGTGGTGACTCGGAACTCGTGGTGAGTGGTTACACGAGATGCAAGTTTCCAAACCGACCGAGATGATTCAAGGTCACGATCTGGTTACGTGTTCATACTCAACGGCGGTCTTTGTGGTGGAAGAGTTCCAAGCAAGAGACCACGACGGACTCAACCACCGAAGCCGAGTACATAGCCGCCTCCGAGGCGGTAAAGAAGGTTTCGGATCAAGAAATTCCTTAGTGAACTAGGAGTGGTTCCCGGTGTTCGGGGCCACAGTAGACCTCTATTGTGACAACAATGGAGCTATAGCTCGAGCCAAGGAAGAGATCACACTCCGGATCCAAACATGTCCTGCGACGTTATCACCTCATACGAGAAATCATAAATAGAGGCGACGTAAAGATTTGTAAAATTGACACAGTTGGCAACACAACTGATCCACTTACGAAACCTCTACCTCAAGCCAAGCACCAGTTGCACACATCTTCTATGGGTTTGAGACACATAGGAGATTGGCTGTGAGATTATCTTTTAAATCTGAGAGATTTATAGATTTGTATAAGACATGGCTCAATATGATTGACTCCAAGCTTAAGTGGGAGATTGTTAGTTTGTAATAATCTTGAAGTCAATAATACGATAAATTTGTTATATAAAGCTTTGTTCATGAATTGGATATTTAAACGATATTTTGTTTCCTTGAGTATTATTGAATTTATGAATCATTCCGAGTTCATGACTGGAATTGTGAAACTTCATAATATAGAATATACTCTTAAAAGTCACTAACCAAGGTAATTAGCAGGAACACTAATTAACCGTTATCAGGTTAGTATGTGGATTAAATGATGGTCAAGTTTTACAGACCATAGACAAAGAGTTGTCATTTTAATCACATAGATAGATGTTCACGGAACATCGTATTTGATAGACCCCGAATGAAACATTAAATGGAATTGTGTTCGTGTCATTAATGTTTTCGTTCAGTATTAAATTCTAAAGTATGAGGTATTCATCTTTCCTACATAAGATATGTATGTGTGTGATTTCTACCAAACGTTATCCGTAAAAGGTGGCTATAAAGGTAGCTCTTCGGTATACATAACTTATGCGGAGGAAGAGATGGTTTGCCAAAAGTACTATTGTCCCTCGTATTTCTATACGAGTTATAGCATCACTGGGCCCCTTGATAGAGTAAGATTATCTCGCTAGCGAAGATAATTACAAGAGTAATTATATTTGATAATTTACTCGGGATCAAGAAAAGATTAAGTTTGCAAGGATGACACATACCTACCTTGAAACGATCTGATAAATGCTATGAGACAAAAGAATTAAACACAAGTAAATAGTTTACCTTGGATCATGATATTGTACAAGACATCATCATCTGTGTAATTGGATGGTCATAGTGCATTCTCGCACGGATGCCTCCTATGATTATAGAAGTTAAAACGGTTTTAACTCTATTTACCAACATAACACGGATCTGTCGGTCACACCGTATAGGAGTTAATCGGAGAATCTTATTGATTAATTATAAATTGTTTATAATTAATAATAAGATGGTTATAATTAATTATATATGATATAATTATATTTGTCATAGAGATGACAAGAAGCAAAAATCGATTGAATTTATAACGTGTTGGACACGTCGTATAAATTAATAAAACAACAATAGAAAAATATAATTGTAGATGACAATTATATATATTTGATTTGGATTTTAAATGTTAATTATGGATTTGAATTATGGGCCAAAGCCCATTTATAATTAAAGTCTTAATTAATAATTAAAAGCCTAAAATCCGAAAAGCCCAAAAAAGCCCAAAATCCGAAAAGCCCAAAAAGGCCCATGAAAAGCCCATTACGACCTCCAAGGGTATTTTGGTAATTTGTCCAAAAGCCCAAGGGTATTTCGGTAATTTGTCCAAAAGCCCAATGGCGTTTTGGTAAATTAGATGAACTTTAAGGGTATTTTGGTCTTTTCACATCGAAACCTCCCTACTATTCATGAGGGTATTTTGGTAATTTGCCAATCTCACATTTTCTATAAATAGAGGGGTAGGGTGAGAGAGAAACTACCACCAAATCGCTTCTACTTTCTCTCTCCGGTATACGGTTGTTTCGAGAATTCACGGGATCGGTGAATAGTGTTTTTACGAAAGTTGCGGTATTTACGCACATTTGTGAAACGAATTCTGCGAGTCGTGAATAGTACTATTTCGTCTTTTTCTCGGGTGAATAGTGTTTTTGCGAAAAACCGCGCGGTTTACGTATTTCGGCAAAAGAAATAAGCGCTCTCTGTTAGTCCCGTGGATAACCTACGAGAGGCATCGACGTTTGGTGCTCCGAGACAAGCCGATTTTCATTCCAATTAAAATTTGGAAGCGAAGTATAACATCTTATATTAATCTATTTAATTGTTAAGTAGATTAATATTTTAGAAATCAATCATGGAGTAGATCAATAAAGGTTTAAAGAGGTGTGTATCTCTCGGTAATCATCCGACACATCACTTTAACCCTAAGCTTAAGTTAGAAGTAAAATAATATTTTACCGTCTTTTATAAAGGATTAAATGTCTCGTAACTCTCGGTTATTATCCGACATACTTTAATCCCTAACTTAAGTAGAAGTAAAATTTTTGTTCTACTGTCTTTCCGTGACTTGAGCATTCTATGTGATTAAAATGACAACTGTGGGTGTGTCAGCCACTACTAACATAGTGGTATCGTGTTCAATTACGGGTTAGTGACTGATATATTCGATGGTGTAATGATTCATGGAAACAAAATATCGTTTAAATATCCAATTCATGAACAAAGCTTTATATAACAAATTTATCGTAACAAGAACAAACTGACAAACCCCATTGTACTACCATCTCTGTGGTTCGGAATCGAGAAATTTGATGGGAAAAGAACATGAAAACTTTACATCTGTTTGACAAAATTTGATGGCTTTACATTGTGACAAGGCTTGGTCCGTGATGCCCTTGTGCTTCAGGGTTTAAATGATGCCTTGAGTAGTACCAAACCAATAGAAATGAATGATGACAAGTGAAAAATATTGTGTTGTAAAGCCCTTGGTACAATCTGATTTTGTTTGTCTAATGAAATCAAGGCTCCTTTCATGGCCAAAACATGTCCAAATGAGTTATGGATGAAACTGAAGGCGTGTATTTATCCGAGCCCTTGGAAAGTCGGACTGCTTTGAAGAAGCGGTTGTACTAGCTTAGGATGGAGGAGGGTATGGATTTGAGAGTTCACCTTGGTGCGTTTAACACTTTGGTGCGAGATATGTTCAATACGGGTAGGAAAGATCGAGGAAAATGATTAAGATTGTTTGTTCATGGCTTACCAAATTTGTATGATCCGATTACGATGTCTTTATTAGGGAAGAAGAGTGACCTAACCATGTCGGAGGTTATTGTCGTACTTTTGGATTCTGAGTCCTTAAGACAGCGTAAGGAGGATGTGTTAGGATCCTCTAGCGTGCTTGTGACTGCATCGGATTGGCGGCGACAGAAAAGGTCGAGTCCCGGTACATACCATAAGTGCGGCAAGCCCGATCACTTTCGACGAGATTGTCCCTAGAGATAACTGGACCGTCCACCTACCCTTGGAGCCGGTCGCACGACGTCGGTTTCGATTGATGATGATGGTGATGTCATTGTATGTGTGAGTTAGGAGGATGTATATGAGTCTGTTGGTGACGGGACGAGCAGCGGTAGCGGTGGCGCCGATAGTAGCTGGGTGTTAGACTCTGGGAGCACATAGGGGTTTGCAAACGGTCGGTTCACTTCAAACCGAAATAATTATATGCATCCAATTTTTTTTTTCAAATTATGAACAAAACCAAACTTTTAAAAATATCAACTGAATAAACCGAAAATCAAATAAACTGAAATTTTTTTGGTTTATTCGGTTAAACCGAAATTATATTATTTAAAGAGAAATAAAAATATCAACAATTATTAAAATTGATAGAAAAAATAAATAGTTTAAAAGATAAAAGAAATAACTAAATAAAACTTATAGAAAATAAATATATTCAGATTATTTTTTATATAATCCTTATTTATATCAAGAAAAATAAAATTATTTGATAATTTTGGACTATTCGGTTTATTCGATTTATCTGATTTAGAAAAATCAAAACCGAACTAAAGAATAAAAACCGAATTAGTTAAAATTTTCAACCGAACTGAAATTTTTAAACCAAAAAATCGAACCAATTAGTCCAAAATTTATTGGTTCGGTTCAAAACCAATTAAACCGATCCGTTTGCACACCCGTAGGAGCACATTCCATGTTGTCCTCGGAGGGATTTGTTTAATTCCTTTCGAGAGGTGTTCGGTGAGACCGTGACTTTGGCTGATGGATCGACCTTATCGGTTGTCAGAGTTGATGCGGTTAGGTTCCGTATGTACTTGGTGTACGGAGGAGTCTTATGTCACTCAGTGAATTAGATTCACGCGGGTATGAGTTACGGATTCACGATGGGTTCATGGAGGTACTTAGTGGTGACTTAGTTATCATTCGGGGTACTAGACGCGATGATCTTTATGAGATGGTCGATACGGTGGAGTCTGCATCCATTGTCGTATATGATGTGATGACATTACTGGTTACAGTGGTGCTGCGACGGTTGAGACATGTCACATGACGATGAGTGTCATTGCACAGTTGCCTGGACAGAGGATAGCTGGAGGCGGCAGACTTAGCAGACTAGAGTTTCGTGGACGTCTTGGGACCGATGGAGGTAGGCGTGGACATACGATGGATGATGATGCATGGGGCATTGGATCTGTGCGGCCACGGACCGTGGACTCAAGTATGATATGGTGAGTCTCTGGACTGAGGCTCGGGGAGGCAAATGAGATATCGACAAACAACTATTAGGGCTATGACAATTGTCATGGAATGAGTTGCTGATTTGAGTCTACGATGGAGATTGTTGGGTTTTTTAGGCCCAAATTCAGACTTGGCCTATCTTCCAACTCTTGAATTCTATTTATTCCTTGAACCCTTTCCTCTTAGAGAGAGCTGCTAAAAAATATATGGTTACTACAGTAAAATCGTGGTTGGTGGTTGCTCCCTTCTTGTATACCTTGAACAAAAGAGAGTGAGAGGAGAGAATAGAAAAGAGAGAATGAGGAAGATAAAGATAGAGTGATTGTTTGTTTTAGTAATTAAAATACTCTTATAATATCTTATAATCTCCTTGATTTATAGTAAGTTTGTTGGTTGTTTGCCTTCTGGTGGAGTAGGCTCGGCCAAACCACTTTATCTCTTATGTCTTCTCTTGTGTGCTTGTTGGACTCGATCTAAACCATAATAACATCTTTTACTCCATTGTTGGTTGGTTGATTGTATGCATTGGTCGATTCTATTTTCAATTTCTCGGGATCCAAGTTATGTGTGGGATTATCTTCTTTAGAGTTGTAATTATCCTGTTTGTGACCGTTGAGGTTGTTATGGTAGTTGACACTTATAATTGAAGTTCAATTCAATTGTCCTCCTATTTACTTATATGGTTCTACGCATAGTAGTTGATATTGTATGATATGAGATACATATCGCACGATTCGATGATATAGATCATATTTGTGTATCAATGCGCAGTGAACCGCGGCAACTGTAGCGATACGTGTATAGTATTGAATCGTAAGTACTTCTGAGTTGCAATCTGAGCCACCGGGAGTAGCCATTTCCCTCGTTTACGAGACCTTTCCGTGCGCTGAGAGACCCCTAGATAAACTCTTCGCTGAGTCAACTCCTTTGAGAGTTGGATAAATAAAGCTTCTACTATCAGACATTTTAACACCGATCTATACATCGATCAGAGGTGACAACAATACATGTTGATTTAATTTCATGCAATTAATTAATTACAAACCAACCTGGATCTCCAATCATGCATCAAAATAGTACTGACACTTTCAGAAATAAAAAGTCGTCACCAAGGATTTCCGTCGTGTCGCCTCGATTAATGAAGTGATTAATTAGGGGTGTTAATTACTGATCTAATCCGATTTGAATCCGTCCTGATTAATTACATTTAGGGTGTCAATGGATCGGATATGAATTTATTTATTTTTTATCTGAATTAGATCGCATCAAGTTCGGATCAACTTGACCTGACCTGATTAATTATATTTTTTGAAATAATTTTATGAGTTAGTACTAATTAATTTTATATATACACTAACTATATACTAATTAAGAATAATTATGAATTAATTAATATTTAATTGCTCAAAATTATATAAAAATAATTAATAATTCATTAATTATTTTACACGGATCGGGTTGGATCAATTCGTGACCCGGTCGGATCGGGATAACCCATAACCCAGTCAGGTTAGATATAGATAAAAAAACAAATTTAAATGGATCGTATTCGAATCGGATCAAAAAATAATAAAATAATATAACCCGACCCGACCTGACCCATCACTCTAGATGTAACACGTGGAAGACGTACTGTGTCACTAAAAGAATTTGAAAGCTGGCGTTCATGTGGTATGTTGTAGTTTTTTTCTTTCAGACAAGTACCTAAAAAATCTATTGATAACCTCTATTAATGCAGTACCGAGTTGGTAATCAGGTTTGGATATATTGGATCGAATTGATTTGATCTTCTGAAATCATATCACGTCGGATTAGATCGAACAATTTGATTTTTATTAAATTGTATGTTTTTTGATCTTAGATCAGCTTAAATTTGAATCAGATCAAATTTGTTTAAATTTTTTAAAATTCAGATCAATTTTAAATTCAAATAGATCTGACAGATTTCTCGAATTGAATTGAATTTTATCAAATCTAATGTCGTATGTGATATGCTGTAGGAGGCATTCTCTTCCTTAAAATTGCTTTTGTTTCACTTCTTCCATACAATTAAAACCATATATGCCTTATGTAGTTCTAGTCTTGTTATATTTAATTTTCTTTCCTTGAAATACGATATAATAAACTAATTACGTATGAAATTGATTAATTATTTTATTGTTTTAAATGGCAGCGAATTTTTTTATATGGAGGTCAAAATTGTAACGTTTTGTTTTATACGGCTTTTTCAATAAAAGTTAAATTCTCAAATTTCATAAATATTCATAAAATATCACCTTTTACATTTTGAATCATGTCTTACATGACTTCACACTAATTAATTTTAATTTCTCTTTGTTTATAAGATAATGATAGTGCATAGCCAAAAATATTTCTTATACTATTAGGTCAAATGCGAATTCACCTTCTTTACCGCAGTATTAATTGTCATTAGCGGGTCACTTATTTGTATGTAATTTTCAAATTACAGTATATTACTATGTCGCTAAAATAAATTGTCTTTTTTTTTTCTAGGAAAGGAATCTAGTGTCGCTAATTTTAGACATTCAATATCACTAACTTACTTTTTAATTTATATTTTAAAGTTTGATTTATAATTTTTAAATTTAATTCATTCTTCTTATTCATTTTTATAATAGATGTATGATTGTAATTTTTTAATTTTTGGAGGTCATTTTATGCTATATTGAATAATAATAAAATAAATACATACAAATTAATCAATCATAGTTAATTAGATTCACTCATATAAAATGACCTCCAAAAACTATGTAATTTTATGAGCATGTTTCTATTGTAAAAATGAGTAATTTCAATGATTTAGATCCATAATTTGAGTATTAAATTTTAAAATAAAAATAAAAAATAAATTAGTAACATCAAATGCCATTAAGTGGCGTCCCGGTCCCTTCTCCTTTTTTTTTCCTTTCGGTTTTACAAATCATAAGAAAAACAGAAACTTATAATAACATGAGAAACAAAAACTTAGAATTAATACATATGTTTCAAGTTTAAGGATAAGATTATAAAAGTTTTGAAGGCTTGATTCTTCAATATTATATATGCTAAACTTTTAAACTTCGTCAACGGTCAACCACGGCCACTGAAGAAACAGTATAACCAAGATAAAAATCACTTCAAATAAGAATAATTAAAATGTAGTAATTTTATTTCAAGGTATCTATTAATATTTTTTCTCCTAGATTTGAGGAAAAAAATAATGAGTTGCGAAATTTTATTTCACTTAAATTAAGAGCAATAAGTAGGGGTGTCAATGGGTTGGTGGTGACATCAAGTCATCATCTATATTTTATTATTTTTCAAATAAGAATAATTAAAATGTAATAATTTTATTTCAAGGTATCTATTAATATTTTTTCCTAGATTCGATGTTAAAAAATCTTAACTCATATCCGACCCATGCCGACCCTGCAAAATAAATAAATATTTATTAATTATTTTTATATTATTTTAAATAATTAAATATTAATTTATTTATAATAAATCTTAATTAGTGTATAATTAGTATATATTTAATATTTAATTAGTATTAAATCATAAAATTACTTTAAAAAATATAATTAATAGGGTCGGATTGGGTTGACATGGGATTGACATTAGAACCCGACCAATTTATTTTCGATCGATCGGATTAACGTCGAGTAAAAAAACCCTTAGTCTCCTGCATATTCCCGAGACTGGCAATTTATTTTGCGGCCTCAGTCCCCAATAAGCAGATGTGCCAATTGACGATGCGATAATCATTAACAAAAATGCGACAAGTTTCAGGAAATGTGGTTTGGTTGATACATATCTTCGTACACAAGTGCAGTGGCCATCATCATAAAAATAAAAAGTATTATAAAATGAACATAAATGCCATCTATATTTCCTTTCATACATTGTCTCTTGAAATTAATTAGAACTAATTTGACGGTGATATGAAAGGAGATTCGCTGTTTCCTTTCATTTTCTTGTTTAACTCCTCGTTCATCCCCTCTAGAGCAAGATCTTAACAATCCTTGAATTTTTGAATCTTTCAAATCTATCCCCATACCTGTATTACTATTTATTGTACGTGAAAAATAATAATCTCACAAATTAATAAAAAAAAAATAGGGGAAAGAAGAGATCAATTATCATCCCCACTTGAGACTGTTTACACACTTGAATTCATCATTCATGTAACATCAATTGTGACATGAAGCGTATTAAATATCAGATAGAGGTTTGAAATGGACCGGACGGTCCAACCCGTCCCGAACCGGACCGTAACCATGGACCGGACAGGACCGGACCGTAGCCGGACCGTGGACCGTCTCGTGCCCTACCACGGTCGGTCCAACGGTGAGTCGGTCCTCCCTTCACCCGAAAATGACCGTGCCGACCCGTGAACCGGACCAACCGGACCATGGACCGTGCGGAACCGTGGACCGGACCGGACCAGACCGGACCCCTCTCCCACCCGTACGGAGTTGAAGAGAGTAGATAGAGACGAAGTGCGACTGAGACTGACAGTGGGGCGACGAGTCACGACGCTGAGGTGGAGTCGTATGGGATCCTTTTTTACCAAGAAATGATAAAATCACTTGGCAACTATCACTGATTTTTTGTTGCACATTTTGAGTTTGATAGTTTGTTGCGAGCTCACTGAGTCAAATATTAGTTTGGAGATCTGCTACAGGGAATTAAGAAATTGAATTGTTTGAAACGTATGGGACTGTATCTCTTTATTTCCATTTTTATTTACGAACCAGAAAAATTCGAGTTACAATATTAAAGTCATCGTCAGCTTAAAATATGTTCGGTGAGCTTAATTAAGTATATATTTAATTAGTTCTGAATTTTAATTTACGATGCTTAACAAAAAAATTAAACAAAATTTTATGAGATATAAAATTCTTTTTTCAAGTTTTCTAAGTATTTTTTAATTGAAAAAAAAAATAATTCTATAAAACTAACAAAATAATCGATATTTATATATAAAGTAGGTCATTTTTTAAAAAATACAAACCTAATACTTAGATAACTTAATAAATAAATAAATAAATCTTACATCCTATAAGATTTTTTGTAAATTATGTTGAGCAACGTAAATTAAAATTTAAAATTGATTTGATATATTTTTTAGTTGAACTTATAGAAGATCTCTATGAGTTTTTTAAGTATCTATTTTAGATTTTCTTTTTAAAAATGATTTAAAGTGTTAATAAAATAATCAATATTTATATATAAAAGTAGGAGAGAACAGGTGCTGCAAGAGACGTTGCATTCATTAATCTACTTGACCCTGTTTACTTGCATATAGTGAATAAAATGTTCTATGAGAATCTTATTAGGTATAACGGGTATCCACATCGTTTTAATATAAAAATTTATTAAGCAATATAAATTAAAATTTTAAGATGATTTATTATAATTTTAAGTTAAACTCACATAAAATCTCTATGAATTTATAGTAAATTTAGTATATACATAGGTTCTTCAGAGTACTCGGTGAGTTTAAATAAATAGTATACTTAATCATTTCTGTAAAATTTCAATTTACTGCTCAATTTTTTTACCCCAAAAATATTGTAGGCACCAACTTATTTATTTTTAAAGTTTTTAAACTTTTGTCAGATTTTTAAAGATAACTGTAAAATATTTAATAATAAATACTTATATATGAAAGTAGATTATTTTAAAAAGATCTAAAACAAATATAAGCTGGTATGGAGGTTAGATAAAAGAAGAAAAAAACTCCTTTAATTTCACAAAAAGGAGGAAATATATTACTGCAGGTTTGTAACGCGATTGCAATGGTTGCATGTAGAGGTTTGAAATGGACCGGACGGTCTAACCCGTCCCGGACCGGAAATATTTTTTTACAATTTTTTTAATTTTTTTAATTTTATTAATACTAGATTTTTAAACAATTAAAAATACTAATTCGAATTAGTTAAAAATTATTATTAAAAAATATGATAAATTATTATTTTTCCCAATTTATAAAAAAAAATTTCGGACCGGACCGTGGACCGTCCCATCCCATCCCGTGGGGGTCCGGCCCCCGGGGGCCAACGGTGGGACGGGTTCGGTTTTTTCGAATTTAAACCACCTAGGACCGGACCGTATGGACCGTGCGGGACCGTGGACCGTGGACCGTACGGGACCGCGGACCGTCCGTCTTCAAAACTCTAATATCAGATGAAACAAGAAGACCCGGAATACAAGAAACTATTTTAATTGCCATGGATCAGTCAATTTATTTGTATTCGTCGAAGAATCAGCTTAGATCCAGGCTCCGGTCACCGAGGATGAGTTTTGCAGGCAGAAATAAAGCATATTAAATTTACATTTAATAAATTTCTTTTTGTTATAAATTATTTCATTTTGTTAAATATATAATGAATTTATTGATAAAAGCATTTTAATTTATAAAGTAAGAAATATTTCTTTTTATATGAAAAAAATTCTTTTTTGCTAAAAGAAAATCAGAAAAATCACTATTTCATATTTTTTTTTTTTGCTAGAACTAGAAGAAAAGAAAAATAAGAAAATCACTCTTTGTTCATCGGTAAATAATTAGTTTGTATAATTATGAATAATAACTATTTATAGCCAGGAAGCAAAGCTAGGTTTCCAAACTGGGCTTGGAAAAAAAAAGATAGACATAATATTTTGAATATTGTAAAAATAATGCTTTAAAATTTTGTTACTAGAAGTATAGTCTTAGAGAGATATTTTTTTAAATATTTTTCAGAATAGGACATATTACTAAAAACTCAAGCATATTTCAACAAATTATTTTAAACTTTAAGCATATTGTTGAATTTTTTTTTTGGGAAGTGGGGTCCGTTGCCCCCACCCCCACCCAAAAGAAAAAAAGAATTGCCAATGGCTGGCTCGGCATATATGGAAGGTTTCGATAGACAAACCTTAATTTTAATTATGATGAGATGCTTAATTACGGATTTACGGTGCATGAATATTGAATCCAAATGTTCATTCAGTAGTGTATATACATCTCACATGGAATTTAATTGAAAATGTCATAATGGAAGTTCACTTATGTATGTCTCCTATCTACCCCTTATATATTATTAATTTCGAAAGCATACTCGTAATAATTTGAAATTATATGGAATATGAATACATGCTCAAATGCATATACAAAATAATAAATAAATTATATCTAATTAACAAATAAATAATAGATAATTAATTGTGAATATATCCATGACAGAATTGAAATACCGACAGGTATTAATTGTCAGTCCAAAATTCAACCGTGAGAGAACAAGACAAACTTTAATTATATGTAGGTTAGTTACGCCGCATGATTTAGCTGGTTAGCTGGTCGAGTGGAACTTAGACAAGACAGCAAAGAAAAGTCTCTTTGACCCGTTTCTTTATTGAGAAATTTCTTTGGTCCAAAACAATTATTGATTTGTCCTTTTCTGTTATCTTTTTCTTTTCTGTTTTTATTTTATTGATGAACTTTTAGATTTTTCATTTTTATGTCTGTTGATTTGTCATTTTTTATTCTAAAAAAAGTGTGTTTATTTAAAATGTTGCATTATGAACTATTTAAGAAGAAGAAGAGTTTTATTTTAAACTTTAATAAATTTAAAATTTAAAGTCTTGTAGCATGCTCAAGAACTAATACGATTCAATAAAAATCAAACATAATAATACTCAACATGATTGATTGCTTGAAAAAAAAAAATTTCTCAAATTTTATTTCTCTTCATATATATATATAGAGAGAGAGAAAGAGAGAGTAAAGCTGGCGTGCTCCTAGGAGCACGGAGCCCCTCCGTAATTCTATCTCAAAAATTATATCAAATGATTTTTAAATTTTGATTTATCACTCTCATTAAATTCTTCATATTAAAATCATATTGGGTACAAAAATTGAGATGTTTTGAGTTTCTTAAGTCGCACTTTTTAATTTTTGAAAATCAACTCTAAAAATAATAATAAAATATTTAATATTTGTATATTATTTTTAAAATTAAAAAAAATGACTTAGAAAATTCAAAACACCCCAAATTTTTGTATCCCATAAGATTTCAATATGAAGAATTTAATGAGAGTGATAAATCAAAATTTGGAGATCATTTGATATATTTTTTGAGCTAAGATTACGGAAGAGTTCCGTACTCCTAGTAGCATAGTAGTTTTACTATATATATATTTACTGAAAGACAATAACACCTGTTTCATTGCTTAAAACATTAAGTTACACCTGACACTTACCAACACAACTAAGGAATATCAAAATCAACCCACTAAGAAAACCCCAAAAAACACTTAGAACTCACACCGACTTCGTGGAGCAACACAACTTATAGCAGCCCTCCACATGTCCTCAACGTGTCTCATATAAAATGCAAACTCTGAACCAATTTATGCTACCAAGTATACCTCACCATGGGAGGCGCAGTTAACCAACAAAACAAAGTACCCACAATCAAGCAACATAAGAGACATAACAAGGCAACAACACAATACAGTACAGAAGCATTCTCAAAATGGTAATTTGCAATATGACCACACTATCACAACTGGCAATTGTCAACAATCGACAGCATCTCAATCAAGTGAGAGTCGACAAAGAGACTAAACTTGCAAAGGAATTAAGTCCAAAAATGCAAGCATCCATATTCCCAGTTTCTTTTTGACATCCTCTTTTAAGCCACCTAGCCAATAATGAATCAAGAAACAAATGAGCAAAATAAGTTTTATAGCAGTAGCACAATTGGATTATTTGAAAATAATTGCATTTCTACACTGGTGCTCATATTTTTTTTCTATGTAACTCAAATGTAAAATAAATAATGACGTCTTTGCGAAGATGTCACTATCAATAACGCGTTACCATTCATATTTTTGAAATTTTAATTTATTCACTCTTATAATTAAAATTAGAATTATTTGAATAATTATTTTAACAATTTGCTGCGAGTCACATGAGTCTTTTCTTCTTTCGTTATTTCTCCTTAAATTCCTTCGGTAGGTCTAGTTAATTAACTGCCACCTACAATTCATGTTAGGAAATAGAAACTCAGAGATAAGAGCAAGTTGAGAAAGAATAAGTGCCCTTATCACTAGGGATAAATTAGTATTTTATTTTTATTTTAGTAGAACTGCAACTTAAGTGCAAACTCCAAACCAATCGCGATCAAACGTGTTGATTACGTTTCAAATTAAGTGTAAATTTGCAATAGAATAATAATATAATGCTTAGACTCTCATTTTTACTCTAAAAAAAGAATAATAATATAGTGGCAAAAGTAATGTCTTTTATATGGAAAGTCGCACAAGGGAAATTTGATTAGAACTTTTTTTTGTATAAACATATAAAATTGGAATGACTTGATTTCCATCTTTTATCTCAAAAAGGTCGGAAAGCAAGTTTACACTTAATAAAAGAAGAAATGAAGGTTGCGTTATATATTGATGGCTAAATACTTCAAATTGAACAATGTAATTATAAATGAGATATTCTGAGTAAAGCTAGAGTGAGCTAATAGAAATGAGTCAATCTTTAGAGATTGAGCCACAAATTACAAAATTTACCTTCATCCCTATTTCATACAATATTAATAGAAAAATGAAACGAGCAAGTAACAATTACATGATTTAAGACCGAAAATCATAACAAGACTCTTTGACAAAAAACAAAAGGAGAGAAGGGAAAAAAAAGAGACGAAATTTTTTTGTGAGACCAAAAACAATAGACGTATTAGGTTTGTGGGCCTAGAATTTTTGAACCTAGAATAAGACTTTTTCATTGTCTTCTGTGCCTCAAACTTAATTATGCCCATAATCATCTATTTCTTGTTATTACTTACAGAACTTGAATCTGGGCCTTAAAGCCCATAAATATTAAAGTTGAACAAATAGATTTTTTTGGGCGCACTTGTGTTCTAGCTCTGTATGATTTTGTGCCCTTTTCTGAATGTATGAAAAAAGCAGTTTGCCATGATAGAGAATTCTAGATTGTTGTTTTATGAGATTATATCATGTTTTGTAATTCATTACTGCCGTACCACATGTCACTAAGGCCTGTGCATGTTCGCAGATTTAGCAACACGTGGATGAAATATTTTATAGCTGAAGGGTGAGTTTGAATCAGTTTTAATATTTGAGGGGATTAATTAATTAAATTAATGTTTAGTTTAAGGATACGAATAAGACTTGGATGCGACCAAATTGATGAGATGTTTTAGTTTGTGCTCTTAAGAAAGGATGTATTTTGTATGATTTTTCTCTCTGTTGTTGTATGTATAGTAACAAGATTCAATAATTATTCATAAATAATTTAATTTTTATTTATAATCAAATATTTCACGAACTAAATATTTATTTAATATATAACATAATTTATTCATCAAAAATAACTTATTTATTAATAAAAAATATGATATAAAATTTAAATGAATTTATATATTATTATATGATTTTTAAATTTTTAACATCTTAATATATACAACAACAACAACAACAAAGTCTTTAATCCCAAATAAATTGCGGTAGACTAGAAATGAAATCCAATCGGAAAATATAAAATCAAAAATCTCAAATATCAATGATAATGATGAGGATGATGAGAGAAAATAATAATAATAATAATAAATAAAAATGATAATGATAATGGTGATGGTGATGACAATGTGATAATAATAATGATGATAATGCTGATAATATGCTAATAATAATAATAATAATAATACAATAAATATCTATCATTAAATCTATTTCTAAATCCTAAATTTTAAATCCTAAAATTCTATTTTTAAAACCTATTTCTAAATTCTAAAACGTAAAATTCTAAAAAATAATTTTTAAACCTCTATTTCTAAAATCTATTTCTAAATTCTAAATCCTAAAATCCTAAAATTTTAAAATTTTAAAAACCCGAAGTCTATAACTCTACAACTAGACTCTAACTCCTAAATCATGGTTCAGGTACAAGAATCGCCATCTTCCAAGTACTCATATCCAAAACAAGCTCTTTTGATATATTTCATTCACTCAAATCTCTTTTTATTGCTTCCTCCTATGTCAGTCTCGGTCGACCACTTTCTATTTTTATATTTTCAGGACGACTTAGAATATCACCGCGTACTGGTGCTTCATGAGGTCTTCGTTGGATATGACCAAACCATCGCAAACGATGTTGGACTAGCTTCTCTTGAATTGATGCTACCCCAAATTTATCCTAAATATCATCTTTTAGTTTTTTTGGGACTTTCTTATCACAGAGAATACCAAATATTTGTCTTCATTTCACCCATCCGGCTCTTATTCTATGAATAACATCTTCATCGATCTCTCTGTCACTCTATAATATCGATCCCAAATACCAAAATATGTCATTTATGGATACTACTCGTTCATCCAAACTAATATCTCCATCATCTGAGTTTTTCGCGCTGAACTGACATTTCATATATTCGGTTTTA
Organism: Schoenoplectus tabernaemontani; assembly: GCA_037127355.1. Classification (NCBI taxonomy): domain Eukaryota; kingdom Viridiplantae; phylum Streptophyta; class Magnoliopsida; order Poales; family Cyperaceae; genus Schoenoplectus; species Schoenoplectus tabernaemontani. The sequence continues at coordinate 20,614,772 of CM073748.1, read as the reverse complement.
GTCCTAAAGTTTAAAATATTTCGATTCTAAAGTTTGTCTCCATAACTCTAGTTTCTGATTGACTCAAATTCTGCTCTCGTCAATCGGCACTACATCATCAGCAAAGAATATACACCAAGAAATATCTCCTTGTATGTCTTTTGTGATCTCATCCATCACTAAGGAGAAAATATATGAATTCAATGCTGACCCTCGATGTAATCATATCTTAATAGGACATGCATCATATTCGTCATCACATGCTATGACACAAGTCACAACATTTTTGTACATATTCTTAATAAGGGTAACGTACTTTGTTGAGACTAGTTTCTTTTCAAGCGCCCATCACATAATATTTTTTGGTATTTTATCATACGCTTTCTCTAGATCATCATTTTAATATATATTTTATTTATATTATATTAAATGAACTATTCTCAAAGTATATCTATATTATTTATGAATCGCAAATTTTTAATTTCACCGAATATTTTCCGAATCACAAATTCATTACGTAGTATCTTCTGAGTTGGAATATTTCTAAACTTGATTACCGGTGGTCTTGTGTGGACCTTTTTTTTGAGGGTTTATTATTATTGCAGTAGTTGGTTTATTGTCATATATACTTTAACAGAACACCAGTGTTTTGATTTCTCCAACCTATGTTACTTGTTATGGTTTCAATGAAACTGATGGTATTTTTGCCACTTTTATTAGAAAAAAAGGATACGAATAAGAAAAAAGATCGTCTCCATTTCCATCCATATCATCGCAGCTGAAAGAATAGAAACATATTTGATATATGAAATGAGAGCGCATTCTCAGTTCTTCACTAGCTTTCTTTTATGTTGTATGTTATTCTTTCAATCAAGACATAGAAAACAACGACAAAACCGTAATCTAAATAACACAAATGAATTGTCCACTGAATTATGACGCTTTCGTTCCATTATATATGTATCTACAAAAAAAATCACATGTTTGAAGACTATCGATCAATTTTGGATTTATTTGATCACATCTAAATAATCAAACTAAAATTTAATTGATTCACATTAAAAATTTTGTCCTCAAGACAAACGAAGATGAGGGACACCACAACCATATATGATGTCAGAGAAGAACGGAGAACTGGTGACTCAGAGAAAAAAACAGTACGTCAAGTTTCAGAAAGTAGGAGAGAGAAATACGAAATAGGCAAAAAAATAAACAAAAAAAAAATTGACGTTTTCTTGATAGTTTTTTTAGGGGCAATTTTATATTTTGTATTTCTTTCAAAAATTTTGAAACAAAATAACCTCCCCTCTAAATTGTTCAACAAAATGCTCTTTTGTATTTTATTTTTCTATTTTTTTCTTTTTCATCTCCATTACTATACTTTATTTATTTTTTTCATTTAGTTTCTTTCATTTAGTCATGATGAGTGATAAAACATTTAATGTTATATGATGAGTGATAAAACAAAAAATTAATTTTATTTAATAAAATTAATTTAACATTTAATGTATATTATTTTATTTACTTAATGATTTAATATATGTTTCAAATGTAATTTTTATATCTGTTATTATTTTACAAGATTTATAAAGAAGAACATTTATTTTATATTACTTTGTTATATTTAGAATAACATTATTATTATTATTTAGATTTCAACACGTGGCATCATATTGGTGAATCAAACGGTGTTACACAAAATATTGAGAAATTATTATTTTGTCCCCATGTTGTCTTGAGGAACTAAACTACTGATATATATCAAACCTCCCTCGAGCGGATGCAGAATTTCGGTCAGGGTGACAATTATCAGATTATAATATTTTATCGGTTTAAATTCATTAACTAATTATATTTTAAATAATAATAATAATAATTTAATATATATTCTTATCTAATAAAAAAACCATCAAAATAATATTTTTTTACATATTAAAAATAACAATAAAAGAAAACTCAAAGTGATAAATAATTAAGTTGATGATGAAAGTGATAAATATTCTTTATATAATTATTTTATTATGCATGATATTAAATATTTTTTCTCAATAAACATAATCAAACAATCCAGGGAAGCAAAAAGAATAAATTACGGAAAAACACTATTTTCCAAAATCCAAGGGATAGCTGCCCCTGGATTATACTGGATCCGCCCCCGATCATACTCCTTTTTTGTTGGGTTTCTGACTTTATGCGAAGAGAAAGATTGGCGCTTGTAGGTATGGAACATAATTTGCTGCTTTTCGGGGAAGCGAACAGATTCTGTTCTTGAAATTTAATGGTCGAAAAATATTAAAGATAAATTATATAAAATTTTAAAGAATATAAAATCAATTTGTATTATCAGACCTCGAAGAATAGAGTTCTGCTCGCGCCTCAGAAGAATAACAAATTTCATCGCTAGAGGTATCGCTGAAACATCTCTGCTTATCAGCTTATAAGTTCCTCTAGGTTGGATGAATGCGGATGCGGGTGCGGGTGCGGATGCGGATGCGGATGCAGGTGATATACTGGATATGATCAGATACTCCGATACAGTTATTTTAAATAAATAAATATAGATGAGACAATATGTATAATTTATATTTAAATAGTTACAAGTTGGAAGTGGAGTGACAATCATATATTTAATTATATTCTCATATCATGAATTCAAATGGTGCTGCTGCTGTGGTCGATTGGGTTAGTTTGGTCCGAACCCCTATCCCAAAAATATTTTTTTAAGGAATTTTCTTTGGTATGTAGTGAAACTTGAAGATTAATTGCTCGTATGATCCTATCTCATGGGGATTTGTATGCGGAGCAACTGGCGTACTGGAATATCTTACTGATATTAGTTGGAGGAATTGGATGCAATTAATGCAACATCTCTCAAAGTTCGGAGTCGGTATCTATAGGGGCAGATGTATATGTGGGCAAGTGTCTGAAATTTTTTTTTAAAAGTACAATATTAATAAAAAAATTTGAAAAATTGTAAAATTATAATTTTCTTTCTAATTGTGTCTGGACTTAAAATTAATTTTAGACTAAAAATATGTGGTTTTAACTCGTAGAAATGTTAAAACTGCAATAGCACCCAACATTCTAAAATACTTTCCCTTCATTATTTATTGAGCTAAAGGGCTTAGCCCCTGAGAACGTGAAATGTTATTGTGAAATTTCGGCCCAATATCAAGCGGTGGTTAACTAAAATAGTCTCAAAGATAATATAAATTCAATATCCACATACATAAATTTTGAACTAAACTTTCATCTCTCTCAAAAAAAAAAAAAAACTTCTCTTCTCTGTAGTCATGGATCAGTCCACTGAACAATTTCCTTCCCATCTCTCCATGCTCTCTGCTTCACACTAAAATAGACCCAAGTCAGATCAGTGCATAATGCATTATGCGTTTATTTAAGAAATAAATATTTCAAAAGAGACTTGCAGGTGAATACAGAGACGCGTGTCACAAATGTGCGTTAGTGTTGTAAAAAAATCCGGATGGATCAGACCCGATTTGTTGAATCCATGGTCGCGACCCGATTCGTGATTCAACCCGTCAAACTCGTGACCCATTAGAACCGACGGATCTAACACGGACGCGGACAAAAATTTCAAAACAATTTGTGCTAGAACTGATCCATTTTGACCCGTCTCGACCCAACCCGACCCGCCCAACCCGTGCAAACCTGCCCCGACCCGTCACGAGAAACTCGTGCAAACCCGGAAAAATCTTACTATCTTAAAAAGCATCTAAGAACTGGACAGTCCAGTTATTTTGTCGAGATGTTTTAGATTTTTTTAGATGTGAATTGTTAAATATACCCTCTTAAATGTCTTTTACACCGTTCAGATGCGAAATTCGAAAAATAACTCTCGCACAACCTCCCTCTCTCGTCGCGTCTCCCTCTCATCTCTCTTTCGCACTCCCTCTCCCGCTCCGTCACTCGCACTCGATCGCCGAGAACCGAGAGATGTATCTATATGCATTTTGATCGACCTCCTCTAGCCTCGCGCTAGGGAATGACATGGTAGCGGTGGCCAAGGTCTACCAAAAGGTTCTTTTTTTTTCGATTTAATTTTTAAAATACTTTCCGTTCTCATTAAACTCTAAATAGAAGTTTCTGGTTCTTATGGTAAGAAGCATCCTTTGTTTTCTGAGCATTTAATTATCTTATCAGAACTAATTAGTTTAGGCATTCTTCGTTTTTGCTGGCAAGTATAGATATTCTTTATTTTTCTGACAGAATAAGGGATCATGTAATTTATTTTATTAGCAACCAGAAATTACAACATTAATTTGGTATCCTTAAAATGCTTTTGGGAGAATGTGTTGTATGAATACAACCTTTACAGCCATCAATCATGACCAGTATTGATTCGGTAATACTAAAAAGAGCCGAACACACAAATATATACAGTGAAAGATGTGAATCATGATGAAGAAAGAAGATTTACCAATATATAAAAAGGGAGATATGATAATGGATCAATTATCAGAGCTAAACTAACAAAGGATGTGGTTGTTTGCTTGTCATAGAAGACTCATACCGGCTGATTGATACATTTACTGATGGTGACCTGAGGCGTGCTCTAAAGGCTAATGGTGCCGTAATTTTCAACCTCATTGTGGGTCAATTGTGCAATCGGTATGTTGTTGTACTCCCTTTAAATTTAAAAGTAAGGTTTTGGGTAGAAAATCATACGTTGTAGAAAACTAAATTTTTATTTCATTATTACTATATAGTCGAACCTTCTAGAAGCATGATTATCAATATTGAAGGAAACATAATTATTCTAGAAGGCTTATTAACATTAAATATTGAATTCCTTTGTAGGAACTGTTAGCTAAAGGCAAGGCTCAAAACATCCACTACAAATGAGGAACTTGATCTTGATGAATGGTTGGATATAAGTGTAATTTTTTTCTTTTTTTTTCTTACTCCACAATCATGGTTTATGACTTTAATTTATTCCCATGCAGGATCCTAAGCTTGAGAAATTACATGCTGACAGAGTTACAACTCTCAAGGTAGTTTTTAAGGTGTAGCATTTCTCTAAAATACTATATTTGGTTTCATAATTAGAATCTTTGATATGTTTAGGGTCGGATCTGAAAACTGTCACTCACTCTTCCTTTCTCCCTTTCTTCACTAAAAACAATTTTTTGTTCTCGGATTTCGCATGATGCTCCTGAATTTGATCCAAGCGGAATCATCTCTCTGTACCTTTTGGATATATACCCATGCAACTTCAGAAATTAGCAATTTCATTGTGCCTTTTTAAATAACTAATCGCTAAATTTGTTGGGAAGGAAAAGAGGCACCTCAGCATATTCTTAAGAAATTAGAAAATAGGGTATATATGCTGTGTGATATTCTAATTTGTGACTCATGTGATTATTTGGATTGTAAAGCATTCAATTTTGGAATGTCCCACCACATCCTCTGACTGTGTACTCAATTTTTGGAGTTTACAGGAATATAGTTATAAAAGTTGTTATAGCTTGTCTTATTGTTTGTGAGAAATCTTAACATCAAATAATAGACTGGCTGTGATTGTTCATCTTTTGCTTCTTAATTTATGTTTAGCAAGTTTGATTATGATAGAAAGCTGAATCCGACTTTTGTAGAAGGTCCATTTGAGCTTTCTTTCTCAACTATCAGAGCATATATGAACAAACCAATTGCACCGAGGTTATTCTTCCCTGTGCCTATCTCTTTATTGAAGAAATGTAGGGTTTTAATTAGTTTATTGGGTTTCTCTTTATGGAAGTTTATATGCTTCATTAAATAGATCGTATGAACTAAATATGACAATGAACATAGGAATGTGCCTGATAGAAACTTGACAGTGACTGATATTGCTCATAGAGAAGTTGAGGTTTTGATTAATTTGAAACTTTTTAATTTGTCCAATTGGTACCTAACATATCTGCTATTTCTAACTTTGTTTTTTCTGATTCTTTAATCATTTGTATATGCAGCATCAATTTTTTTTTGTTCTTTCTTCCCGTTGTCTTATTGATAAAGAAAATATTGTAGTAAGTTTACTCCATATGTTCTTCAGTTTTTTCTGATCATTGTACAAAATCTCCATTTTTTTAATCCAGGTCCTAATTTATGTTTGTCAGGAAGAAAAGTGTTTGGTTGATATGCCGCTGTCAAGATGAACATGTATTATTTGCTCCTGAAATTTTGTTAATTTTTGTTGATTTTGAGAACAAGGTTTAGCGAAAGGGGTGTGACAGGAATCATTCAATTTTTCTTTCAAGTAAAAAGAATTATGGCAATGAGATGAGTCTTTCCTATTGGGAAATAGTACCCGAAAGTGTCCATCAGTACCATGTAGTGCATACTTATATAATTGTAGCAAAATTTGGGCAATTTTGATTTCTAATTTGCTCATTTGTCTAAATATCAAACTGTGTTAATTTGATAGATAGTTCTGATTATATATATCATAATAAAGATATTTGAAATTTGATGAAAAATATAAGTAGGGCACTTTTTCGTGCTGGGACTTTGCCTGATGCTTCTTAATTTGTTCCAAGCGGAATCATTTCACCGCAAGTAGACTTAGTCCAAATTATTTATGTACACTTTGGATATACATCCATGTAACTTCATAAGTTAGCAATTTTACAAATAAAACACTGTATTTTTTTCTACAGCCCCATGAAGGTCTTCATGGACTATATATGCAAGTGGAGACGGGAGATTGACAACTAACTATAAATGAAATGCTCACATGTATTGTAATATCAGGAAATTATTTTTTCTTTTATGAATAAAAAATTGATTTGCTTGAAATTTTTTTAAATAACTTGCTTGAGAAACTTCTTTTTTGAAAGAATATGCTTGAATGTAATTTATACTTTTTTCATATTCATCATTTTATAAAATATCTTTGTAAATATCAACAACGTATAAAAATTTTAGATTAAATTTTCTTAAATTAATATTGATAGGATGTATATATGAATATAACATACTTACACCACATAATGATGAAAAAAAATATAGAAATAAGGATCAAATTTAAAATAATTTAAATTTTATTGATGTTTTTTTAATAAGATGTCCCTTAATTGGTTGTCGTTAAAAATATATAAATATAATGTTCGTGCATAAGAGCGGACATATGTACTAGTTCAAAAAAATGCAGAAAAATTTAATTTTTTAGTCAAAAATATAAATTGTTATATATTTTTAATATTTTTAAGAATTATTTTTGAATTTTTCAGAATTTTTGAGAATTTATTTGAATTTTATTGAGTTATTTTTGAATTTTAGAAAAAAAAATCCGCCAACCCGACCCCGCCCCGCCAACCCGTCCGACCCGACGAGTTTATGACGGGTCGCTGCCAAACTCTCCAAAATGAACCCATCCTAACACGTTCCGAAAAAATCTATTGATCCGTCCCGTCAAAAGCCGACGACCTATACAAACCCGTCATCCATACCCGTCCCATTTTTAATACACTAATGTGCGCTGCTTTATGTCATCCTTTATTATTTGATCTGCCATCTAGCTAATATCTATACTAGATAGAGCGCTCACAAGATAAAGATCAACCCCATATATACAGTATTATGTAACAACCTTACTGTACACTATCCGCTATCAAGTGAGTCAAGGACAAATAAATAAATATAACATGTTAACAAATAACAACAATAAATACTTATTAGTCAGTGCCAACGGAAAATATTGGCCAGCGAAATTATTGCCAACTAATTAATTTTGCTGATTTTAATTTGTCTGATGCGTCACTTCATGTGATCTCGTACTAGCAAAATGTGGATGCAATTTATTTTTTTGGCAGAACACTGGACCCCACTGTTAAATTATTATGCACTATTGAGGTCCCAAAAACGCTTTTAAATATGGGAAGGGATCCTTTATAATGGGTTATCTTCACGATTTTGATAATAAATTTTTAAATAAATATAAAAAATATTAAAAATAGAAAAAAAAAATATAGATATTTTTTCTACATTGATGGTGATTAAAATTTCATACAATTTTATACAATTTCATTATTATATACTAGTCCATCAAGGATCATCAAAATATTATACACTTTGCAATGGTTTGATTTAAAAGTAGGAAGTGGGTAAGAATAGAAAAGTAATGAGATGTACAGCTTAGATACATGATATATTAAAAAAACTCAAAAAATATATTATTAGCCTCTAAAGTATAAATAAAATTATAATTTGTTATTTAAAACTCTTACAACCTCATACTTCTCAACTCTCTCTATTGTTTTTCTCTTTAGCTTCAGCTGAACCTTCCTCTCTCTTTTTTCTCTCTTTGTTTCTTGCTTTTCTCTTGCTTAAAATGAACTAAAATGTCTCTTATTTTATAACATAAGGAAGACCTTTGAGTTACAAGTGTAACTAACTTCGATACATTCAATTCTACATAGAAAAAAAAGGTTTAAACACAAAACGTGGGAGCTACAGAAATATGAGTTTGAGATGGTTTAGGTTTCTAGTTTATTTAATGAACAAAAATTTTTAGTAATTAATCTTCAAGTTTGCAACTTGAGAATTGATAACTCAAACGTACGCCCCCTCAAACCTGAAGTCGCCTCATGCCTAGCGTACTTTTGAAGTTTTGAAATGCATCAAAAAAGACTTCTTAGCCAAACAGCTTCACGTGCTTCATAAGTCATAAGCTCGCTACATATTTTGTCTCGCAGAGTATTTGTAAAAAGATCTACAACTTGCTCCTTTGTACCATCACCTCTTCAATTTCTATCTGAATATCCATGCAACACTTTTTCAAGGCCCAATAAATTCTAAAATTCAAGGAAAAGTTCTAAAAGCCCGAAGAACCTTAATTCAAATCCAAAGGCATCAAAGAAAAGAATAATTCATAAAAAATGCTCAATCAAAGCCCTAAAAATTTAAATCGGAAACCTCTTCAAAACTTAAAATCTTAAAATTCAAATTTTATGGCAAAATCAATTTTTCCAAAAAATTCTGAGAATTTTCATATATTCATTGATATTTTTTGGAGTTAGAAAAGTCAAAGAAATTCTAAATTATCAATTAATATAATAAAAAATCAATTATCAAGCATTAAAAATTAATTGATGCTTGATTAAGGGGAAAATGATAAATAAAAATTACCAAAAATTTTGTTATATTTCAAGGAATGTTTGAACAAATTTTGGTGTAATTTGGACAAAGAGATATTTGAGAAACAATTTAAAAACAAAATAGAAATAAGAAAAATCAGCTAATGAAGAGCTCCAATTAAAAATTAAAATGGAGAGGTGCCAAATTTGAAAAATTCCCGGTTGCGATAGTACTGAGTTTCTCCATGGCCCAAAATTAAAAAATGGAGCCTACGGTCCCGTACGATGAAAACTCACATATTATATACCAATGGAAAGAGCATGGAGAGGAGAATATAAAGCGATGAAAAACTCATAAAATGGTTGAACAGTTTGGGAGAAAACTGAAGGAGAAGTTTTCAATTCAAAAATAAAATCTAGTAATCCGAGTCATAATTGATTAAATTGACACTTCAAATACCTTCTCCATGGTCTTAAGATATTATTTGAGGGCTTGGTTGAATTTTAAAATACCTTCTCCATGATTAAGTTGACACTTCAAATACCACGAACTCACAAATCAGGTCCAAAACTGAGTTGCTCAAACTTTATACTGGGGCATTCTATTGATTGAATAAATATTATAGATCAATTCCTGAGATCAATTAGACACTAATTAAGTTTTAAACACAAGAAATTATGAAGAAATGAAGGAGAATGACTATGAGATTTGAAATCGGGTTTGAAAGCAAAAATGGGTCTCGGATGCATAATTGAGATCCGGAAAGGGCTAAAATGCAGGAAGGGAGTGGCATGTGGTAGTTAGGGATGATAAATTTATAAATTTTCAGCAAACAAAATAAACTTCACTTGTGCTTTCAAATGTTAGAACATATTTAAAATACTTAGAACTGGTCTAATACACCACAAAACGTTTAGAAGAATATGAGAAAATGAATGAAAAAAGTTGGTGCATGAATTGGTCAAAGAAAAAGTCAAACTGATCACACATACCCATATACTACCCTATAGGCCTATTTAAACCCCTCTCATTCTTCAAACAAAAAACACACAACCTATCCCAAACTGAATGCTAATCCAAAACGCTGCCAAAATCAATTGAACCTTAAATTAGACACAAAATAAGATCCAATCTTCGAATAAAGATCAAAATCAAACCCAAACATATAAAATTCAATCAATTCCTCTTCTATTCAAGTTATAAATTAGGTTTAGGTAGGTGTACGACCCTTTTTCGCGCGCTCTCGCACCGCTGGTTCGGGGGCGATGGAATGCAGAAGAAGGACCCGGAGATCCCTCCCGAGCGTTCATTTGTTTATCACCGGTTGAACTCACCGCTCAGATCCATTGGGATGCACATTTAGGGGGTTTTTGTTAATTGAGAATCCTTTTAGATTCCGATGGGCGCAAGCCCCCACCGTTAATTACCCTGGGCTACTAACCTCGAGACACCTCTGGATCTCAAAATAGGAAGCAAATACTATAGCTAAATGATAATCAAGTGGTCGAGTGGTGAAATACTTCGATGATGGGATCACTAAAGCACCCTGGACTTACTAATATATCAGTCCAGTGAGGCAGGAATGACAGAAGATGAACTTACTAATAGATCAGTTCTATCTTTAGGGTATAGTGTAAATTGAATCTACAAACAGATCGATTCATCTTACATAGAGTGTTGACAGACGAACTTACCAACAGATCAGTTTAGAGTTTAGAAGTAGGTGAAAATGAACTTACAAACTCAGATTCAAAGATAGAAGAAGCGAACTTACAAACAAAGCAATTCGATTCAAAGTAGATGCAAATGTAGCAAAAGATGAACTTACATACAGATCAGTTCACAGGTTACAGATAAAAAAAAATATAGATGAACTTACACAAAGATTAGTTCTGTGATTACAGATAACAGGGATATATATGAACTTACTAACAGATTAGTTCATTGATTACAGATAATAGGGATACATATGAACTTACTAACGGATTGGTTCACTCGAGTAGTAGAAGTAGGTTGGTAGGAAATGAACTTATGAACATATCAGTTCATTTTAGGGTAGAGAAAGATGAAATTACAAACAGATCAGTTCAATCTCAACAGCTTCGAGAGGCGATCTTACAAACATGTCAGATCGATCTCTACGGAGAGATAGAAGATGAGTCTACTAACAGATTGACTCAATCTTAATTGATCTAGAAGACGAACTTACAAGCGGATCAGTTCAATCTTAACTAGTCAATGACCATTCACACAAAATACAACCTGAAGCGCTAAGCCAGTTGATCTTGAGGTTGGTGAATCAGAAGATTAGTGAATATGACCCACATGCACATCTTACTGATCTTCTAGATCATGAATTCTAAGCACTGAGCAGATTCATAAACTTAGGAACACTTCTACACACAAAGTCAAACATGAAGCGCTAAACCAGTTCAACATTGAGGTGGGTGTGTTAGTGAATGAACCTACAAATAGATCGGTTCGATTTTACTATTTTGAAGATGAACTTACAAACAGATCAGTTCAATCTTGACAGCTCTAAGAGACGATCTTACAAACAGATCAAATCAACCTCTACGGAGAGATAGAAGATGAGTCTACAAACAGATCGACTCAATCTTAATTGATATAAAAGATGAACTTACAAACAGATCACTCAATCTTAACTAGTTAATAACCAATCACACAAAATACAACATGAAGCGCTAAGCCAGTTGATCTTGAGGTTGGTGAATCAGAAGATGGATGGATATGGCCTACATGCACATCTTACTGATCTTCTAGATCATGAATTCCAAGCATTGAGCGGATTCATAAATCTAGGAACGCTCCCACACACAAAGTCAAACATGAAGCACTAAGCCAATTCAACATTGAGGTGGTGTGTTAGTGAATGAACCCACAAATAAATCGGTTCAATTTCACTGTTTAGAATATGAACTTACAAACATATCAATTCAATCTTGTGGATTGAAAGATGAACTTATAAACATGTCAGTTCGATCTCATGGACTAGAAGACGAACTTATAAATAGATCAGTTTAGTCTTACTATAATGTCAAGTCATGAACAGTTGTGCAAAACACAGAATCAGTAGACAGTGGATAGAGTCCCTATAGTTGTCTTACTTAACCTCTCAAATTATGAGTTCTAAGCACTTGGCCGATTCATAGATTTAGTGTTACCTTGTACACAAAATTAGACTAGGAAAACTTAGCTAGTCTAATATTGAGACCGGTTTTGTTAGAAGATCAGCTTCTAGACAAACTAGTTCAGAAGCTGCTACATTGTAATGATTCATCAATAGTCAATAAAGTGTATCACCACTTTATTAATCATTTACAACTTCAGGAATCGTATAACGATTCAATGAATCGTTATAATATTTCTGGAGAATAACAAGTTTGTTAGAGAATTGGTCAAAACGGTCAAAGTATTGCTGACGTTCTGTAAAGCGTTTAACGTTTTAATGAATCGTATAACAATTCAAGGAATCGTTATAATGATTTCTAAGAATCGTAGACTTGTCAGAAAATAGTCAAAACATTGCTGACGTTTTGTAAAGCGTTCAATGCTTTAATGAATCATATAACGATTCAAGGAATAATTATAATGATTCCTAAGAATTGTAGACTTGTCAGAAAATAGTCAAAACGTCGTTGACGTTTTGTGAAGCGTTCAACGCTTTAATGAATCATATGACGATTCAAGGAATCGTTACAACGTTTCTGATCAAATGTTGCATTTAATATGGACCATTATATTATTCTAAGATTAGTGCAGATATTTTATTTAACTCTTTATTTTATTTGGGCCGTTGGATTTAATTGAGATTTGTATTGAATGGATCAAAGGCCCGGATTGAACTTTGCTTTAATTTTCTAAACGTCCAATATCCCAGATCTCTTGGATCTGCTCCAGAATTCGTGTGATCCTTCGAGATTGGTGCTGAGATAGTTCTTCTCTGTCTCTCTTCTCACGTGCTTTGAGATGCGCACTAGAGAGATGATCTCGGTATTCTGGCGACATGATCGGAGATCAACCACCATGGCGACGTCGCCTTGGTGTGGAGAGTGAGACTGTACACTCCGATCGTGCATCAGTGTCGTGGATCGCCGGTGCCACCATGTTCAATTAGCTAACTTGTACCGTTTCAGTACCGATCATTTCTCTCGATCAAATTAAACTTATTCAATCATAATTTCTTATAATTTTGATTCACTTACACAATTCTAAGTCTCAATTGATTCAACCAGTGATTCAATCGTTGTAATTGACCATATTCTTGCTGGAATTAAGATGAAATAGTAACTGACATTGGTACCGATCGCCAATTCAGTGTTGAACTCGATGTTTCCAATCAATTGGCAAGATTCCTTTAATCTCTTTGACACAGAACTCATCACCTATGCAATGTGCATCAATCAAGATAGATAGCTTGATTAATTGTGGTGTTTTAAGCGTAATTGCAGTACTGCTATCGAGTTCCAATGATTGACTTCAAGAATTTTGATCAATTACTTGATTCAAAGCTAGATTCTTAAAGCAATTGCTTGGAAACACATAGATTGAGAGGTTAGTGACCTTCGATCAATCAATTACTGTAATTTGAGGTAGGAGATCACTCGATCTTCGACTAGCTTTACTGACAGATGTGATTCAATCCATTATTCGCTCAATCAATCAAGAAAGAAGCAAAGAAATAGCAAAGAAAGAATCTAGATAATTAGGTGACAACTTAGAGAAGAGATTCAATCAGAGAAAATAAGAAATTCAAATGAATTGAAAAAGAAAATCGCGAAGAATAGATGACAGTACTAAGTTTTACTGAAATTGATCGAAATTGAGCACAATTACATCACAAACTCTCGACTTTCATTGATTACACTTACCTCTTCTTCTTTTGTGTAGTTCTAGACTCTTGAATTCACTATTAATGGTGAAAAAGGATTTGAGTGTATACCGAGTTCCCAACACTTGTTGAGATCAATCGGTCAATTAGCTTCTCACTCGCTCTCTAAGCCTCTTGGTTAGTACAGTGGTGTAATAGGCTCTATGTAGATGCTTCTTCTTCTTCCTTTTTTTTCTCCTCTTTTTTTTTTGTTCCGATTGAGAGTTTATATAGGAGTTGGGTTGGTTTGACCGAATTTGACTTCACATTTCAATTACACTTGGTTTAGCATATCACTCACTTAAGTTGCTTCTTCTGTATCTTATGGTTCACTGAACCAAGTCCCTAATTACCAAAGTTGTGTGTAACTGCCTAGAGACAGTTATAACTTCAATTTATTTACTAATTTGCCACTACTCAGCCTTCACTTCTTTGCAAACTCTTTTAGCCCCTTCTAGACCCTTCCAGACTTTAGTTCATTCCTTTATAAACTACATGTACACTCCCTTAGCTCAATTTTACAGCAATCGATTGAATTTGCATTCTTCTTCCTTCATAGGCTCATAATCAAGTCTCAGCCTTTCACCTTGATCCCTTACTTATTTCTTGCATCTCAAAACTTCAATCACATTCTCTTAGTACCAGGCAACTCTCTGTGCATTTCTCCTATCGATTTGATAGCTCTAGCATAGTGTTCAATCAACTCATCTCTGGGTCGAGTTGTGAGTTAGTGCATCTCTCCTTTCCAGCACTCAATTCTTCTCAGTTCTTTCTTTAACATCATCGTCTGAAGCCTAGGAAGCTCTCCTAGCCATCAATTGCATGTTTCAAGCTTTGATTTGCAAGTTTAAAGTTTTGACTCGAGGTACTTCTCTCTGCCACATCTCTCTCCATGCTGTATTATTTCAAATTCTGACTTTGCACATTTCTCTCCTTTGCATAAGATAGCTAGGGCTAGAAGCAATTAGCTTGAAGTGTTGCCCTTTGTTTGATCTCCATTGATGGCGCCAACAGCTGTGGAGATGATCGGGAAGAAGAAGAGAAGGAGAGGAAGAAGGAAGAGGTATCCATAAGTTCAGCTGCACTCGTTGTTCATGCATCAAAGCAGAGAAAAAGGAGAGTGCAGAGTGAGAGCCCACAGCGCCAGGTGCATGCATTTTTCTCTCTCTCATTTAAATTTCAGCTAGTGTATTTGTGTAAACTTGGCTTGTTGTTTGCTTGTGCACCACATGCTCATAAACCTGACTAGTGGACCCCATTTGTAAGTCATCTGTGCTTAGGCTCACAGGTGTGATTATCAACTGATTAGTGCACATATTAGGGTTAATTGAGCTGAGTTGGCATGATATGATTGGTTGTTATCTTAAGTAGCATTTCCTTAATGCTAATAGTCTATTAATGGTTATTGAGGTGGACCAATGGCTGATTGTCACGTGGCACACTGGTGGGGATCACCTGTCATATGTGTTGTGCTATGTAGGGCCCACAGGGGTGATGTGGTCCAATAGGGGGTTGCCATGTGGTATGACTAGGCTGAGCTGGTCTCATGCTGTGTTGCCATGTGTCAGCTAGGGTTTGACTCACTGCTGACATGGATCTGTGTGGTGGTTCCATGTGGCATGGGCTGAGTGATGTGGCACTGTCATGGTTGTGTTATGTGGCATGGGCTGGGTGAGGTGGCTCTATCACGGCCTGTCATGTGGCATAGGTTAGGTGAGGTGGAGCACTAGTTGGCTGCCACGTGGCACTCTAGTGGGGCCCACCTGTCAGGTATTTAGGGGTGTGGGTCCCACCTAATTGAGGTGGACCAATAGGAGGCTGCCATTTTCAACAAGAGTGGTTGGCTGCCATTATTTGCTTTTTTTGTTTGATCAAGATTTGACTTGCTATTTTGGCTATTATAAAAATCCTGAAAATTCAAATAAAATTTGAATAATAGCCAACTTATTTTTTATTATTTTTATAAGTAATTTTCTGTAAAAAATAAAGAGAGTTAGAAATAAAAATAAATTCACTTTTATAATTAAGATAATAATAAACGGTATTATCTTATTAATAAAAGTCAATAATAATGCAATAATCCTTTTACATTTTAGAGATGATTAAATAAGCTCACGCAAGGGATGTAGGGCAATAAAGTATTTTTATACAAGTAATGTAACGCTGAGAACAGTCAGTCAACAACAATTAGGACAAGAACATCCTAACGCATGCCAATAAGACAACTGAGACTGTAACATCAACACATCGAGTGTGGTGACTTCAAAAAAGAACATTATGATGTCTGAAGAAGTGACATCATAATGTTGAAGATTGATGATCCATCGATCATCAATGCACTGGCTACCTCCCAAGGCTAGTGGTGCACAAATATGAGAGTGATGAGTTTTTAAACCCATGATCTGACTAGATTAGATGAGTTAAGTCGTACTGTCTAGAAACTCACTCTCTAACAATCATGTCTCAATATTAGACTAATCAAGAGCTCCAAGTCTAATTTTATGTACAAGATAACCCTGAATCTATGAATCGACCATGTGCTCAGAATTCATGATTTAGAGATCAAGTAAGACAACTGTAGGGACTCTGTCCACTGTCTACCGACTCTGTGTCTTGAACAACTGTTCATGATTTGACACGCTAAGTAAGACTAAATTGATCTATTTGTAAGTTTGTCTTCTAGTCCATGAGATCAAACTAATCTGTTTGTAAGTTCATCTCTCAAGCCACAAGATTGAACCGATTTGTAGTAGGTTCATCTTCTAAACAGATAAATTGAACTGATATGTTTGTAGGTTCATTCAGTACACACTTGTCTCAACGTTGAATTGGTTTAGTACTTCATGTTTGACTTTGTGTGCAGAAGTGTTCCTAGGTTTATGAATCCGCTCAGTGCCTGGAATTCATGATCTAGAAGATCAGCAAGATAAACAAGTGGGCCATATCCATCCATCTTTTGATTCACCAACCTTAAGATCAACCGGCTTTGTGCTTCGAGTTGTATTTTGTGTGATTGGTCATTGACTAGTTAAGATTGAACTAATCTGTTAGTAAGTTCATCTTCTAGATCAATCAAGATTGAGTCGATCTGATAGTAGACACATTTTCTATCCCCCCATAGAGATTGATCTGATTTGTTCGTAAGATTATCTCTCAGAGCTATAAAGATTGAACTGATCTGTAGTAAGTTCATCTTTCTCTACCACAGAATGAAATGATCTGTTAGTAAGTTCATCTGTATCTGTTATCAATCAATAAACTAATCTATAGTAAGTTCGTTTGTCCACACTCTTCGTAAGTTGAATCGATCTATTAGTAGATTCAATTTACATTGTATCTGTTTCAATGAACTGATCTGTAGTAAGTTCACCTATATCATCTTTACGTGCATTCATGAACTGATCTGTGATAAGTTCATTTATACCTTTATTATTTGTTTTAATGAACTGATCTATAGTAAGTTTATCTGTATCTACATCTGCATGTATTATCTATTTTGAATTTGAACTGATCTGTTTGTAAGATCATTTTCACATATTCCTAATCCCCGAACTGATATGTTGGTAAGTTCGTCTGTCAACACCCTACGTAAGTTGAATCGATCTGTTTGTAGATTCAATTTACACTGTATCCTAAGGATAGAACTGATCTGTAGGTAAATTCGTCTTCTCTGTCATTCCTGCCTCACTGTAAGTCCAGAGTATTTCAGTGATCCCGATCACCGAAGCATTTGACCACTCGACCACCTGACTATCACTTAGTTATAGTATTTTCTTCCTCTTTCGAGACCCATAGGTGCCTCGAGGTTAGTAGCCCAGGGTAATTAACGGTGGGGGCTTGCGCCCATCGGAATCTAAAAGGATCCCCAATTAACAAAAAACCCCTGAATGTGAATCCCAATGGGTCTGAACGGTGAGTTCAATCGGTGCTAAATAAATGCACGCTCGGGAGGGATCTCCGTGTCCTTCTTCTGCATCCATCGCCCAATCAGCGGTGAGGAGCACGCGAAAAAGGATCGCACAGAACCCCAAATTACTTGTTAAATTTGCAAAATATATAAAGACCAATGCATCATGTGACAATGACTAACAATGAAATTTTAAATAAATTAAAAAAATAGAAGTAAAAAATTTATAGATATATTATTAAACTAAGGATTAACAATCTTATAAATTTTATACTACTTATAGTGTTATACTAATGTTAGTCGTGAAGTACAAAATATTTTTGTACTTCACGTCATATCTCTCATTTTTGAATTCAAAACATCGATTCAATCATTCAAAATGTTCTCCATATTTAAATATGTTTGTAGACCAAATTTTATATATTTTTATTTTTTTAGAGATAGAGAAAATATTAAGTTTATGATTTTCAATAATAATGATTTTCTAACTCTCTCAAAAACATTTCAAAAAATATAAAATTTGATCTCTAAATATATTTTAATATGAAGAATATTTTGAATGGTTGAATCAGTATTTTAAATTCGGAAATGGTTCGATTAATATTTTATACTTCACGATTAATGGTAATGTAGATATATTATGTTGTTTAAACATTTTTTTTCCAAATTTATTTAAATCTAATTTTAAATTTTTAAAATTGTGAAAGTTACCATTTTCAAGTGATATCTCACCCTATATAAATGCTTCAACCTTAAATGGAGAACATTTAAAGCGGGACATGTGGTTTTCTGGGCACGTGGATAGAATTGGTTCCTACCTATCATTATTCTTATCGTATTTCATATTTATCGTGATTAATTAATTTTAGATATTATTATTTTAGTTATGGTCGGTTCTGTTGGATATATAATTAATTACAAAACATAATTTTAGTTCGAAAAATATTTGTAAAATAATTTACAATCAAAATTTTAATTATTATTCAAGTTGTGTTAAAAATATATTCGGTCTTTATCATGCTTCCTAGATAATTCTAAGTTTCACTTATTTCAGCACAACAATAAAAGATACTACTAATACTCTACAATTAATACTAGGTAGCACTGACAGTACTAAAACATAGGTGTGTCCGTATCGGACACAGAAACGTGAAAGACACTGTCAACCTTTTTCCTAGACACAGTAAATTCGTTAACACACAGTAGACAAAGTCAAAAAGCTGCGACTCTTTAGTATATCATCTACTTGACTACTCCGGACTACTGTGAAGATGAAGAAACGCCGAGGCGAAACGATGCCATTAATGTCCGCCTAACTCCTCCTAATATTTACTACCTCCATCCACCACCAAGCCCACACACCTCCTCAATGCGCCGCTTTCACATTCCAGTAACGTATCGTCTCCTTAATACTTGATATCTACCATCTAAAGTACAACCCTCAAACCTTTCCGAAAGCAACTTCAAACCAAAAATCACCTTTCTACCTACCCTTTGCTTACATTTCTCATGGAGCACTACATCTATGCGAATAGACAACGCGAGCAGTCGATCCTATACTTGAACCATTCGTACATACTAGGAGATGATGTTGCATGGCCCGGGCCATACTGGTTACCTACAGACACACTACGGTGGAAAGGTCCATCGACCGAATCAAGAGACACATCGCACAGAGATATGGGACAACAATCCATGATCTACCGGCTCAGCAGCTCACAGACAGAGATTTCATCATTGATATACTAAACAAGCTTTCTCCACGTGACATCGTTGGGGATAGTAGAGAATGGGGTCCGGATTCGGCGTAACAATAGAGAAGTTTGAGGATGACCTAGAGAGACTGAAGCTAGCATCCTTTCGGGTGACAGTTCATCTCAAAAACATACCACTCAAGATCTGGTCAAAGGCGACAACGACGAAGATCCTTGAGGTGTTTGGGGAGCTGGGGTTCATTGACGATGTGTCCTTTGATGGGCGAGATCGGAGGGCGATCTATGCGATGGTTGACTGTCACGACGGTAAGATGATACCTAAATATGTGATGGTTTATGCCCGGGGCTTCTGGGAATGGGTGTTCGTAGTGGTCGTGGACTGGGTCGCGGTCAACTCGCTTGCCCCGCTAGATGAGGACTTCCTGGAAGGACGGAATAGACATGGAAAATTTAGCTCAGAGGAGGTCGCGCGCAAATCTCTAGTGTGGGGTATGGAGAGGCAAATGAATTATTTCAATCAATTTGGGGGGAGGGGCAACTCGGAGGGCACTGAGTCGGAAGAGGACAACTTGGAGGGATTGGGGCCGGGCTAGAAGGAAAACACGGGGGTATGCTGAGGGCGAAAATTGAGCGGCGGCCAGGGTCCCACTGATGGACGCACTGGTGGGGAGCAGCCATATAGTAAAAAGGGATTGGCACGGAGAGGTCATCCTCCAACGGCGGTACAGGGGGGCTTAAGGCAACTGCTAACGAGCACACACCCACTACCGGGCACAGGGGGCACATAGGACGACCCGCTTACTCCTAAGACCCGAGGGACTGAGGCCATAGAAAATCTACTAACGCATAAGCCGAGAAAGCCTGCCCAGCGACAACTATTCTCGAAACGTTGGGGAAAAGAATTCTAGTAAAAGTTGGGGAGGTTGGAGTCTGAGCCCACTGCAGCTGGCGCATAGTTTTTTTTCGTTTTGCGGAGCCTAACGTGCCTGATGAGGTATGCATCGCTGAGGTGGATGGTCAATAGGTGGAAACTGATGCGCGAAGCACAAGAATCGCTACTAGGCGTGGCAATGGACCTATCGAGGAGGTCGTTGGCTTGACAGCTAGGAACTAAGAAGCTTGGTCAGTCAAACTGGGGCCAGAGGCAGAACACCGGACCAAACAGAGACCCAAAAATTAAGAGGCGGATAGGGCCCTCCCCGACCGCACCAACTCGATAGACATATGGAGTACCGTAGTTAATGGGCCTCAGTCAACTTACATACAAAGGGCAAAGAGTTCGTTAACGGGCATTAAAAGCATAAAAAAAGGAGAAGACGGTGCTAGATATATACAAACTAGGGGTTCAAAATGGGGATACCGTGGTGGGATTTCTTAGAAAAACAACGCAAGAGAGACTTAGTACCACAATTGAATTATCAAATCAGGAGTTAATCATAAAATTCTCCGCCATGGGGCCGAGGAAGGGCCGCCTCACAGGCCTTGCTCATCCTCCAAAGGGTCGTTTACCAAAGGAACTGGAATGTCTGTGCCATTTCCAAAGTTGTATCTGACCGATCAGTGGTGGACAATCAATTCACAGCTAACATGGCCAAAGCCTGGAACCTCGCGAGCGAAAAGGATATTACGGCCCTAGGGTACCTGATCGAGTTCGGTCAAGAGAGCGAGCTTTGGGTAGCAATTGATAAAGGGATTTGGAACTATAGAAATGAGGTGGTGGTGGTACAGAAGGCGAAGAGTACCACAGACCTTGAAGAAGACAAGGTCCAACGACTGAAACTTTGGGTACAAATGCACAACTTACCCCATAGGGTCCTCACCCTAGAAGAGTCGGCTTGTTATTTAGTGAGGTAGGGCCGCTCTTATCTGAGATCAAAGATATTAGGGTTAATGGTAAAGCGGCTTACAAGGCAAAGGTAACTCTGAACCTAAATAAGCATAGAGGCCAGACACCAAGAAGGAGGGGTTTTGAGGATAGCACTAGTATACGAGAAGGTTAAAAAAGCTTGTTTGTTTTGTGGTTTGGTCGGACATGAGATGGGAGAATGCCCTAGCAGAAACATCCTCAGGAGGCTGGCCAACGACGAGATGTACCACAACCGCTTTGAGATGAGGGACATCCTGAGCCAAGGATGGGGGCATGGATAACATACGTGGATACTAAAGGATAGGACTAGGTCAAGTTCAATACCACATAAGAGCCGAAAAGGGAGCAAAGATACCGGGAGGACAGGCCAACGGGAAGGAGACATCGACCTCAACCAAGAGGTCCACGCAGTACAGAATAAAAGACCCAACACATGACTGACTTGGGATGGGGAGACAATAGACTTGGATAGGGAAAACACGGCTCATGATGTAAGTGGGGAGCATAGCCGGGCGCGGTTGGAAAACACAAACAAAAGACTCAAGGCTGCGAGGGGCCTCCGCGATCCTCTCAACCCGAGCTGATATCGCATTCATATCCGAAACTAAAACCTCAGAACATAAGTTTAGGTGGTACCTACATCACCTATCTCTTCTAAACTCAATAATAGTCCTGACTAGGGGACTCTCGGGTAGACTATGGCTACTCTGGTCCGCCCAAGTACGATTGACTATTTTTGCGCAAAGTAGATTCTATATGTTTTGTTGAGTCGAGCCGACACACAAACCATTATAGATACTAGTGTGTGTCTACAGTGATGCATCATATAGGGACAATCCGGCCATATGAGGGAAATCTAAGGCCTCATATTGCCGGTCTGTTGCGTAGGAGACTTCAACGCTATTACAGAAGAAAGTGAAAAATATGGGGGGTCGAAACAACTGAACCGAACAACTGGAGGTTCCGCACCTTCGTGTTCAATGCTAGACTGGTAGACCTAGGCTACAAAGGCCCCGCCTATACATGGACGAACAAGCCGCACTCGGCCACGACGATGCATGTCCGCCTGGACAAGGTCCTGGCAATGCCGGCGTGGTGCAACCTCTATCCTGAAGCATATGTCAACCACATCCATAGGCTCCACAGTGACCATGCACCCATCCTGTTGTGAATGAGGCACAAACCATCCACTCAAAAGTTATTCAGAGTGGAGTACTGGTGGTTGGAGAAGGAAGAATTCACCCACAAATGCCAGGAGGAGTGGGGAAGGTACCGGACATGGATTGGAATCGAAATACCAAGGTCTCGAAGAAGCGACCTTTCAGGATGGAGTAGCTCGCGAGATCTTTGCAACAACAGAAAGTCAACAGGCTTCAAGATAGGATCCTGCGCTTCCAAATGCTGCACCCTACACAGCAGGACCCGATAATAGAGAGATGGTTGATGGACCAATATGAAAAGCTAAGGAGGAACTGGACCTGTACTGGAAACATCATCGCGGGTACAGTGGAAACAACATGGCGACCGAAATACTGCCTTTTTCCACGCGGTGGCCACACATCGACGCCAACGAAACAACATCACCACTATTACCACACAGCAAGGAGTCCAACTCAAAGACAAAAAAAATAGGTATGCAAAGAATTTGTTGAATACTTCAGGTCCCTGTATGCCACGGGCCTTGGGCATATGGGTGAGAAAGTGGGGGATTTCATTTTGGGGTTAAAGGTGGGGCCATAACACACCATTCCGACATGGGCCATAATGAAAATGAGGGAGGTTCTAACCACCACTGAAATCAAAGACACTTTGGATCAGATGGGCCTGGAAAGGCCCCGGGCCCAGATGGCCTCACGTATCGATTCATCCAAAAGAATTGGGGATGGCTTGGGCGATATTATAAAAGAGATACATAACGTATTTCGGTCCAAGAAAGCCTCAATTTATTGGATGGAATGCCATATTGATTCCAAAAAATCCACAACTAGTGACCCCGCGCAACTACAGACCAATTAGAGTCGAAAATGTGGTATACCGCCTGCTCGCTAAACTCATCACAAATCGACTCCAACCCCACATTTATATCCCCGAACCAGGCAGCCTTTGTGCGCAAAAGGTGCATCACAGACAACACCATCCTCATGCGGGAGATAGTCCACAACTTCAACTCAGCAGGCTATGGGGCAGCGTCGTTTAAATTAAAGGCTGACATTAATAAAGCCTTCGACACGGTGGAGTGGCCATTCATAAGAAGGGCCCTGGGGCTTTAGGCATACCGAAGGCGCTCATCCAGCTCATCATGTCATATATAGGGGAAGGGAGGATAATAGTTCTAGTGAATGACAAAGGCGATGTTTTCTTGAGACCAACCCGGGGCCTACGCCAAGGCTGCCCACTCCCCCTACTTATTATTTCCATGAAATTTCTCACAAAGGGGCTCAACCAGGTGAAAGATGAGGGAAGATTGAAAGGAGTCCAAGTAGCACCGGCAGCACTGATCATCACCCACACGATGTACGTCGATGACCTGGTTCTATTCGGGGCGGCGGAAGAGAGCGAGATTAGGGAACTGTTGTGGGTACTTGAGAAATTCCGAGAGGAATCGGGCTTGGAGGTAAACCCGATCAAGTCCAATATCTGGTTCAGCCGAATCTATGACTACCACTGCCGCCAACAAATCCTAATGGCCTTCCAAGCGAAATTGGCCCAACCAGCTGAGAAATACCTGGGGGTGTTCGTCACAACATCCAGAAGGGCCCCAGACCCGACACATCGTACAATATCTGGACAAGGATGGAAGGGTGGAAGGTGAGTTTGCCGTCACAGGCGGGCCGAGAGACATTAATAAAGGCCACCCTAACATCCATGCTAGTCTACTACATGTCCGTCTCCCCAGTACTCAAGAAGATCGTGAACGAGATCACCTCTCTTTGAGGAAGTTCTTATGGGGCACGATCCACAAAAAGAGATACTTGACCCTCATAGCCTGGACCACGGTATGCCAGGACAGACGGAATGAGGGGCTGGGTATTAGAGACCTACAGAAGATGAACGATGCATTAGTCCTGAAACTGGTATGGAACTTCATGGCACGTAGTGACAAACAGTGGATGGCAGTGATGCGAGCCAAATACTGCACAATTATGGTCATATGGGAGGTGACAGCGATAGATGAGGCTGCCTCACTCTGGAAACACATGGTGGAGTTGAAGGAATTTTTACGGGGGGCTACCAGATGGGTGATAGGAAATGGCACCAATATCCCGGCGATTGGGCAACCCTTGTTCGACCAATGGGACGAGGCCGCTGGGACCAACTCCATGAGCCAGTGTGTGGCAGACCTGGTGGGCGAGGATGGCACAGGATGGAACAGACCCATGCTCATCCAACTAGTAGGGGAACTAGTAGCGGACCAGATATGTCGAACAATCCCACCACCGGTACCAATGCACTGCTCCCTGACAAACTAGTATGGGCCGGCCACACCAGTGGGGTCTACTCGGTCAAGGCAGGGTATGATGCGCTAACAAATGGGGGCAGACAAGAGATAATCCGATCTGAACGCTGGTCTGGGAGGACATCGATGTAATTCTGCGAGTGAAAACCTTCCTTTGGTGAGCATGTCACGATGGCATCGCTACGGCAGCTGTCATGCACAGGCGAATACACTTGATACCACCAACATATCAAAAGTGCGGAGAGGAGAACAAATTTGTGGGTCACATATTGTTCTTCTGCCTAGGTTCGCGGGCAGTGTGGTTCGCTGCGAGTATGGCCATTCGAACCAAGGAGCTACCCATACTTTTCAAAGATGTGCTGACTTATATTCGAGGTAAGCTCAGTAGGGACCAAATGGCATTAGCAACAAATATAATGTGGTGCATTTGTAAGGCTCACAATGCGATGGTCATTAGTGCCAAAGACTTCAAACCAATTTCCATAGTCCACCAGGCCCAAGCAATGCTGACACCACAAAGCATCCATAATGAAGTGGTTCGCACACCCCAGACCATTCAGTATCAAATATCGAGGGACACTGAGGTGCTATTGGTGGACGCTTCTTGGGACCAATCTAGTAAAACAGGTCTTGCCTACCTCACCTACAATGTCACAGGAGTCCTAACTTGGTCGGCAAGATACACCACTAGTGCACCGGATGCTTTCACAGCCGAGGCGATGGCGACTAAATCAGCACTTCGACAGTGGACAGAGCGAGCAATACCGGGGACTAAAGTGGTAATATATACAGACATCCGGGCATTAGTGCAAGCACTAGATGGGGGCATGGCGGGACAATGCCCATCCTGGCGAGCGGCAGAGCTGGTAGAGCGGCTGCGGAGAACTATGGAAGGAGAGGGAGAACGTATCAGGATTCATCACGTGTGTAGGGAAGCACTGGGACCTCCACACACGCTGGCAAATTTGGCAAAGAAGAACGGGATAGAGTTCGTAAGGGGTGCCTAGCACAACCTCGGCCTACGAGCATCACTTATCGATGGAACTAGAGAACAATTGGTTCAAGATTCTCTAGTTCAGAAACGTTCAATCTAATGAAATCAAGTTTCCTCATGAAGGACGTTCTTCTATTTTTAGTTTTTCTATTTTCTTAGCATGACATTATCTAGCTTTGTGGTTTCCTTTTTTATTTTTCGAGTATTAAGTAAGGTAGCGGCATGTAAGTCAGTGTAACATCTGGTTAATTAGTTAATGAAAACATCTACGGGTCATTACTCAAAAAAAAAAACACACACACACACACACAGTAAGCATGGAAAAGTCGAACATTAATAATGTGTCTGAACTTTACGGAGAAGGTAGGTGTCTCATTATATTTGGGATAGAAAGCATGCAGTACTTGATGCAGCAGCTTTTTTCTTCTTTGGGTACTAACTACTAACTTTTTGCTTGACCAACATAGTAAAGTTAAAGCGGAATAGATATCATTACTAAAAATTGTTTGAAAATAACATCAAATTTTTTTTTTGAATAAATTCTCGTCTTTAAATAGATGTATTGAGAACTCAGCTCTACCAATATGCGATATGAAGGGAAAAATAATATGCATGTTTCTCCATGAAAGTAAATATCGATTAGACATGTGTTAGAGAGATGTTTTGTTTTTTATATCAACTGATATATGTATTTTTTTATTAATTTTCTTTGGAAATTTCTTTATAGTGTTCAATATGGATATTTTTTAGTACGCTTTTGGTAAGCTCAACTAAAAATTTCCAAAAGAGAAACTAATTATATCACGAGTATTAAGTTTACATAATAAATTTATAAATTTTCGAATTCATTTAGTGCAAAGTCAAACGGTAAAAAAATTGAAGCCTTATTAGATATTTTCGTGCATTCATTTTTTATTATTTCTTAACCGCTTGACTTCATATTAATAGATACAAATTTTATAAATTTGCAATGTTAATTTTACCCATAACATAGACCCCAACAATTTGAATGTGTCATTTAAAGGTATATATAAACGACATTTTGAAGAAATAAGTTCGTATTTTGTTTCCTAAATGCGTGATGTGGCATGAACAGTCAGTGTACCAGCAAATTTTCAAGCAGCGAATAGGATAATAATTAGTTGTAAACTCTGTGGATACTGTGGTATCCAAATCAGTCCTGTTTCAACTGAAACTGGTGGCGTACCAAGCTCCAATTGGTACGCTGGGAAGGAAATAATACCCAAAGTCAACATATAATTATGACATAAATTTAGACCAAGCCCAGTCTCAGTCTATATTGGTTTGCCTTTAAATTTTATCTTTCCATTGGGCAGCCCATTTGTACTGAAAAATGCTTTGGGCCTCTAAAATGCCCACCAATTCTAGCTAGCTTATAATGTACTCGCCGATGCAGAACATAAAATAAGGACCTTTTGTATCAGTAAAGGGGAGTAGGGGACTGTATTGTCATCAAGCATTATTGCATGGTATAAGTTTCCATATCAGATAAACCAGTACAGATAGGAAAAATCCAACATGGAGCTTTGACATCAGTCATGATTAATTGGATGAAATGAGTCCTCTTTACAGAATTAAAATTGGTACTTATAGATATTCTGATCGAATTAAACACAGAGATACAAGCTTCATATTTAGTTTCTCTTGAATAGATATATCAAAATAAATTTTTGATATTCTTGTGAACTACCACATTTGCAAGTCTGTGATCCAATTGATCAACATATAGATGTTTTGTTTTACAAAATAATTAATAATACGCGCGTGCCGAAGCAATCTCTGACATTAAATTAATTTTAAAGATATGTGTCTTGGTACAGAATTTACTGTCAAAAACATTATAATGCATTTGATCACTCATTTATGTATAAATAAATAATATTAGAAATATTAAATATATGACAGCGACAATGGAAAACATGACATCTGATCATATTCATCCAAATAGAAGGGATCCAAAAACACAATATTTAAATTGACACATCACCATTAAAATTAAATATCAAATAACTATTATTTAAATTTTTAAATAACAAAACTAATTGAAGGAATATTTTGTAAATATCATCTTATATATGTATACAAAAAATATATCATTTCAATATTATTTATATAGGCATCAAGCGTTAATAAAATCAACGGACCAAATTTTACAATTTAGACACATCTTGATGACTATTCAAATAAAGTTAATTTTTTTTTATTTTTCAATACATACAATTGAGATTTATATCATACATTTAACGGTAAATTTATACATAAATAAATAAATATACACATGGACACCAAAAATGACATTGATCCCTATTCATCCAATATATATGGATTGGTAGATCATTTGGCAATAAATTCGTCTATATATAGTATACATTACAGGCTTACAGCCATTTTATTGAGACACAGTGTGATGCCACAATCAATTATTTTGTTAGAGATATCAATGGCTACGTACGAATCAAACGGACATATTTTCATTATCATTTTATTTGAAATAATTTTTATTCATATCTTATCTAACCCATTAAAATTAGAATACTTATTCTTATTCTTTATCCATTAAAATAAACGGATAATAAAACAGTAACAAGTGCTAACAAATAACACTAATATATTACTTAGTTTATCATTATTTTATAAAAAAATATCAGAACTTATTTCTTTCATATAAATGTATCTCTAGTTTACTACTATGAAATCAAAATATAAATTTGCAATTAATTCCAACTTGATTCATTTTAAAATAAATAAATTGAAGAATATAAGCATCTCTTGTCAAATTTTTTTATCTACTAGAGAATAAAACATATTGAAAATATATATTATCTTATCTAAAATAAAATCTTATACTGTCTCATTATATCATTTAAAAAGAATCTCTACTAAATACTATTCAATCATTATAATTTATTATATGATTGAATTCGAGAAGATAATTATTATAATTTATAGTAATTAACTCATAGTATGGATTGGTAGATCAGAGTCAATTTTTGGCACTAGATTCGTCTATATATAGTATACATTACAGGCTTATAGCATTTATTGAGACATGATGTTACGCCATAACCAATTATTTGGTGAGCCTCTATTAATATTATTTTAGAGAACTGTACAAAAGAGTTTTATTAACGGTTTTAAAATATTTAAGAATTTATTAATAGTTTTACGATCGTTATTAATGGGGGTTAGAAAAGGTCTAAGCGACCGTTAGAAAATGTAGACACTTTTCGTTGAGATTTTCTAACGATTTCTAATTAAAAACCGTTAGCAAATGTAACTGGTTCCCTAACGATTTTCTTCTCAAAACCGTTAGCAAATGCGTAGTCTTCAAATATTTTTCGCTGAGCTTTTCTAACGATTTTATTTTAAAAATCTTTAGCAAATGTTGGTGTGAAGAGGACTTTGTTACTTAACATTCCTAATGATTTTATTATAAAAATGTTAGGAAAGATGTATACTAATGATTTTTAATGATAAAACCATTAGAAAATATTATTTTATATAACAAACCATTAACAAAATAATATTTTTTAAATATTTTCTATTTTTATGTGGCCAGTCCATTTGATTTTGCTAGCCATATATAATTCACACATCATCAGCTCATCAAATTGATATTTTTTTCAACATAAAACAAAATATATATCACATGTACACAAAATAAATATAAAAAATAACATATCACATATGCAATTTGATAATTCACATCATCACAATATATATTATAAAATTTAGAACAAAATTTATAACAAGTCATATATTTTCTTTAACATATTCAACCATCATTTTTTTACTTCATCAATAAAATCTTGTCGATATGGCGTTAGACTCGGTTTCATCTAGTGTTTCAAAGAAATATAAAATAATTAGTAATTTGAACAATATATATAATTAAACATACGCTTTATAAGTTTTTAAAACCTTAGATAAAACTTTCGAGTCGTGGTAATTTGAGATAATGTTATAAATTAATCTCATAACATAATAACCATATTTTTTGCCGTCATGTTGCACTAGACACTAAATTTACACAAAAACCTCAAATATTATAATTTTTTTTAAATTTCAATTAGGTATAGAATTTATACGTGAATCTGACATAATCAAGCCGGTTCTTCTTTTTCTTATTATGTATCATCTAATAATGTCTAAATGTCCTACAATAAATTTAAATTATCATATATTTAGTATAAGTTCTCTATATATTTGTATTATTTTCAAATTTCAATAAATTGATAAAAAACTAACTCGGTAGGGACGTAGGGCTATAAACTACATACTTCTTCTAATGGGCCTTCAGCACAACACTGCGTTGCATCCCCCTGTCACTTCTCTCTCAACTCTCCTCCTCTATTTTCTTTTCTGTTTTGATATCTTTGATCAAAGCCTTTTCGCTCTCTTGGTTTCGGGTGCGAAAAGAAAAGGGATCCGAAGCTGGTTGAAGAAGAGAGAAACCTAATTGAATGAGCTGATGGCGGCCACAAAGATGTATTTCGGATATATTATTTGTGCATGAACGTTTACTAACGGTTTTCTATATTAAATCGTTAGAAAACTTTTGCTAATGGTTTTTAATTATAAATCGTTAGAAATGTTATAAAATAAAGATAGAAGATAAAAGTTGTGAGAGGCTAAAATCTTATTTCTATATTATCTCATCTAGAGATCTATATCCCCATCAACAATATACAAGCCTCTATTTATAGGCTAGAGAAACATCATGTAATAAAAGAGAAAATTAATATAAAATTAAATCTAAAATTAAGGAGAAGGTGAAGAGAATGAAAAACTTCCATCATTATGGGAGGAGGTGGAGGAATGAGAGGAGGTGGAGGAGGTGAAACATCTATCATTAATTTTATAACACTTCCTTTTAGATGTTTCGCCTTATATTATACACTATTAATATTGTACTACTGGACAAATATTAAATTTTAGTACTTCAGGACCAACTTGATTTAACTGATACTTCTGGATCAGTTATGTTACCTCATTAAAAACCTTACTAAGAAAACCCAATGGGACAAAACATAGTGAAAGGAAAAAGAGTGCAACGTGTATAATACTCCCCCTCATTTTAATGTACATCTTTTAAGTGACGAATGCCAATCTTATGTGAAAGCTTGCTCAAAAATATTTCTTGGCAATGATTTTGTGAATAAGTCCGCCAAATTATCGCTTGATCGATTTGACAAATATTTATCAAACCATTATTCTGTAAATCATGTGTTGAGAAGAACTTCGGCAGATGTGTTTGGTTCTGTCACCTTTGATATATTCTTCTTTGATTTGAGCAATGCATGCGATATTATCTTCGTATATCACCGTCGGGTTTTCTCTGACTGTCTCGAGACCGCATTCCTCTTGGATGTGTTGGATCATGGATCTTAACCATACACATTCCCGTCCAGCATCATAAAGAGCAATTAATTCAACATGATTTGGTGATGTTGCTGTCAATGTTTGCTTTATCGATCGCCATGAAATTGCAGTGCCGCCATATGTAAACACATATCCGGATTGTGACCGAGCTTTATGCGGATCTGATAAATATCCTACATCTGCATATCCAACTAGTTTGGACTTTGTATTTTTTCGATAAAATAGTCTCATATCACGCGTCCCACAAAGGTAACGTAATACATGTTTGATTTCGTTCCAATGTCGGCGTGTTGGATCAGAACTATATTTTGCTAATATATTTACAGAAAAAAAAAATATCAGATCTCGTATTATTAGCAAGATACATCAAAGCCCCAATTGCACTTAAGTATAGTACTTCAGGACCAAGAGTTTTTTCATTATTTTCTCGAGGCCGATAAGGATCTTTTTTCACATTCAGTGATCGGACAACCATTGGTGTACTTAGAGGATGAGCTTTGTCCATATTAAAACGTTTTAATATCTTCTGGATGTAGTTTGATTGATGGACAAATATACCATTATGCAAATTCTCGATCTGCAAGCCGAGACACAACTTTGTTACACCAAGATCTTTCATTTTAAATTCATTCTTTAATAATTTTACGGTATTTTCGATCTCTTCAGGAGACCCAATGATATTCAAGTCATCAACATATACTGCAATAATTATAAAACTCGAGATTGATTGCTTAATAAAAACACATGGACTAATTATATTAGATTTATATCCTTCTTTTATGAGATATTCACTGAGTCGATTATACCACATTCGACCCGATTGTTTTAGTCCATACAATGATCGTTTTAACTTTATAGAATATATTTTTTGAGATTTTAATTTAAATGTTTCAGGCATTTTTAATCCTTCAGGGACTTTCATATAGATATCATTATCGAGTGATCCATACAAATAGGCTGTGACAACATTCATGAGACGCATTTGAAGGTTCTCAGTGATTGTGAGACTGATTAAAAATCAAAGAGTTATTGCATCTACTACAGGTGAATACGTTTCTTTATAATCAACTCCTGGTATTTGTGTAAAACCTTGTGCCATCAGCCTTGCTTTATATCTCACAATCTCATTTTTCTCATTTCTTTTTATTGTAAAAACCCACTTGTAACCTACAGGGTTAACATTTTAGGGGTTAGAACTACAGGTCCAAAAATATTTCGCTTTTCAAGCGAATCTAATTCAGCCTTCAGGACATCTTTCCATTTTGGCCAATCATTTCTCTGCATACACTCTTCTGGAGTTTTTGGCACATAATCTTCCTCATTTATCACTTCAATTGCTATAGCATATGCAAAAATTTCATCAACACGTGTTTCATTTCGGTTCCATATTATACCATTCTGTACATAGTTTATTGAGATCTCATAATTTATGGGGTTCTACTTCCAATCTCTTCTGAAATTTTACTGATAATCTCTTCTGGGATTTTATCGGTAACTTTTGCTGGAGTTACACCAACTGCATTATTCTGCTCTTTCATTTTTCGTGGATTTTTGTCTTTGGAACCGATTGGTCTTCCACGTTTTCTTTGTATAGTAACCTCTGCTGGGGTTATTTCAATTCGAGCAGGTGCATTTAAAGCTGGTATATGTGATTTAGTCACTCTTTTTGTATCTGTAAATGTATCTGGTAACTCATTTGCTATTCTTTGTAAATGTATAATCTTTTAAACTTCCAGTTCACATTGACCACTCCGGAAATCAAGATAAGATATTGATGATGCATTTCAAGTTACTTGTTTTTCCAGCTTTTCTTTTTCTCACCCTAAGATTGGGAATATTGTCTCATCAAATTGACAATCAACAAAACGTGCTGTAAAAATATCTCCAGTTAATGGTTCTAAATATTTAATAATTGATGAAGAGTAAAAACCAATATAAATTCCTAATCTTCTCTGTGATCCCATTTTTGTGCGTTGTGGAGGAGAAATTGGAACATACACAGCACAACCAAAAATTTTAAGATGGGACAAGTTTGGTTCTCTTCCAGAGACCAATTGTAATGGAGAAAATTTATGAGATGCAGTTGGTCTTAATCTAATAAGTGCATCAGCATGTAATATGGTATGTCCCCATGCAGAAGATGGTAGATTATATTTCATAAGTAACGGTCTAGCAATCAGTTATAATCTTTTAATTAATGATTCAGCTAAACTATTTTGTGTATGTACATGAGCAATTGGATGTTCTACCTTAATCTCAATTGACATACAATAATCATTAAAAGACTGGAATGTAAATTCTCCTGTATTATCAAGCCGGATACTTTTAATTTGGTAATCCGAAAAATTTGCTCTCAATTGGATTATTTGTGCTAATAGCCTAGCAAATACAATATTTCTTGTAGCTAATAGGCAAACATGTGACCATCGAGTTGATGCATCAATTAAAACCATAAAATATCTAAATGGTCCACATGGAGGAGAAATAGTCCCACAAATATCTCCTTGAATTCTCTCTAAAAATAAAGGAGATTCATTTTCAATTTTATTTTTAAATGACCTAATTATCAATTTTCCAAGAGAGAATGCTGCACATGATAAATCTTTTGATAATAGAATCTTCAGGTCCTTTAGAGGATGCTCATTTGCACTTTCAATTATTCTCCTCATCATAATATTACCTGGATGACCTAACATGTCATGCCACAGAGTAAATATTTTCGTGTCATGTAACTTCTGGTTACTGACCATATTTGATTCTATTGAACTTATGTTCATACAATATAGTCCAGATGATAAAACTTTCATCTTTTCCAATACGATCTTCCAACCATATTTAATCGTTGTAATTTGAAGATATTCAATATTATTTTTAATCATGGTTTCGATATGATAACCATTACACCGAATATCTTTAAAACTTAGTAAATTTCTTCTGAATTTACTAGAGTATAATGCGTCATTTATAATTAATTTTGTTCCTTCTGATAATAAAATACAAGCTCTTCCAGAGCCTTCAATTAAGTTACTAATATCAGAAATTATATTAACATGTGTCTCTACAGAAGACAATTGAGAAAAATATTTCTTGCTTTTTAATATTGTGTTTGTTGTTTCACTGTCTACTAGACATTCATCTCTAATACTTGTCATTGCTCTGTTGGAGCCTTCAATCATATTCTTTTTCCTTTGAACAAAAAAAAATATACAACATCAAATTTAAAGAAACTAATTTTATTCATAAGAAACATAAACTTACAACATAAAACTGAACTAAAATAAATCAAAAAAAAATTAGCTCATAATATTTATTTCTTTATCAACATTCTCAAAGAAATCAGAAACATCTAGGTGTGTATCCATGAGTAAACCACTTGACTCATTTTCAATAAAATTTATTTCTACTTCTTTTCCCTTTTTCTTGATGGATGCTTGATAAAGTTCAACTAAATGTTTAGGAGTACGACATGTGCGTGACCAATGGTTTGTCATACTACATCTATAACAACTACTTTCAAACTTTTTAGAAGATGTTGAATTCTTTTTCTTTACATATCTCCCCACATTGTTGTCATTTGATTTGAAATTATGACATTCACGTCGCCAAATATTATTGCGACCACGTCCACGACCTCTTCTGGGGCTGCGACCACGTCCTCGACCACGATTTTCTTTAAATGATGTTGCATTCGTTTCAGGGAATGATGTCGCATTTGCTTCAGAAAATGGACTAGAGCCAGTGGGTCGTGATTGATGATTTTTCATGAGAAGCTCATTATTTTGTTCCGCAACAAGAAGACATGATATCAATTCTGAATATTTTTTAAAATCACGCTCCCGATATTGCTGCTGTAGGAACAAATTCGAAGCATGAAATGTGGAAAATATTTTTTCTAACATGTCTTCATCAGTAATATTTTCTCCGCATAATTTTAACTCAGAAGTTATGTAAAACATTACAGAATTATATTCACCCACAGATTTAAAATCTTACAACCTTTAATGAATCCATTCATAACGAGCTTTTGGGAGGAGCACTTATTTTTGATGGTCATATCTTTCTTTTAAATTTTTTCACAATTCTAACGGATCCTTCACCGTTAAATATTCAGTTTTTAAATCCTCATGGAGATGATGACGGAGGAATATCATTGCTTTGGCTTTCTCCTGCGGGGAGGCCTTATTTTCATCTTTTATTGTATCTCCAAGATTATTTACGGTAAGATGAATCTTAGCATCGAGAATCCATGGGAGATAGTTCTTGCCCGATATATCAAGGGTAACGAATTCAAGTTTAGTAAGATTTGTCATAAGGACTACAAAATAAAAATACTACTAATATTAATAAATTTAATCGAACATCCATTTATGAAAATTACTAAAGAAAAAGAATATTAATAACTTCAGGTTATTAAGAAAAAAAATTAGAGACATTATATTTATTTATTTATTTATCTAATTGATAACTTCTGGTTATCATTTTAGTTGAATAAAATAATAACTTCCGGTTATTAAGTATATCGATAACTTTGGGTTATGAATTATAACTCATTTTGATAAAACTTTTAATTATCAAATACAATGACTTCTGGCCATTAAAAGTATTAATAACTTCTGGTTATTGAATAAATAAAAAAGTATTTCTGGTATTTACTTATTTTATCATTCTCTTCGGGGAATGAAAATATTAGTCTCATCCAATATAAGAACAATTTCATAAAGAAAATAAATATTATAATTAATGGTAAAATGATAAAATATAATATAAAGTGTACCTCTTTTTAGAGATAATCTTACGATAATCTGATTATGTCGATCTCGTGCTTCTATTATAAAACAAACTTCCGTCACAACTCGATTAGAGTGAAGTCGTGCTGATAACGTGTTATAAAATAAAGATAGAAGACAAAAGTTGTGAGAGGCTAAAATCTTATTTCTATATTATCTCATCTAGAGATCTATATCCCCATCAACAATATACAAGCCTCTATTTATAGGCTAGAGAAACATCATGTAATAAAAGAGAAAATTAATACAAAATTAAATCTAGAATTAAGGAGAAG
Source organism: Schoenoplectus tabernaemontani (assembly GCA_037127355.1). NCBI lineage: Eukaryota > Viridiplantae > Streptophyta > Magnoliopsida > Poales > Cyperaceae > Schoenoplectus > Schoenoplectus tabernaemontani. The sequence continues at coordinate 20,578,422 of CM073748.1, read as the reverse complement.
GTGAAGAGAATGAAAAACTTCTATCATTATGGGAGGAGGTGGAGGAGGTGAAACATCTATCATTATTTTTATAGCAAGAAAAAAAATTATGTTGGGTTTTTCTAATAATTATTAATAGTAAATTGTAAGTAAAAATTGTCGATAATTTTTTTACATTTTCTAACATATTTTTGTAACGTTTTTTCTTCTATACCATTATAAAATAGTTAAATTTATTTTCCAAACTGTCACCGCCCAATGTTACTAATGGTTTTCAGTGAAAACCATTAGTAAATTAGTGTTAGTAAAGCTCAGTTCTGTTGTAGTGTGTGTAGAGAAGGAAAATAGAATTGGAAGGTATGACCCTATACTAGGGGTGTTAATAGGTCGGTTCGGGTTCGGATTCATCGATCCGATCCGACCCGTGAAAAATAATTAAATATTTATTAATTATATTTAAATTATTTTAAATAATTAAATATTATTTAATTTATATTAAACTTAATTAGTGTATAATTAATGTATATTTAAGATTTAAAATTACTTCAAAAAATAATTAATCGTTTGGGTCAAAAAATTAAATTTATACCTGACTTATTTATCTTCGGAGCATGTCAGGTCAATAATTGATACTCATATCCTACACTTAGTTTTTATTATTGGATGACAAGTCTCGGTCAAGAAAAAATTGGTACTTGGTTTATCAAACTCATAGCTTTTATTTTTTAGTTTATAATTATATGTAACGAATTTCTCAAATAAAAAATGGTGTGTTATGAGGGAAAAGTACCGGGTGTACAAATGTATATAACGTTCTTTTTTTTTAATTCAATCTAGCAAGTGAGTAACTTGCTACTTCAAAAAAAGAAAAAAAAATGGTACATTGTGCGGGCACAACTTCTAGGGAAAGATATACAAATAGAAAAATGCAAAACAAAATTTGACATGACCCAACTAAATATATTGATAAAATGATCCGCATTACAATTGAATTTATAATAAAAAAATCCCCTAGAAAAGGACTCCTAACTAAAATCGTGTCAAACGAAAATAGATATTGGAGCTATACTAGCGATTTTCTATTAGCGCTGGCGTTCAGAATGGTCTTACTTTGGGCTCAATTTGAAGATGTAGCGGGCTGCCTAACTTTGTTTGCTACCAAAGTAGCAAAGTCTAGAAAATACGATTTCTTTTAGTATGTTAAAAAAGGAAAAGCTTAAGAACAAGAATCAAACTTTTAGTTTATTAATTAATTGAACTGTAACTTTTTGTGCAGAGCTCAAAATGTCCAATATTTGATTACAAAGTCCTTAATTTATGCATAAAATTAAATACCTCCATTTTCATTTCAAAATGATATATATATATATATATAATTTTTTAAAATGATGTTCAAGTATTGAATATATTATTATTATTTTTAGAGCTGATTTTCAAAAATTAAAAATGATGACTTAAAAAGCTCAAAACGCTCCAAATTTTTGAATCCCATGAGATTTTCATATAAAGAATTTAATGAGAATGATAAATTAAAATTTCAAGATGATTTGATATGTTTTTTGAGTTAAGCTCACGGAAGGCCTCCGTGAGCTTAAGCTCACGCTATCTCCACTCTATATATATATGTGTGTGTGTGTGTGTGTGTGTGTGTGTGTAGAGATGTGTTATGGTGTTTCATAAGGCAAAAAATTCATATTAATTTGAGGTGAGATTTAATATTCTGAGGTCTTAAATGTTCAATCTAAGTTGCTCAATAATTTATTTATGTCAAAATATTATGGGATATTAAATTTTATGATTTTTTAAGTTTCTACCTATTTTTGAAATTATTTTTAAAATCAGCCATGAAATAGACTATTTTCTTATGTTAAATGGGGCTGATTTTAAAAATAAATTAAAAATAGCTAAAAAACTCAAATAATCATGAAATTTAATATCTTATAATATTTTGACATGAAAAAGTTATTGAGCAACTTAGATTGACCATTTGAGACCTCAGAATATTAAATCTCACTCCAAAGCAATATGAGTTTTTTTTTTACTTTGCAAAGCACCATAACACATCTCGTGTATATATTAAATCAAACAAAAGATGATGAGAAGAAAATTTCATTAGAAAAGAATAAAAAAATATTAAAATAACCAATATACAATAGAGAAATCTTATTGAAATATTTGACAAAATTATTATCCACTAATCAAGATGATAAGAAAAATTATTTTGCCTATCCCAAAAATTGAGTATCACTAATATATCCCTCTTGAAATGTTTGACAAAACTATCACTATCAGTGTTGTGGAAAACTAAATAGTCAGCCGACTATTCAGCTGAAAAGTCATAATCGGAGGGTAAACTATCACGAACAATAGAACGAATGGGTACTTTACGGTCTCGAACGACTAATAGAGTGATTTTTTCAATTAATCATCATTTTTCTGTTTAATCGTCTATTTTTTTCCTTTAATCATTATGCTACAGTATTTTTAAAAAAATTCAACGACTTGTTATCAAATTTAATAGTGTTCTGTTAAAATAACTATACAACTCATTAAGCTCATTTTTCTCGAATAAATCACATAACTACTATTATAATTTGTCTTCTCCAAATCAATTTATGTGCTCTTTATTTATTTTTTAAGACCTATGATCTCCTCCTTCATCATTTTACTTATTAAAATCAAACTAAAAAAGAAGATGGATGATTAGATCATCTAAGTCTCAAAAAAAATAAAAAAATTAAGTTATTTAATTTTATTTCTCTAATCATAACATCATAACTTTATAAATCAAAATATCTAAAAATATTGTTGAATTATGTATATATTTTTTAATTTTTTTTATTTTGAATATTTTTGTATAATTAATTATTAATATAATAAAATAGAAAGAAGAGGGAGTTTGCACCATATATATATCATTTTGGTCCGGTTGTAAGTAATATATGTATTGAGTGTATTACATGTATTAAAATAATGAACCATAAAATATCATATTAATATTATGACTTTTAAATCATTTACTATAATATTCAATGAATATAGTTATTAATATAATATTATAAATGAATAATATATGTTAGATATATATATATATATATATATATATATATATATAAATCATCCTTAAAAATCTATTTAATCGGTCGCATAACGATTAATAGTTTAGCGATACCCTGTCTATCCGCCAAAAACATATCATTTTTTACAAGACTGATCCCTACTTATCCAGGCTCACATCCACGTCCACAATTGCAAGTAAACACAACGTTTACAAATTAAGATTTGAAAAAGTTATTAAGTACTGTATGCTGAATGTGGTGTCTAGACACAATGTTCAGTCTGTTGCAGTCAGACGCAGCGTTCGGTCCACACCTTGAATGCAGTGGTCAGACGCGACATTCAATTTCTATTATTTAACATTTTTTTTTTCTAAATCGCAATTCGTGAACGTTGCATTTAGTTACAACTGTGTATGTGGATATGGGGAAATGGAGACAATTTTCTTATAAAAAAGGAAAATATATTGGTGAGACTTATTTTTTTAGGATTAGCAAAAAACAAATTGAAAAATATGGAATCCTAATAGCGAAACTATAAATGTTCTTATCCTATTATTGGAATTTTGTCATGACCATAAGCATCTTATTATTTTGTCAAAATTTCATTGCAAGACGAGAACATTTGTTAAAGTCTAGAGTTGTGATTCACGTTTTGTTGCAGCAACAATAATATATTATTAAAAGTATATTGGACTACATTGGATAAGAATTTGAACTTTAATTAACGCGGTAGTTCAGTTCGATTGCTAAAAACACTGTTTACCGTATATTCTAAAATATTTTATCTTTATTTTTTTAAATAATAAAGAAGAACTGCTCATATATAAAAATATAGATGTGACAAATGGGTGGATGGATTGAGTAAGTTTGATTAAAAAAATTGTCAGGTCACAAGTTGGGTTGGGTTGGATTTCGATTCAAATATTGTCAGTTTTTCCGGTCTCGGATTATTTCAGATCGGATTTTGAATTCTTATGAACTTAGGTCATCTTGAATTTTAGATCATTCAGATTCGGGTCAGGTCGAGTTTCAGATCATTTGATATCGGATTGTTTCAGATCAGATTGGGTTTTTTTTGTCACATTTATTTTGGATCATATCAGGTCAGATTTTGGGTCGTTAGACTTTAAATTTTTTTTTTCAGAATTTCCTTTTTCAATGTCAGATCTAAATTTTCAATTATGTTATGATTAATTTGATTTTTTTTAAATAATATGAATATGATTAATTAATTTTAGCCTCTTCAGATCACTTTTAGATAATCATACTTCATTCATTTATTAGCAAATTAAAGATATGTTAATTCAGCTAATTCTAATTAATAGATATTAGTCTTTTTTATGATAATTTTAACTTATGATATAAATTTTAATTAATAGATATTTAATTAATAGACATTATTATACTAATTATCGATCAAATGATAACAAAATTTACAAGCTCCAAAAATGATTTATTGTACAAATATCCAGGATAGTCGTTTTTTTAATTCACACAATGATACAAGCACGAGTTGAATTTATAAAGAAAAAATTATGATATTTGTAGGGTATTATCTCAAAGTAATCAAATACATCAAATCTATACTACAAGCAACATGCGGTGCAAATGGATATTATGGAATGATTGAAATAAGATGTCACTTATAATTATAGTTCAATCATATTTAAATCTTTCAAAATCGAGATAGATTAGGTTTCAGGTCTAATTTTGGGATGTCTTGAATTTTGGATCATTCGGGTTTGGTTAGGTTAAATTTTGGTCATATGATTTTAGGTCATATCGGGTTATGTTCGGGTTTGCATTGGGTCAGATTTCAAATCATCTTATTTCGATCAGGTCGGATTTTATACACTCCAATTTTAAATTATCTCTGATTTTGAGTCCTCTCAAGCCGGAGTAGGTCAGATTTAAGTTAGATTGACTTTCTGAAGAAAAAAAAATCAAATTGAGTAGATTCTGGTACGAGTGAGTTGTTCATTTCGGGTGAGATTTTAAGACCACTATAAAAATCAATAAGTATATCAAATATATTGCATATTATGGATGATAAGGTCCAAAAGTATTGGACCTAATGCCAATTCCGGTCTAGTGTGAAGCAAGCTTTCCAATTTCCACAGCAAGTAGCAATGACTGAATTATTATAATTATTTAGTGGGGCCCTCTGTCAAGGGTTGAATCCTAGTCTCTGATCAATTGAAAAAAAGATTCAAAACTTATTACACACTAATATATCTATTCGGGACATTATACTTTTTCGGATACGACTATATATTAATGGGAATCAGGTGTTGTGGAAACTAATAGAGGTTGAGCTTTATATTTTATATATTGATAACAAAATATTTTTGTTTGATTTATCTTATGAACGTTATTTCTGATAATTTAATCTTTAATACTAAGTTCAATAAATGTAAGTTAACTTAAGCCAATTATTAATAAATTAATTACCTACTTTGTGTCCGTTCATTGATATTCAATTATGTTCATATCGTTTAACATACTATTTATCTTTCATGGTTTGAAATGAAAATTTTATTTAACCCGATATAACCAGATTTAGTTCAATTTTGAACAAATTTTATTTAACCCGATATAACCAGATTTAGTTCATATTGTACACCCTTAAAAATGAATTTTTCTCTTCAAATAATAATCAATATTTCTGATAGTAGATTAAACAGTTCTCAAATAAAAAGTAAATTCCCTTTTAACAAGAAAATTCAATTTTTTTAGTTTAGCACAGTAATCAGTGCCATGTGATTTGTCTGCCGTTCGACTTGGAGACTTATATATACATCCGATTGTGCGTTAATTCGCACCAAACATTGCAATAAATAATTTTTTGTTCTATTATAGTATAATGGTACACGCACTATTCAATCTAAACAGCTATATATCACAGTATTGGTACAAAATACAACGAAGGCCTTCCTAAAAGCTCTCTTTCTCAGCTCAAGTGGATTGAAAAAACTCAACACAACAGCAATAGAAACAGTGCAGTCTTAACTGCTAACTAATTGTGGACCTATATTTTATTCCTACTAGTTTTATTGTAATGTCAATCTTTTTCCTTTTTCTCAATCCAGTTACTGCTTTAGAGTTTATGTTTCACTTTCTCTCTCAGAACTATCTAGGATTTCTGTTATGCTCCTTTCATGTAATTAATTTCTCTTTTCTAGTTCAGTTAGGGTACTGGAGAATGTACCAGCAAGTCAGAGTTGAGTCTGAAACCATGTAATTGCAACATTTCTTAATACATTCAAGCCTACGGGACTTTCATCAAAAAAAAAAAAAAAAAAAAAAAAAACTAAAAACAATTGTTGAATTAATGCATGAGAAATTAATGTAAAAAGGTTAAAAAAATTACATATAACTTATTTATAAGGCTGAAAAGATAATTTTAAAATCAATAATCAATTCCTCATGGGACCAGTAATAAATGAAATAGATTTAATTCCATTTTCAGATATTTGGTCATGTTCCTCTCCGAGATAAGGTGAGAAAGGCTAGTGGAGAATTTGTTGCCAATTCGTTCATTGTAACCGGACGATTCATATCTAAGAGTTGGAACTTGTAAACAGGAGTTGATTGCATCCGATCGTGTCCGTATACACGAAATTACTTTTATTTTATTAACGGAGATAATTCATCTTTGGCAAGTGAAATTCTTTAACAATAAAATTGATTCTTAAACTTTAAACTATATCAATAAATTCTTCAACTCTGAAAAGAAAAACTAACTTCATTTAAAAGAAACAAAAGTTCAAGACTCAAATTAGTTCTTTAAAAAACTTTTATGGACTAAATTAGTTTTTTTAAGTTTAAGGACTTATTTAGTGTATATTAGAGTTTAATGGTCAAATTGGTTTTCTTAATGAAATTGAATGATTAACTTTGTGGTTTCTACTATATAATTTTGGCACTAATATTTCCGTTCTCTACGCTACTATACATCTACGTTTAATCAAATTCACGATTGGTTATACGTAACAACTAACAAGGCCACACAAGTTAAAATACTAATAACATAATAATTATTTCTTTTAATTTTAGTTTCCTTGAGAACCTTTTAATATTTCTAGTACCTGATGAAATAAAAAGTAATACTTCCTTCCAAAACAGTTTGAATTTTATATTGGAATTAATTATTATTAATTATAACATGTATGAGCTTATATGTAATAAATATATATTATATAATGGACCGTCAAATTATACCCGTAATGAAGTGATCAAATTCTCTATCGAGTTTATTATATGTCATGAGAAGTTGACACTTTAATGTGTAGAATGTGTATTAATGACTTTATGATTTAGTGATGGTCTGAATTATATAAAGTCTGATAATAATATAATTATGCTATTGATCCCTAAAGAACACAACTATAGACAGCTTTATGATTAAGCACCGAACCCGTTAAGAGGGAATCTGGATCCAATATGGATCCGTTAAGATATAACTGCACTCAGTTATATGGGCGTCCATATATATGCAGGGATACTACTGGTTTTGAAACTATTCTCATTTTCTTCACTATCTGTCACCCTTTCGTTTCCCAACAGATCCATATCTCTCTCTTAACAAAGTTTCAGAAGAGAAGAAATTGTCGACGCCGGTCCTCTCAATCACTCCATCGGATTAGAGGAAGATCGCTGGAAGGCTAAAGAAGTCTGGTGATCAATGGGGTTGTGTCTCTCTGGAAGACCGACAACATGGATCAAAGATAACATAATTTATGTTTGAAGTTCACTAGAGGATCACGGCCATACAGTAAAATCTCTAACATTTTAAACTTTAAATCCGAAAAGCAACATAAAAAGTACGATTAAATTTGGCAAATTATTAAAAGATCAATCAATTGAACTAGATTGCAAGTTTATACCCTTTTGAAGTATGTTTGATGACTGAGAATATCACTAACGGACATAGTTATATGGATATAATTCTAATAAATACATTTTTCTCTTTGAAATAATTTTTTTGTTATCACTATTTTAATAATCTAAAATTAAAATGATTAATTTTATTTAAAAATAAATAATTATTTTAACAACCTTGAAAATAAATTTCAAATAAATTCACAAAAAATCTTTAAATTGAAAAAATTACTAACATATTATATTATATATTGATTGTATTATAAGTTTCATGCAATTTTTAGTATTATTTAATATTTTATCAAAGACCATTAAATTTAGATTGTTATATATTTTAATGGTTTTTAATTAACTATGGATTGATGCTCAAAATACATGAAACTTAAAACACAATATTCAGGAATATATTTGCAAAAACTTTTTCATTTTTATCTTTTTATGAATTTATTGAAAATTCATTGGGATCTCACTCTTAAAAACTAACACCAACAGACTACTTGTTGAGTTAGCATTTTTTTTAATTATAACATCCGAACAATACTTATACGGTGGGGATCACTTGACAATGGATTATTTTGATAATTTTGACAATGATTCTAGAATAAATATAAAAAATTTAAAAATAATAAAAACTATATATATATATATATATATTTTACTTATAGATTAATAGTGATTCAAATTTATAACTATTAATCAAATTTCATACAATTTCTTATCGTTTGATACTCCATCAAGGACTATCAAAATTTTATACAATTTACAACGGTTATAATTTAATAATTTTGATGGAGTATCAAACGATAATAAAATTATATAAAATTTTGATTTACTATCAATCTATAAGTAAAAAAACATACTTATAATTTTTTTTCTACTTTTTAAGATTTATTCTAAAGTTCATTATCAAAATTTTCAAAATAACCCATTGTCTATTGATCCCCGTCCATACTTATATTATTCTAAATATACAAAATGACTTTATTTGAATTATACTTTTTTTTCTCTTTTTTTCCTTTATGATCCAAAACCTGAATAGAGATATGAAACGCACAATTGAGAAAAGGAGAGTGAGATGTCGCTAATTCTGTTAAAGCCTTAAAGGCAAAACCGGAAGTTAATTAAATAAGAAGAAATTTAACAAATTTTAGTGCTTGAAAGTTTCAACTCTAATTTTTAATACATAAAAAGTTAAGCTTTCAATGCTTGAGCTTTTCAAGCATGTCACATCATCACTTTTTCCATCATTGATTTTATTTAAAACTTTTCATCTTCTTCAATTTAAGAGTTTATATAAAATAATTTCTCTCTCCTTATTTAAAATAATATTTAAGGTAAAACTAAATTCTTAAAATGATATAATTTTTTTATATTTATTATTATAATTATTATTATTTAGCATTCAAAAATATTATGTCCAAATTTTCACACACACTATTTCCATACCACTGGTACTTCCACTCTCCAAATATAGGTATCAAAAGATGCTTCCAGTCTCCATCACATGAACTGTATTTTTAATTAGTATTTAGATGTGTCATTGTGTGAACACTATTGACATTTGAGTTAATAGTTCTACTAATAAATTAATTTGTAGTCTATTTTATCAATATTCTTTCAACACTATAAATTAAAAAAAAATGACGAATTGCAAAAAGAAAAAATGCTGTTAAAAGCCAAGCAAATATAATTTGTATTTATGTTGCGTTGCCCATTACATTATATTAGAAACAGTACCATTTTGAATCTAATTTATTTTTTTTCCAATCAAATGATTATTTTTCAATGATTCTTTAATTATACTTTGTATCTTGCTGGTTTTTTTTAGTAAAAATGAGAGTCTAAGCTACTCATCTTTTAATTATCCATAAAGGACCTCATTCGGTTTTAAACATGCGACCTCTCACAAAGAAGACATTATCTTTGTCACTTGACCAAAAACTAATTCTCAACATCTTGCTGGTTGAATATTATTTAATTACAAATGACATACAATTTAAGACCAAATAACTTTTGTATGATGTCGTTGTTAGCATTATTTAGTAGTCAATTATGTGATGGCATTTTAGCTAGGGATGTGCATTCGGTCGGTCGGCTCAAACCAAAATAAATACATACATCTGAAGTTATATTCGGCTTGTGAAATTATGAATCGAAATAAATTTATAAAAATATAAACAAAATAAAACAAAAACCGAACAAAGTGAACCTTTATTCAATTTATTTGTTAAATTGAAGTTATATTAGTTAAAGAGGAATGAAAAACTATTCATAGTTATAAAATTGATAAAAAAAAAATAATTTAAAAATAAAATCTATAGAAAATAAATACATTCAAATTAATTTATATTGCTGCTTATTCTATTCATTAAAGCCAGGCAAATATAATTTATATTTATGTTGCGTTGCTCATTTAGAGACAATAATATCATTTTGAATCTAATTTAATATTTTTCCAATTAGATGATTATTCTTCAAATATATTTTAATTATACTTTCAGGCATCTTGTTGGCTGAATATTATTTAATTACAAAAGACATACAATTTAAGACCAAATAACTTCTATGATGTTGCCGTTAGCGTGATCTAGTAGGTAATTATGTGATGAATGCATTTTTAGTTGGACTTGAAATGTGAAATATTGTATGCATATATTATGATAATGATAACTCTAAATGTCTCTAACATAAATTATCTACAAATAAAAATTAATATGATGGATTATAATGTAAGTTAAGTGGTCTTATTTCATATATCATGCGACGAATGTTATTGATTTAATTACACAAATAATATGTTGAATATATTATTAGACTTGATCCATAATGAAATACTAAAAGATTGTCTTTATGTCATAAATATTTTATTTGATTGTTTATTTTTAGGTGTGAGATGAATGTTCTTTTTAGACAAATGATTTATATTTGTAGATTTATCCAACATTGTCCATAATTTATAACCACAAATTTATCTCAGTTCATGACTTTTATATAAAGAAGAAATATGAATTAAGAATACTGATATCCTTTTATTTGTTGACTTGAGTAATGATATTCAAATTGGAATGAATTGTAAAGAATGACATTTTCTATCTTACATCATTACGGATATCATATATTTTGAATGAGATCAAGATAATAATTATTGTTATCTAGGATCATGGTAGGGGTGTGGGTTTCATTTTTTTGACCCGAATCGGGTCGGGTTCGGAAGTAATTTTGTGATTTAGTACTAATTAAATCTTAAATATACACTAATTACACACTAATTAATTAATATTTTTATTATTACAAAAATTATATAAAAAAATTAATAAATATTTAATTATTTTACACGGTCGACCCGTGACCCATCGGGTCGGGTATGAATCAAGATTTTTTGACCTGAATTTAATCGGATCGGGTCAAAAAAATATTAAAATAATATGATTCGACCCGAACTGACCCATTGACACCCCTAGATCATGGTATTAGTAGCGGAATTATATTTATATTATTCAGAGATCACAATGCACATTGCTAAGTGTTACTTGTGATTTATGAAATTCAAAGAGTTTTTAATCTTATTACTAATTAGTAATACAAATCTAGTAAAAGAACAAAATTTATAAATATTTCTTAATATTTTGGATGTGTTGGACATATCTAAAGTTGTAGTTCTTGATCAATGTGAGAAGTGTGCAAGCTTTTTTTTCAAAGTATTTGACAAATGGATATGTAACAACTAAAGAAATCATCAGAGTCCAATTGAACCGTTGCAATGACTTGAAAAATATTTAAATGTCTTTGTCCAAACTTTGATAATTAAGATTCTTGTGTCTTGAGACGTTATAACTAGGTAATGATAAACGTGTTAGACACGTGTACACGCACGTATAAATATGGACACAAATATGTGTTCGTGTCTAAACGTGTCTGCACGTGACGTATTCACGTGTCACACGTGCCGTGTTGTTAAACATGCGTGATCAATATATAAACAATTTTGACACGGCTAAACACGCACGTCTAACACAAACATGCACGTCTAATACGTGAACACACACGTCTAACACATCTATTAACATCCTCATTTTTTATCGATATAACCAAAACTGCCACAAGTAGACCCCCAGGTACATGGATGGTTTAGCTGATGAAACACCGCACGACACTATTCAAGAAAAAAGCAATCTTGAATGACAACCATTGTAATATCTTATACAAATTCAAGGGTTTTTAATAAAAGGGAGCAAACCATAATACGTGAAGACGTGTCTATAGGATTTGATGTCATTCTAAAAAAAAGATTTGATCTGAATGACCACTACCTAAATGAAATATTAAATATGATATTTAAATTTAAAATCATATTTTAAATGCGATATGCCGATATTAATTCAATATCAAAACTAATTTAATTTAATGATATTTATAACTTTTTGCCACTGCATTAAACTGGTAAATATATATTTCTACATTATTTTTTTCCCTACATTTATAACTTTTTTCCTACTGGCTTTTTGCCTCAAGATGATAATGAAGATGAAGATTAAATATCCAAATATGAAAAAATAACAACAAAAAGGTATGCATTTTATATTGTTCATATTACTTCATTTCTTAAAATATTTTCAAATATTGTACTAACAAATTTTCAAGTTTTTAATACGTAGTTAGTCCCAAGCCCGAAAAAAAGGAGGAAAAAATGAAAATTTATTATTTAATTATTATTTTTTTAAATTTAAATCTAGATTACCAATTTTTTTTATCATTTTATAATTTTTCATTATTTTTCTTATATATTTATATTATTTGAATTTTATTGAATTTATACGTGCTACAAGTGTTGACACGTGCCAAACATGTATAAATACGAACACGTCTAACACGGCGTACTAGACGTGTCACGTATCTTAGACGTGCGTGTTCGGGTTTTTAAGTTTTTCACACGTTCAAATACGTGAACACGTGTTGATACGACACGTTCCGTGTCGAACACGTCACGTGCTCTCACGTGACACACATGACGCACGTTTGTCAATACACTAGTTATAACGGCTGATAAGCTGTTACAATGGCTGAAGAGTCATTATAATACCTTGGATGCATTGTGTAATGAAGAAACCTAAGCGTTATAATGATTTATGAGCGGTTGCAACGGCACAAAGCGGTTTTTAGCATAACCACTATTCTTTCTAGATTTTTGTCAATATTTTCCTCACTTTTCGGTAGAAAACTTACCATTTCGTGCGAAACTGCTAGAAATGTGGCATGCACTAAATCTAAGGGTTATGGATCTATATAAGTTCATCTCATCTATTAAGAAACTCATTCTATCATAATTTTTCTATTGTGATTGTATTATAATTTTTTCATGTGTTGTGAACCACCAACTCATTCTAAAAACATCAACGATTTATAGAGGAGGTATAGTAGATCAAGAAGAGCTTTCTAGACTATCCTAGCAAGCAAGAAAAAGTGTAGTGAGATGCTTTTGGGGTTTGTTTGGCATAAGATAGAATAACAAAAAATAGGAATACAATAATTATTTCGACGAATTAATTATTAAATGAATTTTAGACTAAGTAGAAGAGTGCTAATCCGGTATATCAAGTTATAGGTGGTATACTTTGGTTCTCGTCGGAATAGCGATTATTATTTGAATATGTTGTATTATATTATTATATTATGATTATAATTATGATTATGATTTATTATTATATTATTATTATGATTATGATTTATTATTATCTTAATATTATGATGATTATTATACTATTATATTATTATATTATTATTATATGATTAATTTTATTATTTATTATTATTATTATTATAATAATTATGATATTATATTATATTATGATATTATATTATATTATTATGATCATGATTATTTTTTATTATATTATTATGATTATGATTATTTATTATTATATTATTATTATGATTATAATTTTTTATTATTATATTATTATATTATGGTTATGGTTATTATTATTATTATTATTATTAATATTTTATTTTATTTTATTAAATTATATAATTATATTATGATTATAGCTATGATTATGATTATAATTATATTATTATGATTACAATTATTTATTATTATTATTATATTATTATTATGATGATAATTTTTCTTATTATATTATTATGATTACGACTATGATTATTATTATTATTATTATTATTATTATTATTTAATTATTATGATTATGACTATGATTATCATAATAATAATAATAATAATAATAATAAAATAATTAATCATAATATAATATAATAATCAATATAATAATAATATAATAATATAATGATAATATAAACATAATAAAAATATAATAATATAATAATAAATAATCATAATTATAATATAATAATAATATATCATAATAATAAATAATCATATTAATAATAATAATAATATCATAATAATAAATAATCATAATTATAATAATATAATAATAAAATAAATATAATAATAATATCATAATCATAAATAATCATAATTATAATGATATAATAATAAAGTAATCATATTTATATTCATAATATAATACTAAAATTATATTATTATAATATAATAATAATAAATAATAGTAAAATAAATAATATTATAATACTAACAAAGGATGATAAAAAAAATAAAAATCATAATATTAATATAATAATAAATCATAATATAATATAATACTAATAATTCATAACCATAATCATAATCATAATCATAATCATAATATAATAATATAATATAACATAATCAAACAATAATCGCTATTCCGACGAGAGCTAATCCGGTATACCACCTATAACTTGGTATACCGAATTAGACTCTTCTGCACTCTTCTACTTAGTCTAAAATTTGTTTGACAAATTAATTCGTCGAAATAACAATTATATTCCAATTTTTTACTATTCCATTAAGTGCCAAACATTGAATACCAGTGAAGAAGATTTTATTTAGTCTTTTGATTTATTGTGCGTGTCTCAATCAACTCCTATGATTTATTAGGGTCAAGCATGTATCAAAGATATCTTAATTTATGCTTTAAATTGACTTAATTCAGATTTTAATTATACACAATATTTTTTTAATGCTTTAGTTCAAATTTTGAAAAATTGTTCACTAATTTCCGGGTCAAGCATAGTATCAAAGATATCTTAATTTATGCTTTAAATTGACTTAATTCAGATTTTAATTATACACAATATTTTTTTAATGCTTTAGTTCAAATTTTGAAAAATTGTTCACTAATTTCCGTAACATATTACCTACCGTCCCAAAAGTTAACTCCAATCTCAACAGTTAAAAATGAATAAAAAGTCGAGATCTTTTGGGAGACAGAGTAGGACCTGTGGAGCCAAGGGTAGCTGATGAAATAAGGAGAAAGAAGGTGGACCTCCTTTATTTGATTCTATAGCAGAGTAGGATGCATTGAAATTGGGGAAACATAACCCGACCGAAAGAATCAAATCTTACCAAACTGGATATTTTACAATTTTTTTAAAATTTGGTCAACCCAATTCGAGATGGCTTACAAGTTTAAACCCAGAAAAGTTAATTGATTGCATGAACTTTAACCGACCAAATTAAATATTTGTAAAAGTTAAATTGTACAATCAGACCCAAAATAATTCAAAACTCAAAAATAAATTCAAGCAAATGATCTGAAATTCGATCTTATTCAATCAATTAGTTCCGACTGTTAGGACCCCTATACGATAATTTTGACTATTTAACTATATACCTAGTAAAAATATATAGATATACTTATAGGAGAATTTGGAAAATAAAATGCAGATAAAAGATTCACTCAAAACAATAAATTTTCTCTTCAAATTAATCATACTTCACTAATTTAGAAATCACATTTACCAGCACGCATGCCCAATTCAATAATGGTAATTAACTATAGCAATCCATATTATCAAATTACTATATAGAAACCAAGAAATTAAATTTACGGAAACCAATTAATTCATGCACGTACAATGTTAATTACTGCCACCTTTTCTTAAAAGCTTCCAAATTATCTCCAAAAGTCTCGTCCGTCTCGTCTTTGACCCATCCAAATCTCTCTAAGAAAGGATTGGCTAGAGTTTGTGGGGGATAATCTTTGATACAGTCCTCCCAAACATCTCCATCTCCCAAATCTCTCTTCACCTCCCAAATGCAACAATTGCACTCAAACCCTGCTCCAAAGCTTACCATCAAAACTCTATCTCCCTTCTTCAGCCACTTCTTTGCCTCCATGTAACCCAAAACATACCACAAGCTACTTGCGGATGTGTTGCCCCATCGGTGCAATGTCATTCGAGCCGCTTCGACATCTTGGTCACTCAACCCAAGTGCCGTTCCGACTGCATCAATCACCGCTGTCCCACCCGCATGCAAACAGAAGTGCTCGACAGCCGATTTAAAATTGATCTTTGCTGCTGCCGAGTTTGCGTACCCTTTTGTTTTCTTTACCTTCTGTCTGGCGAAACGGTACACGTAAAGCAAAAGTTCACGGTACGGTAATATTTTTGGCATGAGCAGCTCGAAATTTTTTCTGAACGCACGCATGGCCGCTTTCGGAAGGCCCGGACCTAGGAAGAACCCCCGCCGACCTGCATTATCCTCCTGTTGCATCACACAGTTGTAACCATCATCATCGCACCCAATATTGGTTCTCACAAGGCACTTTAATCTCAACTTGGATCGGTTCCTCATGGCCGGGTTGTTAGAAAATAGCATAACGGATCCGCCAGATCGAAATAGGATGTTACTAAGCATCATTGACCTCTCATTGCCACAATACCAGTTAGGGACTATCGATTCAGAACTAACCACCATTGCTACAGTTTTCTTGCCAGATTTGAACATGTTTCTCACCATGTCAACGGCTATCAAGCTTGCACTGCAACCCATGCCAGAGAGATTATAAGTTTTCACGTCATCGCGCATTTTTTGTTGCTGCACGATTCTCGCTGAAAGGGAAGGAGATGGCGCAAAGCCAGAAATACTAACCACCAATACATCCACATCTTGTGGCGAGATGTTGGTTTTAGCAAATATATTGGCAACGGAGGTCTTGAAGAACTCATCCATTTCGAGCATAGCGTCATCAAGCATCGGTGACTCTTCGCGGCCTTCTAAGATGTTTCTCGGACTGTAGGTTTCTTCGCCTATACCCGACCTGATAATCATCTTTAGCAAAAACTTGTATTCAGGTAGACCAAGGTATTTGTTGCGGTTTATGACCTCGCCGCTGGTTAAAGTGGAGATCTTTCGGTCCGGTGATGGTTTAAAGCACACATAGTCTATCAAGTAACAATCACTTGAGAGCTTTGCACTGTAACGTATCAAAATGTGGTAGAGGTAGAAGAGAAGAAGAGCTATTAGAGATGCCACAAGTACCATTTGCGAGATCTATTTTGTGTTGCCTTTTTGATGATTAATTCTGTTTTTTGGAAGGCTGCAAAATTGTAAGGTGGCGAGGAGCAGGGGGGATCAGCGTGTATTTTTATAGTACCATGTTCTTTTTTTTTTTTTTTCTTTATTTTGTAGTTGTCAGTAGTCAATAAAATGCTACTTTATTTAGTAATTAAGCATAGTAAAGAGCCATAACTCGATTTATTAATGGCTAGGGATAAGATTTGATATTCCAGAATAACATGATATTTTTACTTGACTTAATTGCAGGATGTCGCAATTTAATTACCTATATATTCATAATGAATAAATAAGATTAAGCTTTCAAGGTTTTCAAGCATACCACATCATCACTTTTCTTCACTATTAATTGTGTTTAAATTTCTTCTTCTTAAATCTAAGAGTTCATATAAATAATTTTCTTCTCCTCATTTAAAATAATGTGTATAATATACTTAAAAGTGAAGTTTAACTTTTAAAATGATTCAACTTTTTATATGATCATTTATAGATAATTATGTGTTTAATTATATTTTTTATTATTATTATTATAATCATCATTATTACTTAGTATTTAAAAATATTGTGTCTAAATTTTCTTTAATATGAAATTTTATTAAATATATTTAAAATTTTATATTATTAATTATTTATTTGAGAATTATATTGTCGGGCGAAACTCGAATTATAGCCCTAATATTAGTAATTTTTAGTGAGAAAATTTGCTGTGTGCTATACTATTATAATTATATCGATTGAAATAAAAATATATAACATATGTAATATAGTTCAAATTTATACCAACGCTTTAATTTTTGTTGCTGCAGGATTTTTATGCTGGAGATCACCTGAAGAAAATCATACTCATTTAAATTACTTGACACGAATTTATTTTTAAAAAATAGACAATTACTTTATTATTTGTGGCGCCATATGATTGTCTCAACCGCAGGATATTTTTTTTTTTAAATAGGCAACATATTTATTGTATAATAATGAGGAAATAATTTTTTATTTCGTACATTTAAAGTACATATTGTCAACAAAAGTTAATGAAGAGGAGGATTCGAACTTTGCTTGAAGTGAAACAAAGAATATCCTGGACAATCCGATTATACGTGTAAAAAAAATTTACATGAAATATATGATAGTAAATTAAGGGTTCATTTGGTACTCTATGGAATAGTAAAAAATAGAAATAGCATTGCTATTCCGATAAATCAATTTTAGACTAAGTAGAAGAGTGCAAAAGAGTGCTAATCCGATATATCAAACTATAAGTGGTATATCAGATTAGCTCTCATCGGACTAGCGATTACTGTTTGATTAAGTTATGTTATATTATTATATTATGACTATGATTATGATTATGATTTATTATTATTATATTATTATTTATTATTATTATATTATTTATTTATTATTATATTATTTAGTATTATTATGATTATGATTATGATTTTTATTATTATTATATTATCATCACTATTAGTATTATTATATTATTATGTTATGATTTATTATTATTATATTATATTATTATGATTTTGATTTTGATTAATTTTTTTATTATATTATTATATTATAATTATGGTTATATTATTATATTATTATGATTATGATTATGATTATTTTATTATTATTATTATATCATAATTATATTAGTTTTATTTTTATTATTATCATCATCATCATCATCATTGTTAGTATCATAATTATCCATATTTTAACTATTCTGATTAACAACTACCAAATAATATTTTTACTCTTCCGAATAGTAAAAAATATCACTCTTTTACATACTATTTTATCACTTTTTTAAATAATCACTCTTTCAAAATTATTCCCTAATTTACCTAACAAATCTTTAATGTACAAATCATGGCTACATATGTTTTTTTTTTCCAGATGCTATCTTAGAAGTTAGAACAAAATTGATCCGTAGCCCCATACATTCGGCACAAAACACAAAAAAAATGATAAAATAAAATTAACTTAAAGATAAAGCAAAGAGTAATTCTAGTGTACATATTGATTTTTTTTTCTAAATATCGTTCAAATAAAAAATTTAAAAATGATGAAATAAATATCAGATTTGAGATAACTTAGAGATTAATTGATCATTCATCATAATATTATTAAAACTCCATAATTAAAATTTTAAAATTATATGATGAGATACAAAAACTATTTCAAATTATCTAAATTGTGATACACATTATATCAAAATTATTGGCAAACACATCTATGATTTTTTTATCTTTTAAAAAAGGATATATAATGTAAATATTGAATATGCTATAAAATTAAGGGATTGGGATCCCTTGACAATGATTTATTTTGTCAATTTTGACAATTAACTCTTAAATAAATATCAAGAGAATCTTAAAAATAAAAAAAATAAGATATATTCTTTTACTTGTAGATTGATAGTGTTTCAAATTTTCTGCAGTTTTATTATCGTTTGATAGTCCATCAAACATCATTAAATTATAATAATTATAAATTATATAAAATTTTGATAGTCTTTAATGGACTATTAAATAATAATAAAATTGTATGAAATTTCATCAAATAATGAAAATTAAAACACTATCACTCTATAAATAAAAGAACATATTTATAGAGTTTTTTCTGTATTAAATTTTTTTGATATAAAATTCATTATCAAAATTATCAAAATAACCATTATCAACTCATCCTCACCCGAAGTTAAATATGGACTACAATAACTCTAAAATAAATTTAAAAACACACACAAAAGAAAAAATAACTCCGCAGCCTGACGGCTGTCATTATAACTTCACATCCTCTCCAACAGTACAAGTGTTCAACACGATTGGCCTCCATCCATTTTTAGTTTGAGATCATGTGTCACCAAACTGCTGTCACGACCAGCTTTCAGCTAGTGAATTGAAAAGTGTGCGTGTTTTATGTTGACACGTGATATGTTCAATAGATACGGAATGTATTGTCTCAACATATATTTATATATTTAGAGTCTATTTTAATTTATTAAAATTTTAAAAATTTGAATCTGAATATTTTTTAAACGCGTGATACATTTAGCATGTGTATCATGTCCATACTTGTGTAGCACATAAATTGAAAAAGAATTAAAAAAATTTAAG
Organism: Schoenoplectus tabernaemontani; assembly: GCA_037127355.1. Taxonomy (NCBI): domain Eukaryota; kingdom Viridiplantae; phylum Streptophyta; class Magnoliopsida; order Poales; family Cyperaceae; genus Schoenoplectus; species Schoenoplectus tabernaemontani. The sequence continues at coordinate 20,557,969 of CM073748.1, read as the reverse complement.
AATCAGAACAATGAGAAAAATATGATAAAATTTGAAAAGAATTAGAAAAATTATGAAATATTAAATATGTTTTTGTATGTACTGCACGTGCTATGTGTGCATGTTTGTATTTGACATACTAGATATGTGTGTTTAACTCTTGACAAAATAATTAAGAAGATGAACACACCATTAAAAAAAATATCTGACAAATTAATACATCATGTGCTTGAAACATATAGATACGTCTTGCACTTACTTACACTTACAAGCTCATGTTTTAAATATGTCGTCAATTCACTTACTGTAGCATGTGGGTGATTCATTGCTAACAAAATAATAAGGTTATTAGAAATTTATATTAGTTTTTTTATTCATGTACATAAAAGATCATTGATTTTATAAATTTCATTTTATATGGATTAAAAATTCAAAAAATTGATGTCCAAAATTATTCACAACAGTTCATTCTACTCTCAAACTTTCAATGTCAAACAAAATATCTTTGAAAAGTCGTAATTATCTGGTCAAATATAGAAAATTGATAAAGATCACATCTAATGATTTTTATTTTTGGCATTTTGGTTTTTAAATTGGAGCTATTAAAATTTAAAAAAATTGAAGAATAATGGAGGTATTAAAAGTAAAGATACATAATGGAGATATCGAAAGTTGATGTACTTGAACTCTCCTATAAATATTATATAAAATAAATTATACTATGAAATTACTAATTTTGTTTGAAAATTAATTGAATTGGATAATAATGATGGCACTTGTGATGGTATCTCTCTAACATTTTCTTATTAAGAAATAATTCTAGACACATCCAAATTTATTGACACTAACTTTTGTGATGTATATATTTGAGAAATATTAATCAAATTAAAAAAAATCTAGATGCATTTCTAATATTTAAATGAGATAATCTGTCAAATTTGAATTAATTCCAAAGTAGATTTGTCATTCATCACACTACAACAGAAAGGACTTTTGCTAACACTCAATTACTAACGGTTTATTAAGAAAACCGTTAGTAGAGAAGGTCGGTGACATTTTGGTGATATTTGATAATATTTTGGTAACAGTTATAAATAAAAATTGTTACTGAAAAGTGTGTTTTTCGAATATATTTTTCGGCAGAACTTTTAGTAACATTTTTTTTTAAAAATCATTATTAAATATAAAAAATCAATAACGGTTATTGTTTAACAACTGTTATTGATTGTTTCAGTTATGATTTTTTAGTATAAACCGTTATTAAAAATTTCTAACCCTAGCGCTCGTTACTGTTTGTTCTATTCTCCACCAATGGCATTTGCTCCCGTGGATTGTGAGATATTTTGATCTCACCGTTCGTTCATCCCAATCCAACGATCCAAAAATCAAAATTCAAAAATAGAAGTTTCACAGATTATCAACCTTTTTTATCTATTTTCACATATAAAATGAGAGATGAGAGACAAAGAGAGAAAGAAGAGATCAGAGACTAGAGAGAGAAAGAAGAGAATAGATAGAAGAAATAAAAATTGAAATCCGACCATCTCAACTTCAAACGGCCATAACTTTTGATAGGAAACTCTGATTGAGGCGTGCTACGCGGCCACGGAAAGCTCACGACGAGATCTACAGGTTTAACAACCATTGCTATTGCCACCATTTTCGGGGCCAAAAAACCTCATCTTGACCTTCAAAAACAACAACAACAACAACAAAATTTTTTTTTCCTGTTCTTTTGTGTTTTTTTCTATTTTTTCTTATAAATTGTATAGATTTTCACATTATTACAAGAGCAAGATATGTGTATTGTTGAGTAAATATTATTTTTATTTGATATATAATTGTATTTCTTTCATATAAATTATTGAATGAATAAATAATATGTTATATTATTGTTCTTTAGTTATTCAATCTCTTTTCTTTTAATATTTTAGTTCAAGAATGTTAAAAACGGCAACTCCGTCGTTAACGTTTTAGTAGGTCATAATCTCGTCAAAAGAGAATTTCCGACGTGCCTGGGTTCGGCCCTTATTTTAAAATTAGGTGAATTGACTCTTTTTCACATGCGAGCTTTATCTACTTGCCGTTGAAAACTTTATCGTATATAGAGTGTGGTTGAGTATCAATCTGGTCGGTAGAATGCTTTCCAGTAGGCAGGCTCCTATCACGTAAAGCCGGAATTAGACCTAGGAAGGCAATTCTCTTAATGGATGATCTACTTTTTCTCACTCCTCTTCCTGATCCCCTTCATTCATTTAGAAACCAGGAAAGAAGGAAGCATGGGATAGTCTGACTACGACTAGTACGGGTTAATTTAAGATCACTAGAGGCAGCACTCTTTTTCAAGGACTGGGAAGACAAAGAGTATATTCCAGACCCCAAGGATAAGAAACAGCGCCTAAGAAAAAAACCGACTTTCCCTTGCATACACCTATTCTACTGACTACTTGTAAAGAAATGTCTTTGACCTCCTCGCTACGCGCCTACTTGACCTCAAGCTACAAAACCTTGACTTGTTGACTTATCTTTCTATATATGCTATCCCTTGCATCCGGTTGGTGACGACTGGGGCGCAAAACAGAATGAATAGTAATAGTTATTTAATAATAACAGTTACCAAAAGTGTTTAAAAAATAAAAAAAAAATCAGTTTTAGTAACAGTTATTTTGATTAAACCGTTAGAAAAGTTTTTTAAAAAAAATCAGTTTTAGTGGTTTTTATTTAAAAATGTTATTGATTCTCCAGTTTCAGTAACGGTTTTTAAATAAAATTCATTACTGAAGGTCCCTGATAGGATTTGAATGCCACACAATTTTATAACGGTTTTTATATAATTTTAGTAACCCCATTCAATAATGGTCCATAAACCATTATTAAATGGTAAAAATAACCGTTACTGATTCCTCTTTTTACGGTAGTGTCAAGAACTTTGTTTTGAGAAAAAAATTCATCAAGAACTTATTGAAACAGAATTGTAAGTACTTAATGAATATATTTAGTAAGGGTGGCGATCTCGAGACAACTAAATATATTACTAATCACGATCGAAAAATGTAAATAAATAAGAAATGGAAAATGACTAAATTTTGTAAATTGGTTTCTGTCTGGTCCTAGTATTATTTATTACCGGGCCCATTCCTTCCAATGCAAAGTTGTGAAAAATAAGAAACGGAGTAAGAAAACAGTTGTAAGATTATATTCCTTTCTTCAAAAGGAATCTAATTTTACTTGAGCTCATTATACAATTAAATTTGATTTAAGGATTCCTTGCAACCAAAAAAGAAACGTATCTTTTTTTTTTAAAAAAAACTTGTGCATTTAAGATAGAGAGGTGTGGAAATTCGGATTATATATGGAAGATGAGCAAGTATGCTTTAGATTCATTTTTGTTGACTTGTTTACATTTTATCATTAGCACTACCGCAAAAAAAAAGTATTACTAACAGTTTATTTTATCATTTAATAATGATTTATGAGTCGTTATTGAATGGGGTTACTAAAATTTTATAACGACCGTTATTAAATTGTGTGCCACCCCCCCCCATTTTTTTGGACAAATAATAACGGTTCTTGTCAAAGAACCGTTACTGAATCCATCAGCAACAATTGGATTCAGTAACAGTTCTTACCAAAAAATCGTTACTGAATATCAATTTAATAACGGTTTCTTTTGACAACCGTTATTGATGTGGACCATTTGCTAATGGTTCTGTGGGAAAACCGTTATTGATTTGATCAAAGAAAAAAAACTTTTTTCCTTTGGTAACAGTTTATTTGTAATAACCGTTACTAAATAATGGTTATTTTTTTGTGCTTTCTGTTTCTGTGGTCAGCCCAATTTTAATACTAATTATATATTACACAAACATACTATATTTCAACATCAAATTTATATATATATATATATATATATATTCAATACACAAGCATCCAATGCATTAAAAAATATAAGAATAAAAAAAATCAGAAAAAAATCACAAATAATTCACAAAAACTTGTACTTATATTAGCCAATTCATTCATCATCCATGCAACATAAAAATATAATACAAAATTATATCATACATTTGTCATAATGAATTGAACAATCATTTGTTTTACCTCCTCAATAAAATTTTATTTATATCGCGCTGGTCCCGGCTCGATAACTTATTAAAAGAGAATACAAATTTTATTAAATTTAATTTGAAATGAAAAATAAAATTAATAATTATTACTATTAATAAGTTAAATTTTTTTATCGAAATAAGTTAATTTTTCAAACATTAGGTAAATCTTTCACATCATTGTAATTGATTATTATGTCATGCATTAATCTCATAACATAATAACTGCATTATTTACCATGGGGTTGTGTTGGACTCTAAAATAATAAAAAAAAATATATTATTTACACTTAAACCCCTAATATTTGATATTTTTTATTTTAAATAGGTATAAATTTTGTACCGTGAGTCTCTCATAAGTGAATCGTGCATTTTTCTTGTTCTTGTTCTTGTTCTTTATCGTCATCAAATAATATCGTAATACCCTATAATATATTTATAATATTAGTACAAGTAATTTTTATATATAATTTATATTAGGTTCATATGAAAAAACTCATGTATTGAGTACATTCTGGATTTTCAACCCGCTTACGTAATGATTAACAAGATTCAAGACATAAACACGATCTTCTAGGAGGTTGACAATGGGTCCTATGATTCATATTTCAGATATATTAGTTTATAGAAATAAAAACTTTAAAGTCTTAAAAATACAAAGAATTCTTACCCCTCAACGTATGAGAAATATGAACTTTCCGCATTATGCAACCTATCCTTCAAGTATCTTGTTGCTACGGTGAAATCACTTTTAATTACGACGGTGGAACATTTGTATGGATCAATGAAATCGTAACTAGTGATCCCAAATGTCTTGCACCGCTCTACTGAAAATCTTGTATGTATTTCATCACAAATTAGTATATATCTTAAATTAAATAAGTATTAGGTTGAAAAAACCTAATAAGTATTAGGCAGAGCAAAGATGATCAGCAAGGAGGAAGTAAGGTTGATCAGCAAGCTAGAAGAGAAACAAAGAGCAGAAGGTAGAGGCAAGAGCTTCAAGCTCGAAGAGAGAGGCGGCCAGAGAGATAATTAATTTAGTGAGCGAGCTAGCTAGGGAAACATAGTATAAAAAGAGAATTAATAACGGTTATTATGGAAAAATCATTATTAAAATAATCAATAACGGTTGTTATCAAATAACCATTATTAATTTGGCACATTTAATAACGGTTTTTATAAAAAAACCGTTATTAAAGCTTCTCCGAAAAAATCCCACAGAGCCAACACATCTATCAATAACGGTTTTCTTTAATAACCCTTACCATATAGTTAACAAATATTACCGAAATGTCACCGACTTTCTCTACTAACGATTTTCTTAATAAACTATTAGTAATTGAGTGTTAGTAAAGCCCCAATCTGTTGTAGTGTAGTTTCAACAGGAAAAAAAAACTATGACGGAATAATTTGTTTAGAACAGGTCATATGTATGGCTTAAAAAGAAATGAATTTTTGTGATATGTTATAAACTTACAATACATGCATTTATAAAAGAAAAGTATTTTCAATGAATTGAACTCTACAATAAATTGCTAAGCAATAAGCACCATGCTGAGTGGACCATACTACGAAATTTTATAAGAAAATCTTTGAGATTAATTTGAGCAACTTTGTATGAATTTTGAAAGTAATTAGGCCTGTCGGATTGTGCTCTGACCGTTTCTTATTGGACGGCTCTGATCTGATCTGGCCCCCATCATTAAATTGTACAGCTTGGGGAGTGTTGCACAGTTGCTGGATTGGACTGGATCTGATCTGGTCTGGATCTGTGATAAAGGCGTGAATTGGGGAGTTATTTACAGTTATTTATATTATTAACGCACCGAACTCTTTTTTAGTAACGCAATATTCTATTTCCAAACAATTTGGCCCTTCATTAATTATTCCCGAAAAAGAAAAATAAAAAGAAGCAGTCTCTTCATTTATTAATTCTCACTTTATTTATGAAAAAAAATGTTTATAAAGCAAGCAAGTATTTCTACACTTTTTTAGTCACCCTTAAGTATTTCTATATTTTTTTATATTTTGGAAAATTCTAGTACTGATCCAACTTTTGCAGTACTACATTCAACAATTACAACACATATTTTGAGAAATATTCTACAAACAAAATAAATAGGATTATAGATTTATTTCAGTTAATTTTAATATTTAAGGGTGTAGTTTAGTAACTATGTGGAATTCTGCAACTTTCAGTTTTCAATTTAAATAATATTTTTCAAAAACATATAACATACGGTTAAGATGTACGCTAGAACAATCCTTAAAGAAAAATGATTTTGGAGAATTTTTTGAAGCACGTTTTGAATGTTGAATTTGTTGTTATTGTATTCAAATATAACCAAACAAAAGGAAATTAAGGGCCAGCATAGAATGGAATAATTTTCTCATTGGCATGAGAAATAGTCCCGTACTAATGGTAAGTTGGTAACCAATTTTGAAGCATAAAATTGAAGTCCTACTATTGGCTCATTTATTTGGGCCCACGTAGAAACAAATTGTTGGTTGGTAAACAGTGACCACTACGAATTTACTAATTTTCAGCAATGCACATGCCAAAGTACCATCACACTTGAATCGGATTAATAAGCTGCATGTATACCTATTAATTTTTCTCTAGGCAATGGAATGAGATTAGTTTGCGCTTTAAATCGTCCTAGTAAGAAGACCAGCCTGGCAAATGCAAGTGGAGAACTGGAGACCACAAGTTTCAAAATGCGGATTAATTAATTAATTAATTAATTATTGTCCCATGAATTAATTTAACATTAATTAATCTATGAGCTTAAATAATAATGACAAATTTTACGAGTTAATTTTTTATATTTTAACTCAATAAATACAATGAAAATTGGACGTTTATGGTGAAACATTAAATGATTATATTAATATATATTTATTTCATGTGGCATTGAACGTCTTGACATAAAAACTTAATGGAGGAAGCCAAGTCATGACATAGGAAATGCGGTGCATTTCTATGTCATGAGCGTTGAGACTATAGTTAATTTATCATGTACAAATCTTGACCATATATACACCATGCTTTTGTGCTATCCAAACATATTTGTTAATTTCTCCGTAAGGGAGAAATGTTCCAGAGACCGAGCAAATGAATTCAATATTTCACAACCAAATTGATTAATGGTCAAGAATTAAAGCAAATTAATAGCCCCATACCGGAACAACTGCATCTCAATCGTGCACTTGATCAGACGAAATGTGCCATTACATTATTTAATTCATTTTACTCTTGTGTTTTCATTACAGCACGTACCTCCATCACCCTATGTCAACCTCATAATATCTTATGAGGTGACAAGTTCAAAATTCAAATGTCTTTATGAACAATTAAAAACGGATATGTTAGACTTTCATCTTCATCTTTATAACTCAAAAAAATTGTATCAATACCGGAAACCCAACGTGAGTTGTTGATTATATCACTACTGGAAACATGAGTAACAGGGGTGCATATGAGATGCTCCTAGTTTGCTTCTCAAGCAAATCGCAAAGAGAGAATCAAGCCAGAAGTGGAACTGATTGCATATGAAAAATAAAAATGTTCAATTCATACTTAGTTTTACCTTAATCAAGTCCTGGAATTTTGCAGCACCTATGTTTCACAAACTTGCATTCAATATTAAAAACGACCATGTAAATATTTTATTTATCATACAAACTAACTGGCGTTGCCAGTTACCTCAAAAAAATATTAAAATAAGTACCGTACAATTTGATAGCGAAACAATATAACCCATTTTTTATAGCCATTCAATTTATTTTATTTTCTTTCTTGAAGAATGATAACGATAAAATTTAGGCGATATCTCATAAAATAATATCAAATGATTTTATTTCATCGATTAGTCCCGTAACTGTTGTCATAAATATTTGCCCACACTCTTGCACATGATTTCATGCGCATAGATTTCAAGTTAATCTTAATTAATTATCCTCCAGGAACCAGGATTGATCTTGGACCAAAATATGACGCCAAATTTAATCTTTTTTTCAGGATTTAAACATCAAAAGATGTGCCAAAAAGCTTGACCGTTTATACTTTTTGCCGAACAAACCAACACAGTATAATTGGGGGCACGAAGGAAACTTATTATTGTACCACTTAAAATGAGTTTCATGACAAAAAGAAAAAAATAAATAAAACAAACCACAGACAAGATTCCAAAGCATTCTCTATATAATTTAAACCACATTTCAGTATTAGAAAGCTAATTTCAAAGATTATTTTATGTGGGCCACGCTTATTCTAATTAACATCAAGCAATCAACCAAGTGAAAAAAAAATATAGTAGCAATATATTTCAACTTTCGTGACACTACTTCCCTGATGAATCAAGTAAAAGGGAGAAAAAGAACAACTTCTTGTGTATCATATACTGTTTCTGAAGTAGAACCTTTCTTGAGTTTAGATCTTAGATCCAACAGTAAGACGCCTTGTTAAGGTCCGCATGGTCACAAATTCTTCAGCTGCTGAGGGATGAATTCCAACCTGTCATGAGAAATTTCACAGTTAACAATTGTAGGGAACAAGCTTCTCAGGAACCAAGAAGTCAGTCACTTTCTATGGTTCAAGTCTACGAGATGAGGTGCTCCTGCTCAACACCAAAAAGGTAAAAAGAAAAGATAGGGTGCATCCAAATTTAAATATCTCAATCAACCAAGGCAACTAAAACTCATTCAAAACTACTTCACCTTACATGGTTAAAAATTAAAACAGTAAAAGAAGACAATACACTAGAATCTACAAATTATAAAATATTTCCTTATTTAGAATTATTAAGTCTGTTCCAAATTATTTTCTTGTAAGAAGAGAAGTTAAGCTTACAGTGCTGTCAAATTGCTTTTTAGTGGCCCCACACTTCATTGCAACTGCAATGCCCTGTTTATATGAACATTACGAATTAGTGAAGAAATAACCTATGGGGGCCCTTATGTGGTTGATTATTAGATGCTGTCAAACTCTTTTGAAACCACAAAAAAAAGAAGGAAACAGGTGGTATTGTTAGATTAATACCAAGGTCATTAATTTTACACTGACACATACATCATTCAGTATTTGTCAACTGATCAACTCAGGATTCAATATAGAAACAAAGAAGCCATTTATAGAGATGACAAACCAGGATATTAACTGTGTAAGATATCTTTTAGATTAGATTATTTAAATGCCATTATTTAATAAAAATTAGTTGAACAAAAATAACAAACACATTATTTCAGAAATTCCTTGCATATTAATACATAAGTGGAGCCCACATTAAGAAAAAAATTACCTGCATAATCTCAGGGGCATCAGGACCACACATGGATGCACCGGTTACACGGTCAGTGGCAGAATCGACAATCAACTTCATTATAGTCTTCTCTTGTCGCCTAATCCCAGTAAAATCACATGAGAGGTATAAACAAGTTGCACAATTATATAGTGCTACTCACAGTTTTAACCTAATAATGTACCTACCAATAACACAGGACGATGGTAATGGCAAAAATTATATAAATAGTGAACAATGCTCATTTCAGCATTTGGTTAACTTTTATGTGTTTTCATTGTCTGTGCAAAAGCCCGAGTCATGTCCTGGCCAATGTTACAATGCTTATGCCAAGTTACTGCACACTAGGTCACCTAAACTGGGTAAAGCAAATAGTTCTTCTATCAGTAGTACTTTATTGCACTGTAGTAATTAACTGAGATCAATATGGCCTCATACTTCTCCAGCCCAAAAGAAACTTTATTGCACTGTAGTAATTAACTGAGATCAATATGGCCTCATACTTCTCCAGCCCAAAAGAAAAAACAAACTAAAGCAAGTATGGCTGGTATTGAATAAAAAGTTTCAGACAATCAAGTACCCAGAAATGGTGTTCTTCATCGGGGTAAATGAGGAAGTGAACACGAGAACATCACTTGTGGCCTGCTCCAGTGCCTGTTGTTCGCTCAGCCCCACAACCGACAGTGGTGGAATGCTGTTCATCAAAAGTCACATTCACAAATTTTCATATTGACAATATAGAAAACAATGTACTCTGATGCTCAGATTACAAATTTAATTATATAAAGGGTGTTTCCAAGACTATATCATGCTCAAGATCCATAACTCAAATTCTGATTAACGTACCTAAAGACAGCACAAGGAACGTCCTTGTGATCAGGTTTTGTTGGCTCCCCTCCAAAAACAGTTTTCTACAGAAGTGCAAGAATAAAATTGAGCAATGTGGTCAGCACAATTACATGAGTCCAAAATGAAAAAGAAAATCGGACATGATACTCAAGAGTTATATGCACAATAGACAGTTTTGGGAAATATATATGTACTTTATTATGCAAAATTGTACAAATGATACTAAGAAGCCAACCAAAAATGAGAAAGAAGATAACTTACAGAAAAGCAGGTGCCCTCCATTAAGGCTACAGGGGTTAGATTCATTCGATTAGTGACATCACCAACAGCCCATATACTTGGTACACTGGTACGAGAATACTCATCCACCTAAATTCAACAAAACAAAATACTTCCTTTATTCACATACAGAAGCCAACTACATTTGTTCTTGTGACTTTTAGCAAATTCCTATGAAGCTTGGTTATATAAGTTACTAGCACATTATGTAAGCTTTCCAATTTGGCCGACGAACAACTAGTTTATGGTGAAGGAAGTAAACACCAAGTTCTAACCAGAAAACCATGAAAACACATACACAAAATAGTTCAAAATAAGCAGGGAAAGTCTTATGTCCCCAAACTTGTTAGATTAGTGCTAATACAGATCAGTTCCTTAGTTCCTGGTGTATGCCTTTTCAATTCCATATAATGCATATTTTAAGTTTTGTCATTTCATCCACATTTTTACTTCATTTTTTAACAACTAAATTGCTGAATGGCTTTAGTGTTATACACTTCAAATTTACCCATGAAATTTTCAACAAATGGAACATAGAACTAGAGACAGATTAGTCATACAAATATAAAAAATATAGGGGAAAAAACCTTAATAGCTCCTGTTTTATCGGTCTCTACACCAACAGCTTCCAAGTTTAGCCTTTTTGTGTTAGGAGCTCTCCCTGTAATCGAATGTACAACAAAATGAGTTTAGAATTGGCCTGATTCATGCAATATACAAATACCATCCCTGAGAACAATACAAAAGGAGGTTCTCTGAAGATCTCACAATCAAGCACCACAACAGCAAATAGTAACTACAAACAATAGAATGTGACATCATCAACTGATCAGACTCAAAGCAATACTCAGCAAATTTCAACATTAAGAAACCAAAACATAAAACATTTGACATATGTCCAAACTCCGGAAGGCACTTGCTAAAGTTCTATCACCAGAAAGAAGTCAAGATGGTACCAGTAGCAAACAATACAACATCAGCAATGAGTTCATCTCCGTGATCTGTCACTACTTTTATTCCCTCATCTGTCTTACTCAACTAATAAAAGAAAAAAAGAGAGGAAAAGACGTCATCTTCAAATCAGGAAACATTATGTACAAGAAAAATATAGACTTTGAAAGTTGGACAGATGTTTAACGTACCTCTGTTAGAGTAGTTTGAGGGTGTAGCTTAATTCCTCTTCCCTCAAGATTTTTTGCCACAACAGTTCTCATTTCATCATCAAAACCTCTGTTCACCATAGTTTACAACATAGATGTTGAATCTTAATTTGTATCATGAATCATTGCATTTTGTATCGTATTGTGTATCACGTATCGTATCGTATCGTATCATTAAGATACACTTAATTTATCTTAAAATGAGTTAAAACAACTAATAGAACAAGTAGTGAAATTTTTTTCTTTTGAAAATCATTACAATATAACGTTTTATTGCATTTATGCATTATACTAGCACTATATGCTCTATATGAAATTTTATGCATTATACATATGAGCTAATACCTATTATGGACACACATTATTAATACAAAAGGTATAAAGTTTAAACTTTAAAAGAGAAAACATTGAAGCTAGAGATGAAAGTCATTTTTCTTTGCAGTATTCAAGTAGCACAATGCTTTTCAGTTTTTACAAATACCAAAAGATAAATGAATGCAATCATTCTCTCAATTATTCCATAAACTAATAATATTAAGTGACAAAAGACAATTTAATATAAATTTAATCGACCCCCCCCCCCTCCACCTGGGGGAAAAACTTTTGCATACCTTAAAGGAAGCTCCTTTCGATAAAAGAGATCAACAGTAGCACCCATGCCTCGCCAAATTGAAGCAAATTCAACAGCAATGTATCTACAATTTTGAGTTGCAATTTAAACAATGCTAACTGAAAATTTGCAAAGGTGTACTTTGATTAACTTGTGTATCTTATGAAAATCATACCCTCCACCAAGTATTATGGCACGTTTAGGTAAATCTTCCAAACTTAAGGCCTCATCTGAAGTAATAGCCAGTTCCTGAAATAGGGCAAGGCAAAAATGTGACTTCAGTGATTTGAAAGAGGTACATCTTCCGATCAAACATAGATAAAATAGGTATCACCACATATGTACACTGTGGACCTCAAACATATTAATGAAATCTTTCAACTAACCAAATCAAACAAGGGTCCCAACATTGCACAAGAAGATTAGTAAAAGACATTTGACAAGTCATAGATTTGAGTTATTCAACTAAGCTAGGAAACAAGTATATTGCGTAATGAACCATTTACAAATGCAATCAAGCAGACTTTAAATCCATTATCATATTGGATAAGCATGTAGAGAAATTTTATGCAAAAATAATTTAATACAAGTTCATTAAGAAAACATATCAAAGTTAACAGTGAATTCTGCAACATGAGATAATCTAAAGCACACAAGCAATCTTAGGTTGCAAGTGCAATAACAGAAATGGAAATTTTGTCGAGTCCTTATAAAACCTCAAAATATCAAGTACATGCCTACAAAACAAGAATAATTCATGCACATCCAACAAAACAGGGAAGTAGTACTAACCAGACTACTCTTCTAGAGTCCAAAAATACTGAAACTAACAAGTTCCCCTCTGTCTAGAAATAAACATTGTAGGAATCCGGGGAAATATGTCAAGTACCCTCAATGTTTTATTGAATAGGATTAAATGAATATGCAGAAGCTCGGCTCCATAGGTACCGATATACAGGAGTGCATGTGGTATTTTGAGATTTTGCAAGAGCAAAAAACTGAACAGAGAAGCAAAATAAAAGGAACAAAACAAACCTGGCCAGGAATTTTCACACGTTGAGCCCGACTTCCAGTAGCAATCAATATGTGTTTTGCAGTGTACTTCTGAACTGACCCGTCAGGCTGCATCACTTCTACCTCATGAGGCCCAGCTACTTTTCCCTCTCCTTCAATCATTGTCACATTAGCATTGGTTAACAGCCTCTTGTATATTCCATTTAATCTTTGTATTTCTTGAGTCTGAAACCAAGTATACACTTTGTCAATTATTCGGCATTTGGAAATACAAATTGCAATTTGGCCTACAAGAACGGTACACCAAAAAGGTATTCATTCTATGTATACTTATTTATTGGTTTCTTATGCCATAAGCTTTACGTACTGAAACAACACCAGATTGCAATTTTCGGTTTGAGAATATAACTTTGCTAAAAGATTTTAATATATGAACACTGGAAAAGAACAAAGAAGGAAAGGGATTAATATTTTTGAGATTTAATTGCAACAAAAATATAGATTTATAATCAAGATTTTCCATGTAAAACTCAACAAGAAATTGCCAATGTATTCCTGCATTCAATGTTAACAAGCAAGTTTTGCAATCTGGAACATTTTTCCTCGTGTTTTAGCTCAGTAACCTCAAAGCATCAGTAAATTTATCTCAATTGAGAAACTAACCAAGAAAAAAAAATGAGTTCTACCTGTACCAAATTTCCAATTGGCATCAAACTGAATTTCTTAGTTCGTTATTTCTCAGTAATAAAGTAAACCATAGCAAAATCCAGCACTTCTATTATTTTACTGAGCAAGGATAAGGTTACAGATCTAACTGCTGTGTGATATTTCATACCAGTGAACAACCTGCAACACTGCCTGGTACTTACATAACAGTATATCTACACTAAGCGAAATATGCTACTGTGAATGAATATGAATGTAAGCTGTTTTGGACAGACCTTATTATTCAAAAGCTTTTTCCAATTAAACTTGATATCTTCATCAAGCTCCCACCCAAAGTTTCTCGCATCCTGCATTACAGGACGGATCAAATGAAAAAAGTCTTTAAGTCAACATATATGATGACCGTCTCAGATTCCATTACTGTGCTAGTTTATCTAAGAACTGGTAAAGGATCAGCATGTACTCACCATACATAGTGCATACAACACCGGATAGAAATTTTCTCTTCCATGATTTGGTAAATGTGAACATTTGTTCATGTTCTGGTATATTTAATTTTGTTATGCCTTCTAAATAATCTAACCTTTTGGTTTCTTCTGCATTTAGTAAGGTTTTAAAACCCTATTAACTGTTTCATCAGTATTTGGTACAAGACCATGTTGATCATGAGTTCAGCAATGCCAACTGAATTTACAATTCTGGGCTATATACAGATGGTTTTAAGTTCCTCAAATTCTGCAAAAGGAAAAAAGAAAGTACACTTGAAATTTAGTTCAACATGTTTCAGCTACTTGCAAAAGATACCTCAAATTCACCACGAAATGCAGATCCATATACAAGTATCTTTTTAGGAACACAACCACGAATGACACAGCTGAAATAAAGAACAAAAATTAACTGATATAGGTACATAAATAATGCATAATTATGTAAGCACAATTAGTGGACTTAGGAAACAATCTTGGGTTTTGAAATAATGCCACCCCAATCAGTCTAATCTTCTTTTGGAAAAATTCATGGTTTGGTCCTGAAAACTTCTTCGAAAGAACCAAGTTGCTCCTTGAGTGGGAAAATTTGTTCTAGAGCTTACATATATTCTTCAAATGGTAAACCAGCTTGCAATGGCATTAGATCCAGTTGCAAGATGGTCATCAAATGGTACACCATTGCATACTGGATCTAGTACCAAATGATACTAGAGTTACATAAATTTACTCTTGGGTTTTCAAAACATCATTTTTTTTTCCTTTTTCTTATTTGAAGGTCAATCAGCCTAAATTTTGGAGTAATCTATGATATTCAAGATTCAATCACGCAGGGCAAATGATACTAGAGCACAAGTGCTTCAGTTTCAGATAGTGGTAACAAGCACGAAACTAGTATATTGGTACATAATAAGGATAAAGCAGGTCATATAATAGCAACATCTGCATTCTTGTCAGCTACAACTCATCCAAGTGCGTTGTGGTTGTGTAAGGATTTACTAGCAATCTCAGTATATCGAGTCAATAGTGCATATAGGCAGCAACTTAAACAACTCAATTAAATGATTCCGTTGTAGGTTGAGAATAGCAGGCTGCTCTTATTCCAGCACAGCTTCAGTCAGTACCACAACAAATATTCCCTGGATCATAATTGAACTTAAACATAACAAACTAACTAAGAGAAGATAAAAAAATTCAACTTACGTGCCCCCGACTCCACCAATCACCTCTGAACTAATAGGATGGAAAGGAAGCTCGCAAATAGCCACCTATTTCAAAATTACGACCATAATAAGTCAACAGTATTGAATGGTGAGAAAGAATAATGATTTAACACTTGACCAGAAATAGTAGAGAAGAAAGAACCCAAACCTTGGCTCCGAAACCAGCTGAAGTCCTTGAGGCACGGACGCCACCGCTTCCAGCACCAATAACAAACAAATCATAGTCGTATTCTTCAGTCTCGCCATCTCTAAGCATCTTTCTCGCCATTGTCAACGACTTTCTATCAAAACCAGCCAGAATTCAAGTAAATTTTAGTTTATGTGATTACCGGTAAGGACAAAAACATGGGAATTTAACAATGACCCGGAAAATTTCCACCGGACTTGGTCAAACAAGTCTACCTGTTTATGGATCCTTTGTAAATTCAAGGGAGGAAGGGGGATGGAGAAACACGGTAGCAACTAGGGTTTGAATTGATTGATTGGGGATACCGAGAGAAGAGAGAACAATCGAGAGGGAATTGTTTAATGGCTGCGAAGGGGGCTAGGAGGTATTTATAAGAGTCAAATGTTTCTTTTCCAGAGTGGCGCACCTTAACACCATTCGAATTAACCCCTTTTCGTTCGGTTCTTCTCTTCTCCCAACTCCGTTAAGCAGACGACTTGTCTGACCTATGGCAACCATGATCTTCTGTGGCGTCAACTGTGTTGTTCTTGAATCTTGATTAGCATTTGCCATTTAGTAGCCGTATTTAGTGACGTATGCAGTACCAAGATCTTCTGCGTCGATGCAGTACCAAGATCTTCTGCGACGCACAAGTGTACGGACTTTGTTGTATCAGTATTGCTGTCCTATGGTTTTGAATTTCTATTTTTTTTTTTTTGACTAACATATGAGGTTTTGCTTGTCTTTTTTAGGAATTAACAAATCAAATGATATTTTTTTTCAATTTCTTTTGTTTGTGTTCTCTCACAATTAAATTGTTTTTGTCATAATATTAAATTGTCTATTGTTATAGACGATACAATTCAAATCCTAAATATAAAAATATAAGAAGACATAATTCTACCTCTCCAAAAATCAAAATGTTAGAGTACATCAAAAGACAAATAAATAATTGTATTAACATTAATAAAATTTATTAACATTAACCAAATTTTTGATGTTGAGGTTATCAAGAAGGTAACATAAGTAAATACTTAACCTATGGAAAAGTAGGATAATCCAACCAGTCTTGCTTGCACGATGGAAAAGAGCAACAAGTTTATCTCTCCAGCGAATCAAATTAGCTAAAGGTGTTTGTTTATGAGCTAAATTTCAATCACTTCCTTCCATGATCCACACAAAGAAATTAAGAATATAAACCCTCTAATCCAAACAAGATGTTCAAATAAGAACATCCATGCTCATATCAATAAACTATTTATTTATACCAAAAGAATTATACTCATTGATAAATTGTGGAGAGTTTAACTATAGATAATCTCTTAATCATCCCATCAAATAGGTGGAAGACTCATTCAATTGTGAAATATTACCCTACCATAAAGTGATATGTTTCTTTATGGTCCAAAATATTACCGTACCATAAATGGATCCAATCCGCCATGTTCTGATTTGTCATAAGAAAAATTATAACCAAAATTCTTTTTATTCGGCATTATTTTAGAATCATGTTTGTCTAAAGCACCCTTTACTAAAATAATATAGTTGTATGCATACTTAGAGCAATAGCATGTTGAACTAAGAAATCTTTGGGGCCTGTTATTAAAAAAAAAAAACAGAATTTTTATTTTCACTAACAGATACTCGAGTAACCATATATTTTAACCTGCATTAAAGACTATGTCACTCGTGAGAGGTAAGAAAGAGCACATCAAATCCATAAAAAATCTTACCATGAGCGGATTGGATACATTGAGCAAATATTAGTTCGATTAATATTTATCTTTTCCGAGTACCAAAAACAAGCATGGCATCGTTAACATTAATATCCCTGATATGGTGGTATTAACGGTCAAAATAGTGCAAGAATGTAAAGAATCTAATGTAAAAATATATATACTGATTTGGGGCTTAGTGTTCAAGTGTAATAGCATCGGAATACAAATTTAATACGATTCAATTCTCACAAGAATATAACAATCAAAGAAATGTGAGAATAGAAAAGAAAAGATCAAACAAGAACACAAGATGTAACGGAGTTCGGCTTTAAAAATGCCTACGTCTCCGGAACTCTCAACCTCCAACAATTGAGGTTGAGCCGAAACACTAAAAACGGTTTTACACTTGTAGAACTTGATCCATTACACAAAAATGAGTTGCCAAGTCTATCAATAACTAGAGTGACAACACACTCAAAAAGGTGAACACTACACTCAAAAAAATATTTACAAGAAGATCACGAAGGGTCAAGTTAGGAGAATAACATAAAGGCCCAAGGTATGGAACCCCAGAAAAAGGCTTGCCCAGCTTAAATGTGATATGATCGCTTCTTTATGGTCCAACATTCTTGCCAATACATTATTCTCATTCTGGGCTGGATTGTAATCTCTAATAAAAAATATAGCTCCATGAGCAAAGGCTCCTGTCATGATGAACCCTGCAATATATTGGTGATGAGTATATAAGGCAGCTTGAGTGGTAAAGTCTTGTGCGATGAATGCATAAGCAGGTAAAGAGTACATATGTTGAGCTACTAAGGAGGTAACAACTCCTAAAGAAGCTAGAGCAAGACCTAATTGAAAATGAATTGAGTTATTGATTGTGTCATAAAGACCTTTATGTCCACGTCCTAATCGACCCCCTGGAGGAATATGTGCTTCTAAAAGATCTTTGATACTGTGCCCAATTCCGAAGTTAGTTCTATACATATGACCAGCAATTAGAAAAATAAAGGCAATAGCTAAATGATGATGAGCGATATCGGTCAACCATAAACTTTGTGTTTGTGGATGGAATCCTCCAAGAAGGGTTAGAATGGCAGTTCCCGCTCCTTGGGAAGTACTAAATAAATGATTATTCGAATCAGGGTTTTGGGCATAAAGATTCCATTGACCCGTAAGAAGGGGTCCCAAGCCTTGGGGGTGCGGTGATATATCTAAGAAATTACTCCATCTGACGTATTCTCCTCTAGATCCAGGAATAGCGACATGGACTAAATGTCCTGTCCAAGCCAAAGAACTTACTCCGAAAAGTCCTGACAAATGATGATTGAGACGAGATTCGGCATTCTTGAACCACGAAAGACTTGGTTTCCATTTAGAAAATAGACAGGCACATTTACACTTAAAATTTGTATAAAAAATGATGACAGCGGACTTGAATTTGCTTCCTATATATTATATGGTTTAATTTTCATAATAAAAGAAAACCAATATTATTTTTAAATTATTATTCTAAATTTTCATGGGAGATGAGATGACATATATGATATATCATTAGGAATCGTTTGTCGGTTCGGCAGCAGCTTCAAGTCTTCGACACTTCAACCGCTATACAACAGAATATTGGTCATTCTTTAATTTACTTAATCCTCAAAATATTACATTGATCTTATATGAATGGTGATCAGTTAATGAGTTATCTTGACAATTTTAATAATGGATAGTTAAATAAATATGAAAAAAAATTTTAAAAATGAAAAAAAAAAATTATAGATGTGTTATTTTATCTATGGAATGACGGTCATTTAAATTTCACATAATTTCATTATCATTTGATAGTCCATCAAAAATCATTAAATTCATATAATTTGCAGTGATTCTAATTTAATAGTCTTTGATGAACTATTAACCGATAATGAAATTACATAAAATTTAAAAATTCATTAATCTATAAGTAGAAGAATTTTTTTTTATTTTTATAATTTTTCACATTTATTAAGAAGCGTATTGTTAATATTATCAAAATAACTCATTGTGAACTGATCCCATCCATCTTTTATATATATATATATATATATATATATATATATATATATATATATATATATATATATATATATATATATATATATATATATCATTTGTTTGGGATTCTGCTTTTGGGACTGACGATTAGAAAATGAATTTAATCTTTGTTATTGGCTGCTTGTTCGGTTCAGAATTCAATAATTCCTTCAAATAATGTTATACATATATGCTAATATATTTTAATTATTTTATAGATTAACAAAATTTATTGGTTTGATCATATTCGTCAAAGACGACATATGCTGATTATTAATGAATTAGAGAATTTATGGAGGTTTTCTGATGCTTATCATCATATTATCTACGTTTATATTGATATAGTATTAGACAATTTTATCCCTCTCCTCTCTCTTTCATTGAGGCCAGCAGCTCTCTCTAAGGTCGAGCCACCCAAGTCTAATGATTAATTAATATGAGTGATTGGACAGCTAAATCCATATGTTTATGTCCAAGGCAAAGTGGATAATTAAGGACATTTATTAATCGCTTCTCACAACACCACAGCGGGGTGGTGGCGCAGTTGGCTAGCGCGTAGGTCTCATAGCTAAGCTGAGTAATCCTGAGGTCGAGAGTTCGAGCCTCTCTCACCCCAATTTTTTTGCACCTGAACAACTTTTTTTTTTTTAACTTAAAATAAAAATGCTTCACAATAAAGCATAAAAGTAAGTAATAGGTAGTTTTGTCAAATTAATTCTTTTATTAACAAACAATTATAAAAATCTATATTGTCTATGTACCAATTACATCTCGTCTTTGCAATATTACCTGTAATTCATATGATAACCCTACAATTCTAAAAAAGATAATAGAGAGAATATGTGAATGAGAAATATATGATTATCAGGGCGGAGGTAGAAAATATATTCAGTGGTATCAACTTATATATTTTAAATATTATTATAAATAATAATAATTAAATATATAAATTTATAAGGTAATTTTTTAAAATTTAGTGGTGTCAATTGACACCACTAATGACAATGTGGCTCCGCCACTGACGAATATGAGCCATAAAAATCTGATTATTGAAAAACAAATATGCAACACTGTTTATCTTCGCAAACTTTTTTTTGGGGTCCTGTGTTTCTTCTTTTGGACACTGAAGATTGTTTGAGATTGGTCGTGTTTTCCAAAGTATCATTTACGACGCAAAAGATCAGCTAGAAAATTTTAAAGAACGTCGAGATTCAGCTGAAAAAAAAAAGATATATTGAACATAAATCATCAACTCTAAATCCAGAAAGAAAAAAAAATGAAGCTATATTGTTTGATTAGAGGGGAAAAAACAAAATAACTCTCTTCATCGTGTGATTCTATGTAGTAGTGGTGTAGACTATAGAGTGGGAAACAGAAAAGGCCCAATTATACAACATAACAGTTTAATTGGGCTGTGACGAAACAGAAAACTCACAAACCGAATATTTGTACAGCCCATAAAAGGCCCAATTATACAGCCCGTTTCAGACTTCCAACCCCTAATCGCGAATTCCTTCTTCCCTCTTCGATCAGCATTCACCAGGTGAAAGGAAACACAACTTGCTCACATCACC
This sequence comes from Schoenoplectus tabernaemontani, assembly GCA_037127355.1. NCBI lineage: Eukaryota > Viridiplantae > Streptophyta > Magnoliopsida > Poales > Cyperaceae > Schoenoplectus > Schoenoplectus tabernaemontani. The sequence goes on along the minus strand of CM073748.1, from coordinate 20,536,770 downwards.
CGGTAAAATCAGCGTTTGTTCTTGCGAGCGCAAATCTCATCGATGGCGGGGAAGGCGACCGCAGCGGCGGCGGAGGTGGCGAAGGGAGTGTCACACTATCCATGGAGAGAGAAGCTGGCGAGGTACAAATCGGAGCTTGCGAAGGGAGTGTGGGGCTACTGGGAGCTCGGCGCGTGGAAGCCCCTCGCTCTCACCGCTCGCCACCGCGCTCGTCTCCGCAAGGAGGTTCTTCTCTCTGGAGAGTAATTCCTCTTGCATTTCTCAGATCTTGTTTTCTTTTCTTGAAGTTTTCAGATACGCTCCCAGTGGAATTTTGTACATTTGTTAATGGCCTGAAACCTAATTCTAATGGTTTCTGATCTAGCTTTTGGAGGTGCATGTGTTAAGTTCCAATGTTTGATCAAGCTTCAATGATGGCTTCTAGCTTCATTTAATTAGGCATCGCATTGCCTAATTAGAAAAGCAGAAGAAAAGAGAAATCTAGTAGTGTATCTCTCCACCTGTCTGAATGGTGCATATTATTCAAGAAATGGTTGGGTTGAGTAATGTATAGACCTTTCAATGTTTTTATCGTACACACTTCCCAGAGTACATGCAATGAAATTTCTATTTCAATTGTTTTTTCTTTATGTCAGGAATTGGCCATATGACCCTCCAAGAGGAGAAATGAGAGATAGGAGAAAAGGCCACAAAGTGGATCGCATTGCTGCTGAAAAGTAAGTTGTGTTTCATCAAATCTATTCATTTCAAAAACTTCTCTAATGCCCTTGCAAAATCCAAAATAGGTCTGTTTTCAACCATAAAAGAAGGTAGTCAGATAAAGTTACTGGAGTGCAAACCTTTTTCGGACAAGTCAAAGAATTTCTAAATAATTGAACAATTGAGTTTTATATTCTTATGTTCATAGAGATGCACCAAAATTTGCTTAAATTTTTGGGGCATGGGTACTATCTGAACTCTGAAATTTTTGGGGCATGGGTACTATCTTTCTCAAACAGCTTTCAGCTTACTGCTTACCTGTTCCCCAGTCACTTCATATTCTCTCTGAAACCAGAGTCCTGTCTAGGCTAGCTAAGATATAAAATTATTGCTTAAATTTGACATGGTGATTTGATCCAGGCGTGCGCATACTGCTGAGTTAATGAAGAAGATGCCAGAGATGCTGCTGGATTATAAGGTTCAAATTCAAAATCTTCCATCTTTAGCTTATTGCTTTTTCAGTCTTCCATTGTGGTATAAATATGACAATGTTGTAATGTTATAATGTTTACTATTTAATACATTAGTTCTAAAATAACGACTCAAAAGAGTATTTAAAATCTTTTATCAAACTCTTCCAACTTTGAGCTGTTTGATTTTAATACCTGCACAACTCAACGTGGTGGTCTTAAGCTTTCAGTACTTTTTCTTCTGACAGAAACGAAGATGGGAGAAGAGAATGAAGGAAGAGGAGAAAGACGCGTCCGCTTAAGCTGTTTTCTTTTTTTCCTGTATGAATTTATCTTCAATTAATCTTGCGACTATCTCATGAACAAGAGTTTTACGAACCAGTTCAATTATTATGCTTACTGATAATTTAGCCCATAGAACATAGTTGTGAGAGTTGTTCTTGCTTTTTTTTTTCGTATTCGTTTTTCATGCAGCATTTGGAAAAAAAAATGTTTCCTTGTTAATAAGAATTTGGGAACTTACATTCAAGTGGAGCATTTCTGTCCAATGAAATTTTTCATCGTGTGGGACCCGAATGTAGTTAAAGTGTGAGATCACTGAGAGGAAGACCCGACAGGTGGTTGGAGGTCACCTTGGGAGACTTCTATATTGGAGGAGATGGGATTGATGTAAAGGTCACCATATTTTTAATGGAGATTGGTAACTATTGGAAGCGCGGTTTGATTGTGCAAGGTATCGAGCTCAGACTGGAGCATTAATAATTAATACACCCTGGTCTTTTTGTGTGGTTTATCTCTGTGGAAAAGGCAAGCGAACTAGGCAATTAGAGAAACTAAATTTGTGTCCTTATTGAAACCTTTTTTGTGTGTTAATTTGTTTTTGCAAAAGTTCGTAAATCATGAGTTCTATATTTTTAGAATGGATAATCCGTATAGAAAGGTACCAGAAAAAGAGTATGGGTTGTGCTAATCAGTAATTAATAAGCTTCCATTTTTTTTTGTTTCTTCTTTTATTTCTGTTTGTCTATGTGAGATCCTGACATGCACTGTATTGAACAATTTGATCGGACAAATTTCTTTTATTTTTGTTCCGATTTACAAACGAATTATTTTTGTTGTCCGTCCGTAATTTTAAAAAGTATGACAGATATGCACCTCGTGAAAAATATTAGTCTCATCTTTGCTTCGGATTTGAACTCTATTGTTTATCGACTTATCTGAATAATATCGGTCGGGTAAGGAGTTAGCATGAATATTCTTTTTGATGTCTAGACTTAGCATGAAAATTAGCCCTTGGTTCTGTAACAAAAGACGGTAGTGTCCTTTGTATGAGAAGCCGCTGTTTTGAAATTTAGATGAGGTTGTTTATAAATATTTATGAAATTTGAGGGTTTGATTCTCATTTTTTATCAGAAAAAAATGTAGACGTTAAAAAAAGAATTATCAATTAGTATCCTTGATCAAGAACTATTTTGAAATTGAGGGGGTTTAAATACATCTATTTTTATTTGTCTCTATCATGCCTTCATTTTTAAAATTTTAAAAACTCAAAATTAAAACTTACATATGAATTATTATGTTATATTATATATATGAGTTTGGCTACGTTGCTATGCGTAGCACGGATGACTCGTGTGCTATGGATCGTTTCTCCGTCTTCAAAGTTTAAATGGTCGATTCGACCGGTCAAAATATTTTTCATATAAAAATCTAGTTGGAGATCAAATTTTATATTTTTTAAGATAGCTAGAAAATGACTCCTTTTGAATGGATCATAATAATTAAATCAAGTGATTTTCTAGCTATCTTAAAAAAGAGTAAAAATAATTCTAAAAAATATAAGATTTGGTCATCAACTAGATTTTCATATGAAAAATATTTTGACCGGTCGGATCGACTATTTGAACTTTGAACATGGAGAAACAGTCTATAGCATACGGACCATCCGTGCTACGCGTATCACCGTAGCCAAACTATATATATATATAATTATTCAATTTCTCACTCTCATTTTATATGAATCAATATGTTAAAAACTTAATATTGAAAAATACTTGGTGCATTTCTTGTAAGCTCTTGATGTCACTAAAAATGCTCAAATGATGTATTTTTTTATCTACACATAAATAAATAAATAAATAAAGTGCTATACATGAAATTTAATGGTTTTATTTTGATACATAAGTTTTAAATTTGAGTTATTAAAAATTTAAAAAGGAAAAAAGCATGATGAAAACGCAAAAAATGAAAGAATTTATACCTCTTTGAAATTTGAGGCATCCAAATTTCAATATTTTTTGTACTTGAAGTTCTTGAAGTATTAAATATGTCCTACAATAATATTCTAAAATAAAGCTGAATGTTTTGAAATATAAACTGTTTAATATCTTTAAAATTTTCTTCTAAATATTGCAAAATGTAAAAATATACAAAAATGTTATACAATGTACAAGTATAGTATGATCATACTTCAGACCAGTGTTTTAAAATACGGTCCATGCGGACACATATGCGTATGCGGTGGTCGGATAATACTCAGAATAATATGCGGTGTTAATATGGAGAGAGTTTAGGTACGCTCCACAAGAGGAGAATAGAAGGGGAGAAAAAAAAAAAAAGCATTGTAAAATTTAATATGTTACTTGCTCCATAAATTTTAAAGTGGGAGGAAAAGAGAAATTGTCACATTCTTTAATTCTCAAATGAATTAATTTTGTTCCCTTCAAATTCTAATGTAGAAGAGATAAACTTATTTTTAACACCACTTACAATCTTCTCCTTCTCTTTTTTTCCTTTCCAATAACTTTGTACATTACGCTTTTAGAAACTAAGTTAATGGAAATATTTTGTTGAAATATGTTACTCTCATTCACAACGTTTATTTATACATCAATAATTCAATATTATTTTTATAATTTTTATTTTTCCTCCTCTATACTTCATCTTATATCTCTCTCTTTCCTCCTCTATCTTTGTTCCCTTCTTTGCCCTTTGAAATTATTCATCTGTTGTAGCAAGGAAATCATCCAAGGCATTCAACGTGGAATATTGGTTATCAGAGCCAATTAATTGATTGTTGAGCAACTTTAAAAAAATAAAAAGAAAAGAAAAATGATGTATCTTCGCTACCTCATTTAAGCAGTAAAAGGACAGACATGACAAAAAAATTGAGTGAGAGTTTTGAAAATTTTCATCGTGAGGACCCAAACATAGTAAAAGCTAAAAAGCGTGTGAAATGGGGGACATAAACATTCATGTAGCACTCCTCATTGAAAAAAAAAATTATTTATTAGGATCAAAATGCGATTAATCTATAAAGACATGATTTTTTTTCTGTATTAGTTAGTAATGCATAAATATTTTATAATTATGCATACATTAATATTCTAGAATTATTTTTATATTTGAATATTTTTAATTATATATTTTTATTTTACTGCTGAAAATAGTTCATTTTCTAAATTCGATAAATATGAAGCTCTAAATAATCATAATATAAAGTTAAAAGGATAGTTTGATCTTTTTTATTCATTGATTATTATGAGTGCAACAATAAATAGAGCACTAATTATCATGGATTAACTGATTTAAAAAGCGAGCGAAATGGAACGCTTCATGGCTAATAAGTCTTGAAGAATTTATTTATACGATAAAAAATTCAAAATGCGACTGCGTTTTAAAAGGGACGCTTCATGGCTAAGTCTTGAAAGCCTCCTATTTAAATTCTATTTTCCATTCTCTAATTAATTGTTTAGATTTGAGATCGACCCAAAAAAACAAGCAGCGAAGCCATAAACCCTCTCTCATCACATTCGAAATCCCATCCAGAAACCAGCAGCGATGGAGATGGAAAATGCGGATGCGGCCATGGTTGCAGACATCAATTGGCTACCGCAGGAGTGTCTTTCGCACGTGATCTCTCTCACGAGTCCGCTTGACGCCTGTGTCTGCTCAGCCGTATCTCGCGCTTTCCAAACAGCGGCCGACTCGGATGCCACGTGGCAGTGCTTCTTGCCACCGGATTACATCCCGATCCTCGCTCAGGCTGTCAGCCCGGTGGAGTACGCCTCGAAGAAGGAACTCTACTTCCAACTCTGTGATCATCCCACGCTTATCAGTGCTGGCTTGATGGTAATTTTGTCGTTAATTCCTCTTTTAGTACGCCTTGAAAATGTTTTTTTTTTTGTTTCGCATCTGATCTTAATAAAAGTTTATTTTCATTATAACTGTATTACTGTTGTAGAGTTTTAGATTGCACAAATCGAGTGGGGCAAAATGTTTCATGATTTCTGCTAGAGCGTTGTCAATTGTGTGGGGTGATGACTCCAGATACTGGCACTGGATTGCTCTCCCTGATTCGAGGTATCCACAATGACAAATTGCATCTCCTTTTTTCTTCCGTTTTGCCATGTTTATTCGTGATTTTAGTAAATAAATATTGCAATTTGCATGTTAAACCTAACAAAAGTTTAGCTGTGTTACCAATTGACAAAAAAGAAACCAGCAAAAGAAGAAAATAATTACTGAAACATTCTTCTGACTTCAGAAAACAAATTTTCAGTTGCTTATTACTCGGGATACAAAAATCAATTATCATGAAAACATTTCTACTCTTTTCTCACATCTCTATTTCTAGTTCATCTCTTTAATTTGAAATAAGTAAATAACAAAACATGAGATCAACTGAAATAACACAGAAGGTCAATGAACTAACTAATGTGTGCCATCTCACTTTCGAGCGGAATTTAAGGAAAATAAAGTAGAAATTAACATGATTGTGCAGAACTGCATACTATAGATTTCTTTGAAGTTAAATAAGAAATAGTCTCGAATAGCGATACATCTTATCTTATAAAGCAAAAGTGAAAAGAAAAATGGAAGTGGTATTTGGTTTGCCTGGGTAGAAATTAACAATTTGTGTGTCCATGCACATCATAATTCGAAAGACATGAGGCCAGAATTAATGTGAAGCTGAATAATTTTGCATGCATTGAAGCATTTTGGTTTATTTAAATTTCATGTATTGGGTTTGTCTAGGTTTGTGTCAATCTGGGTAGGCTGTTTGTGGTTTTGTTAATCTGGGTATCTTCAGTTACACCGTTGTTGTAAATTGTTTTAATGAATCTCTTGATTGCAAATTGGATGGGTAATTTGGTTGGATCTGGTTACATTTGTGCTTTGAGTTGGTATCAGAGTCCGTATTGCAGCCTTTTACCAGTTCATTGCTTCCATAATGAAGAGAACTTCAATTCATTATTCTTGTAAATAGTCATATTGTTTTGTTGGAAACAGCTTCCAACATGAATTATTGTGCACAATTGCTAAGGCAGGGATTAATGGAAATTTCTTATTACCAGCGATTTTAACATTTTGTTTCAAATTCAACTGGATAGTCCTTATGATGTGATTGATAAACATCTTATCAATTTATGACAATTCATTTACACTGCAAGAATTCTAAAACGTTCAAAACTGAGAGAGAAGCAGGAACTTCCATATCATCTCATAACATATACTACTAAAATCTCATCAAACTTGTTTCACAACTTTGATATTAGGAAGTAGAAATTACATTCTAACACATGCTTGTTAAATTCCAGCTTCTTGTTATATGTACCTTAAAAGGTCTTAAATCGTTATTGCAAAGAATCTCTTTCATTTTAGTTAAGAGTCATTTTTCTTTCATACATTTTGAAGGTTCAGTGAGTGTGCTGAGCTCAATGATGTATGCTGGCTGGAGATCTCTAGCAAGATAGAAAGCAAAATTCTCACTCCGAATACTTTATATACTGCTTGTCTCATTTTCAAAGTGGCACCTAATGCTTATGGCCTAAACAACCCCTTCCAAGAAAGTAAAATTACCCTTGCTGGCAATACCATGTCTCAGCATTCTGTGTGCATCGATCATAGGGAGAGGAGGCAGTTTAACATGTGGTGGGATATGCCTCTGGCAAGGGGGCCCACTGACGAGATGACAGATGAAGTGAGATTGCTAAGAGAGAGACAGGATGAGTGGTTGGAGATCGATTTGGGGGAGTTTTATAGTGGAGACGGGACCAATGGAGAGGTCGACATGTCTTTAATGGAGATTAGAGGTGGCCACTGGAAGCGCGGGTTGGTTGTACTGGGTATTGAGCTCAGACCTAAGTATTAATACATGCTGGTTCTTTTTTTTTTTTTGTGTGGTGTCTTTGTGGAAAGGGCAATTGAGGAGCAAAATTTGTGTTCTTAAAACCTTTTCTGTGTTTGGTTTTGGAAGTTGTTTGTGAATCAATTTTTATTTTTTTCAGATTTGTTAATATGTATAGAAAGCTACCTGAACAGACAGACCATGAGTTCATTGAGTTGTGTTAATAAGCTGGCATTTTTTTTTAATTTCTGTTGGTTTTTTTGAGACACTGATTTCTGACAAGCATTGTACTCGTGGAGAACAAATAGACTGGACAAATTTCTTTCCTTTTCATTCCGTTTTACAAACTTGGGAACTATTTCTGTGAGACCGAGTAAAACATCATTTTATTTTGTTATGTAACAGTAGAATGGATGGAGAAATACTCGGTAGTCGGTACTTACGACTTTACATGACAATTTTGTAGATGTTCCAAGGAAATTAGTTCAGAGAAAGGTCCTAACCTAGCTAATTTCTAATAGAAATTATAGTGCAATGAGAATATAATTCCGAAACTTCCATTTTTATGCGCTGACGGGGATTAATCAACATTAAAATTCAATTTTCTTTTTGAAGGAAATCAAAATTGAAATTCATGAAACTCTTATTTTGCATTAAATTGTTCCTTATAAGTAAACTGCCACAATGGGGCGTTATTTTACATAGTTTTTAGGGAAATTTTAGGATCGCAAGAAAATCCTTTAAGGCTAAGTATTTGAATATCTTGACTGATTTCAAACCCTTCGGACAACTTCCATTAAGTACTTAATTAATTCTGTTTTATATAAGCGCTCTCTCTAGCAATCTTCTCAAAAGGGGATGGACAGGTTTAAGTCAATGTTCATTTTGCTCTTGTGATGAGAGTGTGGATCATTTGTTTTTAACATGTTCTTTGGCTCAATCAGTATGATTTTAAATGAGAAACTGCCAACAAATATATAGATATTGGCCCTCCATAAATGAAGTGATATCCTTTGTTTTATCTTTAAAAGGCTCCCATAAAGAAGCTTTATTGACAATAATATGTGCTATATGTTGGTCTTTGTAGACCCTGAGAAATAAAATTACATTTAAAAAAAACATTATATTTGAAAAAACATCACTGATATTATTATATTCAGATTAATTAAATTAATATTTTTATTATCAATATTTCAGTAAATTTTATTTGATACAATGTATTTATTATTCAATTTAAATAAATTATTATTGTGATAGTTTGATTTTGATCAGATCTTTATATTTAAAAAGACTCATGTGTGTTTATCAATGTATTGTTCAAAGAGTTTTCAGATTAGTCCTTTTTTTAAACAAAACGTAGATCAAATATATTATCAATTAATTATTGGTTTTATCTAATTTAATGTTTCTTTATAATTAATCTGTTTATACTTGGTCCCATAATTAGAATTCGTGTCCCCGCCTTTTTTTTTAAGCATCAACCTCCTGTACTGGATCTTCATACATGCTAAACAAACCTTCTGAAGGCCCAACGCCTAATTTGTACATTTTAGCCTTTTTTTTCCCAACCAATTTGCATTTTTTGTGTTAGTTCAAATAATTTAGACCAATCATTGCATAGATAAACCAAGACCAATGATTGTCTGGATAGCTACATCACAAACTTCCAGGCGTACCCTTGGAGAATTCGTACCACTTGACTCCTTGTCCTTATGAGGCCATAGAGTATTGAAAAAACCCGTCCGGTCCAACCCGTCCCGGACCGGACCGTGACCGTGGACCGGATCGGACCGGACCGTTCCCGAGACCGTGGACCGGACCGTGCTCTTGCGCTTGGTCGGTCCAACGGTGGGCGGTTCTCGTTAAACCCGAAAATGGGCCGTCGCCGTCCGTCCCGTGCGGACCCATGGACCGGGGACCGTGGGCCGTGGGGGCCGTGGACCGACCGGACCGGACCCCCCCCCCACATCCGCCCCCCACCCGCCCCCCCTTGGTGCAAATTTTTTTTAATTAAAAGGTGATAGGCCCCCCCCCGAAAATACCCCCAAGTGTACAAAAGGTGATAGCCCCCCCCCCAAAATACCCCCAAGTGCAGAAAAATCCGAAAAAAAAATCAAAAAAAATAAAAAAAAATTCCAAAAATCTGAAATTTTCCCTCCCAAAAATATCTATAAATACCACTCCCATTTACATCTCAAAACACATCAAAATCTCATTCTCCCTCTCTTCTCAATCTATCAAATTCTCAAATTTTCATTTAATCTCAAATTCTCAAATTTAATTTTCTTATTCCAAAAAACAAAAAATAGTTTAGAATTATTAATTTATTATTAGTCCATTGAAAAAATTAACTAATCGAAAAAGATAGAAGACTAGAAGGATAATATTCGGTATTCGCCATTTCTCAATTTCATCGTTGCGATAATATTTTTCCTTCAAAGTTAGTTTTTAATTTTAATTAGTTGTAATTTTTATTTATAGAAATTAGTTATGTTGTTAGATTTTATTCATAATTTTTTATTTGAAATTTGTAGAAATTAGTTTATTTATAAAATCTAATTTTTTATTTATAATTTTTTAATTGTAGAAATTTATTTTTTTCTTAGAATATTACATTTTAGTTTTATGTTGTTAGATTAATTGATTTAGAATATTAGATTTAATGTTAAATTCATTTTTTGGTTAGAATTTATTTTAGAATGTTAAATTTATTTTTTAAGTAGAAATTTATTTAGATTGTTGATTTCTTTTGTAAATTTATTTATTATGTTAAATTCGTTTTTTTGTTAGAACTTTTTTTAGAATGTTAAATTTATTTTTTAAGTAGGAATTTATTTAGATTGTTGATTTCTTTTATAAATTTATTTATTATGTTAAATTCGTTTTTTTATTAGAACATTTTTTAGAATGTTAAATTTATTTTTTAAGTAGGGATTTATTTAGATTGTTGTTTTCTTTTGTAAATTTATTTATTATGTTAAATTCATTTTTTTGTTAGAATATTTTTTAGAATGTTAAATTTATTTTTTAAGTAGGGATTTATTTAGATTGTTGTTTTCTTTTGTAAATTTATTTATTATGTTAAATTCATTTTTTTGTTAGAACATTTTTTAGAATGTTAAATTTATTTTTTAAGTAGGGATTTATTTAGATTGTTGTTTTCTTTTGTAAATTTATTTATTGTGTTAAATTCATTTTTTTGTTAGAATATTTTTTAGAATGTTAAATTTATTTTTTAAGTAGGGATTTTTATATTCTTTTTTTTTTTATAGAAATGACAAATCCTTATAATCCCGGAGTACTGGAAGAGGAATGCAACTGCCTGGAGTACTGGAAGAGGAATGCAACTGCCTATCCAACATTGGCGATGATGACGCGTGATGTATTTGCAGTGCATGTGTCAACCGTCCCTTCCGAATCATGTTTTAGTTCGGCAAACGGGATCCTAACGAGATAAGCGTACAAAATTGGGTTCAAAACTTTTCGAACAACTTGTGTGCAATAAAGATTGGATTGATCTTGAAAGTCGCATGCAACATGATACCACATTTGAGACAACAACATCCGCCATAGAAACTCAAGAAAGCGGTACCAATATCCCCGATATCTCTCTGGAAGATGATTAAACGACCCAATTGACATTCAAGACAACGATTTATGGTATATGCATAATGACTTCTAGGAGTTTGGTATTTCTTACCATATCAATTTTTTTATTTATTTTTAAATATTTCAATTATTTTTTTAAAGAACATTACTAACAAAAAAAAAGTTATAACTCACTATGTTTTTTTAACATAGCGGTCCCAAGCCCGGATTAAAGGAGGAGGGTAACTTAAAATATTATCCAAATTTTATTTTATAATTTTTGATATTTTATAATTTTTTTGTATTATTTGATTTTTAAATTATTCAAAAATACATAATTAATTTGATGAAAATGATTATTTAAAAATTAATAAATTTATTTTTCAACTTTTATTATTTTTTTTATAATTTTCTGAAATTTTATTTTTTTACAATTTTTTTAATTTTTTAGTACTATTAGATTTTTAAACAATTAAAAATAATAATTCGAATTAGTTAAAAATTATTATTAAAAAATATGATAAATTATTATTTTTTTCAATTTATAAAAAAAAAAAATTTGGACCGGGCCGGACCGTCCGTGGGGTCCGGCCCCGAGGCCAACGGTGGGACGGGTTCGGTTTTTTTTTCGAATTTGGACCGCCTTGGGCCGACCGTTTGGGCCGTTTGGACCGTGCGGGACCGTGGACCGTCCGGGTCCGGACCGGACCGGCCCGGACCGGACCGTCTTCAATCCACTATGAGGCCATAGAGAAAAGTAAAAACGGGCGTCAGCAATTCATCATTGTCCAGGATTGGGTTGGGCTTTTCGAGCGTGGGACTTAGCAGGTTTACTGAAAGAACCGGATAAATATTGAATTTGATAAAAAAATTATAAGGTCGGATTCAAATGATTTAATTTTTAAGAGATAAGTTTGATTTTTATTAAATTATATAATAATATTAAATTATATTTTTCTCTTTTTGATATGTTATTTTAATTTTTTTGGATATTTAAAGTATAATTAATATATACTATAAAATATTACTGAAAGGGTTTATGAAAGAGCCGGGTTAGGGTAAAAAATGCCAGGTTTAATAAGACTTATTTTTAAAGATTGAACCTGACCCTTACTATTAGAAATGATCGGATCGAACTTATGAGGTTAAATAAATACCAGGTTTTTTGAAGGGCCGTTCGGGCTGGATTCAAGGACCAAGCCCTTATGGGGCATGCCTAACCACACCTCTTAATGACTTAAAGTTTATAAATAAAAAGACGGAGTATGAGTAGAGGTTCGAAAAAAGCCAAGTGGGCCAATCCGGATCAAGTAAACTGGGCAACTATCCTCTCAAGTTTTTTTTTGTTTTCTATAGAGAGTTTTCAAAGATTAATCTGGACAGCTTATTTTAATTACAACGACTGTTGGAAAGTCTAAACACAAATTTTGATACATAAGGTTTATTATTATTGAATCGGAACTGTTTATCTCTGATCGAACGGATTAAACAAAAAGTACTCCATTTGAAGAGCTTTTTTTTACTTTCTAGAGGATGTCATTTGTGAGCAAACTTGTGTCCGTAATCTAGCTCAGTCCAGTTCGGTCCGATTCAGTTCAGAAAGGGTCAAACTCATCCCAACTTGGACCGTGAGTTAGTCCGGGTCTAACACGGATTAGGTTGTATTTTCTCAGTTTAGACTTATTCAAATTTGAATCCTTGAAGACTCGTGATCCGTCCCAAGCTGGACCCCGCAAACCCAGACAAACCCACAAATTTGTGTCGAATCTGAACCGAATCCATCATTTTTTTTTTAAAAAAAAAACGCTTTAATTCAAATTCAATCAAAAAAATTAAAAAAATGGGAAATTTTCATTTCGATTTGTATGGAAGAGATGATGTTACGGAGGCTAACTTTGGGTTGTTTAGAATTGATTATGAACTTTTTAATTCAAAGATCTCTTTGAACTATGCAAACTATGTCAATTAGAGTTGTAATTTGGGTTTCACTCGATAATATAATCATCAAATATATTATTACAAATATAAAAATTTGAATATATTTAATAAAAATTCGAACATAATTCTTTAAATGCTAAAGATATATATAATAATAATTATTATTAATATTATTATCATAAATAATATCATTAAATACATAATAATCTATAAAGAATCATAAAAATTAATCATTTTATGGATTGAATTTCATCATAAATATATCACACATTTGTTTAAATGAGGAAAGAGGAAAAAGGAAAAAAAACTATATATATATATGGACCATTAGATTTAAAAACATAAAATGATTTAAATATATATATATATATATATGGACCATTAGAATTTTGAATTATGCCTTTGAAAGATTTTATTATGCTACAACATATCGAAATTGTCCACGCTTTTATTTGGCATGGCACATGCAAGCAACATCATATATCGCATGAACACAATATTGTAAAAAAAAATTATGGCATGTTCTACTAAATTTTAAACTCCTAATTAAGGCTACCGTTGAAAATTCTATGCATTATGCAAATTCTGATAATAGAAATAAAAATTTCGCTGTTCCAATTTATGGAAAACAAATAATATAGGAAGAAAATGACATTCAATGAATCATGGAAAATAATATGTATTTAATTTTCTTAAAATGACAGGCGACACACTCGGTGCCAGTACTTTTCCAGTCCTTCCCCACTTTCAGATTTGTTGGGGCCATGACAGGTGCATCTATGGCATAGACATAACACCTTATTTCAATAAAAACAAATTAGCACTTGGAATCTTTCTCAAAGCAACACAGAGTAATAATATATCAGTATTTGATTAAGCAAAATCTCAATAAATAGGCCGAGTTCTCGACAGCAAGATAATCTTTCTTAGAAGAATCTGACAATTCTATGTCTATCCAAGGACAAACTACCGGAGCCGTCCATTTTCAGTCAGAACGGAGAAAGAATGGTTTCGTCACCTCAGAGTCATTCGTTTCACAGTTCCGCTTAAAACAACCATCCGCTGTTCTATTTAAAAGGAAAGAAAATTCCTACAATCCTAATCATATATGTTCGATCTAAAATATACGACCAGGATCCGAAACCATTATAATGAAACTTGGATCTTAATTGTGGGATCCAAATCTAACGGTCTGAAATCTCTCTACAGTACCAGCGCACTATACCCGGAGAAGAGAGCAGGAAGTGGAAACCACCCTCTTGAGGCGGTTGCATTGGGAGAGAGGGAAAGAAAGCATTGAAGCCACGTAGCGAAAACGCTTAATGACGAAGTCCCAGGGGAAGAAAAAGCGCGAAAATTCTCGTATAAGTTCCTTCTAACGCGACCACATAATCCTTACCCACATAAATCAAGCTTCTTTTCTTTCTATTCCTTCATCACTGATCTTCAATTCCACAAAAAGAATACCTCGAACAAACCAAAAGGGAGGAAGAACAAGAGAGAAAAAACCGAGAAGGAAAATTCTTTTCTTTTTTTTTTTTTTTTTTTTTTAAGAATTGTGTAGAAGATGGAGCGCGGGGGTGCTACCGCGATGGGAGATATCAATCAGCTCCCTGAAGAGTGTCTCTCGCACGTGATCTCCCTCACCTCCTCACGTGACGCCTGTGTCTCGTCCGCCGTTTCCTCCACCTTTCGCTCCGCGGCTGATTCCGATGCCACGTGGCAGAGGTTCCTGCCACCTGATTGCCCGGCTATACTCTCTCGCGCCGTCTCTCCGGTAGAGTTCGCCTCAAAGAAAGAGCTCTTTGTGCGACTCTGCGATCGTGCCGTCCTTATCGACGGTGGCAAGCTGGTAATTTCAATCTCGCCTTTTCTGCTGGAATTGTTGTTCTTTTCGAGTAATTTCTCTATTTCAATTTCTGAACGACAAGCAGTCACCTAAATTTACTGTCTTCGCACCTGCACCGCCTTATATAAAATTTTCGATTTTCAAGTATTTTCACTTTGTGTATTGGGGAATTGAACTTCTTTCCCACCGATTATATCAAAACAGAGCAACAATTTAGTACAAATTGAGGACGCCGATTACTGATTGAAGTTATATACAATTGCATAAATTTTCTGCATCTCTTGTAGTCAGTACTCAGTTGATATTTGATCAATTGTAAATTTCGCCTAACTGGGAAGTCAAGAGTTACTTTCTTCAAGTTTAAAAAAAAAAATAGTTTGGATGGCTTTGCTAGAGGCGCCTGTCTTTATCTGTTATGTCAGAACAAAATTAATTATTAATTTGTTACTTAATTGTGGTGCAGAGCTTTGGATTGGACCGATGGAGCGGCAAAAAGTGCTTCATGATTCCAGCAAGAGCATTGTGGATTGTGTGGGCTGGTGATGAACGTTACTGGAATTGGATGCATCTTCCTGATTCAAGGTTTGCATCCTTTTATTTTACTATTATTATATCTAGTAACTTCCTGTATTTTTTGGCTATCATGACAGACTTCGAATAAGATATGTCAGATTCTTCTGGGAGATGGGCCAAATTGTTCCGGTACTTCAAGTTATACACTCCATAATTTATTTATCATAATTATCTGATTGGGGTTTGTACTGAACTTTAGCAGTGGAACTATGAAGAGAGAAATTAAAAATCTGTCCCCACAAAAACGAGGAGAAATGGGGCAGACCAGCAGACTCCCTAACTTTTAAGCAAAGAAGGGAAAAACTAATTTTCACTATCTGCTTAAATTTATATTATCAAAAAACCAATAAGCCTTATTTAAAAGGAAAACTCATCCATTTCTTAAAAAACAAATGAACACCAAAAAGAACAATCGTAGGACCCAATGCACTTTGGGTATTGTATGAGATTTGCCACTTGATATTGTCAATGAAGGATATTTAGTAGAGTAGTCTGTGTCTCCGCACAAAAGGCGACACACAGGGTTCTCACATGAACCTCCTTTAAAGTGAAACTTAGTTCAGCACTGCCCCTTGTAACCTTGTTATGGTACAGTTTGGAGTTCTCTGGAGATTTGGATTCTTCTATGTGCAGTGCTCCATACCGGCTTTAAAATCTTACCACTTCTCCATTTTATTTTCCCAGAAAGTTTGTATCCATGCATCTGTTTCATCATCTTTTTAATTTGGATGTTGATATCAGGAACTGCATAATTACATGTCGTAAATAGAATATTTCATCTGTCAGAAATATCCTATTTACACTTTCGTTATCAATGTTTGCGGCAGAACAATGTTGGTGCAAATTAGAAAGATATCAGGGACCAATTGGTAACACAAATATTTTTTGTAAACCATTTGCATAGTATATTTGCTTGGATACGTTGGAAACTATTAACATTGTGTTTCTTACACAACTAATCTGGTACTAATAATAATTAGGCTACATTCTTCAAATTCCAGAAGGAAAAAGAAAGGGAGCATTGATTTCAGTATTTGCACCTGTTGATAACATATCAGACGTCACAACATCAACTAGCGCTTTAAAAAAAATTAGGATGTACTAAAAAATTTGCTTTCATATCTTGCATTGTGGCAGGTTCTCAGAAGGGGTGAGCCTTCTAGATGTATGTTGGCTTGAAATTCGTGGCAAGATCAGCACCAAAATGCTCTCTCCACAGACTCCATATGCTGCATATCTGATCTTCAAGTTAGCAGACACTGCACGGGGCCTCGGCACACCTCTACAGGAAACGGCTATCACTGTAGGAGAAGAGGCAGTGTCCAAGAAGCTTGTTTGCCTCCAGCCTGATGATCGAGGCCGCAGAAGGAACGTGCGGGGCCAATTTAGGTTTTGGAGAGGTTGGGGTGCTGGCGTGGGCATGGATTACGTGAATGAGGTCGAGAAAAATGCAAAACTGCCTCAGAAATGGGAAGGTGAAGGAGAGAGGGATGATGACGGATGGATGGAACTTGAGATGGGAGTTTTCTTCAATTCAAACGGAGAGGATGGTGATGTGGAGTTGAGCTTTATGGAGGTCAAGGGGGGCCATTGGAAGAGGGGCTTGATTCTTCATGGGATCGAGATCAGGCCGAAGCACTAACTTTCTAAATGTACATGATGTACAGAAAGAAGAAAAGGAAAGAAATGAACATTTGTGGATAACAACAATAAACAAATAAGCCTCAGTGTTATTATTATTCATGTATTTAATATGTAAATTTGTTCGTTCTTTTAATAAACCTTGAAGATGCTGCAAATAATAAGAGAAGACGTTTGTATATTTGGTTCTCTTATAATGCGGTAACTGGCAAATTTGGTTAGATTAATTGATGCAAAGATGTGGAGAATTTCTAAAGCGTTAGTAGTTAGCAAGTCCTGTTTATAAAAAGAGTGAGTAAACTGATACTGATTTCGATTAATAAACGCTGACCATGAGGTTGGATAGTTGTTTATGAATCTCAGAAGTAGCTACATAGAAGAATCTAAATCTCAGAAAATCTCAAGTTTTAAGTTTTATTAGATTTGGACCCGTAAGAGGAACGATTTCTTTAATCAAATAGTTTGGTCTTTAATAAGGTGTTAACCAAACCCTTCGCATGGTTTCGCCTGCATTTGTCCGGAGAGGCTTATTTGTCTTAGACTTAAAACAGATTAGATTTGAACCACCTTTGTTTTATTACATAGAAGAATCTGCGCATAGAATTGTTGGGAAATCCTTTGTTAGATAACATGCAGATTCCAAGAATCTAAATCTCAGAAGACTTGAAATAGTTAGAAGAAACTGTTTAGTTCTCTACGGTGGAAATGGACCTCTCAAGAGTAACCTTTTTCTGAGAATAAACTTAGATGACATGCAGATTCCAGTACCAGAAGAAGTAGCAGAACGGCACCGTGTGACAGGCCAGAAGAGCGCGCATAAGTGAGAAGAAAGCGTCTCAGTCATTAAATGAACCCATAACCTCATTCACTTATCACAATTTGAGTTTGTCAAGAGGAAATCACAGTATTTCAGCGCTTATTTTAGACAATTAGATCCATTACAAGACAAAGGATTTCCTAAACAACGCCCTGCCCCAGTATAAACCACTGCTGGAAGTTTTGGTACAACCAAAGAACAAACCGAAAATTAAAAGAAAAAATAAATAAAGCAAGATTCAAATCACAGAAGTAGCTACATAATCCCTAAACAGTTTCAAGTCTTCACCGAGCCATGGCGGCATTGAGGCCCAGGAGCATGTTCCCGTTTTCTCCAGCTGGTATATAAGCCACATTTGGTGACTTCGACAGCTCAGCAGCAATCTCCTTGGCTGCCTCGATGCGCCGAAGCTCAATGAAGCCTGTACCAGCTGTTGCTGTCGCCTCAGAGATCAGGCGTGCCGACTCTGACTCTCCCTCTGCACGCACAACGGCGGCAAGACGCTCCTGTTCAGCACGTGCCACAAGGAACTTAGAGCGCTCAGCCTCTTGCTGTGCCACCTGTTTCTTTTCTACTGCAAGGGAGAATTCAACACCATACGAGAGGTGTGTTATGGCTACATCATCAAGAATGATGTTGAACTCCCGTGCACGACGTATCAATGAATCACGTACCATGGCTGACACATGTGGCCTGTCAAGCAGCAGTAAAACATTTAGCTACATAATATTTTGCTCTTTTGAAGAACAGCATAATGACAATTAACAGATAATATGGAGGCTATGGTATGAAATTTAAAAGAGATCTTGAAGTATCTACATTGTATCTAGTGAAATTTTGCTGTGATGGTGCAGTGGGTGTGAAGAAGTGTGATTATAGTTGCCAGTGTAATGACACATGACCTGTACAAAATACTATAAGAGATGACAATTCAGGGTGATGTAATCCTTACAGATTACTACAAGTGCAGTATTTTCCAGATAACAAATAGATTTCAAGAACTGCTCGGCAAATGTTTGGTAAAATGTATAGGGTACTGCTTCTATAACTGGTAACCATTAAACATGAATAACAAAACTTAGCATGTAAAATATTAACATCACATGCAAAATAAAACTAAAAGGCCCTGCAAGCGCTATTAGTACATGTTACGAGAAAATCCTTACTCAGATGATAGGAAGTACAAGAATAAAAAATCAATTAGCATTAATACAGCTCCTGAATATCAAAATAATTTACCTTAGTCCAAAAAGTGACTGAAGATACTACTAATCTTTTATGAATAAAATTACACAGCATATAGTTAACAATTTCTGGTTATCAAGTAGGAACCATGAACATAAATCACAATTCACAAATAACTGTTAGCATATGGAAGCACTAACCTCAGTCTATAAGTTAAACAGTATAAAGCATACAAGAATTTGAAAACAGAACAAAAAACCTTTCGGTAAGAAGCTGGTCGGCATTGAACTGGGCAACCACAGCTTTGAGAACCTCATTACCAATGGAAGGAAGCACCTTTTCATCATACTCAGTACCAAGTGAAGTGAAAATGGTTGGAAGGTATGACTCATCAGGCCGTGACAGCAGCCTTAGAGACAAATTCACCTGTATTTACAGTAACAAAATCATGTAACTAAAACCCATTGTGCCATAATACTAGAAGAGTAAAGCTCAGCTGTGAAGTTAAATATTGATGCTAAAATCATTTTATTGGAGAAGGTGAGCTATTAAAAATGTTTGAACAACATGACTATCAATGTATAACAGTAAAATCCACAAATTAAAAATTACAACATTACTTTTTTATATTTTAAAGATTTATGTTTCCAATATAGCTGTTATTTGAAATTTTCACCTGAAAACAAGTCATTAATTGACCATAGTCATACTGCTCCAATTTGAACTAACATAAAGCTTTAAAATCCACAATTAATAGTACAGACTAAGGTTTAGGTTCAAATTCCGACTCAAAACACAATCCATTCAATGGATAATCTAAGCTTGCCAAAGGAATAACTCTGTCCCATATAAAAGACCAAGCCAACCACTAGATTAAAAACACATAGTAAATGAGTAAGAATAAATTGATCTTCATACAAAAAAAAAATTACCATCTGCAAATCTCTGGTGCCAGAATTAGATGTGAAGGTGTGAGGCCTCGTGCGAATATCAAAGATGTAAGGCTTCTGAAGCCATGGCACTAGAAAGTGGGTCCCCTCTCCAACAGTCTCTGGCAACACCCCTCTAAACCGGTCGAATATCACCGCTCTCTGACCTCCATCAACAGTGTAGAGAGAGGAGCCTAGTAGAGACGCGCCAACACCGAGTCCGATCGCCGCTCTGGAGATATTTGTGAGAAGCGAAATGGCGGCCTGACCGCCAGGACCTCCAGCAGCTGCCATGGAAAGAGATCGAGCGTGCTTGGGTGGAAATGTGGTTAAATTTCAATCGAGTGAGACTGAGGAGAAACCCTAGGGGAGAGAGAGAGAGAGTTTTATATACCAGGAGGGGTTTAAGACGAGGAGACTCGTTCCTGGCTTGGAGAGGAAGAAGAGAAAATGGGAGTGGGGCCGGGGAGTCAGGGAGAGAAAGATAAGCCGTGATAAAATATTGGGCTCAGTTGCTTGAGATAAATCCGGGCTTATTCTTTGAGGGTCCGTTTGGCAAATTAAGGAATAGCTTTGGAAGAGTGGTAATTTTGGAAGAGTGATAAAATAGTAATTTTTTGGAAGAGTGGTAGAAAAGTAGTATTCTTGACTATTCAGAAGAGCGAAAATATCGTTTGGCAGTTGTTACTCAGAATAGTTAAAATATGAATAATTATGATACTAATAATGATGATGATAATAATAATAATCATAATAGTAAGATAATAATAATAATAAAGTAATAAAAATAATCATAATAAATAATAATATTATAATAGTAATATAATAAAAATATAAACATAATCATAATATAGTAATATAATAATAAAAAGTATAATTACAATCATAATTATAATAATATAATAATAATAAGTAATCATAATTTTAATAATATAATCATAATCATAATCATGATAATAATAATTATAGTCATAATCATAATAATATAATCATAATCATAATCATAATCATAATAATATAATAATAAAAATATAATCATAATCATAAAAATAATTATAAATAATTATAATTATAATAATATAATAATAAATTAGTCATAAATATAATCAACATATAATAATATAATACAACATAATAAAATAATAATAAAGTAATAAAAAATAATCATAATAAATAATAATATTATAATAGTAATATAATAAAAATATAAACATAATCATAATATAGTAATATAATTATAAAAATTATAATTACAATCATAATTATAATAATAATATAATAATAAGTAATCATAATCATAATCATGATAATAATAATTATAGTCATAATCATAATAATATAACCATAATCATAATCATAATCATAATAATATAATAATAAAAATATAATCATAATCATAAAAATAATTAAAAATAATTATATAATAATAAATTAATCATAACTATAATCAATATATAATAATATAATACAACATAATAAAATAATAATAAAGTAATAAAAAATAATCATAATAAATAATAATATAATAATATTAATATACTAAAAATATAAACATAATCATAATATAGTAATATAATAATAAAAAATTATAATTACAATCATAATTATAATAATATAATAATAATAAGTAATCATAATTTTAATAATATAATCATAATATAATAATCATAATCATAATCATAATCATGATAATAATAATTATGGTCATAATCATAATTATAATCATAATAATATAATAATAAAAATATAATCATAATCATAAAAATAATTATAAATAATTATAATTATAATAATATAATAATAAATTAATCATCACTATAATCAATATATAATAATATAATACAACATAATAAAATAATAATAAGTAATAATAATCATAATCATAATCATAATCATCATAATATAATAATATAATAATAAATAATCTTGATCATAATAATATAATAATAAAATAATTATATTTATATTCATAATATAATAATATAATATTAAAATTATATTTATAATAATAATAAATAATATAATAATACTAATGGTAACGATAATATAATAACAATAATGATAATAATAATGATAATAATAATTTAATAATAATAATATAATGATAATAATAATAATAAATAATAATCATAATATTAATATAATAATAAATTATAATTATAAATATAATATAATAATATAATAATATAATAATACTAAAGCTTAATCATAATTATAATATAATAATATAATATAATATAATCGAACAATAATCGCTATTCCGACGAGAGCTAATCCGGTATTCCACCTATAAGTTGGTATACCGGATTAGCACTATTCCGCACTCTTCTACTTAGTCTAAAATTCGTTTGGCAAATTAATTCATCAGAATAGCTATTCTATTCCAACTTTTTGCTATTCCATTGGGTGCCAAACACTCCCTGATTGAAGTTTAAAAATGAGGTAAATAAATAACAATACGGATGCTGAATTTATTAAATTGAAAGGAACAAAATTTTCTAGTTGAGAATAAAATATAATTTTCCATAATTTTAAGTTTCGATTGGAACGTAAGCAAAAAATTGTAGTATAAAAAAAAATATAATCATATTGTTGCCAGTTAAATTGGCGAGGCATAAAAAAATTTCGCCCAATTGAATGTACATTTGATATTTCACTAACGACCCGTTTAACTTATAAGAACCATTTTAATAAACCTTTTAACTTATAGAATCATTTTAATAAACCTTTAAACGGTAACGAGTAGTTACTGTACATTTTATAAACCTTAAAACAGGTTGCAATTTGTGGTATACTAGAGCTATAACTCGGGTTTCATCCTGACAATATAGTGCTCAAATAAATAATTAATAATATTTAATTTTAAATATATTTAATAGGATTTCACATTAAAAAAAATTAAAACATAATATTTTTAAATGTTAAGTAATAATGATAATTCTAATAATTATTATTATAATAATAAATAATATAAATAAGTATATAATAATCTATGAAAAAGTTGGATCATTTTAAGAGTTAAGTTTCATCTTAAGCATATTACATACATTATTTTAAATGAGGAGAGAAAAATTATTTTATATGAATCTTTGGATTCAAGAATATGAAAAGATTTAAACAAAGTCAATGGTGAAGAAATGTGACGATGTGGCATATTTAAAAGACTTAAAAACTTAATCCTCTTTAAGAATTTCAATATACTGTCAAAATAAACTAAAGATGTTAATTCGGAGACTATTCGCAGCTACAAAGTTATTTTTTTATTTTAATTTTACTAGAAGAAAACCAGTCCTTTTCTATTCCGTGATATGCATAAATTGAGTACATCCAAATTTTAATATCTAATTTCATTTATTTATACCAAAATAAATATTTGTCATGAAGCTAATAAGAAAAAAACTTTTGTGATAATTCTTAATATTTTTCTCAAGGTAAAAGCCAAAAAAAGATGGATTCAATGCAAATGGTAATAATATGTACATAAAACTACAATCAACAAAGGAGCTAACACCCTCCTGTACTAAAACTCTAAATGTACCAGTGGAACTTGATCCCTGTACTGGCTTCCTGCCGAGCTGATCGAAGAAAACATATGACATGAATGATAGAGTTGCTAAACCCAACTGCCTCTTCACCCAAAAAAAAGAAGAGTAAATAGAAATAATTACAACGTCTTCTTTCATCCCATATGTAATATAATGACATCAGAAATTAATACAATGCAAATTTACCACACCAAAAAGATAACACTAAACATGACGTTGTATATACAAAACTTCCTTGGTCACGGCGGAGGCAGACTTTCAAACTATATAGAGGTCAAACATATAAATATATAAAATTTAATAATCTTTCAATCTACACACATAGTGTTTTTTTATTTTGAAATATATGGGGTCAACTATATATAATTTTTGAAAAATATATAAGGGTCAATTTCTAAGTACCTGCAGTATTTTAATGAAAAAAATACATTATTGTACATTGGTACTGAAATTTTGAAAATAAATGGGGTCAATTGACCCCATTCGTTAGCTTAGATCCGTCTCTGATCATAGTTGATGCAAACTGAAAAAAATAAAAAGAATCTGCAAGAGAATTGATAATCACTACATGAAAAAAAAAATAACTCTAACGATTTAAAAAGTAATTTATTAATGATTTTACAACCGTTATTAATGAATGGGGTTAGGAAAGGTTTAAGTAACCGTTAGGAAAAAAGAAGCGCTGGGCCGACCTTTGCTAACGATTTTTTTTTTTATAAAAACCGTTAGTAAAGGGTATGATTTAATAATGATTTTCAGTAAAAAACCGTTAGCAAAGGTTCTGTGTTTTTTTAATATTTAGTAACGATTTTTATTAATAAACCGTTAGCGCGCACAATTTTTTGAACTTTTAGTAATGGTTTCTGCTAACAAAACGTTAGCAAAATTATTATTTTTTAAATATTTTATATCTTTTAACAACCGTTATCATAGTAACCTCTCGATGCCAGTGCTGGTGATACTTTTGCCCATTTTTCTTCTTTTTTTCTTTACTTTTTCTTCGTTAATATATCAAAAATAATATCAATAGAAAACACTACAAATATTCACTGATATCAAACTTAACCAATAAATTTATATTTTCAATGATAGATTATATTTCCTCCATACAAATTATATAACTTGATCGATATACAAAACAAAATGGTATAATTACTAAAAATATATTACATCTCTCTACAAATTCATATCACAAGGTTCACATATTTCTCTGAATTGATCCAAATGAGCACTGCTTGCAAAGGATTAGTCTTTTTTAACTACACCAAATTTTGAATTATATTAATTAAGGATAAAATATGAGGTACCTAACAAAACCAGCATAGTACTTGCTTTGGTAGAAGCTAATAAGCCATTAGATGCCTAACAAAACTTGAAACTACTTAAACCTTGCCTTGTTCAGACTTAAAATTCTAATAAGCTATTATCCAAAGGTGCAAAGCCATTAAGCCATTTGATTTCATTCTCATCTTACATAATTGTTGGTCGCCTGATGAAGAGAGAAAAAAATGAAATAAAGTTGCATATTTAAAATCATATGATGATGAAGCAAGCTAAGGTTTTTTTCATTCCGCCTCTAAAATGCATTTTAGTCAATTCTATTGATATTACCAATGTAAATCACTGTTAACTAATAATTATTTACTGAACTTCTACTTCCTATCTATTCATTTCAAACATTATCAGTAGCAATCAAAACATACAAAAGGAATTGCTACATATAAAAATAATAACTAAGTGTAGTAAGGGCACATAAAAGTGCACTGAACAAAGGACAATAGTACATAGAATCAGTGCTTGACTTTATGCAATTATAAAACAAAAATGAAGATAAGAAATAAGCGAGGTATTGATATGATAAAAGATTGGAGAATGCAGAATATAAGACAGATGAAAGATAAAATTAGAGGAAATACAATCTCACTACTCTTTGTGATTCTAATTTCTTTTTTCATTTCTTTGATGGTCTCCTATAAAAACTTTGTATATTCCATTCTCACTCAATGATTTCTTTTCAATCTAATTTCCTATATTAGATCAAAGAAAGCAATGAAACTTCATGCAATAACAAAAATAAAGTTAAAAATGGCTAACTCAAAACAGTGAAACACTAGAATGACTTCCTAAAGAAGATAAATAATATCATAAACAATTAAAGTACTTAATAATACAGTTCATAAATATGAACTTTTTTTTTTGCTTAAACCATCAAACCCTTAGGTGCCATTCACAACCCTAAAATTTAAGAAATATCCCATATTCTCAGGGGCAAAAATTTTAGAAATACATTCTGTAATTCTTTTGATGTTTCATTAGAAAAAATACTGTTGAGTAAGGACACAATTGTAAGAACTATCATGCAAGCATAAAATGAACTCATTGTACATCATTTCCATCTCTACAGTATTCCCATATCCTCTCTATTTCTCAAATTCCATTATGTTTTCCATTATTCTGGCAATTGTGCATCAGTTTGACTCTAAGAATTCTCTTATATTGCATTCAATTCTTCCTAATATCCACTAGTGATTTTCAAATCTAGTAAGAACCAAAGAACATTGGAAATACCAATAAAATAAAATAAAAATTCCAAAGACAAAGAGATGCAAAAGTTTAGAAATTGCTAAACCTGAGCATTCAATGTGTTCGGACAAGAGTCAAAATCTTTTCTTGCAATATCCATATCCAAACAAGCCGCAATTCCTGTCATGACCTGACTATTGATTGGAAGGAAGTACTGTCGGAAGTGCCATTATCAGGGATCAAAAGAGTGAAGAGGCTGGGAGCCGTTGCATATCTGTTCGGCTTGGTTGACCTTTTGAAAGGAGAGATCAGAGTTGCTGTTGGGTTTATAAGAATAATGGGCCTAGATTCAATAATAACGCTGAGGCCCGTTGTGAATTGATGATTAACTAAGGAAATGGAGAGGAAGGTTGCGAGTTCCATGGAGAGGTGCTAGGCTGGAGTTGTTGACATGCAGTTGCTGGTCGCCAGAGATACAAAAGCTTACTGTTTTACTTTTACAATTTACTACTGTAATCTTTTTACTTTATATAGGCACTGTGCCTTCTTTTCGTTTTTGTGGAAAATCTGAAGACTTGTTTCTCAGACACACACTTAGTATGTTTGTATCGTGCAAAGAATAGTGTAAAATAGAAAAATTAAGAATAATAAATAAAGATAGTAAAAAAATAGTGAATTTTTCAGAAAAATATGATGTTATTTTAAATGATAAGAATGTTATTTGGATTGTTTGTTTGAAATAATAATGGAAAGTTGAGAAGAACAATGATTATTTCATCTCCATTCGAATAGCAAAATAATAATTATTCTCACTACTATTCGGAACAACGAATTTGCATTTGATTGCACCATTATTATTTTTATTCCGAAAACAACATCTATTTCGTTGTTCTTATACCATCCAAACATAACCTTATACTCTTATCTCTTACTTTTCAAACACTTATACTCTTATCTCTATATCGTTTCTTACTGATATTCAATAAAGCATCTTAAATCCAAATTCCTTCTATTTCTTCTTGTTCTTGCAATTTAAGCTCATAAAACCGTAATTAATTCCAAGTGAAACATTACAATTCCACAATCGTTCCTTGCAGTATCCGCAGTCTGCAAATACATAAACCAGTTTTTTTCCCAAAAACACACTACTAAGAACCTAAATACCCAAAATAATTTCCAAAACAAACATCCCTACAATTTCCAAAATAGAAATTTGAACAATTTATCAACTATTAAACACCTAAATATCAAATTATTTGTGGTATAAACTAGCGACCGAACTCAAATTACACAAAATAACGAGCAAGAAATAAGTTTTCAGGACAAAAAAATTGAACAAAATGGGAACAAGAGGCACCGATTGGGGTGAAAGGGTTATTGACTATTTTTTTTCTTATTATTGAATGATTCTTCCAATTGCGAGGTCTCTGAAAATATTTTGATATCTTTGCATAATTATTTCATTATATATGATATTAAATATTTTTTTCTCAATAAAATTAATCGGACAATTCGGGGGGGGCAAACTACCGAAAGTATTACCGAAAAGCACAGTTTTTCAAAATTCAGGGGAGGGGGGCCGCCCCCTGGTACACTGTGCATCCGCCCCTGTGTGGTGTGGTGATCAGTTGATGGGCTGGGGTCAGGGCTCATGCACGAGCGTGAGGCGACGACGGCATAGGCAATTTAGGGTTGGGATATGAGGGCAATTTCAGCGAGAGAGGGAGAGAACATAGTAAATGTTATAAATTAGGTTTTTTGTGCATGAAGATTCAGTAATGGTTTTTTTAATAAAAATCGCTATTAAATCCCAGCGAAAATTCTTTAGTGACAGTTTTAAATAAATAATCATTAGCAAAAGTGTGCACCGTGATATTTAATGACAGTTTTTAATACAAAAAACGTTAGCAAAAGTTTACACAATTATATATAACGATGAATTTTAATAAAAAATCGTTAGCAAATGTTCTTCATCAATTTTTTACACATATGACATATTTTTTAATGGTTTCTTCATCCAAACCGTTATAGAATAGTTTAAACTAATTTGATGAGGAGATTAAGAACGATGAAGAGCATACTTCGACAAGCTATTCAACGACGAGAGTGAGAAAAGCCCGATCGAGTTGGACGACTCAATTGACACAAATAGACGATTTGTTCGGAGAATTCAAGAGTCTGAGGTGAAAGAAGCTTTAAAAAAGATGAAAATAGGTAAGGCGTTAGGACCGGATGACATCCCGATTGAGGTATGGAGATGTCTTGGAGATATAGCAATAATGTGGCTCACTAAACTATTTAATACCATTTTTCGATCCAATAAGATGTCTGATGAGTGGAGAAGAAGTATATTAGTACCAATCTTCAAGAATAAAGGAGATATTCAAAGTTGTACTAATTACAGAGGAATTAAGCTCATGAGTCATACCATGAAGCTTTGGGAGAGAGTGATCGAGCACCGTTTACGAAAACTGACAACTGTCTCTAAAAATCAGTTTGGTTTTATGCCTGAGAGGTCCACTATGAAGGCGATTTTCTTGATAAGACAACTTATGGAGAGACATCGAGAACAGAAGAAAGACCTACATATGATATTTATTGATTTAGAGAAAGCGTATGATAAAATTTCGAGAAATATCATGTGGTGGGCGCTCAAAAGGAAACTAGTCCCAACAAAGTACGTTACCCTTATTAAGGATATGTACACAAATATTGTGATTTGTGTCAGAGCATGTGACGACGAGTCCGATACATTTCCTATTAAGATAGGATTACATCAAGGGTCAGCATTGAGTCCATATATTTTCACCTTAGTGATGGATGAGATCACAAAGGACATACAAGAAGATATTCCTTGGTATATGCTCTTTGCTGATGATGTGGTGCTGATTGACGAGAGCAAAATTGGAGTCAATCAGAAACTAAAGTTGTGGAGACAAACTTTAGAATCGAAAAGTTTTAGACTTAGTAGGACAAAAACTGAATATATAAGGTGTCAGTTCAGCGGGGAAAACTTAGATGACGGAGATGTTAGTTTGGATGGACGAGTAGTACCCATGAATGACACATTTCGGTATTTGGGATCGATGTTGCGAGTGAAGGAGAGATCGATGAAGATGTTAGTCATAGAATAAGAGCTGGATGGGTAAAATGGAGACAAGCATATGGTGTTCTTTGTGACAAGAAGGTCCCAAACAAACTAAAAGGCAAGTTCTACAGGACGGTGATTAGACCCGCGATGTTGTATGGCGTAGAATGTTGGGCTACAAAAGGACAACACATCCAGAAGATGAGTGTACCTAAAATGCGGATGTTGCGTTGGATATGTGGCCACACAAGGAAAGATCGAATCAAAAATGATGATATTAGGGACAAACTTGGGGTAGCACCAATTCAAGAGAAGCTAGTCCAACATCGTTTGCGATGGTTTGGTCATATCCAACGAAGGCCTCCTGAAGCATCAGTACGCAGCGGTATTTTAAGTCGTCCTGAAAATACAAGAAGAGGAAGAGGTCGACCGAGATTGACATGGGAGGAAGCAATAAAAAGAGATTTGAAGGAATGAAATATACCCAAAGAGCTTGCTTTGGATAGGAGTGCGTGGAAGATAGCGATTCATGTACCTGAACCATGATTTAGGAGTTAGAGTCTAATAGTAGAGTTATAGACTTCATATTCTTAGATTTTTTAGGATTTTAGGATTTAGAATTTGGAAATAGATTTTAGAAATAAAGGTTTAGATATAATTTTAGGATTTAGAATTTAGAATTAGGTTTTAAAATATGATTTTAGAAATTAGAAATAGATTTTATAATAGAGGTTTATTGTACTATTATTATTATTATTGTTATTATTACTACTATTATTAGCATATTATCATTATCATTATCATTATCATCTTTATTTATATATTATTATTTTATTTTATTTTATTTTTTTCTTCCATCATATTCATTTTTATCATTGATATTTGAGATCTTTGATCTTATGTTTTCCGATTGGGTTTCATTTCTAGTCTACCCCAATTTATTTGGGATTAAAGGCTTCGTTGTTGTTGTTGTTGTTGTTGTACCGTCCATTATTATTAATGATTTTCATTAAAAATATTAGTAAATTAGTGTTAGTAAAGTTCAATTCTATGGTAGTGAACTAAGTATTACAATATAGCACAAAAGTGAAAATAAAAGTCTTGTTTAATACTTACCTTCCCAATTACATTGAATAAAGTTACATGAAATATAAAAATTAGAAAATTATATTTTTAGTGCATTAACTTCAAAATCAAACAAGCAAGAAACATATACTGTATCACCAGGTTATTAAACTCTAGAACAACTTTGGCAAAAGCTTTACTTGATGGTTGAAGGCCTCTTCATGACAATGTATGGAACCTGATAAATAGCTGAAGAAAAGTAAATAATAGCAGATTCATAAGAAAAATAAAATACTAAATTATGCTTCCAAATAATAGCACAAAAAAAAATATCAGATTATGCTTTCAAATTAAATATGCAAAGAAGAAAAGTAAAATTTCAACAAATCAAACTCATCCAGAATTGAGTTTTTCTGGATCTGTGGCCAAAGAACTAAAAATGTTAGCTAATAATTTGCATGCAATTTAGTATCAAGATCAAGTGAGCTCTCCTCCCTTTCAAAAAAGTTCAAAAACAATAGGAAGGGTGGAAGGAGATAAGTATGAAATACCTTTATTACAATAAAAACAATAATATAAAGAGGTGCCCAAAAAATTCAGATTTTTTAAATATAATAATTATAAAAATCATATTATTAGTAATAAGAGTGTTAAAAGCAAAATTTTAAATCTACGAATGACAGCGCGCCAATATGTCCCACTGCCAGTGTCGTCTTTACTGAAAGCGTTTATCTCCTACAAATATCAATCGCGCATGTATCTATCTGTGCATGTATTTATAAAACTCGTATTTAGACAAATGCACCACTAGGACACCACTGGCAGTGACGCGTTTCAGTAAAAATGCCACACCGGGGCGCGTTTTCGAAAAACGCCACGGCGCGTGGCGCGTTTCGTTTAAAAACGCCACAGCAAAGGGCGCGTTTCGATAAAAAAACGTCACCGCAAAGTGGCGCGCGTTTAAAAAAAACGCCACTGACAGTGACGCGCTGCCATTCGTAGATTTAAAATTTTACTTTTATCGCTCTTATTATTAATAATATGATTTTTATAATTATTATATATAACAAAATCTGCAAAAAATTGAATAGAGAAACCTCTTGGCATCCATTCAGTACAGCCATTGATTTCCTTTAGTCTAATACTCTTGCTAGTATAGTACAAATTTGTTAATTATATATGTTTAATAATAGCAACAATAAAGAAAGTCAACAATAATAATAATGATAATAACAAATTTTCTAATGTTTAAGCTGACTAGATCTAAATGCTTTGTATTTTAATTTTTTATAAAATATAAATGCTTTCAGCCCGTCTTTTCAATGCTTATCAGATTTCTCTCAAATCCATCTTTTCGTCTCCATTTTCATCTTGATTGTTTGTAAAATGATCCCATCTTCGCAAGCATTTGTGCCAGTGATCAAGTCTCAACCACCATTAGTTTCAGGTAATGTTGATAGCAAAACAACTCAAAAAAATAACAAAATTAACAGCTGTCACTGTCTCACTGACGCATATAATGTAATTCTTGTGCCGACAAAAAGTAATCTGATGCCTCCATCAACTTGTAAACGAGATATGTATCAAATTTTGATTTAGGTGATAATATTTTGCGGCCAAACTTTCCACTGATATCCAACTTCTATCAGTTCAGCTATTTCACGGAACATGTTTAATTTGTACACAAGTTTATTGCATGTGTAAACAAATAATTTAAACAAGTGTTTGTAATAAGCATGATTTATTATCTCATTTAGTCATTTTATTTTTCATAATATTTTATTTAAGTAATCAATATCAAGTATCATGTTAGTTAATTTCCACCAATATTATATATATAAAGCATATAGTAACTAGTAATTTGGTAGAAAAATAAAATATTTTGATGTGCGTCATACCATACAAAAGTCTAAATTAAGTGTATGTGTAGAGTAACCGTTCAGCTTAAATAGATGTATAATCGTTTAGTTTACAAATGCAACCGACAATGATTTTTTTTTCTTTTTTTTTGAAGGGAACCGACAATGAAAAATTAATCATCCGACGTGCTCAAATTATCATCTCTGCAAGCATTAATTGTAGTAGTGTTTGATACTATCTCTCGGCATCTCCTATTATTTCCTTCATCAAATGATCCCGCTTAATTTAATTTAAATTCATGATTTTTTTTTTGCGAATTCTGAATCAGGAAATACAACTCATTGAGAAAAACCCGCTTCCCTGGGAGAATCTTGATAGTTTTGTCCTGATGAAGTTTTATGTAAGATTGTTTAATTTCCTCTTAATTATATAACCATTTTGGCACATATCGCTTTTTTGTTTTAAATTTCAAGCCTAAATTGGTATTGGTACTGGCAATTTTCTATTTACTTATCAAAATGAGGTAATATGTATTTTGTTTGCTATCTGATACTACCGTATCATTCAATTGAATCAGATTTACTGCATTTTGCATTAGTTCTGATGGAGGTCGATGGGATTTCTTCCATTTAATACATGATCCAATAAAAGAGATTAACTGATATTATTTGTAGGTTTTCTCAGGTGAAAACTAATAATGATGTATTATGTATATAACAATTGTACTTCCTTAGTTCCATGAGCAAAGAGGATACAATCTTCTCTCCTCAGCTCTCAAAATTAATATATATAGAAAATATTTGATACACAAGAAAATGATGGAAAGAAGCTATTTTTTTTGTTATATAGGAAATATTCGATACACCACAAAATTAATATACTAGTTCTCTCCTCAGCATCATAGTATGTAACTGTTAAAGTGATGTATAAGTGTAGGACTTGATTTCTAAAGTAAGCAATGTTGTGTTTATACATTTGATTTATGGTATAACAGTTGTACTTATGTAGAGTCGTTATATGCTTAATTGTTGGTTTATGACACATGTCACAATTATTTTGAAAAGGTATATCAGTAGCCAGGAGGTAAAGAGAATAAGTGTCAAACTTAGTGGTTAATAACTGTATTGTTTTTCCTTTCCAGTTATATTTTCCTGCACGTCAAACATCAAAAACTGTGTTCCATAATTTCATATTCTTACACATCAAATATCAAAAAATAAGAAAATAAAATATTTTCTTAAACTCTCCTTTTGTATATGTTTATCACAGTAAAAAAAAAGAAACAATAACAATATTCCTAATATTTAGGCTTGATCTCTACACCTTCTATAACTAGTCCGCCTTTCCAATGTTGATTATAGTCTTGTGTCAATTTAATAATAACATTTCCGGTTTCATCCTCACTATTATAAAATGTTCCTATTTCAACTTCCATCCATCCATCGGCTCTATTTTTGGCATTTATGTTCATGTTGTCCAAAAATTCCCCTTCCTCCAGTGAAAGGTTCCATTGACTAAAGAGTTTGAGGATATGTTGATGGTAGAAGGGCTCCAGAAAAATGGTGTTTTTGTTTTCATGGTTACCAACGGTCACTGATGCATGTAGGGTAACACGACCAATAGGAACACAACCAGAAGCCTCTGTCAATTTGTATATGAGATAGGCGCCATATTTCGTTCGTGGGGATAGTAATGTTTTGTCAATCTTGCCAACGATGCTTAACCGGCAGCCGTCGCCTATCGGCTCCGCTACCTCAAGGAACCTATACACACACACACACACACACACACATATATATATATATATATATATATATATATATACACACACATTTAATACAACTAAGTTAATCATGAGTATACACAAAATATGATACAATGAGAATCCTAAAATTGAAAGAGTTAATTCATTCAATTAATCAAGAACAATGTTCATACATCACTTTAATATATTTTTTGTTTTCAACCTTTTTATAGCGATTTTGATGGAAGTCATCTTCCATAATTATTTTTTGCACATATTATTACTTATATGCCAAAGAATTTATATCATCTAATTTTGTTTGATTATTTTGGAATTGAATTTTAGTGAATCTAAATTTTGTAGATAATCAGGAAGCGAATATCATTGTTTTTAATGTACGTACCTAATTAATTAGACTTTGTGATAAAATTAAGAAATTAACACATTCATTAAATTAACAAAATCTAAATTATTTAACTATCCGAACAATTTGGTGCTGTAGAGAATGATACAAATATTTATGATAACCAGACTTTTTTATTTTCTTACGGTACAACAATCGGTTGCTATGAAAAAAATAATTTGTAAATAGTAAAGGTACGTACATGTACTTTTGCCCTTTTAAAATCACATCAGTAACATTATATTAGAGTGTAATTCTAACGACATATTTCATGATTAACTACCAAAATTGTTTTTGTTGACCGCATTGTAATAACTAATAAATTTACGTAAAATTGAGAACCAGACTTTATGAGAAATATTCCTTTTTAATTAGTACTACAATCTAATAATATGGCATATGTGTCGTAATATCAGAAGATAAATATATATATTTCCTTTATGAGAATATAATTGTATATACGGAACCAAAAATATTCTATATGGTATTATAAATGTCGTGCTTCGCTGCCTACTAAAGTAACAAGTCATTGACAATTAACTGCATTTTTTTTGTTACAAATAACATTTTCCTTACAGCGCCAATATAAGTAACTAAAAGAAAGAAAAACTAAAAAAAAATAAGAATCTATTTTTCCTTTCTTTATCAAATAACTGTTCAAATTTCAATATAAAAAAGTACATTTTTCTCAAAAACAAAGTAAAACAATTACCTGGAATCAGGAAGAGAAATCCACCTCCAGCAGGTCGAGACATCTGCAAAAGCTATCTCCAGTTCTCTCGCGGATATCATATAACACTTGGCCCCACTGGATCTGTCCAGGCCAAAACTCTACATCAAAAAGGAAAAAAAAGAAGTGCAATCAACAAACAACTAGAAAATCATGTATCATTCAACATATGCATGCATTAAGTTCATGCTTTTATGTACATGGGACTTGAGAAAGAGAGAACTTATTTAAAGTACCATTGTGCCTCCGTAGATGAGCACGTGGCGGCCGGAAAGCATGAAGAATAGATCCTTCTTTGTTGAGAACACGACGGGATCAACGGCCCGAGATAAAATAGATGCGCAATCTGATGGAAGAAAATAATTCCATATGATGGAGTTGTATTCAACCACTGACTGGAAGCTCTTGGCAGCGGCCGAGAAATTGTAAGCATCACGGGGAGAGGTGTGAGAGATCACCTCGGCGATGCAATCGTCAGGAAGACAATGTATTGTGGGGAAACCAGGTTGCACCATTTTTGTTTTCTTTGAAGGTGGAAATTAAATCTCAGACTCTTAGTTTGATTAATTCAGTGAATATTGCACGAATACTCGTGCTTGTATTTATAATGTTTCTCTGTCGGTTGTATATTTTAATTTAGGTGTGGTGGAATTAGACATGTAACAAAATAGCAAGCGTACTCGTGCTTTAATTTATCACGAATTCATTTCTTACATATACTTTCTTATTATATCTTTATTATACTTTTCATTATAATGAAAAAGAATATGAGTTTCCTTCCCTATACATTTTTTTTCTAATTATGATGGGTGTGTTTTTGTACAGTACACATCGGGCTTACTGTTTCTCTTTAAATAAGTCAAGAGTGTTTCGAATTACTTGATTAGTTTTCTTCCATAATTCTCTGATTATTTTTGGCTACTTTATTTTTAAGAGAAGAAAATAACCTAGCTACACAATGCGACGGTCAATAATTTTCAATTTGTATGTTAAATTCTGAAAATGATTTGAACATCAGTAGAATAAAGGTACTATACTGCATTGATATGTAGCTTCTGATTTAACACGTAATATAAGAAAAGAAAGTAAAATTTGTATTTGATAATAAATAATAAAAATAAAATCCGCGGAGGTACAATTAATTGGTATATTTTGTTAAAAGGTAGTGCAGTGTATCTTTTAAATTGGTGTATTTTATACTAACTAATTTTTTAAATTAATTTTTCACTTCTTCTATAACAACATTTCATTAACTTAATAAAACTTGATCATAAAATTACATATGCTGAAAATAGTTAAATCCAAAATAACTCTGCAAGACATTTTTAAAACAACTAAATGTATTTTAGTGCCATTTTATTAACAACGCTTGTTTGAGTTGAAGTTATTTTAAGGCGCTTATACATAAAGCTAATTAAATACCGCATCATTTGCGTGCTAATTAATACAGCTGTAATTTGGTAAATTAGGAGGAGAATCAGAAAATGTAAAACAACACCCGTACATTTTAAATGAAAACATGCCTTACTCTCTACTTGGGCTCACACACCACATTACAGTACATCCCAACTAACCTTTACATATTAAACGATAATCAAATAATCTAAGTTTTTATTCTTAAGGATTGTTGGGAAAGCTTGAGAATTTTGATCAGTTGGATAATTTTTTTTCCATTGCATTGTGATTTTTTTCTCAACAGCACCCAAAAAATGTACAATTCCTTTTAAAAAAAAATAATTGACTCAAACTCAATTTTCCCCCTCATATATATAGTAACCATTCACTTGGGAATTTTCAAATCACAAAAGTAAAAATTCGGAGGTCGCATGTACAAAATTTGAAGGCTTGATTTTTATTTTATTTTTTAAAAAAAGTGATTCATACCCAAAAAAAAATGCCCTCCAAACATGGCTTATATGAATGGAGTTTGCTCTCTTCCAATTCTATAAGACGTCATTTCAATCACTTTCTTTGATTCTTTTCGATCTCCTTGTCAGAGATATGACGCTGACCAATGTTCAAATCTTAGAATTATATAATTTGACACAACGGAACTGGTGGTCATATATACATAAATCGGTTAGAATTATATAATGTTCAAATCTTAGAATTATATAAGTAAATGATGCATATAAATTCAACCGAGAATAAAAATGTTAGTCACATTAATAAACAATAAAAGTGGTTAGAAAAATTTTTGAATAACAATCTTGCCAGTTTAGTTTCGTCATATTTTGTTAGTTTCCACCGATATCATACAAATCTTATAGTAATTTGGTTGAAAAATAGTTGAAAAATACTAATAGTACTGCGTGTTGTACCAAAAAGATGAACAATCTAACAAGTTGTGTTAAAGTGTATGTGTACATTTTGTGAGTAACCGGTTAGTTTAAATAGATGGTGTCATACAAATTCAACAGAGAATGACAATGTTAGTCACAGGAACAAACAATAAGAAAGGATAGAACAAATTTTGAATGAATCAAGCCACGTCATCTTGTTTTTACTTAATCAAATGAAAGAAGTGATTGTAAAATGTGAATTTCTATTAAAATATAATAAATTTCTGAAAAATTAAAACTATAGTAATCACTATCAAAAAATGCGATTTAGAAATACTCAATTAGAACATGTTAATTAATTGATATAACTGGTGTTAAAAGAGTACAGTGACATTATTGAAATTTTCATGAAATATTCAGCAATGTTTTTAAATTGGAGCAAAAAAATGTCAGAAACGTACTATATAACATTCAACAATGGTTATTAAAGAAATTGTTGGGAAAGTAAACAATTATTAAAGCAAAACTTATTTTATTCACCTTCAGCACTAATTTTTACTAAATAATCATTGCTAAAGAATGATTCTGCAATGTTTCTTAAGTCAGAACCATTGTAGAGGGTTGACATCAGCAACAATTATTTAATATAAACTGGTGCTAAAGATTTTTATAAAAAAAATAGGAATTCAACAAAGGTTATTTAATAAAAAACTGATGCCAAAGACTAATGTTTAGTAACTATTATTTATAAAGAACTGTTGCAAATGTTCCAACCAATAAGAATTTAGAACTGTTGCAAATGTTGCAAATGTTCCAACCCATGAATTCTGATCTGTTATCAAATTCACCGTCCATTCTCTACTCCATCTAATGTTCCCAATTGAACATACCATCCAATATATAATTGTCTTCCCTTCTACTTCATATTCTCCTTGATCTATTCATTTTTAAAACTGATTAGATATTGTGAGGCAAGGAAAGAAAAAAAAATTAAGAAATCCGAGCAATTCACCCTCAAACGGTCATATTTTTTGATAGAAAACTATGTTCAAGGTGTGTTATATGTACATCGAAAGCTCATAATGAAATCTACAACAATTACGGCTAATGTTGTGATGGCATTTGTCGGACTAAAAAGCTTGTTTGATAGCTCAAAATGCATTTAAAGTTTTTTAGATCTATTTTTTATGTTTTCTGAATTTTTTGAATTTTTCTTATAAATTATACAGATTTTTCATATTATTGAATAAATATTATATATACATATTTTCTATACAAGTAGTCGTTATATATAAATCAACAGAGTCATTGTAACGCCTCAAAATAATAGAGTCATTTAAATGGTCATCAGAGCAGTTGTAATGCCTCAAATAAGTTAGAACACATGTTGTTATTAAAAATATAATTAAAAAAAACTATGCAATGTTATTAAGTCAGAATCATTGTAAAGAGCAACCTTCAGCATAAGTTCTTACTACAGAACTGTTGCTAATGTTCACAAAAAGATAAAAAAAAATCTAACAACACTTCTGCAACGGTTATTAAGTTAAAACTAGTGCTGAAGAGTGTCCTCTGCAATGGTTGTGACAAAGGAATTGTTGCAAAAGGTGTTGTCAAAAATTTTATTACTATTTTTTATTTACTTCGACAGCATTTTTTCCTATGAAAAACCGATGCAAATGTCTAACATGGAAACAGAAGACCTTCTACAACAGTTGTTATAATTCTTTAGCTACCCTACATTAGAAACACATACATAACCAGTGTTAATACATTTAAAGAATCATTAATAAAAGCAATTTTCTTGTATCACTACTATAAAAATGAGTTTTTGTAACGATTTATGATGAAAAATCTTTAATAAAATTAGTTGGTAGTATTTTTAAAATATTGTTGAAGTTTTCCATAATGGTACTGAATGAAAAATCATTAATAAAGAGCAGGCAAGATGAATTAAAAGTTTGTAAAAAACTTTAATAATATTTTTTAATAAAAATCATTACTTAAGGGTTCTGATATTATGAGGAAAAAAATTATTACAACCCTTTAAATTTGTAAAACTTTTTAGTAACTATTTTTTAATAACCATAATTACTATGAGTATCTTAAGTACTATTTTTTTAATAAAAAAAAACATTAGTTCTGATATTGTTAGGCAAAAAAAAAATTACTAAAAATCTTTAGTAATGATTTGATAACAACAATTACTAAATGTGACCTTTAATAATGATTTTGGGTAAAAAAAATCATTACTAAAGGTTTCTAACATTGTAAAGAAAAAATAGCAAAAAACCATTTAGTAATGATGTTTTTAATAATAATCGTTACTAAAGGGTCAAATTTAGTAATATGTTTGATTAAAACTTGTTACTAAAGGTCTCAACCAATAGAAATACAGAAAAGTGGCCTTTACGGATTCACCCACGAATTCTGAATTATTATTAGATACATCGTGCATTCTATACTCAATCCAACATTCCCGATAAATGAACCTCCCAATATATAATATTTTCCTCCTGATTCATATTTTTTTATTCTATTCATTTTCAAAACTGATTAGGATAGAGAGCAAAGAGGCGGAGAGGACAAAAATGGAGAAATTCGACCACCTCACTTTTAAAGGAACTTAACTTCTAATTGAGCCTTTGTTTGCCGCTGTTGAAGGACCGTAGACGCCTATGACTCTGATCACCGTATTATCCATGTTGAGTCACAAATCTATTGACAAACAGTAGTGCAACTCTTGCATTGCAACTAGTGAGATCGTGAAGGATTTCCAGACAAGTAACAGTCCCCCAGCGGTGCCATTGACCAGGATGCTCTCGCTAGCATCCAGTTTCGGCCCTACAATCTTTTTGACGATCTAGGTATTAGTGTGTGTAGTTTAGTTTTCTATAGGCACACAAGGTCTGGGTTTTCAAATACAATAAAATTCTTAACTTCAGCACATTTCTTATCCTCATTAAGTCCTCGTACATTCCAACTGAGCAATCTAAGCGACCTACAGCTTCCATCTAACCTTCTAGACCCTACTGAACTCCTACTTTTGACTTGACTCATTCTAAAAACAAAAACTTTTGAAATAAGTTAAATTAAACTGGGGACGAGGTGTTTCAGAGAGCAAATCTGTCTGATTGCTTATCCTGGCCTAACGCTCCACGCTTCCCACTGCTTGGCCGCCTTGCTCCAGGACCTGCTCAAAGGGTTGCAGTCATGGAGTCATGTAATAAATAAAAGGGTACAACGATTGTTTTAAACCCCAAAATAAATAAATCAGATTAAGGGTTCTTAATTCTGGCTCCATCGAATGGAAAAACTAAAAACATCTCAAATAAGAACCCCAAAATAAATAAACAAAAACCCGATGGGTCCTATCAACTACCCGGCTCAAATGCAAATGCAGCGATGCATCTCTATCATCGCGCATGACTGTCCCTAGCACTCTCTCATCAAAATAAATCTTGCACCTGTAAATCTGGATCCCATAACCACCGTGAAAATGTGAGTAATTTTAAAAATTACTCAGTACGGATTTAGATCCAGCCTTAAGATTTGATCTTCTTTCTTAGACTGGACCCAAAAATCGATACTGGTGTTTAAAGTGTAATATAGTATTCATACATAAATAAAATAATAATTTTAATGCATATTTTGAGAAGTTTGTCTAAATGTTATGACATGAAATGATAAATAAATCCAAAATAGAAAATTTATGGAATAATATAATATAACCCAAAATAAAAAATTTATGGAATAATATAATATAATATATATAGTACCATGAAGAAACACTCTTAATAGAAGCCCAATTTGTAAATTTACTAGACTCATCCTGAGCGGGCACTATCAGGGCCCAACTTACTAATTTGGGC
This sequence comes from Schoenoplectus tabernaemontani, assembly GCA_037127355.1. Taxonomy (NCBI): domain Eukaryota; kingdom Viridiplantae; phylum Streptophyta; class Magnoliopsida; order Poales; family Cyperaceae; genus Schoenoplectus; species Schoenoplectus tabernaemontani. The sequence continues at coordinate 20,495,839 of CM073748.1, read as the reverse complement.
CTTGCCTAAGCGAGCACTACCAGGGCCCAACTTATTAACTTAGAACTTTATATTTATGCGGCGACAACACCGCACAAATGACAATTCGGGCTCCCGAGGCGATAATGTTCTAGGAGAGTGAACGGCTATAAAGCACGTACTCTGGTCTGTTGAATATGGTAATTTACCTTATAAAAATAGAAGCAAACGTATATAATATGTCTTCAGTTGCCGTATCGCCAAAAAGAGATAACTACCTGTGAATTGACAAATCAGAAACAAATGAGAGCCTACACTATACCGACCAAGGGCCAGAGGATCGCATCCCGTAAAAATATCAGAACAGAATATATACAAATGGGAGCCTACACTGTACCCACTAAGGCCAACGGACCGCATCCCGACTTTCTCTGTACCAATCAAGGGCCAAAGGAGAAAGCCCTTCGGATATATCAGGATCCTAAAATAATATAATATCATGAAATATATTCCAATCTCGAATATGCCCGCCCATACTAAACGCTGAAGGACATGGTATCCTAATCGCTTAAATTTAGATAAAAAATTAAATTATATTAAGAATAATAAAAATATAATATTGATAAAAAATAAACACTCTGACACGGTCGATCCCGCCAAATGATGGGGTCAGTGGATAATCTGACAAGTAAAGATGCGCAATGCATATACAGACCAAGAGGTCCCACGGGCCAAACGGTTTACCGAACGTAACACGTTGGTCTGGTTATGCAAGGCAAACTCAGACTGAGAATTACCCGGCCCGCCTCTCAGCACTCTCATGTATTTAATGCATGAATAGCTACCTATCTTAATTTATATTAGTAATAATAATAATATTTTTCCTAATAATTATAATCTATAATTTGATTATTTTAATTCTATCTAATCCTATCTCGGTACTATTTTCCGAGCCCTACTCCTATTATTTCTACATACAATATGATATGATATGACATGTGAAATGCGAGTAGGTCTCAAAGATGCTAGTCAATTATCGTATGCAATGACAGTTCAAGTTCGGTCTCTAATCAAGTTTGGTCAAAAAATATCACAGTTCAGATTTATTTTAAAACCATTTTTATTTTCGATTTGGCTTTCTATTTCTGAAGAGAGAAAAATAAATCCCAGGTGTGACACAAAATACCTTCTTTGATTTGTCGATTTGCAAAATAATCTTGAATTTTATAATTTATCTTGTTTAAGTTTTGTACAGGGATTGAAATACAAAATAGATTAGTTTACAAGAACCAAGACTAATGATGAGATGCATGAGCTTAATCAAGATTGTATTAGATTTAGGTTTAGTTAGAATCAAAATTGGTTGAATTGGTTAAGTTAAATTGAGTTTTGATAGCCCTCGAAAGCTCTAGGATTGTGGTATTAAAGGTCAAAAATAGTGCAAGAATATAAAGAACCTAAGATAGAAATGTATAAACCGATTTGGGGCTTAATGTTCAAGTGTAATGGCAGCGAAATATAATTTAAATCAATTCAATTCTCACAAGAATATAGCAATCAAAGAAATGTGAGAAAAGAAAAGATCAAATAAAAACACAAGATGTAACGGAATTCGATTTTAACAATGCCTACGTCTTCGGGACCCTCAACCTCCAACAATTGAGGTTGAGCCGATATATTAAAAAGGGTTTTTACACTTGTAGAACTTGATCTCTTACACAGAAATGGGCAGTCAAGCCTATCGGTAATACGAGTGACAACACACTCAAAACGTGAGTGACAACACACTCAAAAATAATGAGTACTACAGCTCAAGAAAGAGTTGAGCACAACAGCTCAAGAAGAAGTTGAGAAGAAGATCACAAATGATCAAGTTGGAAGATCACGAATGATCAACGAAACCGGTGGTCATACTCATATATACATAAATCGGTTAGAATTATATAATGTTCAAATCTTAGAATTATATAAGTAAATGATGCATATAAATTCAACCGAGAATAAAAATGTTAGTCACATTAATAAACAATAAAAGTGGTTAGAAAAAAAAAAATTGAATAACAATCTTGTTAGTTTAGTTTCGACATATTTTATTTAAATAAACAATCTCAAATATCATTTTGTTAGCTTCCACCGATATCATACAAATCTTATAGTAATTTGGTTGAAAAATAGTTGAAAAATACTAATAGTAATGCGTGTTGTACCAAAAAGATGAACAATCTAACAAGTTGTGTTAAAGTGTATGTGTACATTTTGTGAGTAACCGTTTAGTTTAAATAGATGGTGTCATACAAATTCAACCGAGAAATGATTGTAAAATGTGAATTTCAATTAAAATATAATAAATTTCTGAAAAATTAAAACTATAGTAATCGCTATCAAAAAATGCGATTTAGAAATACTCAATTAGAACATGTTAATTAATTGATATAACTGGTGTTAAAAGAGTACAGTGACATTATTAAAATTTTCATGAAATATTCAGCAATGTTTTTAAAATGGAGCCAAAAAATGTCAGAAACGTACTATAACATACAACAACGGTTATTAAAGAAATAGTTGGGAAAGTAAACAATTATTAAAGAAAAACTTATTTTATTCACCTTCAGCACTAATTTTTACTAAATAATCATTGCTAAAGAATGATTCTGCAATGTTTCTTAAGTCAGAACTGGCACCAGTTCATCAACAATTATTTAATATAAACTGGTGCTAAAGATTTTTATAAAAAAATAGGAATTCAACAAAGGTTATTTAATAAAAACTGATGCCAAAGTCTAATGTTTAGTAACTATTCTTCATAAAGAATTGTTGCAAATGTTCCAACCAATAAGAATTCAGAAAGAATTACCCATAGATTCTGATCTGTTATCAAATCCACCGTCCATTCTCTACTCCATCTAACGTTCCCAATTGAACATACCATCAAATATATAATCATCTTCCCTTCTACTTCATATTCTCCTTGATCTATTCATTTTTAAAACTGATTAGATATTGCGAGGCAAGGGAAGAAAACAAAATTAAGAAATCCGAGCAATTCACCTTCAAACAGTCATATTTTTTAATAGAAAACTCTGTTCAAGATGTGTTATATGTACATGGAAAGTTTATAATGAAATCTACAACAATTACGGCTAATGTTGTGATGGCATTTGTCAGACTAAAAAGCTTGTTTGATAGCTCAAAATTCATTTAAAGTTTTTTAGATCTATTTTTTTATGTTTTCTGGATTTTTTGTATTTTTCTTATAAATTATACAGATTTTTCATATTATTGAATAAATAATATATATACATATTTCTATGTAAGTAGTCGTTATATATAAATCAACAGAGTCATTGTAACGCCTCAAAATAATAGAGTCATTTTAATGGTCATCAGAGCAGTTGTAATGCCTCAAATAAGTTAGAACACATTTTGTTATTTAAAACATAATTAAAAAAAAACTATGCAATGATATTAAGTCAGAATCATTGTAAAGAGCAACCTTCAACATAAGTTCTTACTACATAATTGTTGCTAATGTTCACAAAAAGATGAAAAAAAAAAAACACTTCTGCAACGGTTATTAAGTCAAAACTAGTGTTGAAGGGTGTCCTCTGCAATGGTCGTGACTAAGGAATTGTTGCAGAAGATGTTATCAAAAATTTTATTACTATTTTTTATTTACTTCGACAGCGTTTTTTCCTATGATAACCGATGTAAATGTCTAACTTGGAAACAGAAGACCTTCTACAACAGTTGTTATAATTCTTTAGCTACCCTACATTAGAAACGCTTGCATAACCAGTGCTAATACATTTAAAGAATCATTAATAAAAGCAATTTTCTTGTATCACTACTACAAAAATGAGTTTTAGTAACGATTTATGATGAAAAATCTTTAATAAAATTAGTTGGTAGTATTTTTAAAATATTGTTGAAGTTTTCTATAACGGTACTGAATGAAAAATCATTAATAAAGAGCAAGCAAGATGCACTAAAAACTTATAAAAACTTTAATAATATTTTTTTTTAATAAAAATCATTACTTAAGGGTTCTGATATTATGAGGAAAAAAATTATTACGACCCTTTAAATTTGTAAAACTTTTTAGTAACTATTTTTTAATAACCATAATTACTATGGGTATCTTAAGTACCATTTTTTTAATAAAAAAACATTAGTTCTGATATTGTTAGGCAAAAAAAAATTACTAAAATTCTTTAGTAATGATTTTTTGATAACAACAATTACTAAATGTGACCTTTAATAATGATTTTTACTAAAAAAAAAAATCATTACTAAAGGTTTCAGACATTGTAAAGAAAAAATAGCAATAACCATTTAGTAATTATTTTTTTTTAATAATAATCATTACTAAAGGGTCAAATTTAGTAATATATTTGATTAAAACTTGTTACTAAAGGTCTCAACCAATAGAAATACAGAAAAGTGGCCTTTACGGATTCACCCATGAATTCTGAATTATTATTAGATACATCGTGCATTCTATACTCAATCCAACATTTCCGATAAATGAACCTCCCAATATATAATATTTTCCTCCTGATTCATAATTTTTTATTCTATTCATTTTCAAAACTGATTAGGATAGAGAGCAAAGAGGCGGAGAGGAGAAAAAATCGAGAAATTCAACCACCTCACTTTTAAAGGAACTTAACTTCTAATTGAGGCATGCTACATGGTCACGAAAAAGTCATGACGAAATCTATAAGGTTCAAAAATATATTTGAAAATTTTTAGATCTTTTTTTGTTTGTGTTTTGAATTTTTCTTAGAAATTATTTAGATTTTTATATTATTGAAAAAATCTGACTTTTATTATTTTCAGAGGTTTTTGTATTTTTTTTCTTAGATTTTTCTATAGAATTGTATAGAGATTTGTTTTTATATTTTTTAAAAAAAATCTATTTTTATTTTAAAAAATCTTCTTTTATTATATATATTGTACTTATATATTCACTGTTAATAAGAAAATAATTAAATTTACAAATATATTTTTAAATAAATGAATATATTTAGTAATGTTGTTTATAAAAATCTTTAGTGAAGATTAAACAATTATTTTTTTTAGATAAAGAATATCTTTACTAACAACTTTTTGATAAAAATCATTACTAAAGATTAAAAAAATATTATAAAAAATATCTTAAAGATATTTTTTGAAAAAAATTACCGAATAATGGATTCAGTAATAGTTATTTCGTAAGAATCATTACTCAAGGTTTTTCAAAAATTTTATTCCTAGGCAACACTTCAATATAACAATTGTTTAATATTTTTATTAACAACTCCTTTAATAATAGTTATAAAATAATTATTAAATATTTTATAAAACCATTATTGAAACTTATTTTTGTGGTCACTACTACAAGAATGTGATTTAGGGAGACCAAAAGTCTGGCACTATGTTCAAATAGCTCTTGCAAGCTTTCTCGGCAAGACTTTTTGGAGTCTTATTATATTTAATGTAGCAAGTTATTTTAGCAAGATAAATTTTTAATCCGGTTTAAGACCTTCTTTATCTTGCATACTATAGCAATATTTGAATTATTATAGTATTCCAAGACTTAATAATCTTGCTAAAAAAATTCCTCTCAAGTCTCAACAGAATGATAGAGATAAATAAGAAAATTATTTATTTCTCTTGAAACACTATTGCAGGACAATATGGTGAAATATAACAAGATATATTTATGTCCGTGTTTACAAATAAAATCAATAATTTCCCATATTTGATAGCCTACAAATTTAGAATTAATATAAATTTCACAATTAAAATATATTTCAAGAAATTAAATGAAAAATTTATTTCAAATAAATGTAATTCAAATCTCTTACAAACAAAGCTAATAATATCATGTTTGGAACAAGCAAAACTATCATAAAATAAATATCACATAAGTATAAAAAATAATAATAAATAACAATCAACCTCAACTATTAAAAGCTTACATGATATGGCTCGATTTTAGCATCTTCTAACCATTCTTCATTACCCATTTCATGAACTCCTGAAGGCTTCACTCCTAAGGCAGTAAACCATTCTGAATTTACATGATCTCTAACATAAAATACTTGATCAGCTTGCGAAGCAAAAATAAATGGCTCATCCTCTATTTTATCTCCTTTGTGAATCAAATGTGAGAAATTAAAAAGTGTGGAACCATAAATTGCTCATCCTCTATTCCATTTTGAAGGTGTTTGGCAGGCAAGACTTTGTGGAACCTTTGCACAATATAGGGCAGTGGTCTGATATGTTGGATGCTAAGGCGTGTTGGGATGTGTTCGAAAAGAGATTGACCCATGCGTTGGAGACAAGGAATCGGTCCAGCCGCACGAAGGATGGGAAATCTCTGTCATTTGTCTAGATGTAGCTCCTGCCATGAAGATGTAAGTCTATGAGGTCAACCATTTGGACTATATGCCTGAATCTGTTGTCTTGCCGGGCCCTTTGGTTGGATCTATCTGCTCACGATAAGGTTTGGTTGAAATCACCACAGAGCAACCATGGTCTGTCGTCTTGTTGTTGAGAAATAGAAGAATTGCCTTAGAGAATCATCATCGGCATTTTTAAGGAATAAAATCAAGCTAGCATCCACAATTACTGTCAAAGCAAAAATAGTACCTAGCAAGATTAGATTCTGAGATTGTAATTTAGGCAACAAGGCAACAACTAGAAAATTATAATTTAGGCAACTAGACAATGGCTACAGACCACTCCTCAATTATAAAGAGGCTTAGTGGCATTTGTAAAGATCAGAACAATTAATATATAATTATTCATCATTTCAAAATTCAATATGGTATCAGAGCATCTTCTGTACTAGTAATCGGTACAAAGCAACAACCCACAACAACACAAACACATGAACTGGTAATTTCATTACCAGAGCAACAATGGCAGATAAAATTCAGATTGATGCCAATACCTCTCTGAAATTAACCCCAATGCTACTCAATGGAAAAAACTACCAGACATGGTCCAAATCAGCAATAATCTCACTCAAGGGCAAAGGCAAGTATGGCTATATCACGGGCGACAAGAAAAAACCAGATGCAAACTCAGAAGAATGGGAAATCCATGACAATCTGATTATGTCATGGCTCCTAAACTCCATGCAACCAGAAATCAGTGAACTTTTCATACACGGTACCGAAACCTCAGCCAAAATGTGGACAGCCATCAACAAGATGTTCGGGAAACAAAACAACTTTGCTCACATCTTCCAAATTAAACATGATATTGCCCAAATCAAACAAAACCAGAAATCCATCACACGGTATTTTGGGGCAATGAAGGCAAAATGGGATGAATTAGACATCCACCAACCCGATACAATAGATCCAGAAAAAATCAGCGAGCGCAAAAATCAAGATCGAACATTTCAATTCTTAGCAAACCTGGACCAAAGCTATGAACAAGTTCGGCAACAAATTCTTTTCGGGGCCAACCTTCCTTCTCTCGAATCCATAGTCGCCCTGCTAGAACAGGAGGAATCAAGGCGAGATGCCATGAATTCCGACACACAACCAAACCAGACAAGTCCGAGAATCAAGCCTTCCTCTCCTTCAACAAATCTCAAAACCCTAACCCATCGAAGAGTAAGGAGAATGAGAGATGTGATTCTTTAAGAAAACCAGGCACACAAAAGAAAGGTGTTGGTTTCTCCATCCTCATCTCCGTAGAAAAAGTGGAGAGGAGGAGGCGGCGACCGAGATGGAGACAAACGAAAGGGGGAGAGCGAAAGCAAGGGTTACGCGGCTCAGGCGAATAGAATGAGCGAGAGCAAGGGTTACGATGGACTCCCTTCTTCTGGCGCAACTGATACACGCGGTCCAGGTGAACCGAGCTCCTCATCTGGTGGGGATGTTATGCGGCAGCTGATGGAGCAGCACTCTGCGATGCTTGCCAAACAGAACACTAATTCATGTGGTATTGCTTTAAATTATGTTAATTATTTACCTACCAGCCAATTAATAATAGACACAGGTGCAACTGATCATATGATGTGCAACAAAAATTTGTTTAAGACCCTAGAAATGTGCACAAATGACCAATATATATTAGTTGCTAATGGAACCAAAGTACCCATTACTAGTATAGGCACCATTAATCTCTTCTCCAAGGAAATTAAAAATGTTTTATATATAGATTCGTTTAAAACAAATCTAATTTCAGTAAGTAAAATTACACAAGAATTTAATTGTGATGTATTTTTTTCAAAAAACAATGTTAAATTTCAAGACCAAATAATCGGGATGATGATTGGTGAGGGATTCTATGACAAGGGACTTTATATTTTGAATTATCAGAAAATTAATTTATGCGCAAACAAGCTATCTAGTGAAAACGAGTTGTAGCACAAGAGACTTGGACACCCTTCTGATAGAATCTTAAATTCTTTTTTAAATTTCCCTTTAAATAATTGTATTAGTTGCGATATATGCAAATTAGCTAAACAAACTAGGCTTCCATTTTCTTTATCAATTAGCAAAAGTAAAGCACCATTTGAATTAATACATTCTGATGTATGGAGACCCGCTCCTACTACTTTCTATAATGAATTTAGATATTTTGTCTTATTTATTGATGATTTTTCTCGTGCAACTTGATTATATTTACTTAAATCAAAAAGTGAAGTTTTCCAATATTTTTAAAAATATTTCACTTTAGTGGAATACCAATTTAGTACAAAAATTAAAATATTTAGGTCAGATAATGGCACAGAATTTGTTAATAATAATTCTCTCAATTTTTAAAAAATAAGGGAATTTTACATCAAACGACTTGTATTAATACACCAAAACAAAATGGAGTCTCTGAAAGGAAAAATAGACATTTATTAGAAATGACAAGAGCGCTTTTATTTCAAATGAATGTCCCAAGGCAATATTGGTCAGATGCAATACTCACGGCCACATATTTAATTAATAGACTCCCTAGTGTTAAGTTAGAAAACAAAAGTCCGTTAGAAATACTTTACCAAAGAAAACTTAATATTGATCATCTAAGAACTTTCGGCTGTGTGTGTTTTGTTCATAAAAAAAGAAAAGATAAATTTGATTCCACATCAACAAAAGCTATCTTCTTAGGATATTCAACACACAAAAAAGGATATAAGTGTTATGACCCAATTATTAAAAAAAAATTCATCTCAAGAGATGTTGTTTTTAACGAAAATGAAACTTATTTTTTAAAGGAAGAGATTAGTAAGCCTACTACCAATAGTAAAATAGAGTATTGTTACCAACCAACCATACTCAAGATGTGATAACCTTGACCGAAAATGAAAATAGAGATGAAAATAATACAAGTGAGCAAGAAAATGACATTGAAGAAAGCAATAATCCTACTAATGACAATCATGAGAATGATGAAGAAAGTAGGGTGAGAAGGTCTTCAAGGCGAATTCAACCATCTTCCAGACTTTGAGATTTTGTGACTTATAAGGTAACATACCCTATTCAAAATTTTATTTCTTATGACCAAATTTCGGCAAAACACAAAGCCTTCTTGACTTCTCTCTCTCAACAAGAAGAACCAAAACACTTCCAAGAAGCCTTAAGCCAACCAGTATGGTGTGAAGCCATGAAAGAAGAACTTAGGGCATTAGAAAAAAATAATACTTGGGTTATTATGCCTCTACCAAAAGATAAAAAATCAGTTGGATGTAAATGGGTATACAAAATAAAATATAATAGTGACGGTACCATAGAAATACATAAAGCTAGATTGGTGGCTAAAGGATATACACAAACCTATGATATTGATTATCATGAAACCTTTGCCCCAGTCGCAAAAATGAACACTGTTAGGATTTTATTCTCAGTAGCAATAAATAATGGTTGGAACCTTTACCAAATGGACGTGAAAAATGCTTTTCTTCAAGGAACACTTGAAGAAGAAGTTTATATGAACCTACCACTTGGTCATGAGAGAGAGAAAGATTCTAATCTTGTTTGTAGGTTAAAAAAATTCATATATGGCTTGAAGCAATCTCCAAGGGTATGGTATGAAAAACTCAATTTTTTTCTTAAATCATGTGATTTTACAATTAGCAGTGCTGATAACTCTCTTTTCACCAAACATAGTAATGATAATATTGTTATTGTATTAGTTTATGTAGATGACATAATTGTTACAGGAAATAATCAAACAGATATTAACATGATTAAGGGTCAGTTGAAGAAAAATTTTGATATAAAAGATTTAGGAATATTAAAATATTTTCTAGGCATTGAGGTAGCTCATTCAATCAAAGGCCTATTCATCTCTCAAAGAAAATATGCACTAGACCTTCTTAAAGAAACAGGTAAGATAGGATCAAAACCTACTTCAACACCTATGGAATACAAATGCAAATTAAATACCGAAGACGGAGAACCATTAGAAGATATAAATCAATTCCAAAGATTTGTAGAGAAATTAATATATTTAACAGTAACTAAACCTGATATCTCATTTGTTGTTAGTCAAATTAGTAAGTTCATGCATTCACCAAGAACACCACATTTAGAAGCAATAAACAGAATTTTAAGATACATAAAAGAATCACCTGGAAAGGGAATATGGATGAAAAATAATAATTCTAATGAAGTGTGTGGTTATTCCGATGCAGATTGAGCAGGAAGCTTCGATAGAAGATCAACTAATGGCTTCTGCACATTTGTAGGTGGAAATCTAGTCACATGGAAGAGCAAGAAGCAAAATGTTGTAGCAAGATCAAGTGTTGAGGCAGAATATCGAGCTATGGCATCAACAACTAGTGAATTAACTTGGGTTAGACAAGTGTTAGCCAATTTAAATATCACAAATCATGAACCTATAAAAATGTTTTGTGATAATCAAGCAGTTAGACATATTGCATCTAATCCATTTTTTCATGAAAGAACCAAGCACATTGAAGTCGACTGTCATTTTGTGCGAGAAAAAATTCAAGCAAAAGAAATCGAGACACCATATGTGAAGAGTCAAGACCAACTTGCTGATATCTTCACAAAGGGACTAGAACCAGGATCATTTCTTAAAATTACAAGCAAGTTAGGATTGATCGACATTTACAATCCTAACTTGAGGGGGAGTGTTGAGAAATAGAAGAATTGCCTCAGAGAATCATCATCGGCATTTTAAGGAATAAAATCAAGCTAGCATCTACAATGGCTGTCAAAGCAAAAATAATACCTAGCAAGATTAGATTCTGAGATTATAATTTAGGCAACAAGACAACAGCTAGAAAATTGTAATTTAAGCAATTAGGCAACGGCTACAAACCACTCCTCAATTATAAAGAGGCCTAGTAGCATTTGTAAAAATCAGAACAATTAATATATAATTATTCATCATTTCAAAATTCAAGATTTTCAAATACAATAAAATTCTTAACTTCAGCACATTTCTTATCCTCATTAAGTCCTCGTACATTCCAACTGAGCAATCTAAGCGACCTACAGCTTCCATCTAACCTTCTAGACCCTACTGAACTCCTACTTTTGACTTGACTCATTCTAAAAACAAAAACTTTTGAAATAAGTTAAATTAAACTGGGGACGGGTGTTTCGAGAGCAAATCTGTCTGATTGCTTATCCTGGTACTCTGCTATCCTATCCTAACGCTCCACACTTCCCACTGCTTGGCCACCTTGCTCCAGGACCTGCTCAAAGGGTTGCAGTGGCATGGATTCATGTAGTGGGGTCTGCGGGGTGGTGGTTCAGCTTGATCAAAAGCTTCGTCAATTCTCTTAACGATTGTTTCATCCAGTTCCAGGCCTGTTGTCACACCCCAAAATAAATAAAACAGATTAGGGGTTCTTAATTCTGCCACGTACGCACGATGAGACGTGTGTGCGAAAAACTAAAAGAATAAAATAATATAACCACAGAATAAACAAAATAATAATAAATATAAATACTTGACCATACAGTCCAGAATGAACAAAAGAATACAATGTCTGCATCGGCAGGGGGCTGGCTCCATCGGAATGGACTGCAAACCTCTCAAATAAGAACCCCCAAATAAATAAACAAAAACCCGATGGGTCCTATCAACTATCCGGCTCACATACAAATGCAGTGAAGCATCTTTGTTATCGCGCAGGACTAGCACTCTCTCATCAAAATAAATCCCGCACCTTTAAACCTGGATCCCATAACCACCGTGGAAACGTGAGTAATTTTAAAAATTACTCAGTACGGATTTAGATCCAGTCTTAAGATTTGATCTTCATTCCTAAACTGGACCCAAAAATCGATACTGGTGTTTAAAGTGCAATATAGTATTCATACGTAAATAAAATAATAATTTTTATGCGTATTTTGAGAAATTTGCCTAAATGTTATGACATAAAAGATAAGAAAACCCAAAATAGAAAATTTATAGAATAATATAATATAATATATATTGATAGCTCTAGGATGGTAGTATTAAAGGTCAAAATAGTACAAAAATGTAAAGAATCTAAGGTAGAAATGTATAAACCGATTTGGGGCTTAGTGTTCAAGTGTAATGGCAGCGGAAGACAATTAAATTTGATTCAATTCTCACAAGAATATAGTAATCAAACAAATAAGACAAAATAAAAGAAAAGATCAAACAAAAACACAAGATGTAACGGAGTTCGACTTAAAAATGCCTACGTCTCCGGGACTCCCAACCTCCAACAATTGAGATTGAGCCGAAATAGTAAAAATCAGTTTTACACTTGTAGAACTTGGTCCCTTACATAAAATGGGTTGTCAAGCCTATCGATAACAAGAGTGATAACACACTAAAAAAGATGAGCACTACAGCTCAAGAAAGCTTTACAAGAAGAGTATATCACCAAGGATCAAGTTGAGAGAATGGAGAGAAGCTAGATTGAGCTTAAACAAGGATTTGACTAATTGAGTGTTTTTATCTCTTGGCTTATCTCTCTCACTTTGTATTTGGCTAATAAGGTCTCTACAAGAATGATTTAGCTAGATTTATCAGATAAATTTTAAAGTGAGAGAGTAACCCCTTTATATAGACCTCCTGAAGCTATCAGAATCAACTTTCAGCCTGAACCGTTATAACTGTTCAATGAACCGTTATAACTCTTGATGAACCGTTATAACTCTTCATGAATCGTTATAACTCTTGATGAACCGTTATAACTCTTCAATGAACTATTATAACTCTTGATGAACTGTTATAACTCTTCATATATCGTTATAACTCTTGATTAACCGTTATAACTCTTCAATGGACCGTTATAACTCTTCAAGAATCGTTATAACTATTCATAAATTGTTATAACTCTTCATGAATCGTTACACAACTTTACGCTCTGAAATTTTACAGATAAAAAGAACTTCTAAATTTTTGGCTTAACAATATGAATCGTTATAACTCTTCATGAATCGTTATAACTATTTAAATCGTTATTACTCTTCACGAGTCATTATAACTGTTCATGAACTGTTATAACTGTTTGGTCTATTTTTCTTATTTTCTTACAGTTTAAGCTCAATTTAACTTAACCAATTCAACCAAGTTTGAGTCTAACTAAACCTAAATCTAATGTAATCTTTAATTAAGTTCTTGCGTCCCATCATTAGTCTTGGTTCTTGTGCACTAATCCATTTTGTATTTCAATCCCTATACAAAACTCAAACAAGATAAATTATAAAATTCAAGATTGTTTTGCAAATCGACAAATCAAAGAAGATGTTTAGTGTAACATATATAGTACGAGAAAGTAACACCCTTAATAGAAGCCCAGTTTGTAAATTTATCAGTCTCATCCCGAGCGGTCACTACTAGGGCCCAACTTACTAACTTAGGACATTATGTTTGTACGGCGATAACACCGCACAAATGACAATTCAGGCTCCCGAGGCGATAAAGCCCTAGGAGAGTGAACGGCTATAAAGCACGTACTCTAGTCTGCTGAATCTGGTAATTTACCTTTCAAAAATAGAGCAAACGGATATAATATGTCTTCAGTTGCCATATCGCTAAAAGGAGATAACTACCCGTGAATTGACAAATCGGAAACAAATGAGAGCCTACACTATACTAACCAAGGGCTAGAGGACCGCATCCCGACTTTCTCTGTACCAACCAAGGGCCAAAGGAGAAAGCCATTCGGATATATTAGGATCCTAAATAAGCCAAATAAATAAAATAATATAATATCACGAAATAGATTTCAGTCTCGAATATGGCCGCCCACACTAAACACTGAAGGACATGGTATCATAATCGTTTAAATTTGGATTAAAAATTAAATCATATTAAGAATAATAAAAATATAATATTGATAAAAAAGAAAACACTCTTACACGGCTGATCCTGCCAAATGACGAGGTCGGTGGATAATCTGACAGGAAAAGATGCGCAATGCATATACAGACCAATGGGTCCCACGGGCCAAACGGTTTACCGAACGTAACCCGTTGGTCTGGTTATGCAAGGCAACCTCAGACTGAGGATTACCGGGTCCGCCTCTCAGCACTCTCATGCATTTAATGTATGAATAACTACCTAGGGGTGTCAATGATACCCTTTTACCCATTTATCCGATTCGTACCGTATTCGATAAGATGGGTATGGGTAAAAAAAAATTTCCGTTAACTTATTTGATATAGGTAAGGGTAAAAAATTTATTTCGTTAAGTAAATGGGTAAGGGTATGGGTAAAAATCATTTCGTAACCGTTTGCCCTATAGGGTAAAATATTAAAAAAATAACTTATATTATTTTCAATATAATTATCTCGTGTAATAATTTTTTTGGTAAATAAAATAAAAAATAGGGAATTGGTAAGAACAACCTGAAGTTGTGCATTATTGGCTAAAAGTTTCAAACTCGGTCCAGACCATTAACGCACAACTTCGGAGTATTCTTAGTTGCCCCGATTTTTATGAGTTAATTACTAGGAATTATAGTTATCATCTTTTTCAAGTTTAACCATCTTATAAGTTATAATGTTTGAATAATATTTAGTAGAGTACTTCTTAAAATGATTAAATGGACAATATTAGATTTTATTTTAGACAAGATGTTATTTTTGCTTTTAATATATTTTATTTTTTTACTTAAAAAATTTGACAAGAGATGCTTATTTTTTAATTTATTTATTTTAAAATGACTCAAGTTATAATTATTTGCATAATTATATTTTTATTTTATACTAGTAAAATAGATACGTATTTGTATGAACAGAATGAGTTCATATATATTTTTTTATAAATAATAATAAATTAAATAATACATTAATATTATTCGTTAGCACCCATTACCGTTTCGTTAACCGTTTATTTTAACGGGTAATGGTAGGGTATGGGTAAGTCTAATTTTAATGGATAAGGGTAGGGTATGGGTAAGAGTAATTTAACATGGGTATGATAATGAAAATGTCTCCACCCGACCCGTACCGTACCCTTTGACACCCCTATTAAACTACCTATCTTAATTTATAATTAGTAATAATAATAATATTTTTCCTAATAATTATAATCTACAACTTGATTATTTTAATTCTATCTAATCCTATCTCGGTACTATTTTTCGAGCCCTACTCCTATTCTGTCTACATGCAATATGATATAATATGACATGTGAAATGCAAGTAGGCTTCAAAGATGCTGGTCAATTATCATATGTAATGATAGTTCAAGTTCGGTCTCAAATCAAGTTTGGTCAGAAAATATCACAGTTCAGATTTATTTTAAAAATATTTTTATTTTCGGTTTGGGTTTCTATTTCTGAAGAGAAAAAAGCAAAACTCAGGTGTTACACAAAACACCTTCTTTTATTTGTCGATTTGCAAAACAATCTTGAATTTTATAATTTACCTTGTTTGAGTTATGTGTAGGGATTGAAATACAAAATGAATTAGTGCACAAGAACTAAGACTAATGATGGGATGCAAGAGCTTAATCAAAATTGCATTAGATTTAGATTTAGTTAGACTCAAACTTGGTTGAATTGGTTAAGTTAAATTGAGCTTAAACTGCAAGAAAAAAAAAATAGACCAAATAATTATAACAGTTCATGAACAGTTATAATGACTCGTGAAGAGTTATAAAGATTGAAAGAGTTTTAACGATTCATGAAGAGTTATAACGATTCAAAGAGTTATAACTATTCATGAAGAGTTATAATGGTTTATGAATAGTTATAACGGTTCATGAAGAGTTATAACGGTTCATTGAAGAGTTATAATGGTTCATCAAGAGTTATAACGATTCATGAAGAGTTATAATGGTTCATCAAGAGTTATAACGGTTCATTGAACAGTTATAATGATTCATGAAGAGTAATAACGACTCAGAATACTTCCATTCAATATTTTAATATTTAAGGCTAAACAGTTATAACGATTCGTGAATCATTATAACGATTCATGCCGAAAGTTGATTCTGTTCAGCTTCAGGAGGTCTATATAAAGGGGTTACTCTCTCACTTTAAAATTAATCTAATCTAGCTAGCTAATTATTTCTTCTAGAGACCTTATTAGCCAAATACAAAGTGAGATAGATAAGCCAAGAGATAGAAACACTCAATTAGTTAAATCCTTATTTAAACTCACTCTAGCTTCTCTCTATTCTCTGAACTTGATCCTTCGTGATTTTCTTATAATCTGTTTCTTGAGCTATAGTGCTCACTTTTCTTCAGCTGTAGTGCACACATTTTTCTTGAGTGTGTTGTCATTCACTTCTTGTTTTGAATGTGTTGTCACTCATATTTTTGAGTGTGTTGTCACTCTTGTTATTGATAGGCTTGACAGCCTATTTTTGTATAAGGGACCAAGTTCTACAAGTGTAATGGATTGACATCGGCGTACGTGAGGTCGGGATCGACCTCAATCTCCGTGAGTGGATACGAGTCACTGTATCACCTATTATTAATTTAATATTAATCGTTGGTTAGTTTTAACATGATTTAATTCATAATTTATAATCAATTATAACAATAATTTTAAGTTAACACCCGTTCGGATTTCATCATTTTTTTTCTTGAAAATTTCGACAACATCTCTACTATATTTCAGGGGTATCAGAAATCTTGTTTAACGCGTTAGTATTTATTTTCAACATGTTTGACTTTTAAGTCACCTTTATAATTCTGGTCTTACTTCCGTTCAGGATTTATCATTTTAGTTAGTAGTTTTAATGCATTTGCTACTTTTCCTTTATTATTCCTCGATCTTTTTATCACTTTGTACCATGTCTTGCATTAATATTTTAATTATTTTTTTCGATCCTAATCATTCAGTAATCAACAAGTAAATATATAACTAACTAAACATATACATTCATACACAACGATAAGCACGAATCAATTCCATTTACATATACATTTCGATTACAAGAATTAAAAGTTAAAATCAAATAAATAGAGAAATTAATTAATATATATTATATTTTTATTATTTATTTCTAATGTTCCTAAAATAAAAGGTTAACTATTACATATATTTTCATAAATATTTAATTATTCCTAAATCATTATCTTATAACATTCTTAAATTATTTAATTTGTTTTCACTTATATATTTAAATATTTATATATATTATATTTTTTTAAGATAAAGTTGATTTCAAAAAATCAAAATAGAAATAAAATAAAATAAAATAAAATAAAACAAAAGAACAAAAAGAAAATAAAATAAAATAAATTCAATTAATTTTAAAACGTTATTTAATTAATGTGTTGGTGTTTTAATGAACGGGATCATACGCTGACTACCGTACCAATTGTGTCTATGCACTGTTAATCCGTGACGGGGTAGTCATGGAATTTAATCATTTCCCGTATGTTTAAGTTTACGTTTTTGTCCATTGATACCGCCAAACCTTTTGGGGTGACTTCCAATTAATTGGTCATATTATAATTAATCACTTTTATTATCTTGAGACTTTTAATTATTAGGCCTCGTTTTGCTTACTAATCCTAATTAAGTTTAATTTAATTAAAATTTCTTAATTGGCCCAATAGAATTTATTATGTTAATCTTGCCTATTGATCGGTCTTGGCTTATTTTTTTCTATATGTTAGTTTTGTCCAACTATTCTAGATTCCTATTAATCCAACAGCCATGGTTACTAAAGCTCATCATCAGCCCATGGTAATAGGGCCACAACCAACAACAGTAACCCAATAAACAACCCAGAACCCAACAAATCGACTAAGGCTCAAACATAGGCAGCAGGCACAAAGGTAAACCAAACAACACAGAACTTCAACCAGCAAGGCAACCAAAGGGTACAGATCAGTCCAGTGCCAATAGTAGCACAACCCCACAGTCAGAGACAACACACTAACACAGTACCAGAATAACAGCAATGCCAAGTCAGCGCCTAAATCACCGGTACTTGTCGGTACCAGTGTACCAAGGGATGCCAGGGCAATATCAGTGCCCTCACAAAGCAAACCAGATATCAAGCAAGCACTCAACCCAATTAACAGAACAAAAACCAGCCATAGATCGTTTAACAGACAATTCAAGCAGTCAGAAACAAGGAAAATGTGGCCAGGTTACTAGTGACAGCAATCAGAGAAATACCCAACCTATCAACAGTAACAGAAACCAACACAATATTACAAACAAAGGGGATCAGTCAACAAGCCAGACCAGCAACCAGCATAGACAACATCTATAAGAGGGGGTGCCAGCAACTAGATCAAGTAACCCAACAACCCAGCACAATGGTATAGTCCAACAAACCAGCAGGGACAGAACAAGGGGTTCACTGGTACCAGCTACCACAATTCAAACAGGATCAAATATTTGCCAAGAGTTTTAATAGCACATAAAATCAAGCCAGGAAGTAACACAAATCAGAACATGTACCAATCAGCAAAAAGGATACCAGTACCGGTATACTAGCATACAACATCACTATACCAGGAACAGATCTTAAAATCTCCAAGAAAACCATTACACAACCCCCAACCAACCAGAACCGAAATCAAGCAGGTAGTCAGCACAGCACACAAATAATTCAAGCAACCTAGCAAATTATCAGTCAAACGAAGCAAACAACGAATTTAAATAGAGCACAATCGCAAAGCACACAAAAATGAGTTAGGGTTTATCAGTAGGTAAATCAGGGACAAATAGCAAGCAAGAAGGTAGCAAAGGGTCAGACGGTCTCGCAAACCAAGGCTGGGCACACCTCTTCACACCTCTCCTCCTCTAATCCATTGCTTAAGAATATCAGAGTAACAAATTTTACACTTTTTGAGTCTAATCTCAACACATGAGAGATAATAATAAGCCAGCAGAGGGAAGCGTTCGGGGTTGCGTTCTTTTAAAGGAGAGGAGTGGGGGATGGCGAGATACCATGCCGGTCAGCGCGGTGTGATAGGGTGAGAAGGCTGGTGAAAATCCCCACAACCTAGCCGAGGCTAGGCACTATAGTGCCTCGGGAGTGGCGCGATATGGTTCACAGAGGGGAGGCGATGGAGGCGACGGGTGAAATGACAAGAAGGGAGGAGAGTCATCAAGAGTAGGTAGCGAGGGTGCATCTCGCTGAGAGAGAGGGACAAAGAGCGTGAGAAAGAGTCAGAGGGAGATTAATGAAGAGAGAGGCAGGTGTGGGAGAGAGAGTTTGAGGCAACAGGATTTTCTGTGGTAAAATTCATATAAATAACTTTATACTTTTAAATTTCTAATCGTTATTGATCGTTTGGTCACCGATCTATTCAAGTTTATCTTGATTCAAATCCGGTTGAAATTTAATTTATTTATTAGAGTCTCTTAATTCAAATTATTTAGCTAAGATGGGTTTGCATATTAGAATGATCTGATTTCTAATTGGTATAATAAATTTTCTTTAGTATGTAAATATATATATATATATATATCATTTTATATGTATTACGTTATCATATTAATTTAGGATTTATTTGTTTATGTTTATAACTACTTATATTCAGACTATTTATTCAATTAAATTGCATCGCCCGTAAATATTTATTTAGTTACTATTATTTTTTACTTTTAAATTTAAAAAATTCTAAATTTGATTGATTTATTATCTATTTCAAATTTAAAATTTATTTTCATTTGATTCTTAAATTATTTTTTTTTAAAATTTATTTAAAATTAGATATGTATCTACTTACTTACATAAGCCATCAGTAAATAGTAATTTTATTAAAATATAAATTTATTATAAGTATTATTTATCTATTTATTTAATCATAAATATGTATTCCCTAAATTATTGATTAAAATTATTTATTAATTTATGTTAAATTATTATTTTAATAGTGAGACCCTCCCCATGGGCTTCTGTCGCAATCAGTCCAACTAAATCCATAGGCAGTCTCACCCCCCTTAGATGTGTCATGAGAGGGCCTCCCAAACGTACAGTTATAAGGCTCGAGAAGGCGTCTGTCGGGTGAGCAGTGATGGCTAGTGCATCCATCAAGTTTTCAATATCTAAGATTATTGTGGACTAATTCAAATGATAAATGTTGATTCAAAGACTGTTTTGAAGCTTCAAAAAAAAAAGTTCATTCTCTATTGTGGGAAGGGATCACTTGACATTGGCCATTCTTTTGACTTTTCATAATAGAATTTTAAATGAATTCTAAAGATATAAAAATATATATTTATTTTAGAACATGTAGATTAATATTGTTTTAACTTGTTTGTAAATGTAAAAAATGTAGATTACAAATTATGAAACTATAGATTAATATGAAAATATAAATTACAAATTACAAATTTTTGAACATGTAGATTAATATGAAAATGTAGAAAATATTTTTTTTTTTACTTTTCATATTTCTTTTAACATGTAGATTTGATATTAAAAATTAACAAAATTTTATGATAAACTATGAAATAATAATTAAATTACATGAAATTTGAAATATAATCAATATATAAGTTTTATAATATACATATTTATAAATGTTTTACAATTTTCAAAAAAAAATCATATTTGTTAAATTTCCTTGTCAAGATAACCATTACAAGTGAGCCCTCCGTTTTTGTCATTTACTTATTTTGTATAATTCTTAGTGACGTCCCTATATCACGAGGCCTCCCCGATTATGTATATAATTGAGCATGTTTATAATTATTTCTTACAATTTATGTGTAAATTCTTGTAACATACAAACAAAAAAAAATCAATTTTCAATTAATTAATTCATGAGCCAACTAATTATAAAAAATTCAAGAAAATCAAGCAAAGAGGACAACATGTATTTCATTATTCAAAAAAAAAATGAGCAATTTGGATTCCGTATGGTCTGCATGTCTGAGAAGCACAAGCACATCCAAGTGTGGGATTGGGCCTATACAAAAATTCAAAGGTCTCAGACTTTACATAGAAGTTATAACAATAATTAAACCATAATTCTCAATACTTAGGTCTAATCTCAATGCCTTGTACAATTAATCCACATTTCCAATATTGCCCATCAACCTCTCTCAATCTCATTTCAACCTCTCCATCCTCTTCATTGTCTATGTAAAATTCACCCATCTCCACCTCCTTCCACCCATCCCCCCTCTCCACGGGAGTGATCGCAGCTCCGGTGCTGAACTCCACAGTCTCATGCGGCACTCGCCATTTCCTAAACCTTGTACCAATATACCTTATGTGGAATGTCTGGAGGCACACACTGCTTTTGCTGCTGTGTTTGCCGAGAGTAACTGATGCTTGTTGCTTGATTTTGCCGAGCGGACAACCGAGACCACTTGATGTCTCAGTTAATCTATAAACGAGATATGCAGCGTATCTTGTTTTAGGAGAGAGTACCTTGCTGTTGATCTTGCCCACGATATCTAACCAGCATACCTCTATTAACTCTGCTACCTCAGCAAATCTGTGTGTTTAAATTAATATATATAAAAGAGCTAATTAATTGTATGAACGAGCATAGTTCAATATTTAATTATATGAGAAAATAAAGTATCATTTCATTCTTCTTTATTTGGCATTTGCATATATATTCTACTTTAAGGATGTCAAGTTCTAATAATATGCCAACTTATTTCTTTGTATATGCTTGTATATTTTGAATTGCTAATACAATATTCCTCAACTTGTCTTCCATTTTATTTACCTCTTTGACCATATATATATTGATCCTAGCTCGTACATAAGTTGATCACATCCGTCATCATGTATAGATGAGAGAGAAAGTAATTAAGAAAACAAATGGCATTTCGGTCTTTTTTTCTTTTGTCCAGTTTCGGACCGGATAGGCACTTAGCGAGCATTTGCACCATTAGAAGTGTTTTATACAATTATATGAAGTGAAATGGTCTATATATAATTAATTAAATAAGGACATGCATATATTACCTTATATTTCTTCTATACCTCACCAGTGATATTATAACTCATTTTATTTAATGTTCTTCTATAACTCACTAGTGATATAAAATTAAAATGAAATGATGAATTTCAAAAAATGCGGAGCAATAATAAGATAGCAGATAACCCAAAAATATTTACTTATTACAAAATTAAAACTATTAAAAATTCAAAATGAAAAGGCACCTGGAATCAGGATGAGGAATCCACCTCCAATAAGGAGAAGGCACATCAGCATGGGCTATCTCCAGTGCTCTCGCGGAAATCATGTAACACATTGCTCCACTGGATATGTCCAGTCCAAAGCTCTACGAATGAAGCAATCATCATTAATTACAAACCAGTATTAGTTTACCACGCAATACGCATTCATTCATTCTATTGTAGAACTGCATTTATTACAAGGGGCTTAATTAACTCTTAAGAAAGAGAAAAGTACCATTTTGCCCCCATCAATCAGCACATGACCATCGGAGAGCTTGAAGAAGAGATCCTTCTTTGAGGAGAACTCGACTGGATCAACGGTGCGAGAGAGAATGGAGGCACAATCCGACGGGAGAAATCGTTGCCATGTGGCGTCGGAATCCACCGCCGATCGGAAACCAGCGGAGGCGAGGGAGAAGACGCAAGCGTCGCGTGGAGAGGTGAGAGAGATCAGATGAGAAACGCATTCGTCTGGAAGAGAATCAATCGTGGGGGAGAATGCACCTTCCATGGATCGATCTGAATTCGCTCTCCTTTGTTTAATTACCAAGGAAAAGGTTAAAGGTGTGAATATCGATGAGAAACCAATAGTTGGACTTTTGGAAGAATTGATTCTCCTATTTATAGTGTTTATATTCGTTGCTCTTTTTCTGACAGTTGCAGATTTGTTTTGACGTGGAGCGCATGGCGGCGGAGGGGATATAAATAGGGAGCATCAGGATAAGAGGTTTCTCGTCTCCCATTCAATTTAAATGGAGACATCCAGTGAAATAATTAATCCCATGAGACCAATTTAAGAGCATATTCGTTGAACTTTGGATTAGATAAGACTGGGTTTTATGGGAATGGGAATTTGTTTTTCACATTTGGTGGGTTCCGAACAAGTTGAGAAACAGAAAATTCACTCCCTCTCCATTATGTTTTGCCATTTTTTTACATTCATTTTTTGGGTTTGAAACTTTGAGTGGGTACATGTGCCCAAATCCAATCCAATAAATTATCTGCCGAACGGGTTGTTAGAAAAATATCACAATTATACAAATTTCCAATCAAATCCATGATACCGAGCAAACCTAAGACTATAAATTCCAAGAGACCAAAATTCTACTAAGATTATGAATTCTAAAATAAATATTTTATGAATATATTAGTATGAATCATATTTCATATAATATAAATATTATTTGGAAACACCAAATTTTAAAGAGGCGAGGAAAAAGAAAATTAGCATTTGATTTAGTGACAAAGACAATATTGAGATTTTATAGGTTCATAATTCAAATAGAAGTCTTTTATGGACAATTAAAAAATAAATAGATTAGACTCACATCTTTACTAAAAAAAGAACTAGAGAGATTCAAATGCTTTTGAAGACAAAAATTAGTTCAAAACTTCTCTCATCTATTAATCATTATATAAAATAAAAAATATAAATATAAATTTCGATACAAAATCACTGATTAGGAGATGCTTTGAATCAATTTTTGAGTTCATAAACCTTTAAACCTCCCGGTTCCAAAAAAAGAGCGAGGAAAACGGTTTGCTCGGTAATGGAGATCTCCATTCCGAAAAAAATGCAGATTATCATAAGTCAAGAGGCTCAAAACAAACAAAAAAAGGGGACAGAGAGAAAAGTAAGAAGTGGAGGGGGCAGAAGGCACTTTTTTGTCCTTTAATTTAACTAAGGAATCCCTTTTTCCGTGTAAACAATATTCCAGGAAAAGGAGAAAAACTTACTAGCTAAGTATCAACAGTGCGTTTGGACCGAATTTATGCCACTGTTTTTTGGCTGGCATTTCCTGGAATTCCGTTGTAGATTTTTTTTTTCCCATTATTAAAAAAGGAATGACATATGATCTATTAATTTTTTTCATAGAAAAGTTCAAAACTTTTATTTATTTATTTTTACAATATTGGCAGCATCTAAGATTGTATAAAAAAATAAAAAAATGAAATTCAACATTTCAAACGTAATATTCAACATTTCAGATTAACAACTATATAATTCCATCGTCAATTGCATATTCTTTTTAAGTTAGTTTGAGATTAACCTAAATCATATTTTATTAAAAAATATATAAAGTAAAAAAAATTCTAAGAAATCATATCCAACGACTTCTTTTAATACAGCTCGATATTCGCTCGCACATATTTTTAAACTAAATATATTATAAATCGGTATACCACTATCATTTTAGATCATAGTGTACGTAATTAACCAATAATATTATTGCTTCAAATAACGTTTCAAGCAATATCTATAAAGTAGTAATTATAATTATGCTTGCTAAATTTCTAGGTAT
The DNA here is from genome assembly GCA_037127355.1 of Schoenoplectus tabernaemontani. Classification (NCBI taxonomy): domain Eukaryota; kingdom Viridiplantae; phylum Streptophyta; class Magnoliopsida; order Poales; family Cyperaceae; genus Schoenoplectus; species Schoenoplectus tabernaemontani. The sequence goes on along the minus strand of CM073748.1, from coordinate 20,471,056 downwards.
CTTTTTGAAGTACACAAAGAAATTGTACTGTTAGTTTGATACTGGCACCGTGGAGAAAATGATTCTATGATCAGAAACAACACTAAATCTGACAAACTGAATCCGAATTTACCCCACCTAAGATTCAAAGGAGACCAAGAATTAGTGACCCAGATCATCCGACCATGACATTGTGATAAGCTGATAAAAAGAAAAAGATAGAAAACATAAAGAAATTAAAATAAAAAAAAAGGCTCCATATACCACATAGGCACATACTCAATGTCAACAACTTGTCATGCTCATTGTGGGTCTATTCGTGCCACAGAAGATCCAGATACTAGCAAATATAGTAACATCCAAGGTATCAGAAATTCAGAAATTGCAATTAGTTGGATGCGTCTCCCTTTTTAAGTTTCAATTTTGGGGCACTGCTTTTGAATCCGAAGATAAAGCAACTTTTCTTTTTAAGAAAAGAAACAGCAATGAAAGGCTCTATGAAGGACCTTTTGATATAAGATAAATGACATATCTACGCAATCCACATGAGAAACACGTCTGATCTCCACACTTAGTCTTTGTTGCTTCAACTTTGCTTACCCCTGTTGCTATTAAGCAATCAATGAATTTAGAACTATTAGAATTCAAAATGGGTCTTGTTAAGGCTCTTGGAGGGCGAATTTGTTTTCATAACGGACTAATTAATTGCATGCTAACATATATATTTCAAGATTTTATGTGGTCCTTCTAAAAGTGTTTCTTTCTATTTCTTTTATTTTTCAATACTTTCTGTATTTTTTTTTACTCATTACCATTTAAAATGGCCCAACTGTATATCACCCATTTTTACATCCGCTGTAGGAGTTTAGTTTGGCAAAATTTTCATTACTACCAATTAAACTACTTATCGATTGTTCCATTGGCATTTTTTTATTTATATTATTATCATTATCCAGACATTTAGTGTCACCGAACAGAGATTAATTCAGCCCATTTGCAGTAATATTTGCCACGTGTTTGAATCCCAGTACTGATTACTCCATACAAAGAACCAAGTTCCGAGCACTAAATAATTGATATATGAGGGGGACAATTGAAATCACGAGATTTATGTGGCAAAACAAATCAATCACCAAGACAAAAAAATGGTTTGGGGTTATCAGGAAAAAGAAAAAAATAGGGGTCACAAATCTGCAAAATGAAAAAAAAAAAAAAAAAAAACGGTTCTGAGGCAAGCTAACTTTTCAATTGGATCAAACTGAGTACAACGCAAAATATGATATTATTGATTGTACACAAATCATTTCATCCCTCATTCCACACTCTCTAAGCAAAATTTCATCTAAGCCTAAAAATCCCAAAATTGGCTTAAGAACGAAGCATCACTCGTCATCATCATCATCCTCTTCTTCAGAAGCTTCTTTGAGCCACTGTGCCCATTAAAATTAAAGATCAAGTTATTTTTTATTAAAAGATAAAGCTTACAACTGACAGATAAAGAAAGCATTACCATACCAAATACAAATGACAAGCCATTAAGCCTATGTCTAGGTAGTACATGCAAACCATCTGTATTTTGCCTAAGGCTCCGATGCCACTAAAACATCTTTGTCCAATCAACCAAAATATTATATATTTGCGATTATCACCCCCCCCCCCCCAAATTATCACCTAACTATTAGAAGCAGCATCACTGCATCAGGTTGAAGAAGAATTGATGAAATGAATGGATTTTCCCAAAAGTTCCAAATTATCAAGTTGCTTCTTCACCTTTTGATACCTAAAATCATCATCTCCCTTTTTCTCGTATCCCAGTTCTTTTGAATGTAGTAGTTAAATTTGGATACGAGGAAAGAAAAGGTGTGATACCTAAAATCATCATCTCCCTTTTTCTCGTATCCCAGTTCTTTTGAATGTAGTAGTTAAATTTGGATATGAGGAAAGAAAAGGTGGATTGCAGAGTTTAGTTGCTACAATAGACAATAATGCCTCTTTTATTTCTACCAACAATCCAAACATCAAAAAGAATTTTCCTATACTGTAAATACAAGCATAAAAATGTTTGCTGTCATTTGCAAATAGGACTAAATTGGGATATATTTTGCAGAACTAGCTAACATTACATGAACTGAGGCCGGTGGGCATGGCAGCATTACAAAATTGGCCAATATTACATTAGCCAATGTTAGATATATAGCATGGCAGCACTCCAATCTGGTCCTTCTAGAAGCATGATTTTTGGAGCCAGGGGACCTTAATTGGACTAGTCAGGTGAGAGAATACCTTTAGAAAAGCTTCTGACTGCTTGACGAAGACCTTGTCAGACTCGTCAGCCTCAGCTTTCTCTGACTCCCACTTAAGAATAGCATCCTCAGTTATTACTTCTTTATCATATAGCTGATGCAAAACCTATCAAGCTAAACTAGATTAGCATGAACAAAGGAGTCGCAAGACAACTTTCTCCTTGGTTAGATTTGGTTACTTGTTAGAGGCTCTAAGTGCCAGAAAATTTGGCAATCTAAAAATTTAAAACATCACTTCCATAGTATTTCTCAAGTTTAATCAGATCCATCAGACTTAACAACAGATTGTTAAATGAAGTCCTTCATATTGTAGAAGTATCAGAAATAGAATCATGGTGACACAACTATTCAATTGTTAAAATGCCATAAAGATGACCCTAAATCTGCTATTTTCTTTACTCAGTAATCATCAAATTATTCAAGAACAGATTGTGTGTATTTAAAAGGGTATAAGTCAAAGGTATCATACCCCATAAAGAACAAAAAAGAATAGAAAACAAAGAAATAGATACCTTGGAAAATATAGAAGAAAATTCTTTGGTGGTCTCCATGCACATCTCCTCAAACTTCAATATGGCTTCGATCTGCCAAACATATATGCAAATAATCCTCAGTTGAACAAAAAGTTTTGAACAGTATTCCAGCAGCAAAAAGGATCACATGCTGTAGTAGAAATTCCACCATATCCTTTTTTTGTTATGCACAGATTACATACTGTTTCATCCAGAAAAAATATGGATAAAATTTGTTTCAGTTATATAATGTGTTGAAACATTCTAAATAACCACTTTTTCAATTAAATAAATAACAGTCTAAAAGCAAATAAAAGACGTGTTTTCACAGACTAACATCAATCCAGGAAGTTTCTTGCACATTGTCATGTTAAGGTTTGCTTTTTCAACCAAATAAATCAAATATACAACATCAAAATATTTTTAGTAAACATCTACAAATGATAATATTTAATACATTGTGCAACATCCTGCCTGTTTGGTACAAGCATAGATAATCTGAACGATGAGCATACATAACCACATAATTACATCTCAAAAGGCAAAAAAAAAGCAACAAAAGGCCAGAATATTGATGGTAGAAAAATTATAGTAAACCTACCTCCTCATCCACATTTGTTATGAAATAACTCAACAGCCCCTTTGATCTCTCAATTGCATTTACTGTTGCATTTAGCAAACTGGCTGTTCATTTGTTGCAAGAAAAAAGGTAAGTAGAACTTTTCTAAATGGCAACAAGTATCATTTTTTTTCATATCATTGAGCAATCTACGAAGTGTTGGATGTGTTTATATTTCTTATAATGTTTTCTTCAAAACGTACATTTCGACGAGTTGAAATCAACAATGGCACTCTTAATTACAGATTGGAAAACTGCGCCTGCACACTCAGCGTGTGTCACATTGTATGACATCCTGAAAAAAAAGTATTTATGTCAACTCCTGTTGTGTTAAAACTTTTCTATTATCGTACTTTACAACATTATATAAAGCGACCATCTTGTTCTTATAATGTCATTGTTAAGGCTCACCAGTATTTGACATCACAAGTACAGTACATCTACATTAAAAATCAATCTCAACAATGATTTACTCAGCTTTATTGGGTGAAAGCTTATGCTATAAACTCAACCAAAAAGCCAAAAGAGCACAAAAATTGGACAGCAGAGCAAACATAACATCAACATGTACTCCTGTACAGACCAAATACAACCCATTTAGATAACAGAATACTTGCGGTAGGCCAGAGAAAAACATAGCACACCTGAGTGAATTGATCTCCAATAGCACATTTTCCTCAGCCACCCCACCAAGAGCTCTCTCAAATGTTTCCTCAACCTGAAAAGAAAAGAACAAAAAAGTAAAGAAGAAAGAAAACTAACATATCATGAAGCATGTGATTTGCTATCTGTGATCTATGATTTGCTAGTCAAGTTATCAAATTTCATTAGACTCTACTTCTGTTAAGAATAAATGTTAGTAAACAAAAAGCAAGTTCACATATAGTCAATGAAAAGATAAAAGAAGAACATACATACCTCCTTCTCAAACTTGGCAACATCTCCTTTGTACTCACCATCGCTGTCATCAAAATTGGTATTCTTAGTCTCAGATAAAAGCTCCCCAGAATGTGTTATGCCAGTTTGTTCTTCATCTGACGATGTTCCAGCCTCATCAAGCATCTTAGCATAGAATTCATTTAATTTCTCCTCCGGAATTGGGGCCACAGAGTACCTCCATTCCTCTTCATTTCCAGTTTCACAACTTGTCCATATATAACCTACCCCAGATAGACCACCCTACAAAAAATTGGCAAAGTTTATAATCAAGATTATGAAATTAAAAGAGTTAAAAATTTAAAATCATTGTTGTGCAAAAAAGTCACAACGTCCTAGTTCGAGGGGATGTACCTCTGATAATCCTGACTGCTCAGCATCAAATGAAGCATGATCATGTTCAACATTTAAAGGGTTAATACTAGCAATAGCTGCATGGACAGAATCATGTTAGAATATTTGCAAATACAGAATATTTTTTTCTTCAAGGTTCAGAAAATGAATGTGAAAAGAATGAGAATTATGAATATCACACATGGGCTATCAATAACACCGCTCTCGGTATCAGCATACTCAAGCTCCTCATCGCTGTCCTGCTTCGATGGTTGCGGAAGCAGTGACACTCTGGAGTACGCTGGTACTATTATATTCTGACCTACTTCAACCTAAGAAATACTACTTAACAGTTAGCTATCACTATCATATTCTGTAAAATATCAGATGAAGAAGAAGAACACAGAAAGAGAAGAAACCCAGAAAGGTGTTTAATCAAAATAACAAGAACAAATACATCAGAACTGAAAAAAAAAAGGTACACTACCCCCACAAACCAGATCACTCAATTTTTGCACCTCTCTGATGCCTATGGTCATCAACTTTCATTGGGCTAAATTTCACATAAATTGAGGATGTCTGTTTCTATTACAAATTTCCTGTTAACTTCAATGAGGAAAAGACCAAATGTTGCCCCTCCAGTGCCAACGGTATTGTTCAATTGCAATTTGACCCAACAATCAACAAACAATATAGAGTACCTTAAATGATAGTATCACACCAGGCTCAAGTGCCGCACCAGTATGCAGATGGACTCCATCACAGACAACCGAATGGCTCAGTCGACAACCATCTTCAATTGTCACATTATCCCAGATATAACATCCATCAATGGAGACATTACAGCCAATAGTGCACAACTCGCCAATAACTGAGTTAGACACTGAGCTGTTGTCACCAATGGTTGTACCACTGCCAATTGCAGTGAAAGCACCTATTCGTACCGAGGGAGATAAAGTGACATCTGAAAAGGTCATCAATTTTACTTATACATCAACCTTTAGATGGGGAAAGAAAGAGTAGTTTGTGTCATACAGCATTCCCTATAAGGATTACAGTCCATAGAGCAGCACTACCAGACTCAACAAATAAAGTCATTTGTCAAGATATTTAAATTTCAAGAGTAAAGCTACTATATACTTAAACTTACTAAAGTGGTTTGTAAGCTTAACTCAAAAATCGATAAGAACATATTTCAAGCGATGAATTCAAACCATTAGAACCTATCTACCTCATAAGTGATCTGTTTATATGATGTAATTGTTTATTTTCAATTTTGTTTAGAGTGAAGTCAAGCGGTTACATACCAGCTTCACTCTAATTTTAAATGGGGGATGGTATAATTTGATGGTGAGAGATGAACTTATTTTATCACATTTGCTTCAATTTATAAAATCTGTATGAATCAATTCAACCAGAAATTGATATATATCTGATTTATGAACAGAACTGTGTAACCCAAGACCTGAATCTGTGCCACAGTTAAAGACCAATATTTGATTTGCTGTGGTATAACTCACCTGAGGCTTTGTATATGCCTTCCCTGTGTAATCTCATTTGTGCACGATTACCAGAATATAACACATCTGGTACCAAAGGAAATGACCATCGCTGAATTATGTCCTTGCTTATGGTGTCATAGCTCCTGTAGTTGTCTACACGTGCAGTGTAACTTGAATCAATCTCATGTGTATATATCTTTTTCCCCATAATCTGAAAGTAACATCACAAGATTAGACAACGCACATGGTTGACATCTTGAGGTACTCATAAATCATCATTCAGTTGAGATGACCAAAATGGTCATCTAATACTATCAGAAAATGCCATTGTTCCCTAATAACTGCGATGATGATATAAGTTTTGAGTTTCAGGGTACTGGTCAATGGTCATAGTTCCATAAAACCAACCCATTTCAGCACCCCTGTCAATTATTCAAAATAGATCACTCAGAAAAAAATTATAAAGTCCCAAAAAAGAGAAAAAAAAAAAAGACCAAGTGATGGTTACTTCATTGGGGTCAATCTTAAAACTTTGAACCCTAACAGATTGATAAAAGGAGGTTGACAAGAAAGGGACTTACATCATCATGAAGTAATCCCTTAACAAAGTGACGGCGAAGATGTTGATAGTCAAAATTATCCAAGAAGATTGTTAGCACCTCAGGTGAGCATATATCGATATAGCAATCCTACATATTTTCAGATAAAAAAAACTATCTAAGCCAAAATAAGTGAAGGGGGTGAATTATTTGCTTTGTATCAACAATGAGTGAAACAGACGCTCATTGGAATTAATCTTAAATAAAAAATTCAATTTCCATTGGGCTGGATGTTGTTGTTGCAACTTGAAAAGTCAGATATGACAAGAATCAAATGCCACCATATGCCAATAACAGCAATTCAAGTTTGGCTGATGTTTAATAGCAACAAAAAAAAGTTTAAGACAACTATAACAAAACATAACCACAAAATATTAAAAATTCTCAAGTTTGGAGGGGCATGAACATTGGCGGCTTTGTATACTACACATGATATTCAACTGAGTACATTATAATTACAAAAGAACATTACTATGCAATGGAAATAACTAATTCTAATAGATTTGTTTGAGAACTACAAAGCATGGCAACTGAAGGTTTTACAATGGCATTGCTGGGACAACAAAAATTTAAAGCTCTATATCAAAATTGAAAGATCATTCATCAGTATGTTTCTACAAAATGAAGCTGTTATTTAAAAGCATTCAATGTTGTAATATCCAAATGTAACACTTTTGGAACAAGACTGAGCAAAAGTCTATTGCCATTTACAGAGGCCAACTACATACTGAAAATTTGTTGTCATAATTTCTCTTCTGTAATCCTATTTCAGGAACTAAAAGAAATGAGTCTATACTGTTAATTTCGTTCGAAGTAATGACTTTTTTTTGCACAGTAAAATAGTATATCTTTTATATCTAAAGATTTTTTTGGTACATGTGCTAGAGCTCAAACAATGGAAACACTAAATTGATTATAATAGGTACAGAACCCTCAACTCTTTTACAAGATTTAGTTCCTCATTTATGTATGTAGTGTTTTTCGCTTTTTTTGTAGGGGTACACACGGATAAATTCATCCTAGATATAATGAGTACCCTCAGAGATATACTTCTGTAGAGCATTTTGCTTAAAACAGAAAAGGAATATGTTACCTCCAAGTCAGTACGTAGATAGAGGGATGCATTATCAGCACGCAAGGACTGATCAAGCATCACTGCTCGCTTAGAGCCATGAAATCGATCTTCATAGTATAAAAGCTGCTTAGTATCAGGATCAATGGCCATCACGATTTCATCATTCCCAAGGCGGGTCTGGTGAGTCAGAGGCATTGGCTTGGATCGCTTGACAAACATGGTCATGACTGTGTCCGGATCCTTCTTCCTCCTGTCCTTGTGAGCCTGAAGTGCCTCTGTAAGACTCATGTTGCTAATTGTGTCGCCCGTTATGAGAATGAAGTCACCTCTTATCTTCACAAATGAAATGAATATTTTATATGAGGGCACAAAATTCATTTGACAAAACTTACAGAATTAGGTCAGTTTAGTTTGTCAAATGTGATGCCCTAAAATTACAAGACCTACATGCCATTGAGACCAAAAAAGGTTCCACTTTCCTTCATAGGCATTCAAACCAGAGAAAAACTGTCAAATTCAGAATAGTTGTACATAATTCCCTATTCTACTGAAACCTATTCCTTATTTTTTCTATCTATACAAGGTGATCTGACCCTGTCCTCTACAGGAATGATATCACCTCAAAACAGAAAAAGCATACAACATACATGATCTCAAGTGAAGAAAACAACACATACCACATTTTTACCCTCAATGAAACGGAGAGCATCGCCAGCGCTGACAGAGAAGTTGGACTCAATGGTGGCGATGGAAAAGCCAGCGTGGCTCCTGCCCCAGTGTGACTTGCTTATGTATTCCTTCACCTGCTCAGCATGTGCACAGCAGAAGAGGAACACCTCCTCCACCCCCACAGACTCCAGCCATGCCAATGTGTAGTCTATCATTGGTGTGTTCACCAACGGCAACAACACCTGGAGTCAAGTGGTCAGGAAGTTTTGAGATGGGTAATCGGAAAGGTTTTATTTGATATGTCACAACTGCATAGCTGCTGTACCTGTCAAGCTATCAAAGAGGTATGGATCATTTTGACACAACTGTATGCTCATTTCCTCGCTTTATCATTACTTCTCTTATTTATCCAATTGTAAAATAGAGTAAACATGCAGTATTTCTACTACCAACTGAGAGAATATCTAAATTAGAGCATAAGACTGAGCCGTGTCTGACAAACTGTACCTCTGGTTCCATTTCTATTTTTCAGTTCTATTCTTTGCTTCGTTAAAGGGTAACCACATGCAAAAAAAAAATATATATATAAATTAAACTATCTGGCCCCGTTATGCAGCTAAGTTGGTCTATTTTTATTTCGTCTCCTTCTCCATCCTACAAAAGTAAAGTTCTTAATCAAATAGTACAACAACCTAGAGTATTTTACCACATACACAGTGAGAGAGGAAAAGAGAGAGAGGGATTGCCTTGGGGCGCTCGAGTGTGATCGGTCGGAACTTTAAATTGAAGGTGTCGGCGAGCAGTATGGCCTGAAGCGGCGTCCTGGCGAGCTCCTCCGGGTCGTCGGAGGCGGCGCTCTTGCCACCTTTCTTTTGCGCCATCGTTGCTGCTTTCCCAAAGCTTCAGACCTTTCCTCCTTTTATTTTTGCGGAATTAGATTCGATTCTTCTTCTTTTTTTTTCCGAGGGTTTTTCTTTTCTCTTTTTTATTTCCTTATTAATTTCTTCTCCCCGGTAGTTTTTTTTTTAAAACGGATGGGTCAAATCCAACCCGTCAAATCTGATCTCGCACCCCATTCGTCTCAGTCCTAGGTAAATCCGACCCAACATGTGACCGGATAATCTATGGTCCAACCACGAGTTACGAGCATTTTTTTTTCAAAAAAAACTCATCTAAAATCTAGACCGTCAAAATCTGTCCTAATCCGTCTCGACCCGCTTTGTCGGGTAACTTGTCCTCAAAACCCGTTGAAATCCAAGATATTTGAATTTTTTTAACTTAAACCGTATAGTTAAAATCCGACCCAACCTGTGACCCGGATAATCTATGGCCCAACCAGAGTTACGGTAATTTTTTTTCCAAAAAAACCCCATCTAAAATTCAGACAGTCAAAATCTGTCCTGACCCGCCTTGTCGGGTAACTTGTCCCCAAAATCCATTGAAATCCAAGATATTTGAATTTTTTTAATATTTCATTTAAATTTTTAGTTAATTTTTTTGAGTTAATAAAAAAACTGAAAAAAATAAAAAATAATAATTGTTCAAGAATATTAATGGTGTTATATTTTTAATATTTTTAATAATTATTTTATGATTTTCTGAACTTTTAGAATTTATTTGAGTTATTTTTGAATTTAGAAAAAAATAAACGACGGTCCAAAAAAATCGGATCCAATCCGCTCCGCCCTTCATCTAACTCGTCTGACCCATAGTTCTAGAATGGATTGCGGCCGCACCCTCTCAATCCAACCCGTCTATCAGTCCTAACCCGTCCTGACCAAACTCTTCTCACCTGCTCGGGTTAACCCTGACCCGTTCCACTCATCTAATCCCAATTTTAATACATTACTCCCAAGTGTTTCTTTTTTATTATTATTATTATTTCATTTTTTGAGGTTTTCCGATCATCTACTCATCTTGTCTAGGAATCGGTATTCTCTGGAATGTTTTTTTCACTCTAGAGTAGAGCATAATTCATATGAATTATTGGATCAATTATGAACGATTTTAATTTTATAATAATATTTTTTCTGTACATCAAAAATTATGTTTAAATTTCATTAAACCATTTAAATTAACTTAAACCGTATAGATTAATCTTTATAATCTTTTTAGAGAAAAAGTGCTTCAGACAATCTCCCTTTCCTTGTTCAGAGTACTTGAAAAATGCTGGAAAATATTGTTATAGGAGGATTTTGCTAATGGGCCTGCATAACAAAAGGACACTTATTATAGTCCGAATTTACAAGAGAGATGTTCATTTTGTATGGGCCTGATCTCAATCAAACATACCATGTTTTATGAAGGATTTGGTTGGGATAATTTTTCAATGACAACATTGAACAAAATATTTCTAAATTAATTATAATAAATTTTGAAAAAAAAATGGAAATTCTTATGACATGCCATTGTGTTCATGGATTAATTACGTAAATTTTGAATTATTAGTTCATTACTCATTGTAAAATATTTGCTATAGAGTTACTGTACAAGTATTTTCCCTCAATTTCTCGAATAAGATTTTCTTTTCCCGCATTTTGTCGTCCATACTCCATACATAGAAATGATTCGCCTCGAAGGAGATTGTACATGATAATTATTTATTTCCAAAATCGAAAAACTTTGACTCCAAGTAATTTCTCTATTAAAGTCTTAATTAAAATATATCTTCATATAACTTGAACTTCAAGTAACTTATTTCTCCAAGAATCTCATCAGCTAGAGTTATTTTCGGATTTAGTTCTGCAAAACAAAATATCTAATGGAAAGGGATCACTTCACAATGGTTATCTTGATAATTTTGACAATAAATTTTTAAATAAATATAAAAATATTAAAAATAGAAAAAAAAAACCTTCTTGATATATTTTTTTTTACTTATAGATTGATGGTGATTCAAATTTCATGCAATTTCATTATAATTTGATAGTCCATTAAAGACTATCAAATTATAACTGTTGCAAATTGTATAAAATTTTGATGGTACTAGATGGAGTATAAAACGATAATGAAATTGCATGAAATTTGAATCACCATCAATTTATAAATATAAGAACATATTCATAAGGTTTTTTTATTTTTAAGATTTTTTTTAATATTTATTTAAAAATCTATTGTCAAAATTATCAAAATAACCCATTGTCAAATTATCACCACCCATATCTAATTACGTAGAAGTAACCAAAATAACATTATTTTATGAAACAGAATTTGAACCTTCAAAAACCAGAGAAAATGTAGGGACAGAGCAGCAAACTGATTCCACAAATATTATTGATTGTACACAAATCAATCCCTAATTCCACACTCTCTAAGCAAAATTTTCATCTAAGCCTAAAAATTCCAAAATTGGCTTAAGAATGAAGCATCACTCATCCTCATCATCATTCCTCTTCAGAAGCTTCTTTCAGGTACAGTGTGCATTCAAAATAAAAATCCAAGTTATTTTATATTAAAAGATAAAGCTGACAGCTGACAGCTAAAGAAAGAATACCATTCCAAATTCAAATGGCAAGCCAATAAGCTTAGGTCTATGTAGTACTAGTAATGTACAAACTTTGTGCATTTTGCAACTAAAACATCTTTGTCCAATCAAACAAAAATATTAACAATTAACATTACCCCCAACTATCACCTAACTATTAGAGAGAAGGTTAGGTTGAGGAAGAATGATGAAATGAATGGATTGTCCAAAATGTTGTAAATTATCAAGTTATTTCTTCACTTTTTCTTTTATGTCACATCTCAGATCTTTTAAATGTAGGATATGAGAACTGTTACTGTTCAAATTCCTCCTCTTCTCTACTTTCTCTTTCTGAGCGTGAGTCCCATTTAATTCTGATTTTTAGTGGGATCCACTATCAGTGAGGAGAAGAGCAGAGAAGAGTAGAGATTTGAAGAGCAGGTTCTCATCCCGAATGTAGTCGTTAAATTTGGATATAAGGAAAAAAAATGAATTACAGGATTTAGTTGCTACAATTCTATATTCAGAAATAGAATTAACTCTTCGATCTTTTAAACTATTGTCACATCATTCATGTTTAGTCATTTATTTTGTTTCTCTCTTTATTTGTTTTAATTAAGTGGCTCATATTATTTTTATCTTTCTTCATTTACAAAGATGATATGATATCTATGGTACAATTTAAGTATTAAAGCAATACAAATTATTATATTATTTTTAATGAATTATTATGTAGCTAATTATAATAATTATTATTAAATATATTTTTAACATTTTAAATAATATTTTTATGTTTAAAAATTTTCTAACATAAATTATTTTACAGAAAATTATTCATTTTAAGTATCTGATTATTTATATATACTATATATATCTTGGGATGAAACCCAATAAATCGCCCTAGTAGAAAATAATACCTCTTTTATTCTACCAACAATCTAAACATCTACAAAAATTTTGCTATACTGTAAATAGCCACAAGCATAAAAATGTTTGCTGTCAATTGCAAATAAAAATAGATTTGAATATATTTTGCAAAACGAGCTAACATTGCATTAATTGAGATTGGTGGGAATTAAGGGCGGAGAGAAGGGACCAGTGGCGGATCCACTTGGAGGCAAGGCTAGGTAAGTGTCTAGATTTATTTTTTTAAAATAATTTTTGAAGTACTAAAATTTTATTTTAAACTGATAAAAATGTAGTTTAAATATTATTAGTGTCTGGGCTTGATTTAATATTTAAATATTTATTTGTTTGTATGTTCAAGTGTGCCTAGGTTTGCTTCATACTCTGGATCCGCCCTTGGAAGGACCTCTTGATTTACCTAAGGTTATAAAAATTAATTATATTTTAGTCTAGTGATACAAATAATATTCTTCATATAAGAGATCTTAGATTCAAAATCCGGATGAACTTCTCTATAAACAATTAAAAGATAAATAACTTAGACTCCACAATGCAGCCTTAGAGAAGACAATCAATGGTAGAGATTAGAGAATGAACATTCCATTTCACTTAATTTGTTTAGTAGTATTATTAACTAGCTTGGATCCAAATCTGAACTGTGACTTGTCTAATTTTTAACACAAGTTCTTCTCCTGTTTGTAATGCTATATGTGTGTTCTCAATTTGCATAGAGGGTTGCTCATGATTTCATATATACGTATAGCACTTGCAGAAATAGCATGACGACATTAGGTTAAAAGTAGCATGCATGAAAATATGAGATCTATATGACTATATATTTGCCTTCCATAACTCTCCTTCTTATAATGTTATATATGGTGGATGTTACATATTAGGCAGAGATTTAGCAAAGGAATCCCAGATTTAAAATTAGGAGATCAGACCATGGCTAGGCTAACAGTACAAGAGACACATTACATTTTTATCCAAACATTCTCATATGTAAGGCCCATCGTGTCAGTTTAGCTTTAACAAATTAATCAAATCATTTCTGAGTCTCCACTCTCCAATGATGCTTGATGAATTATTTTCTATGGGTCAATATTTTCAGCAAAACTTATATTATGATTAATCACAATCGTTGATCATGCAGTTGGTCTTTATATAGGGTGGGATATTTTGGTAACTATTTATTTTAATAATTTTCACAATCAATTTTATATAAATTCATAAAAAAATGAAAAAAAAACTCTACAAACATATTTATGACAATTTCATATAAATTTGATTGAATTTAAGTATCATTTAATATTTGTACCAAAGAGCACCAATATTATATGACAACTTGAAAACAAAAAGCAATTCATAGCGCGGAACAATTCGTACTATATAGCACCATAAAAATAATTGCATTACAAGCCTGCACATAAATTTAATCTTTTCAAGCAAAAAGTAACATACTTTCGCGTAATTAGCTTCAATAATTGAGGATGTGCCGTGGAATAGTCTGGTTTGTACAACTAAATTCCCTAACATGGCAACCATTTTCTCTCCATGTGCCATTGTACCCTCACTTTTTTCTTATTCCAAGTCACATTCATTGTTATCCTTTGAGCTTCATGCGTACTTCTATTATATATATGTTCACTTACGTAATTCATACATATTTATAGTTGTTTACTCGTGAGAACATCAGTAGTTCACAGTACTAATTTTAAATTGCTCTATGATGATGATGATGATGATGATGATGATGATGATTAAGAAAGATAGCTGTTTTGTATCTAGTTTTGAGGAAAATGCTGCAATTATTTTAATTCTTTTTTATAATAATTCTGCGAACATTTGGGCCGGTGAGAAGAAAGTACAATATGTTTTAGAACAAGGAAGTGGTAATAAAATATAAATAATGATAAATGTTTCTGACACATGTAAATGCACAGGGTAAATATGGACATAAATAAGTGTTTGTGTCTTCACGTGACGTGTTTCACGCGTCATACGTACCATATTGTTAAACGTGCGTAATCAACATATGAATAATTTTAACACATCTATCACATTGAACATGAACACGCACGTCTAACACATATAAAATATTTCAGCATATCAGATTTTTGAAATATTTGTGTGCTTAAAAGATTGACTTGATACTAAAGTTAAAGAACAATATCACTCTAACGTATATGATATTTATGAATATGACAGGTCAATTTTATTTTATTTTGTGATCGGGACCACTCTATTTTTTTTCTGATTTTTCTTATATATTTCTCCAATTTTATTTAAAATTTATTAAATTTATACGTTCTACAAGTATTGACACGTGTTAAATATGTATAAACACAAACATGTTTAACACAACGTGTTAGACATTTCACATGTCTTAGATGTTTGTATTTGTATTTTAAAAATTTTGACACGTTTAAACACGTACGTCTAAATACGTGCTGACACGATATATTCCGTATCGAACACGTCACGTGCTCGCACGTGACACGCATAACACGTACATTTATCAATATCTAAATAATGAAACCGCCCACTTTAATATTCTGGTTAATATCGCTTGCAAATACATGTGTTTTTAAGAATAAATCAGTAGGTAAATTTTGTTATTATAATAAAAAATCATAAGCAAAAGAGATTTTTTTTTTTGGACTGCATAATTATATTACATATTCGGAATCACGATCGAGGTCCTTTATAAATAATAAACAAATGGATAACTTAAATTTTTTATCATTACTACTAACAAAAACACAAAGTATGAATTCTATCACAGAAAAAATGGATATTATTTTTTTTTACGAACAAATGCATGTTCATATCCCCTAAGACGCATATGAAAGAAATAAATATTGGAAAACAAAGAAATCATCACAGAGAGAGAATATATAAAATGTTTTCAACAAAAAGAATTGTTCTGTGCAAGTGTGAAAATGTAGCTTCCCAATAGAAAAGTAAAACTGAAGGAATTGCCAGGGTGCTCTGAATCAAGCAATCAAGTAAAAAAAAAATTTCAAAGTCAGATAAATTCCATCAAGACAACTTTACCAAAATATCAAGGCATCTTTTATTATTCGGTGTGTCGTTTTTTTGTACTAATTTAAGTATGTAAATGAATCCAAATTCTCTGTTACGCATGTCTCAGTGATCCTGACTGTTGGTATCCACACGAAAATTAAAGACTCTTCAAATTTAATTATTCAAAGATCTCATTTTGTCAGAGACAATGCACGGAGGGAGCTCCCATTAAAAATTTTGTTTTCATATCTACCATCAAAATTACAGTATTCCTTTTATTCCCATCCAAATTTTTTGATGTGTTCTCTCTTCTTATTTAATTAAAATAATCTCAACTAAAAATTAAAAATCCGTTAAGTTTATCACTTCAAAATTGAAAAGCGTTTCTTTTACCACATCCTCCAGAAAATAGATAGAAATAAGGCATATAAGAGGTCTCATAGAGTCAAGAAGTCTAAAAACTTTCACCAATTTGATTGTCATTGACAATTTAACAATAATATGAGACCCTTGTCCTTCCAATTCTTCCGACCAAAATTTAAAACAAAAACAAAAACACTATTATTTTTTGGACATCAGGAGCAAGTAAAACTGTACAACATTTGTTAACAAAATGTGTATTTTAATTTATTCATTGTCTTTCCTCAAACACGTCAGTAGGACTAATATCATTTTACTTACATATTTTTTTTTCTATTTTTATGAGGAGAAATTACTTGCTAGTGTGTCTCGGGGACTATGTTTTTGAACAAAGATATCAATCTCACTAACGATTTTGTTTAAAGGTGTCAATCTCACTAGCGTGTTTGTGGATAAACATCACTATGGCTGACACATTTACAACACGTCAGTGAGATAAACGCATTGTCATATTTATTATTAAAATTTTGATTATGTAATATTTATTATTAAATTAAAATTTATTTAATACTCATTTAAAAAATCATGGTAGAGCTAAAAAGCACCCGACATGATTGAGTCTAAAACCTAGCTCCATAAGGACTCCTTTTATAGTACAAGGATCGTCATTAATTATCCTGAAATAATGTAGGAGGTTGTCCAGACTCCAGCCTTAATAAAATAATTTAGAAAGTGCTCCACTATCTTTACTAAATTAACATCGCACGCTTCCTATAATTAATCTAGATTAGATATGGCAATGGGCCGAGTAGAGCCGAGTTTATGCTAAATTGGAGACAAGTTCGTCCTTTAAAACTTTTGGCATGGCCTATCCGGCACTTACTCCGGATCTAAAATTGATGGTCATGACCCATCCATAATATTTCACGGGCCTACCCGCCCCTACACTTTCTTCTTAATTATTGCATAATCAATTATTTTTTTTTGATTAAATATTTTTCTTCTTAATTATATCTAATATATGATTATTGTATTTAATTAAGTTTGTAGTTTGTACATCTCCAATGAAAATATAGAATATTAGCACGGTAATTAAATATCTAATATATCGATATATCGATATTTTCTTAGCACAAGTGTAAATATAAATGTTAATAACTAGTGCTATTATATAATTTAAGGGATAATACTATGTTTATATTCATAAATAAATAAAATAAATTATGATTCAATATGTAATAATATACACATAATATATATCAACATGTTATTAAATTTTATCAACACTACAAGTCGAAATAAAAATAAACTTTAAAATTGAAATAGACAATAAATCGATCAAATTCAAAATCTAAATAAAATGTCTTAAGACAAATTTATAAATAGCATGACCCCGCTATATAAATGCATATACATATGTACTAATAATAACAATAAATCTGACACTACACTATGAACTACAACTCGAATACAACGTAAAATACCACACCGCCAGCCACAGAAAATGCACTCCTTGTCCCATTAAATGCACTCCTCTCTCATCTCTCTACCCATTTATTTTTCTTCCTTGTCCCATCTTAATCACCCTGACTTCTCTCCCTGTCCCCTCTACTCCCTCTCTCTGGACCCTTCATTTCCCCAGGACAACCCATTTCCCCGACTCCCCATTTCCCCTTTTGTTTTTCCCTTCTCTCCCTGGACACACCACGCCTCCTCTTTCCTCCATTCTACCGAAACCTATCGTAGCTTCCTTCCTTTGGTTTCTCCCGATCCGGACAGCAAAATCGGGGAGGGCCCATCCTCCTCCGCCGCCTCACCCCCTCTCGCAAGGAGTTTTCTCTCGTTGCTCGCCCTTAACCCGATCTCGGCGCCACCTTCGCGCGCACCAGCTCTAAGCCGCCTCTATCACTCCCCTCTGGCCGATCGAGTCCGACCTTGCCAAAGCACGACCAAGCTCGCTCGTCTTGAGCTTGGTTGTGCCCCCTAGTGCCACTCGACCGACCACCTTGCTGCCTTTAGCCTAGCCGAGCACAGACCACCGACCTTCCCTTTTTGCTGCTCCTCTTTGATCGTTGAACCGAGCACACCTTCGCCCGATCTCCTGGTGCGGCCTCACTCACCTATGAAATCCCTATTGCTTGAGATAAAATTGGTACTATCTTTTCGTCGTTGCTTTGCGACCGTGTGGCCCATCTGCAGGTACCGCTCGATCCTTGTTGTCTCGCACAATTTTGGTAATATCTATCTTAAATTCATGGTTGTGGACCGGTTGAGTCGTGCTTCCTTGTTGCTTGCTTGGTTAGGGTGGATTTCACCTTAAACTCATATATGTTCGATCCGTGCTTTGGCCCGACCCGACCCTACTCATTTGACTTCCGGGTCGGACGGATCAACCGTATATGCACTACGCATCTTTGTCCTGTCGGGGTTATCCACCGACCGTGTCGTATCAATATTATATTATTATTATTCTTAATATAATTAAGGGGTCGATGGGTCCTCCGGACAGACTCCTTTGCCCATAATGACAAGCCTCGGGCTTACTATCCTAGATAGTGTTCCACTAATTTTCTAAAGTTAGCTTAGGCCACTCCAAAATTAGCTATAATATTGCTAGTGAAGATATGCTAAAGATAATAACAATAATTGTTGAAAAAATAGTAACAATAAATCTCTAAATTCTAACAAAAGAGTGTACGTTTCTGCTATATGAGTGGGGATCCATTGACAATGGGTTATTTTGATAACCTTGAATCTCTAAATAAATATAAACGAAAACTTAAAAATGAAAAAAAAAATTATAGATGTGTTCTTATACTTTTAGATTGATGATCATTCAAATTTCATGCAATTTCATTATCGTTTGATAGTCCATCAAAGACTGTTAATTTGAAACCGTTGTGAATTATATGAAAATTTGATGGTATTTGATGGAATATCAAACTATAATGAAATTGTATGAAATTTGAATAATCATCAATCCAAAAGTTGAATAACACATTTATAAACGTTTTTTCATTTTAAAATTCATTTTATATTTATTGTCAAGGTTATCAAAATAACCCATTTTCAACGGATCCCTTCTCCTGCTATATATTGTAATGCTCTGCCACATCAGAGTGAATTATTCTGAATAGAAACCAATTAGAAATCAATTAATAATCAGTTGGATTGGAAAATACACGAGTCAAAAGATACACGGGATATGTGCCATTTTGATGTTACAGCTTTCAAGGAAATCCGTTGGCAGTCCTTATCCTCTCACAGTCCCACGCACAAAGAGTCAAGACCTAAACATTGGGGTTTTTTGAAACAAATATAATGGATGCATGATTGATCCAAACGATGCATAATATTTTGGACGTTTTCTCAGAGAATTCCTGCCTACCTATAAACTAGTGATCATGATGGGTTTAGACTTTAGAATATCAAAACTCTTTAGTTGTAAAAAAAGACATTAAAAACATTGATCTGATACTGATAATTTCAATTGCAGAAATCTACAACAATCAAATGATATATAATAATTCAATTTGCGAAATTAATTTTACTTTCTAAAATTGTCATTTTATTATTTCTAAAAGAATCAATTTCGAAATGTTAAAGAAAAATCATTGTAAAGATATAAATAATATGTATTAACATATATTATATGGATTTAAAATTGAAATAAAAATGCATTTTAGACACGAAAATATAGCTTCAAACTTCAAAGTACACGAAGCAGATCTTGATGGTAGCTAATTAGAATAATCATATAAGAGATTACGAGGAAAATTGTTAAATTGATTAATGTAGGTGGAAAGATATTTTTTTCGCAATGTTAAGAATGAAGGTTTTAAATTTTAATAAACCACCATCTAGGATTCCCCACGATGTTGTATTTCCTTTATGTATTTTTTTTTATTATTGTAAACTGTAAAGAGACGCGTTCTCTTTTCTTTCTTTTTTTTTAAAAAAATCTACTGACTTTTATCTTACACCCGTCTCCTCAGTAATTAGCATTTTTATGACATTGAATATAAAGTTCATAACGAAGAGCTTTATTTTTTTATGACATTCCATACTTCAAGAGCATTGACTAAAAAAATGGGACTAGCTTCGACCCTCATTTTTTTAAAAAGAAAAAGTTCGTCAGAATAAAAAAGAAAAAGATAATTTTTCAATACAATATCATACAAATAAATATATTGTGACGTAAATATTGTACAAAAAAATTATATCTGGAGTGTTGATAAAATAAAAAGTATTGTTCTTTAAAATAACTTTGTGATTGACAAATTAATATTTAAATTGTATGAAAATTTTCGGAAGAAATCAGAAAATAATACGTCTTAAATCGTGCGGAATTTATATAAAATAATTGCCATCATTATCAAATAAAATGTGTAATAAAAAATTTATCACATTTAATAATGGCAAGAGACGTATCCTCTCCATTACATGCACTAACACTAATTTGAAATCCTACTTCAAAAAAAAAAAATTTACTACTTCAGAAAAAAAAAACACTAATCTGAAATCGACCTTCCATTGTATGAACCAAGCGCACTATTTTATTTGCAACGGAAATTGTATTTTTGTTATTTACATATCACAGTCGAAAACGCTATCTAGAATTCAATGCCCAATTTGATATCCTAAACATGCAAGTTGCTTTTTTTCTTAACAACTAAGCTTGACTAACAAGTGTCAGTTCTCTACCGATATTACTATAATTTTGTCACTATATGAACTAACACGTATGAAGTCAACTGCCGAATCAATCTTTGACATATTTTGGATATTCCATTTTATGCTTTTAACCTTGTGGAAGTGTAAAATTAAAGAAAAAAAAAAGGAAGAATCGGTGCGGTTTCAACCATTTTGATCCCTTCACAATTCTCTCATTATGAAATGATACATTTTTAAATAGCAGGGGATTACTTTTACTAAAAATAAATAACAGGGATTAAATATTTTTTTGTGAAAAAATTTAGGAAAGGAATCTGTTCCACCCAAATGACTAGCAATTAAAGCGAGGAAAAAAAGTTAGAATGGAAAGTACATACTTTTTAAATAGATATCAGATCTCCGAATATTACTTTGGCGCCAAAAAAAATAAAAAAAATAAAGCAGAAATAAGGAACCATGCCTATAAATATGCCACCTCTGGATAGAATATCTATGAACGCAATATCATGTGTGAGATGCTACTTGCGTCAAAATGGGATATCTTAGAATCTTGAAGAGAACTTATCCAATCTCTCAAAATAAATATAAATGAATATTTCGATATCCTCAACCACCCTCAAACAAATCCAAACTTCTTACTTAAAATTTGTCCAACAAGGCCTCATATAAGCACAACGATGGCTTGTGCATAGCATAGCACAGCACAGCACAACAACAGAATAAAGCTAATATATTTCTTTCATATACGCAATAATATTGTATTTACAAAGCTACTTAGAATTTTACGACAATCAACTAACCAACAAACAAACTAAACACAAACACGAAAAATTGCAAACCCACTGGAGACCGGTACTGACTACTCACTTGACAGACAGATAACACAGCGCAGCCACAGGCATTTCAACAAACAAGCCCAAACAACATTTTCCTATCTTAAAAATAGACAATAGTAAAAGAAATAAAGAGAAGAAAAGAGAAAAATAAACTTCTAGACAATGAATCAGGGGCGCGCGCGCTCAAGAAACTTGTGAAGGCTTCACGGGTTTCGGAGCCTCTGTGTTTGATAGCGCCATGCTGTTCACCGCCTGGTGATGATTGTAAGCAGTTGGCATCATGCTGGTATAATACACCGCCCGGCCAGCATTATCATATCCCGCCGCCACCGGGGCTCCACCGTACCCCGCTGACATGTCCCCTCCTCCTCCCCCGGCTGAATGATTTGGTGCGGGAGGCGGCATGGCATACATGAATGAGGCTGTGCCAGGTGGCGGCGCAGCAAAGTAACCGTGTGGAGCATGGGAGATCACGTAAACTGCCTGATGGTCCCCACCAGCAATGGATTGGAACCTGGGGATGTATCCGGCCGGAGCAGTCATGGTCGGTTGAGGCACAGCTGTGGCAGGAGGGGCCTGTGGGGAAGGCTGTTGGATCGATTGCACTTGAGCTGGAACCGGTGGCTTCTCTTGAATTTTTGGGAGGAAGGCTCTGTTGCCTAGGGTCTCGTCGCTTCCATTATTCGGCATTGTAGTAACCACTACTTGGGGCTGACTTTGAGGTTGAACCTGAGGCAGCGATTGGGGTTGCGGCTGGGTCTGGGTCTGGGGCGGCTGGGGCTGGTTATCAGTAACCTGGAGTTTCTCCAGTTCTTGAATTTGTCTTTGGATCTCAGGTGGAGATCCACCAGAGTACAGGTCTGACCCAATTTGACGATCCTCCTTCACTGGAATTTCAACTGTGGCACTCTCACGTGGGACTGGCTGCTCAGGTGGTGCTGGATCCTTGATCTTCACAGCAGGAGGCGGCACAAATCCATTGTCCAGTCCGAAGAGGAAATCTGGACCGGCCTGACCATTGGCTGCTGGAGGAGAAGACACGGCGACTGGAGGGGCCAGTGAGTGAATGGAATTGATGGTGTCAACGAACCAGTGGCGCTCCTGTTTAGGTTCCAAGAGAGCGGGGGAAGGAGGCGGGGGGTTGATTGGGAAGAGAAAAACCCTAAGGCGAGGGGTGGATCGTGAGGAGTTGGAAGAACGGTGGAAATGAAGACGATCAAACTCGAGCACCATGTGCTCCAGATCTTCATCATTAGTAACAGAGATAAGTGAATCGAGATCCTCACCTGGGAGCTGGTACTTGATGCAAAACTCGTCGGAGCCGCGGACGGAGGTGAGCTTGGAGTGGAAGTCAGCGAAGCGCATGGAGCGGTCAATGGAGAGAATCTTGGTCTCGCCGTTGAGGTACGACAGCTGGTTGTCGTGAGGCCTGGGCTGGATCCGACCGCCATAACTGATCATGAGCTTGACGCGTCCGGCGACGGCGGCGGAGTGAGCAAGGACTTCATCGGAGGCGTGGTGGTGGTGACTACCGTTCTCGGAATCGATCTCGCGAGATCGAGGCGAGGATTCTCCGGAGTCGGGGTAGGTGTAGGCATAGCTCTCCATCCTCCGAATTTTCCTGAATTTCAATTTTTGTTTTTGTTGGGAGGAGGAGGAGGAGAGGAAAACTGCGAGGAGGGAGGAGGAGGGTTTTGAGGGATTTATGAGCGTTTGGTGGGAGGGAAACTGAAAGAGATACTTGGAACGAGATCTTGGTAGGAATCTCCTGCAATTTTAGTAAAATCCTCCAACTTAGGATTTTAGTACCAAAGTTAAACAGCAGAAATTTTGTGTGGATGGATACTAGATTACTAGTGCAGCACAACTGCTCATATGGTTTATAATAGATCTTAAGATAAGATTACGGATTTTCAATTTTGGCAGTATTTATCTGACTATTTTTAATAAATTCACACAATAATTCCAAATAACCCTTTTATTAGTATACGATTTTAGTGGCAATTTTGGTAATTTGCAATAACAATAAATTGATTTTATTTTAAGATAATCTTTTGCGGCATTTATACTTTAACATTGTAATCAAGAATGAACTTCACAATAACAACAACAATAGTAATAATCTAGTATAAGGATAAAAATGATAGTAAAAATTGAAATTAAAATATTAGCTCTTAAGATTGTTTGAAAATATTTTTTGTCACCGCTATAAAAAGTAGATGTTATTTATTAAATTGGGAGCTATATTCATAATATGGAAATCAATTTGACTATATAAATTTGTGTGTTTCCTTTTAAACTTATCTTATTACAAAAGAAATATTGCATGCGCCACCATGTAGCCAGAAGCATGTTCCTGGAACAATACAATCCACCACAAAATTGTAGAGGTAAGTCGGCTGTAGACAGTGGAGGTGGTTACTATTTGTCCATTTGTGAAACGGGACTGACTGACTATTTCGACCCGTTCTCCGGTCTCAGTTTTCTTTGGCGACTGCCTGTGCCCAATCATATTCATCCACGTCACTGACGTATAGCAATTAACCAGATTTTTTTATTTTAGTAAATGAAAAAAATAAATAAATAAAATTTGCCATCTCTCTAATCACTTGTGCATAATTAGTCAGACCCGAGTTTGAAATTCAAGTTCAGTTTTTTTTTTTACGTTTGTGTGTTATATTAAAAACAAAAAAGAAAAAATATCGTTGATCTAAAATATTACAACAAAAATTAAAATAAAGTTTATAACACATCCAAGTATATTTGAAAATTGAGAGAGGTGTCCGACCGAGTTTTAAACTCGGTCCCAGCATCTTGCTATTATATAGCACACCCAGTACATTTTTTTTACGTTTGTGTGTTATATTAAAAATAAAATACAACAATCAGTAGATTGATCTAAAATATTACAACAAAAATTAAAATAAAGTTTTATAAAGCCAAATATAAGCACGATTAATACATTGTTCTAAAATAGTGTCAAACAAATTGAAATATTACAACAACAATTAAAATCCAATTGTTCTGGTAAATATAACAACAAAAAACATAAACACACTAGTAATACAAAATCATGCTTTGTTGGAATGAGCTCGACCTCGAGTTGGCAGCATGTTGATACGACCCTCCATTTCATCCATAACCATGTATCTTCCTTCTCCTTCCTTTGTTGATTTTTGCGGGATCTGGTCTGATGACCGGACCATTGTAAATTGGTCAATCTCGTTTATTGCATAACTACGCAAATGACCAGATCATGTGTTAATGTAGTACTGGATGGTATAATATGGACTAATGTACTGAGTGTAATCCAGCCTTCTGAATGAACAAACAATAAGCAAGTGATCGCATGGGATGCCGATCAATTGCGGTTTCTAACACCAACAATTACCAATTCCCGTCATAGCTAATTCAACCTCATATTTCATTTCACCACTTTGTCCCTATTATTTCAAATAGAAATTATAAATTATTGTCAAAATTTTAAAATTAAATAAAAAATTATATAAGCATAGAATATTATCGTCTCGATAAGGCCATCTATGTTGTAAACATCGTAGTTGTTGATACCCAATCCAGTGGTATGACATCGTAAGTTCTCCCCTTATCACCGCGATGTTTTATCATTTCGGTGACCTTTTGGGAGAATACCAGACCTTGGGCTTCCCAAGCTGCTGCAATTTATCGACGCTGATAGAACCACTCAACACATTTGTGCCACGTGTTCTCGACAATAGCACATACTGGAAGTTGTCTAGCGACCCTGAACACATTGTTCAGTGATTCTGAACCGTTGTTTGTCATTATTCCCCACCGATTGAGACCCCCGTCTAGATGTTGTATTAATCTTTCTTGATGCAATGCGGCCACTTGCTCTGGGGTTAACTCCTCATAATAGAATTCCTCGGCTGACACTTCCTTAGCTGCGGCGGGTTGATTATTGCGGTTTCTGTTATTTCGTGTCCTTCTGTTGGACACTTGTTCCGTTGGGAGATTTCCTTGCATGAATCATGCTTTTCTGACGAATTTATAAGATGCCGGTCTAATACTGTTATTTTTTTATATATATTCTCGCATCTCCATGGCTTCTTATTGTATTGCAACTTGTTTGAAAAAAGTCTTTATTCTTTTTATATGGCAGTTTTTATACACATTTTGAGCAATGTGTTGAGTACAATAATGGTGAACAGCCTCGCCTGCTGATTCCTGTCATCTGACTGTGGTCCGCCCTAGTAGCACTGTCAAAACAAGAGTACTCGAGCGGATTTGTTTTGATCTCCCAAATACCCGTTATATTGGGTGTGGCATACATTCTCCATAAACAGTTAGAATCTTTACATTTCATCACTAATTTTGATTTGTTGGTATTTGTTATCTCTAATTCTATATTCCGTTGAACATGAAAATCAGCGATTTTCACTTTCAACTCTGATTTCGTATTGAACTGCTGACCGACACCAAATTGTTCATCAATTCTAGGTGGTTTGCGAAAATAAGGCTCGTCTGCATACGACATTGGCTTATTATCAGTAAATTATGCACACGGATGCTTCATTCCCCGATTGATAAAAGAAACAAACATTTGCCATTTCTCTAACTATTTCTTTGATATCTACCGCATCATCAGTTTCATCCATATTTATATCCGTTGCATCCTGGATGTCATCCTGATCGACATCCAGGTGTCACTCTTCGTCATCCTCATCCACATTCATATTTTGTACCGAAACACGGAATGGTCGCTACTCTCGAGCTCAGGAGTAAGTTCTTTCCTCAGCCATTACTGGATTACTACTTTTAGGAATACTAGTTGGATCATAGTTATCAGAACTGGATATTGGTTCGGATTCAACTACTAGCTCCAGTGTTTTATACCGGGGTAAGTGATACGTAGCTGTTGTTTTAATCATTCCCCAAATTTCATCAGAAACAACCCCAAATAAGCTATAAAAAAATCACTCGAACCTGCTGGGGCAGTGTTGATCCATGCACTAATGCTGATATTGAATTGGCTAGGGAGCAACTCCAAAACATGAATCTGTCTTTTCAAGTCACGAAGATTGATTGCCTCGTCGGTAGAAAATGTGCACGCGGCTTGAATATCGTAATCCGTTCCATGAGAAGTTTTTAAGATTTGACATCCGTAATATACATTGATCAACAACATTTTCGTCTTTACAATATGAACGATAAACCCTATTGTTAGTGTATTTTAATTTTGTAGCAAAAATTAATAGTCAAAATAGAAAAAACTTACAATGTTGATGACACGAGAGTTGTGAATACGGATCGAACCTGGATCTGTCGAAAAATAAATTTTCAGTTGGAAGCTCTTGTAACAGTAACAAATGGCGATTTTGAAGAAATGGTTTGCTGAAGGAAGATGAAGAATAACTGTACTGGGTGTACTATATAATAGCATGATGCTGGGACCGAGTTAAAAACTCGGTTCCAAGTGTACTAGGCCGAGTTTAAAACTCGGTCCAGACACCTGCAATTTTCAAATGTACTGTGTGTTTATTTTAATTTTTGTTGTAATATTTTAGATCAATCTACTAACTGTTGTGTTTTATATTTAATATAACACACAAACGAAAAAAAAACGGACCCGAATTTTAAACTCATATATGACTAATTATGTAAAAATGAGAAAAGAGATGACCAATTTCATTTCTAATATAAAAAAAATCTGACCAAGTAACGGTCTGTTTACAGCCGCTATTTTTCCGGATCTCGTCTTTCACTGTACAAATAATTCTACCAGTCTATTCATAAATGGAGAGGATTCAATAACTTCCGGCTGTACAGCTGCTGAGTCAGACTTCGTAAATCGGGAGTGACAGTTGGGAATGGGCTGCCGTGGGGTCCACCTTCTGGTATTGTAAGAGTAAGACCACACGGGACGGGAGGGGAATCATTTACTCTCCGCTCTTATTTTACAGCGGCCGAAACTCATGTAGTCATTTATATATCGCTTAATCTGTTCTTTGTGTCAGAGTACCTTAATGTAATATGTGGGGCCTCATGGAAGCCTATTGACACACTGCACGTTTTGATAATGCCACAGTGTTTCATTGCGCTTCAGTCATAAATTTGTTACTTTTAATAATTGCACTTTTGTTGCTTCTTCTCTCGCTAATTATGCTATCCGACTGAGGAGGGACCGAGAACGAATGCATATCCTGTGCTCGCTGCATCGTACAGCGTAATATTTGGACCGTTAGATATTTTACGTGATTTGATCCAACGATCCACGTTCTGTACAGAAGAGGATCAAAATCCGGACCGAGACTCACAACTAGAGCTTCGAGCTCCGCGTCTTGATGTTCTTCTCCAGTTTAGACGAAAATGGAGATAACAGTTCTTTATATTGCGTCTGAAGAAAATGGACTGGTCGCAGCTTGAACTGGCCAGTCTATTTAAACTATTTGGAAGCGTGTGGGACCGCGCGGTAAAACCCCAACAGATCAGACAAGTGGGGCCAACTTAAGTAGAAATAGAAAATAAGAAAACAGCATGTAGTAATGTAATTTTAGGCGCGTTTTTCTAGGTCAATTAGCTGTTGACAACAACAATTTCTAAATGACGTATTAACTAAGGTCAGTGTCCTCTGCAATCGATTTATGTTTAATATAGTAGAATCAACCTCATGAGTTCATTAGTATGTTATTTTATGAATGTTAAGGTCAAGACTCTTTTTGCATGTTAGATGAGGTGAGATTAAATCTCCTTAAGGTTTTCTTAGGCTCCATCATATTTTAATCTTATCTAATATGGCCTCATTAGTAAAGATTAAGATTGTTCTCTTTTGAACTTAATTATACCTGAGATTTAATCCTACGTTATTTTCTAAGGAGCCTCATCTCTTAAATTAAGATCTTTGATCTCTTTATCCTCCTTAAGGAATAGTCTTCATCTATAGCAATGTACATCACCTTTTTAGTGAGTATTAAAATTTAATTAATTCTTATCTACACCGTTGAACAACCTCTATGGGTATATATAATAATATTATTAGATGAACTATTAATTTTTACTTACAATTTTGAGGATATTTTTCAAATAGGAGTTATAATATTTTATATATTTAAACTTTATAATATAATTACAATTATTTATATGTAATCAGAAAACCATTATATTACATGTGTATTGCATATTAAATAGAAAAAAAAAAGCTTGCTATTTCGTTGTATATTTATGCAGCATGACTGCCATGACATTGTAAAATAGTAAATGGGATCATCTTAATTATGATGCCAAGCACCACCATTAAATTTTGAAAAAAAGAAAAAAAACTATTCTAAATAATTGTAGAGTGAATAATTCTAGAGGTGTGGGAATCGTAAAGACGCTCCGCCAATAATCCAGCGACTAATTAGCAAATGGACCTTTTCATCCCCGTTTCTTATTTGGTTATTCCAAAAGAAAATGAAATTAACCACAACGTGGGTTTAGGTAATTAGGTAATTCGGACTGGAATAGCAAACTAGGGGAGTTATCCCATGTGCGCGCCAGCAGTATTTGAAGTAAAAAGGACATGCCAGTAGGACATTGGACACAGCAGGGAACAGATTTGGAATAACTATGAATTGGAACAGACTATTCCTGGCGGGGATAAAACTGGATTAAAGAATCCGATGTATCAAGGTTTTGATCCTCCTCCGGTTTAGACGGCTAGATGGAAAGACAATTAATTAATTATTGATGAATTGATAAATAGATATTCTGTGGTGAATAACAAGTGGCAATCCATGCAGAGAATAACTGGCAAAGTCTATCCACTAGAAACAAAGATGTGCATGGTTGTTGCTTCCTAATCAACATGCACAATAATTTTAATAAATTGTGACGTATGGTTGTCCTTCCTAGATCACCATAATCTGCACAACAACAATAAAAAATAAATGAGGAGGGTTCATCAATGCCATCAATTTTGTGTGCTATTAAATGCTATCAATTTATTTTCTAATTTAAAACTCAGATTTGAAATGCAAACCATTAATTTTGTTAATTTTCATGGGAGTTGTACGCTCATAAAATTTATTTTTGGAGCTCATTTTATATTAGACCAAATGATAATAAAATAAATGAATCCAATTAAATATGATTGATTATTTTTTATGCATTCATTTTGTAATTATTCTCTCTAATATAAAATGAACTTCAAAATTTATGAAGTTTTATAATCATACATCTACCATAAAAATTAACAATATCAATTATCTGATTTCAAATTTGAGTTTCAAGTTTTAAAATATAAATTAAAAAAATGAGTTAGATGACATTTAATGACTTTGAAATCCTTCTCAAAATAAATTATGATCCATTATCATCACTAATTGCAGATTTAGCATATATTTACCTTTCTTTTGTCCTCTTATATCAAGGAAGTAGAGACCAAATTTAATTAAAATTACGAGGAGAATCTGGATGTCACTTTGACACTGTACCTACTTGTCAGCATTAGGTGCAAGATGCCAGTACATACTAAAATAAGCAACTTAATATTGTACATATTTTTTATGCATATACATAATTATATTTATTTTTCATTATCAATTTTTAAAATATGAAATTTGGAACTTTTTGTTCTGAAAGTAGCATGTTCAAGTGAATAATCGGAAAAAAAAAAGATTTTATTGCATCTTGATGTACGCAAAACAAACTTCATGTCATCATTTCATTAAATGTCATTCTCATTGGCTTTAAAATAGTAAAAGGATTCATATATTGAGGGAAATACTGGCAATAGCATGTTTTAATTTGAAAGGAGAGGTGCAATCATATATTCACGGAGTAGTTTAAATCGATTTGTAGTGTATGAGGAGGTTAATGACAAGTGGAATGTTTCATCCGTGGGAGTGGGAACCGGGAGGTGTTGTCATGACTACCTTATTTATTTTTTAATATTTTTGAATATTTGTTCTGATTTTTTAATTTTATATATTTTCTTTTATTTTTTCTTTTTTTAGATCTTATTCCTTATATGAGATTAATATTTTTTTATTCTTTTATCTTTACTGTTTATTAAGCATTTAAGTGTTTTAATTCTGCAACAATCAGGATTGACTGAAATTTATTGATTATTTTTTTTGGAGAGAACATAAATAGTTGAAAATATTAGAGATTTTTTGAGATGTGATATATTATAATAAAAATATTATTTTTTTTGTTAAATTCATAATACATCCTTTAGATTAAAAGTTACAAAATTTATGATATATCTTTAATAGAAAACATTATTTTTCTAAAGAATTTATCAAAATTTGAAATTTAATTATACGTTTTTAGAAAAGTCATGATTACCGCATAAAAAAAATTAACTAATTATATATATTTTATTTTATTTATTATCATATTTTATATTGAAATAAGATGATATTTTTAGATTTTAATGTAAAAAATATTATAATATAGAATCATCCGTAGCAAAGAACGGACAATATACAAGTGAACAATTATTCACCTAATGAAAAATAAGCAAGCCCATATTTGTGTAAAAAAAAAAGTAAAAAGAAGAACTAATGTAGCTTAATTTAGTGACAATGATAATGTCTTTCGCACAGGAGTTTGGAATTCAAATAAATTTTTTTATTGACATATAATACTGTGGTTTCATCTGATTTTTATCTAAAAAGAAAAATGCTATTGTGTTGTATTTGTTCACTAGTAAGACATTGGGTCGAGTTGACTCTAGCTCATTTTATTTCTCAAATAATTTTTTTATATAATTTTCTAAATTCAAACTATTTGTAAAGAATTTTAAGTCAAAATGTGTTCCTTGCCTACGTGTCATTCCAGTAGTTTGGTGCAATTTGATGCGATTAAAAGAAACTGTATATCACATTTCAAATTATATACATAGAGAGAGGGAGGAAGGGAATCTAAAAGGCAACGCATTGCATAAATATGCTCGTGCATCACGTTAAATCTCAAATTTTAAGTTAAAAATGATCGATCCGAACCATTCAATTTTTTCTTCATATCAAATTTTGTAGAAAACAATTTTTATTTTAAAAATTATTTACTATTTTTTGGGTAGAAAGAAAATCATCATTATTGGATAATCCAAAATTCTCAAATCGAACAACTTTCTCTGGACCCAAAAAAATAGCAAATATATTTTTAAAAATATCAAAATTTGGGTGTGTCCAAAAATATTAATTTTCTCCCCATCCGCAAAAAATAGTAGATAAATTTAAAAAATATATAAAATTCAGGTGCTAATATATTTTTATATGGAGATTAGATTGAACGGTTCAGATTAATTATATCTAATTTGAAATTATATCTTCACGAAGCACCATAATATCATCATATAGTTCATATATATAGAGTAAATCTACCATGAGCTTAAGCTCACGGAAGACCTCTGTGAGTTTCGCTCAAAAAATATATCAAATGATCTCTAAATTTTAATTTTTCAATCTCATTAAATTATTCATATTGAAATCTTATGGAGTATAAAAATTTGGGATGTTTTGAATTTTCTAAGTCGCTCTTTTCAATTTTTGAAAATCAGCTCCAAAAATAATAATAAAATATTTAATGTTTGTAAATTATATTAAAAAAGTTGAAAAGAGTGATTTAGAAAACTCGAAACATCCCAAATTTTTGTACCCCATAAGATTTCAATATGAATAATTTAATGAGATTGAAAAATCAAAATTTAGAGATCATTTGATATATTTTTTGAGCTAATCTCACGGTAGATTTACTATATATATATAGTAAAGATACCGTAAGTTTAAGCTCATAGAGGTCTTCCATGAGCTTAATTCAAAAAGTACATCAAATTATTTCTAAATTTTAATTTATCATACTCATTAAATTCTTTATATGAAAATCTTATGTGATATAAAAATTTGGAGTGTTTTGATCTTTTTAAGTTTTTAAAATGATGTTCAAGTATTAAATATATTATTATTATTTTTAGAGCTGATTTTTAAAAAGTAAAAACCATGACTTAAAAAACTCAAAACACTTTAAAAATTTTATATAAAGAATTTAATAAGCATGATAAATTAAAATTTTAAGATGATTTGATATACTTTTGAGTTAAGCACACATAATCTTTACTATATATATATATATATGTATGTATGTATGTATATATATATATAGAGAGAGAGAGAGAGTGATGCTATGGTGCTTCGCGAAGTATACATTTTTTTGTGTTTCGCGTCCGTATCTCGAATTTAAAAGTTTAAACGGCCGATCCAAACCATTAAACATCATCTTCATATTAAAATATCCTTGGAGATCAAATTATATATTTTTTTGAATTTTTTTGCTATTTTTTAGATGAGTACAAAATTGCTAGTTTTGGATGGTGCAGAAATCGTTAGATCAGTAAACTTTGTACCCATTTAAAAAATAGCTAAATTTTTCACAAAAAATATAAAATTTGATCTCCAAGTATATTTCAATATGAAGATGATGTTCAACAGTTTGGATCGGCCGTTTGAATTTTTAAATTTGAGATACGAACGCGAAGCACAAAAAATTTTGTGCTTTGCGAAGCACCATAATATCTCTCTCTCTCTCTCTCTATATATATATATATATAGTCCGACTATGGTGTTTTACAAAGTACAGAATGCTTCTGTGTTTTGCGCTATATTTTTAATTTTAAGTTAGAAATAATCGATCCGAACTGTTCAATCTAATCTTCATATCAAAATCTATTAGTAAACCAAATTTTATATTTTGTAAAATTATTTTTGCTATTTTTTTCTGCTGAGGAGAAAATGACTTGATATGAGAATCCTGGTTCATAAAAAAATGATGGTTTTTCCCCTATCCAAAAAAATAGAAAATGGATTTCAAAAAATATAAAATTTGGTTTACTAATAGATTTTGATGTGGAGATTAGATTGAGCGGTTTGGATCGATTATTTCTGACTTAAAATTAATAATAGAGCGCAAAACACACAACGCACTTGTACTTTGCAAAGCACCATAGCCTAATTCTATATATATGTATATATATTCATTAGGTAATGGTGCTACGCATAACAAGGATTGTCTGTGTGCTACGGATATTTTCTCCGTCTTCAAAATTTAAATGATAGATCCAACCAATCATAATATTTTGCATATGAAAATCTAGTTGAGAATCAAATTTTTTATTTTATAAAAAAATATTTTTTAAGATGGTTAGAAAATCAATTCTTTTAAATGGCTAGTAAAAAAATTAAAAAAATATAAAATTTGATCCCCGACTAGATTTTCAAATGTAAAATATTTTTACCGGTCAAATCGATTATTTAAACTTTGAAAACAAATAAATAATCCGTAACATACATACCATTTTGCTACGTATAGCACTATATAATATATATTACAAAACGCATCTATTTTACTGATGGGTTCTGTTATCTTATTATTTCATTACAATATATTCTATCTCCACTTAAAAGTACAACAGTACCAAAATTTTCAAAATTGTAGCTGGTGATGATTATTATTCGAAGCACTATCAAGTGAAGTAGGCCCGTAATAATTAATATTGAGATCCTTATCTGATTATCTGAAAATTACTCGTCAAAAATTTAACCAGTAATTTTATTCCCTCCAAATCAGATGGAGTCTGAATTCAGATATTATTCAGTTGACCTTTCAGATTTGGGTACGAATAATAGTTGGGTTGGATAGAACCTGTGAACCAGATCACAATTATTTGATGATTTTTTTTTAGAATATGGTTGTTGCATATTTTTTCTTAAACTCCACACACCAAAGTATTTTATGATAATATAAATCAAAGACATTGTTCTAAATCAAAGTTATATTACCGTAATAAAATTAAAATTGAATTGCAATATGTCGATTTAGCATATATTAAGTTCAAAGAAATTGTACTAACATTTTCACCGGTATTTATCTTGGGCATTAGTCATGTTCGAATTTTATCCCTGAACATTAAAAAAAAAAGTAAATTGATTCTTCATGTTTTTATTTTAAGGTTGTTTTGTTTTTCTCTTTCACAAGTTTAAATAAACTAAAAATAACATATTTTATTAGCAAAAAAAATAAAAAAAATACTAAGTAACATATGGGGCGAAAAAACCAATTAGAGAAGGGCATAAACCATAAAATTCATTAATAAAACATCCTCGGAACCAATTTAATAGTTTTTATTGAAAATGTTCAAGGACTTGTTTAGTGTAGTTTAAAATTTAAGGATAAATTTGTTATTCTTATAAAAATTAAAAAATAACTTTGTGCAATTGAAACAAGGTTTTGTTGTAACAATTTAGGGACAAAAGATGTTTCTCTCAGTAAAATTAACATCTTCAATTAATGAGTACACGGTTAAAGGTGTACTCCATGAATGGTAACTTCGAATATACCTCTTGCCATGGTCCTTTTGTTGAGTTATCAAAAGGACTTGTCAATTGTAAATGTTTGTGTTTTCTGTTGCAAGTTCACTTTTTTTGCGTTTATAATATGTACTCTTCGTTTGTTGATTTTCATACTTCTTCTTACTATGACCTGCATCTGATGTTGTATTACTTTTTTAGGGGTAATGCTTCAAATTTAGGGCTTGTTCGTTTGTCCGGCTACATCTGGAAAATAAAAGAATTTGGGTTACTTTTTTTCATCTCAATTCATAATTTGTTCGGCTGTCTGGGTAAGAGTTCGAGTTTGGATCAATTTTCTCAACTCAACCCATCAACATACAAAATCTTGGGCAAAAAATAATTCACTTGGACTGAATTTTTTATTTCCCAACTAATTGTTATATCAATGGGAACCCAGAAATTGATACATGAGTAACCCATACTCATAGCTCTCCCGTTCCCATTCCCAGATGGCCTCCGAACAGGGCCTAGTGTTTTGCGTTTATAAATTATAATATATTTTGAAACATTTTTATTTGTAATAAAAATTACACATTATTATCAATAAAAAGAAGGTAATGAAAATTTTCACATAAAAAAATACTCTAGCGATATAAAAGCATGCTTCAATGACTAGTAGGCAAAATAAAAGTGCGTTCTCCATTCTAAATCAAAGGAATATAGGTATAGTGTGGGGATCCATTGACAATAGGTTATTTTGACAATCTTAATAATGGACCTCTAGATAAATATAAAAAAATCTTAAAAATAGAAAAAAAATTTATAGATTTGTTTTTCTACCTTTAGATTGATGGTCATTCAAATTTCATGCAATTTCATTATCGTTTGATAGTCCATCAAAGACCGTTAATTTGAAATCGTTGTAAATTATATGAAAATTTGATGGTCTTTGATGGACTATCAAACGATAATGAAATTGCATGAAATTTAAATGATCATCAATCTAAAGGTAGAAGAACACATCTATAAAAAAAATTTATTTTTAAGATTTTTTTCTATTTATTTAGAGGTTCCTCATCAAAGTTGTCAAAATAACCCATTGTCAACTGATCCCTTCTCATAGATATATTATAAAGAAAGCAGCAAATTGCAACCCATGGACCATAGTATCTTAATTCTTAACAAAAACACTATAGGAAAATAATGATTTGTAATTTCAATATGTGAGCTTGTGCATATATAGTACACAATTAGCAATGCCATATGCCCAAATGTATGGTTAGCTCCCTACCTCCCTTCAGAAGCACATCCTCCGGAGAACTATCTCTAGAGTCTTTACGGTTTTTTTATTTTAAACCGTCCGATGACTCATTAACAGTTCTAATTTAACAACATAAAGATCCCTTACATTAACGTTCATGTTTATTATTAAAACAGAACCATTAATAAATAATCGGACGATTCACAATAAAAAAATACATAGCTCTGACTGGTAGGTGCGGTTTGAAAGTCAAAACACATTACTTAACTGTGTATGGTTTTATGTGGGACCCACCACGTTACATGTCACATGTCAGCTGGCTCCACCAGGTTTGGATGGTCCATGACTCCACAGTCCACACTCCATAGGAGAAGTGTGCATTTAATGGCCAACAGTCCAACATACCAAGCAATGATGCTTTGAGCCTTTGACCTTGACTATATTAATTAATAAATTATCAAATTTAATCTATAAATGAAATGACCTCTCTTCTATTGCATTCCTCGCCGATTATTTCCCCGGTCTCAAGTCATGAACGGTCAATAAATCCACCGCTGAATATTTTATTCAAGGCCGTCAAAAATTTTCACGGCCCAAAGTGGAGCACGGGCACGACATTTGGTTCGCCAGCCAAGCCTGGCCATAATTCTTTTCCCCATCCCTCCCAGTGAAGAATCTTCTCCAGTGAACATCTTCTGCTCATCAACGGTCCATATTCAACAATAATAGAAGTCCTCTTGCATCAAAATTCATATTTTTTTAAAGAGAATTTTTATTATTGTTGAATCAGAACTGTTAATGAGTGATTAGACGATTTATATAAAAAGTGCTCCACTATGAAGCGCAAAAAAATGCTTCAGAGATACTGTTTGCACACCCAACATAACATTTCTTCGCTTGCATTCTCCTGCCTCTCCTTTTTTTTCTTCTTCCGACCAGAGAGTCCTCTCTCTCTCCGCTGCTCCCTCCTCCTCCCACCCTCACAGCCCTTCGGCGCTTCCTTCTCTGTCATGATAATTTTATTATTTTTCTAAATCCAACAAAAAAAAAACACTGCTTGTACCAATCTGTGGTGTAATTGGAATACCCAAACTGCAAAGCACGGTAAAACTTGTACCACTCTTAGTTGAAATTTATCTAGATTCATATCACCGAATCTGTGATAATTGGCATTGAGGGGTTGTATATTTTTCAAAAATAAAGGAGTCAGAATATATAAGGAGGTTATGGAAAGAATGATCAGTTGATTAAATCTGCATTTATGCAGCTATGTGGTTTTGATTAAATGTGCATTTTAATCTAAATTTGAAATTTGAAATTTGTATAGTTGAATCGAAATTTATGTAGCTATGAAAAAATGCATTTCACCAGTGATGGCAAATTTCATGTGACAAATTTGTATATAGTTGAATCAAAATTTACATAGTAGGATGTAAACATTATTTAAATTTCGTATGCACGTCAGTTAACTTTACACGCTATCATAAAATTGTAACAGAACTCCCGTGATTCTTTGGGCCGCTAATTACTTTCCCGGCCCTAAGCTTGGGTCGTAATTTCTCTGCCGTCCACACCTTTCGGCCGCTGGTCAAAAGACCGGCTCTAAGGATTCTCAATATTCCCAGAGAAAGGACAAAAGTACAAGACGGCCGTGATTGTAAATACTGCCATCCTATTTCCCAATTTTCATCTCTCATTTTCCTAATTATTTAAAGGAGGCTGATAATGATCCCAAGTATTTATCCCCATAAAATATCCCCAGACGTTTGACCGCATATATTCTACATTTCCAGCGAATTCAGCAGTTAGCGCTAGCGCAAATTCTTTAAGCTCGAAAAGTCGCATTCCTTGAAGAGCAAATTTAATTCTTTCGGCCATTGAAAATTTGTGATAAAAAGTCTGTTGACTAACGCGCCTCTTAACCTCTTTCCCGACACTATTTATATATACATCTTATATTATTTACATGTTTTGTAATGGTAATTTATATTTATTCTTATAGCAGTGCATTTTATTTATATGTGTTGTAATAAAATTATAACAGTCAACATCTTAGTCCTACTGATTATTTTTACAGAGCGACATTGTCTCGCTGAAGTATATCATTTCTAACCGCATATTCTGTTTATATTAATCATTAACCCCGTAAATATATATACAAACACCTGTAAAAATAAAACGTGTAAGAACAATGATAAGCATCATTTATATATTATATTTGATTAGGGTTTTATCTCAAAAACGATGCATTTTATGTTAATTGTTAAGAATTTATTTAGTTTTTATGTCGAGTTCGAGATACTTCTGCATTTCTTGTTATTTTGCAGGTTATTGAGTGTAAACAAAGATGTTAACATGAGAAATAATGCTTGGAACGAGATGGGTCGGATTTACACGAAGAAATCAAGTTAAAAGCATTCCCATACCAAAATTACGGACCGCAATTATCAATTGCGGACCGCAAATGCTCTCTGGTTCATTCTGGAAAAAAAATACAAAAATTGCGGACCGCAATTTTAAAATGTCGGACCGCAATTTTTGGGCTGGCAGCGCGAATTGGCAGTTTTAAAGCGGTTTTCTCATTGGAATTAATAGATTTTGACACCCCTTCGTCCCGGATCTCTCTCAACTGTCTGAAAAGGAGATCCCAAGCAAGAAAGAAGAGGAAGAACACCATTGGAGAGAGATTTGAAGGAGAACTCAAGAACCGGGCGAGAAATCGTAGATCTTCTTGGTTTATTCTTTTCTTTACTCTTTTCTCATGTTGTACTTGTTGTTTAAACATGAATCTTGATACAATCTTTGACATGATTTGTGGCTAGACACTCTTCTAGGGGTCTAGGTGTAAACTCGATAACTCGAATGGTTTAATTTACTCGTTTGTTGATCTTTTAGTTCTTGTTGTTTGTGATTGCTGTTTTGTCTAAATTGAATGCCTAGTTTAATCAACTGCATGTTATCCTAGAAGTGAAAGCGGAAATCGAAAGGTGGAACTGAATCTTCTGACCCAAAATAGTGATCTAGGTCGTAGGCCAAGTAATTAACCGTGAAACTTATTACCTAAGAGAAAACCGAGGAAACCTTAGAAATTGTGTGAGGTACCGAAAGGCGAAGTACAAAATCTAGGTTATGCCAAAGTGACTCACTGATCTTAATGGGCTTAGACTTGTAAGGTGAAGTACTTAATCGTGAAACCCGAATTGTTTAGGTACGGTACCAAACCACGAAGGTGTAAATTTGGTACTAAAATCTGAGATTGAATCCCCGACAAACACTAGAATATATTAAAAGATCAAATAGAGTGAATTGATCAAACGAGTGAGAGTGAAGCCGAAAGCCCTAGAATCCTCAATCTGATAAACTTTCCAGTCATTGTTGTTAGATTTACGCACTTTTATTTTGATACAAAAATTCTCTTTCGATTGTCTAGATTAGCGAAACTTGTTAGAACTGGTAATTCACCCTTGTCCTTGTGGTTCGACACCCCAATTACTACTTGACTAGGCCGTACGCTTGCGGCTGAAATTGAGTAAAATTAGGGTATTTATTAGCTTAGCAAAATCTACATCAAGTTTTTTGGCGCCGTTGCCGGGGACAACGGTGTGAATATTGGTTCAACCTTTAGTAACTGAGACTAGATATTTCTTTTTAATTTTTATTTCTTTTATTTTCTTTTACTTCCTGTGATCTACTTGTTTGATTGCTCTTTTAGGACTCGATCTGGCCGGGCAATCAGGTCTCTTGGTGTACAGACGTAGAACCAAGGAGACAACTTCTCTTCTTGAGCAACCATTTATTCATCTCGCCATCGCAGAAGCAAACCAAATGGCGGAGAATGATGAAAACCGTCATTTGAAGGACTTTGCTGCCCCGAAAGCAATTGGTATTCAACTAGGCTACACGGTGCCTAATGTAAGCAAGAAATAACTTCGAGCTGAAACCCGCTCTCTTGAACATGCTCTCTCAACACATGTTCAACGGTTTAGCCCATGAAGACCCGAACCAACACTTGGCCATGTTCGAAGAATTGTGTAACACGGTTAAAATTAATGGTGTTGAACTCGAAGCCATTAAACTTAGAGCATTTCCTTTTTCTTTAGGAGATAAGGCTAGGAATTGGTTAAGGTCATTAGATACCGGTACAATGAGAACATGGGCCAAAATGTCTGATGCTTTTCTTTCTAAGTATTTTCCTCCATCTAAAACTTCTGCCCTTCGTGCTCAAATTACAAATTTCAGGCAAAGAGGAGGAGAATCTCTCAGCGAGGCATGGGATAGATACCAAGAACTGCTGCGTCTTTGCCCACACCACGGACTCGAGAAGTGGTTCATACTTCATTTTCTATGAAGGACTCGAGCGAGTCCTCTAAACTAACCATTGATACAACAGCTGGAGGCAATTTGATGAATATGAGCGCCCGGGATACCTACAAATTGATTGATGAGATGGCATTAGGGCAGCAACAATGGAGCTCGGTGAGAGGACCCGTTCGAGGTGCACCGAGTGTGATTGAGATGGACGTCTCAACCAAATTGGCGGCACAATTGGAGGCAATGCAAAAGAGCATAGACCGCTTGACAAACCAAAATATTTCAGCAGTACATCAATCACCTTCTTGTGCTATTTGTGATGGAGGCGATCACTTAGCCATAAACGCAAATCGAGGAAGATCTGCAGGGGGATGCGGAGCAAGTGAATGTACTCAACAACAATTACCGAAGCGCAAAACAACCCTTACTCTAATTCTTACAACCCGGGATGGAGAAATCACCCAAATTTCTCCTGGAGAAACAACCAAGACGATCAACCCCAAAACCAGAACCAAAGTCCCAATCAGAACCGATCGAATCAGGGGTACGGGCAGAGACAATTTGACCAAGACGCTCCGCAGAAATCTAATTTGGAACAAATGATGGAAAAAATGATGCAAGAACAAGCGGAGTTTAGGCAGGACCAAAAGAGGGTCAACCAACAAGTGGCCGACCAAATTAGGGATCTAAGCATGAAAGTTGACCTACTAGCGACTCATGGGAAACTTTTGGAAACGCAAGTGGCGCAACTGACATCGTCGTCTTCACGCCAACATGGTCAGCTACCGCCTAAACCGGATTGCAATCCAAATGCAACTGTTAAGGCCATCACTTTGAGGAGTGGAACTGCATATGATGGACCCGAGGTGCCTCAAGATGTCGGAGTTCATGTGCACTGAAACAACCCGGCTTCCGACCCGAGAAAATCATGATGAGATGGAGCAAGAGGCGACAAGGAAAACACCAACGCGCCAACGCCGAATCGGGTAAAGGGGGACATACCGAGGTATGTACCCCCACACAAAGTTTATCCCTTACCCTCAAAGACTTGTTAACACGAAATTGGATAAGCAATATGCTAGGTTTGTTGAATTGCTAACGAAATTAAATGTCAACATCCCATTCACTGATGTTGTCACTAAAATGCCGACCTATGCAAAGTTTTTGAAAGATATCTTGTCCAATAGGAGGAAATTAGACGATGAAACAAGAACCTTGATCGAAAAAGTGAGCGCAATAGTGATGAATAAGTTACCCCTAAGTTGCAAGATCCGGGTAGTTTTACCATACCTTGTTCTATAGGCAGCACCAAATTCGACCGTGCTTTGTGTGACCTTGGGGCAAGTGTAAGTCTAATGCCAAAATCTGTTTTTGATAGGATTGGGGTTGGTGAGTTAGTGCCAACAAAAATTTCTTTACAATTGGCGGATGGATCATTAAAATATCCGATGGGGCAAGTTGAGGATTTACCGCTTCAAGTGGGGAAATTATACATTCCCATAGATTTTGTCGTTATTGAAATGGATGAGGACCCCAATACACCTTTAATTCTTGGCCGGCCATTCTTGAATACGGCCGGCACCCAAATAGATGTTAGAGGGGGAAAACTCACATTTGAGATCGGAAAAGAAAAAGTCAAATTCGATATGTTTAAACTTTTGAAATACCCCGCTAATGATGGTAATTTTTGCAGGGTGGACAAGATTGATGTGATTGTAAAAGAAGAATTTGAAAAACTATCAGTCAATGATCCGATTGACCGATTTTAATCGAAATGAAATTCACAAGGACGAACGCGATGTTGAGAGTAATACCAGAATAATTCACAGTGGCGGAAGCGATGTGTGACCCAGTAAGTCTGAATGATCCTTTTAGAAATTCCAGGGAAGAGAATAAGATCCGGTTTGGGAATGAAATATTCTCGTTGTTCAGAGGACAAACGAGAGGCGGAGGGGGTATTGAGCGGAGGAACGAGGCCGTAGAAGAGACGCCAATTTGATTTGCATATTTTCAAAATAATTTGAATTGGAATTTGTATTAGGCTATCGTTGAAAAAAAGAAGGGACATATGTATCGCTGAAAAAAGGAAAGTCTTATTAAGTCAATACATACCGAAAAAGAGGAAAATTAGAATGGGGACAACGAATGGGGACAGTGGGGTGGGGATGCTAATAATTTCCCTAAAAATATGTTTAATTAATTGATTAATTTAAAAAAAATCGGGCATTCCTCGTGTGGTATGTGTATTTTGTTCCTCTGGTGGTGTATTTCTTTAAAATATTTATCCATCAATATATTAAACTTCTCGACATTTATCCAAAAACATCATATCCTCATAAAATTTAAATTTAACACTAATTAAAATTATAATATGACACAAATATTTTTTGTAACTCAACCCAATCCGATATATTTTCTAAAAGTCAAACAAACCCAAAAAAGACCGACGCTAGCAAACCCTCGATCCAATTCAGATGATCTTTTGTAGCCAAACTTATCCGACTCAAGCTGAATCCAAAATCGACCCGACTAAACGGGATCCGTTGCTTGGTACCTCTATCTTTCAACTTCGCTCTCACAAGTATAATAACATGTAGAGGTAACAATTGGGTTCGTTGGGTCTTGGTTTTCGTATCGGGTTGGGTTAGGTTCATGCTAAGTTTTGTGTCAGTCGAGTTTAGGATTGACTAGTGTTAACCTTTTTGGGTATCAGGTCAATTCTAGGTCGGGCGAGCTTCGGGTTAGTTTCACATTCAAATAATAAAATAAATAGATACGGTCGTTCGAGTATGAAAGATATTTTGAACATATTATAATCTTAATTGGTTTTAAATTGTTGATGAGAATATGACCTATTATGGATAGATATCGGAGATTTAAATATATTGATGAGTATATTCAAGACTTTTTCCTTTTTCTGAGGGATATATATCCGATTTTGTCTTTTTCATTTTCTTTAATTTGCTCCTAATATTTCTGTAATTATGATCAAAATCTGAAATATTGAGTGGGCTAATTCTATGTCATTTTCTTATTCTGTCCTAATATTTCCATGGGCTGAATTTTATTCTGTTTTGGGCTTTTTCTGTAATTATGATCAATATATGAAGATTTAGTGGGCTTCTATTTGACTTTCTTATTCTGTGCTAATATTTATCCAAGGCTTTGGCCTTATGGGCATAGAAAGTACTTGGCAGCTGGCATCTAATGCCATCATGAATGGATCATGTGCCAAACCAACAATCTTGGGATATTTGGTCAGATCAAACCTAGATAGATTCTATTATTAGATAGTAGATATAGAGAGAGGGACAAATTAGGTCAAGACTCATGTTAAAACAAAATCTATTCAAGAAAGAATCTGGAATAATGTCTCACCGACACTGTAACAATCTACTGGTACTTTTCTACCACTGGATCAAAATCCTAAATTCCTGTGTTCTATTTCCCAGAGCTGCTGCTTCTCTGGAGAGTTGGGTTTCTCATCTATTGGATTATCTTTTTTGAAGTGATGAATAACACATTTCTTGTTTATGGAGATTTGAAGTTGAACCCTCGCACTTTAGGAAACAACCAAGCGCTTGGTTGTATCTTATCAGAATCGTTTATTTTAGATTGGATGATATATATATGTAAATTCTGACTGTATATAACACATTTCTTGTCTATGCTGTATGTAACAACATTATTCTGGCTCGCTCGATCTCAACATTCCATTGGATGTGG
Source organism: Schoenoplectus tabernaemontani (assembly GCA_037127355.1). Taxonomy (NCBI): domain Eukaryota; kingdom Viridiplantae; phylum Streptophyta; class Magnoliopsida; order Poales; family Cyperaceae; genus Schoenoplectus; species Schoenoplectus tabernaemontani. The sequence goes on along the minus strand of CM073748.1, from coordinate 20,426,655 downwards.
CTCTGATTTCTCTGACACGGTCTAAAGAAATCTGAAGCTGAGCCCATTTCTTTAAAACAAATGACAGATTGACCGACCCCACGCACAATACAAGCTCTTATCTTAAATTAATAGGATGTAGAATTAGCCAAACCTAATAATTCAGCGAAGACCAATAATATTTTTTCTACTTGGTTTACAATTTCAGTTGTCTTTTCCTTCTTCTTTTATATTTAATTTTTGAGACCCAGGTACCTACTTGCCATTTTTTATCTATTTGAAGTTGCTGAGTAAATTTGAAATTAAAACAAATGTACAAATTCTGGGAATATCAGAGCACAGCACTATCAGGTTTGGCTTGACTGCTTGGGTGCCTAAATTTTCATTGCAGTAGACATTTTGTAATAGATTGTTTTGAACTTATATAAAAAAAGAAAATGAGAGAAAAATAGAAATCCGCAAGATCTATTAATTATGGTTAGTATCACTCTATCAGTATGTAGCAAACAGAAGAAACGGTCTATGGATTTTTTTTTTCTTGTGATGAACCTTGTTAATTGTAAAAGAAAAATACTCTCGAAATAAACATTAACAAATGAGGGACAGACTAAGAAAAAAGTAGTATATAATTTCCAAACATAAACAAATTTATGCTCCAGTTATAATTAAGTGACAACCAATTAAAAATGGATTCATGACATATAATTAACTTTACAAAATAGTAAAACCAAATTAATATATAATAACAAAAAGAAAAGGAAAAAATAAAAGAAGTAAGAAAAATACAAGGCTTGTCTTACAACAAAATCTGGTGAATAGTTCTTTATGAAAGAAGAACATTCTGAAGGAGAAAAAAAAATACACCAAAAATGGCTAAACCTAAGAACATTTTCATTCCACAAGTCTTGCCACACTTAATTGCGCCAGCGGGCTAGCAAGTCACTGGTAAAAGCCCTGATCCCTGTAGCTTTGAAGAACATTCTGAAGAAGAAAAAAAAAGTCAAAATATACCAAAATGGCTAAACCTAAGAACTTTTGCATACCACAAGTGTTGCCACACTTAATTGTGCCAGTGGACTAGCAAGTCACTGGTAAAAGCCCAGAGCTCTGTAGCTTTGTTGATCTTGAAGAGGAACAGACATGAATTCTTGTACATTTGTTTCCCATCTCATGCCATTACAAAACCAAAGTGGTTGAAAGTCGAGTTTAGTCGGTACTATCTATTCGAGTCAGGATTTGCTCCGCTCGGCACCTCATGCATACTCTCATCAAATTTGCCTGTACCATTAAGCCTTTTAGCATGCAACTCCATTGTTTCTGATTTAGTAGTGACAAGAAGCCGGCGCGCAGAAGTTGGCGCATATGATCTCTCAACTCTTTGAACCAACATAAACAAAACTAGGAGCAAAAAGAGAGCAGCTAGAGAGGAACAATCTAACAATTCCACCAAGCCATTTGTATCTTGCCATGCAGATTATGAGTGCAAGAACATGCTAGTGTATCTCCATTGAAAGACAAGTTTCTAAGTGTGTTTGTAAAAGTGGTAAGTTAAAAAAGGAAAAATCTTGGCTGGTGTAAATGCAAAAATATGACAAGTTAAGGGAATGCATTTAAGGGACCTTTATGGCTTTATCTCTACTATCGTTGGTCATTTAATATTGTACATCCTCTGCAATCCAACAATATACAATTTACTGCTAGCTAAGTAGCCAACTCATCAATTTCTTTTTTCTTTCTTTAAAAAACAAATTTAGTGTTAGATTTGATCGATTCAGGTTAATTATGTTGAGCAGAGCAAAATAATCTCACAACAATAATACATTCCTACAGTTTTTATAGCTGTCCAAAATGACTTTACTATTTCTAGCATAATATCTAGTACAAATTTTCCTTATAACTCGACGACATATTCATATATATAAATATATAATGGTGTTGTAATGAGTAACGGTGTAAGTATGCTTATTCTTCGTAAAGTTAACCATATAATGTAGAAGTACAAGTGCATGGAAAAGGAAAAACATTCTTATAATTTCTATGCTTTCGACTTTTTGAAGAATACTTCGATGTTTGAATTTTAAGATTAACAAATATAATTTATTTTTTAATTTGTGCAAGAATTAATTTTGTGGTGATATAGTAATTTTGCATTAACTCCTTTGTTTTTATAATTATTGTTTAGTGGTAATTGAAATTTCTATGGTTTTAACTTAATATGGTATTGATGAAATTTAAATATCCTCTTGAGGTCACTTTTTATAAAAAAGAAGAAGAAATGCTTATGGTCTTAGTTTTTTTTTTAAATGAAAAAAACAATCAACTCAGACACTAATTAATACTATTAAATTCTAAGTTGTAAGTTAGTCTGCTCATTTGCTTTGTCGATGCAAAACGGGAGCCAAATCCATACAGTTTTTTTTATAATAATTATTCAAATAATCTCAATTTTAATAATAAGAGTGATAAAGACAAAATTTTAAGCATACGAAAGGTAACGCACCACTGTGAGTGGCGTTGTGTAAACTTGCCAATCTCACTGGACTGTTTGTGCAAAAATACCACTAGGAATGACATCTTTCAGTTTTTTTTTTTACCTTGGAGTGGATTTAGCCCTATGACGCCAATGGGAAAAACGCCACTCCCACTGGCGTCTTTCATTTTTTATTTAAGATAAATAACTGAAAAGTAAAAAAAAAGACGCCACTGCCAATGATGTCTTTGCAAATCGTCACTGATAGTGGCGTGCTGTCATTCATATTCTTAATTTTTTTTTTATTTTATCACTCTTATTATTAAAATTAGGATTATTTAAATAATTATAATAAAAAACCACTAAAATATATATCTATCTATATATATATATATAATGTCTTGGAATATATGTATTTATAATTTTCTATGATAAATTTTAGGCGCATTAAAAAATATATTTTTGAGAAAAAAATATTATGGTTTGAAATGTTATTTAAAATTTATGAGAAATTTTTTTATGACTATAATTTTCAATTTATATTTATACAACTAGACATTGTTGTCTTATTTATTAATTAATTATGGAATTATAGTATTTATGTTAATAGCGGTGGATATAGGATTTTGATAGAGTCAGTAATTAGATTACAATAATTTATGGGATTCAAACATTAATCCATTAACTAATTTAATACTAAAAAAATTTAACAATTCAGTATATATTTTTATCTAATAAATTTATGGGGTCAGATTTTTATCTCAAAAATATTATTTTTCAAAATCCAGTCAGCTGATCCGTGAATGTATATACACTCACCTCCGTATGTTAATACCTTGATCCGTCTTTCTCAATTCTCAATCCATTTTGAATTAAGTAGATTAGTATTTCATAAATCTATATGTCCTTTCTCCTACCTTTGTTTAGAAGTTGGGATTTTAACCCCATAATGTAAAGGAAGGGATCACTTGAAAGTCAATGGTTATTTTGATAATTTTGATAATGAATTTTAAATAGTTATGAAAAATTTTAAAAATAGAAAAAAATTTATGGATATATTTTTCTACTTATAGATTGATGGTGATTCAAATTTCATGCAACATCATTATCGTTTGAGAGTCCATCAAAGACTATCAAATTATAACTGTTGTAAATTATATAAAATTTTGATGGTCCTTGATGGAGTATCAAATTACATGAAATTTGAATCACCATCAACCGATGAGTAGAAGAACATATTTATAAGGTTTTTTTATTTTTAAGATTTTTTAATATTTATTTGAAAATCCATTGTCAAGTGATCCCCGTCTGGGGGTGTCAATTATTGACCTGACACGTCAGGTTAATCCGACCCGACCCAACGTGATCCGAAGATAAATGGATTGGGCATGAGTTTAATTTTTTTGATTCGAATTAGATCGGGTCGAGTTGGATTGGGTTCGGGTCAATCCGACTCAAACTGATTAATTATGTTTTTTGAAGTAATTTTATGATTTAGTACTGATTAAAGTTTAAATATATATATTAATTATATATTAATTATAAATTAATTATTTTTTTAAATAATATAAAAATAATTATTAGATATTTAATTATCTTAAACGTGTCGGGTTGGGTCGACCCGTAACCCGATTAAATCAGATATAGGCCAAAAATTTTTAATCCGAATATAATCGAATCAGATTCAGATCAGATAAAAAAATAACCCGATCCGACCCGTTTACACCCCTATCCCACCCTAACGTAGATATGTAATTTATTTCATTGTTGAGAATTGAGATAATGAATTGTTCACATGGCACATTTCGAGGAGGGACATTAACATCCTATACGACTTACCCAGCGTTGCAATTGAAGAGAGAAAAACAGATGATACGGACTACATTTATTAAGGGACCACGTGACAATAAAGTAGTGGCATGGCAGGGACCTGAGTGCAAAATAAAGTTATGAGACTCGTGAATTCTGATCTGATGGTCAACACCAAGACAACTTAATCTCAGAAGATCAATTTAGACTCTAGTGTTTATACTTGCGTAATCTAACTGGTATGGGATTTAGTGTTGCGGTGTTATATGCAGCATTTTTGTTTTTGTTTCAAATTGGCTCCTCATGGTGGAATTCAAACAAGATGAATCACCAGTTCAGTACTTCAAACTATTAATTGCATTTGCTTGTATTTATAAATAATCTTTGGTTAAAGCTAATTAACGTTATGCCATTCATAGAGTTTGTGAGCATCGGCTTTATGTAATTAGATTAATTTCAAATGACAAATATTATATGTGAGTTTTAATCTAGCTCTTCATGGACAACTTTTGAAAAAAAAAATTCAAAATTTTCTTTTGTAAGAGGCAAAATATGATTATCATTCTCAGACAATAAATCAAGATCAGTGACTTAAGTTCATCATTTATAGTTGATATGATGTATTTTTTAGTTTTCAACTTATTTACTATATCTGTCTGTTTTCTTTTTTCTTTTTATGATTTTAGCGAAAATTGAAAAAAAATATTTAATATCATTGAAATAAAAGGAATGGTTATAAATATTGAATGAAGCTATGTGTTTTGCAAAGTATATAAATGTTGTGTACTTTTACTTAATTATTAATTTTAAGTCATAAATAATTGATTCTAACCATTTAATTTAATTGTCATATCAAAATCTATTAAAAAACTAAATTTTATATTTTTCAAATTTATTTAGTATAATTTTGTATAGGAGGAAATCATCATTTTTGGATGAATCATAATTCTCAGATCAAATCATATTTTATTCATCCAAAAAAAGCAAAAAATTAAAAAAATATAATATATAATTTACTAATACATTTTGATATTAAGATTAAAATAAATTATACATATTAATAATTTCTAATTTAAAATTAATAATAGAACACAAAACACAACGATTTTGTTCTCTGGAAAGCACCATAGTCGGAAACTCTTAAAATTTTGACTCTTTAGCAACTAATTTGAAGAAAATAGCGCTTTAAGGATACATAACTCCAATTTCTCCGCTGCAGACAATCCAAAGACGTGTTATCACGAGACGAAGCATGACATATGTATGATGATTAGTTTTGTTGACAATATTGATTATTTTAGCATTTCAAGCGTCTAAATTGGATCCTCTTTTAATTTGTTGATTACTTATGCGCAGTAAACTCGAGATTTGCTGCGTTCAAGACTCACAAAAAAGATAAAAGAAAAGGATTCCTCCTACGAAAAAGGGCAAAAATAACCAAACACGGAATCAAAAGCGGACTTTGCTTTTATATAAAGCATGCAAATTAATACGAGCCATGTCTCTTCTTATTTGACAGATTTTGCTCACCTAAAAAATAATTGCATTGAAATTGAAAATATAGAATACATCTAACTATAAATCGATTAATATAGTGGGTTTCTTGATTGAAAAAGTTGCTGCATTTAACTGTTTCTAGTAATTAATTTTGTATAATAATTATTCCCATTTGTTTTGGCAATTATTGTACTTATATTTCTTTTATAAAAACGTAGCATGCGTATTTCTGTAAATAAATAAATCTATTATCATCTATATTAAGTACTCTGTCAATACTTAACACTATAATTTGTCAATTTCTGGTAGTAAAATAGGGCTACAAGAAAACTTCATATAATTAATAAGTAAAATAATTTTTTATTTTTGTATTTACACTAGAAAAAAAAGTACCAAAAACAATAAATTGCCCGCTGCATCCAAAAATTGATATATAATTTGAAATAATAATAATAAAAACACTTTCGAAGTATGAGACAAGAAGTGAGTCCCTACAAGGGGAAAAAGTTGCTAGAGAGGGGGAGCCTAAGCTTACGCCTTTTGCAAAGACATGAACTAAAGCAGATCTCACATCATCTCTGCCAAATTTCAGACACTGTCCTCATTTTATTATGTCACATCCGGATCTTGCCACGTCTTCTATTTTATAATTAGCACCACCTCTTGTATGTAAAAAGTTCTTAAAAATGATTACATATTATGTCAAAAAAAATGCGACGAGAAAGTTTTTAAATTAATAACCTATAAAGTGATTGAATTATGTTAGACCACTTAAAAATATGGCTCGGCTCCACATTTGAAAACTTTCTCTACTTCATTTTTTTAGAATTAATATTCATTTTTTAAAAGTTCATAAAAATATTCAATTATTGAATTAATCATAAATTATTATCAAATTTAAATGTATGGTTGGAATTATTAACATTCATTAATAAATGTTGAATGTACAATTCCTTTATTTTATTATACGAGCCTCTATTGAATTTCTCTACATATATAATTTGTCTTGTATGCTATTTGATGACATTTTTTTGTCAACTTGAAAAATTAAAATTTCAAAAATAATCTAAAATTATAAAGCATGATCAAATATTAAAATCTAACCTTTTAGTTTAATTTATTTATTTTTATCATTGAAACTCTTTTAGAAAATAAAACTCGATGAATCTAAAAATAAATATAAACAACATTAGAACCCTCTAATTTTACAGTGTGAAATTATTACTGATAAAAGGTGGCGGGGTCTAAGTGATGGTCAAAAGAGCTTCCCAATGTCATAAGACTCATAACCCATAAAGAGCCATTTTATCAGATCACTATCCTTAATGTGACAGCTGACAAGAAATTCTTTTAAGGCTACTTGTCTAGAAGACTAGAACCAGTGAAAATACAACATAATAATAAAATTCAAGTACACCTTTACAAACACAACATAATAATATTGCAATTTTGCTACGTCAAGAAAATGCTGCAATATTATAGCCAGGTAGTGTATTAAAATCCGGACGGGTCGGATTATGGCGGGTCGACGGGTTTTGGCGGAACGGGTTAGGAAGGATTCATTTTGGGGGGTTTGGCCACGACCCGTCCTAGACACGTCGGGTCGGACGTATCGGCGGGTCGGGACAGGTCGGGTCCAAGGGTGGGGCAGGTCGGGTCGGGTGGGACGGGATGGCAGGTCAATTTTTTTTTTCTAAAATTCCGAAAATTTTTAAAAATCATTATAACGGTTTAGTAAATCGTTGCAACGATTCGGTAAATCGTTGCAACAATTTATGAAACGTTATAACGATTCATTGAACCGTTATAATGATTTATGAATTGTTGCTCAATTGATCCAACAACTGCTATTATTTCTAAACCGTTATAATGATTCCCAAACCGTTATAACGGTTTAGGCCGAAAATAGTTTCTTCAGCTGTTTTAGAAGATCTATTTTAAAAATGATCACCTCTTTCACTAATATGACTTAAAATAAATTGAAATAAATTTTTAAATGAAATAATTTAAGTAAAAAATTAAATAAAATCTTAAAGAATTAGAATAAAATTATAGAATTTTTAAAAAAAGTGAGAAAAAAATATAAAAATTAAAATAAATGGGTTAAAAATAAAGTTACCCTCCTCTTTTATTTCGGGCTTGGGACCGGCTATGTAATACATAGGCGGAGTTCTAACTTTTTTTTGGTTAGTAAAGTTTATTGAAAAAAATCAAATAAGGATTGTAAATGATAGAAAAATAATAAAAATGGGAAAAAAATAAAGAATATAAGTGTTTAAAAATACCGTCTAACAATTTTTCTGGCATACCATCTGAGTCTCCATCCGCTTTTGTCATAAATTCACCGGATGATTGTTCTACAGGTGCATGTTGATTATGTTGTTCTGCATCAAACCAATCTTTTAAGCATACGAGTCGTTCGAATGTCTTTGCATCCAATCTTCTGTGTTTATCTGTTAGTATCATGTTTGCTGAACTAAAATAAGATTCAGAAGGGACGGTTGACACATACATGATAAATATATCACGTGCCATCATGGCGAGAGTTGGATATGCAGTTTCATTCCTCTTCCAATAACCGAGAATATCAATACCGTCGGGTTCCATACTTCCTAAACAATGACTAACTAATTCATTTATATTTATTTGCATTTGTGAGTCGTCATCTTCCTCCAAGTCTCGCAATAATGCAGACCAACTATTGCTCCTGACATATTTAAAAAAAAAAAAATATTAGTCTCACAATATTATAATAATATAACGAGTTTGAATATTATAAATATGTTAGATTTTAGTACCTAATATTACGAGGATTTGAAGAAGATGATTGATTCGTTTGGTTTGCATGAAGTTTAGTGTTGTATAGGTTGAACATTTCTTCCAATGCGGATGTCACACGTTGTTCCTCTCCGATATATGGTAAATTTAGATTATTCTTATACCGTTCAAGCAATCTTATAGTATATTTCTTCTTGAATGAAGGATAGAGATAATTGACAATAATTATAATGAGAGAAACTTCGTCCCAATATTTTAGGAATTTCTCTCTCATGACTTTTATAATCGGTGACAGAGGCGAGTCACCGTGCACATCCTCCGCGATTCGACGAAGATCTATATTCTCAAAATCATGGTACACCTTAAAAAAATAAAAAATTAGTAATGAAATAATTTAAAATTTATAACGAAAAAAATACAAGACAAAAAAAATAAATCTTGGATATCAAATAGAGATGTTGAAGCAATTGATGCGCGGATGGTATGTATGAGCATGATAGTTGGACGGTTGCGTTGAAGAAAACTTCTAAAATTGTGTGAAGTTGTTCGAGTTGGTTCCATTATTCCGTGGAGATAATAATAGTAATCACTCGGGTGAGTTACGTAGGATCTCACTTATTGCATGTTTGTATGGAAGGACACAATGTAGCATTCTATATGTTGAATTCCAACGTGTATCTATGTCTCATGGTACTCTTAACTTGCTCAAATTTAATCGTCCACACAAGGCATGAAAATCTTGTTTTCTTATATTGTTAGAATAAATATGATGAAGATCATCTTTAAATTTGCAAATTAAATTATTGACGGAAGTTGTTTTCAAACCCGCCTTAACTGTTAAAATAAGATTATGACATGCACATTTTAGATGAAACATTCTACCATCCATAATTGGGTTTAGTGCACGTGTAAAATAATCAATAGATTTAATATTATTGCTTGCATTATCAAAAGAAATTGAAAATATTTTGTTCTCTAAATCTCTTTTTAAATTATACTCATGCAATACATTTATAATGAATTGATAAATAATTTGTGCGGTGTGTGGATAATTCATGGTTCGAAAATTTAATACTCTTTTTTTGTAAAATCCAATCATGATCAATATAATGAGCGGTAACACAACTATAACTAAGACCATGTTTACCGGCAGTCTATATATCAGATGTAATTGATATTTTATATGTTGCAACTGCAAATATGGCCAATAATTCACTTTTTTGTTTAACAAATTATTTTTTCAACTCAGATACCATTTTGTTATGATGGACCTTTTGTATAATGGTTGACAACAACCTCTAATTATCAATCAGGCAAAATCGGTATAATATGCCATACTTATTGGTTGTTCTTTTTTCGCTATGTATCGAGCAAACTCATTTAACATTCTTTTTTCGTCATATTTGAAAAGAGTTCTAGTACCGTCCGAGTTCAAATAACTTTGTACCTTACGGATATCGGGTCTTTCTTGGGGTTCATCATTTTTTGCTATGTGTTTATCGGCATGTTTTTTAAATTGACTTAAATTATTTTTTATTACATAATTGTACGAAATTTTGCAATTACTTACGTTACATTGTGCATTGATTAGAACACCGTCAGGACCTAAAGTTTGTTTGTAATAGCGCCACTAAGGTGCATTATAAGTTGGGAGAGCTCTCTTCCTTCTCTTGTCAGCTCCAGATTCGATCGAGGATTCCAAGGGACGCTTGAGTTGGGTGTTGGTGTGGAACATTCCGCACTCATTGGATGTAATGGTGGAAGTCCACCACTAGTTGTTGTATCAGTATTATATTGGGAACTTAGCGGATATTGATTAGAACTTGACGAAAATGAGGTCGAACCTTGTCCGGCACTAAAGGAAGTGATTTGCGGGTTGTAATTAGGATCAACATGCGATTGTGATGGAATTTATTGATAATAAGGATGTGGAGGGTTAGGATTTTATTGATAGTATGGGTTCAGAGGGTTAGAACGTGGTATATCTTCACCAAAAATTTCAACGCTCAATCGTTGTGCCATTTTTTTGACATGAGAGGGATTGGGAGGTGCCATTTTATATTGCTAAAAAATATAATGAACGTTATAAATAATAAAAAATTATTATAAATTAAAAATATAACTAATTAAATAAATAATGTAACAAAAAATAAAGAATATAACAAAAAAACTAATTAAAAGAAACTAATGATAAAAAAATTAAAGAATGTAAATATTTATTTAAAAAATTAGTTATTAAATAATATTCTATAAAAATAACTAATTATTATAAATTAAAAATATAACTAATTATAAAAAAATAATGAATCTAATAAAAACTAATAAAAAGAAACGAATGGCAAAAAAGAATGTAAATATATATTTAAAAAAGTAATTACCAAAAAATATAATCTAATTATAAAATATAGTATATACTAATAACTAACCTTTTTTGTCGGAATCGAAAGATTGTCGAAAGCCCAAAACTTTAAAACGAGTTAACGACAAATAATATAACAAATGCTAAATTGACAATAATAACTAAATAACACTAATATAAATATTTTTGATTTTTTTCTAGATAATGTAACAAAATTACTATAATAATATAATTAGAGAATTGCTAATATCTAACGATTAATGAATTAACGAGGGAGAGTTTAACTTGGAGAATTAAGAAGAGAGATAGAGTGAAGTTGTTTGTGTGAGGATGTGAGATGAAATTGTGTGGTATTTATAAGAAAAATATTTGAATACTTTTTTTTCGATTTTTTTTTTTTTTGAATTTCAGCGAGTTTGGGACGGGTCGGACGAGTAAAGTGGGTTGGGTCGGACGGGTTTGATTCTCGGGTTTCCCGAGTCGGGTCGGGCACATGTTAGGGCGGGTTGGACGGGTCGGGTCGGGTCTAGCACATTTTTTTTCAATTTTTTTGCCCGCGTTCGTGCTAGACCCGATGGTTATAATGGATCATGAGTCTGACGAGCACAGATCGGATCGAGGCGGGTCGCGGCCACGGGTCGGATGGGTCGGGTCTGACCCGAACGTGTTTTTTTTTAAAACACTACAACCAGGAGCCTAGAAATTGCTGTCCTAGGTTATATTTAATATTAATATATTTATGTTATAGAGATACATGGAATCCCTGACGAAAACTCTTAGAAATTTATAAGTACCCAAGATCTTTAAAATTCTAAAAATACTGACAATAAATGTGTCTTTTCAAACAATATTTGTGTTAACACATCATATTTCAAATCGGATCTTGAAAGATATGTAAATTCATTAAAAAAAATTATAAGATTTATATGTAGATTTGTATCTAATATTTTTTGAGAATTCATATTTACCATTAGTGGATTTCAGATTGGATTCAGATCATATTTCAGATTTTATATTATAATAATATTAAAAATAATCTAATTTATACATAACAAGAGAAAATTTATCATGTTATCTTAAAATTATTTCAAACATAGCAGCAATCATAATTCATATTCGTTATTATAGCAATCTTAAAATTATTTGTTCTAATCATAAATGTAGCAACAATCATAATTATTTGTTTCAACTTTAAAAACATATAACAAACATCAAATAACACAATAAAATCTATCTAATTAATACAATAACTATTATTCAATTTCATAAATCAATATACAGTGAAAGATAAATATTGCTCTTTAATTTAAACTAAATTATTTTTCAACATATGTCTATTTTATTAATTGACATATGATATAATTTTATTTTTATATTATTTATTTATCAAATTCATAGCGGATTCGAATTTGAATCATATAAAATTTAAATGTGGATTCATTATATTAGATATATCATTTTTTAAAATTCATATGCTAATTCAATAAAATAACAATTATATTTTAAGAATTCATATGTGGTTTATTTGTGTGGATCCAGATCAGATTCAATAAAATAACGATTGACAGCCTAAATATGTATTTGTGATGTTTTTGAACTTTCCATACTGGCACTCTGGCATTTTGTGATGCTCCTTGTGTTTGCTGAGATACTGTGCGCATGATCTTGGATGAGGTGTACATATGAGATGTATATCAGTGAATGATATGTATAGGATTTTTGGGCATTTGAGCTGTTATTTTACTAATCGATGAATGACATATATGAAATTAGTATTGTGAGATAAAATATTCTAACAATGCATTAAATACATTTCTAAGCTCAATTTAAATAATAACAATTTATAGATTAAATATTTTAACATTACGTTCAATAAATATTCTAAACTCAAGATCAATAATAATCAACATATCATCAATCAAGATTGCTATATATTCGAACTTGCCCCTTTCTATTTTACTTTACTTCATTAATGTATAATCATCGAACGCCTCCTTTAACTTGATAAAATTAGTAATGAAATAATCTTTTAGTTTACATAAGTGAAAATTAGAAATAATTTGTTATTAAGTAATTCAGTGTCAATTAGTATATAATTAATTTAAATTAGTTTATATATAAGTTTTAATTAATATTAAATCAAAACATAAATTCAAAATTATATAAGTAAATGGGTTAGATCGGATTGATCCATACTCAATCCAAAATAGAAGAAATTTTTTGACTTATATCCGATCCATTATTGACGGATCATTTTGGATTGAAATCGGATATGGACAAGATTAGATAAAAAATTAACACCCCATGTATAGTACTGCATCGCCTATATGTGAAAATGCATCAACAATTCAGCGTATATTACGTTTCAACTTTTCAAGTGTAATCATGCATCAACCCTGTCATAACTAAAAGTAAAACTAACAAGTTAAATGAGTCTAAATCTCTAGGCGGTTTGCCTACAAAAAAGAAAAGAAGAAGGAAAACCCTCTCAAGTTAAATCAATAGATGTGCTGTCAATGGGCCTCTGAACCGTACGAATTTTGACCCTTATGTAAATCTCTTTTTAGCTCTAGTTGAAACTACGCGACATATTTAGTGGGCCTACATTTAAAAAGTAACTCGTAGGAAATACATTCCCCCCAAAATACAATCAATCTTTTGTGGTTCGAATTATTATCAATAAAGTAAAGATACTGTGAGCTTAAATTCATGAAAATTTTCTGTGAACTTAATTCAAAAAATATATCAAATTATCTTTAAATTTTAATTTATCATCCTCATTAAATTATTTATATGAAAATCTTATGGGATGTAAAAATTTAGAGTGTTTTGAGCTTTTTAAGTCACCGTTTTTAAGTTTTTAAAATGATGTTCAAGTATTGAATATATTATTATTATTATTATTAGAGCTAATTTTCAAAAATTAAAAATTATGACTTAAAAAGCTCAAAACATTTCAAATTTTTGCATTCCATAGATTTCCATATAAAGAATTTAATGAGCATGATAAATTAGAATTTGGAGATAATTGGTATGCTTTTTGAGTTAAACACACGGATAGCCTCCGTGAGCTTAAGCTCACGATATCTTTACTCTCTCTCTCTCTCTCCTAGAAGCACGGAGCCCTTCCATGATCCTAACTCAAAAAATATATCAAATGATTTCTAAATTTTAATTTATCACTCTCATTAAATTCTTCATATTGAAATCTTATGGAGTATAAAATTATGGGGTGTTTTGAGTTTTCTAAGTCGTTATTTTTAATTTTTGAAAAATAATGTACAAATATTGAATATTTTATTATTATTTTTAGAGTTGATTTTCAAAAATTGAAAAGAGCGAATTAGAAAACTCAAAACACCCCAAATTTTTATACCCCAAAAGATTTCAATATAAAGAATTTAATGAGAGTGATAAATCAAAATTTAGAGATTTGGAGATCATTTGATATATTTTTTGAGCTAGGATCACGAAGGGGCTCCTAGGAGCACGGAGCCCCTCTGTGATCTTAAATTAAAAAAATATATCAAATGATTTTTAAATTTTTATTAATGACTCTCATTGAATTTTTCATATTAAAATCTTATGATGTGCAAATATTTAGAGTGTTTCAAGTTTTCTAAGTCACTCTTTTTAATTTTTAAAAATCAACTCTAAAAATAATAATAAAATATTCAATGTTTGTACATTATTTTTAAAAATTAAAAAGAGTGATATAGAAAACTAGAAACACTCCAAAATTTTGTACCCCATAAGATTTCAATATTTAGAATTTATTGAGAGTCATAAATTAAAATTTAAAAATTATTTGATATACTTTTTGAGTTAGAATTACGGAAATGCTCCATGCTCCTAGGAGCACGCTAGTTCTTCTAAATAGCTGCCAAAACTACACGAAGAAAGAGTATACACATCTTTCATTAATATAATTATAATGCATATTAATTAACAAGTGATAGTTAATGCTGAAACACATTATTTTTTAAACTTAATTTAATGATTTTTACAAATTATTATACTTTGGCCACTTCTTGGGCTACACTCTGTGCATAAAAATTTACGTCAGAAAAAATATTGAATGTAGTCTTAACTGAGTGCAAGATGTAATGATTAAAAAGAATCATGTTAGAAGAGATTATTTTTCATTGATAGTCCTTGTAGGAGTAAATTACCTATATAGTTTGCAAGATGTAATGATTTGCAATAATTTAAATTTCATGAGAAAAAAATAATAAATAAGTAAAGAGAGAAAATTTTTATCAGTTAGGATAAGTTATCTTAGTTGAAAATGGATTTTAGGGCTTTTGGGTCCATGTGCTGCTTTGATCCATTGATATGTTTTCTCAAAAATTGATGTCGAATGAAGCCTATTTAGTAACTTGGATGACATTTGTAGTTTCAACAAAATAAAGAAGGAAAAAGACAAAAGGAAGCAAAAGGTTACGTGCTTGAATTTTACAGCTATGCTCACTCTTTTCATTTCAAAGAAGAATGCACAATAAATTTGCAAGTTCAAAAATTCTCCTTACCAATCAAATTACTCTTCTTATTCATAATTTAAACAATATTAATTCAAGTAAATTTACAAAATTTTACTGTGCTTCATGGCACTTTCCCCACCACCAATATGACTGTTCCTTTGCTAAATAAATAATTTCACTAATATATTTATAATTATTATGTACAAAACCAACCAACCTTTTTCTACATAAATTACAAGTTAGCTTAAGAATTTACAAGCAAATACAGCAGTTAAAAAAAATTCACCAAAACCGATCCTTGTTAACTGACAGATATCCAGCCATAACCTTGCCTCCGGTATTTCTCATGCCATCTATCAGGAAGCACCAAGTTGATCCCAAAGCCCCGACGAAGAAATCAGCCTCTGTAGCCAGTAGGAAGTTGACAAGTGGATAATTTGTGCTGAGCTGTCTGCCGAGGCTTGCCTCGTAAGCAGCCATTGACTTGTTGCCAGTTTGGCGTGTCACGTTGGTGTAATAGAAGTTCCAGCTAGGATAAAGTCTTGTTTTATCAATTACTTCCTGCACATAAACAGTTTAAAGAATCTCCATTTATCTGACAGAATTTTCTTTACTGTGACTATCATTATAAGGTACTGATAAAAGGTAACTACTTCAATAGCTTGTTAAATATAATTTCTCAACTAAATTCCAATCAAAAGAATAAAAGAACTAAGAGAAAAGATTGTAAAAAGAAAAATAATGCAAGTAGAATGTGCCTGCATTTCAGTTGAGAGCCATATATTCTTTAGGTCTGGGAAATGCTCACGGATCTGGGTTGCTAATTCCATGTACTTTTCCAACCCGAAAACCTTCATCTCACAAGCTTTATCTCCCATTCTTACATGCATGCTCAGCAGAGGCCTCGGGATCCATGGTCTATGGTCAGACCACACAAGCTGCTCCATCTCCGATTTAATTTTGCCATTGGTTTCCTGAAATCAGTCAAATGATCTCCTTGGTACCAGTGAATGCAATGTGTGATTTGACCAGGAACTGTTACCAGTCTGGGACTGGCTGGCCTCTTTTGCCAAATTGTCCTCCTTTTTAAATTTATGTGATATTTTTTAACTCTGACAGAACTGTCCAGCATTCAGATAAGTAACTATAATATTCATGCTAGTTTACTAAACGGAAAAATAGTCGGTGCTTAAGTCTTAACTCTGCAACTAATGGTGGATATTGGTTTAGCTTGATTTTATCTTTGCAACTGATGATTTATCAGAGACTTGACTTTTTTTTATCATTCAAATGTGCCAATCTTCAAAAAAAGGCTTTCTGGTAATGAGGTTTCAGTCCTTGATTTTGTATCAATTATTTCTGTCAAAAACTCAAAATAAATAAAGCCAAAATAACTCAAAAGTTAAACAAAGAACCTTAAGCGGCTTTGCATGAAGAGCTTCAGTAACCAGTTTTGCTGTTTCTAAGCCAAAAGCTGCATGCCGGGCCTCATTCAGCAGTTTACACATGTATTTTGTTTTAAACCTCATTAAATACCTCACTGCCTGAAATAATGAAAATAACTATTCATAAAGAAAAAAAATACCAGGGCACTGAGGACATTTAGATAAAAATGGTTCTTGAAAGGAAAGATATCTTACTTGTGCACGCCACCACCTCCTGTCCATCTTACGATGTTTTGTAAGCAATTTACCATCAATTTGAGTAGTGGGTTGCAAATTTCTCCATGGACTACCCCAAATCCTGAAATAGATTAATATAGGACCAAGAAGCATTTGATAAAATTATTGCCACCTACATGAAGGAAATTGACCTTTATGCAAGATATATTCGCTTGCATGCGAAAATGAACAACCAAAGAGTAAAAACGATTAAGTTATGTACCGGGGTGTATGGCCTGACCAAATTTCCTTGGAAGTGTAATTCTCCTTGAGTTTGACCACTCCAGTAGTCAAAGCCTCTCGTTTTTGCATGAGCTCAATGGCATGATTGCGGCATTCAACTGAGGTCTCAGCCAAAAAGTAGCACGACCAATGAGACCGTGCAGTACCTGTGCCAAAAGTTTCTTTCAATTTGTTTAACTTTCTATATGAAATTGTACCAAGTGGTATTATATCCTCCAATTCAAACCTGGTTTCCTGGTACACCAGCACGAAACTGCCGTCCATTAGAAGAGAAAGCATGGTTTGTTTTTGGTACATGCTGGATGCTTGTACCACATTCAGCCTAACTGGTACACATGAGAAGTTGAGGACTCTAATTTATTTTTATTGGTTTTACCTAAACAGCTCGGGTGGTCAGCGCGATTATAGTAATTTGTGATGAGAACCCGCCTCTCATTTATCGCAATAGCTAGAAGTCCAGTCATTCCTGCCAACTGGGCCCCAATGCCAAAACCAGGTAGCATCTCCCAATCGGCCACAAGAAATTGCACGTTGGGATCTTTACAATTTGGAGGGTGCTGATGTAACCATATGTCCCGTTGTACCATCTTTGTAAGAGGGTAGTTGTCATTATCCGATCCTTCAACCTGACAATTGTACACAAAACAGACAATTAACCTAGGAAAACTTGTATTCATCAGGCTTTCCATTAACTTATGTTTTCTTCTGAAAAGCATTTATCCTCGTACATTAAAAGCTATTCAATGTGTACAAATTTCCTGACCTTTCAATTTGAGATTTAAGCATTGTTTCATTACATGCAGTACTAAAATAAAGAGATATTAACAACTGGTACCAGAATCGAATTGGAACAGCAACCAACCGGTATACCTGGTACATCTGTGAGTGTGGTACCTGATCATCCTGTGCTCTCTATCTAAAGTCTAGTTTAAAATTCCATGTTTACTTATTACTACTTATTTTTATATGACATACCCAAGGGGGATTCGGTCCAAGGTTTTTCTGCTCAGATATTTGCAGCTCTGATGACAAATTTTCATTCAATATGTGCCCCATTGAACGATTCCAGACAATCCAGTCAGGAAAGCCCCCATCTTCAGCACGGTTATCATGGTGCAAGTTTCTCTGTGTGTTCATTTCACAATCTTCTAAATGGGGAGCCCTTGGCACAGCAGCCGAAATCTGTGCCTCAGGATTTGGTTTTTCCTCAAGTAACAAATTCCATGCATTGTAAAGGCTCACTATGTTGTTTTCATCTTTTGGGGTTTCCTCTTCCCTTGGTACTTTCTCGTGAATGGGAATAGAGTTCCTGTTTGTGCTGTGCTCTACAATAGACAGAAGAATTTTGCAAATACCATTAGATAGAGATAAATATAATAAGTTTTTAAATTCCAGAAGATATATAGATATATCTTGAGCCAAACAATAAAAAATAAAGTAAAATTATATGATAATCTTAAATCGCGATATTGATGTCAGAAGTTTTCTTAAGCTTAGAGCTCCCAGAGGCCGTGGTTTGGTGTGGTTAAGAAATAGAAATGTTAAGCGTTAAAATCTGCTCAATAATTTTTAAGTACTTTGAAGTGTTTTCAGTATAACTATGTGTTGTTTAGCTGGGATTGACAGGTTAATTGTGGCCAGGAATTGTAAGCTTGGAATGAATCGGAGACTAAAAGGTTTTAGGCGTTTTTAGGATTAAAACTAGTATTTTGAATTAATGTGTGTAATGTGGTAATTCTGTGGTTTTATTGTTAGTAGTTGCTGCTAGGCTTTTTCTAGACAATTTAAGTAGTTAATGATCGAATATAATAATGAACTGGAATCTGTTATAATTAGGAAACCTAGGTACCGGGTTGTGGTACCAGAACTATTGTTTGTTAATGAAACAGGTGGTATATACCACTGTGAAAAAAAAAATCGCGATATTGATGTCATATATACATAGGGCATTATTCTATATTAGAAAGATAATGTTAATATATTGGATATCTATAGAAAGAAAAAAAGAACAGAGAAATAACCATTAGATCATTAATTGAAGTCTCTCAGGTGGACAATTTAACATAGGATGTGCACAATTGATGAATGAAAAATTGTGCTGCATACAGGGGTTTAATAACATATGGAAGGATATATCTTTTATAAAGCTCCAGCCTGTAGTTTAATGAAACCGACACCAAAGATATAGTACAAAATGACTGATAAAAACATGACTCTCATTAAATTATGATCTTTGGCAATGTACAAATGAAATTCCATAAACAAAAATTAAACCTTACCAGCATCAGCCAAGCTTGAATTCTTGAAAATTGCACTGCGTGAATTCAAATAGACAGAGAAAGGATGGTTCGGCCACAAGGGGGAGAGAATCAACACAAAGAGATAGGTGAAACATATACCACAAAAGAATCCAAGAATCCATACTTTGCATGTATTAGAGCTGCTCATCTGCAAAGCCTTTTGAGATATAACCTTTTCCAATCTTCTTTCTTCATTTCCTTCCATCTTTTATCAAAATCAATTGGATAGCATCAGAACTACATGCAAGAAGAAATTGAATTTGAAGAAATTGCACAGCTAAAAAGGTGGATTAACAACCCCAATTCAAACTCACAATTTCACCAACTCTACAACCTACTAAAGGAATGAATAATTATGCATAGTTATGCTTTGCTTTACTGAAGAGACACCAACAGAGTAGATGACAAGAGGCAAAAAGGTTAGAGACATCTTCTAAAAGTACCCAAAACCGAAACGAATTTATCAAAGAGCTCCTATTCTCTGACAGGTGTCAGTGAAACTGAAAATATTATCAGAAAATAATTTTCTTGGTCGTCTTGCTCAAGGAGGGGAGAACCTCAGAAGCGTGCCAGTGTACTTTTCAAATAAGGTCCGATCAAACTCTGTTATTCCCAAGAAAACAGAGTGAAAGTACATGACAAAAAGAGATGTAAGGGAAATATTATCTGGTGGTATTTTCTGTGGCGCTTTATTTACTTTGCACTATGTAGATTATACACGAGCAACATGACAAGTGTGGCGAATATATAGAGAAAGATATTGCGAAACGTTTCTATCTCAAAATGTCTGTTAGCGTGATATATTTATCCCAATTTGGAGATGCGCATGCATCTTTCTTTATTGCACATTTCGGTTCGAAAAAGTGCATTGGATGGCTCGTAATAGAACATATTCTACCTCTATTAACCCATAAATTAATCAAAATATTAAAACATATATAGGTGCTTCGATATTTTTCCATTATTTAAACCTGTCAGCACAATCTCAAATTGCTTTAGTTTATGCATGAGCTCAACAAGATAAATAATTTGGATTAGATACAATAAAATTTAAACTTCAATTTTGTCCTTGTAGTGGTAAAATTTTATGGCCTAACAATGTAGTGGTATTTTACGTAGAGGTGACATAATCCAATCCGATCCGAAAAATCCGTCCGACCCATCTGAATCTGAATTCGGCCAATTTGATTTTTTAAAAAAATCAAACTGACTTGACCCGATCCGAACCCGAACCCGAACCCGACCCGAGATCAAATGACCTTCAATCCAATCAAAATCTATCAAAGATCTGTAATAACACAATATATAAATTGACCCGACCCTAATCCGGCCCGACTCGATCCGATTTCTTCCAAAAAGTTAAATCCGCCTGACCCGACGGATTAACACCTCTAATTTTATGTGGAAAATGTGGTACGGTAGTATAAAGCAGCCGCTCACAAGAATAAGTTAGCTTATGCAATGATAGTTGTGGAGGCCAATTAAGATTCTCTCTATTTCAGACAAGCTACCAGAAGGGCATTAATAAATTAGATTTGTGGTGGGATTTATATTTCAAAAATTGAACCATGATTTTTTTTTTTGCAAAGACCTAAATTAAGGTGTGCTATATTTTACTGATGACCATACTTTAATTTAATAATAATATTAAAATCTATATTGTCTATTTTGAATACAACCAAAGTAATGTTATATTGCACTAATCATAAAATAAAAATAGTCTCTACTTGCAATTAACCTTTCTTTTCACCGATGAAATTCTCCTTTTGGATCTCAATTTCTTTTTTGCAATTATATTCCCTGTTTTCAAGGAATTCTCCAGCGAAAAAGCAATGGAGAAGTTAACCAGGCATGATGATATGACCACAAAAAGGTACATTGGCGTTTTCATGACATGATAGAACTCGAATTGAGTGAGGATATTCTGTGGCGGGTTAAATATATCGTACCATATGACGGCTTACACAGCTTTTTTTTTTGCATTTAATTATTCAAATAATTTTAATTTTAATAATAAGAGTGATTAAATTAAAATTTTAAAAATATAAATAGCAGTGTGTCACTGTCAGTGACACTGTCTAAATGCGTCACTCCCAATGACATTTTTCCTTTTTCAATTTTCTATCTATTTTCATTGATGTTTCTTTTCCGATTTGAATTTTTTTAATAATATAAAAGTGTTGTCAAATTTGATGCATTGTAATGATCACGTTGAAAGGCTTATCTTGAACTCTGAACTCAGAAGATAAATTAGAGTATGAAAGTCAAAATCATATCACAATGAAAAAAAGAAAAGACATTAAAATGTATTAATGTCATATAATTCTGAACTCAGAAGATAAATTAGAATATGAAATTCAAAAGCAGGTCACATTGGAAAATAAGAAGAATCATTAAAATATATTAATAACATTGAAAAATCCACACAAAACAAGAAGAAACCCTATGTCCCTGCATTGTTTAAAAAAAAGACAAACGTGTCACTGAGAGTGGCGCATTTGGCAAAGACGTTATTGAGATGACGAGTTTGCACAATACAATTGATAATGATGCATTGCCATTCGTATTCTTAAAATTGTGATTTATTCACTTCTATTACTAAAATTCAGATTATTTGAATAATGAAATACAAAAATCACCGCGGCTTACACCAAGATGAACCCAGCAAATTATACAAGCCCTTAATAATCCCATTTGAAATGCTTCTTGTTTTAAAATTCTAGAGAACATGTATAATTAATGAAATTAATTTTTTTATTACAAATTGTTATTCAATATTGTATTATCATAAAATTTACACATTCACTATAAAAATGTTACAAATCCACAGAATGATTAATTTAGTTCTAATATCTTTTTGTCATTATTGGAATCAAATAAAGTAAAAAGAATATATTGTCATTTTTATTAGTGAGAGTACATGTCAAATTCTCAAACTATGACCATAGCTCAAAAGTTATAATCAAATTTTGGAACCATGATAATTCATACTCCACGCAAAAAATAGTTCTAATTTTAAATTATTTAAAATGTTATTTTCCTATAAGTAGTGACGGATGCAGGATTTTGGTCGGGGGGCAAGTATCAAATTGTAATAGCTTATTGGGTTTAAACTCATTAACTAATCGGGTACTAAATAAAAAAATAATAATTTAATATATATTCTTACCTAATAAAAAAATATTAAAATAATAATATTTTATATATTAAAAATAACAACAAAATAAAGCTTAAAGTAATAGATAATCAAGAAAATTTTTATTTACGTAACCTTATATTTTGATATCTTTGCATAATTATTTCATTATGCACGATATTAAATATTTTTTCTCAATAAAAATAATCAGATAATTCAGGAGGAACAAAAAAAATTTCTAAGGGAATAAATTATCGAAAAATACTATTTTTCAAAATCCAAGGTGCCTATAAAAAACTATAGGTTTAGAAAACACAATGCATGTGGAAATGATTTGAGATCTTGATAATCATTTTCATACAAAATATTTAGGTCGAAATTTAAATACAAAAAAAAATTCTACTCTTCCCATCGACTGAACGAATAAAAATATAACTTTTTCATTGCTTTGTTGGACCCGTTACATAAATCCTGTTACGCAAAAAAAAAAAAATCAGAAGCGTATCTAATTCCATACACAAAAAAGTAGGAGGTACATTAGAAATGACGCAAAGTGAACGCATTATTTTTGTACGAAGCACGGAGAGATGAAGGTTAGCCTTTAATGATCTCCAACTTCTCTGATCTCCAACTTCTCATCCCAATATTTTAGCAGAATTTTAATTGAACTTATTAGTAGATTAATTCTTATAATAATTGATTTTTTTTTTTTTTTGGGAAAGCAGTGAATATCCCACCAGTTTCATTAGAACTGCCATGTACACCTTGTGGGCCCTACATAGCAGTTCCTCTTAAACAAAGCTTTGGCTGGAGGTACATCTGAATCAAAAGTGTCATTTAGCATTAAAAAACCTAAAAATCTTCTCAAAATCCTAAATTGTCAGTATCCTTGCAAAGCTAGTTTTTGTATAATACAAACTATAGTATCTTAAGCTTATATACATTTAGTCAAAGTTAAAACAATTTTTCTTTCTTCCAACATTGCCCACCTAGCAGTCCTTCAAATGCCTGTGCTGTCAGTCTCAAAATTATGAACCTTACTTCAACTGGGAAGTGGAGAATTATCTCCAAGTATTAAACACAATATCAACTATGCAAACTATGATTGTAATCATTCAAAATATATAAACAAATCAATTTTCACAAAATAGGAACGTGACTATCTTCCTTAATATTATAATATTTTGAAATAATTTATTTTAAGCGTCTATGTTTTTTTAAAATGACGTTAATATCTTAATCATTCCACACATTACAAACGGTTGAAAATATTCAACAGATTTTGTGTAAACTATCATTTCTATGATATATTTATTTATACTGACAGACAACCGTTGACTTAGATGCAAGTGCTAGCTTCTCAAATCTCGGTGACAGAAACTAAATACCAATTTATTTTCATTTCTCAAGATGTAGTATTAGTTGACATCTAGATGTGCACGTGTTGAATTGACTAAATTAAGGTAATGAGCTTCTATTGTTACGAGATTCCATAAGAACATGGTGTCAATCCTTGGAAACTTGATTCAATTTCAGGCACATGATGGAGAAATATGACAGTTAATTTATAACCAACGACTACAATCTAAAAAAAAAAGAGACAGCAAATTTTAAGGGATCAGAAAAATTATTATATAGTTAAACTCAGGTTCCACTTCCTCAGAGGATAACTATGACTAGGATCAATATCTTAGTATCCATATTACTTGGTTGATGAGTAATAATAATACCTAGAGGTTTTTTATTTTGAAATTTAATTATGTAATTTGAATTCTGCAAACATGGAACAACAAGCTAGAACATTCAGATTTGTTACAATAACAAATATTTACCAGTATAAATAACATTGCAATGCATTTTGACTAATGTATTTTTGGCAATATGGGGACAAAGTATCGGTTAGAATGTGTCTTGGCAATTTTATCTGAGCTGTCAAGGTAAAGCAAAATTATCCTGCTTCCTCTTGAGAAGGACATCAACTAGGAGATTAACATAGGTTTGGACACAGGTTGCATTACAATATAGTTGGTACAGTCTCATGCTCAGTGCAACTGGTAATCTTCCAGTGATTAGAACTGGGAACACATTCTGTTGATACTGAAAAGAATAAGAGTGTTTGTGTGGACTGCCTTAAATTAATGCTATCATAGTGCAAATTCTTTCCTCAACTCATCCTCTTCCCTTCATTGGACTGATAGAAATCTTAAGTTGAAAAATCCTAACCCGATCTGATGTTTGGAAAGTCAATATCCTGAAACCCTATCATTGCAACTCCAAAGGCTGTTCATGTGTTGTAGCTTTTCTCACATTCCATTCAGCTCAAACAAGGTACCCAGAGGGGCATTCTGTATCTGTCGTCAGATACAGAACTGATATACATATAATTCTTAGGTACAGAACTGACACATATACAATTCTTCTTATCAAGATCCCTTATGCCTCTTCTGCTGTCATGCCTTGCATGTAGTCCAGATAGCAACCACAAGTTTGTTGAAAATAAGCTTGCTCTATCAATCAAGGATATTTTAGTATTTCCTGGAACCATCAAAATTCAGCCTGTAATTAATTTATTTGCTATTGTCAAACTGGTAAATATGAGTAGGCTAAAGGGACTGCTCAGCAATTTTGAAACTATCAAGGACCTCATTGCGTAATTTAATTTTCCTGTCAGGTGGTGATTTTATTTTTGGACACCGCATAAGTACAAGCAAAAACACAGCTACTGGATTTGCAAAGGAATTGAAAATTAGATTTAGGTATTCATAGATATACTTGATACTTTTTTTTTTCATTTGTGTTTTTATATCTTTCTTTACTGTGAAGAAAAATATATTTCCTACTCAGGTGGGATTTGATGGATGCAACGTCCTTAATGTGAACAGCAATCAGGGAAGAGTCATTGACAGGAGAACCATACTGCCAATCAATGTCAGATGCTAGCTGAGACAGTGGAAAGAAGCAATGAAGGATTGCCTTCTCAAACAAGCCGAGCTGCCAAGATAGAAAATGTGCATACTAGAGGGAGGTATATGGTAAAATATGAATTGTGCCATGAAAAGCCTTATCTGTATCAGAATTTACTGAGAAATGTACTGAGATTTCAAGTACAGATGTCTCAATTAAAATAGACTCCTTCAAGGGTCATTCTTTCACAAAAGAGAAACAGACGAGCAAATAATAAATAACAGTGAAAAGACTACTCAAAATGCATTCTTTTAGTTTGGTTGTCTCATACCCGCAAATTTCACAATAACAAAGGTAGAATTAATTTCAGCACCAAATAACAGAAAATTTTGCTACTAGTATTATTGTTCTACAATTCTTAATCTTACAAGTGCTCTTGAATTTTGAAATCAAGAGCTGCACTAATACAACACAATAAAACATTGAAACAACAACAACGATATGAGTAAAATAGATTTCTTTTCTACATCTCTAGAGAGTGCTTTCCTAATCATACTCGAGTTCGTCTGCGGTTATTGGCCTCTTATAAGGTATAATAGATTTCTTTTCTACATCTCTAGAGAGTGCTTTCCTCATATCTGACAAAGACCAGAAAGGAAAGTTACATTTTACTGAAACAAAAATTCTCAAATTTACCGAGTACTAAATAACAGGTTAAATTTCCTCATTAGGTTTGTTAATGTTTGGATACTTGCCTATAGGTACCAGCTGTTTGGTACCAATGATAGGTGCAGTTTCTCTATTATCATTTCAATGAAATCAGTGGAGTACTCCACTTTGGTAAAAAAAAAAAACTCACCTAATCCATCCTCTTCGCCAGAGTAATAGCGTAGTACTCTTCGATATATCACATAGCCAAGCTGGAAAATCACGACAGCAAGATCAATTTGAAAAATTTCATGCAGAAATTATCAAATTCAAATATATTAAAATATGATTAATAAATTAAATTATTATCAGTATCATTGCTACTATTACTATCATTGATTTTTCATATTTGAGATCTCTGATCTCTATGCTTTTGGACTGGGTTTCATTTCTAGCCTATCCCGATTAATTTGGGATTAGACTCTTTGTTGTTGTTGTATTTTAAAAATGCAAGCGAAGTGAACAACTTAGCTACCTTTTCATACATCTTGATAGCTGGTGTGTTGGATGCTCTAACAAAGAGATCAACGAAGTAAGCCTTGTCCCTGCCACAGAAAAAAAGAAAAAAAGGAATACAATATATGAAAGGTCAATAATTTAAGATTACAGAAAAGAAATTTATACTGGTATAGACCATCTGATGCAGAATAAAATAAATAAGGAAAGAGAAAGTAAGAAGTAACATTTGGTCACTGAAATCTTCAAGAAGTGTCATGAGTTTCTTTGCAAGCTTCTGCCGTCGGTAGTCAGGAGCAACACTGAGTGCGGTGACATGGCCGTGCCAGGACTCCCCTTGCCCTTCCACCTTACCCATAACTACAACATACAAACAAGGACAAAGTATGAGTACTAAATCTAGCCAATTTGACTTGGCACTGAAAGAAGCAAGGTAAGAAAAGCATTGACTGAACTGTATCCCATGGTGTGGTGGCCGGGAGCAACGGCAACATGGAAGTAGTCAGGCCAGCGAGCGAGATAGGTCATGTAGAAGGACATATTGAACTGCATCCAAACGGTGACATTCATTCACAAAATTCAGATTAAATACATACATATAATAAATTGGTAAATTGATTGATTGATTGCATTACGGTTTCAGTGAGGTGGTCGAGGTTGACATGAGCGAAGCGGAGGAGGTCGTCGCAGCAGAAGCGCCTGATGCTCGTCATCGCCGTTTTTTTGTTTTTTCTTTCTTCCTTCCCAGCCCCAGGACCTAACACCGACCCCTATTTGGGATTCGCCGATTCAACTAGTTTCGAGATTTGACTTTCACGAATCTTAACGCGATCGGACGGAGCATGATGCGCAGCGGCGGGTGTGGATTGGAATCTGGCTGTCATCTGGCATCTGGGTTTGCAAGCGATATATGGGGTGTGATCGCAACCGTTCTTTGCTTTCAGATCTAACGGTTTGCATGCTCCGCTTCAGCCCGGTTGACCCGTCAGATCTCTTCTCACTCACTGTTCTATCTATGACTTCCTTTGCTTTTCTTTTTGCATAAGCCCCCTGGAGAAACTTGGAATTTTTGTGCACATATCAAATTTGTATATAGAATATGTTAATTGGATTTTAAAATGCGTTTATACGCTATTATACTGTCATTGTGCGTTGTTATCCTCGAGTTGTACAGATTCAGGGTTGATTTTCTGAAAGAAATCGGGTCGGGTCAATTCATATGTTGTGTTTTTTTAAATTTTTGATAGATTTCAATTGTATTGCACGTCATTTGATTTCGGGTCGGGTCGGGTCGGGTCGGATTCGGATCAGTTTGATTTTTAAAAAAATTAGATTGGGTCAAATTCATATTTGAACGGATTAGATGAATTTCTCGGGTCGGATTCTATCACCCCTAAATTGGTCCATTGTTGTGAGGGCATCAGTGCTTAAATTCAAATGTCAGGCTTTAGAAAATTTAAAGTTCGGTTTTGCCATTACTTTTAGGAAAACAAATTAATGGTAGAAAGAAATATTCGGATGGGTCCAGTTGGTCCAATACTTCAGGCCCAGGTTTACAATCAGCCCACCTTGGATAAACCTGTAACTTTCTTGCTCTTTAATGTAATTATTATATTATATATGATGATCATGTGTAATATTATACAGCCTGTATTGTCCAACAATCTTCTAATTAATGAATACTTATTTTTTTCTGTGATATATTTCATTGTGATTCGTACATGATTTGTTCAGTTTTTCATTACACGTACAAAAACGTATCATTATTACAATTTGTTCTTTGTTTTTTTTTTCACCTCATTTCTGCATTTTGTGTTCCATAAGACAAATTAAGATCTATTCATTTTACACAAATCGTGATGTAAATCGGACGGTTATAAAAATAATCAATAATTCGAATAGTCCAAGTACATCACAATTCAATACAATAAACACTACTTAAACAGTTCCTTGCTATACAATGTCCAAAATTTTAAGTTTAATTGTGACAAAATAAGATGTATTACACTTCCTCTTTCAAGTTCTTACTTGAATTTTAATGACATCGTTTGCAATCAATTTAAAAAAAAAAACCCAGCGACCCAAAGGAAAAAAACTTTAATTAGACACAGAATTAAGGAATCATATATAGGAGCATCTTTTGTTTTCATGGATGACAAGAGCGTATTTGTCAATCTAATTTAATAATAAATTAATTATTGACTAAATTAAGTATTAGAGAAAAAAGAGACGATATTACAACTTGTTTTTTTTTTGAAAAATAAAAGAGAAACGAAGCAAGGCAATGATTGAGAGAACTGATATTACAATTATTACAATTTGATAGGATATCAACTAATTACAAAATTATAATTATCTTATCCCAACTTCATGAAATTTGGAGGCAACATATCAAAGACAGCCCATGGGCCTATATCCCTACAGACTTTTTATTATATTTTGTTTTCCCTCAACTGCTACAATCTCTCGCTCTTAAAAAAAAAAAACATCATTCATAATCTTTAGCAAGCGAACACAAAATCATGTTTTTCTCATATAAAAATATAATCTTCTCTTATTTATACACAAAGAAGAAGAAGAAAAAAATCTAATATCATTACTAGACCAAGCGTGTAGGCATCACAATTTTTTTTTATAATATTAGGCAACAGAAAGAATTAATTCGTTGTCATAATGCCAAACAAAAGAATGAATGAGGCTTATTCGGTTTTGTAATTCTACAAGATATTTGCAGGGTTGCAATTAAGAAAAATAAATAATGTCATTTATCCTTCCTGTTCTTTTTCCTTTTTCCCCCTTTATCCATGAAATCCGGTAGTGCTAGATAATTACGTTAATGGATAATACAAACAGTTCTGATTCAATATAACACTGTATCAGCATTTTTGGTGAATTCTTAATTTGGTGAGATTTCTACTTTTTTTTTTTTTTTGTTTTAAAAAAAGGACCAAATAGAAAGGAGTCAAAATGGATAGTGCTGATATCCACTGAAAGATGATAACTTATAAAAATATAGGATGACGCTAGAATAGAGCAGGCATGAAAATGCAGTTTTGATGCAATTGGTTGAGAAAAAAGTGTACAATTGTTTTTGTGGTTTGGCTATTATTTTGCCTAGCACTAATTTTGTATTTTTCCATTGTTTAAAATTACGATTGTGAATTTGTGGCAGTGAATCTGTTATTGACTTGTTGGGTTATGTATACATGTTTCCATCATTTTCAGAACAGTTTAATTGTTATCTATTTTTTAGTGCTCTCTGGCTGTGGGAAAACGACCATTAAATTGTTAATTTTTAGAATTTTAAAGCACTTTATTCTCTCTCTTGTTTTGTGTTTATTGGATACAATCAGCTTTGAATAATCTTAAAAGAAAATTGTGATTCATCAGTATCAATCATTCTCGTTATTATTTTTCTCTTTTTTTTTGTGAGTCAGTATGTTTTGGGAATACACTGAAGGAAACAGAAAATCAATCTCAGTTGTATTCCTTAGTTTCATTCATCATAGATAGTCAAGATCTTTACTGGTATCCTCTGACCAGTTACTGTACAATATAGCAGGCACAAATCTTCAAACACAACCTTTTCTGGTAAAATCAATTTGGAAAAGATAATCAGGTTTGAGAAAAAGATGGATTATGTGCCTTACAATAATTAATGTTGCTGGTTCCCGGCTTAGCAACTCTGCGAATACAGTGCTGTTACTTATTGGTTGGTCAAGAGAGATTGCTTTCGAAGAATGTTAGCTTAACATCTGATTCTTTCACCTGTACATGAGGTGGGAAGTGTATGTCATCTGAGGTGGTCGCATCACATCATGTAACCTTCTAACAACTTCATGATTTTCTTGCAAACACACAAATTTGACAGATGAGTTGGTCAGAAAATATTGCAGCAAAAATATTATCCAGTTCACTGGAATATTTGACGATAGTTTGTCTGTGTATTGGGACATTTAATGGGTTAAATGATAATTACAATAATACAGAATATGTTCACTGAGAACAGATACTGTTCTCTTGGAGAATGAAGCAGTATTAGTTTGTATAAGATGATTCCCACATGATATACGCAGATTGAAAAATCTCATGATCCTGAATGCAATTTGGTTTAATCTGTTCTAGTGTTCATTACCTATGTCGACATATTATTATATAGAATACACCATGATCAATAGGAAACACATTTTTCCTATACTGGTTCCAACGATGAACTAACCAATGAATAAATATGGCTTAGTCTAATAAAAAGATTAACATTTCATTCTGAGATTTCTTCTTGGACCAAAAGTTAAGGCAACATTCCATGAAGTTCCAAAACTGAACTTGGCAAGCAGTAATTACTGTGATTTCAACACAATGTCCATATATTTATGTTTTCTGACCTGTTATTACCAACATACAGTGATTTCTGAAAGTTGGAGAAGATACTATGTAAAGGGAAAAACCAAAACAGTCTCTTTGGAAAAATGGATGGATGCAAGTTGTTATTCTTATTGTAATCTATTTTCTCCCCACACGTTTTGTTCTACAGGTGCTATGTAGTGTCTCTATCTCTCCTGCCATAATTAAAATCTATTCTTAAGATCATCAATCAACAATTCCACCAACTAAAAACACAAGTGGTCTTTGCATGACAGCATGCACCCCACTATAAGTGAAATGATGGGTAAATTGATTTTTTTTTCTCTCTATTTTTGTGATATTTCAGATAGCATTTGCAATAGTAGGCTAAAGAGTAATAATATTGAAATGTCTGCCAATGTATTAGTAAATTTATATCAAATTATAGGTCTAGTACATTGCAGTATAGTTGAGGGACATGAAGAAATTAGCAACCACTGGCCACGCATAGCTGCACAAATTGTCAGCATAGGAACATCAAGATATATAGCGCATCCTATCAACGGCCAAAAAGATATAAGTCAATTAGTAAGATAATAATAATTTGTAATAAAAAATAATCTAAAAATAGAATCTCAATATCTCATAATCATAAATAATAAAAATATAATCATCTATCATGTACTAGATACACTAATAAAGTAATAATAAGTAATAATAATCATAATCATAATCTTTACCCCATATGTTGCACAAGGTTTTACATTTTTTATATATATGCCTCTGAACACTTCAAATATACATAGATATTATGAAATATCAGGAGGCAGCCTTTTAATTTACATTGCATTTTATATCTCAATGAAAGGAATGTTTCCACTTAATTGGAAAGAGTTTTGTTATAGGTCCTGAAAAGGTGACAAAGGAAGCTACTACGCTGTACAAGTGCTAGCTTTCTTATCTTTTGACCAAACCATTTACATTAAATGAACATGGTTAAGTAAAGAAAATGACCCATTTCTTCATCAAATAAAAAAAAAAGACTTAACTTGAGGCCTGTGTGGATGTGTCTTGTACAAGAGGTTCCTGGATACATAGACATCCAAAAGAGTGGAGGTTTAGTCATTTATTTTAGACGATCGATGTCAAATCCAGATATCTAGGGAACTTAGATTCTGCAAAATTCAGTTAACATTGTCAATTTCATTTCTTTTAA
The DNA here is from genome assembly GCA_037127355.1 of Schoenoplectus tabernaemontani. NCBI lineage: Eukaryota > Viridiplantae > Streptophyta > Magnoliopsida > Poales > Cyperaceae > Schoenoplectus > Schoenoplectus tabernaemontani. The sequence continues at coordinate 20,394,314 of CM073748.1, read as the reverse complement.
TAAATTTCAAGTTAGATGCTGGAAAAGAAAAAAAAAGAACAGAGATACAAAAAAAGGGATCGAAAAGAACTACAATATTAGTAGTAAAATAATAATCTGGAACAGTACAGACAAAAACAAAAAAGATAGAGGTTCTGGCATCGCGCACAATTTCATATAAATTATTTGCTTCAAGCATTCAGTACCAGAATTTCATGTAGCAAACTGCCATACTGTTAGTTCTGGGATCTTGTGCTGAATGCTTAAAAAAAATGACAAACATGGGTCAGGTACTCAGGTAACCCAGATGCCACATCTATCAACTACTTATATGTTCAACAAAGATTCATTCCTTTGTTCTAATCAGTAAATTAACAGTTTCCGACCCTAAAAAATGTTTTTCTATAGTAAATAAGTTAACTCAAGGAGTCTTCATAGAAAACAAGAAAGACAATAATCTTCATATTCCTAAAAAAAGACAGTACACATTATCCTTATTGATATTATTTTGTAAAAGACTTAGAACAAAGAAAAGCAACGAAATTTGAGAAGAAGATAATAAAATAGTTGGACCATAGAAAATTGATTTTTAAAAATGGCTATAAAAAAGTTCAACTTCATTGCTGTTGGATGATAGAACTAAAGGTGGGTGCTTTAAAAGAGATATAACTATGACATCTTCAACCATTGGTCGTGTGTAGTATTTCTCCTTAACCATAGAAAGGCATTCCAATGTTATATTCAGCTAAAAAGGACCTAAAGAAGGAAAACAAAATTACCCAAATCCCAATATACACTAAAAAAGAGAAAAAAAAAGATGAATAGAGGAAGTTACCAAATATGAGTTAGAATGTGAGTATAGACGGAGAAATCCACCAAGTACATAATGCTTTCATGGTAGGCATTGATGATAATAAAATCATTATCTTAAATGATTTTTCATAGAGTTGGCAGGACTCGACCGACTCGACAAATCCACTTGACTCAACTCTGATCTAATCTGATTTATTTAGAAGGTCAAACTAATCCGATTTGATTCGGATCCGATCTGAGATTAAGTAGTCTACGATGTTCCAACTAAAATCAATAAAAAAAAACAACAACACTCAAAATTGACCGACCCAACTTGATCGGACCCAATCAAATCCTTCTCAAAAAGTCAAATTAACTCGATCCAATTTGCCCGATTATAAGCTCCATTTTTTCACAACCAATAATTTAAGCCACCATTGCTGCGTTATGATTGTGATTAAAGCATGTTTTAGTAAAGCAGTTTGATTTGTTGAAAGCGAGAGATTTCGACTTCCCCAATAGAAGTTTGCTTTTATTAACAAAAAATAAAAAAGTTTCTTTTTTTTCAAAAGAAAAGAAGAATAATGTAAGAAATAGCATATATGGTTTTAATATTTTTTTTGCAAATAAATATACTTCTATAATTCCTCATGAATCAGACAATACTATACTAATTCCTCTTCTCCTATTAATACTTTTTACTGTCTTCATTGGTTCAATAGGAATTGACTTTGATGGAAGAGGACTAGATCTTGATTTATTATCAAGATGGTTAATTTTATCAAAAAATTCCTTCATCGAGAATTCAAATCAATATATAGTTTTTTATCTTTTATATTCTTCAATTCAAGAGTTTTTGTAAATAATTTATCTCTCCTTATTTAAAATAATATTTAAGATAAAATTTAATTCTTAAAATGATCTAGCTTTTTTATATGATCATTAATAGATTATTATATATTTAATTATATTATTTATTATTATAATAATTATCATTATTACTTAGCATTTAAAAATATTGTGTCTATTTTTTAATGTGATTTTTATTAAATATATTTAACATTTTATATTATTAATTATTTATTTAAGAACTATATTGTTGAGACGAAGTCTGAGTTATAACTTTAGTTTACATAAAAAAAAGTTAAGTTTTTAAACTTTTTAAGTATACCACATCATCACTTTTTTTCATTATTGATTTTGTTTAAATTTTTTCATCTTTTTAATTCAAGGGTTATAAAATAATTTCTCTCTTCTCATTTAAAATAATATTTAAGGTGAAACTTGACTCTTAAAATGATCCAACTTTTTATATGATCGTTTATAGATTATTATGTGTCTAATTATATTATTTATTATTATTATAATTATCATTATTACTAACATTTAAAAATATTATGTCTATTTTTTTTAATGTGAAATTTTATTAAATATATTTAAAATTTTATATTATTAATTATTTATTTAAAGACGATAATAAAAACCAAAAAAGTATTAAGTCTTTTGACATCTCATACATACCATATAGTTAAGATTTATTTTAAAATTTTCATCTACTTCAATCTTGTGGCGGAGCCACACTTTGACGGGCCACCGCCGCCCCCTAATTAGAATCAATGTACGATTGGAAAACTAAAGAGCTATTAGTCGATTACAGCTCGCAAAATTTCGGGCCCTATTTTATTGTGTTATTCTCTGTTATTCATAAAAGTCTTTTCACGGATGAGATCAGCAAAAAGGAGATATTTTATTTTCTCAAAAATGAACTTATCTGAAATACATAATGTAGATTATCCAAGAATTGTCTTTTGAGTTACATATACCCGATTGGACTTCTTGCAAATTTTCATTTCTTGTAAGTTTCAAACTCTTACTTTGATGTTATTCATTGATATACGACAAACTACTCTTTTTTTTTTCAAAACCAATGTAGCAAAATAATACTTTCATTTCTTCAGAATTAAAATAAAACGAAAAAAAAAACAAATGTACGTGCTTTAAGGTTTCGATACAACGGAGACGTTTACTGAGCTTTCAGATAACAACAGTTCAATTATTAATTATAAAATAGAAGAATAACTGTAACTCGAAAATGACTCACTGTGCAACATGATTAAATATTGAATAGTGATAACGAACCATAAATGTAGAGAATATTATCTTCGTATCCTTAATTAATTCCTACTTGACATGTCTATTCCAAGTTTCCAACTTTTCAAAAGCTTAACTGGTAAAGCACAAACCCGATTTTTTTATTAACAACAAAAATAAATTAAATTCGAAATCATGAGTATAACTACGTTGGTAGGGAAATTGAGAAAATGGGATGAACGCTGAATCTCAATAGTTGAAATGAGAGAGAACTTTATTTGCATTAGCCGTTTATACTGCATAGTAGGACCAAACTTAGCTAGAGGGAAGATGATTTCTGTAAAGCTGCCTTAATTCATAGACATGAAAATATATATATAATACTATCAAAATAAAATAATATTGCATTGGTACAACATTCATCCCGACCAATGATTTAGGGTTTAGAGTTTAGGGTTTAGGGTTTATTTAGAAAGAAGGAAAAGGCATACCTCCTGTATGAGAATTGAGAAACATAGCTTGTCAAAGGAATCCATAATGAGGTTATGGCTACCAAGATCTGGTTGAGTCAATTTTTTTTGGTTTCAGTGGTTGCAATCTCGTTTAAAACTTATTCAAAGTATGAAATTTAAGAAAACATTTGATACTGCAATTGTTACTCAAGAGTGTCTTAGTGTATTTATTAAAAATAGACAGACCAGAAAGATTGAGCTGCTGGTGTGTTCTTTTTCTCATTTATTAATAAAAATATCTCTAAGATTGTTGCTATCTAGGGCTAGGATCCTCTGTCAAGTTGTACCAGTACACATATTTGGTCCTCTATTTTGTCACGACCAGTAATTTTTATCCACCAACATTCCATTTTTGTATTATTGAGTGTCAGATTGAGCCCGAAGATGGACTCGGGTACGTTCGCAATTCTTCAAATTAAAAAAATTAGTTTGAAGGTTTCTCAAATTGTTGATTTTGTATCGAGATTCACACTTTCAATGATAATTATGAATCTTTATATAAAATCAACGGCTCGCGAATCTTTCGAACTAATTTTTTGATTCAAAATGCTATGAACGTACTCCCCCGAATATAGGGAGAAGGAGATTGGTGCGTCAGGTCTTGAGCTGGAACAAGCACACCCATAGAATGAATTGGTCTTTGGAAGAGACCAGGAGTAGAGACGGAGGATGATAAGATTATTTATATCTTAAACTGTAATTAATTACGAAGCTTTTAGCAAAAAAAAATTGTAGTTGTTAATTGAACGGACAAATAAAAAATCATTTAGAAGAGTTTAGGGATAAAATAATAAAATAGAAATAAATAAGAGTGGAGGGAGAAATAAAAAAATGAAGAATATTTTAAGAGTATATACAAAATTAAGTCTTGTCATTTTTGTCCATTTCAGAGGTGTTAATTATTGATTTGATCAGACATGATTCAATCATCTGAAGATAAATGGATTGTGTAAGAATCATTTTTTATTCAAATTGGATCGGGTAAGATTCAGATTAACTTGACCGAACCCGTTTAATTATATTTTTTAAAATAAATTTATGATTTAATACTAATTAAAACTTAAATATCCACTAATATATACAATTATAAATTAAGTAATATTTAATTACTTCAATTTATAAAAAATATTAATAAATATTTAATTATTTTATTCGAATCGGATCAGTTTGAATTGTTAGAATAATTATAAAAAATATTCTAACAATTACCTACAATCAGTTATTTTATCCAAATAGTTTATGCAGTTTCTCTCTAGGAAAATTGTTGCATACCTGAGAAAGTTACTAAGTTATGATTTTTTTTACAATTCAGAATAATTATAAAAAATATTTAGTATCTTTTTCATTTATAAGTTATAATTTTATATTATGTAACCTAATAGATGTCTTTGAATATAACAAAATCTAATGATTTTTATTAATAAATTGTTAGAATGATTCTGATCGTGGGTATGCTGGTCAGGACCAATAAGGGTAATTTTTTTAATATTATTTAATTTTTTAACAATTAAATATGTAAAACCGAATTAGTAGTTTAGATTAATTATTTCAAAATATGATATTTTTTTTTCGGCTTTGATTATTTTTTTTTTATATTTTTCTGATTTTTTAGAATTATTTGGAACTTTTCAAATTTTATTCTATTTTTAAACAATTAGAATTAATAAAACTTATTTAGTTAAAAATTTTATATAAAATATTATAATTAAAATTTTTTAAAATTCTATTATTATTTTTTATTTCTATTTTTTTTTAATTTCTGGGATTTTTTAGAATTTTTGAAATTTTTTGAGTTTTTGGCGGTTTATTTATTAATTTTGCAAAATTAAAAAAAATGACCCACCTCACCCATCATGACCCATCTGGATTGGTCTTTGGCCCCCTAGTCCCAACCCGTGAGGGTCGTATTCGTGGGGGTCCAACACTGGTCGGGTCAAAAATTTTTAATTTTAAACCGCTCAAACCCATTCTGTCCCACCCATGATCCGGAGGGATTTCCTCCGGACCATCCCGTCCCGTCCTATTTTCAAATCTCCAGTTGTGCGTAATACATGTTTAAATTATGAGAGATATAAAAAGTGAAAAGTGAGAGAGACATACAAAATAGAGAGGTATACAAAAAGTGAGAGATATATAAAAATAATATATATCAAATTACCGGGTCAAATTATTTACGTCTGATTCTAAAAAATTCTCCTATAGGTTGGCAGAGTAGCTTACCTTTTCAATTATACAATCCAGATTCTAATAGATTTTTTTTAATATAATTATTATAATAGTAATACTATTAACGGAAATAATTATTTTTATAATTACGAATGACAGCACGTCACTAGTAGTAACGTGAAGCAAACACACAACTGTCAGTGATGTCTTTACTAAAATACGTCACTCCTAATGACACATTTGCCTTCAATAAAAACTAACCACGCATGTATCTACTTGCGCGTTTAAGAAATAGAAAAAAGAAAGCAAGAAAAAAAGAAACTGGAAGAGAAAAAGAAAGAAAGAAAGAGAAGAAAAGAAAAGGAAAGGAAAGAGAAGGAAGGAAAGAGAAAAAAAGAGAAAGAAAGAGAGAGAAAATGCGGGAGGAGAGAGAATATGGAAATCATTTTTAATTTTGTTATTGAAGATAATTTTTATTTATATAAATAATTATAAGAATTATAGATAAATTATAGTTGAATTATAAACAAATTATAAATGAATTGTAGATTAATTGTAGACTAATATAGATTAATTATAATTTAATTTTATAGATTGGTTATAATTTTATTTTATTGATTAATTAGATTATTTATTGTTTAATTATAGATTAATTAGAGATTAATAATAAATTAATTATAGATTAATTATAGAATAATTATAGATTAATAGTACATTTATTAAGATTAATTGTAAATTATTTATCGATTAATTATAAAATTTATAGATTAATTTTGATTCTTTGTAGATTAATTTAGAATATTTGTACATTTATGAAGATTAATTATAATTGTGTAGTATTATAGATTTATTAAGATTATGATGATCATCAAAGTCTTGATCGATATGCGATTGTTTTTGCTTTGGAGTTGGCAGGGTCTATCATATTCCTCGATAATAGTGGAAACTATGTACTAGTGTTTTTCTTACCGATTTTGATGGTAAGTGTTATAAAATAATTTATCTTTCATAATTAATTATTTTTTTAGTACTAATATTTAATTTGTAAGAAGATTTCAATCCAGTGAACAAAGAAATTAGGGCACTGCTATACTTGCTTATCTTTATCAGCGTCTTGATGTGGCGTATCGATTGATCATGAGCGTTGGTGGTTTATGATTGTTATTGATGTTGTGGAGTTGAACGCATTTGCCCCTAGGTCATCCATTACCCGCCTCTGAGACAACCATATTCAATGATTGAGGTACACCAAACCGTGATAGTTGTGCGGCTTTTGGCAGGTAGAAATTTAATTATAAAATTAAATCAAATGAAATACATTCACTGACTAAAATATATTTATAATCATTAATCACAATTTGAACTGATAATAGAAAATAGATGCTTGATAAGACAAGGTACCACAATCCTTCGCACGTCGGTGCGAAGTATGTGAGAGATCAGATGTTGATGTTGTCTCACACGCATGTCAATTGACGTCCAACGAGTCAATACATCATTTATTGCCGACATTGGTAGATGATTGTGTGGACTCATATACTTATCGGCTTCCACTTATTTACTTTTCGGTAGTGGAGTAGTCTGTCAAACCGGGAATTTTAATTAAGAAGATATTGATAATTAGGATAACAATTACAATAAGTTAACGTAATTTAATAAATAACTTAACTCGATGTTTAATGGAAAAATAAAAATATTAGTAGAAATCACAAATTTTTAATTTCAATTAAGAAATAATGTAACACAATGATTTATAAAACTAAAACCTAGTAATCTATTTTAATTAAATTAGGTTATGAATTATAAATAAAGAAATGAAGATTCAAGCTTATTTACGATACTATCCAAGGATCAAATGAATAACCGTTTAAAACGAATTTGAATTAAGTCAAAGGAATTAAAATTTGTGAAATAAATAATCGGAACATTGAAAGTGAATTTGGATTTAACCCTATTTGGATTTAACAATTGATTGAAAATGATTTAATTAACAAAGTGTTGGAATTTACTAAATTGGACACTAAATAGGAGGAAGAAATTGATTTGCCACACCAATAGCTGTAAGAATTTCGGTCACAGAAAATCCCACCCGACTCTCTCTCCTCCCTTTCTCTATCCTCTCTCTTAATTAATTTTCCCCATTAATACCACCCCCCTCTCTCTCTCTTCTCTCCCCCTTGTCCCTTCTACCCGCCGCCCGATTTCCTCTCTTCGGTCTCTCTCTCCCACCTCCTTGCTTCCGTCGCCAGAGTCCACTCAAAGGCTCCGCCATTTCATTCTCTGGTTTCGCCTTTCCTCTCCTTGAAATTCTCCTTTCCGTGGTCCCCTCTTCTGTCACCCTCTTTTCCACTTGCGGTGGTACTCGATGCCCTACGCCACTCCTCTGACCCGCTATATGACCCCCCTTGGAAGAGACGGGCTTTCGCCGTCTCTCGCACCCCGCTTGTCACTTCACACTGACCCTTGTCACCTCTTACTGAACACTCTTGACTTGCCCTAGACCCGAGCTTTTTGGCCATTCCTCTATAAAGCCGTGCGTGCGCCCTCCTCCCCTCCCTCTTTTTGGCACTCATGCGTTGAGAATAGATAGACTGATAAGAACAGAAATATTCATTGTTATCGATTTGCAAGTTTAAGAGGAAAGGGAGGAGGGTGGTGGCTGCGCTTTGATTTGGAGGACTTTACCTCTTTGTCTTGTTTCGTGCTCGGCCCTTGCTGCCTGTTGGCCCCTTTGTGCTATGGTAAACAAAACCCTAAATCTTTTTCCTCTATGTGTTTTGGTTTGTCGGTTATGTGGTGCCTCTCGTTGTTGTTGTCGTCATCGTGCTTGTTGCTTGTGATTGTTGTCTCGATTCTTGTTTGCTTATTTTTCACTCTGTTGCCTAGCTATAAACTTGTGGCCAGTTGCTCGATTTTGACTGTTGCTCTGACTTGTCTATTGCCTCGAGATGGTACTATGTTAATTGGGTTATTGGATTAAATAGGAAAATTTAGATAAATGGACCCTTGGGTTAAATGAAGGCCTTAGGAGTAATGGGAAATAGACCCCAAATGTAATAACTAGGATTTCAAACAACTAGATTTTTATTGGGCCGACTAATTTAAATTAATTAACTTAAAACATTAATTAGAAATAAAAAATATATATATATATAATAATAATAATAATATATACTTAAATAAGGCCCAATAATTAAAAAGGTCTCAAGATAATTTAAAAATGTCTCAAAATTTAAAATGTGACTAATTAATTGGAAGCCGCCCCGAAAGGTCAGGCGGTATCCATGGATAAGAACGTAAACTTTAATAATCGAGAAATGATTATATTCTCTGACTGCCCCCGATTCGGGATATCGGTGCATTGGCACCAACGATTTGGTAGCCAGTGTATGATCCCGAACATTAAAACACCAACACATATTAATATAATAATTTTTTCTTTATTTTGTTTTTGTTTTATTCATTTTTCTTTACTTTATTTTATTTATTTCTTTTTAATCCTTTTTATTTTACTTTTAATTTTAAAATTTATTTTTCTAACTTATAAAACCTATTAATCAATTTCTCTATTATAAATAAGAACAATATTAATTATATAATATTATATATTAATCAATTTCTCTATTTTTAACAAATTAATTATCCTAATTATAATTAAGTCAATTAAGGGATAACATTAAGTTAACTTATTTAATTTAAGTAAATTAAATTAGTTACGTTACTCAAAATAAATATAATCTCTAAATTATAAAAATAATACTAGTATAACTAAAATAAAACATAATTAAATAATAGATTATAAATAATTAAGAGTTATAAAATAATAACCTAAATTATAATAATAATTTAGATTTTTAAATTATATATATTAATCAATTTCTCTATTTTAAATTAATTAGTTTAGAAATTTAATCCATAAACTCGAAACTAAAATAAGGAATGAACGTATAAAAGTGATCTAGAACGATAATCGTAAGTTAACAAAATTAATATGCGAACAACTAAAATTTCCGACACCGCATAGATGCAGCAAGAATGCTGCCGAAATTTTCAAGGAAAAATGATAAAACCCGAACAACCGTTTAATTTAATTATCAATCTAAATTAATTATTAAATATTAAGTAAATCAAGTAAAGCTAATAAGCGTCTAATTAAAATAGGTGATATTGTCGACTCGGATCCACTCGCGGAGTACGAGGTCACTCCTGACCAGACGTACGCAAACACCGACCCCGAGGCCGGTGTTCTACCTCCGGAGTAGAGCGACTCCGTGATCCTCACCAGCACTCCCAGGTACGGTTTCCTGGGATTTAATTTTCTTTCTTCAGAATTAGGAACCCAAACCGAAAATAAAATATTTTTAAAATAAATCTGATCTGCGGTATTTTTGACCAAACATTGATTAGAGACTAAAATTTGACCTGTCATATGCATCCGGTAAATTGACCAGCATATTCGAGACATACCCGCATTCGCATGTCATATCATGTCATATTGCACGTAGACAGGATATGAGTAGGATTTGGGAAATAGTCCCGAGATAGGATCAGATAGAATTAAATAATTCAAGTTGTAGATTATATTTATTAGGAAAATAGTATTACTATTACTAATTATTAATTAAGTTAGGTAGTTAATCATGCATTAAATGCGAAGTCTTGAGAGGCGGGCGGGTAATTCCCGATCTAAGTTGCCTTGCATAACCGGACCGTTGTGGTTACGTACGGTGACCCATAGGTCCGTGGGACCCACCGGGTGCAGTATATGTACCGCGCATCTGTGCCTGTCGGATTACCCACCGATCCCGTCATTTGGCGGGTTCGGCTGTGTCAGAGTGTTTATCTTTTGATCAATATTATATTTTTATTATTCTTAATATGATTAAATTTTTAATCCAAATTTGAGCGATTAGGATACCATGTACTTCAGTGTTTAGTGTGGGCGGCCATATTCGAGACTTGAATCTACTTCGTGTTATTATATTATTATATTTATCCGGCGTATTTAGGATCCTAATATTGTCCGAAGGGCTTTCTCCTTTGGCCCCTGGTTGGTACAAGAGAAAGTCGGGATGCGGTCCGCTGGCCTTAGTAGGTACAGTGTAGGCTCCCATTTGTTTATATTTCGTTTTGATACTTTTACGGGATGCGGTCCTCTGACCCTTGTTTGGTACAGTGTAGGCTCCCATTTGATTTCGATTTGTTAATTCACGAGTAGTTATCTCCTTTGGCGATATGGCAATTGAAGACATATTTATCCGTTTATTTTTATTTTGTAAGGTGAATTACCAGATTTAGCAGACCAGAGTACGTGCTTATGCACGCTCACTCTCCTAGGGCGTTATCGCCTCGGGAGCCCGAATTGTCATCTATGCGGCATTGGCGCCGCATAAACATAAAGTCCTAAGTTCGTAAGTTGGGTCGCTGGTGGCGCCCGCTTAGGCAAGACCCAAGTTCGTAAGTTGGGACGCTGGTGGCCTTGGCTTGGGATAGATCTGGTGATTTGTAAATTGGGATAATTATTTCAGGTGTTTGATTCTTGTACCTTATATTTTATATTATTATTACTATTCCACAGATTTTCTAATTTCGGGTTTATTTATCATTTTATGTCATTCATGTAGGTGTGCTTCCAAACATGTATAAAATAATAATACATTAATATATATTAAAATATTTCATTGCAATTAAAAATTCGGTATCAGTATTTGGGTCCAGTCTAGAAAAGAAGATCAAATCTTAAGGCTGGATCTAAATCCGTACTGAGAAATTTTTAAAATTTCTCACGTTTCCACGTTGGTTGTGGGATCCAGGTTTACAGGTATGGGTTCGAGTTTTGATGAGAGTGCTAGGTGCAGCAGTCCTGCGTGATATCAGAGGTGCTTCGCCGCATCAGCACAGTGAGGCGGGTAGATGATTAGGGCTTATCGGGCATCGGGTTTTTGTTCCTTTCTTTGGGTTATTTGAGAGATTTTGCTACCCATTCCGATGGAGTTAGCCCCGCCGGTGTTTGGCGTTGTATTTTACTGTATATTCTGGACTGTTTTATTTTATATTATTATTATTATTTATTTATTCTGGGATTTTACTTTATTTTTATTCACTTAGCCTTTCGTACGCACGTCTCGTCGTGCGTACGTGGCCGGATTAAGCACCCCTAATCCGTTTTAATTATTCTGGGGTGTGACAAGTACTATCCCGAGCGAGTCAAGCGACAGTTCGGCTTAGTTCAGCCGGTACCTCCTCCGCTTCTCGAGGCATGAATTTAAATATTTTTACATTATCATTTAAAGTATATACGTTAATATTTTATATTTTGTACCTAGAGTAGTCTAAGTCATCGCCCCTAATATTTGTGTGAGTAATGTATATGACTTTTTCTAAGTATCAAATAATTGTTCGATTGCTCTTTCTCAACCATGCCAAAGTTTATTGTACGTTGGTGCCACACCGAGATATTTTATTTCTATAAGCATATTGATTTGTTGCATTGTTAGAGAGACGATCTTTTTTTAATTATTATCGAACACATCATGCAATCAAACTAGATGTGAGTTGTAAGTGTTTGTGGTTTTTGATGGTCTTCTACAATTATGAGGGTTTTTATTTGTGATGATCCTCCATGTGGTCGAGCCCTTTTCAAGTCTAGCGTATAATCTTCAAGGACAACTCTCTTCTTTGCATTTCATAATTAGTCGTGCTTTATAATTTTTTGTACCCAACATTGAACATTTTTCTAACACTCTAATCATAAATTATCCAATTTAAAGCCGATTTAGAAGCAAATATTTTATTTTCAGCTAACTCATCATCGGATCCTAATCGGACTTCATTTGCACCTAAACGGTCGAACATCTCAAAATTATTCAACGCTTCTACGAATTTTCCTCATTTTTAGATTCATCATTTGAAATATCTGACTGCTCAGTGTAATCCTCTCATTTTTCTACTTCACTCCAATAATACGGATCACGATCATCTTGCTCATTTTAATCATCATGATCATCATTTAATTTCATTACCGTCGGATCAACATTATTGTTGCCATCAATAGTACTTTGCTCTTCAATCCTATTAAGACTAAAATTACCATCGAAAATATTTAAGTTAAGATCATCAGCTAAATTACCACAGTTATCTTAAAATTTGATCCTTCATAAGTACTACTACTACCGCTAAAAAAAATATAGGTATGACATGGTTGTATTGCTGGATTCAGTTGTTGATAAATTATATTGTTACTATAAATAGATAGATATGGATATGGATAAATGTTACTATCATATGAATAATTCGTATAATATACATCCTGATTAAAATTAGATATTGTATTTTGAACTTAATTTGGATAGGAATTGGTTTGACCATAGTTTGGAAATATTCCGCCAAAAAGCTACTACCGCTCGGTTCTTCCGCAGTGTAATTTCCTTCAGCGGACATGATTAAAATTTAAATCTGATATCATTTGGAAGAAATAAAATTTTTGGATATTTGATTAGTTTGTGAGAGTGAGAGTGTTTGTGAGATGATGAGAACGACGGGCATGCGTGTATTTATAGTGATAAAAGACGCTAATGAGATTAGCGTTTTAAAAATGCAAGTGCACTGGAGCAAATGCGCTATTTCAAAAATAAAGCATCGCTTTTCCCCAAAGCTACCACGGTGGTGCATTTGTTCTTTGCCACTGCTAGTGGCACACTGTCATTCATAAATTAAATTTTTTTCTTTTATCACTTTTATTATTAATAATATAATTATAAAAATTATATAAAAAACTGCTGATTCTAATGAAATAAACACTACTTCATTGAAACACACTAAAATAAATAATAAATCAAATGCACTATTTTTGTTGACATCAAAATAGTATCAGATAATAATATATAATAGCACTACCTCCACTAGACTATACAAAAAACTTAGACCAACTTGCCATATGACGACCGATGGCTCTTTTTTTTTTCCTTGAACACTTGTATATATTGTTCAGATAAGGGCTGCTGTCATGTTTCTCATGTACCAAATGGTACATATATAGAAATCCAATTTATTCAAAAGCCGCTCTTGATCACTTTATTCTTTTTTTTTCAATTTAGTAAAATGGATATATGTGTAATCTCCTATTAATCCAACATATTTTTTTTATATGTTATTTTCGGAACTTAAACTTGTACCAATCTGTAGAGAAACAAAACCTATTATCATCCACACTAGTTCTACGGCTGAACAAAATGATTTTGCGCTCAAAGTCAATATTCGAATTGAATAAGAATGAACCACATGATATGAATTAAACTTCAGTTATAAGGGCACTTAAATACTAATGTTCAATTATTACGGCTAATGTTTTTAAGTACATTATGTGAAACTTTATAGCATTATTGAGGTGCTAATGGTAAGTCTGGTGCCACATAGTGGGAAACTGGGAATTCTAATTAAACATTAATTCCATCTAGTTAAGCAAATAATGTAGTTGGTCAAAATCAAATAGTAGCTAATTCAAACGACCTTTAAGAAATTGTGGATTTAAAATTGCATGAGGTTTAATTGAAATTTAGTACTATGTTTCTATCTTTCTATAAAAAAAAGAACTAACTTCTTGCCAGTTCAAAACATAAATTATTAACAACTATTGTAAATTTAATTCGTAATGGAACCACATAGCAGAAAAATGTCTATGCAGTTTATAAAATAAATAGAAAAAAAGATGTATCATAGCTTTATGAATTAACAATGCGGTCAATCGAAAGTTTCGTAGATCATATATGAAATTAATTATTATCAACTTAACGAATTAGTTATTTAATATTCATTTCACAAAATATGTTATTAACTTCAAGTTTGTATATATTTTATTTACCCAATTAATTCTTATTTAACGTCTGTGATAGTAATCTTGCTAATAATAAATTGATTTAACATGATATTATCATATGACACTCTTATTAATATATAGTAAGTACTAATCGCTATCTTTTATTTACGGTTACCTTTTATTATCTTATATACATTTACTTATATTCGTTGTATTCTTGTTATTTCAAAAAGATGATATCATCCGATTTACTGATACTTGTGTAAGCGATTTCAATTTTAAAATCTGATTTATTTTAAATATAATTTGAACAGGATAACTCAAATATTCAAATGGAATTTCAAAATATGACATTAATATTAACTATCAGTATCAATTATTATTCGGAGTGGAAACAGGTGAAGACCCGATCCACAAATCAGAATAATTTATATTATATCATAATTTGTAATTTCTAACAGACGCTACGGAGACAATATCTTCTGTAAATCATCCGATGATCCGGTCGAGTCATGAATTAAACACGGGTTTTATCTCGGTCCGGACCGATCTGAATTGCGGTCACATATTGTCCAGATCGGATTGGCCCTGAAGTTTTTTTTTTCCAAACCTCTAGATGTGATTAACATATATGATCAAATCTGAAATAGACGTGATTAACATTCTACCAAACTTGTTTATATATGGAGAATGACCTATTAATATGTGATTCTAGCTTTTCCAGCAGGGGATTTTCATTTTGATATGGAAATTTCAATTGATACAGAGGATCTTGACCTGTATTCGTGACTTGATTTCGTGGATGCCAAATTAGAAATTTAATATTCGTGATTGATTCAAATTGAAATAGTCTTCTAAGTGTCAGACTGACACCAAATTGTTTACAGCAATAAAGTCGGAATTGACATTTCCACTTTAATGCCACATTGTTGTCTAATAAAAATAAATCTATGTTGTGCAGTTGTGGCGATATGATAAAACTAAATTTATGTTGCGTGGATGTAGCGATATGATAATTTTTAAAAAATAAAAATAAAAATACGATTATACATAATAAGTTAATAATATTTATATTAATATAAAAATAGCATATTAAATAACATTGATGGAAACATACTTGTTGTTGATTATGTATAAGAGGAACCTTAAGTTAACAACAACAAAAAAAAAGGTATATCTCCCATCCCGAGTTCTCCGAATATCCTGTTCTCTAGTGGTGTCAGTCCGAATCTCCGACATCAAAAATAAATCAGATATGAGTTTAATTTTTTTGATCGACATGACCCAATGATAAATTGGTCGGGTTGAGTTTAATTTTTTTTGACCGAATTTAAAGGAATTTTATGATTTAGTACTAATTAAAGGTTAAATATACACTAATTATATACTAATTAAGAATAATTATAAATAAGTTAATATTTTATTACTTAAATTATATAAAAATAATTAATAAATATTTAATTATTTTACACGGGTCGGGTTGACCCGTGACCCATTGGGTCGGATATGGATTAAAATTTTTTGATCCGAATTTAATCGGGTCGGGTTCGGATCAGGACAAAAAAAAAAATAAACTAGTGTGATCCGATCCGAACCCAATCCGACCCTACCCATTGACACCCCTACCGTTCCCGTTTTTTGATTTTCTAAAAATTCATATGAAGTATCGGATAGGATAGAAACAAATCATTCTAGCAAGAAATGTGGAGAATAAAAAACTTAAATTATTCTACTTGGTGGAGAATGATTGAATAGTTAAAGATTTAAATGAAATAATAATAATGACACGTATGACAAATAAACGAATAATGATAATTATTTTTTGTTAAATTAAATCAAACAACAAATTTATAGACATAAATGCCGCACATAATTTCTAAATTAAAATCATAATTAAGTTCGGATTGATCTGTCTCTCAAACATATGTCATTGTCATAACACTTAAAATTTGAAAGGCACTTTGCCAAAAGAAAACAAGAAGTTAACTACTACTATCTGCGTTGGAAGATTAAAACAAACTAAACAAAATATAAATTCAAATAATTGTCAGAGATAAAAGTTAATTTGTGAAATCTCTAGTGGTATAGCAGCAGCAACAACGGTAGTGGTTATAAAATTATAATTATTAAAGGGAATAAAGTGTTAAGGAGCTTTAAGCTAGACAAAAACCTTAAGTCATGGAGATACATGTCTTAATTTTTGGGTAAGTTTAAGAAATATGGGCAAAAGGAGGACTAAGGAAGATGTATTAAGCATTGTTTAGGATCAGATATTTGGCAAGCTTAAGGCACTCAAGAGGTCTAAAAAAGCATAAAGAGGCTTAATCCTCAAACAACAAAAAAGATTTAATCATAACTGTTCATTTGATAAGTTAATAATTTAAAATAATTATATTAGGTAAGATTATTGGAGTAAATTTTATATTTACTATATTTAATTTTAATGAACAACAATATGTGTTGGAAAATTAAGACAAATTAAATAAAATATATATTTAAATGACTGTTAGAGATAAACGTTAATTTGTGAAGTCTTTAGTGATATGCAATGGTATTTCGCATGTATGAAGAAAATCACATTTAAGAACACTAATTGGAACATTAATAAAATAAATAAAATATAAAATTAAATAACTCTTAGATATAAACGTTGATTTGTGAAATCTTCTCAATCATACGTGTATCATTGTTTAAGCTTCAATCTATTACGGTAATCCCAAATTATTGTTCAATCTCTTCAGTTAAAATACATCATATTATCTCTTAATAAATATTTATTCGACAAGTCTCGATGAATCTATGACTAGTTTCTCCAATATATATCAACCCATTTCTCTTTATTAGCAGAATAGATAAAGCAAAACTTCTTCTTGCAAAAAGTAAATATAATAGAGAAGTGAAACACCCAAATCTGTTTACAATAGTAGCATCAACAAATTAATCTCTTTATTTTTATTTTTGGAAAAAAAAACAGTATTTTATTTTATTTCAGCTAGGGCGGAAATTGTATCGTTGCTTTGTTTTCCAAGTCAAGTCTTTCTCTCGGCCCGTATATCACCTAATATCAATTCTGAATTCTAAGATTACGGTCCACTGAAACCCAAATTTCCGAATGATGTGTGTACTAGCATGCTTTCTATTGGGGGCCCCGTCGTATGTATATTTTCATCCTCTTTTAATATATTTTAATATAATTAGAGTTATAATTTAGATTTCTATTGTTCTCAAATAAATAAATTAATAATATAAAATTTTATATTAAACAAAAATTAGCTATTATATTTTTAAATACTAAATAATAATAATAATAATAATAATAATAATAATAATAATAATAATAATAATAAAATAATATAATTAAACACATAATGATTTATAAAAATTATATGAAAATTAGAATTATTTTAAGAGTGAATACACACATTATTTTAATTGAGTAGAGAGAAATTATTTTATATGAGTTTCTGGATTCAAGAAGATGAGGAGATTTTGAATTAAATTAATGATGAAGAAAAATGATGATATGATATATTTGAAAAGTTTAAAAATTTAATTTTTTTTTATGTATTAAGAATTTACTTGTACTTACACAAAAACATAAATCACAAATGTGCCGTGTGGGCATTTTTAAAAACAAAAACACCCAAAAAAAAAGTAAGAAGAAACTCAAACAAAACCTCAACGCTTTATCCTTCTAAACACTCAAAACCTTCATATTCATCAGAAAAAAAAATATTGACAAAGAAAAGCAACTCCACTCTGGTCACCAATTAACAACACTCTCTTCTTTTCTTTTAATTTTCCCCCCTGATCTCTGTCCTTCCACTTTGTTTCGTGTTTTCCTCCAATGCATCTCTATATAATACATCTCATCAACCCTTTCTTTCGCCATCTCTCCTCATTTCCTTTGCCTCTTCTCTTAACCAAAGAAGAGAGACTTTAAAATATGAAATTCTCTAGAGAGCTAGAGGCACAGCTTGTGCATGAATGGAGAGATGGCTATGTTGATTACAAACAACTCAAAAAGATTATTAAAAACATCAAGGTTTCTCTCCTTGGTTCGTCTTCGAAAAGTTCGTCAGAAAGCCAGAGCCTTCTCTATGGGTTCTCCATAGCTGACCCGATCCGTGCAATTGCTACACGTTTTTCATCTGGATCAAATTTGCAAAACAGCTTGCAGGTACAAGAAATTTAGCAAGCATTAGGGAAAATATTATAAATGTAAGGAGATATTGTGTTTGCTTCGGTTTTATGAAAATAGAGTTGATGTTTAAGGAGATATTGTGTTTGCTTCGGTTTTATGAAAACATCAAGGCTTCGTTTTTTCCTGGTTTCTTGGTAAAACCGTTTAAGAAACATCAACTCTTTTACTTTATTTTTCCTTGCATCAATACCCTTTTCATAATTGATTTTATACATGAAAAGTGATGGCTATTCAGCGAAGCTTTCCTTTACTGAAACCAAGCCTTTTGCTGCATTACAAACATGTGACCTATCAACTTTTCAATAAGGTATATTCCTTGGTATAACCTAGTTCATAAGATATATAATGGATCTACATAGTGGCAGGGTGGTCAGATGAACCACCTGTTAGAAATTTTTTAAATATATCCTTATATATGTATATTTTCTGAAAAAATAGAAAAATATGAATACAAATTTTAAATTTTGCTCCCCTGAAAAAAGAAATGCAATTTTTAACCCTCTCCTACACCAATGACTCCGTCCCTGAACTTGAATGCATGGAATGTGAAAGTTGGTGTGTAACAATATTACTGTTTCAGTTACATTTACCACAACACCTATTTTTAATGTTTAAGCACTCATGGAGATTCCAAGCATTTAAATTTGATAAATAATAAGAAAAAGACCCTCTCTAAATACTACTTTACAATTGCATCTTATTAGGAGCAAAAATTAAGCTATAGGAAATAGTTGTTTCTGTCTACTTCTATTTTATAACTGACATAATATTTTGGGGTTTTTTTTAGGCAGATGATGAAAATGTATACGAATTGGACCTAATTCAGTCAGGACATGCAGAGGTATAGATCCTTAAATTTGCTACAAATATACTCTTACAATTTTATATAATTGCCTTTCTAAATTGGAAAAGTTTTCCACATTTCAAATTATGAAAGGTGAAAATCTTTTTGAGAGAGTTCAAAAGGAGTTAGGGAAGGTGAATGATTTTTACACAAGAATGGAAGAAGGGTTTTGCGAGAGAGGCGAAGAAGTCTTGAAGCAACTCCAAATAATGTTGGAAGTAAAACAAGTTCTCAAGGACAACCGTCACCATCGGCCTCGTCACAGTGCTCAACATCCCGCTGCTGCCTCTCCTGGGTCCACAGGTGCTCTTTTGTCACGCATCGACTCTGCTTCCCCTGTCCCAGGTAAGATGTTATTTTTATCCGCAAACGGATAAATTTCTCTGCACAGTACTGCATACAACTTATTGTGCCCAATCGAAGAATGTTCTTCATGCATGTCCATTTGGTTAGAATTCAGATATTACAAGATGTTAAGTTGCATCCATTTTAAAGTGACGAGTATATAAATCCTGAAATTACATAAAAAAACTTCAATCGTTTTCCATATTCATTCAAATTGTGTGAACTATTTAAATTAAAAAGGAAAACAAAAGGCTATGCTGACATAAAATACATAAATAATGTCTAAAAGGTGACAAACCAGAAGATTTTTTTTATTTTTATGTTATATTTTTCGAATTCAGTTGGAACACCAATGAGTACAGAGGAGGCACAATCAGAGCAAGTACCAGTGGTGGAGGATGTGATAGCAGCACTGGAGAGGAACGGGGTTAGTTTCATCGGGTCAGCCCGGAGCAAGGTCAGGAAGGAAGCAAAACCTAAGACTGATGTCATCAGGATCGACATCCAAGGCACCACCCCCACACTCTCATTCATGAACTTCTGGGAGAGCCTTGTCAACGGGCTCCAAAAGGAAGGAGAAAGAGGCAATGGTTACCACCTCAACCACATGAAGATACAGAGAGCAGAGAAGATGATCCGTGATGCGCTCGTTGAGCTCTACAAAGGGCTTGAACACATGAAGAAGTATAGGTACAGAGAATGGATTGACATCAGTATCTTTCTTTTCAAAATAAAATTAGACTTTCATTTTCATCTTTTTCGGCATCATTTTGATCTCTGATTCAATGTCTCTGTAAGTAGACCTTGCTTGACAGATTAAAATATGATGAAATTGAATTGAGGTTGTGATACAAACTTACTGGTACCTGAAAAGAAGTACTAAAACACCCGGTTGCATAAAGTATATAATTGACTAGGATTTGAAGGGTGTAAATGTGAATATATTTGTGTCTGGCATCCTGCATGCATGCATGAGGGAACGTAGTTGTACCATGCAAGTAAGGTGGCCATGAGTTGATTAATAAGTCCTCTGTTGATGATGACATTTGACAAGCATGCATGATCATGGACTGATGCTCATTGTTTTTTATTCTGTAGCACTTTGAATTTGTTGGCTTTTACCAAGATCGTCAAAAAAATGACCAAGGTGAGAAATCAAGCACATGTCATATTTATACATCAAATCATGTCTTGCTGATTTCAACGAGACATCACAAGAATACATTTTTTGTGATTTTGAAGGTAACCAATGAAGAGGAAGCTTCAGCCCGTTTCATGAAAAAGGTGAAGGAATCCCACTTCATAGTCTCAGACAAGGTATCTCTTTCAATACATTCCTTTGTAGGTTATAGCAAAATATCCTTGCTGAAACAAGTTAGCTACTACCACTTCTAGTACAGTGAAATGTAAGTTACAATACAATAAACAAGCAAGAGGATCTCACGATAAGTGTTGAGCCTCACAAATTGGTTGAAGCATCAAAAGTTCCACATATCCTAAAAAACCATATCCTGATATGCAGCAAATTCCGATTTGATTGGATGCATTTAATCAATGTGCAGGTTCTGCGGTTACAAGATGAAGTGGAATCCCTTTTCACAAAGCATTTTGCAAGCAATGATCAGAAAATAGCAAGAATTACTCTCAAGCCTCAGCAGAACAAAGATTCTCATGCCATCACATTTTTTGCTGGTAAACTAATATCCGAGACCAAAATGAAAAAAAGAAGAATTTTAGAATTTAGCTGTCGCTTATATATAGATATAAAACTGTCGATATTATATATATTTTTTTTGCTAGTAAACTAATATCCGAGACCAGAAATGAAAAAAGAAGAAGTTTAGCTTGCTTAATATATAAAATGTTGATATATATATATATATATATATATATATATATATATATGATGAGGTTACTGTGTTTTGCAAAGTAAAGAACCGATTTTATTTTAAAATGAGATTTCATATCCCGACAACTTAAATGATCTATCTAAGTTACTCAATAATTTCTTTATGTTAAAATCTTATGAGATATTAAATTTCATAATTTTTTAGCTTTCTAGCTATTTTTTAATTATTTTTAAAAATAGCCCTAAAATACATTAAACAAAACTATTTTTAAAAATAATTTAAAAATAGCTAGGAAGCTCAAAAAATCATGAAAGTTAATATCCCATAAGATTTTAACATAAAGAAATATTGAGTAACTTAGATAGACCATTTAAGCCGTCACAATATGAAATCTCATGTTAAAGTAAAATCGGTTTTTTACTTAGCAAACTACCGTAACCTCACCCACATATATATAGAGAGAGAGTAAAATACCGTGATCTTAACTTAAATTCTTTATATAAAAATCTTGTGGGATGAAAAAATTTATAGTGTTTTGAGTTTTTTAAGTCATGATTTTTAATTTTTGAAAATCAACTCTAAAAATAATAATAATATATTCAATACTTGAACATCATTTTAAAAAATTAAAAATAATGACTTAAAAAAATCAAAATACTCTAAATTTTTGCATCCCACAAAATTTTCATATAAAAAATTTAATAAGGATGATAAATTAAAATTTAGAGATAATTTAATATACTTTTTTAGTTAAACCCACGAAAGACATCCGTGAGATTAAGCTCACGGTGTCTCTACTTTGTCTTTGTTTGAGGTGAGATTAATATCCGAGATCTCAAATGGTCAATCTAAGTTACTCAATAATTTATTCATGTCAAAATCTTGTAGGATATTAAATTTCATAATTTTTTGAGCTTTCTAGTTATGTTTTAAATTATTTTTAAAATCAACTCTAAAATAGACTATTTTCTTATGTTAAACAGGGCTGATTTTAAAAATAATTCAAAAAATAGTTAGAAATCTCAAAAAATCATGAATTTAATATTTTATAAGATTTTGACATGAAAAATTATTAAGTAACTTAAATTGACCATTTGAGATCTCGAAATATTAAATCTCACTCCAAAATAATATGAATTTTTTGCTTTGCAAAGCACCATAACACATCTCGGATCATATTTTGATCTTTTAATTGGTCATCAATTAATGCAACTGTAATTTGCTTTCTTTTTCTCTGATACAGGATTGTTCACTGGTTCATTTGTGACCTTGTTTAGTGTTTATGTCATATTGGCTCATTTTTGTGGTATTTTCACATCCACTTCAACATCAGGTTATGTGGAGACTGTCTACCCTGTTTTTAGGTGGGTATCTTTTGGTCCTTTTCTCATTATGGTATAAAATATTCATGAGTGACCAGCTTTTCCACCAAAATGAGAAATAAAGAAGAAAAAGGATTGCCTATTAACTAAAGTTTGTTGCTGTTAGTAATTGTTATGCAGTACACAATAATAGAAGTTAATTAAAAATAGAAATGCCACGTAACTCGCCACTAGCAATGGTTGAAATTAAAGATAAAAAGAAAGGCACATATAGAAAATATTAAATAGAAGAATAATAAATATGGGATAACTTGTTGCTTGAGTCTTCTGGTAAAGAAGCAAAGCAGAGAAAGATTAATTATAAACTGTCTGTACTGTATAGTGTATAATGGTCGAGTCTACATCATCAAATTGGCACCCACTAAGTTATATATATATATGAATCTAATATTGTTTATTTACATCCACATGCTCTCCTAGCTAATCTGCCCCCACTTAAAATGAATTATTAGATCGATACGATGTACGAAGCAAAATACTTTAATTATTTATATATAGTGCCCACTTACTAAGTGGAATATATCCATAGTTGCCTATAGAATGAAAAAGAAGCCATATTGAAGGGCCATCCATGGTTCCAGACCATTGAGAATATTAATTTGTTTGATACTTTCTCTAAAGTACTAGAAACCAACTGTTCTCCTACGTATATAGAGAAAGCGCAATGATGAGATGAAATTTATTCCTGTATGTAAAGTCAATTCTTATTTGACCAATTAATCCACTCCAACAAGCCAAATCATAAATTTAACAACCTCAATATGGTGGAATATCGAGTTCCTGTTCTAAGAAAAACTGACAATACAACGCACAATTTAGTGCAATACCCTATGAAATCTAAAAAAACTATATTTATGTGTAATTATGTATGCTTTGGGTTTCAGTACTCAGTGCACGAACGCCTTTCTCACGTTTTGTCTTGCATTTCTGATAAATTTAGGAGATGATATGCATATTAAGAAAATGATTTCCATTTCTGCATTGTAATAATTTTTTTTTCTCGGACACTGTCGCACAGCATGTTTGCGCTAATTAGCTTGCACATATTCCTATATGGTTGCAACTTGTTCATGTGGAAGAACACAAGGATCAACCACAACTTCATATTTGATTTCAAGCCGAACACTGCTCTCAAGCACAGAGATGCCTTTCTCATTAGCAGTGCTTTCATGACCGCGGTTGTAAGTGCCATGGTGGCACATCTATTTCTCAAGTACAACCACGTTTCTTCCCACCATCTAGAAGCACTTCCAGGGATTCTTATTCTGGTAAGCTGAAGATCACCATTGAAAAATATTTTATCTTACATCTAGCTAAGTAACTACCATACAAGAAGCAATATTTCAGTTGAATGTATAGATGAACTAGAATATACTAGTCGGGTAGTAATGTAGTAATTAAATTTTATTTCTGCTGAATTTCTTTCAGAAATACTAATTTCAGTATATTGAAATGCGTGTCAGTTACTCACTTGTTAACATGTATATTTTTTGGTTACAGATTTGTCTAGGGCTACTGGTTTGCCCTTTCCACATATTTTATCGAGAGACACGTTTTTGTTTTCTGCGAGTTATGCGCAACATTATTTTTTCACCACTTTACAAGGTCAGCTGTTTTCTTAGAATTCCCTTGTTTTCCCTTTTGTATCAACATAGTGTTGCTTTCAGTAACAAGTGAAATAAATGGTGAATTAATTTCAGGTGCTGATGGCTGATTTCTTCATGGCTGATCAACTAACCAGTCAGGTGAACCTTCTTCGTTAAACTTAATGTGTCAAATTATTGATCGAAATTAAGCAAGTATTCTTTGCTTTTATATCATGTTGAATGTAAAGCTGAAGTCTTGGCAACATGACAGATACCGCTGCTTAGATACACGGAGTTTACAGCATGCTATTTTATTGCTGGAGGATTGAAGGGTGGTTCATATGAGACCTGTAATTCTAGCCATCAATACAAGCTACTAGCTTATATCATTTCTTTTCTCCCTTACTACTGGAGAGCCATGCAGGTACAAATATACATCATACTTCTGAAATGCATGCTGATAAGTAAAATATGAATGAAAGAAAAACCACCTGGAAGTCCGAGGACTTTTAGTACCGTACCGACTGCCCTTGTCCCTTCTTATTTTCCCGTTCAGCCTACTTCTTCTCTTTCTTCGCACACTTAGAACACATCCTCATAGAAAAAATAAAGTGTATTAATCAACAACATTTCTGCAGCATGAAGTTTTTTCTGGAGAATTTTCCTTGTATTTCTCAGTGTTATCATTTTTGCAGTGTATTAGGAGATACATGGAAGAAGGATATGATATCAACCACATGGCGAACTGTGGGAAGTATATATCAGCAATGGTGGCAGCAGCGACCAGGATGATGTATGCAGTGGAGCCCACATCAGCAAGGCTAGCCCTTGCAATCATCGCATGCAGCGGGGCCACATTGTATCAGCTTTACTGGGATTTTGTCAAGGATTGGGGTTTAATGAACCCCAAATCTAAGAACCTCCTCCTCAGAGACCAACTCATCCTAAAGAAAAGATGCATCTACTATTTCTCCATGGTAAGTGAATTGTGTACTGAGTAATTATATGTAAAGTGACTATATATGTCAATGTTTTTGTATTTTTTGAGTTAATAGCATCCATTTCTAGTACCTGGCCAAAATTAACTAGTCAGTTTCAAAGTTAGTTCTGCACAAAAAGTATTCCCTTCGTCAGCTGAACTAGAATGAAGTTCTCATCATATTCTGTGTAAATACATAGTCGCAAAATTTCTCTGGTTGCTATGCATGAGAATATATTAACTCTTGAGATCCTTTTAAATATGGAAATACCCTGTGTAGGAACTTGATATATCATATGTGTACTTCTTGCACAATAATAGTGATTTACTAGCAATTGCCCTGGTATGTAATGGTACTAAAAGGTGTACAACTTTTCTACACTCAGGGTTTGAATGTTGTGCTGAGGCTTGCATGGATTGAAAGTGTGATGAGGATTAACCTAGGTGCAGTCGAGCACCGGCTGGTTGATTTCACACTCGCCTCACTTGAAATAATTCGGCGTGGCCACTGGAACTATTACCGGTTAGAAAATGAACATTTAAACAATGTTGGCAAGTTTCGCACCATGAAGGCCATACCATTGCCGTTTCGCGAGATGGAATCGGACTGATTGAGAAATATTAGACCCCTACAAAAGTATATGTATATAGATCAAAATATCTGATCAAAGATGCCACAAAGGCGCATTATTGTCATAAATCAAGTCATAAAGATGGGTGGATAAGGAGCTAACTTATGGAACCAGCTTCACAGGTGAATCAGAGTTTAATATGCAAAGGGATGGTAGAATAGCAATTTGAGGAATGTAGAGAGGGGGGTATCTGATTGATGAAGTGCTTTTTTCATTCAGCACAAATGTACTAATTGTAATTTACATTTGGTAATTGTACCATTCATGTTATTTAAATTGCAAAATTAAACCAGGTATTTGTTAATATTTTTAGCCTACCCCAATTTATTTTGATTAAAGGCTTTGTTGTTGTTGTTGTTGTTGTATTTGTTAATATTTTTAATAACACCCAAAATTGTATCGTAACTTGGTCAGAATTATGTTCTCATTAAGTTAAAAGAGTAATTATTTCAAATCTGTAAATTGAATAATTGCTAATTTAATATGAGGCTGAATGAAAGTTCATCATCTTCTCCAATTCCTGACAATGTCGTTAGAGAATGGGCCCTCTTAGCTTGATGATTATTCAAATAGAGAGAGGTGTTCATGATGCTAAAGTGGACAGTCAGCAAAATCCTGGGAAGAGAATATTCCAAATGGTAAAAGATATTTTGATTTTTTTTAATTACCTGACTTTAATGTAAAAGCAGAGCACCTGTACGCATGATTAACTTTTCAACAGAATTATATTAAGCAAGTGGTCCTAGTAGATTTGCATATAATATTCATTATATGATAAACCCACGCAGCCCATAGATTACCATTTTCTTGCATACCATACTGAATAATTAAACTTCATTTCAATACAACCCGAGTACAGAATGTACAGAACTTGATTCACCAAACTAACCATATAAAGCTAGAAAATCAACTTACATCAGACATAAACAGAGTCTACCACACAATAATACATAACAACTTACATAGCTAAAAGCTGCATCGGTGGTGTTGCAGATAAATAGTGTCTACTACACAACATAAATGAAAACAAAACATATTACATTATTAACTACGATAGGAACCTCCACAATGCAGGTCTATCTCTTGATACCAGAAGAAGCCTTGAACCCGAATAATCAAAGGTTGGGCATTGCAAATCGGCATCAGTACTAATAGACTCCCTTGCCTCTACCATACCAGTACTGGCATAAGCACCATCCTTCAATGCATCAAAGACAAAAAGCCCCTTCCCACAAACACCCATAACAAGGTTTGAGTTTCCCCAAACCTGAGAAACCGAACTAGTACGGTAATCTGAGTTCAGTATTGGTAACTCATAACTGGCTACAAGTTTACCTCTTCGCAAAGAGAAATGCTGGACCCAAGACTTTCTCCCGCCTCTTAGTTGTAGCCTGTCTTCGGTACTGCCAACATATACTGAGTCACCACGCGAATATATGGAAACTGGTACACCACCATGCCGTGAAATTTTGAGACCTGTACCAGTTGGTACGCGAAAGTCTAGAACATTAATGTTATCTTGAGTTGAGAAAACACCATCATTGCCCTCAGCCTCTGATGAACTCACTCTGAAAAGAACATTTACAATAAGAATGTGAGTAAACTTGTTTCCATGGAGGGGAAGGGAAATAAAACTTCATAATTTTTTCTTGTTCTGTTGCTGACATTTTGTATTCTTAAATTTTGGATGTAAGGGAAGGAAACAAGATCATCCAAACAAAAGAATGAAAATAATTGAGACCTTCCTTCCATATCTTTGAAAATTCCACAAAAAAAGAATTACCTCTGACGAATGCCACCACTAATCTCAGCATCAGTGTTGCTGACATGGAGGGCACAGACCCGTTTATTACCATATCCAATTGATAACAGAGGCTGTGCATCAACTGAATTAACATCCCAGAGGCTAATAAAGTCAGTCCCTAATATTACAACTTTGCCCCTGCTCCTCCACTGGAGAGGGCTTGACCAATCCATTGACCCAACTGTGCTGTCCAACTCCCATTTCATCACCATGTCCCCATCTCGTATATCATAACCCATTATAGCCTTTTGTTTGCTAGAGGTAGAGAGAAGGAGAGACCCACATGGCCGGTACCACCACTGTTTTCCAAGGTCAAGACAAGTTTCAGATTCTCTTTCCAGGTGGAATGCTGAGACATTCCTCTTGTAGAAGTCCCAGCAGCAGAATCCAGGACGGGGAGTGGGTCCAGCAGAGGCTGCAACTACATACCGGCCAGAGCATCCATCAGGACCAGGTGCACGTAGCAGCCAGCAATCTCCCCAAGTACTCTGAGGTACCGCAATGTCAGGCTTGTACTCAGCTTTATTCTACAATGTACAAAACATAGGACTTTGTTAGTCTCATTGGATAACTGCAAGCAATTCCACTTCAGCTGATACCTGTCAATTCTTGAACCACCAAATGGCAACATTATACATTTATACGATATCAGTGTAGTGGTCAATAACAACAACAAAATCAGTGTCTCTGTAGGAGATGAACTGTTGAATTAAATTAATCAAAATATCATCAGCAAACCTATTTCTGGAAACAGTCAGTTAAGCTACTGCACATAATTCATAACCATTTATTATGGAACTTAAAAGTATATATAAAGGGACAAAAACTAAGTACCTCACAATTGACAATGTCATAGTATAAACAGGTTCCATCAGTACGTGCCAAAAGAACCGCTTCTCCTTCAGCGACGAACCAACCCCCAGCTGCACATTTGCTAGCAATGGGCCGCAATTCATCAGCAGAAGCCTCTCCAGTCTCCTCTTGCACTAAAGGGACCTGTATACACTCTTGTGAATCAAAATCCTCAATTTTCTCATCTGCACACAATTCTATTTCCTCCTCCCCAAACCCACTTACTACAGCACTCGTATCACTCTCCTGTGAGGAAGGAACCTTGGAACCTGTACCAGTACCACAGACAACTGATTTTGTACCACTCAAAGAGGTTAGAAACTCCACCTCTATGCTCTTTTCATCAATCTGGTTTATAGCATCTGTGTTCTTTGAGAAGTTGTTTTTTAATAGCTTCTGGTGTGGAAAAAACCTTGACTCCAATTCTTCACTATTGAGACCTTTTAATGAAAATATTGGAGCGCCTTGTGCAGTAACCAGGGTTTTCTCAGAACCACTTTTATAGCCATCTGTAATAACATGGTCCACAGCTTTTTCCACTGAAGTAATTTTGTTTTGTATTTCAGAAAGAATAAGTCTTGATTCATCAGGGTTGCTGTCATCCAAAATCTCCTTGGTTCGTTTAATTTCAGTGGCAATTTTCAGAACCCGACCTTCTAGCATCGCTAATTTCTCATGCAACTTACTGGGGTATTTGTTAGAACCTTTCCCACCAACATTGGTGGTGTCATCAGTTGCCTTTTCAAAAATCTTGACTTTATCTGAAACCTTTACTTTTTGCTTCTCTCCACACTCTTCAGTTTCACCAGAATTGCATGGGTTTGAAACATAATCCCATTTGACGGTAAATGTAGGCAAAGAGGCTTTGTTCTTTTCATCAGTTGAATTAGAACTCAAGCTATCTTGTATATGAGCCAGCAACTTATCTTTGGACACTTTTACACTGCTGCTGTTAGACACCTCCAAGCTACATGTAACATTTTCCTTCCTTCCAGATTTTAGATTACACTTCTCCAGACCCCTAATGGACCCAGTAGCCAAGCTCTTCGCACCTTTCCCTTTACCACTGTCCTGCTCTGAAGCCCTAATTCCACCACTTGCACTTCGCCTAGGCCCAGACTCAGCTTCTATCCCCTTTTCCATGGCTCTCCCCAACCGATCTGTAGAAGCCCTTGTTGGTGCAGTTCGATCACTGTGAAGGTTCGAAACGAGCCGTGAAAAATCTGATGGATTGAGAGGTGCTCGGGTTCTTGGTACTGACGAAGTGGACCGACGAACCGCACTGGCACGAGAAGGTTTATCAACTCGAGTCGGAGTTGGATCACGACGGCGCCCAGCAGAGACAGATCTGGGGTTAGGATTAGGGTTTGCCTTGGAGGAGGAAAGAGGGGTGACTTTCCGAGAGGAGTTAGAGATGGGACTGGGATTGGGGTTAGGGTTTGGTCGGAGCTTGACTGGAGGAGACGGATCTAGGGTTTTAGTGGGCTTCGAGGCCATGATTTTGCCTCCGCCACCGCCGCGCTCTTTGAGTCTTGCGGAGATCATAGATAAGTTATTAGGGTTTTCCTTGGGAAGCAGGAGAAATTCGCAGAGAAAGGGAAAGGTTTTGGCTGAGGGTTTGCCCGGGAAGGAGAGAGATCGGGATAGATTTGAAATTCGAATTTTGGATTTCGTTCGATTACATCCTAAAATCTGGATTCGATCTTTAATGCCACGTGGTTTATTCTTGCGTTTTGTCCCCAAAGAGCATCTGCGCTTTGGTCCACACTCCACACTGTCTGTTACTCTGTTATTTATGTAATAGCAGCTACATGTTTTTCAGATTCGGACGGATTTTTGGTTCTTGGACCATTTGCTCTTTTCATTTCAAAATTACGCATCATTGTTAATCGTATTGGGCTTCTATCTAAGCATCATTGAAATGCCTTCCTGTTACCGTGGTTTTAAACTTCTAATTTATCTGATATTATTATCAAAGTTTATGAAAGATGAGATAATTCAAGTTTGTGTAATTTATTTCTCTGTATATCTTTCAATTAAAGTGTGATGTATATATATATATATATATAGTTTAGATTAGGCAACCCTAATTACAGTTATGCTAAGAGTCAATTTATAATACAAATTCTATCCTAACGGGAATGAGCCAAAAGAGCATAACAGAAAATGGCAGATGAATTCTTTTCCATTCAATCAAAAAAATTCTAAAAAATAAAAATTTAGTTTACTAATGATAATCTCCGATTGATATCTAACTTAACCCCGCAGACGTGGACGGTGCGGATAATAGTTTAGATTAGGCAATCAACTTGGCTTGGAGTAGTTTGAATCGAGGAGTAGGTAGTGTATTGGTGAGCACATCGGCAATTTGGACACGTAGTTCTTTGGATAAAATTTTTTCCCGCACAAAATGATAATCAATTTTCACATGTTTAGTACGAGAATGAAACATCGAGTTAGATGCAAAGAAATGTAGCCCCGATGTTATCACACCATAAGATGGGTGGCGTCGTAGTAGGAAAGTGAAGTTCGGTCAAGAGAAATTATATCCAAATAACTTCAGCACTTATAAGAGCAAGGCTGCGGTACTCGGCTTCGATACTTGATCAGGACACTATTTGTTGTTTCTTTGAACTCCAGGAAATGAGGCTTGCTCCAAGAAAGACAAAACCCAGTAGTTTACCTACGATCATCCGGACAACCGGCCCAATCCGAATCACTATAAGCATGGAGATGCATCGATTGTGAAGCTTGTAATGTAAGACCATGGGTGGATGAACCATTGAGGTAACGAAGGATGTGTTTTACTGATGTCCAGTGGATGTTTGATGGAGAGTGCATGAATTGAGCTACTTTGTTGACGGCGAAGGCTATGTCGGGTCTAGTGATGGTTGTGTATTGTAAGGATCTAACAATGATTCGGTAGAGAGAAGAATTTTCAAAAGGTTCACCATCTAGTTTAGATAATGGTTTGTTTGATATGGGATACATATGGTTTGGAATCACTCATTTTAGCTCGGTGTAAGAGATCCTTGACATACTTGTGTTGAAATAGATGAAGGCCAGTAGAGAATGGAGTAACTTTAATGCCTAAAAGTAATGCAAGGTGTCAAGATCTTTGATAGTAAATTTATGATTTAATTGGTATATGATGGTAGTGAGTAATGAAGGAGTGGTGCAGGTAATGATGATAATGTCGATATAAACAAGGATGATGACTTTGTGTAAGGATTTGTGAAGAACAAAAAGAGACGGGTCCAGTTTAGATGCATGGAACTCGAGGGAATGAAGAAAGGAGTGCAAGGTTTGAAACTAGGCATGCGTGGATTGTTCGAGGCCATATAGTGCATTGGATAAGAGACATACATGATCGAGTGCGGTATGATTGACAAAGCCCAGGTGATTGATGCATATACACCGTTTCCTGCAAATCATCATGTAAAAAGATATTTTGAACATCAAGTTGCTTGATGGACCAATCAAAAGTGACAGCTATGGAGAGGACAAGCCGAATAGTAGTTGGCCTCACCACTGACTAAAAGTGTCGAAGTAAACGACTCCTTCTTGATTATAGACTTTGGCGACAAGCTAGGCTTTGTATCGATCTATGGAGCCATCCGATTTCCTTTTTAGTTTATAAACCCACTTGCAACCAATAATGTTATGATTTGGAGAAGGAGGAGGAACAAGGGTCCAGGTTTTGATTGTGATGAAGAGCAAGCATTTTTTAACACATGGCATTTTACCAAGGGGTAAGTTTTTGGCACGGTTAAAGGATGTTGGTTCGATTTCAGCAGTGGAAGGTAGGGAGAAGAGAGCCACATGATCGGGAAAATGACGAGGTTTTCGAGTGTTATCACGGGTGCGAGTGATCATAAGATGAGAGGGTAGTGGAGGTGATTATTGGGGAGTTGTCTTGGATTGAGGAAGAGGAGTTAGGTTAGGTGGAGAAGAGGTAGTTGGGAGGTGTTGGGTGAAAGGAACGATCAGATGGAATTGGCGATAGTAGGAGGCGGGTAGGAGTATTTGAAGTACGGGTAGCAGGCCCAGAATGAGGTGAGCAATGGGCCTGGAGGGTTGGATTGCGCAAAAGGCTCAAAAGGAGGCCCAGGGGAAAAGTGTAATGGAGGGGATGTAGAAAGAGGGTTGAGTGGGCTGTTTTTGTAGCAGTCGAGAAGTTGGAGATTGTCAGGTGATGGCGAATCAGGCTATGCATGATGAGTTGCAACGAAGGGAAAATGAGATTCATCAAATAGGACATGGCGGATTATAGATATTATTTGTGGCCAAATCCAAGCATTTATAGCCTTTTTGAGATAATGCATAGCCAATAAAAACACACGGTGTAGATCGAGGTTGGAGTTTATGTATATTGTAGGGTCGAATGTATGAGAAACATAGACAACCCAAGATTCGAGGTGGTGATATGAGGGTGATTTATGTAGTAATTGAGTGTAGGGAGGAGGATCATGATGGGAGTTAGGTAGATGGTTTATTAAGTAAACGGCACTTGTAAAAAAATTTATCCCATAAGGTTAGAGGTATGGACGCTTGTTGAATCATTACTAATGAGAGTTCAATTATATGTCGATGTTTCCATTCGAAAATACTATTTTATTGAGGTGTATGAGGACAAAAAATTTGATGTATTATTTATGAAAAAATATGATTAAGTGGTTTAAATTCGATACCATCATCGGTTCTTAGTGTTTTGATTGTGGTGTTAAGTAGATTTTCCACTTGAGCTTTGAATGAGATAAGACACGTGAGAGCTCATCTTTTGTTGTGAGAAAGTAAATCCAAAAAACTTTATAAAATCATCAATAAAAATGACATAGTATCTAAAACCATTCCTTGAGATAAGAGGTGAAGGATCCCAAAGATCCAAATGCACAAGATCCAAAGGAGAGCTAGAAACCGAAGTACTTGAAATAAAGGGCAATTTGTGAGATTTTGCCATACAACAATCATGACATAAAGATAAGTGATGAGAAGAACAAGGTAAAGCATAAAAGCTAAAACATGTGTAGTGGTGGAAGACGATGAATGACTAAGGCGGGAATACCATATATCCGCCAGACTCGTTCATCAAAAAGAGCTTGATGACACGAGGAAGGTGAGAGATGTAAAAGGTAGAGGCCATTATGGAGCTGGGCTCGAAAGAAGAAGACTCGAGATGAGGCGGTCCTTTATAAGACAATAATGAGAGGAAAATTCAATTAGAAGCGAGTTATCATGAAGAAGTTTGGAGAGACTTAAGAGATTCTTTGTGAATTGTGGAACATGTAAAATATCATGTAAGATAATGGAATGATTTGATAGAGACATAGTAGAAGAGCTAATGTGAAGAATTTTCATACTGGTACCATTACCAATATGGAGGCTTTCAAGACCTTCATAAGGAATAAATGATGAAATATTATTGAGATCACTTGTCACATGGTGGGTGTCATCGAATTCAAGAACCTATCGCCGGAAGGTGGAGCAAGGGTGGTGTGAGTGGTATGAGCCTGTGGCTGAGAGGGAACTCCATACCGAGCATCGTACCGATGCCAACAATCTCTAGTAGTGTGACCCTTTTTGGAGCAAATTTGGCAAAATTCTGGCGAGTTGAAAAACAAGGATCGAGATATAGAACTGGATCTAGTAGTTGGACCAAGAATGGGAAGAATACCAGGGGTGATAGATGGGCTGCGGAAATATAGGGACAACCCATTTGGTACTGGGCCAGCATAAGGTAATGGGTTGGCATAAGGAGCCCGATAACCAAAAGGAGGTTTATAGGTGGGTCGGCTGATGGAGCGAAAAGGCCACGTGGAGATTTATGAGCATAAAAGGCAGTGGGATTAAGGGTAGAGGACAGAGAAAAATGATTACCAAGTGTAAAATGATGTAGAAGGGATTCATTGGTGAGAAGTAAAGAGTAAAGATCGGTGAGGGACAATGCATCATTGCGAGAGGCATGGTGGCTGCGACAACAAAGGAGTTATAGTCGGGGCTGAGATCGGTAATAGCAAACATCACCAAATCGGCGTCCGAAATCGGAGACCCAATGAACGCAAGTTCATCGGCGATAGATCTGAGCTTTTGGAGGTATTCCGAGTAAGAGGAGGCTCCTTTGGTTGTGGTTTGAAGTTGGTAACGAAGATCGGCCTGTCTGGCGCGAGAAGAGGCAAAAAAGGTAGATTGAAGATGGGTCCACAACTGAGAGGAGGAAGAGCAGGACACCACTTGTGCAAGGAGGGACTTGGAAAGAGACAACCGAAGCCAGCCAAGGATGAGCTGGTCTTGCCGATGCCAACTCAGGTATGCCGGATTAAGTTGAGGGGTACCAGATGTGTCAGTAAGAGTTAGGGATGGAGGAGGATGAGTGAGGAACTTGTAAAGGTCATGACCATGAAGGATGTGTGTAATTTGGGATTGCCATGAGAGATAGTTATTGGCAGTAAGTTTAGTAGAAATTGGAAGATTGAGGAGAATAACAGAATCTGATTGGAGAGAAGTGGAGTCAAGCTCCAACTGTGGTGGAGGAGGAGGAGGTGGTGGTGGTTGAATGAATGAGGAGTGAGGAGTAGACATTTGGCGGCTGAGCTCTGATTAGCTTTGATACCATGAAAGATGAGATAATTCAAATTTGTGTAATTTATTTCTCTGTATATCTTTCAATTATAGTGTATTGTATATATATATATAATAGTTTAGACTAGGCAACTCTAATTATAGTTATGCTAAGAGTCAAAAATGTAAATGCAACTGTAAATAAAATAAATTCTATCCTAAAATAAATTTTATCCTAACAGGAATGAGCCAAAAGAGCATAACTGAAAATAGCAGATGAAGTCTTCTACATTCAATCAGAAATGGATATCTCCAATTGATGTCTGTTTACAATGTTTTTATTTAATACAAGATTAATATTTCCATACATTATTTGCTGAATTGCCTCCTAAATTTTATATGTATTACAGCCACATCACTTCTTGTTAAGTGTTCAACTGACTATGAAGCTACCAAATTCTTCTGTTTTAGAGGCTAAGAATAGATGGTTTATTGTATTTCATGAAGGACAAGTTATGGTTAATTTAAATCATCTGATCTAGTTATCCAACAACAGTGACCATCAATCTACAAGTTCCCTGTTGTGATGCCACCTCCTCCTTTTATTAACAGTTGTGTTATTATATTACTCATAAATTTGAAAACAGTTGCAACTTCCAAATTGTTATTTCGTATTATTTGAGTTAGTAGAGAGCTATTCAAAATCTTTGATTTAACTCGCTATTCTCCCAGCCCAATAAAAAATTGGATTAGCAGCTATTCCAAATCATTGGGTTAACCTCTAATGCCACTAACCCACACTACCATTCAAACGCACCCTATAACCGAATCACATTAACAACCCTCACTTCCATCCAACACACCCTATCAGAACAGCACAAACATTCAACTAGTGAAGCTTGCTGCTAGACATTAAAAATAATATAGGAATAAGTATGATAGTTAGTCTGAAAAACCAAAATACATACACTGTTAGTGTTAGATCATAACACTTCATTCAAGGTTTATTAGTTGGTAACACCAGGAAATTAAGCCAGCTGCCCATGACTAAACCAAGAACTAACCCGTAAATTTGCGCATTCCAGCATCAACATTTCAGGTGAGAAAAAAAAATGGAAGAACGAATTAAAAAAAAAAACATATTACAAACAGGACGTACTGTAATCAAGCCATGTGAAGATTCCCAAATGGGAACACAAATCAACTCGAACCAATCCCAAATTCAACACAAACTAGCCCCCCCAGTAAATGAAATATTACAATGGAAAATATCAACCCCCCCCCCCCCCCCCCCCGGCTACTCAAAACCGTCCATCAACTGCCGGCCTTCTGAACTTCTAGAAGACGACTGTTTTTTACCACTACTGGCCTTTTTGCTTTTTCTCTTGGCTTTCAGACGCCGTTTCTTCTCATTAGCATCTACCCAGGTATAATCTGATGGGATGATAAACGGGTCGGGTTCATCTCTTAAACCTCTGTCATCACTAAATTCATTAGAGCTGCCACCTCGGCTTCCTTTTACCCAAGAGTACCATGAACCGGACCCATCCTGATCCTTTGTTACCTTGCTGCTATCTTGGAATTGCGTAGGGCTGGAAGGTGGGGTTGCAAACTCATCAGCAGAACTTTGAAGTTCCTCGAACTTGGTGAAGGTAACGAGTACTCGGATAGTTGGCACAATTGGAATAGCTATCTGAAAATTGTATTACAAAAGGTTGTTAGACCCTACTTAGCAACATTCAAATCAAGACCAAGAAAAAGAATGTGAAGTCAATCTCTTGAGAAGTTCCTTGGTACATATTGATTATGGGGCCAATAACCTTTCAGTCGGAAGTTACTTTAAATTTTGTTAGGGAACCTAGTAGTTGATTAAACCTGAGTAGCTTAAAACAATGCAGTTTCTTTAAATTTTCAATAACAGGTCACAATCAGCAAAAATCTATAACAGGTCGTTAGAATTTCCTTGATACATAAATCAATCTTGTACCGACAATAACAACTACACTATAACTTTCTCATACAACACTACGTCCTGGTAGTAGGGAACGGACCTATATCTGGTACAGAAACAGTTGAGCACAACCAGACCTAAATGCAGAAAATTCACAACTATGATCTCACTTCAGGAAAAATCAGCACCTGATCAAAATACCGAAAATACGGTCTACAACAAAAATTGGTGAATGTAGTAGTTTATTACCAACATGCAAAGGATAGACCTAACCTAATGCAAGTATGCAACTACTATAACTGAAAAGTGGTGAATAATACTAATTTTCATTGAAATAATTTAAGAAGGCTCCTAACTTTGGTTTTAATATATCTCACAACTCTGACTTTTGCACGAGTACTCACAGATGCCATCGAGCCATGTAATAATTTGCATATTCTTCTTTAATTTCAAGCTTTTATGAACAATAATTAATGAATTTCATACAAGTTCAAAATAAAATTCTGGCATCAGAAATGAAACCAATATGTTCTATCAAGATTTTCTTTTGAATGCTCTCAGGTGGCCAATATTTACCACAGAGATTCTATGGTGCCTGCTAATTATCTAAAAGAAGGGAGAAGACATTAACTGCACCTGTCATTCTGCCATTGATAAATTGTAAAAATAGTTTTTCTATTGCTGGCTCAAACAACAAGCCAAAGGCTGAAAATTTTGTCTACCAATTTTACTGCCAGCATAATTCTAAAATTAGAGGTTGTGGGTTCCAAAGAATTGCTCATGGTTCCAAAGATCCTAGGCGGTTTAAGATATTTTATTATCTTGGCTTGCCCACATGTACAACCTTGCTCCTACAGTACTGGTCTTGCTAGAGACATCTTTTAGTCACTAGCAACAAACTTCCTTTTCATAACTCTTTTTTTTTTCAATCTTGGTTCTTTCTTTGGTGCATAATTACCAATGCACTCAGCTAATCAGTTCTGACGGCCAAATAATTGCTCATATCTGCAAAATCCCCTCTGAATACACTATACATGATGGTTTATGCACCGACTATGAGTCATCGTCCAATTAATTAGCCTAAACAGCCGACTTTACAATGCTGATAATTCCTAAACCTGGAAAATTGCTACAGAACTAAAAGCATACAAACCACTGGTACTAGTATAGATACATGAAAGATGAGAACTAGGTTTACCTTGACTGGAAATGTCCCAGTGGGTAGTTTAGTAGTTAGCAACTCCCTTAGCCTTCTAACGGCCTTAACCTTATTCGCCAGGACATCAAGTAGAGGTAATAATTCCTCAGTTTTTAGAGGAAAATCTGGCGTCAACCACAACACCGGCCGCACCCCTTTCTTGTATTCACTCTCTGATTGTGTACCCCCACTTTTTTTCTTCTTACCACTACTACCCTTCTCCTTCTCCGGGGAATCCTCTTTTGTATTTCCACTATTACCACCATGTTTGCCAGGGGTCTTTTTCCCTCCACTATGCCAACCAAACCAACCCTTCTTATCTTTACTATTTCCACTGGAACTCTCTGTATTGTTACATTCCACTCCATTCTGAAGTTCAGTGTATTCACCATCTTGGCTCCCCATTTTGAGTGCTGAGTCGAGCTGTTTCCTTTCCTCTGGTGTTAACACCCCATCGAGTTCTGTATCAAGATCCGTCCCCCCATTGACATGGCCTAATCTCTCCTCATTCTCCATGTTAAAGAGTTCCTCGTCAGTCAGGGCACCAGGAACCCGTCTGGACTTGACCGTGACCAAAACATGAAGCATTTCATACACTTTGGCCTTCCAGTTGCCCACTGTTTCAGACCTCTCCATTCTCCTCCAATTCAGATGGGGAACAAGCTCTGCCTGAGTCACATCAATTCCTGGCCGATACATATTTGTCTTGGACATAAGTGTAACCTCGTGTGCCACCTCAGCCTCCGTGGGCTGGGCTCCAGCGCCCTCCAATGCATCTGTTATCTCCTTCTCCTTGTGTGAAAGAACAATCAAAGATCCAGGTGGCAACTGCTTACCACTAGGTATGGTGGCACCTTCTCCCAGGAAAAGAAATGTCTGATCCGACCGTTGGATCCGAAACCCATCGAAACCAGCAAGGGTCATATCAGCCCGCAATGATGAACCACGCTTCCATATCCGGTAAGTATCTGACGGTGCAATCCGACTAACAAATGGAATCACCGAGCTCTCAAAATGAAAGGAGATTTCCATGTAGAAGTCTCTGATCCGAGCAATTGAGGCAAGAATTCTCGGTAAACGTCGGCACCACTTGGCCCAGGCAAGGGGCTGGTAGTGCCGCGCAATTACAGCTGCTACGGCTTCTTCCCTTGCACAGACAGCCTCTTGTAAGGCAGACCAGCCCTCAGCATTTTGCAAAGACCAATCGGCACCGGCTGACATGAGGATGTCAGCTGCCACCGGGTCCCTCATGCGCACAGCCAGGTGGAGAGGGGTTTCCCGATTCGGAACGTCACGCCTATCAATCACTGCTGAGACTGCATCAGCTGTCGCCTCACCAGCAATGGATTCTTCCTCAGTCCTGACCTCCCCGGCCTTAGGAAGGCGAGGGAGTGAAGCTACAATCCGGCGAAGAGTGGCATGGTCATGGCGGACCACGGCCAGGTGGGCCGGGCTGTGCGTATACTTGGAGAAATCATCCATCTGAGGTCCAACGGTTGGATCTGTGGTCGAGAACAATTCCTCTTTCTCTCTCTCGCTCTCTCTTTAAAGATCTTGAATTGCAATTGGAAGTTTGAAAGATCTGAAAAGGCAAATGAAACGGAGAGAGTGGATCTAGAATATAGAGAGAGCTTTCTACGTGGAGATCAGGTGGATCCACCGGAGATCAGTGGCGCCATGAGTGGCGACGACTCGATGAGCGAGAAAGAAACCCGTAGAGAGAGAAGAGGAGGAGAAACTGTCAAGTCAGGCTCAGACCTGTCTCTCTCTCTCCCTGTTTCTCTCTTCCCTGTTGTCGGTCTATCTTCTCTCTCTACCAAAGCTAGAGCCTGAGAGCCTGAGAGCTGCCAAGCTTCATACTGTCGCCTCGAGTTCTTTTTAGTGAGAGAAATATCGAAAGGTCTCGTTCTTTTCAATAATAACAACATTGCCATGGGATGGTTGCTACAGAGCACAGAATCCAATGGAGTCCTCGCGAACTTAAAACAAGATCTGTGTCATTAATTAAACTATGGATTCTTAATCCAATAATCTTTCTTTATTGTTGGTTCCATTAGGAGTTTTTACTTAAAGAGCCTAATAATTAATGTTATCTAGAGAACCGGCCTTAGAGACAATGTTATTAAATCTCCATTTTA
The DNA here is from genome assembly GCA_037127355.1 of Schoenoplectus tabernaemontani. Classification (NCBI taxonomy): domain Eukaryota; kingdom Viridiplantae; phylum Streptophyta; class Magnoliopsida; order Poales; family Cyperaceae; genus Schoenoplectus; species Schoenoplectus tabernaemontani. The sequence goes on along the minus strand of CM073748.1, from coordinate 20,353,636 downwards.
CCTGCTAGAACACGTCCAAAGACACAAAGGGCGTGAGTTCAACTCACGCCCTTTAGATGTTGATGTGATCTGGTTATTATCTTTCAAAACCACCGAAAGTGAAAAAAATTGATATAAATGCGATATGTGGACTTAAAGGGCGTGAGTTCAACTCATGTTCTTTGGGTCATTTTGCTCTCTTTTGTTTGGGCAGTGGGCGGGCAGAGAAAATAGCGTTTTAAGGGCGTGAGTTCAACTCACGCCCTTTGTTAGGTCGTTTGTGAAAATAAATTTGGTCTTAGGCCGTTTATGTAGTTAAGATTTGTTTTTGGGCTGTTTAAGTAAAAAATCCTTCCATTACGATGTTTCTCATCTCCGTTTTAGACGACACTGGAGATCTCCGTTGTCCATCTGACCGTTTAAAGAAAATCAGACGGTATGGTTTGCTAAAGTACTCAAATATACGGTTTTTTGTATATAATAATTATAGTAATTATATTATTAATAATAAGAGTGATAAAAATAAATTTTGAAATCTACGAATGGCAGCGCGCCGTTGTCAGTGGCGTCTTTAAGTAAACGCGTCACTGCGAGTGACGTCTTTAAGTAAACGCGTCATGCCAGTGACGTTTTTGGTGGTTTGATTGACAGTAGTAATGTTGATCCAACGGTAATGAACGGTAATGGATCGTGATCAGGATGAGTAAGAGCAAACGCGTCACTGTCAGTGGCGCGTTTACACTGTTTTATACAAAGACGCCATTGGCAATGGCGCGTTTGCTCCACGCCACTGCCAGTGACGCGCTGCCATTCGTAGATTTTAAATTTTGCTTTTATCACTCTTATTATTAATAATATAATTATTATATATAAAAACTGTCAAATATATAACTCATTCAATAAATAATTTAATAGTTTGATAAAACTAGACAATTTTGTTGATTTTTTGTGTGTAGAATAATCGATTAATTATATTTAGTCAGCACTAGTGATAAATATCATTGGGGATTCTGGATGGAGTGCATTACATGACAAAGTGTAACCCATCCCTCTATGTTATAAGTTCAGTACATTGGTTCATCTCAAAAAAAAAAAAAAAAAAAAAAATCTTGTGCGTTGATCCAATCCAACGAAAGCAATGCATCCGTGCAGTGCAGTGCCTTGACACGACTAGAATTGTCTTTTTAAAAAAAATAATAATAAATGAATGAATAACTAGAAGTGCTCCTTCATCTGTTTCCATTGTTATTTAACATATTAACGAGGCATGGGGATGTAATTGTTATTTTGATATAGAAATAACCATTATTGTAATTTCCACTCTATTTTGTTGAAAAATGGGTGTCTTTCTATACATGAAATATTCTAGCTAGATAATATATATATATATATATATATATATATATATATATATATATATATATATGGACAAAATAAAATAACTGTTGCATTGTAGATTAGAGGAATAAATCTGATTTATTGCATCTCTTAACTGGCAAGTAAATCAAGATTTCGCTAAAAATGTTTTACAATGTACAAGGATTTGAATTTTGAAATGTGTCAAATATATAATAAATCTTATGGTAAGAAATGATAAATTCAGTGCGGTATAAAAGTAATTTTCATCGATATCCCGGAATTAAGTGTCCATAAGTCCATAAACTCATAATATCAATTGTCTGGGTTTTTGTGCAAATGCTGAAATATCAAATTAACAATTTATTTATACTTAAAGGTAAAAAAAATAAAGAAAAAGAGAGGAGAAGAAAAGGCAAAGAAAAGTTTCCATGTGGTTCCCACCAGGGTCCGGTTATGATGAAATGCTCAAGTATCGAATATTTCAATTTTTTAATCCCAAAAAAATATTGAGATAACAAGTTATTTTATATTTTTAATGCGACGATGCGCTGTATGTATATAAAAGGCGTAATTATACTTGCATGTAATCTCATTATTTTTAAAGCAATTTGCCTGTTTTCATAAATCTAGCAATGCATTTTGATTTAATAATTATACATGCTCCCTTTCTAACCTACAGATACCCGATCAACGAGGGGTCTGACTGGAAGTTACTATTTAAAATTTTATATGAACGTGGTTCTATATTGTTTAATTTCATAAAAAATTTAGGGATAAATTTATGTTTTGATCCTAAATTATTATGAGAAGGGATTCAATTATCATTTTCTTTGATGTCCATGGTGTCTATTTATTTATTTATGTATAAATTTAAAAATATAAACCGTTAGATGTATTCTATATCATCTCAATTGTATGTATATGAAAAATAAAAAAAAATTAACTTTATTTGAATAGCCATCAAGTAACGTGTCTAAATTGTAAAATTTGGTCCGTTGATTTTATAAATAATATCAAAATGTACAAGGATTTGAATTTGGTCCGTTGATGCCTATATAAATAATATTGAAATGATATAATGTTTTGTATACATATATAAGATGATATTTACAAAATATTTCTTCAATTAGTTTTGTTATTTAAGAATTTAAATAATAGTTATTTGATATTTAATTTTAATGGCACCGATGTGGCACCAAAATTGTGGTAATTGGATCCCTTCTCAATTATTATTTGCAGCAAGTTAATTCTTAAATTTCAAAAACATATATATCAAGTTAATTATTGAACTTCTTCAGAAGTTATACTTGTTTAAACTCCAACAAAATTGGAAAAAAAAATGAAAAATATGTATATTTTACTCTCCGGGTTTTAAAAGAAATAAATTGGTATCTAAACATTAATGAAAATTTTAAGAACCAATTTAAATTTTTGAGAAAGTCAGGGACCAAAAACATTAATTCTTCCGTAAATGAATAATAAATAATTAATGCAAAGATGTCAAGAACCAATTGAATACCCTTATATTTATAATTTGAATCTTTCACATTGTACCAGGATGATCTCTAGCTCTCTTTTATTGTTTTCTTTTAATTCCTTGACTTCGCAATAATTCATTTATTTGCTTCCTTCTTGTTCATGCATGAACAAACCCCATAAAAAAAGAAGGCAATTAATTTACATTAAAGAGATCGTGAAAGGGTCAGGGTCTAAAACCATATAAAAGGTGAAATGTCTATTACCACCCATGCTTTATTGCTCATTGATTTATAGAGAATAAAACATGCTGCCTTGTCCTAATTAAAGAAGAATGCGATTTATATATAAATCACCTCTAAAAGAAAAATAGAAAAAAAGCAATAATCATTCACTTGAAAATAAAGATGCACCATAAATCAAATTTAAAGTGTTATTCCGTAAATTGAGTTTTGGGTTAAATTTTTCAACAGCAAGAAATCTGGATTTGAACAGATGTTAAGTGATTTTAATACTTATGTAATCTATATATGTTAAAATTAACGACTCATCACCTGAATCCTCTATAAATTCAAGGAAATTATTGTTGGAAAAGTTCAAATAATGCTTGGTGTTGTTCCTTTAAAATTACATAAGTGTTAAAAATAAAATATAAGGGCCGTTCTTCTTTTCTAAAATTAAAAATAAAATAGTAGCCCAACATTTAGAGTTAGTTTTAGAGCCGTTACTTGGAAAGCAGCCTTAAAAATGGCCCAACTCTTATATTGGTTTATTCACAAAACGACCCAAAAAAAATTCATTCGGTAAGTTAAAGTTTTAGTGCATCCGAATGAAAATATTTTGTATGCTAATTAATGACGAGAACCATGTTGGTTGTATTAGAATCACATGGTGATTAGCAACACAATTTAACTTGGCTTTCGTCCAAAGTATATAGTGTAAAATTACAATTATATTGTATATAAGAATTATATAAGAATAACTGAATAAGAGGATATGTTGTCGATCTCTTTCGATTAATGTTAAAATATGAAAGGAATGAATGTAAATTGTGAGAGAAAAGCTAATTTTATATTTTTTTACGTAAATGTTTTATGAATTGTATAGGTCCATTTTGTTAGTCAAATGATTTTGTTTTATGAAGGATTTTCGTGGAAGCTTTTCTGCGTTTAAAAATAGCAAAGTGGATATTTGCATGTTTATCTAGAAAAAAGAGAAAAATAGTGATAGTTAATATATTATTCTAACAAAATATTAAATTAAAGCGCAACAGTAACCACTGATATTCCAGGATATTTTTTTTTGGGTTTTATGCAAGTTAAAATAGAAAATGGATCACTAGACAATGAAATTCCCAAGAAATTCGAAAAACTATAAACAAATAGAAAAATAAACTACGGATATACGGCTGACTCTGCAATGGACGTGATGGGATTTCAATATTGTCGACAATGTTTTTTTTTTTAGAATTTAATGTTATTTGATAATTTAACAAAGACCATAAAAAAATTGAAGCAATTTACAACAGTTTCAATGTAATGTTCTTTAATAGACAATTATACAACAATTAAATTGTATAAAATTTATAATACAATCAATTTATAAGTGCAATAATATATATATATATATATATATATATATATATAAATGTTGATTAATTATTAAGAATATTTTTTTATTTTTTCTCAAATTTATTTAAAATTCTGTTGTCAAAATTGTCAAATGGTTTGTCCCGTAATAACAACATTGTTCTTGAGTTAGCTAATAAAAATGTCAGGGTATCAAATGCTGTTATTATTTATTACTTAGTATTACCTTTTGTCTAAAAAAATTGCTGTTATCACCTAGACTTATCTTGAAGCTGACAATTACACAAATTACAAATATGATAATTAATCCTCATTATTAATCTAAACTGACGAGATTCAGTCTATAAATGTCAATCATCCTACGGACAATTTTGTGTTGTCTATCAATTCGCCAAGTTGTCTGGCACGTAACATGATATTGTCATACTGATCAACTTGTGAGTGGTTTTGTCACGTGCCCCTATATATCCATGTGCGAGTCATCTAACTATAAAATATTAATTCATCATTCATTCTTGTGCCAAACATTTTTTTTTATACACCTGCATGGTTGAAGTTCTTTTTTTTTTCGGATCAGAGAGGTGGTCCGAAAAAGAAAAATTGAACCAGATCTTTTTTTGCCAATCCGGTGTGATCGGTCGTGGGTTGAATTCAACGGTGGTCTGAATTTTTAATTCGGATCAAATTATTTTCGCAATGTGGTTCGTCCTGAAAAATTTAAAAATATTTGAGTAAAAAATAAACTAAGTTGAGGTTAGATCATGACATTGTCACAATTCTTTATTTAGGTGGGTGAACTTTTGATGGGTGTCATGAAAGAGTTTTTTATCATTCGGATTCTTAATTATTTTTGAAAAATATAAATATTAATAAATTATTTTTATCTTTTTCAATTAGAAAATCATTCTTAAGATTTGATCTTCTAGTTATAGTTATGGTGTCTTCTTTGTTTGACAAAGTGACAAGTGAGGTACTTTGTTTGGTCCTTGAAATAAAATTTAGCCCCTTCATCATTGGTCTAAATTAATAATTTGAGCCTATAAAATTTAAAATTCTGCGAGGATAAAATCTCACATTTTCCTCTTCTTCCTCCAACCAACATTTTTCTCTTTTTTTTTCTCTCACCGCAACCATTATTGGAGTTAGTTGAGAGTTTCAATTTGACAAAAAATCTATAATAAATCTTATTTAGCATTGCCCCACCTTTCTATAGAAAATCTTAGTTGGCAGATATTTTACGGTGCAAATATCAGTCCACAGCCGACAAAATCCAACAAGAGCATGAGAAGGGAGATAAGAATATCAATGGTCATGGATGATAAGGAGGGAGTAGACTTATTTTTTCCAATTTAGTACTGAACTTTTTAATGATAATTTATTAATTATGTTTAAGTAATTTATAAACAGACTTTATTTAATTTTATGTTGTATGAAATTTTTATGATGTATGAAATCAATTATATGGTATGAATTTATTTTTCATGAGTTATCAATTAATTTTTATATGGTATGAATTTATTTTTCATATTTAAATATTATTATCTAGTTTACATTTGATATAATCAGTATTGTTATAATTAAATTCTGAGAAAAAAAGTACAGCAAAAATTACTTTCAAAAAAATATTCAGAATTGTAGGACTGTCTCGAATTAAAAATTCAGATTAATAAAATCGGAAAATATTACTATAATTGAAAAGTTTTTGTCTGAAAAATTTTGATATAAATTTCTTTTTCGGTCTAACAACATACATTTATAAAATTGGGTCCTTTGTAGGATCTAAAATAAAATTTGTAATATTTACTCAGGCCATATTATTCAATCGAAAAAAATGTACAATCAGGCTAGATTTTGCGAAAAAAAAAAATAATTTTACTATTTAAAAAAGGCCTGTGTGATGCATCGTAATCGGATTTCTTTTTAGTTTTGCTTTTCTTCATATTCAATTAATTAGTATGTAGCCTAGCTAGCTACATATATGTACATCTAGAAGGACAGACTTGTTGTTATTTAATTATTCCCTTATAATATATAGAACCTTTCGATCAAAATATAGTTACATATCATATGACCATTGCAATGTTCAAGTCGTTTCAAACGAAATATTTGACATTATTTTGTTATTGCTTACCCATATTATAAGTATATATTTTCAAATTAAACCACATACATTATTGGTTCACATGCATCTTATGTGCTACTTATTGCAAATGTTAATATGCGTAACAACTACAATATCGGTTTTAAAATTGTAGAATTATTACTAATTTAACAAAGAGAAGGGATCACTTGATAATGACTATCTTAATAATTTTGACAATGAATCTTCAAATAAATATGAAAAAATCTTAAAAATAAAAAAATTTATAGATATTTTCTTCTACTTACATATTGACAGCGATTCAAATTTTATGCAATTTCATTATCATTTGACATCAAAGACCGCTAGATTGAAACTATTGTAAATTACATAATATTTTGATGGTCTTTGATGAACTATCAAATAATAATAAAATTATATGAAATTAAAATCACTATCAATCTATAAGTAAAAATATATATTATAATTTTTTTTTCTATTTTTAAGATTTTTTATATTTATTTGAATATCATTATCAAGATTGCCAAGATAACCCATTGTCAAGAAATCCCTTCCCTTTAACACATTTGCTTATTTAGCAATTATATATAGATACTATTGCATTGAAATTGGCAATTAGTCTGGAAGTTTCAATTGCACCGGAGTAAAACTAAATGCATAAAATTATTGTATGGTTCTACGAACTATACGGATGAATATATAAGGAATTAATTAAGAATGAAGATGGATTGACATTGATTAAGAATTTTTTAATCAAACTATTCTTGTAATAGAAGAGATGCCCTTTCAGAACATTGCATGTCATTCCTCTCACACAAAGGTTGCATTTTCAAATTTATAAAAATGGTTTAAGTGCCAATGTCAACAGCTTTTATCTTCAACTGTTATATTTACATAATTATCCTACGAAACATTTATATTTGAGGAATATTATGATAGAGTTTCTTTAGGCCTTGATACTCTAGTGAACTTCTAATTATAAATTAGATTATCTTAATTCATGCTATCGATTTTTCAGAGAGACAAAACCTCGTTAATCACTAGATTCCTTTAATCCTTCTAGCGATCTTCCTCTAATCCGATGGAGCGACTGAGAGGAAGCAGATAATTTTCATCTCTTCTGGAACTCTGTCTTAGATAGAAATGTATTTTTGTTGAAAAATGAAAAGGTATCAGAAAATGGAGAATGAGGAATTATTTCGAAAACCAACAGTCTACTTATATATAATGGATGTTCATAACCGAGAGCAGTTATTTCTTAACGGATCCATATCAGATCTAAATCTCTCTTAACAGGTTCACTACTTAATCAGAAAACTGTCTATAGTTGTGTTCTCCAGAGACCAATAGCATAATTATATTATTATCAAACCTTATATAATTTAGACCATCACTAAATCATAAAATTATTAATACACATTCTACACATTAAAGGGCCCACTTCTCATGACACATATTAAATCCGATATAAAATTTGATCATTTCATAATGGATATAATTTGACATTCCATTATATAATATATATTTATTACATATAAGTCCATACATATTGTAATTAATAATAATTAATTTTAACATATTAAGAATCATTTTTTGAAACGATGGCAAATATGAAGATCATTATATAAAATATCACCACTTCGAACTTAGATAAAAATAATGATCATTGACAACTAATTATTTTGATAATTTTGACAATCAAATTTATATAATTAAATTCATAAAAAAATCATAAAAATAGAAAAAGAAAATTATATAAGCATATTCTTAAACTTGTAGATTGATTGTGCAAATTTCATGTAAAATTTAAACCATTATAATTATCATAAAATTTTAATATTGTTTTTCATGAAATATCAGATGAACTCAAATTGCATGCACTTTGAAACACAATCAATACATAATTTTAAGAATATGCATGTTTGTAAAGATTTTTTTCTTCTCATTTTTAAGATTTTTTGTGAATTTACTTGAAGTAGTTGGACACCGGTCAAACCATTCATTCATTAGCCAATTGAAAAATAATGCGGAGGGGAGAATGATCAAGTCAATTGAACCAATTAATTACTTTAAATGAAATGCTTTTGAATTAATTACGTTATTACTCACAAATATGAAACCTGTATTAGTTATCTCCAATTCTCCATGAATGAACGGATAAATATGATATTTACACAAAAAGTAGAAATATATTTCAAAACAGTGAAGAATTTGGATTCTATACGTCCCTAATTTGGATTATGCTACCAGTTAAATTTCAAAACAGTGAAGAATTTGGATTCATTTTTTAAACGGACGCTATGCGCATCCAATTTTATGTTTTTTCTTTCTTTATTATTTAATTAGTTTTTCATGTGAAATTAAAATAAAATCTATTAACTTTTAATACTCGTGGTACATTCTCTAGTTGGATTGCGACCTTCACAAAAAAAGATAATATCATATTCACTAACCAAAAAGTTTAATTATACTACACATTTACTTAATCATGTTTATATTAAGTCTACTTTATTAACTTTCTTTTTGATCAACAAATATCACATATGTTGATGAGTCACATTCTACTTCTTACTATTAATCAATTAACAACCCGAGCAGGAGCGGACCCATGTAGTACTAGGGGGGGGGGATCCCTGGATTTTGAAAAATAATAATTTTCATAATATTTTCGGTAATTTGTCCCTCTTGAAAATTATTTTTGCCTCTCGATTGTCTGATTATTTTTATTGAGAAAAAATATTTAATATCGTACATAATGCAATAATTATGTAAAGATATCAAAATATAAAGTTTCGCAGACGAAAACTTTTTTTATCAACTTGATTATCTATTACTTTGACCTTTATTTTGTTGTTATTTTAATATATAAAATGTTATCATTTTAATATTTTTTTATTAGGTAAACATATATATTAAATTATTATTTTTTATTTAGTACCCTATTAGTTAATGAATTTAAATCCGATAAACTATTATAATCCAATAATTATCCTCCCCTACCAAAATCCTACATCCGCACCTAAATCTGAGTTCTTTTCATGTGCTAAAGCGAGACATCATCTGTCCTTGCATGTCTCCTTTGGAAGAAAGTATCCCTTGTATTGTGATACTGTCCCAAGTGGCCAACTGTTTTGGTGCTTTTGTTAACTCCTAGTAAGGACTAAGTAGTAACCTCAAGACCACCAAACCCTAATTTCATGTGGGGGATAACCTAAAAGGGTTGTTGTGGGGGATAGATAACTAGTAGGTCCCACTGGTTGATATTTTCTATAATATATTATTATTTTTCCATGGATGATGCTTTCCGGAATCCCAAAACGGTTTGCGTACAAATCAGCAAACTGCTCCAACAGCCAACAGGCACATACAATACAGGTAACACTAAATTATTTTTTTTTAGAAAGCTTCCACGTGGATAGGATAAGACCATGAGAAGGTTGGAAAGAGAACCAATAAAAATGCTTTATCAGTTTATTGTCTTCCATCATTTGTTAGACTGGCACCACAATTGCGATATGAACAGGAAGTTGGAGACATTGACATGTGGGCCCCCACAGAAATATCTAGTCTGACTTGGCTTCCCATGTGGACGTCCCTTTTTCACCTTTTTCACTTTTTTAAGCAAAAAGAATAGATTCAATTGGCAGTAGTCAATACGGTGTACCTTTTTCTCAGTTAGTGGTTTATATCTAGGGGCAGATATGTCAAGTCTAAACTGCAAATTGACTGAAATATACTTTAAATATTGTCATAGAAATAGTACAGTACTTACCTTAGCGTTCTTATCCTCAATATATCTCTCTCTCTCTCTATGTACCAGAAATCTAAAGAGAAAAATTAATATGCAGTTCCTTACTAAAAAATGTACAACTAATATAATCAATTAGTAAGTTTCAAAATATGTAAGACAATTGTCAAAACAATGAGAGTGAGAGTCAATGATATAATTTTTACAGTTACAATGTCATAAACCCTAACTTTAATTTAGTATTTTAAAAGATAGGAAGTCATGATAAACAAATTTTCCGAAAAATATGCTGGCTGATGTTAGTTTCCCTTATAATTTGTTATACGAAGAGAGAGATATTTCATATAAAATAAGAAATTTAAAAAGTAAAATTGGTAATAACTCAATTATTATACTTTAATCGGCCAGTTTGTCAAATATCAAAGCACTTCTTTTATTGGAAATAAAATGTATATCCAAAAGGGTATAACCGTTTTTACCTAAAAATTTCCATAACAAAGCCTAAACAAAATACATTCATTATTGATGTGAGAGATTCACATCATCTATTGCAAATCAGACTGTTTATTGATTCTGAACAATACCAATGGATACAAATGAAGAAGAGGCTGAAAGGTAAAGCATGTGAACAAAGCCGCTGGCCAGGTTACAGATATATTCTTTGAATCCTGGGGCTGGTTTACCAGCACCTGCTTATCTGGTTTCAAAATACAATAATAAATTAATAATATAAAAATAATGCAAAACCAAAATCCCATGATGCATGCTCAGCTCTATCAAACAGCACAGCCTCTGTTCAAAACCTGACGAGGGGACCCACTGATTCACCTGACATGACATATGATATTAAGTTCATGTTCTCCATGAATGCACGGGGTTATATACCAACCTTGATCTTACTAAATCATTAAATCTTCTTCTCTTTTCTACAAGAAAAGAACTTATTAAAGGGGCCCTTTTCCATCGGCAAAACTGCCAGTTTATTAATTGTTTCTTTAATTTAATCTATATATTTCCTGAATTAGTACCTTTATATATAGTACACGACTCCTCACCTCACTTCCTCTTCATCATACATCCTCCTACCTCAAAGATCCAATACTACTAAACATTTACCAAGAATGGATATTTTCCAAGATAAAACCATAGAAAGCATCCAATGCCCAACTTGGACTGGCATCTCCAGTCCCAAATCTCCCCTTCACTGCCCCTGTTGCCACCATTCTTTCGAACCCGAACTCGATCCCCAGCTGGAGGCACTCTACGCTAGCGACAACTTCCGCATGTTCCGATTCAAGGTGCAGCGGTGCCCCTCATCCCGAACTGCCCATGATTGGACCGACTGCCCTTACCTCCACCCTGGGGAAAAGGCAAGGCGCCGCGACCCCCGGAAGTTTCATTACTTGAGCGAATTATGTCCTGATTTCAGGAAGAATGGTAAGTGCGCCAAACGTGATACATGTAGGCTTGCACATGGCGTGTTCGAGATGTGGCTTCATCCTGACAAATACCGCACTGAGCTCTGCAGAGATGGCACCGCGTGCACAAGAAAGGTGTGTTTTTTTGCACACTCGGTGGGGCAATTGAGGTGGCCAGGTGAAGGCGATAGTAATCCGACATCAGAGAGTGAGATGTCGTCAGCACCTGTGTCTCCATCAGAGTCGGGCCATATGCCGATGTTGTCGTCTCTTTTGAGTGCACTCATTGCTGATATGCAAAGGACGAGCATAAGTGAGATCAGGAAAAATCAAACTTTCTGCAGCTTTGATAAGTTCCGAGATGGTGCAGTCGAGGTGCCAGATATCAGGTGGGTTTCTGATTTAGTTGATTTCTGATGAGCTGTTGACTAAATTGCCGAGGCTAGGTTGCAATAAATTAAGGTGCATCCTTAGAAATGCTGCAATTGTTGCTTACATTGAATGATAATATGATATCGAGTGAAATTTGTGTTCTCACTTTCATTTATTCTGTGTTAATTTGTAAATTAAATTTAATTAATTATGAGCGAAGTGCAAGTGATGCACTTGATGTTAATATGATTTCTCTGAGCTAGCCTCTGATGTTGTAGCAGTTCAATGAAATTTTAATTTTGTAAGTATATGTGGTTGATATTTTCATATTTGGACTAATAATTAATTGCTCATAGTTTGAGAAATTAATGTATCCATTACTTCTTCTTTTTTCCAGGGAACACAATTATTTTTATTTGAAATTGGAAAATACAATGCTGCAAAAAAAAAAAAAAAACAGAGAGGTCAAGCTTAATGCTCACTTTAATATTCAATTGTTCATTCTTTATGTATATTTGCTTCCTCAATTGCATAATTCTGATCCAAAAGGAAAGGCCAATAAATACATAAGTAGCTACTGAGTTGGGATTCGCCTTACATTTCATGTGTGTATGCCGAAAACCTCAATCAGCACAATATATATCAAGAATCAACTGTCGTGAACAAATGTAAGATCATATAAATTCAGCTTAATTACTTTCCTTCTTTTTCCATGAAGTTGGAGAAATTTCAAGTTGTAGAAGGATTTGAACATGAAATATTGAATCAAATTTCAACATAATTCATTTAGGAACATTGAGGGGCTGGTAAAATGAAAAGCAAAAGTTTTTTATATCACTGTAAAAGCTAATTATTATTCTATTATTATTATTATTATTATGGGTTTTCATTAAATTTTTAGTTCTTGGATATATAAAGCCTACAAAAAATAACCATGGAACAAACAGTAAACATTAAGTAAATCTTGTAACTTAGGGATGGAATCATGGAAGAGTTGAAAGAAGCCGAATTAAATGCTTTTTTTTTTTTCTTTCTTTTTGGTCCGAGCATTTGATGGGTGGGCCCACGATTGCGAGCCGCGATGGGATATTGGGATAAATACGAAAATAATTTGTTCCAGCTCAATTTTTCGTTATAACATTTAATCATCATATGTGTCGTTGGAGGGGATAAGTGATGGAACGCTCCTATTCTTTTTAGTTACGATTGGTCCAGTTATGGCATTTAATTACTATTAATTAATTAATTCATTAATTAACTGATTGATTAGCAAATTTATTAGCGTTCTTTTTGAACAAAAAAAGAAAAGAAAAGGTACCAATGATATTTAAGTTATTGTACAATATATCAGATTTATTAAATTTAAGTAAAATTTTCAGCATATTTTAGATATTTAAGTTAGAATATTATATTGTATAAAATAAATTGAATAATAAAGCTCATGATCTGCAACGTAAATCAGCTTAATGTTAAACAGGAAATTGAATAAAAATATTGAAACATTTTCCTAAATAATTAATGAAATTAATGGAAGTCTGCCTCCTGTACTTCATTCAAAATAGAAAAAAAAAATGCAAACTGAACAATAAGAAATGAAATGATTGATATTAGCTGTTTTCTACAAAAACCAACAGCCAATTGGCACAAGGAGGGGTGGAGAAATAATTTATCGCCACAAATTAAAGCTGCATGTGTTGGCTAGCTAGAGAGATATTTTATGGCCCTCAATCAAATTCAGGGGGGCTGTTTCTGGGTTACTTATCCACACTAGCTTAATTATCTGGTTTCATACAAAGAAAGAGATATTGTTATTATTTATTAAGACCAAAATATTGAATTAAATAATTAATATCCCATTAGACATATACTACTTAATTATCTGCGCTCAGTTCTATGACTCTTATCCAACAGCACGCCGCTCTGTTCAACCCCTGACAAAAGGGCCCACAGCCTCACATAACACTATTATATTCATGTCCCCCATGTACGTATGGTTTATATGAATCTTGATCATATAACACTATTATTAAATCAATACATGTCAAGCTGTAGTACTCTACAGTGCACTAATTAACAAGAGAAGGTACATACTCTTTAAATGGTGCCAATAAAGAGGCTTTTCTGATAATGTTGAGTGTACTGAGTTGGTCCATCTGAAAACTTAGAAATACTATTATTTTTAAACAAGCTAATTGTCTCGCTAGTAGAAACTTGATTATTCTTATTTATTCTTTGGTTGATTATTGGTCAGGGTTAATAAATGGAGCAGTCAATAGTAAATTGGCAAACCAGATGACTATTTCTTTGGAGATGAGACCTCTCCAGGTTGTGGTACATGTGGTGCTGATTGAGTGACATGTTTGTTGCATTTAGATATATATATTTTGTCTGATTTAGATATCTGGTACTGTGATTTTTGCTATGAATTTGGATGTGGGTCTAGATGCATTTAGATATATATGTTTGTTGCACTTGATTTAGTATTATTGCTCCGAGCTTGCCTCTTTTGTAGAAGTTCAATAAAATTATAATGTGTAATTATATATGTTTATGTACCTTTTTAGCTCATGTTTTCCTTCTAATTTATTTTACTTTTTTTTTAGTTTACTTTTTAAGGTTTTAGGACTACAACTAGTATTTTATTTTATCTCACTTTTTATCTTCTCTTTTTAATCTAATCTGTATCAACTCTTTTTTTATTTGATTTAATGAAATTTCATAATATGCTCTTCACATGCTATATTAAAAAAAAAGAATGTTGTGCTGTTATTCCATGTCATCCGAAACAATTTTTCTACTTGAGTAGCGACAATTAGAAATGTTGAATACTTGAATTGCGTTACGAGGTGATAAACCACAATCAATGCGTGTAATTAAAGTAATAAAGTACATTCTATTAGAGTTTACCACGTTATGTTTAATCTATATATATTTTGTGTATTAAAAAAATTATACATTTTTCCATATTTTAATTTGCTTTGGTTCCGATGGAATTTTCATGTTATAGCAGGAATTGAACATCGGGAAAGAACCAAATTTTGGACAGAATCAATGAATCATGTAAATTGATAGTTTAATAAAATGTAATGTGCGTATTGAGCTTAATTGTTGTGTCCCTATTTCACGTACTCACAATTCTTGCTGATTTTTTTATTAATTGAAGAATTATGTATATCCATAATTACCTTTTTGAGAAATAATTGGACTAATATATGATTTTATCTAAATAACTCGATATTATCAGCATTTGTCCTCGTTACGCAATTCAACATTTCATTTTTTTTAATTTTTTTTTACCATATGCTTCTGTGTGTACTCTTTTTGTTGGTTAATGCAATTTAGCAGGCACAAAGCCTACTACTTGAAAAAAAAAAGATTGGAATCAAACATTTAAAAAATTTTATTTTAACCATTTAAACTCTATTATTTTAACTTCATTAAAATCTTTAATGTGAAGTAAAAAAAACTTCATTTAAACCGTTAAACAACATTGTTTAAACCGTTTTAACTCAAAATTATTATTTTACCATTAAAAACCGTGATTTTTTTTAAAAGCTTGATTGAAACTCAAGTGAGTCGATCAATATTTATTACTTCAAGCTTGAGTGGAATATATGTAATATCTCTGCTCCATTTTTCTTCGTTACTATGTCAAAACAAGTTCATATAAGAATGATGCATGGATGAAATCCAGAAAAAAAAATTTAAGTTCTGTATATATTGGATTTCGCTACCCACATTTAAAAAAGTAAATTCCACATTGGATCAATCAAGTTGTAACAATTATATATATGGTAAATATTTGGAACGATAACCATCCAATCCAATGCGTCGGAAATAGGTGAAGCCAATTTCATGGTCCCTAATCATGGTTCTGAATTTCTCATCGAAGGCCTTTAAATGTGTACAATGTACATGGAAATCATGTTCTAATATGGGTACAGCTGTCTCCGAATATTTGGGTCCGAATTTTTTATTATTACTTTATCTTTGATGTGTGTGTGTGTGTGTGTGTTTGTGGACGGTTAATAATTTAGGCTTGCTTTGATATTGAGCTCTGATAGTTGTTAATTTATTTCTTTGATGTAATTATCTTTTCTCTTTTGCCTTCTTTTCCTTCTTTGATAACCGAACTTTCAATTTTTTTCCATATCATGTAATTATTTTGTTCACTTCCAACAGATTAATTAATAGATTATCAACCTCTTCCCCTAAAAGAAAACGATATATTAAATCCTCAAATTATAATTACACATCAATTATTTCATTTAATTATAATAATTTTTATAGTAAGCATAAATAGTATCTAACTTCAATTTATAAAAATGAAAATGAAAATTTAGAAAAAAAAAAGAAACTGGTTTTTGTTTTTCAAAAACAAAATAATAAACAAATGACCTAGTAGTTAATATAATGATCTCTAAAAAATCATAGATTCCCATAAACACAAAATAAAATTTATGAACTAAAATCATAGATTCCTGTGTACGATACTTCAGCCTTATATTATCTTCTTTCTCATGATATTTTCATCTGTTTACAAGGATTGAAATTAAGATATTTTATAATTTTAATAATAGATGGGTCGTTAATAAACTTTTGAAGAAATTTAGAAGGTGTGTTGTCTCATCATGTTGTCTTTTTTTTCCTACTTTTTCCTACATATTGGCAGCGGTGGATTCAGTTGGTATCAATGGAATTATTCAATCTCAGATTTTAAAAAACAAAATAATAGTTATATGATTTTTTTATTGCCATTACGAAGAATATTTTTATTCTACATATATATATTTGATCACACTTTTTATACTAGAATTCTCTGGAGCAGTCATATTTATAAAAAGAAATGATTAAGTATTGTCGTTAAGAATAGTAAAAGTCTATTAGAATTTAGAAAACAAATCATTTTCATTCCAACTTTCTTCTTCTTTTTTTTTCCTTCTTCCATAGTGGCGTGTGAAATGAGGGAGGGGAATATATAATATTGTATTGATGTATATAGCACTATTCCCTGACAAAATAAATTCATAAACATGCACCGTAATTTATTTATTTATGACAAATTGTCACCGGAATTGTTTAGAAATGAAAGGGAAAGATTCCATGTACCATATACATAGAATAATCCATAAAGACTCGGTCCTTGAATTCGATCGATCTAGTTTTCAAAAAATCCAGTCTTTATTCAGTCTTCATAAGTCCAGTCCAACCCTTTCTAATAGTAAAAGTCAAACTCAATCTTTAAAAAATATACCATTCTAACCCGGCCCTTATCAAACTCAGCCCTTTCTAGTCCTTGTTCAGCCATTCTCAAACTCTTTCTTAAATATTTTATATTTTATTAATTACACTTAAAAAACCTAAAAAAAATAAAAATAATAAAATAAAATATCAAAATAGAAAAGTAAAATTTAGTATTGTTATATAAATATAAAATAATATTATATATATATATATATATATATAGAGTGGAGATAGCGTGAGCTTAAACTCACGGAGGCCTTCCGTGAGCTTAACTCAAAAAACATATTAAATCATCTCAAAATTTTAATTTATCATTCTCATTAAATTCTTTATATGAAAATCTGATGGGATGCAAAAATTTGGAGCGTTTTGAACTTTTTAAGTCACCGTTTTCAATTTTTTAAAATGATGTTCAAGTATTGAATATATTATTATTATTTTTAGAGCTGATTTTCAAAAATTAAAAACGATGACTTAAAAAGCTCAAAACGCTCCAAATTTTTGCATCACATGAGATTTTCATATAAAGAATTTAATAAGAATGATAAATTAAAATTTCAAAATGATTTAATATATTTTTTGAGTTAAGCTCACGGAAGGTCTCCGTGAGCTTAAGCTCACGCTATCTCCACTCTATATATATATATATATAGTAAAGATACCATGAGCTTAAACTCACAGAGGTCTTCCGTGAGTTTAACTCAAAAAGTATATTAAATCATTTTTAAATTTTAATTTATCATGCTCATTAAATTCTTTATATGATAATCTTATGGGATGCAAAAAATTAGAGTGTTTTGAATTTTTTAAGTCATCGTTTTAATTTTATGAAAATATTGTGAGATGTAAAAATCTTGTGGAATGCAAAAATAATATTTATATATTCAATCTTTCAACATCATTTAAAAAAAATAAAAATGATAACTTAAAAACTCAAAACACTCTAAATTTTTGCATCCAATAAGATTTTCTTATATAATGAGCATCATAAATTAAAATTTGAAGATGATTTGATATACTTTTTGAGTTAAACTCATAGAAGACTTTCATGAGCTTAAGCTCACGGTGTGTATATATATATATATATATATATATATATATATATATAGAGAGAGAGAGAGAGAGAGAGAGAGTTAGACTATTGTGAAAACGTTTATATTTCGAGACCAAGTACATACGGCTCAAATTTACCGTAACACGTCCGAAATTCAAAATTATCATTCTCATTAAATTCTTCATATTAAAATATTAGGGGATACAAAAATTTAAGGTATTTTGAATTTTCTATGTATTTATTTTGGATTTTTGAAAATCAACAATAATATTTTATTATTATTTTAGTGCGGACAAAATAAATTTTTGCATAATAGTCTAACTCTAGAAAATAGATCAACAAACTTTGATCAGCAAATTTTTTTGGATCATCTAAATTTTTTTTTCTTGTATCCATCTAAAAAATAACAAAAAATTCAAAAAAATACAAAATTTGATCTCCAAGGATATTTCAATATGAAGATGATGTTCAACAGTTTGGATCGGCAGTTTGAACTTTTTAATTTGAGATACGGACGCGAATCACAAAAGATTTTGTGCTTTACGAAGCACCATAGCATCACTTTATATATATATATATATATATATATATATATATATAGTGGATATACCGTGAGCTTAAGCTCATAGAGGCCTTCCGTAAGCATAACTCAAAAAGTATATCAAATCATCTTCAAATTTGAATTTTTCACTATTGAATTTTTCATATTGAAATCTTATGGGGTACAAAAATTTGATTTTTCACTCTCATTAAATTTTTCATGTTGAAATCTTATGGGGTACAAAAATTTGGGATGTTTCAAATTTTCTAAGTCACTCTTTTTAATTTTTGAAAATCGGCTCTAAAAATAATAATAAAATATTCAATGTTTGTATATTATTTTTAAAAATTAAAAAGAACGATTTAGAAAACTCCAAACATTTTAAAATTTTGTATCCCATAAGATTTTAATATGAAAAATTTAATGAGAGTGAAAAATCAAAATTTGGAGATGATTTGTTATTTTTTTTAATTAAGCTCACGGAAGACCTCCGTGAGCTTAAGCTCACAAAGATATTTACTTTTTCTCTCTCTCTCTCTCTCTCTCTATATATATATATATATATATATATATATACATACATACATACTTACATATATATACACATACATGGAGGAAATTAGCGTGCTCCTAGGAGCATGAAGCCTCTCCGTGATCCTAGCTCAAAAAGTATATCAAATGATCTTTAAATTTTGATTTATCATTCTCATTAAATTTTTCTTATTGAAATCTTATAGGGTACAAAAAGTTTGGGTGTTTCGAATTTTCTAAGTCATTTTTTTATTTTTGAAAATAATATACAAACATTGAATATTTTATTATTTTTTTAGAGTTGATTTTTAAAAATAAAAAAGAGCAACTTAGAAAGCTCGAAACACCCCAAATTTTTGTACCCCACAATATTTCAATATGAAGAATTTAATAAAAGTGATAAATTAAAATTTGAAAATTATTTGATATAATTTTTGAGTTAGAATCACAGAGAGACTCTGTGTTCCTAAGAGCACGCTAGCTATACACCACATACATACATATATATATATATATATATATATATATATATAATGGTAAGAAAGTTATATTCCTTCGCATATATTGACTACAAACTGCTCAGAACGCATATATAGACTTTATAAACA
This sequence comes from Schoenoplectus tabernaemontani, assembly GCA_037127355.1. Lineage (NCBI taxonomy): Eukaryota > Viridiplantae > Streptophyta > Magnoliopsida > Poales > Cyperaceae > Schoenoplectus > Schoenoplectus tabernaemontani. The sequence goes on along the minus strand of CM073748.1, from coordinate 20,333,616 downwards.
ACTCATATAGAGAAATTAATATTCTTTCATTATTGTAATGAATTAATTCATCATTTTGATTCCAGCCAGCTAGAGTTTTAAAAATAGCATGCCATGATCATTATTTCATGGCACATCATGGAGATGTCTCAATATATGTGCTTATCACGAAATGGTGGATTTTAATGAGGACCGGAGAGGGTCGCGGTCCCCAAAATCATTCAACCATTTTATTCAAATATTTTTTACATGCAAACATAAATATAAAATATTATTTTTTACCATGAAAATTTTTCTAAATTTTTTCTTCACCTTACTAAAGATTTTAAAATTTATCCACAGATTTAAACATGACTAAGTATAATTAAATGTATATGTATCACGTTACAGTTTAACATATCATAATATAACAACATATCTAATTATACCATTAAAGACGAAATCATAATTTAAATATAGAGAGACTGAATATACGGACCAATTTATAATTTTTATATAAATATAATTATTTTTCATAATATTTTTTCACATTTAAATAAATCAGGGCCAGCTAGCCCCAGATTATTTTAGTAATTAAAATAATTAAAAATAGAGATTTGATAAAAAAATTCTTTTATATACTCTAGTTTGGACTAAGTTTGAAACTCGGTCCCAGATCCTTGGATTGAGTTTCAAACTCAATCCCATTTTTTTTTGGTTTTCTATTTTGATTTATTTGTTTAGATATTTTAATTATTTATTTAGTTATTTATGTGATAAAAATAAGATTTAAAATAATAAAAATTTAAAATATTATAAATAAATAAATAATATACTATAAAACATTATAAAAAAATAGTGTTCAACTTAAATATTAACTTCTAGTATATTAAAAATAAAAAATATGTTATACTTGAACGTCTTCGTTCTCTGCCCTAAATTAAAAATCTACTGATATAATTTTGCAATTGAATTTCAAATTTGATCTATACTTGTTACACTAAACACTCTCTTTGATTTGTCGTTTTGCAAAATAATCTTGAATTTTATAATTTATCTTGTTTGAGTTTTGTGCAGGGATTGAAATGTAAATGGATTAGTACACAATAACCAAGACTAATGATGAGATATAAGAGTTTAATTAAGACTGCATTAGGCTTAGGTTTAGTTAGACTCAAACTGAATTGAATTAGTTAAGATAAATTGAGCTTAAACAACAAAGAAAAATGCTTCTGCCTAGTGAATTATTTTAACGGTTTATTAATCGTTATAACGGTTCATCTCAATACTCAAAAATATTCTAAGGCGGAAAAGTTCTCATAGAAACCAGAGCGTATTATTATGTAATGATTGAGTAATCGTTGCAACGATTTATGAAACGTATAACGATTTAGTGAATCATTATAACGTTTCAGCAATCAGATCCAACGGCTATTATTTCTAAACAGTTATAACGATTTCCAAATCGTTATAACGGTTCAGACCAAAAATAGTTTCTTCAGCTGTTTTAGAAAATCTATTTTAAAAGGATCACCTCTCTCACTTTAAAATTAATCTGATCCATCTAGCTAAATCATTACTCTAGAGAGCTTACTAGCCATATACAAAGTGAAAGAGATAATTTAAGAGAGAGAAATACTCAATTAGCCAAATTTTTGTTTAAGTTCAATCTAGATTCTCTCTATTCTCCCAACTTCATCATTCGTGATCTTCTTGTAATTTGTTTCTTGAGTTGTAGTGCTCACATTTTTCTTGAGTGTGTTGTCACTCACTTCTTGTTTTGAGTATGTTGTCACTCATCTTTTTGAGTGTGTTGTCACTCTTATTACCGATAGGCTTGACAGCTCATTTTTGTGTAAGGGACCAAGTTCTACAAGTGTAAAACTATTTTTTAGTGTTTCGGTTCAATCTTAATTGTTGGAGGTTGAGAGTCCCGGAGATGTAGGCATTTTTAAGCCGAACTCGTTTCTTAACAGCCCCTCATCTTATCTCCGACCTGCTTACCATGTCTTACACACGTCATGTCTTAAACGTTCTTCATTCCATTTATACATCATTTCCGTCACGACAAGTAACATATCCAAAGTACAATATCTATTTTTTTTCTGAGCAACATTAGGGTTTCATAAAAAGTTCGGGTCAGTGGTTCTGTTCGGGTTCGGTTTAGACTCGTACTAATTTAATTTGAACTAATTTGATTTGAGCTAATTTGACTCGAGTTATTTTAACTTGGTTATTAAATGAATCACTACAGGAAAAAAAACTTTTCGCATCGGCCTATATTCATTGTCATCGGCTTTTAACATTCGCATCGGCTTTCTAAAACATTTGCATCGGCGAAGCATTTTTGCATCGGCCGCGCTGATGTCAAAAATAATTTGCATCAGTATGACCCATGCCAAATATATTTATTAGGATCGGTTTTGCCAATGCAAATGTATTCATACGATATGTCTCCATGTGCATCGGCCTGGCCGAGGCAAAAAAAAAATATTGGCATCAGACCAGCCGATGCCAATATTAGATTTTGAACAAATTCATCAATAATTATGTATGTTGGAATAACACTTTATACTTCATATTTACATAATCAACTGAAAAAAGACAAAGAAAAAATGATATTATATTTGCAAACCTTTTTTAAATACATTTACATATATATATATATATATATATTATACGTATAAATATCTATATGTTCTAAAAATTGTGTAACAAATATCAATTAAAACAGTATTAAGCATTTAGATATGATATGATATATTTTATTTGAAGCACTAATGATTATGAACTGAACCTGATGAATGAACTATATTTTATCATGTACTTATTAACCTTTATACATAACACTCATCAAATTAAAAAATATTTTAATTAATTAGTTAAATATTTATTATACAATTAAATGAATATTTATTATACCTTAAGATGCGATCAATTGCTAATATATGAGTAATTAAAAATATTACAAATCTCATCCTAATTTTTAATTATCAAAAGAGTACATACATATACTCCTATAACTTAGAAAAATATTTTAATCAAATTACAAAAAATATTTATTGTTTGATCAATTATAACGTAGAAGAATCTGTTAATCAAAGTAAAAAATTATTAGTTACGTAATAAGTCACTTAAATTTGAGTAATAAAGTAATAAAATTTTGATGTTAATACGAAGTTAAATAATCAACAAATTATGCACAATTTATATTCTCTTAAATTTAATTTATTACTGGATCAATATTTTAAAAATATATTAAAAAGCTAGAAGAACTAAGCAAATTCTAGCAGACTCATCGCAACCTTTAATTTAATCTTGAGTAATCTCTGTCGTTGAATTGATTCCAAAGCACCAAAATCCAACCTAAAAACAAACCCTAGCCGCTCTATCATTATCCATTTTCAAAATGAAAAAGAAAAAGAGAGAACGACACAGAGTGTCGTGCCTGGCCCTCATCGGTGCGCTTTGCCTTCCGCCGCCACCGCGTCTCTACTCCTCATCGTTGCGCCTTGCCCTTGGTCATTGTCGCCTCTACTCGCAATAGCCAACGTTGTCGCAGTGTCGCGCCTCTACTCCATAGCAACAACCACAATCACTCAGCCAGCTCCTCCTATAACAACTCAATTTCCGGTAAGGCTTTAATTTTAGTTCAAATCTGATGTTTGTGAATAAGCCCCATGATATCCTCTCATGATTGGTCCGTGGGTAGGAAGTCACCTAGTGACCAAGATTCCAAGGAAGGGGTTCAAGGAGTTCTGTGAACGTGCTATATGGCACAATTTTTGACAAGATGAGAACTGTTTAGTAATTTATTTTCTCCTTTTAATATTCTGATATAAATGTTCTACTACTTTGTTAATAATATGATAAATATCTTTCATTCGTTGGCTCCTCTCAAGGATATATTATTTTGATTGTTCAACCCTGATAAATATCTTCTGGTATAACGGACAGGCCGGAACAGGCTAAGATGGGGTAGAACATACTGGCCCACATGCAAGATAAACACCCAAGGTGAATTTCTTTTTATTTTTTTTATCTAATCTAATCATTTCACATATTGAAGATCCATTTGCTTCAACGTGACTTCTGTTTTACAAATTTAGTTCATATGCAAAAAAAAAAAAAACAAATGAGATCATGAAGCCTATTATAACAACTATTATTGGAATGGTAGTGATTTCTTTATTGTGAGCTTCCGGACTTTTATCATAACAAAGGTACTTATGTCATGCCCTTGGAAAATTATTTTACCGAATACCTCCTTCTCATTTTTAAGCAAGTAAAAATATTATTAAAAATATAATTTGTTGATATAATAATTTTGTGCCAACTAATGTATCAACTTTATAATTTGTAGATGTACTAAATGATCTAAATATCAAATCTAGTCAACGTATATGCATATGCATTATCTCGTGAGCTAGCTGAAATAGTAACAAAGTCGAATTTGAGTTAAATTTTTCAACTCGAAACATTTCACAAACTCGACTCGAATGAATTCAAATTTTCATAAGAAGAAATTAAACTAAACCCAACTCATCCCAACTTAACTCGTTTGTGGTCCTACACAACATCACTTTTTTTTTACTCAGCGTAGCCAACCAGAAGTCCAGAAGCCATCTCTGTTTAACTAAATACATATATAGCAGTACACTGCACAGCTTATAGCATCTACTCTCCTATTTTATATGCTAGCACTTTGGAAACTTGTTTTTATGAGATAAAGCACTTTTGGAAACTTCTTTTACTAATCGTCGAAAACAAAAGAATGTTATTTGTCTACTTGCAGAAAGGTATAAAGTATATTTGGATAAGTGTTGGAGAGCAAGTTGCATGCACAGCACGTGGTTTTGTGCAAAAGATCTGTGAAAGCGTTTGGTGGTATTCTGTGTATTCATCTCCCCTATCCATATCTTTTCTTTGAATGTCCCTCCTCAAGTCTGAAAGATCAAGATTGGACAGCACGTCAACAAGATATTAATTCAACATTAATTAATTAATAATTTACTAGTGATGACTGATGAAAATGAAATATATGTTTTGTCAGACTTGAGGAAAGGCACCACTCTGATTTGATGTCGCTTGGTAGGGGGCTCTAGATGTAACATTTGCCAGAAATTCAGGTAGCTTTTAGATATATAAGACGAAAGTATATATGATATGAGACGATGAAAGTAATAATGGAAAGATTTAATCTATAAAACATTTTTCAGTTGAGTTATTTTTGAGATAATTCTCTTTTATTTAATATATTTTTCAGTTGGATTTTGAATGTAAGATTTTTTGGACAAAGAATATAGCCTTAATTACTAATTAAATCAATAATTGATTCCAAAAGCTTAAATTAAACTTCTTAATTAATTGATTTTTAGCTTTAAACTGTATCGTTTATTAGAAGCAAAATATTAATATGCATGTAACATAAAAAAATCAACCTACATCAAGTACTACGAATGCATAAAAAGTTCTTCTATATACAACGCACTATATATATCGTCTCCAACAGAAGATCAACATTTTGAAAAGTTAAGACCCAAATTTAATTAAATGTACGTCTAGAAAGCTTCACCTAATATTTACTCGAAGTGGATGAAAAAAAAACAAAATCCTGTTTTGATGTTGCAGTCTAAAAGAGAAACCATATACATATGTTACAATTTTTATCAATTAAATATAAAAACCCTTTGGACTGCACACTTTCGTATGACATATATATATTTGGTTAAAAACCAAGTGACGATACAACAACTATATATAAATAATTAGAACATAATATATATCCAAGTCACCAATTATATAAATGCGTAGCAACGAACTGTAAGTGTATTATTATACCATGCACATATTATGATGAATTAATGTGTTATGAAGTTGTAAAATAAATGAAAAGAAATGTACTAGTGTGTTAATTATTCTGACAAATTACAGAACCTACTTCAGATATTTTGATTAGAGCGATCAAAATTTTGTTAAACAGATGAAATCATCAGCCATCTTTTTTTTTTTTCCAATTGCAACTTTCTATTGCAATATCAATATAATTTGGGTTAGACCCAGCAGCAAGTGATTAATCCACCATGGATTACTTTGCATCATTTATTATATAGATGAATTGGTCTTTAAAGTATGCAAAATACTAGATTTTCCATCTTTATATAATTTTCTAACTTCAATTCGGGAATAAATATATATTAAAATTTAAAAGAGATGGAAATTAATTTTAATCAGTAAATTTTTCTTCCTTCATGCCATTTTCATGTCAAAAAAAGCTTCTAGTAATTTTCAAAATACTTCTCATATTTTCTTTTTCTTTTTTTCTGTAAGACGTGTTAGTTTTTAATTTATCACACAGTTGCGGATCCAGAAAATAATTAAGCCTAAGCATAAATTATATACATCTGTAAAGTACATGTAATCAAACAATGGACCTGTTCCATTATATTTTTCAATAAATTATCAAGACCTTGCACTACATGCATTATACCACATTTTAACATGAGCATCCTAATATACAAAAAAAATCAAAAAATAAAGGAAAATACTGAGTTTGCATTTGGAAACCTGGCCTAGCTTGTCCTCGTTTAAATCCGCCACTGGCACAGACGGAGTTTATAATTATGCAATTGATCGATATATGTCAACTCCTCGTGAAGGACTCCAATTATGCAATATATAAATCAAAAGTTTCAGTGATGTAAGCCAATATGTGTAGAAGTTATTTTAACAATAACTTTATTTTTGTTGGTATTTACTATAACCGGCCGGACTAACTATAGATGATGAACAATACATGTGATGTTGTCCTATGTGATTAAATATTATAAAAAATAGTAAAAAAATTCAAAAAATATAAAATTTGACTAGCTAATAGAGTTTGATATGAAAATTATATTCACTACAGAAAATAGGCTCATTTGCATCGGCCAACACTCATTGACATTAGATTTTGTCATTAACATCATCTGTATAGAAAGTTGATATGATAACTTAGTTGCATCGACATGGCTAATGCTAATAGTGACTATATGAATCGGTCTAGCCGAAGCAACTATTTTTATGCATCAATTCATCATCTGCATCAACCTTGTCAATGCAAATACAGTCTATTAGGGTCAACCTAAGCTGATGCGAAAGTTTTGATATATCATTTCTTATGTACATTTGCTTTGCTGATGCAAATAATGTTCATTTGGTTTGGCATAGCCGATGTAAATATAATAATATAAATATTTATCCTTTCTTTTTGTTGTATTAATGATAATATTATTGTTAATATTGATATATTTCTTATTCAATTTGGCTAGCTAATAGAGTTTGATATAAAAATTATATTGAACGGCTCGGATCAGTTATATTTTGTATAAAATTTAAAATTTTGAGATAATACACTGATGCATACGTATATTATAATGCACCATAACTTCACTCGTAATCTAAACCATAGATTTGAGTAAAAATTTTGCTATAAATTCGACCTTGTGTCTTTTTACTATGATATTTAATTTTGAAGACCCATTTATATCACACAAGTTTCTTTCCATTGGGTAATGATATCAATGTCCATGTTTTATTTTTTAAAGTACTTGTACTTCTTCTTTTATGGCAACACACCATACAAGTTTTGTCTTTGACTTCATTAAAATTATTTGGTTCTATCATTTTATCTACTGCATCCAAAAGATCACATGTTGTGAGGATACATTGTCATATGAAAGGTAATCTTGGATAGTGTCACTTAACTTATAGGCTACATAATCTCGCAACTCGTAGATTTTGTTAACCTTCAGAGTTGTACTTCCACTGCATCACATGAAGGTGCTTGGGGTTCTGCTTGCTCCACTTCTCCCCTTGAATGCAACTCCACTTCTCCCTCTGAAGGCAGCTCAGTATTGGAGGAATAGTCATCTTCTAACATGTTTGTACCTTTAAAAAAGTTAGTTCGGGAAAGATGGTGGGGAGAAAATTCCTTATATTTATATCATCTCCTTCTTTATAAAAAGATTCATTCTCAAATAAATGAACAATGCGAAAGATATGTAATTTTTATTTGTGTGGGTCAAAACATGTATAACCCCTTTGCTTAGAAAAAGTATTCGAGAAATATTGTTTTGAGTGCATATTTATCAAACTTGTTATGTCTTTGAATATATACAAAGTATGTGCAATCAAATACTCTGAGATGATCTAGGTTGATCTTGCGTTTACCTAAAACTTTCAAGGGACTTTTATATTTTAGCAATGGGGTAGGTTACCTATTGATGAGATGTACAACAGTAAGGACTATCTCCCAAAAAAAATATTTGGGAATTTCATTAGAAACATGAGTGATCTATTTACTTCTAAAATGTGGTGATTTTTTCATTCATAAGTTTTATTTTGTTCCGGCGTATTAATCTAAGTCGTTTGATATAAAATTCATTTTTATTGCAAATAAGTAGAAAATAGTACCATTATCAGATCGAAGCATTTTGATTTTTTTTTCAATAAAACTGTGAAATTCCAAGAACCTTTGAAAAACTTCATCTTTTGATTTTAGGAGATAGATCCAAATGGTACGAAAAATTCATCGATAAAGGTAATATAGTATTATCATAAGAGGTACTGGGTGCGGGCCTCAAACATCTGAGTGTACAAGTTCAAATCATTTGAAGGCTTTGCTAGTTGATAACGAAAATAATAATCTAATTTATTTTGAAAAGCAACAAATATCACAATTGTCATTATTCAAATTTTTAAAAGAACTAGTTTATTTAAAATATTATCGGACACATGTCCTATTCTCCAATGTAATAATTTATTTTTTCTACATGATTAGCCACAAATGCTCTATTTTAAAAATCTAAATAGTATAATCCATTATCTAATTTACCTTTACCAATCGTCCTCTTCATTATTATGTCATGAAAGATCGCATTTATTGGTTAGAAAATGATGTTGCAATTTAGTTCCTTTGTTATTTTACTCACGGAAAGCAAATTAGATATGAAGGATGGCAAGTAAAGAACACCAGAGATATTTTTGAAAAAAAAAATATGAGCATTTCTGATTTGTTTAACCGATACCATAGAACCATTTGCAACTATCACCGATGGATAGTTTACTCTGTTATCATTTTTGATTTTGTGGTCCCATAGTACTCTGTTATCATTTTTGTGCCTTGCTTGAGATGGAATATATATGTAAAGTTTTGCTTCTGGTCAAATATTTCTTTGGTTTCTTCCCAAATCTCCTTGGCAGATTCACAATACATGAAGAGTCAAGAGATTTGGGGCTCCATAGAATTGAGCAACCAGTTCATGTCATTGATGTCATTTTGATTCCAGTGTGGATCTTTTTTGGTGATTATGATTTTTTTTGGCTAGTATAGTGGTTTGTGACTTTTGATTTTTGCCTACTGGTATGGTGTTATCTGTGCCAATGGGTTCTGTTGTGTTTTCTGTTAGAACAGTGCCAGTAAGTTTTGTTGTGATTTCTGTGAGAGCAATACCCGTGAGATGAAGCAATTTACCTTTGTCTTGCAAAGAAAGAGAGACTGATAAGGCCTATGATGGATAATTAGGACCATTGAGCAGTATGGTTGTTAGTCGTTGTGTCGGGTGTGCCTCTCCTGTAAGGAGGTTGTGCCCACTGCTGGCTTCTCCCATTACTGATGTCACGGAACCTTCACAACCTTTGCTGGTTGATGAGTATATATATTATCTGAGGCCACTGATCTTAGTGCTCTGATACCACGACATAATTTGAGTATTGCGGAAGCTTGAATGAATTTATTGATTCTTATGATTACAAATGAATTACAGTGTCTCTTTTGTGGACAGTCTTAGTTCTAATAGCCATAGATGATTTCCTAGTCTGTTTAGATACAAATTGACACAGAATCTATTTTATTGTTTAATTGTTTCTATATTTACGATTAACATCTGGTTAATTGATTCTCCTTGGAATTAATGTGTGATGAATTAATTCTGAGATCATGATTAATATTATTCCTTTATTCAACATTGTGTGTTTATATATTATCCTATAAAGATTCTTCTCTTGCTAACTGAAAGAGAAAAAAAGAATGAGGAACCATTGCTTAGTTCTTCTCTCGTTGTAAACTGTAGAGCGCGCTTGACATGTGGTGATTTAATTTAATTTAATAATATCAAGCTAAATTCATATATGCGTCCGTACGTTCGTAGGAAACAAAATATAAAAGTATTATATATGTCTGGTTGTGGGTCCCTTCTGTCGGAGGTTCAGCAATGGTGGTTTGAAACAAGAAAAACAATTGCTGGTAAGTGAAAACCCAGCCCTGATTCAATCAATAATAAATATGTCAGGGAACATTAATTAATTTCTCCACTTCTGCTTGTGCCAATTGTCCACTGGTGTTAACAGAAAACAGCTACTCAATCAGTATAGGAGCTCAGACCGTATGTGGTGTGTATAAATGCTACTTTTGCCTATATTATATTTGATAAGATAAGATAAGAGAAGAATGCGTTCCTCTACAAATCCTCAGCGATATCTTATATAGGAATTGAGATATAAATGTGGCTCATTAATGTGAGTTAATGAGTTATTATTTGATCAAATCATAGCGTAAATGTAGTGTAACAATAACGTTACTAAGCATTTAATATATGATAACAATAATATTCAGCTTATTCTCGAGCTCAGAAATATTAATTAGCTTGGAAATATTTCGAATGTACTATCTTATGTTCTTTTATCGGTTTATTAAGGTCTATTTAAAAACTATTTAGGATTGTACATCTTAAACTTATATATAGCTAAAAAGTTAATAGGCTTAAAAAAAACAGCTTTATCATCCTTTTAATTAATTTTCATTTAAGTTTACTCCAGTGGAAGAACATTTTTTTTTGTTTTAATTGGGTGTCACCATGTCTATCCTACCCCTACATGACTACATATATAGCTACATGATTGTTAATTTGCTATTCCCAAACAGCTGAAATTCTTTGTTTTACGCTTTTGATTGTTATCTGTTTGACAGTTGCCATTCTGATGACCTGTTTTAATTCACAGTTGACAGTGTTTGCATGTAACTAAGAGTTGTTTTGGTTTTTAAATAGATTCATCCTTTTTGAAACTGCTCATGGTAGTCGTTCCTTCTCCTAACTAACTAATTAATTGGTAAATACACTGTATTGATTTTTGTTTATTGATGAAAATACACACTCATCCTCGCGCATCTACCCAGTCTCCAACGAGAGAGAAGAAGAGACGAAAGCTAAATTAATGCATCAAAAAAAGAATGAATTAATGCTGATCAAATTAATTCTATTGATATTCTTCAAGCTCTTCTAAGTTCTAACTTCCAAACAATATTTTTAATTTTCTGTTTGCTGTTTGCTGTTTGGGCCGGCAGGAGCAATCCGCTGATTTGATACACGTAAACCGCTGATTAAATTCCGAACAAAAACGGAAAAGCGTCCTTAATGGTCCCACTTGTCATCGAAGAGTACTCCAGTAAATGCACTACAAATTTAAAGGTTGGGATCACTTGATAATGGGTTATTTTATAAATATATATTTTTTTTTACTTGTAGATTGATAGTGTTTTAAATTTTAATCAATTTCATTATCATTTAATAGTCCATCAAAGATCGTTAAATTATAACCGTTATAAATGATCTTTGATAGACTATTAAATGATAATAAAATTACATAAAATTTGAAAAACTATCAATCTATAAATAAAAAATATATCTATAAAGTTCTTTTTTATCTATTTTTAAGAACTTTTTAATATTTATTCTAGAGTTCATTGTTAAGATTGTAAAAATAACATATTGTCAAGTGATCCCCACCCAAATCTAAAATATCGGTGTTCCGACGTCCTATATGTAATACAAATTCGATGAATTAAATCGAGTCAGAAAATTACTTCACACTATGACTATGGCCTATGGATAGGCATCATCTTTAACGGCCGAGCTGACTTATCAAGGGTCGGGCTTAGCGGCCTATGGAAGGATCAGATAAGGGTCAGATTTGAAAATGATCTTTGGAGGGTCGCATTCAAAAATCTTAATTTTAAAGGGTGTATCTAATCTTTGAGAACCCGACTCTTATGAGATTCTTCGGACCATAAGGGTCGGGATTGAAAGAAATTTTTATCAATTTTTAAATATTTTTTATTTTTTAGATTCTTAAATATAACTAAAATAAAAAAAAATATTAAAAAAAAAGCAAAATGTATAACTACAAATGTAAAAATATATTTTTTTTATTTTTTTTTATTTCTTTTTGAATTTTTTAGATATAATTAGAACACAAGGGTTTGAAAAAGGTCCAATTTAGAAAGAGATTAAGGGTTTGAGAATGATCAAATTTAATTGGTGTTGGATTAGATTTGGTAAAGACTAAGTTTGACCAAATTGGGTTAAAAAGTGCTCATTTATCTAGGGTTAAGTTTGACTTTTATCAAATATGACTCTTACAAAGAGATGGATCAGGTTGGGACAGATTGGAGAGGGTCGGATAAGGATCGAGTTTTTGATGAGTCGATCGATTAGATTCACGGGTTCGACTCTTATAAACTATACCTACCTATGGAGTACTCCAAAGAATAGACTTCTAGACTTTTAGTTATTCCCACGACAAACTTATTTTAAATTAGAAAATTTGTGTCCGTTGTGTGGAACACTAGTTAATTTTCAAATATATTATATGTAGTACTAATTTTTTATAAATAAATAATATATTTTACTTAGATATAATTTATATCTAAATTAATTATAAAAACTCTTAAATTTTTAAATAAGATCACTTTATTATTTGATAAAATATAATTTATAAATTATAATATTTTTTATTCTTAATAAGTTTGTACACTGGGTAATTTTTATAATAAATAATAATAATTAATAATTTATATTATTGTATTTTATATATATTTTTCTTTTTAGACCCCTACTAATGCATAATAAAATAATAGCAAACGATATGAAAAAAAATAGTTTTGGCCAAAATCTTCATCGTTATAGATATTTGATCTTCATCGTCAATTTAAAAAAAAAACCTAAAAAAATTGAACTTTAAGGAAAGAATTCAGTACATATACTCTTTATAATATAATATAGATATAGATATTTATAGTGTAATTTGAGAATTTAATAAATAATTATAGTGTAGTATTTAGTGAATTGGAAATCTAAGGATCTTCTTTGTTTCTTTTTAGAAATTACAAAAATCGGCCTGTATGGTTAAAAAAGAAATATGTACGGAGCATTTTATTTTGTAAGGAATGTACTGATACAGTCCTCTCTAAATATATTTTGCTTTCTTATTCCATGCATTGTTATGTGGTGTAGATTTCATCTAACATATGAAGTTGTTGAAAAATAAAAAGACAAAATATGGCTCATCTTAGCGGTGTCAATGGATCGGATTCAGATTGAATTATTATTATTTATAATTTTATATCCGACCTATTTCGGTTAAAATTGAATCAATATTTTTTACCTGATCTTATCTGAATAAAATAATTAAATAATATTTATTAACTAATTTTATATATCTTTAAATAATTAATCTCAATTTTTGTATATATAATCTTTAATTAGCATTAAATTATAAAATAAAATAAAACACAATTAACTTGGTCGGATCGGATCGATCCTTTTCCGACCCGATCCATGATGGTCCAAAAATCTTGATTCATATCTGACCAATTATTTTCAAATTATTTTGGATTTGGATTGAATTGACTCATCGAATCAAATCAAGTTTTGACACGCTAGGTTCACCATATATATTGTCATTTCCGAAGATAATTATTTTGAAGGTGTGCAGTTGAATAGTGATGAACGAATGAGTTATTTTTGTTAAAAATTCAATCTCTATCTAAAATATCTAAGTTTTCAATCCAAAACATTTAGAAATTCCAATATCTTTCGAAACAAAACAACATCTAATTTTTCAATAAAAAAATAAATCTCTTTTCTTTCATATACAAATCCAACAGGTATTTTACAATCTATGTTTTTTTTATATTTTTAAAAGTATTTTTCTTAATACTAAAATAATAGAATATATCATGTCCTCTCTTTTTAATGATATCCGGCTCCGCATTGAGCGATGAACAAATTAGTTAAAGGTGTTTTATTCTCCCTTTGAGCATTGAGCGATGAACAAATTAGTTAAAGGTGTTTTATTCTCCCTTTGAGCAGTTGATGTTGCACAGATGCAGCCATATATTATTTTCAACTTTATTTATCTTTTGCTCAAAATAATTGATGATGCACTTTTTATCTAATAGTTAATTATATAAGAGTCCATTTTTTTTTAAAAAGTAAGGAGGTTATTTGAAATAATTGTATAAGAGCTATTTGACAGTAAATGGAGCAGGTTAATAAATCCAAAATAATTAATGCAGAGGAAACGTGCACATCAACTACTGTTACTTCACAGCTTCTTTTAGAGTTCTTAAATGCCAATTTTTGCCAGTTTCTGATGCTTTGCTTTATCTAAATAGTTTAGGGTGTCAATAGGTCGGATCATGTTATATTATTTTATTAATTTTTATTCCGATCGAACTCGATTCGATTAAATTCGGGTAAAAAATCATGACTCATATCCGACCTGACAAGTCACGACCCGACCAGATCCATGTAAAATAATCAATTATTTATTAATTAATTTAATTAGTATATAATTAGTGTATATTTAAGATTTAATTAGTATTAAATCATAAAATTACTTCAAAAAACATAATTAATCAGGTCGGGACGGGTTGACTGACCCGACCCAATATGATTCGGTCAAAAAATTAAACTCATATCCGATTCATTTATCTTCGAGTCAATCCGACCCGATCCAATCTGATTCGGGTCAAAAAATTAAATCTATATCTGATTCATTTATTTTCGAGTCATGTCGGGTCGGATCGGATCGAGTTAATCTGTAGAGTCGGATCAATAATTGATATCCTACTAAATACTAAATGAAGCAAGGATCTTAGGTTTATGTTCAAGCCAAAAACAACCCACAAATTATCAAATTAATTTATGAATTTCATCAAAATTCCACTTCAAAATCTTGTCAGCACTTCCATCTGACGCATTATTTTAGACCGTACGGTCAAAAATAAGATCAGGAAGATCTTACGATATGAATCCCAAATTCTGTTATTGATCCTCTACACAGACTACACTAGAAATTATCATAGGTAAGCATCAGATTATAGTGCCTTGGAGCACACAGCTTTTAAGACGCATGTATCCCGTGACCTCTCCCACTGACAAGTAGACCTCCCCTCACCAGTTCACACGTTAAAATCAGACCCGTTACAGACATTTCAAGTTGCGGGTCCCAAAGTCCATCAATGGCCACAGGATAATGTAGTTCACATCGGCATCAGAAGATCTCGTCTAAGAAACAGACGTTGAATGAACGTGGTTCCAACGGCTCTCTTCTCTCTTTTTCAAATTCCAAAATTAAAACGTTAGACCTACCAAAGTGCTCACGACCTCTTCCCCCCCCCTCTCTCTTCTCTCTTCGTTTCCAGTTACAAGATCCCATCTTTAACTTTCTTCAACGAATCAATATTTTCTTTTTCTCTCATTCGAATTGAAAAACTTAGCAATAAACCCTGAATTGCCAATCAATCCCAGATCTTCACATTTCAAAAAAAAAAATAAAAAAAACCTAATTCCAACTTTCTTCTCTCCCTCTCTAGCTCTATCTCTCTTCTCCTTGATGGCACCTACACCAAAACCGACCCCAAATACAAACCACACGTACCAGACCCCTTCAAGGACTCCTCACACAAGGCAGCGCCTCCAATTTCCAACGCCTAAAGCTGGATGTGGGACCCACAATCTCTCCTCTGTTCCAACCGAGCATCCAGTAGAGGTTATTGGTAGGATCCGCGACCATCCTGACTCCAAGGAGAGGAATCACAACCCCTTGATTGAGATCCCGCCAGATGGTCGATCCATCAAGGTTCGCACTGACATTGGCTACCGTGATTTCACACTCGATGGGGTCTCGGTCTCAGAAAACGAAAATTTAGAGGTCTTCTACAATAAATTTGTGAAGTCACGGGTTGAGGGAGTGCGGATTGGATCTAAATGCACTATCATGATGTATGGACCTACCGGGTCGGGTAAGAGTCACACCATGTTTGGCAGTGCCAGAGAGCCCGGTATAGTGTACAGAGCTCTAAAGGATATACTTGAAGAAGGGTCCCACGAGCAGGGAGATCCTGGAGGAGAAGAGGCAGATGAGAGCGGGTTCAAGCTTGGCATTTTTGTGAGAGTTGCTGTTCTGGAGATATATAATGAAGAAATATATGATTTACTATCGGGCAACTTGAACAATGGTGCTGGAAATAATTTGTTCAAGGGAAATACACAGAAGGTAATTTGTTTATATTTTGTAATTTTTCTGTTTTGTTTATAGTAACAAGTAAGAACACAGAATAACCGAGTAATTTTGAAAATTTTCAGGCCCGGCTTGAAATTATTGGGAAGAAGGCTAAAAACCCAACCTATCTTTCAGGAAATGAGGCAGGAAAAATATCACGAGAGGTTGCACAAGTTGAGAAGCGGAGGATTGTGAAAAGCACCCTATGTAACGAGAGAAGCTCTAGAAGCCACTGCATTGTAAATTTTCTGATTTTTGTCCCCTTTTGGGTTTAAATGTTTGACAAGTAGTTGGGTACTTCGGTTCAAATTTTTCAGGGAGTTCTCACTGTGGTAGCAATTGTTTAGAAAAATATTCCTTTCATTAATGAAATACCCTCAAATTGAGTAAGAAATGTAGGTATCTAGCACTGACAAAATAGATTGAATATGATAGTGTAGCCATGCTTTGTAAACCACCTGACTGATTGCTGATTATTCTATGTTCAAACTGAAACCTATGCCTAAGTATGCCAATATACAGAATTTTGTAAAATGATATTTTTTTCCCAAGTGGCTAAATACAATTATTCTCTGAATGCTAATGAACATGGAAGATTAAGTGTAAAATATTTTTAATTGTTTAGTTGATATGCATAGTTATTTTACATCACTAATAACCACTGGCACACACTAATTTCTGGAAGTGTACAGCAAAGCACAAAGAGCCACCAAGCTTTATAAGAGTCCTTTGATTTAAAATATTTATTGATAACAGATAATATTGGATGTGCCATCTGTTGGTGGAAGGCTAATGCTAGTCGACATGGCTGGCTCAGAGAACATAGAAGCTGCCGGTCAAACCGGGTTTGAAGCCAAAATGCAGGTACTTGTTTTGTTGTATCTGATTGTTGTCTTCATTTCACTAAGGTCTTAGTCACCCACAAGAAGCATATTTGAAACTAACACACCTATGATGTTTAGTTTTCAGGATACCATATCATACCTACTCTATATGTTATAAACAATATATGATTAGCAAAATTTGAGTGATTATTATTGTAACTATTCTTGAAAAGGCGTAACAGTTCTTTTCCCTGGTAGTATCTTCAGATATGTGAGGATGCCCCAATGTAGTTTTATGATAATGTTAACTTCTCTTCTGATTTATTTGACAGACTGCAAAAATAAACCTAGGAAATATTGCACTGAAGAGAGTGGTAGAATCTATTGCCAATGGTGATTCACACGTACCATTTCGTGACAGCAAGCTCACTATGCTCCTCCAGGTTAGTAATGTCTTGGAACTTTATTTCTTCTATTTCTTCAAGTCTATAACCAGGAAAGCATATTCCGGCCATTTCAAGTTGGTAGAACATCTGCTAAATGTTGGCATTTAGAACTAAAAATTTGATGCCATGTCCAAGTATAATACTTAATGAGAAGTCGCAAGAAGGAAAAATGACTCCTGCACTAAATTAAACACCTCCATGGATCTAACTATTTTTTTCTTGACAATGACATAATGTGCTTTTTGGGTTCCTCAAAAAGAACTCACAACAGAACTGTTTATATGAACTCATTTACTTTATGTGCTTTTTTGGTGCTTGCGCATATATTTCAATTGTATCTGCTCTCCTCATTTTCTTTCTTCTTTCAACAAATTAACTTTTACAGGATTCATTTTTGGATGACAAGTCGAAAATACTTATGATTCTGTGTGCAAGCCCAGACCCACGTGAGATGCACAAGACTATCTCAACCCTCGAGTATGGTGCCAAGGCCAAGTGCATTGTACGTGCAGCCCACCCTGCAACTCCCAAGCCTTCTTCCCAAACCAATGCTGAATCCCTCACCCTCCTTGCCTCGCAAATTGCTCTCATGAACCAGCACATATGCGAACTCCAGCGTGACAAACGGAACCTCCTCAAGGAGCGAGATGATGCTATCAAATCCCTCTCCTTGAAGGATGACGAGCTGGTGGTAGCGAGATTTGAGGTCAAGAGGATGGAGGAAAAGGTCGTGAGGCAGGATAAAGAGATTGAGTCCCTGAAAAACAGATTGAGAGAAGTTGAGTGTGGAGGCCAGGAGGTCAGGAGTTTCGGGTATGTTGCCTCACGGTTGGCTGAGGTGGCAGCAGATCAGAGCATGGTTAAATCAATGGAGTTAGATTACGGGGACCAGGTTACTAGCAGTACATTCCTCGATGTGAAGGAGGTTAAAGAGGATACAACTGTTCCTTCCTGGACCCGTAATTTGCTGCCAACAATTGAGGAGGCGGCAAATGAGGACAGTGACCAGGTGATTCTCAGCACTATTTTTGAGGCAGAGGAGTCCGAAGAGGTGGACAAGGAAGTAGTGGAGGAAGAAAGAAAGAACAAACCAGTAACAGTGCAGTGCACTGAGGCAGATAGGCAGACAAGAATTAAGAACATATTCCGCCTGTGCGGGAATTACCGTGAGTTGGCAAAGGAGGATGATACTAAGGGACAGATTCAGTTATATGGAGATGAGAATGCCGAGCCATCTCCTTTCTCTGCAAAGAGTAAGACGGCAGCAGCACTAGCTGGGAGTCCAATTAAGGTAAAACCAGTTACACCTCTTGGTCAAAGGGAAGTCGGTGGAGGAGAGATGGAGGGGACTTTGGATGTGTATGCCAAATGGGAGGTTTCGAAGGAATCTTCTGGAAGAATGATCACGAAGTTGACTGTTCCAAAGGATTCAACATTGGGTGGACTGCGATCAGTATTAGAGACTTGCATTAATGAGATGAACAGCAATCAGGATTTTGTGTTTCTCCTTCTTAGGGTATGTTTTATTTGGATTATTAGTGCTCGGTGTACATGCCAGTTTAGGTTCTTAGACTTTTGGTGATGGGTAATGGAGACAGTTATCAGTGTGGTACTGGTACAGTTTTGTTCTTATTTACTTCGTTTTGTTTAGAAAACAACCAACCAAAATACGAGTAAACAGCCTCAAAACCTCTCTACCCTTGTAACATCCAAAACTTGTTTCCATTGTATTAAAAACAGAAACAGATACAACACCAAATCCATCAAAAACCTAATAACCATACCATCCTAAACTCTTTCCTCTAAAAACATCAAACCCACTATTATGCAACATCAACCACAACAACCTATAAGGCAAAACAAAACCCGGTGTTTTCCTCTCCTATTATGCCTGAATTCCTTCATAGAAGGAATGGTCCTACAGTACTGGCAAGCTACCAGTGAAATCAAACACAAGGTTGGAGTTGCATATTGATATATTCTTTGTACCTAACCGCTTATTTTTGTTTTTCTGTGTGAAACAGGATCCTTTGGGGGCCCCAGTGGCGAGAGAGCTGGAGGCAGAAGTGCCAGTGACCAAGTTACCTAAATTCAGTAACAAAATTGATGGATATCTCGCATCTCTACGGCCTATGAAGAATGGCACCCAGCGGCCTGCTCAGCTTCCCTTCAGCCCATTGGAGAACAAGCTTGGTTCACCTCTGGTTGCCAACTAGGTTTATGAGAGGCATTTAGAGTTAGTCTCTATGTGTATTTTGTAATATTCTTTCTATTTTTTACTGGATGTGATGTGGGTGTGGTGCTTTTTATTTGTATTACATGTCAAACCAAGAATTGCTTGGTTGTTTTGGAACAATCCTAGATTATTCTATATAATTGATCTGACTTCACTTCAACTAAGATTTAGTGTTGGAACTGGTGCTTTCCAGTTTCCATAAAGCAACTATGTTGACAATTATGTATGTTAATGGGGATAAATGCATTTATTTATGCAAGAACCTATTTGGATCTATCATTTTTCATAAATTAGCTAACTGAAAACTTTTTCTTTGTGGCTCTTACTTCCGGAAACAAAAGAATTATTTAATTACTTCTAATATTTGATATAGTGGCACAATGCACAGGTCATTTTATTTAATAGTGCTGATATGTCATCGGGATATAGGACCATCGATAGTATTAGTCAAGATTTTAAAATACAGATTTCAATATACGTACGGAGAGTATCTGCATAGTGCATATGTGGATGCGGCTGCATATGCAGATTTCTGTGCGAAGTGATATATACGGTCAAATTATAAGAATAATAGTTTTATATTATAATTTTGAAACTCAATATATATAAAGAGCAGGGTTCCAGTGCCTCAAATTTTTGTGCCTCCAAATCTAAAGTTAATTGAAGAAGAGATCAACGTTTCGGATTAAATCATGGCTTTACCCCTCCCCCTCTCCTCCCCATTTGTTTCCGTCTCTACCTAGCTCATGTCGAGCAACGAGTTTTTATTATAAATAATAATTATTAAATTAATATTATTAATAATAAGACCGATAACGGTAAAAGTAAAAAATACGAATCGTAACGCGCCACTTTGCCCAGGTGGCGCATGGTGAAACGCGCCACGCGCGTGCGCGCGTTTCACCCGTATATATTATACCGCGCGCGGTGTGTTGCGCGTTGTTGACGGGAGAGAGAAAGAGAAAACGAAGAGAGAGAAGAGAGAGAGAGAAGAGAGAGGAAGAGAGAGGAAGAGAGAAAGAGAGAAAGAGAGAAAGAGAGAAGAGAGGAAGAGAGAGAGAAGAGAGAGAGAAGAGAGAGAGGAAGAGAAGAGAAAGGAAAGAAAGGAAGAGAAATAGGAGGAAAAAAAATTTACGCTAGCATTTTTAATGGATTTTGCAATTAAAGGTAATTTTTTATAAATATTATTTAATTGTGTAGATTATTTAAAATTTAATTTAATTGTGTAGATTAATTATAATTTAATTTAATTGTGTAGATTAATTGTAATTTAATTTAATTGTGTAGATTAATTATAACTTAATTTAATTATGTAGATTAATTATAATTTAATTTAATTGTGTAGATTAATTGTAATTTAATTTAATTGTGTAGATTAATTATAATTTAATTTAATTGTGTAGATTAATTATAATTTAATTTAATTGTGTAGATTAATTATAACTTAATTTAATTATGTAGATTAATTATAATTTAATTTAATTGTGTAGATTAATTGTAATTTAATTTAATTATGTAGATTAATTATAACTTAATTTAATTATGTAGATTAATTATAATTTAATTTAATTGTGTAGATTAATTATAACTTAATTTAATTATGTAGATTAATTATGTAGATTAATTATAATTTAAATGTGAAATTATGAAAATTAATTATAATTTAATTTAATTTAATTGTGTAGATTAATTATAATTTAATTTAATTATGTAGATTAATTATAATTTAATTTAATTGTGTAGATTAATTATAATTTAATTTAATTGTGTAGATTAATTATAATTTAATTTAATTATGTAGATTAATTATAACTTAATTTAATTATGTAGATTAATTATAATTTAATTTGAAATTATGTAGATTAATTATAATTTAATTTAATTATGTAGATTAATTATAATTTAATTTAATTGTGTAGATTAATTATAATTTAATTTAATTGTGTAGATTAATTGTAGAATTTATTGTAGAATTTATTGTTTATTTAATTATATGATAGATAGATTAAAAATGAAGTACAATAATTATAAATTAATTATGAAATGAATTTTTTTCTAGATAATGGCGGGCGAGCAACGAGATGAGAATATCATAATTTATCTCCACGAAGACAAACATCGGACACATTATAGTCGGGCACGGGTACATTATATTCTTAAAAATAATAATAAAATACATATATACGAGAAGCTAATTATGAAATGAAAATTACGGAGAGATAACAATATCATTCGTTTCGCACTCACCGTCCCACGATACCATACATCTCGCACATTCGAGTAGGTTGCGAGTTATGGGATTTCTTCATCTCGCCATTGCGTGAGATTTATGTCCAAGAAGCGGAAGCCGTAACTTAAAGATTGATACGGGTTTATTGAGCGCGTTGATAGAGTTTTGGAGGCGAAACTCATACATTTCACTTCACTTTTGGCGAGATGACCGTGACTCTAGAGGTAAATAATAAAATATTATTAATTTAATTACAAAATTAAAAGGATGGAATAGTAATATAAATTTTTTTAGGACGTCGCATGTCGTGGGGTTTATCCACCATTGGTGAGCGGTGATTGGATATACGATGGAGATTTTTCAAAGCATACATCCGTCGATTATTTGGGCGAGGATGATATATCGACATTCTGCAAAGATGGGAGGTAATTTATTAAAGCGTACAAAAATTTTAATTTTTTTCGTTCACAAAGCGTGATTAAGCTAAATGTAAAATTTTGCGGACGTTCTATTTCCCTACGAGAGTTACGGTCCCACTTTGATCACGCTCCGAGGCGGACGATCATCGGGGTCTTAATCGATATGCGATCGGTTTTGCTTTGGAGTTGGCGGGGTGTATCATGTTCCCAGACAACGAATGGAGACTCTGTCGGCGTTTCTTCTGCCGATTTTGACGGTAAGTATTTTAAGGATTTTAAAATAATTTATCTTTCATAATTAAATAATTTTATTACTAATATTTAATTTACGGGAGGATTTACAATTCGGTAGAAGAAGAAATTGGGCGCTATTGCGGTACTTGGTTATTTATATCGGCGTCTCGATGTGGCATGCCAAGGACGACGAGGAGTATTGGTGGTCCGTGGCTTTTGTTATTGTTGTGGAGTTGGACGCGTTTGCCCAAGCTCGTCCATTACCTCTCGTGCATTCATTTTCGGTGACGTAGGGTACACCGGACCGTGATAGTTGTGCGCCTTTTGGCGAGTAATAATTTAATTTAAAAATAATCAATCAATCGATGAAAATATATGTGTAATCACTAATTATAATTTGAACGATAATAGGAAATGGACGCTTGATAAGAACGGATACCTCAATCCGTCACACGTCGGTGTGAAGTACGTGAGGATCGATTGATTATCTTTGCACACACGCATATCAATTGGAGGCCGTACGAGTCATTCGTCACTTATTGCGCGACATGCGTAGACGACTCTATGGACTCGTATACATGTCGGCTTCCACTTATTTACTTTCCGATAGTAGAGTGGTACTATCCGGATCGGGTGAGCGACGATTCGGCTTACTTCGAGCGATCGCCTCCACTTCCCGAGGTATTCTACCATTTATAATTTTTATATGTATTATTTCTTATACTAATTATTTGCACAATTATACTAACTAATTTTACGGGCATTTACGGAGGAGCATCGAAATTATCGCGCTTGGATTCAAGAAAAAAAATATGAACTGGAGACAATATCATCAGGCGTATGTAGACATATGGAATGAGCTTCCTCCACGAGACCCGGATGAAGAAGAGTGGGATGCGGAGGACTATAGGAGGTATCGACGGTGGTATGATTTATATGGAGCCGCTAGCGCTCCACTTGATCCGAGTGATGTCGTACCTCCTGCACCTTCAGCAGCGGAGATCCCTGACATTGGCTACATTCCTCACGTACCTCACAGACAGCGCACGGTATATTAAATTTTATAAAATTTATATATCTATATGCACTATTCGGTAATAAGTAATATGTGTTATGTAATATGTGTTATGTAATCATTGTATAACGATTGCTAGAGTTACAAAGAGTGCGCTGCGAAGGCGGTCCGATGGGCGGTCACTAGGGGATGGAGACGGTTTGGCAAGATTTCGCTCGCCGATTGCAAGGGGCATTTTGAGGATGCGGGCATGCCTCATAAGATGGACGAGCTTCTTCTTTGCGGCGGGATTACCCACGGATATTGATGCTATTCGGATTCGACGGGTGATAGAGAGGCACCGACTCCATCCACTTCATTATACCCCATCGATGTCCTCCATTTTTGTGCTTAAGGTTCTTTATCATCATTTTCTAATCTTCTCGCCGACTTTTTTAAAAAATCATAAGCTTTTCTATTTGATTTCCTCAAAATTCGCCATCTTTCTACGAAGCGACGCGGTTTCTTTTTGTTCGCTAGTCTTCTTCGGAAATCATCTCGAGATTATCTTCTTTCTTTCCAGTTTTTCCGGCTTCCTTATATAAATTCTACTGCGACGTGTTGCATGCAATACCGGTGTACCGCCTCTCCATGTTGTACGAGACCATCCCAAATGCGGTCGCTCAAAAACTCCTTTATTCCCCTATGACGGTCGGATATAACACATATTTTCATATTACATTGGATCACTTCATTACGGACCCATCGCATGAACCAACCCCAATTGTCCACATTTTACTGCATCCACGATTCCAAATGCTAGAGGAATGATTTTATTCTCTGCGCATCGTATCCACACGCCATCAATAATCTACCCTTATAACGGCCGATAAGAATCCAGGCGTCAATAGTTATAACGGGTCTTAAATGTTTAAACGCTGCAATGCACGGTCCATAAGCCCAAACTATGGATTTAAACATTTTTACATTATTATCCGAAGTATCACACGTCAATAATTTAAATTTTGTACACAGGTAGTAGTCCGAGCAATCGCCTCCATATCGTGGAAGCAATGTATATGATCCTTCCCAAGTGCCAAATAATTGTTCAATTGCTCTTTCTCGGCCACGCCAAAGTTTACCGTAAGTCGGTGCCACACCGGGATATTTTGTTTCTATAATCATACCGATTTGTTGAAGCTGTTAGAGAGAGATCCTTCTTTAAATGTTGTCGAACACATCCTGCAATCAAATTAGATGTGAGTTGTAAGTGTTTGCGGTCTCTGGTGGTCTTCTACGGTTGTGGGGGTTTTTATTTGTGATGATCCTCCATGTGGTCGAGCCCTCTTCGGTCTAGCGTATAATCTCCAAGGACAACTACCTTCTTTGCATTTCATAATAAGTCGTGTTTTACAACTTTCTTGTACCCAACATTGAACGTTTTTCTAACACTCCAATCACAAATTACCCACTTTAAAGCCGATTTAGAAGCAAATATTCTATTTTCGGCTAACTCATCATCGAGTCCTAAAAGATATTCATTCGCGCCTAAACGGTCAAACATCTCAAAATTATTTAACGCTTCTACGGGATGGTGTCTCTCGGTTCGTCCGTAACTAACAATGTGGTATCGCATCTCGAATTTCCTCGTCTTGATTCATCGATCGAAAAATCCGAGTGGTCGGTGTAATCCTCTCTGTTTCTTCTTCATTTGAATAATACGGACCGCCATCATCTTGCTCATCACGATCATCACTTAATTCCATTATCGTTGGATCAACACTACTTCATCATCAATATTATCGGCTAAATTACGACCAGGACGTAGTACTACTACTACCGCCAAAAAAATTATATAGTGGCACCATTTGGGTTTGGTTGTTGATAAATTATATTGTTTCTTGTAAATAGGCTGGATACGGATATAAATTGGTTTGATCGTAGGTAGGATAGGAATTGGTTTGATCGTAGGTTTGATAGGAATTGGTTTGATCGAGGGTTGGATAGGAATTGGTTTGATCGTAGGTTTGATAGGAATTGGTTTGATCGAGGTTGGATAGGAATTGGTTTGATCGTAGGTTTGATATGAATTGATTTGATCGTGGGTTGGATAGGAATTGGTTTCATTCGGTTTGGAAATATTCCGTCAAAAATTTACTTGCGCTCGGTTGTTACGCGATATAATTTTCTTCATCGGGATTATAATTTAAATCGGTAGCATTTTGAAGAAAAATGGATGTTTATTGTTTGTTGTTTTTTTGTGGTTGTGATAAATGAACCGACGGGGCGGTATTTATAACAAAGATAGGCGCCACCGGCGTGGCGTGGTTTGAGGAAACGCGCGATGCTTGCCGGCGCGTTTGGTGAAAAACGCCACCGCCATTGGCGCGTTTAGGAAAGACGCCACCGCGCATGGCGCGTTTCCAAACGCGCCAGCGCAGCGGGCGCGTTTTGGTTCGTATTTTTGGAAATAATCAGTTCTCACTCTTATTATTAATATTATTATTTTATTAATTATTATTTATAATAAAAGCGTCGAGCAACCTCCCTCCTCGCTCGTCTTGTTTCTCGCTTCCATTCTATTGCTCTGCTGCTCCCAATACAAGATGCCTGGTCGCATGATCGCAAATGATAAAGTATCGATTTGGCACGCTCTGTGCTTTCTTCTATCTTCTATATTCTCACCTCTTTCTTATCTCTCCTCAATTTGGGCACACGATCTAAAAAAAACTCTAATGAAAAACCCTTCGCTTTGGTTCACTCGCCTCTCTCTTTGGTCGCTTTTGGATCTTCAATACTCTCATCTAGTCTTACAGGTTTGCGTCTAGTCCTCTTCCTTATTTCTCTGTCCATTTAGTACTTTCAAAATTGGAACCTTTAAATAGTCAATTAGGACCACAATTTATTAATTAGAACCAAATTTTATCAAATTATGTATTTGCGAGATCAATTATAGCTATAAGTATTATTATATGAGAAGATTTTTCTTTTCACTTTTATTGATATACAAATAAAGTTGCCTTCTATTTTTTTCCATGTCTATTCATGAGTGCCCATTATTTTCTCAAAGCTCCAACATATAGTTTCATAGCATCTCTTAACCTACATCATGTTTGACAACTAGAATTGTGTGCTTAAAATTTAATCATCATAAGGGACACAATCCGCAACTAGCTTTTACTGACGAATATATAACTTGAAACCTCAAGATGAAATTGTAACGTTATGATAGATATGAAAGCTTAGTAGTTAATATACATTCATATTTATATTTACTCTTTATTTTTGTGTATGTACGGGCATGGAAAGAATGGAGTCATCAGATGAAAGCAATACAATTTTATTTATTTGCTAGGAGTTCTTGTTAAAAGAATGAAGTTTTTGTTCTTTTTGTGTGGAGTACAAATAATAGTCAGTTACATTGAAATTGTGTGTCACGTGTACAATTCATTTACTTTTTATTTTTCTAATTATGTGAGATGCTTAAAGTTTACTTCTTTATTATATTAGAAATGTGTTGAAGGGTTTTTGTGTATGTGCTATTTTTTTCTTTTACTGGTAAACCTAATGTCATAGGTACTCAATAAATTGAACTAAAAATATCATTCAATTTTTGATGACAAAAGATTATTTAAGCTGATAAGAGACATCTCTATACTAAAAGACATTTTCACCAACTTATTTTTCTACTAGTTACTAAAATCTTGTGTTATAATAAGTATGTTCATGTACTTCTCATCTAAGTTGGACAAACCTCAAGTCTCTACATTCTTCTATGGATCAGTCCTTATTCAGAGATTATTTTCTAAATAATTTTAACTTTCTATCATAATTCAGTCTCTCATCCTGTCAGTAATGAAAAATTAAATAGAAAAACCCCCATTAAATTAATAGTTTTCACATAAACTGTTCTGAGACCCGAATTTTTACTGCAAAGGACCCTAAAAATGCTACAAAATAATCCATAATTATGAAAAAAAACTATAATTAACAAAACAAACCCCATATTATATCAGATTCGAACCAGAACCCAAGATTTTACTGAACAACCCTGTATTATAATAAAATGAGTTGAACAAAATGAAAAAAAAATATGATAGTTACATTTCCTTTTCTATATCAAAAAAACTTGATCAAGCATTAAAAATATTGCTATCTAATTTGCCAAACTTACATTCTACTGCAACCTAATTTTAGAAATCATTCAACTCGGAACCTTTAGCCTGTTTTCTTCTTTCACATGTAGCTGGATAATGACCAAATTCACCATAATCCTTGCATCACCTTTTTGATCTCTTAGAACACTCAATGCCACCTTTGAAACGTCCATTATATTCATTGTTCATTCACTGATTCTTTCTTACGGTATTTAATTTTTGAAATATGAGGATCTCCAAAAGTGAGTATTGTAAATCAACATCAATATTTTCAATGATTATCTTAAGAACTTTCTCTTGAGTCCCTTACATATTGTTTTTGAAATGTTGTATTTAATGCCTCCATTATGGTGTCAAAAGATTCCCTTGAAATATACAAATAAGGCCTCAATCAACCGATGATGTTTTAAACTGCAAATCACGAGCAAGTGTGACTCTATCCTTTTTGAAATCACGAGCAAGTGTGACTCTATCCTTTTTGAAAAGGGGAATGAAAATTCCTTCCGCTGTCCTTTTTGTCCACATGTTTTTTATTGAAAATTACCAATACATGATGACATAGGATATCTTTAAACTCGAATAAGTGACACTGACAAGATACATCAAACAAAGTAGTATCTAGAGTTACAAGAAATATCTCATGAAAATTTTGAAAATTTAAAACCATGTACTTAGAGGATCCTTCTTTCCTCAATTTCTCTTTCTTCAACTTAAAGCTTTTTAAAAGTTCATATTGAAACTGATTAAATATGTTTCGTGTATACACATTTGTTGCATGCTCTTCTATGGGGTTCTTTACCTTCAAAATAAGTTTTTTTGTAGATCGAAACAAAGTGTTCGACATGTTCAACCATGAAGCAGTGCTTAAGAGCATGTTCATATGTCATTATAAATTCCCTTAAGGTAGTGCCTTTGTTAAGAAAATAATCAAAAAAAGAGTGTATGCTCTCACATCTCTAGGTGGTATTCATACCAGTAAAAAATATGATATTGTTATACACAGAGATCTAAGAATGGCAAATAACAAATAAATTTTTAAACCACTCATCATTTATAAGTTTGTACCTTGACATAATAGATTTTTTTTATTTTAGTAAATAAAACAAATAAATATAGCAAACTAGCCATCTCTCTCCTCGGTTTTGCACAAATAGCCTAGCACCCGAGTTTGAAACTCGGTCCGGGATTTTTTTTTTTTTTTTTTTTTAGATAGAAACGTAAAAAAAAAAAAAAAAAATTTACCGACCGAGTTTCAAACTCAATTCCGGTAATTTTTTTTTTTTTTTTTTTACGTTTGTGTGTTATATTAAAAATAAAACACAACGGTCGATAGATTGATCTAAATATCACAACAAAATTTAAAATAAACACACGCAAGACATTTGAAAATTACAGGTATCTGTATCGATTTAAACTCGGCCCCGATACACCCGGGACCGAGTTTTAAACTCGGTCCCCACATCATGCTATTATATAGCACACCCAAGTACATTTCTTCTTCATCTTCCTTCAGCTAACCATTTCTTCAAAATCGCCATTATTCTTGTGCAAGAGCTTCAAATTGGAAATTTATTTTTCGACGTTATCAAGGTTCGATCCGTATTCACCACTCTCGTGTCATCAACGTTGTATATTTTTGTTTTCTATTTGGACTATTAATTTTTGCTGTAAAATTAAAATACACTAACAATAGAGAAAATCGTTCATACTATAGAGACGAAAATGTTGCTGATCAATGTGTATCACGGAGGTCAAAATTTGAAAACTTCTCATGGAACGGATTACGATATTCAAGCCGTGTACACATTTTCTGCCGACGAGGCAATCAATTTTCATGACTTGAAGAGGCAGATTCATGCTGGTTTGGAGTCGCTCCCTGGCGCAATTCAATATCGGCATTAGTGCACGATCAATCAACATCGCCTGAGGTTCGAGTGGTTTTTTTATAGCTTATTTGGGGTTATTTCGATGAAATTTGGGAATGATTAAAACAACGAATACCGTACCACTTACCCGGTATAAAACACTGGAGCTAGTAGTTAATCCAACCAATATCCGCTTCGATAACTATGATCCAACTAGTATTCCCGAAAGTAGTAATCCAAGAATGGCCGAGGAAAGAACCCACTCCCGAGCTCGAGAGCGGCGATCATCCCGTGTTTCGGTTCCTGGATGAGGATGACGAAGAGGAAGAGTGGCACCCGGATGTCGAGGAGGATGACATCCAGGATGCAATAGATATAAATATTGATGAAACTGATGATGCGGTAGATGTCGAAGAAATAGTTAGAGAGTGGCAAATGTCTGTTCCTTTTATCAATCGGGGAATGAAGCACCCGTGTGCACAATTTGCTGATAATACGCCAATGCCATATGCAGACGAGCCTTATTTTCACAAACCACATAGAATTGATGAACAATTTGGTGTCGGTCGGCTTCAAGATTTAAATCGAGTTGAAAGTGAAAATCGCTGATTTTCATGTTCAACGGAATATAGAATTAGAGGTAACAAATAGCAGCAAATCAAAATTAGTGATGAAATGTAAAGATTCTAACTGTTCATGGAGGATGTATGCCACACCCAATATAACGGGTATTTGGGAGATCAAAACAAATCCGCTCGAGCACTCTTGTTTTGGCAGTGCTACTAGAGCGGACCACAATCAAATGACTTCCAGAATGATAGCAGATATTGTTAAGAATCGGTTGAGAGACAACTTAGAAATGACAGTTAAAGAAGCAAGGGGTTTGGTTAGACAAAAGTTCCACACAGTACAACCGAGTTATAATAAATTATGGAGAGGAAGAGAACTGACAATTGCAGACCTATTTGGTAGTTGGGAGAGGTCATATGAAATGCTTCCGTCTCTGCTAGCAGCCATACAAAATTCCACATGTGGCACAAAATACATCATAGAGACAGTGCCATCAATAAAATTCGGTGTTGAAATTTTCGATCGTGTTGCATGGGCATTTGGACCGTGTATTGCGCAAAGATGGCCTTACTTACGACCGCCTTAACTATCGATGCTTTGGATTTTTATCGAGTCAGTATGCTTAGGTAAACTATTTATGGCATGTGGTTATGATGCGGAACAACAACTACTACCACTTGTATTTCTTGTTGTAGCGAAAGCGAGGAAAGTGTGTGCAAACCGGGGTTGATTCATGCAAATGGTTACGTAAAGAGGTTGTCGGTCCCCGGTAAAATTATCATTATCTCATATCAACATCTAGGTATAAGGGCGGATTTGAGAGGCCGGATTTTGGATGGCGGGAATCAAGAAAGTAGGTCGTTCACCGTTATTGTACTCAACACATTGCGCAAAATGTGTATAAGAACTCGCCATATAAAAAATAAAGGCTCTTTTCAAACAAGTCATAGACATAAGAAGCCATGGAGATGTGAGGAATATACAAAAAAAATTAACAAGATTAGACCTAAGATCTTATAAATTCGTCGAAAAGCGAGAATCATGCAAGGAAATCTCCCATGGAACAAGTGTCCAACGTAGAAGGACACGAAATAACAGAAACCACAATAATCAACCCGCCGCAACTGAGGAAGTGTCAGCGGAGGAATTCCATTATGAGGAGTTAACCCCAGATCAAGTGGCCGCATTGCATCAAGAAAGATGGGCACAACATCTAGACGGGAGTCTCAATCGGTGGAGAATAATGACAAGCAACGGTTCAGAATCACTGAATAATGTATTCAGGATCGTCAGATAACTTCCGATATGTGCTATCGTCGAGAACACGTGGCACAAATGTGTTGAGTGGTTTTATCGGCGTCAACAAATTGCAGCAGCTTGGGAAACCCAAGGTCCGGTATTCTCCCAAAAGGTCACCGAAATGATAAAACATCGCGGTGATAAGGGAGAACTTACGATGTCATACCACCGGATTGGGATATCAACAACTACGATGTTTACAACAGAAATGGCCTTATCGAGACGGTAATATTCTATGCTTATATAATTTTTTATTTAATTTTAAAATTTAAGCAATAATTTATTATTTCTATTTGAAATAATAGGGACAAAGGGGTGAAATGAAATATGAGGTTGAATTAGCCATGACGGGAATTGGTAATTGTTGGTGTCAGAAACCGCAATTGACCTATCCCATGCGATCACTTGCTTGCTTTGTTTGTTCATTCGAAAGTGGATTACACTCTTTTAGTCCATATTATACCATACTGATTGAACATTAACACATGTAGTCTGGTCATTGGCGTAGTTATGGCAATAAACGAGATTGGCCAATTTACAATGGTCCGGTTATCAGGCCAGATCCAGCAAAAATCAACAAAGGAAGAAGAAGAACCTCAACTTCGGAGAAAAGCAATACTTGGAAGTACTCAACTCCAACTGAATTTGACTAACTTCTTGTGGAGTTTGCTTCCCGATTTCTTCCACTTGCTACTCAATCTTTCAAATTGTCACAGAATAATAGGTAAGGAGAGATCGGATGTGAATTGATCTGATCCGAGAACGAGATTTTTCAATTCTCCCTTTTAGTTGAGTTCGGTTGCTACTAGGTGTCGAACTAGGCAGGGGGACCGGAACAAGCCAGCCTAGCGTCTTTAGATTATCATAGGGGATTGGATTGACAGCCCAGAATATCCCTTCTACCGGCCGACCATTTTGATCATCAGCAAAGGAAGTGCCCAGCCGCCAACCCTCCCCTCAGTTCGGTACCGGAATTGGTACCGGTACGATTCCTAGAAGAGCAATCCTCTCTGATAACGTATCATGATATCTCATCCCTTTTGAGAAGGAGGGTTTTAATTTTTTTCCCCTGTAGAAAGAAGGAAACGAGAGAGGAAAAGAAAAGGATGAAGGGGAAATAAAACCATGTAAGTTTTGATCCGGATCATTGATCTACATATTGATCTGTGGTACATATATTGAGACATGGATGAGGCATCAAATATTGAGGCATTGGAACGTTGGTCATATATAAATACAACTCATAAATCACAAATGGAGGAGTGACCTAGTGGGTTTAGTGCCAAACCCAATGTCTTGAGTGCCAAGTTCAAATCAGCTAATGAGCAATAAATTTTCGCGCATTTTGCTGGTTGTG
Organism: Schoenoplectus tabernaemontani; assembly: GCA_037127355.1. Classification (NCBI taxonomy): domain Eukaryota; kingdom Viridiplantae; phylum Streptophyta; class Magnoliopsida; order Poales; family Cyperaceae; genus Schoenoplectus; species Schoenoplectus tabernaemontani. The sequence goes on along the minus strand of CM073748.1, from coordinate 20,300,641 downwards.
GATTCACAAGTGACAAAGGAATTTTTCTGTGACAATAAAAAACCACATAATGAGTCTGCATATCAACTTGAGCATGAGAGTTAGGTCGCACACACATATGCGCCGCATGAAAACCCTATTTTATTACATTGATATTATTAGTAGTAATGAAACTTTTCTTTTCTAACAGAAAGTTAAGTGGAAAAAAGGAGTTTCAACGAATCATTATAGACATAAATTTGAGGCTGGTACCAAATTATACATATATATTATCTCGTTGATGTAGAGTAGAGTAAACTAATTAATGTTGTGTAAATGACAACATTGGAAATTATTATCGTCGATGTTTTTAGAATCTCAAAACAATGTCGAATTTACTAAAAAGGAAATATGAATGCACACAACATATTTTTAATTGAATCCTAACATAGTTTAGATTAGAATGTCGCGACTATCACTATGAACTTCTGAACCTCTTTCTTTGTTTCTTCTTTCTCTTTGTACAATTATCCATGGTAACTTCATGGTTTGCTAATTAAAATTTGAGAACTGAGTCTTGCCTGAATGGAAACTGAAGCAGGACCTTCAATCCAACAAGGAGATGAGAAAACCCAATCGGTCTGAATCTGAAACTCAAAGCAAACCCATAAAACTGAATAGGCGGTTTAATAATATTCTCGGGGATTTACATCTACTGTCACAGTTGATTTTATGGATTGAGTCTATAGCTGTGGCACTTAATAATAATCATCTCTCTAAATTTAATCACAGCTATTTAAATCAATTCGACGGATGAGATCCCTTGTCATTATTTCCATGCCATAGCTATGGATAGGGCTCCAAGAAAAGTTTGTAATTCATAATTTATTCGGTATTTGATTCGATTTTAATTTGAGTTCGGTTTATTTGATTAGATTTTTTTTCAGTTCAATTTGAATTTGATTTGATAATTGTTGTAATGAACTAGTTCGAATTCAATTCATAATAGTTCGATATGTAGTTATTTATATATTTTTTTAACTATTTAGTTAATAATATATTTATTTTATTTTAAAATTAATTTAATAAATATTACTCATTTTTTTAAATTTTAATATGAAATAAATAAAATATTAATTATTTTAATTATAATTATTTATGATAATATAAAAATAAATATAATAACTAAAATAATTAAATTTATTTAGAATTCGATTTTAATTCGAATTTAATTTAGCTCGACTAGAATTTAATTCAAAACGATTTCAAATCAAATTCGTTTGCAGCCCAAGCTGCGGATACGGATCGCTCTTTTCGGTTCCCATGCTATACAATCATTGATAGTTTCCTAAAAATCTACACCGTCCAATTCTGACGGTCTAGATCTTATGAGTTACGAGCGCGCATCGAAAGATTTGCGTGTACAATCAACATCCAATTTTCCCACCACCACCATTTCCATTTGGCGCGAGATAAGTGTTTTGGTTTGGTAGCGAGAGAGAGAAAGAGAGAGCAGTACCTACCTGATGGGGGGAGAAAGGGAAAGGGAAGAGGAGGAATGGAGATCGACTGGGATCGAGGTTTCGGGTCTGAATTTCTCTTACGACGGCCAGCCACCGCTCTCTTTACGCTCTTCAACCTCTGCGTCTCGCGTGCCTCGCGCTGCCTCCTCGTCGGCGCGAACGGATCTGGTCGGTTCTCCTGTCTTTCATCTCTCCCAGTATAAATTCGAACAATACTAGATCCAGATAAATCTGTGACTATGCGTCGCGTCCCTTCGATTTTACTTAGACTGGTATTTCTCGTTTCACTCCGTAATTCATATATTGACTTTCTAGATCTGAAGGTTTGATGCAAATGTTGCTTCTTTAAGAGGAAAATGTTACCTGTGACAACTAGCAGATAACTCTTCCAGTCTCCGCCAAGTTCTTGCTTACTGTATACGCTATACAGTGTACAATGTACATCGTCCTCAATCGATTACTCAAGCTAAAAGGCTCCAAGACTCCTTTCATTTCAGATGTCTGAGTTCTTTTCTGTATTTATTATATTCTCCTAATTTATCAATAGCATTTTTTCTTAGTTTAAGGGATACTATATCCCTATAACTAACATATGGGGAAAATAGTATTGGAGAGAAGAAAAAGGATGGAGGTTGACTGGGATTGAGGTCTCAGGCCTACAATTTGCATATGATTTTGAACTGCCTTTGTTTGCAAATTTTAACCTTTGCACCTCCCCAGGCTTGCAGTACCTTCTTGTTGGTGCCAGTGGATCTGGTACCTCCATTTCCAAATTGAAAAAGACCCTAGTCCTTCAGTTTGAAACTTTGAATTATAAAATTAGGACTTATAGTTTCTTTTTCTTTCCTGAAAAGTGAAAAATACGGCTGGTTTCCTCTTGAGATGGATTCAATATGTGCTTTTGCTACTTGCTTTTTGTACAAGAGGCACTATATTGAAATTTACATCATCATGGGTGTGTTTAGTATGGTCCTATTGTTAGCAGTCTTCATTTTTTTATGTATTTTAATGTTATTTTAGATTCTGCTTTGTAAGTTATAGCCTGCCACAGACACTGGCACGTTCATACACACATGATATACAGAAAGAAAATAGTGCCTGTTAGTCTTAACTTCTACCTTCTACAACATTCCAGGTAAAACAACATTACTTAAAATATGGGCGGGAAAACATATGGTAGGAGGGAGAGATGTGGTTAGAGTATTGAATGGTTCTGCTTTTCATGATACTCAACTAGTCTGTAGTGGGGATCTTTCGTATCTCGGTGGTTCTTGGAGCCGCAACATTGGTTCATGTGTATGTTCTTTTTTCTTACCTTCTTTTTTTGGCATAACATGTAAATACTGTACTTGTATTTTAATGGCAGCAAAATTTTAACAAAAAAGTTCACAGGGTGATGTGCCACTGCAAGGCGATTTTTCAGCTGAGCACATGATTTTTGGAGGTATTTTGTAGCAATGTTTTAAATTGAAGAGATTTATCTGCGACTTTTTATGTTTGTGGGACGCTAAACATGAAAATATGGTGAAGATCAAGGCCTAATTACCTCAAAAAATAGATGGTAAAGATATGGCATCTTTTGTAATCTTTATATTTTAGGATTATTTTATGTGATAAGGGTGTTAATAGATGATTGCATGGGTCTTATCTTTATTGTCTGGTTCGCCATCAAATTTATGTGAATTTTACCTATTAACAGTTGGGTAACATAACAGTTGAAGGGTTGATCCCAAAAGGAGAGAGAAACTGATAGACTTACTAGACATTGATTTGCAATGGAGGATGCATAAAGTATCTGATGGGCAGCGGCGGCGTGTTCAGATTTGCATGGGCCTTCTACATACAAGGTTCTGTGTTATCTCTTACTTTTATGACTTACAAATACCCAATATTCTTCTATTTGCTATCTGAAAATACATCGAAATTTCTTCAAAGTTTTTTTTCTTTCCGGGAAGTAACACAACCATGCATCCTTCTCTTTAGAGCAGCTTTATAATAGAACGAACGCCCATCAAATTTTCCACTGCTAATGTCAGTTTCTTCTTAATTCTGCAAACTGTTTTACCCAAATACTACAAAGGACCATTCTTATAGTTCTGAGGCTACCTAATTCTTCCTTCACTGTGCATTAAGGATTTTCTTAACATTAGTTATTTAAAGCAAGAATCTGATTGACCTTTAAAGTGCATAATAAATTGCAGGTGCTATTGCTTGATGAAATTACTGTAGGTCTAGATGTAGTCACAAGAATTGACCTACTTGACTTCTTCAAAGAAGAGCGTGAGAAGGTAATCCAATTCAATACATCCATTCCTGTGCCAGGTGCCAGTGCCCCCAAAAGGGTAAAAGTTTTGCCCATGATGAAAATGCAACGAAGTTCCCTACTTTTCAGCTCCAATTTAGAATCATATAACCTTCTGTACTAAAACTCAATCTCTGTTAAAGAAGGCCTTAGTGTAGAAGCAGGAATGTAGGAATGACTCCAAAATAGTAGTTCTGGACAGGCAGTAGTAAAGTCAATCTAGGAATAGAGATTCGCTATAGGCAAGTCACCCTTTCAGTTCCAGAAAAGTAGGCCTTAGCTGAGAAATAGGCATTGAAAAACACACAAACAAATACACAGGTAGACCAACAATCGTCTTCAGTGTTTTTCTTCGCTATCGACTAGAGGGCTCATAAATAACCTTTGAGATTTGAGACACAAAAACAATCACCAAAAAGACTCAAACTACTCAGAGCAAACTGATGTTGAACTAATTTTTTTTTTATAAGCCCTCTACTCAAACCACAACTATACCTTCACCTTTCTAGTTGGGCCTCATGTTGAACTAATTTTTTTTTTTTTATCAACTGATGCTTGTTTCTCCAGTAGTTCACCAAGATGGAGAATTTTACCTCTCAAACTACCATTGATTGCAAAGAGAAAACACAGAACAACAGAGGTTAAAAGATATTTGTCAAATTGCACAAAACAAGAAGAATTTGATTTGTCTATTGGTCACTGTGCTGGTTCCCCAACTGTAGCATTTGATAATTTAGCCTGAAGTAGTCAGTCCCAGAAGGTGCAATTTTGCCTTTGTCATACATCAATTATGAAATTAAATTTCATTCTGTATTTAGTGGGAAATTGTGGAGCTTAACCTTAGTTTGATCCATGTCCATGTCTTCTGTGCAACTAAGCCTCAGTTTGATCCAACCCTGCAATATTAATATATTATAGAATCATGTTCCTGTCACCCATTTGATAAAGCACCTGTTCTTCTATGTTAAAAAAATGATCTCTATTCAATGTGTATTTAGTTTCTTAACCGTTAATAAACTGTATGTCTGTGAGCTACCCAATTAGTCTACAAGCAACAGCATAACATGAAATCAAAATAAGCGCTGCAATGAAACAAAAAGCAAAACAAAGAAAACAATGAAAGGAAGTTGTCAACTAAGAACCATTACACAAAATTGATACTATGAAAATCTTATCTTTTTCTTTTTTTTCTTTTTCTTGTCCTATAGAGAGGAGCAACAATAGTATACACTACACATATATTGGATGGATTGAAGGTGTGGGCGATTCATATGGCATATATCCAAGATGGCGAACTGAAAAAATGCTCAAAGCTGTCTGATGTAAATGAAATGGGGAGTGTTGATAACTTGCTTTCTGTTGTGGAGACGTGGATCCGATCTGAGGTGGCTGTTGCCTGTTCTGTCAGGTCTGGTGGGCCATCTCCATTTGATGGTTCTCCTTTCAGGAGCTCCCGCCAGATGGCCTATTACCGGTGATTGGTTTTGTAACTAATAGATTGGCCGCAAAATGCTTAAATTACATATCTATATACATGCAAATTATTCTGTTCAAATAGTCCTTTACCTTTGTATTATATAATGTATGAAAATCGAGAATAAAGTTTTATGCTGCAAAATGAAGAAAGGAATATGTAACGTGACATTCATATTTGTACAAGCTGTATCCTTTTTTTTAAGGTGGTAGAACCAAAACAGAAGATAAAGAAGAAAGTACAATTGTATAAATCAACATGATTTTTTTAGATGGAGGTCTAGTCCCTTCAAAGCCTAGGTTAGCATGAATTGGGATAAATTTGAGTTTATAAATTATAAAGAATTTTGTCCCTCCCTCACCCGTTGGCCCTTCGGAAGTTTTGGTGCAAGATATGCAACGAAGAACATCGCTTCTATTGGGACTACATTATCGACAATGTTTTTTTTTTATATATATAATTTTTTTTAATGAAATTTAAAAAAAAATTCCAAAAAATCTTTAAAATAAAAAAGATTTATAGATACATTATAGCACTTATAAATTGATAGTATTTCAAATGTTATGCAATTTAGTTATCATTTAGTTGTTCATTGAAAATTTTATATATTTTACAATTATCTTTGATGAATCATCAAATAACAATTTAATTACATAAAATTTAAAATATTATCAATTTATAAGTTCAATATATTTTTTTTCTATTTTACTTTTTTCCAAATATATTTGTATTTTATCGTTAAAAAAATGTCCAAATAATCATTGTCAAAATATATGCGTAATTTATGTATTCCACGGTCAGAACATTGTTAGAATATATTTTCGGCATAAAGTAAAAAAAAAAACGTAGTCAAGGAAAAAGGGTGGGGCATTCAACCATGCATCACATGAACACCCTCAGGGAGATTTATAAATGTTGCTAATGCTGTAATGCATCAAGTGAGCTTATAATAAAATATACAGAGCCGTATGCAACTATGATAGCATGATTATTATTCAAACTTTTAAAAGTTTTTAGTTCCTGTCTAAAATGTCAAGGATCCCTTCCCTAAAATTATTTTAGAAATCGTTGAACTCAACAGAACTCAGAAAACAAATGCCCTCGGCGCCTCTCTGACACGGAGTGTGTGGGAGTCTCAAACCCTTATACCAATAATGATTCAAAAACATTTTTTAATCATTAGATCAATATTCAATCATTAATTTTGATACAACTCATTTTTAATATTATACTTTATCCAAACCTCAATATTAATCCGATGATTAAAAGATACCTTAAATCAATATTAATCTCAAGAACTTAAAACACCCGCCCACACCCACTCCCTCTAACACTAGCACAAGCACAAGCACAAGCAGGGATAAAATTGACATTTTAATTCCGTTGCTTCCATTCTCGCCAGTCGCCAAAATACCACAGAAGTGACTTCCTCAGGCGATTGAACCCTTAATACATCGAACCAAAAAACATTTTGTTGACTGTAAAATAAAGCGACTGTGTAAGCGCGCTTCTCCACAAGGAAGAACTACATCAAAAACTCGGGTCGGGTTCGCTCGAAACCCTAGGCTTTATCATTCCAAAAACCTCAAAACCCCAATCGCCTAAGAAAGATGAAAGTGGTTGCGCTGGTTAGTGGTGGCAAAGACAGCTGCTTTGCTATGATGCGCTGCATCGATTATGGCCACGAGGTATCTTTCTTCCATCCCTTTCTTCGGTTTCTTTTGTACAACTTGTTCTGATTTTGATCGATATTTTGTGGGAATCCTTACACAGATTGTCGCCCTTGCCAATCTAATACCGCTTGATGACTCAGTTGATGAATTGGATAGCTACATGTATCAGACTGTGAGTTCATTTTCTTTAGTATTTCTTTAAGTAAGTCTTTGTTATGACCTCATTTTGTCCTTTTCAGTTCCAATGTGGGAATGAAAAAGTTAAAATCCACTGAAAATTTGAGACAGCAGAAGGATTCTTTTATTAGTTTAGGCTTATTTTCTTCACTGTATGTAATGTATCTCTTCCTTGGCATATGGAAATGTTACTTGACTAAAGAAAATGTATACCAGAATCTTTAAAGAAAGGGTTGCATTTATGGAAGAAATTGAAATCAAGATGGAACACATGTACATAACGATAAGAAAAATAGAGTGAAAAACAGTCCTCTATTATAGGAAAGTCATTGCCTTTCTTATTCATATATGGTTTTGTGAATACCAGCTATTTTTATCATTGAATGTTGATTGACTTACATCAGGACTAACTTTTTGGTAACATATAAACAAATCAGGCTGGACACCAGATAATAGTAAGCTATGCAGAATGCATGGGTTTACCTCTCTTTCGTAGAAGGATTCGTGGCACCACAAGGTCTCTGCTCTTTAACTTCTCAGTTAGAAAAATTCAAAATAGAGAAACTCTTTTGTCTGCATGTGCTACGAAGTACTTTGGGTTGCTTTTGTCTTACATGCAGTTCTTATAGGTAATGGAAATTATTTTGTGTCCTTTTTCTGCCTTTGTCCCTCTTCCAAATGAAAATTAACGCTTTTGACCCTCTTCCAAATGAAAATTAATGCATTGTAGTGAAAAAATCTACAATCCTTTGATCGTCATCCAATGAAAATTAATGTATAGTCTCTCCAATTAACATGAACCCTTCCAATTTATTTATAATATCAATATAACAGACAGAAACCTTTTGAGCATTTGTTGTAAATTAGGAGGTATTTCTTACTTGGCTGTGTCATCAGGACATGGGTACAGAAAAAAAAATGTCAATTAGACTAAAACTGATATATGGTTCCTCCATTTTATACAGAGAGCACAGTGTTAATTATAGAATGACTCCAGGAGATGAAGTGGAAGACATGTATGCTCTTTTGCATGAAGTCAAGAGACAGATACCTTCTATTAATGCAGTTTCTTCAGGTGCAATTGCTTCTGATTACCAGAGGATGAGAGTAGAGAGTGTTTGCTCTAGGTTAGGCCTTGTTTCTCTCGCTTTTCTCTGGAAACAAGACCAAATCACTCTCTTTGAAGAAATGGTATCTCTTTTACTTTCTTTATTTTCTCTCTCTTTCCTTTTAGTGAGTATGCTTCCTGTGTACCACCATAAGCATCAGAATATTTTATACTGTCCCGTAAATGGATAAATAGCGTGCATTTCACTGCAAATTGTATCTGGACACATGCAAAAATCAGGTATAAATTTCATTTGCGAAGATTATCGTGGGTAACTATGTGCAATGCTAACACATCACATATGGATGCCTCTAAAGTGGGAAATATTGTACATATCAGAAAGACGTTGAGACACCATGTACTAAAGAAAATAGAAGACTGTTTCTACAGCACCATCTCGGTTGTATTATAAGATAGCCAAACAGTACCAAGCTGTCATTCTTACTTTCTTTGTACATTTGGGACAAATAAGGGGTACTCTGAAGAAATTTGGAGAACAGAAGGGGGTTATGTTTGTTTAAATATTATCTGGTAATGAATGGGATATTTCTCATTTCGCACATTTTTTTTTCTTTTTTGAGGTGAACACGTGAAGACCCACTAGATTTGTTGATCTTGTTATTTTTTGTTTTAAACGCTGCAATATAATACTCCATTGTTGATTATTTTCAGATAAGAAGGGGTATAGTTGCTGTGACTGTTAAGGTATAGAAACTTTATTATTATTATTATTAGACAATCTTGATTACCATAATAAAATGCATATGATTTCTATCTTTGGAACTTTAAAATTAATATTATTTGTAAATGTTAGCTCCATGACAGGTTGATTGGGCCCAATCATTACTTATTCCATATGGTTTTGGCGTGGGTTCATCTTGATTTATTAAGTTTCTAGGCATATGTTATGTTATGTTTAATTTATTTTTTATTTAATGATGGAGATGGAATATAAGATTTTCTGTGTTAATCCACCTAAAAATTGTTGAACTGACATCCTATAAGAGGAAATATATTTTTTAACTACAGTATTATTTGAATTGAGCAGGTGGCAGCTATTGGATTGAACCCTTCTGAGCATCTGGGAAGGGAACTAAAAGATCTCAAATCACATCTCCTTAGGTTGAATGAGTAGGTTTCCTGGTTTAGTGTTCCCTCCCTCTCTTCCAACTAATTGGAAAACTCCTATAGCCTTCCTTTTTACTTGTTAAGGTAACTGAAGTGTGTGATCAACCTTAAGAAAGTTTAGTTAGATGGTCTTTCTTTTTGGCCTGAGATTTTTGTCAGTTGTCACAATAAGCCAATTCTTTCAACTTTTGTATGGAACTAAATGTGAATATTTTCTAGAAACTAAACTAACAATGAAAAAAGGGGGGAGCATAATGTTGCTTCTTGCATATGTGATGAAGATTGCTACATGCAAGAGCAGCTGTGATGATTTTATTATCTTCAGAGTTATGGATCTTGCCTATTTCTGAAGTTATCCTTTCTGATTAGGAAATATGGAATACATGTGTGCGGTGAAGGAGGAGAATATGAAACATTAACTCTTGATTGTCCTTTGTTCCATGTAAGTTCTTTGGTGTTTCTTTGTTTTATGGTTGGACCATAATCTTTTCAATGTATTCATATTCCATATCACTTATTTCTACAGAATGCGAGAATTGTTATAGATAAGTACAAAGGGATAATAGACAAGCCAGATTCTACTATCGCACCAGTTGGAGTTCTCCACCCCTTAGCTTTCCATCTTGAACAAAAGAAGGCTTTATGTGGTCATAACCCTGCTGTTTATGAGGTGGAGGGAAATCCTACACTTACCCAGGTCGCAGATTCACAGCCATTGGATTCAGAAATCAATTCTGATGAAACTGACGAAAGAGTGAATTTCCGTTTCTCTTCTACGGGCAGAAACTTATTGTCCATTGGGTGCTGGATTCAGAATTCTTCTGAAACATCAGAAGGTACACAAATAAACTTTTCAATGTTTTTCTCCCTATTTTTTAATCTCTTATTATAATCAACTGATACCCAGCCCAGTGAAGGATATTTTAACTTTTGGAAATTGTTTAAAAAAAATACCAATCATTATTACCATTAGTGCTATTAATATTGTCGTTATTATTACCATCTACCTTGTTTTTGTGTCTCTGGTTGGGTTTCATTTCTAGCCTACTGGAACTTGTTTGGGACAAAAGGGTTATGTTGTTATTTGTCTGTTTTTGTATCAAAGGAATACCAAAGTAATTGATAGAATCCTTTTGAAGAAAGAAACGACTACTAGGCCTGTCTGATTGGATATCACAGTTCATAATGATATTTGACCAACCAGGACAGTAACCTCTATTAAGTCATACCTTCTCTTTGTATCACAACCCTCAGGTCTGCAGGAAGATCTAGCTGCAGTCCTAAGAGAAATTGAGTTGCGACTTGGTGCTCAAGGCTTTGGTTGGGTCAATGTACTGTACATCCACTTATACATCTCTGACATGAAAAAGTTTGTAGTGGCAAATGAGGTGTATGTTAAGTACATTACTGGCACAAAATGCCATTTTGGTGTCCCGTCAAGAAGCACAATAGAGCTTCCCCTGGTTGAATGTGGGTCAGGTGGTGCATATGTTGAGGTCTTGGTGACCAGAGAACCTGAAAGGAAAAAGGTGCTTCATGTGCAGAGTATTTCCTGCTGGGCTCCTAGTTGTATCGGGCCCTACAGTCAAGTAAGTTTGTCAATCTGACAGAAAATTTTATTTCAAATTCACTTTTGTGAACAGCACCTGCACTTCTATTTCTCTTCACAGAGAGGTCCAAAGCACGTCAAATTGCCCTTACCATAGAAATATAACTTTTGGTTGCATGCCTTTCCAGTAAGTTTAGCTACCATTTAGAACCCTGACTTAGCCTTAGTTAACCTCTGTGGTTTACCCCTTAAAATTTATTAATTGATCAAGTTGAGGAAAAATAGAGGCTGATTTGATATTATAGCATGTTTCTGGCTTCAATTCAAATCCTTGCGGATCGCCAATTTGGGAAGATCCGCTATTCAATTCCAATCAGCTTTCTAACTTACATTGGTAACCATTAAAGCCTTATTTTTTTTTTATAATTGGGTTTTACCATCTTAGTCATTTAGGTTGACGCATTAGTAAAAATAATGTTTGACCAGAGCATAGCTGGTTAACAGTGGTCCCACCCTCCACCAAAAAAATAATGCAAAGGAAACTGTTACACTCATCTCATGCTAAATAAGACTGCATTCCTTGTTTTGATTTGTATTTCTGAATTTTGTAGCATCGTTGATGTCATTAGTAAAACTGGATGTGTTCTTCTTCTTTTCAGGCTACACAGTGTAAAGGGGTCCTTTATATGGCAGGTCAGCTGGGTCTTGATCCGCCAACTATGGACCTCTGTGTGGGGGGTCCCACAGCTGAACTTGAACAGGCTTTAAAAAACAGTGAGGCTGTAGCTGCTTGTTTTAATGCCTCAGTATTCACCTCCACTTTCCTTTTTGTAGTTTATTGCTCTGCCCGTTTGACGTCTAGTGAAAAAAACCAAGTTGAAGAGAAACTCAAGAGCTCTTTCAACTCTTCTGATGGACCCACTTTTCTTTATATCCTTGCTTCTGATCTCCCTAAAGGGTAATTTTTCTACTGCCTAAATTCTTCATTGATTCTTTGTTTTGGATTTTCTATAACGCTTTCTCTCTCTCTTATTTTTTTTTTACGAACCTAATGCAATATATTTGAAATTATGAAAACAGTTTAGTTTATGATTTTGTGTATGTCACTGTTTTGACTTGGCTGTACCACAATTTAAATAAAAATCATAGCAAAGATCTATCCAAAGAAAAAAGAAGTACCAAGGACTACAACATGGGTTTAGTTGCATCTTCATTTTGATTGGTAGGAACTGGTATTGTAAGTTGTACTTAATGACTGAATGAAGTTGCTTTGTTGCAGGGCGTGTGTAGAAATAAAACCTGTTGTTTACACACCAGAAATCGAGGAAGAAAAAGAGGAACTTGAAATGGGCAAGTTGAAAACATCATTGCAGAATGCATTTGGTAAATTACAGTTGGATGAGATGTCTTATCAAGTTCGCAACATCAATGAAAAACTTCTTTCGGCCATTGTTTCTATTAACAATACTGAGGCATCAAAGATATGTATGCAACAAGATGGTGGTGCATCTCAATTTCAATTTGGATCTAAGAATCATATGAAAACAATAGCAACATTTTGTGCCTCCTTTCTTGCTAGAATCTTATATGACAATGGTTTCTCATGGGATGATTTGGTGGTGAGCCTCTCTCTGATTTCTTTCTTTATATATTGGTTATGTTTGTTCCCTCTTCATGAAACTTCAATTCAGTTTATACAAAGTCATTGTTTGAATTAGTTTTGATCACTGATATCTTTTTTTTGTTATACTATGCAGATTTTGAGGTTCTATTATCCAATAAGGATTCTGTTTAGGGCAGATGTCATGGATTGTGTGTTTTCAGAAGCCTTTTCAGATTTGGCACAAGCCGATCAAAGCATCAAGTTTGGAAATGAACCTTTATTTAACCTGATACCAGTTGTAGGTTCAGGCCAATCTGCATCCGCTGATGACTTGATCACATGCGAATTATTGGCATCTAAATTGTGACATGAATGTACTCTCTTCTTAATACACGTTAAAAAGTGAATTCTTTTATGATTTATACAACATGTGCATTCTATTTGGGCACTGGGGCTGATCATTTTTTCCATATAAATACAATCATTTTAGACAAAAGGCAGTTCTTGAATACCTTAATTTATTTATTTTTGTTTTTGTTAGAAAAATATTGAATTTTAGTATTTTTTTTTTCTTCTAAAGTGCCCTTCAGTTCTGGACGTGCTCGACTGCATGTATTTGTTGGTTTTAAACACCTGATCTCCATTTATACCTTTAACGTAAGAGTCCCATAATTCATAAATGAACTAGACTGTTAACTTTAACTTATCCCATTCTGAAACTGCTAACCCATTATCAATCCCAACCAAGAGATCCAAGTAAAAGGTTGAGCTATGCATATGTATAGTGTAGGCATAAAAACAACTTGGCTTGAACTGATATTCTCAACCAAGATACCCAAGTTACCTAGCTTATGCAAAGTTGACATTATCTGGACTTAAATTTGGATTTTATTGGATTTTAAGGTCCTGACCCCATTCAAATCCAATAGTTTAGGAGATCCCTTACCCATTATATTTGAAGCAACACATCGGGCAAGAATGTAACTAGTTTAAACATAAATCAAGTGTGATCCAACAACCCTGTAACTGTGGTATGGTTGGTACTGAACTTTATACATCTCAATATTACAAAAATAGTATGAATAGTATGAAAACGAGGATGAATCTTACAAAAACCTTGCAAGACTAAACCGCTTGTTACAGAGAGGAATGAATGGAAAAATGAATAGCCTAAATTTTATTATCAAATGTGTGGTGCCCTCTAGCTTTCCTCTCAACACAAATGAACATCTTTGCTGGATGAGACATTGAGGTCATTGAACTCCAACAGTGTATCAACTATCATTGTAATGAGCTCATAACAAACTTTTAGTGAATTTTCTTCTACTGAAATAAATTGAATTCTTGATTGTTCTGATCAAAGCTTTGGTCTTATTATAATAAGAAAATATTATAACTTATTTATCACATATCTTAAATATTACATTTTTAAAGATGTGTAGAATACTTCTCAACAATTTTAATCTATATTATTACATTTTGAGGAAAAAACTATACTATTAACTATTGCAATCGTCAATGTTGTTATTCAAATAGAACTTGTACACTAAATAGTCCTACCTGATACTTTGAGAACCAGAGTATAATTATAAGTTCATACTACTGAATAGAAAAACATGATCACTAATTCTCTCTTTCGGTCTTCTAAGTAAACAGCATAATTGATAGATTAATTGCGTTTTTAGATTAATAATTAGATTAATAATTTACATTTATACACACAATCATATTTAATATTATTTTTATTATGACTAAGAAAAATAATATTAAAATTCATTTTGATCTCATGCATCAAACACTGGATTCTCATACTTTAGTTAGTTTCATTAGATTTTCTCCAATTTCTCAAATTAGGAATGTTCATTGCTACTTTTTAGTTTTGTCTCTAATATAAGAACCATTAGTAAGCATTATTTCTCACTAAAAATATTTTAATAAATTTTTCTTTACGGAATATAACATATCCTCTTCAGAATAGATATTCCTACTTAACTAGCAGTTACAAAAACCATGCTTTCTTAGAGTAGCTATGTTGGAGGTTTTTAGAAGCAAAAATATATTGATTGTTATTTGGGTGTAACAAGTTTGATAAACTAGTTGTGTACTTGCTTTCAAATTAGTTTGATAAAACTAGGTCTTCGTTAACAAAATTTGGGTTTTATGCGTTTAAACTACCTGTTTATATAGAATATCACGCATTTTGTCAAATTGTTGTTATATTATTTAATTGAAAAGAATCCATAAATATAACAAAGTAACTAAGTAGTCAGGTAGCACACGCAATAACCAACGACATAGATGTTAATTTAAAAACGATATTAATTAAGTAATAAATGTAGTAGGGTAAAAAAAAAAGGCTGTGGTTATAATTTGGATCCAAATATAATACAAATGCCATTCAAAATTATTACAATGCAAATAATACGAGCGTGTAATTTTGTTTCAAATTGGAAGCAAACTACAAGTTTTGTAAATTGACAAGTAATATTACATAAATCGCAGTTTATTTCTAAAACTTTTAAATCTACTTATAATATGAATGTTAAGCCAATTATTTGCAAATTCTCTAAGTACAAATTTTTTTTCTGGTTTTGGTTTTTCATTAAACAAGAAATGTCTTACTAATAATGCTACAACTGTATGCAGTTGTGCATTCTTTAGGCCAGGGAAAATATATAGCTCAAAGAAATAAAACAACACGATGGTTCGATAACTTTCTAATAACATCCCATAATAATACCATACGCAACAAATATGATATGTTTTTCAGCTATATGAAAACAAACTCTCATCAGCCACAACAATCAATCAATAATTAAATATATATAATAACTACAAGTAATATGTTATATATTCCTTAATTGAAAACAATCCATAAATATAACAATTATAACCAATGATATGAATATTGTTAATTAATAGAACGTTATTAATTAAGTAATAAATATTTAGGGTAAAAACTTTAGGTTGCATAGTTATAATTTGGATCGAGAGAATAACTAAGTTTTAGAGTTTGTAAAAATGATATAATACAAATGCAATTCAAAATTATTACAACGCAAATAATATATCAACGTGCTCTTTTGTTTGAAAGCAAACTACAAGTTTTGTAATTTCACAAGTTATATCAAATAAAATGCAGTTTATTGGTAAAATTTATAAATCGATAAATAATATTGACATTAAGCCAATTATTCGCAAGTTCTCTAAGTACAAAATCAGCTTAATTTTCTGATGTTGCCTTTTTCTTTAAACCATAAAAGTTCTTAATGATTTCTAGGACCGTATAAATTGTGCATTATTTAGGGAACATAGCTCAAATAAATAAAAACTAATGGTATTATTATTTACAAATTAAAAATAAATTAACATTAACGAATAGTTTTTAGAAATATAAAAGATATATATAATGATGATAAAATATTAGTCGCATGATATTCATACAAAAGAACATTGAAAAGTTAGTTGGATGAATAAGGAGAACGATTAAAAATACTACTTAATCCATCGATCAAAAGAAACAAATTGGATGAATAATAAAAAAAAAAAGACAATATCACGTTCCTAAAACAAATTAAAAGATTTAATCTTCTTTATGTTTACTGAGACTGTTATTCACGCTTCACTGTGGAAAATACCATTCCGTACAATAATTATTATGTAATTTTATTGAATAGAAATATGTAAAATTTAAAAAATCTGATTGTACTAATTGGCAGGATATTATTTATATTTTAAAATTATTTTATTAATAAATGTTATAAAATTTAAATATGTATATGAATAATAAAATTACGACATTTCTCAGTTTTAATTTTATTTAAATTTTCTTGATTTTTGTAAATTTAAACTCTTCTTGTTTTCTCGGTATACATGAAAATGTGATAAAAAGAATATTAGTTCCCATTGATAAAAAAAATAAGTATATAATTTTTTTTTATGATGTGATATACGTGGGGTTAGAAGACTTGAGTGATCCATACGAGGTGACCTCAGTTATTATAATTTTTATGTTTATTTTTATATAATTATAAATAATTAGAGTTAATATAACTAATATTTTATTAATTTATAATAAAATTTAAAAAATAACTAATATTTTATATTATCATACATAATTAGAAACACAAATAAATATAATTATCTATTTTTTGGATTATAATAATTTATTTATTTATATTTTACTGATTTTATAACCAAAATATATTAAAATAAGTAATATCGAGCTATTTACGAGTTGAACCGAGTCGAACCATTAAAAAAATAATAAATTCAAATTGAGCTGATAAAAAAATAAATCAAATTAAAATCGAATCGTAAAAATATTGAGCCAAACTCGAGAGAGCCACGAACAGCCCTTAGACTTGACCACTTTTATGAAATATATAATTAATACTAATATTTTGTAAGAGTGTTTTCATTTCATGTCCTTGATTCCTATATAAGAGAGTTGATACATGCATTTTATTATTTGTACGATTCTAAAAATATAAGAAACTTGCATTTAATAGTTTTAATTTATTAAATTTAAAATAATTATCATCAGAATTTATAAAAGTAAAAGAAAACTTATTTAGGAGGGAGCCTGAACCGGCCCAAACTTAATTGCGGTCGGCCCAATATAAACCGATAAATACCCTCCCCTCCCGATGTGAAAACCCTAAAACGCTCGTCTCCTGTTGACACTTCTCTCTCGCCGCCGATCGCAGCAGCCATGGTTCGTACGATTCTCTCTTAACTTGTATCTGTTTATTCGAGCGTTCTCTTAATTCTGACAATCTTTTTATTCTTTTTGTTTTTTTTTTTGTCGAAATCTCTTTGTAGACTATCAAGAGGTTTGTGGAGATTGGAAGAGTTGCGCTCGTCAACTATGGAAAGGACTACGGCCGCATTGTTGTCATCGTCGACGTTGTCGATCAGAATCGGGTGAGTTCTTCATTTCCATCGATTTTCTTTATTCATCTTCGGGATGCCGTCCTTATTCATTTTTAAAGTTCGAGTTTGTGAACCATTCTGCTAGGATAGATTAAATGAACCGTACTAGCAAATAAAATGGAATTGAACTGATAAGAATTCTCAGTACTCAAGTCATTCTTTGTTACATTGAGATTCAACAAATTTATTAAATAAGGTGATAGGATTGTACTGGATGAGTTCTCCTCTTTTGGCTTTTAAGTACTGCTTAGTGCTTTGATTTGTCTTTTTGTGTAAATTGTTTTAGTTCGGTGGGTATATTTGTTTTTTCTTTCTTTTTGAAAAAGAATCATTGGTTGGGTGCTATAATAACAGAACCATCATTCCTCTAATTGAGCTGAGCTGAGCTTAGTTATTTTAAGGTACTAATGCATTAGGCTTACTTAAGGTACTAATGCATTAGGCTTACAACCTTTTATTGAGCCAGCACATGACCCGCATTTGGGATAACTGTGTCTATGATATGACTGTTAATTCCAAATTTAGAAATAATCATAGAAAAGGAGGAAGTAATGTGTATAAGCTCAGTGTAACATGCAATAATTTACTCATAGCGTTCAAATGCTTTGGATTTTTTATTTGAAACCTTATATACTGTTTTACTCATATACTGTTTTACATTGTGAACTTTTTTTTCTGAGTTTGAGATTTTGTTCATTTCAGGCCCTTGTGGATGCACCGGACATGGTGAGGTGCCAAATAAACTTCAAGAGGTTGGCTCTCACTGATATCAAGATTGATATCCCTAAGACTCCCAAAAAGAAGACCTTGATTGCTGCTATGGAAGCTGCTGGTATGATGCAATTTATGTTTAGTGAAATTTCTTTTGCCATATTGTATGTAGCCTGAAAAGTATTTGTATTGAGAAATGATGGTCAAAGGTACTTTGTACATCTATGCTTGGAGTAGTCTAGTTTTATCCCCAGCTTTCCATATTGAAAGAGTTGTAGTTGCTGGTTGTTTCTTTAAATCCAATGGAGGGTCCCTTTTGTCGTCTGGTTGGGTTACATGTTGTATGGGCTGCCCGCTATGGTGTGTTTTTGGGATATTTCTTTCATCTTAATTTGACTTGTGAGGATGTCATGCTAATATTTATGAAATGAATTCTAATTTGTTTATATTACAGATGTGAAGAACAGGTGGGAGAAGAGCTCATGGGGAAGGAAGTTGATTGTGCAAAAGAGGAGGGCTTCCTTGAATGATTTTGATCGCTTCAAGGTCATGCTAGCAAAAATTAAGGTATGTTTTCCATACTGACATAGTTATTTTGATAACTGATTCATTCAATTTGGCTTTTTATTTTTTATTTTGATCTAGCTAATCAGTTGAAGCTGAAATAAGCTACCAAGCTTATTTGACAGCTATTTTTAATGCTTATGAGTGTTATCTTGTATTTCTTTTTTTTGGGGCTATATTTAATTACGTTTTAATTGCAATAATTGCAATAGTCACATTGTATTATGTTTAATGAAGCTTACAACTTGTACTTGATTATTATTTTTAGAGAAGCAATGTTATCAAGCAGGAGCTGGCCAAGTTGAAGAAGCAAGCTGCTTAAGGGACTCTTCAAAGATCCTTATAGGTTATTTGATGAGTTGTATGTTGTTAGGATTTTGGTAATAGTGTTTTTTGTTATTCAGAGTTCATGGAAGACCTAATTAAGTTTTGTGGTTGTGTTAATCTTATTGAGATTTTGATGCATTGTTTATTGGAACAGAAGAACTTTTTGAGATCCCAGAGTACAAAGTCGGCAAATGTGATTTGGTTTCTCTGTACTCCCTTACTGTTGTGTCGAAATGTTCTTACAGTGGAAGCTATCAGCTGGTCTCTGATTAAGATCTGAAGTTCTGAATCATGAGATCCCATTTGGCAAGCATTCTTGGAATCTTACAGGACTTTTAGTGCAGCTTAAACTTAATTTATAGTCTCAATTTATGTGGTACGTAAATCATTTCCCTTAATCTATAACTAATTTTCGGTCACGGGAAGCACTGCATGATTTTTAGTTGTCAAGTATGAAGAAATGATAAATGTTAAATTATTGTTTGCAATGGTGCGAAAATTATCAGCTTGGGTATGTGGACGAAATGTGTCGTATGCTATATATGGTTGTGTGAATGTCGTTAAAAATATGGATTCATAATATTTTTGTTCAACGTGGACATGAAAATTGATTGTAGTTATGTTTGAGTAGTAATATTGCGTGGGTGGAATGTAAAGGAATATTGCGTGGGTCTGATTCGGTGGTGGTCTTTAGAAATAAATTTTCCTAAATAAGTTGGAATTTTTTAACTTTCCCTAAAAATAACCTTGTTTCAAATTGTGTTGCGTTCACTTTAAAATATGAACTTTGATGCAACAATTTAAAGATAGTTTATTATACATTTATAAAGAGAGATATATATGTGAATCTTAATTTGTGTAGAGATGGATAAAAAAATTCATAAATTGAAGCCCAGCATGAAACAATAGTCCAATGAAATAAATTGAAGCCCAGCATTATTTCGGCCTTAGATATGGTTAGATCAAGATTTTGGGGGCTAAGTTTGAAATAATCTGGACAGGTAACCAGGTTTTGCTTGGGTCTAGAAGAGGCGACTTATCAGTGATTGTAAAATTGCAGTTTTTTTGTATATAATAATTATTTGATTTCTCTCAATATCTCGTTCCCATTCCAAGCACCAGTAATGATGATATCACAAATCCGATCATGCTTCCCTTTCAAGTTGTTGGAGCCTCCTCTCCCTTAACTCACCTTGCAAAATGGCGAATATCTTCTCAGTTCTAGTCTATTAAGAGCTATTGCAGTGGTTTTATTATATTTAATAAGTGTCTAAAATACTTGCTGATTCGTGCTTCTCTCAATCACATTTAAAATAAATGATCATATTGACCTAAATATATGTTGTTAGGACTGATTTTAACAAATTGCTGGATAGTTCCGGTTAACTGAATGGATTTGAATTTATGGCACCTTAAAAATCTAGATATAATTCCTTGCAATCTACTTGTCAGCACTAGTATATGCTATAACAAATTAGTAAGCTTAAATTGATCTAAAACCTAATTTCATCAATAGCTATCATGTGAAATATGTTTCGACATGTGTTAGCTAGTAAATTCTTCATTTGCTATACTACTAGAACTTTTGGTGCTCTTACATTTGCCACTGTGATGACGACCAAACAGGTACAATCATTGTAATATTATTTATTTCTATTTCATTGCAGTATTTGGCTACTAGAAATATAAGTTAATATGTGCTTCATTATCAATTAAATCCTTATTTTATCAGAATCAGACATCTTGTTTTGTTGACATATCAGAGCAAAATTGGGGAACTAGTCACGTTTTCATTCTAACTGATGCATTGTCTGTAGTTGTCAATAGTTACTTATGTACCTGGCAAAAATAAAATGCTTGATTAAATTACAAGAAATCTTGAAAGTCTATGCTAATTAATGACAACCTAAATGAAAGTTAAATATGAAGTATAAATTCTTAGTTTAAATGCATTACTCTAACATCTATCTTTACGAGATAGTCAAGACAAAATTTAGGTATTGATTTGAACAATAATCTGAGTTCTTATAATTGGATTTCTATCTCTAGTAGCATCCTTCATTTTGGATTCGAGTTGTCCATTTCCTTAAAAATGAAGTTCCTTAAAAATGACTGAAGTTATATATATGACTGAAGTTATATATACGACCATGTAGAAATCATAACAATATAAACACACCAATATCACTGAAAATTCTTAGAAAAATAAACACCTAAAAGTTAGTTACGAACACTAGCATCAAATATATAAACACACCAGCTTTAATAGAGATATCTTAGAAAAATAAACACCTAATTAATAATTATGAACATCATAGTGAAATATATAAACACACAAGCTTCAATAGAAATTCTTTAGAAAATAAAAATGAACACCTAATTAGCATCGTGGTGAGATATATAAACACAAATTTATAATTAGAAATGTAAACACTTCATTGCCAACTATTAACACTTGAATATAAATTATATTCACCTGATTCCTAACTTAGTAACTATAATTGCTGAGTTAATAAATTAGTGAGAATGTTATTTTAAAAAGTGAAGCACATGCGCGGAGCCATCTGATGGTTGACTTTTCTTTCTCATGTGTAAGGCTATCGTCCGACTTGCTATTTTTGAAATGTTCGATAAGGGGACAGCGGCGGGGGATCAAACCAGGGGACTATTAGCATGACCCAATAATTATATTATTAATAATAAGAGTGATAAAAATAAAAATTATAATTTATAAATGGCAGCGCACCACTAGTAGTGGCGTGGAGCAAACGCGTCACTGTCAATGACGTCTTTATGTAAAACAGTGTAAACGCACTATTGTTTGCTCTTGCTTATTTGATCACGATTTCATTATTGTTTGATCAATATCACTATTGTCACCAAAAACGCCACTGTCAGTGGTGTGTTTACAAAGACACCACTGCCAATGACGTGTTTACAAAGACACCACTGTTAGTTTACACTGTTTTATACAAAGACATCACTACCAGTGACGTGTTTACAAAGACACCACTGTAAGTGACGCGTTTACACTGTTTTACACAAAGACACCACTAGTCATTAGTTCATGGATATATTAATTTGACACAAAGGTTGCTTGACAAAAATGTTATATTTTTATACTTTATTTACTACTTCAAAGTATCTGAAAGCAATATTTATATCCAAAGATACTTCATTAGTGGATGTGTGCTTTGACTAAAAGTTAAAAGGAGCATAATAAGTTTATGGCTTTTGAATAAATTCTGAGATTATGGTTAAGGACAAATCATGATATTTAGTTTCATGATTAAGTAAAAGTTTTTAATTAAGGCCTCAAATTATATACTATGAAATTGTGTTTATTATGTGATAATTGATCATAAATGGACATTTTTTTCATAAATATTAATACAAATTTATTGTATAAAAGAAAAATTATAAGTATCTCAGATGGATATGTGCATTAATTAGCCCAAAGGAAGGTTGATGCTCATTGAAATTATATGAGACATCTGACGTGATGATAATCATTAGTTATCATGTGATTGATTAATCGGTCCAAAGGATGGTTAATTGATCGACTGATGGTTGATTGTCAACTTCGGAGTGATGACAACACGGGATGTACTATCTTTAAAATTCATAATCCTTGATAGTACTTTAATTTGGCCACAAACGTACGACCTACGTTCAGTATAGCAAGGGTGTCGAACCACTGAGACAGAGGTAATTATCGGACTTACCCTACTCGAGTCTCTAGATGTGCAAATAAATAAAGGGGAGGAGGAGGTTTGTTCAAATGATTGATTTTGTACTTTTATAAATTAAAATGTAGAACAATAAATATTTTTATGGGTTTTTGTGTTAATAAAATAAAGATTCCTAGAGGTATAAGTCAGTATCCAATCAGATCTGGTTCATATGACCCGTATGCTATCGCATACGATCCGTATGGACTCAGACAAGTCATGATTGCTCTCGAGGGATAATTTCTTCACTAGTATCATGAATCCTAACTGATTAGTACCTAAACAACAGACCTCAAATCTCGCATATTGGTTTGTTTAAATAGTTGGTGGTCAGGTCAACTCTCGTTGATCAAGGAATGGTTATTTTTGCTCTATTTCACTAAATATGAAGTACTATGTCGGCTCATGGACGCATTTTGATATCTCGATAATCCATATAGAGATACTGAATGGTTCCCAAGATACGAGCTATATTTCACAAAGACACCACTGTAAGTGACGTATTTGCTTTATTTCACTATTAATGACGCGCTGTCATTCATAGATTTAAATTTTACTTTTATCACTCTTATTATTAATAATATAATTATTATAATTATTATATATAAAAAAATCCGGTAAAATTGGCACAATGCATGCTTTCTTGTACATCTCATGGACACTTTTTTTTTATGATGATCGTGCCAGGTGTGAAATTCAGGTTCTCCGCATATAGTTAGTTGAGGGCAGAAAAGGCGTGTGCTGACTTTGCATATTTTATGCAAGTATAAATATTTTATTTCCAATGTTTTACTATTAAGTATTGATTAATAACGGCCTTGGACAGTTTTTCTTTCTTTCTTTCTTTTTGTTTTGACTACTGATTTTTAATTGAAACCCCCTATAAATTGTGCAAACAGGAAATATGGTTCACGAATTAGCATATGAAAAAAAAAACGAAGTTTTTTCCTTGCTAACATGATACTTGGACAAAGATCAGTTTTGTCAATTGAGTTATTGGAGCAAAACAAAATAATGTTTAAAATTTTCATTAATAAAATTTTGTTGAAATCTTTTACATATTATTAATTTAAAAGGAGTACTGTTATATATATATATATATATATATATATATATATATATATATATATATATATATATATTTGGCACATAATATTAGATACAACCAATTTATTGATTTTAGCAATTTAGTTATAAAAATAAATTGAAATATTTAATGGATAATATTTTTCATAGTATTGAAAAATTATATTTCTTTTATTGCAGTAAAAGCACGAATCTAAGTTATATTACAATATAATATAATACAAAACTTAAGCTAGTACTTTTTGTGTCTATGATGAGTGAGCCATAGTAAAATAATATACTATTTTAAATCGGACTATACAAATCTTATCCGACGTCCATAAAGCTATGGTAGCGAATGGCAATATTTTTTATGATAGAGAATACGAAACCCTTTAGCCCCTGAAACCTAGGTGATCCCACGTACAATTTAGTAAATTTGGAATGTAGAACTGTAAAGATAACATTGAGTTAAAAAAAAGGTAAAATATATAAAGTAAAATTGGCCAACAAAATAAATAAACTTGATAAATTTGAAAAGATTCAAAAGAAGAACCATAGCTTAGGAATCAGGGGGGGGGGGGGGGGGATTCACAGCATATCATGCAAAATGCCTTGAAAAAAAAAATCAGCCTCTGTTTAACATAATTAAAGGCTAAAATTTAATCACTCTTCATTCGTTTTTCTCCGTTTAAAACATGTTCTTTTTGACAATTTAAAAAAAATGTTCATTCATTAAATTAGCCATCAATATTTTTAACTTTTACTATAAAAAAAAAAGAAATTACCCAATATATAGTTTTACTAAAAGAAAAAATATTATATTCTAGAAATGATTTTTAATATAATTTTATGTAATAATTTAAGATAATGTAATTGATTTTAGATATAAATAATATATGTCATTTAGTTATAATGAAATTTATATTACATATAACAAATTTTTAAAAACAAGAGGTCCCATGCATTGGACGATTTCCTTTCCAGTACATATAATAAACTCAATATGCACATTTCGAGCGAGTTCAGAGCGATGTAACACACTAATTACGAGCTAAATTTCTTGTTACAGTTCCAACATTAGAACAGTGTCGAACTAAGTTTACATGATCAGGAGCAATTTTGTTGCATCACTTGCATTTATTGGTGGAGGCAACCTGTTGTAATTATCAATTTATAATAAATCATCTCTGCCACAACAAAAATTTGTTATTTGAAGCATCCTTAAATCGCTCTTAATTCGGTCCCCCCAGATTAGGAAATCTGGATTCTCTATTTTCTACCTTGTATAGTCATATCAGTACCGGGCGATGATTTCAAGTTTAAACGACCCACTTCACCAAAAGAAGCATATTCTAACAGACAGGGCTGCTGCATCTCTATATCTCCGTCTCGCACCCTCCATTTGTTTCCTCCCCTTCCCTTTTCTCCTTCTTCGCTCGATTGGTGGGTCCCGCCTCCCCTCCCCCACCCCACCAGTCGCGATAAAGTAGCCGTTATTTCTCCACCGTCTGTCGATTCTCGATTCTCTCATGTATAATTCCGTTTTTCAATCTTTTTTCTTCGAGAGGAAATCAATGCTTAATTGAAATCTCTTACTATTGGATGATCTTGATCTTTGTGGGTCGCAATCGCTGTTAATTTATACCGATTACCCGGTCTTTTGCTTTGCTTGGTCTGAGTTTGAGATTGATTTCGCTACTCATCCCTCAATTGTTTTCTGGAGAGTGATGAACCTCGTCGTTGATTGAATTTGTCGGAGAGGATCATATTGGGCTTCGGTTGTTGAGTTGATTTGACGGACCAAAGATGTTCTGCTGCTACGCGGATCCCGAGGCATTGGTAGATCCCGATTCGATCTATCCAATTAGACCTGAATGCAAGGAGGATGCACCACCCAGCCGATTTAAGCCAATGGTTTGTTTACCAATTTGTCGTTTTTTTTTTGTTACATGTTAATTAGTCCTTTCGTTATATTCATATTCAATGTCTACTGTATAGTACATCTATCTCTCATTGTATTGTTTTCATTTTCTACTTTTTTATATTTTATATTGATTAGCCAAAATAGTTTATCAAGTGTCACATTATTCTTGACATAACAAGCAAGAATTCATCCTAGTTTCAAAAAATTTTGGATTAGATTAGTTTGTTGAGAACAATTATTATGCATTAATTAATCAATGTTGCATTTCTTCTATGTCGAAGCCTGGGAAAACCCTAAGTTCAAGAAGATGGCGTGCTTCGTTCTCACCAGATGGTCAGTTAGATATAGCCACTGTCCTTCAACGGATACAGCGTGGGGTATATCTCTTTTTGTTCTAATTTTGAAGATTATAGTTTATACTGAATGAGGAAGTTCGGTAATTTATTGAAAAGTTATATGTACAAAGTGAGCTGGAACACTGGAAGAATCCCAAATATGGATTTTGATATGTTTAATGGTTAGTTCTGGTACTAGATGTTACATGATGGACTGCTGCTTGTCCACTTTTTAAGCCCATATTACTTAAAATCAGTTTCCTTTTGGCTGTTTGGTGTGTTAGAAATTTAATCTCAGAAATGAGGGTAAATTTGGAGGTTATTAGGAGTAAGGGTATAACATAAGACAATTGCATTTGGGAGATACCTAACATAAGACAAATGCATTTGGGAGATACCTGTACTGAACTATTCTTGTAAATGTATAACAGTTTCTAAAATTCTATTGCACTTACCATTCATTTGGTACAACATGTTTTCTTTCAAACATTGATAGGGTGTAAACCCAACAATTAAAGGAGAAGTATGGGAGTTCCTGCTTGGCTGCTATGACCCCAATACCACTTTTGACCAAAGAAATGAGATCAAGCAATCCAGAAGGTAAATATTTTCCCACTGTATTGTGCCTCCGAGCTTGATATGTACCAACCATCTTTTTACCCTAGATGATGGAGTAGCGGGCAAGGGCAGCTGTAATTACTTTTTTCTCCTGGCTTAATCTTTTGCTTGTTAATTGTTAGCAACACCACCCTTACAATAGTTGTACATCAGACATGGTCAAATAGCACTGGAAAAGGTTGAAACTGGTATTTTTTTTTTCACTGATCACAAGTACAAGCATGTATTAATCTAACTTTTTGGTAGGGAATTGTACCAAAGTGTAGGAAATTGTTGGAACTAAATGGGACTCAACATATACATTTGAGCCAAATGCAGATTAGAATATGAGAAGCTCAAGTCGAAATGCAAAGAAATGGAGCCATCTATCGGAAGTGGAGTTGTGATAACAATGCCTCTCATCACAGAAGATGGTCGGCCTGTAGAAAGTTCCAGATCTAACAGTCCCGAGTCTCTACCTCAGTCAGAGAAGTCTGTAGGTGAAAATGGTGATGCAGGGGGTCCTACACAAACAATAAAGGAAGAACCACTTATAGGGAGCGAACCGGTTGATAAGGCAGTGGTTCAGTGGAAGCTTTCCCTCCATCAAATTGGTAGGTATGTTAAGTCAAATTGGAGTTGCTACGTGTTGGGTCAGGTTAAAATTTTATCGGGTTGGGAGCTCCATGCTAAAGAATCAACTGGGTCAGATACAAGACAGTCTTAACTTTCATAAATACTATTACTGAAATGGCCAAACCTATGTCCAAACTTTCTTGAGTGGATCTAATCCAAAGAAGGTAACCATATTGTATACCATAGTAACCATACATTGGTGATTTTTTAATACAAATTTGATTTCCCTTCCTTAGTATAGTTGGGTTCAGAGAAATATTGACCAATTGAGAGCTTGACCTTCCTATGGATGTACTATACCTATCAAGAAAATTCTAGTGGATTCTTTTTGGGAGTGTAAAACGGTGACAACTAGGCCTAGCACCCAATATTAATACCTTTCGGTCCACGGGTCAACTCATATTGGCCTTACTACAACTTATTCTTGAACCGTTTAGCTAAATAAGCATTACATGTGTTCCTGATAGATGCAATAGCCATTTTTCTCCTACAAAAGCAAAAATAGTTTGTTTACTGATGTTTTGTGGAATGTTTTTGATACTGCTAGGCCTTGATGTGGTTCGTACAGATCGGTCACTTGTTTATTATGAAGATCAATTGAACCGAGCTAGGCTGTGGGATTTACTAGCCATCTATTCCTGGATTGATAGAGATATTGGATACTGTCAAGGTGTCAATTCTGTTCTTATTTTTACTTTCAGAAATGCTAAGAAAGAGGGAACATTAAGTTCTTGATAATGACCATACTTGGTCGCTCTTTAGTTTTCTTCATTTGTCGTTCTTCCTTGCTCAAGTTATATTTGTAAAGTGCAAAAAAGAAAATGATACAGAAAGGCCTTGATACATAAGTTGTAGTCTCCTTTTTATTTTACTCAAGAATACACTGATATATTCAAGATAACCAGGGATTCTAAAAAATAGCAATCATGTGACAAAATTTGGATCATAGTCTCCTTTAAAAAATCTTTTCTGCATATAGCCCTTGTAAACCCCAGGCCAGATTTTCTGACAAGGACATAATAAAAGCCTGAAAGCTGCTATAGATCTCCCAAATTCCTGCTGCTTTTGCTAATTTACTAGCACACAGAAAATCAATTCTGGTAGCATTATTTTAATGTTCGAACACAGCTGGTAGTTAATTTTAGATTATTTCTTGTGCAATGAAAACAATCTAATTTCTGACTTGTTCTGGTGAACTTTTTAATCTCTTTATTTATTATGAGGTAGGTATGAGTGATCTGTGTTCACCAATATCGATTCTTATTGAAGATGAAGCTGATGCTTTCTGGTGTTTCGAACGACTTATGCGTAGACTGGTACATTCTCATTTAGTTGGGCTTTGAAGTTTCAATTTTGTTTGATCTTGAGTAATGTTTATTCTCCTATCTTGCATATTATTATCACCTCTAGAAACATATTCACACGGGCAAACGGATATGCACACCCATGCCCCTGTTTTTGTGTATGTTGTTTTAAAAGCATTTTTTTTAGTGTCAATTACTTTTGTGCAAACAGTTCTAAATAAACCTGAAGTGTGCGTGTACTATTTTAAAAATGAAGTATCCAGATATCGATCATGTTGAAGAAAAAATTGCAGCAACACCCATCCTCCTAATTCTTTTCATTGAATGATTCAGTCAAGTTTAAAGCTCAATGAAATGATACTTTTCTTATCTTATTAGTTTGTTTGAACTGATATTATTTTCTTTTTACCTTCTTTCTAAAATTGAAGAGAGAAAATTTTAAGACAACAGCAACATCTATTGGTGTCCGGTCCGAACTGATGATCCTCTCCAACATAATTAAAGAAATTGATCCCAAGCTTCATGAACACATTGGTACCACTTTTTAGTTTGTCTTATTTATTGCCTAACCTATATTTGATAGTTTGAATTAAGGTTAATTTGTTTATAATGCAATTTGTGGCTGCTGCCTGCACCA
Source organism: Schoenoplectus tabernaemontani (assembly GCA_037127355.1). Classification (NCBI taxonomy): domain Eukaryota; kingdom Viridiplantae; phylum Streptophyta; class Magnoliopsida; order Poales; family Cyperaceae; genus Schoenoplectus; species Schoenoplectus tabernaemontani. Next base: position 20,271,377 of record CM073748.1, on the reverse strand, counting down.
ATTATAAGACAATAATCATAATTAGAATCTAGAAGGCTAATTTTTTTTGTCGTTTTTGAAGCACAAAGAATTATTTAATGTGAATACCAGGAATTAGTGTATTACTGGGAAAATATTAAGCTGATACTCATTAATTTATGGTTATGGTAATGCTCGCAAAATATACACCTGCACATATATATATTTCCCTTTTCATTATTTCAAAGAGGCATTTGTTAGTATTTAAACCCTTGCTTCACTGAACTGTCATTTAATTCATCTTTTAGGTAAAGACACTCTAAATACGGATTTTCTGGGCATGGTTAATTGCCTCAGGAACTGAATGTCTGATATATTATTATTAAATGCAGAAAATCTAGATGGTGGAGAATATCTGTTTGCCTTTCGCATGCTGATGGTTCTTTTCCGTAGAGAATTCTCCTTTGTGGACACCCTCTACCTCTGGGAGGTCTCTCTCTTTCTATCCCATATGTAGCAACTAATAAGCAAAATAAGAGTATCCACTATGCCCTGCCCAGTTGTTGTTGTTGTGTGTGTGTGTTGGGGGGGGGGGGGGGGGGGGGGGGGGACAATTGTAACTTGCCAATGATTGAGCATTGCAACTTTCTGTGGTTGAAACCATTTTACCTTGGTAATTCTATTATTTTTATATATATATATACTTTGTTGTGTTCAGCTGATGTGGAGCATGGAGTACAACCCAAACATGTTTGCAGTTTATGAGTCATCAAACAGGTCTTCAGCTAACATCAATGGACTGGATGCAGGGCCGACTGATGGAAGCACCATAAAGAAGTATGGGAGGTTTGAGAAGAGGTACTTGCAAGCGGGTCAGAGCAGCGAAGCCAACCACCCACCCTTCTCGATCTTTCTGGTTGCTAGTGTTCTGGAATCCAAGAATAAGTACCTCATGAAGGATGCCAAGGGCCTTGATGATGTTGTCAAGGTCTCTCTCTCTCTCTCTTGCTTGCTGATTCTCTTTCTTACTTCTGCATTGAGATATTTTTGCAAATTATACATGTTATTTCACATGTTAGCTTGTTACTCCCAACATATCTCTTATTTGCCATCTGCATTTGATGCTTGCTTTGGTAAATGGAAATATACCATTAAGAAAGTAAAATTGTTTTGGAGTGTTTTTGTTGAATCTTCAGTTATTTTGCATTGTTTGACCTTTTTCTGTTTAAGTGGTCATCTGTGGGAAATGTTGACAAAATATTGATGTTTGTCTCACATATGAAAATTTATTAGGGTTGTATGCAATTACATAGATGATGTTTCTTTTGTTCATCTATATTAGGTTTTTTTTAAATTAGTAGGCAAAAAGCCTGCTATAAATCTGTATTAATCAAATAGAAGAAAGAGTTTTACAGAGTAGTGAAAAAGAGATGGAAAAAGAAGTACAAACGCTTAAAACAATTACATCCAATAATATCCCCCCTAACTTTGACTATAAGAGAACCCGAACCCTAACCTAGCAACAGAACAACCTAATTGACAATAATGAGAACAGAACAATCTATATTAGAACTTTGTTATGACATATTGAACTCTTTTCACTCCTTGGAAGCTGCAGATTTTGAATGACATCACAGGGAATTTGGATGCAAAGCAAGCTTGTAAGGAGGCATTGAAGATACACAAAAAGTATCTCAACAAAGTAAGTTTTACTCTTTTCTATTTTGTGGATCTTATAAAAAAAAAAAAATCTTTGATGAAATTCCCAAACTGCCCCCAGTTCTTGTTAGTAGTTGAGTTGCATGATCTATGTGGGGAATGCTGCCTACTGTCTAGTATTTTTTTTTCTGCATATTATTGTTATCGACTCCGTCACATCAAGCATTATTTCTTTGGTACAAAAGCATTTATTGTATAACTCTAAGTCAAGAGGTTGCAGAGTATCACATGTTATAATGTATAACTCGAGTCTTAAACTCTGGTGCAGGTCAAAGTATCATAATAACATGCATGATTGAGTCTGACAAGGCGGATAATAAGTAAAGAGCATAGGGGGAGTTATATATCTTATATCTTACACTTCTGTTCTTTTTGTGATATTTTGTATTTTTGGTTAAGTCCAATTCTTTCATTCTTCTTTGCATATAATTTGTTGTATTTACATCATGATACATCAAATATATATCAGAATGAAGATGATTTTGTAATCCACTATGTATATGTTGTTTTCTATCTATTGTTTCCATTGTGTTTATGGTGTAAAAAACTGCGTCTCTGGGCCATTGTGTTCACTGTGCATGGTTGGTTATTTATGCGTTGAATAATTATTCATGAACATGTTGATTCAAAAATAATTAACAACTTTTGAGTATTGTACTGGTCTAGTAAGGGGCGGACCCTGTACTTAACAAAATTTCGAGAGCCCCAACTTTGGCGGATCTACATTGATTCAGGGATCAACTGAGACTCATGAATTTTAAAAAATATTATTTTTAATTTAAATTAAGATTTTTTGAATTTAACTCTCCTGAAATTAATTTCTGATTTTTTTTGAGAAAAATATTTAGTACCGTGAATGATAAAAAACTTATGCAAAAACTCTAAAATATGAAATTCATAAAGAAAAATTTTCTTTATCGGCATAATTTGTTTATTATTTTTAATGTATAAAAAAGATTATTTTGATATTTTTTATTAGATAAAATATATGTTAAATTATTTTTTTATTTAGTACTCAATTAGTTAATGAATTTGAACCCGATAAGCTATTACAATCCGATTATTTACTCCTCTAATCAAAATTCTGTGCCCAACTTAATTATTGAAATTTCATATTGGCCAAACTGGTTGCTACTAGGCTACTAGCTGTATCGGTACATTTTATTTTTGTATTATTTTCCCAGTGGGATCATTGCTATTGGTTTTTCAGTGTTTCTTTTTCTAAAAAGATGAAGTAGTGCTAATCCGGTATACCAACTTATAGGTGGAATACCGGATTAGCTCTCGTTGGAATAGCGATTATTGTTTGATTATATTATATTATATTATTATATTATGATTATGATTAAGATTTAGTATTATTATATTATTATAATATATTTATGATTATAATTTATTATTATATTAATATTATGATTATTATTTATTATTATTATTATCATTATATTATTATTATTAAATTATTATTATCATTATTGTTATTATATTATCATTACCATTAGCATTATTATATTATTTATTATTATTACAAATATAATTTTATTATTATATTATATTATTATATTATGAATATAAATATAATTATTTTATTATTATATTATTATGATCAAGATTATTTATTATTATATTATTATATTATGATGATTATGATTATGATTATGATTATTATATATTTAAATTATGATTACTTATTATTATTATATTATTATAATTATGATTGTAATTATAATTTATTATTATTATATTACTATATTATGATTATGATTATATTTTTATTATATTACTATTATAATATTATTATTTATTATAATTATTTTTTATTATTTTATTATTATTTTATTATGTTGTATTATATTATTATATGTTAATTATAGTTATGATTAATTTATTATTATAATTATAATTATTTATAATTATTTTTATGATTATATTTTTATTATTATATTATTATGATTATGATTATGGTTATATAATTATGATTGTAATCATAATTTTTTATTATTATATTACTATATTATGATAATGTTTATATTTTTATTATATTATTATTATAATATTATTATTTATTATGATTATTTTTTATTACTTTATTATTATTATTATTATTATCTTACTATTATGATTATTATTTTACTATTATTATTATTATTATCATCATCATTATTAGTACCATAATTATTCATATTTTAACTATTCTGAGTAACAACTGTCAAACGATATTTTCACTCTTCCGAATAGTCAAGAATACCACTCTTCTATCACTCTTCCAAAAAAAATACTATTCTATCACTCTTCCAAAATTATCACTATTCCAAAGCTATTCCTTGATTTGCCAAACGGACCCGAAGTCATTTTGAAGGAATGTTTGCCTACAAGTATAAAATATGATTGAGCAAATAGATGGTTCCGAAGATTTTATGGGCACTACTACGAATTCAGTGACATTAAATTCTGACAAGATGCAGTGCAATTTGAATGCTTGTGAATAAGGCCTTAATTGATAGCATCAATACCAAGATAAATATATATGATGATGAGTTGATGGCAAATAGCAGCAGCTGGAACTGGAATGCTTGCCAACATCTCTCAGAATTCATTGTTAGACCAAATTAGTTAGCCATTGGACTTTTCAGCCTAACCAATTTCATTTTTTTTTTATTTGCACCTTTTGACCTATAATGCCTACATTGTGGCTACGAATGAAAAAGTATTTCAATAATATTTGAATCCTTAATTAAAATATAGATTAAAGTATAGAGACAATCTAAGAATTGCTCTATGCCTTTTTGAATTCCATCTCATAGTAGCTGTTTCTTTTTAGTTGTTACAATTTAAAATATGCCAGTTCAAAATTGTTTTATTAATTATTTGATAATGTAGATAAAAATGTTTTATGAACTATACGACCTTAAACTAAAGAATACGTGGCTTACTGGACTGTCCATTAAATAAGAATAGTATCTGGAAACATCTTTAATAAACAACTTGCAGCTCTCTGGCGAAACAATACAAACAAAAAGGGAAAAAAATAATAAAGAGAGAAAAAAAAAAGAAGAAAAAGAGGATGGTTGTCTGGCGGATCTAGATTGTACAAATGAGGTTCAATATTCCAAATTTTATTTTTAAATTATATATTTTTTATTTTATTATCATTATATAAATATAAAATATATATATATGATAATCGATCCCATTTTAAAAAAAAAATTCTAGCTCCGTCACTGTTTTCGACTCTATATTTGATTCATTAATGTTCCATGCAATCATCTACAATTAGATTTAACGTTAATTTCTGAGACGTGAACAGAATTTTATACATCCTAAATGCTATATTCAAGTAATCATTATGTCTTACAAGTTGTTATTCCAAAAAATGATAAAGGAATAATTGCAATAAAAGTTTCGATATAAAAAATAGAGGGATCCCTTGACAATGGGTTATTTTGACAATTTTGAAAATGGACTTTAAAATGAATATAATTTTTTTTTTAAAATAAAAAAGTTTATAGATATATTTTTTTACTTATAGATTGATAGTTTTTAAAATTTCATATAATTTAAATATCATTTGATAATCCATCAAACATCATTAAATTTGAATCATTGAAAATTGAATAAAATTTTGATGATCTTTGTTAAACTATCAAACAATAATGAAATTACAGAAAACTTAAAACACTATCAATGTAAAAATATATATCTATAATGTTTTTTCTATTTTATCTAAGAGTGCATTGTCAATCCCTCCCCTAAAAAATATACTTTCTGCAACTACAAAGACGAAGGCATGTATATAATTTACCACAGTCACAGAGATCTTGCATTTAACTTAACCAATAAGTTACCATGATAAATTATCATAATTTTGTAGTTGCGGTCACCAGTTATAATCCTTGATCTACTCCTGTCCGGATCATTATTTCCAAACACAAAAAAAAAATGGAACGAAAAAAAAACGCGCTGAAGCAGATTTTTATTTTTTATGTATATGTATTCCTTTTATAGGTAACAATCGACTATAGCATTTTGGCATTAGGAATTTAAGGTATGCCTCAATAACTCAATCAAAATGCGCTATGTATTTTTGTCGATAAGCTTGTATCTTCTACAAATTATAGTTGTAAATATTTACATTGACAGAAACTTGATTTATATTTATAGAAAATTCTACATGATTTACATTTAAATTTGTGCTTGACTGAAGAGTGGTATGTTTTTAGTAGAGGTGGCAATCGGGTGGGTCGGGTCAGTTTCGGGTTCGGACGAGTCCGGTCGGGTAAGTTTGATTAAAAAAATTATCAGATCACGAGTCAGATTTGGGTCAACGTGATCTAGGTCAAGTTAGGTTCTCGATCGAATATTGTTGGGTTTTTCGATTTTGGATCATTTCGGGTCAGATTTTGGGTTTTAGTAGCTCAGGTCATCTCGGATTTTAGGTCATTCGGGTCCGGATTGGGTCGAATTTTAGGTCATCTGATATCGGGTAGTCTCGAGTTTTGGGTTATTTTGAGTCGGGTTTTTTTTGTGATGTTTTATTTTAGGTCGGGTCAAATTTGGGGTCGTTAGACTTAATTTTTTTTCATAAATTCATTTTAGACAATGTTAGGTCTAAATTACCAATTATGTTATAATCAATTTAATTTTTCAAATAATATGGATATAATTAATTAATTTTGGTCTAGCCAGATTAGTTCTAAGTCAATATATTTCATTCATTTTAATAACAAACTTAAAACATGCTACTTATGATAATTTTAATTAATAAACATTATTTTTTATGATAATTTTAAATGACGTAGAAATTTTGATTAATAAATATTATTATTATGATTTAAAATATAATTTCTTTTATTTCGGTATAAATTTTAAATATATATATATGTGTTATGGTGCATTACAAAGTAAAAAATCCATATTGTTTTGGGGTGAGATTTAATATCTCAAAAACATATCAAATCATTTCAATCTTTAATTTATCATTCTCATTAAATTTCTTCATATCAAAATCTCATGGGATATTAAATTTGATGATTTTTGAGCTTTTAAGCTTTGGTTTTTAATTTTTGAAATGAGCTCTAAAAATATAATATTTTCTTATATTAAACAAGGCATTTTAAAAAAAATAAAAATAGACTAAAAAAACTCAAAAAAATCATGAAATTTTTATCCCACAAGATTTTGACATAAAAAATTTAATGAGTAACTGATAAATTAACCATTTTGAAATGAATATAAAATCTTTTTTTACCCCAGCAATATGGATTTTTTACTTTGAAAAGCACCATAACACGTCTATATATATATAGAGAGAGAGAGAGAGTGTGTTTGTAAAGTAAAACTCAAAAAATATTTTAAATATCTCATCTCAAAATTTTAATTTATCATTCTCATTAAATTCTTTATATAAAAATCTTGTGGATGCAAAAATTTGGAGTGTTTTGAGTTTTTTAAGTCATTTTTTTTAAATTTTTTTAAAATGATCCCTTCAAAAAATATGCTATTATTTTTATGTTAAACAAGGCTGATTTAAAAAAATTAAAAAACAGCTAAAAAACTCAAAACTTTCATGAAATTTAATATCCCATGAAGATTTTCATATAAGAATTTAATGAGCAATGATAAATCCAAAATTTAAATGATTTGATATAAAATCTCACCCCAAAGCAATATGGGTTTTTTGCTTTGAAAAGCACCATAACACATCTATATATATATATATATATATATATATATATATATTTTACGGTGCTTCGTGAAGCAAAGAAGATTTTGCTTCGGACTAAAAAAATCTCACAAAATCAAAATTTAAATTACCAATCTAATTCACCCAATATAAACTATATATTCAAATTTTATGGAATATTAAATTTGATTACATTTGGAGCTTTCTAACTTTTTTAGGATATTTAAAAATGCTCCAAAAATAATAATAAAATAATGATAGGTGCATCTAAAAATTTATCATCTTTCAAAAATAAAAATAGTTATAAAACTCCAAAAATAGTAAAATTTGGTATTCAATATCTAGATTATTGTTGACTAATTAGATTGATATTTCGAGCACTCGGTATATGAGATTTGAAACTGAAGTAAAATAATTTTTTTACTTTGAGAAGCACCGTAAGGTCTCCATATATATATATATATATATAGTTATGTTGCTTGAAATACAAAATATTTTTATACTTCACGTCGTATTTCTCATTTCCAAATTGAAAACACCGATCCGATAGTTAAAAGTGTTCTCCATATTGAAATATGTTTCGAGACAAAATTTTATATTTTTTTTCATTTCTTTTCATTTTTTTGAGGATTAAAAAATTATTCTTATTAAAAAATTATAAACTCAATACATTTTCATTCCCTAAAAGAATAGAAAAAAATTTCTAAAAAATATAAAATTTGGTCTCCAAATATATTTTAATGTGGAGAATATTTTTAACGGTCGGATCAGTGCTTTTTAAGTCATCGTTTTTAATTTTTGAAAATCAGCTCTAAAAATAATAATAATATATTCAATACTTGAACATAATTTTAAAAAATTAAAAACGGTGACTTAAAAAGCTCAAAACGCTCCAAATTTTTGCATCCCATGAGATTTTCATATAAAGAATTTAATGAGAATGATAAATTAAAATTTCGAGATGATTTAATATGTTTAGTTAAGCTTACTTTCTATCGTCACGGAAGGCCTCCGTGAGCTTAAGCTCACGCTATCTCCACTCTCTCTCTATATATATATATATATATATATATATATATATTAAAATAGCAGATGAAGAACCTATTATATAATGTATTAATAAAACTTAAAATGTAATATTATTCCATAATATTACACAAAAAAATATTTGACCAAGTTATTTGTAACTCGAGTTTAAAAGTTTTCAGCCGATTAAATTGAAAAATGTTTTAATTGGTTACTTCGGTTAGGTATTTGACCAAGCTATTTGTAGACTTGCAAACTAAAGACAATTAGTTTAGATAATTTTGTCCAAACTAACAAATTAATTACCTAATAAAATAGCTACTCAATGAACATCCTTAAAATTGTAATTTTTTTTTTTTTAAAATTAAATAAAACTCTCATAAACCCAATATATATTACTTTTTATATATTTTTCTCGGAATTTGAATATGCACTCTTACCACTTTGTATACTGATTGATTGTCAAGATCTAAATCTATACTGAGCTTATTTATGGGGTATGCGTTGGCAACAGAAACATTGCTCTTTTTCTTCACTTTTTTTTTGAACTGTTGATTACTCATCTTAAGAAATCTATACTAAGCTTATTTATGGGGTATGCGTTGGCAACAGAAACATTGCTCTTTTCTTCACTTTTTTTTTGAACTGTTGATTACTCATTGGTTGCATTAAAATAAAGAAATAAATAACAGCATATAAGAGCTTTTTCCCGCCACTTACGCCCATGACCAGTTAAAAATAATAATAAAAAAAAGGAGAAACATAGAAGGGAAACCACCCATCAACAAAATCCGCGGCAATTGTTAACAACACCCCCTATAATTCTTGCTAATTACCAATTTTCTCTCCTACAAACTCTCCAATCTAACGATTTTTTTTCCCTCTCAAAGGATATCCCCTCTATCCATCTGACCCTCCCATTTCTAAGCCTAAAAAGAGAAAAAAAAAATATATCCAGCGACCTCCCATCATTGATTGCATGATTAGATAGACATTCTCTGAATTCTGTTAGCGGTTCCCTCAAGGGGAAAACCAAAATTAGACTATTCATGAATTGAGTTGTTGTTCTCCCAACGGTTGTTGTGTTCTTGTCAGAGAGGATAATGAGATGAAATCAAGAAAGAGAATGCTGTGATTCTGGAAATATTTTTCATGCAGATTTGATCTTTAAAAGGTAAGGAGTCTGCGAGGAGAATTGATGCTTCATTTTGAATTCTGTGTTGTTTTTCTTTACTTTCCATAATTTTTGGACTTCTCAATATGAGATCTTGCTGCATTACCATTTCTTTTTGGCATGACTTATCAGCATTTGCTAGGTGAAACAACGCATTGAAATGCTTTCCAAACTGGTTAATGACTTGATTGAAACACTCGTCTATGCCTTGACATCCCTCAATTTCTTTGTTAGAATTCCTAAAAAAACATTTTCAAAGATTATTGTCCTACAAATTGAATCTCTGTTTCCCCCCTCTATCTTGTTTGTGGGTTGCTTAGTAAGTTTTTTTTTTTTTTTGGAAGTCAATTTTCTCACATTTGTGTTCAAAAGCTTGTGGGTTGAAGTAGAAGATTGATGGATAGATCACAAATACAAAAAAAGAAACCTTGTTGACCTGGATAGTTGGATTGATAACAAGAACCCCCACAAAGATTGTTCTCAATTTCTGCAAAAAATTGTTAAGGTATTAGAATGAAAACTTAACAGGATCATTCAAAATACAAGGATCTCAAGGGTTTCAACAATTATGTATTCCTAACATGTTTCAAGAATATACTGATTGACTGATTATTGCTATTTTTTGTTTGTTCAATGCAGATTGTACCTAGAATTTAAAAGTCAGAAGTAGTAGTTAGCTTAAGAGAAAAGAAACAAAATTGAAGAAATGGAGACAAAAATGAAGGGCCTCCTCAAAGGCCTCCGCTACATATCTCAAATATTTGGTACTTATTCCTTCATTGACCACTCTATTGCATAAATTTGCTTAATCATTCTCATAAACAAAAACCAAAGAACTTGTTTTTGATATGCACTGATAAGCAATAATGGCCCTGAAATTAATTTTGGCAGATTCGAAAGAACCAGAGATGCAGATTGGATATCCTACTGATGTGAAACACGTGGCGCACATTGGTTGGGACAACCAGGCCAGCAATAATGGCCCAAGCTGGGTAAATCTCTTTATTTATAGTAATTATTTTAATGAAGAAAAAACTCAGCATGAATTTGTGGAAGATCTAAAAATAAATCTCTCATATGGCTCTGTCATATCCTCAACGTTCTTTCAACATTCTATAAAGATCGAGCATAACTATTGTTTGTAATGCCTTGATATGCCTAAAGAACATTAAAAACAGTAGTTATGGTAATTTCTTCTTCTTTTGTGTATCTAATAATATTTCAAGTATAATAACTAACAATGTTACATCTTTTTTTCATAGATGACTGAGCTTAAGTCTAGTGAACCGAATCCACATGGTACTGGCTCTGGAAACTGGCCACTTTCTGGTATTCATTTGATTTCTAATTTCTCTGTACTTTTGAATTTTTTTATACAATACTTTCGAATATATTTGATGGAATATTTCAGAACATCTGTATCTTGTTAAATCTGCATTCTATTGATACAAATGATATAAGGCAGAAAATTTTTGCAGCTTTCTTGTAATGACGAGAACTTTTTGAAATAATTTTGGTTTCATCTAAAAGCTTGGAGGCTACATATCATTGCACCTAAATTAATTTTGATTTTGATAGGAGTTCAAAATGACTGTCAGGCCAGGGAATTAGCACAAGACAAACTGCTGACCCGGCCACCACGCCGCACCTCCTCAGGGGACACTACATCACCGAAGCATGAAATGTCACCATCGAGCCATCAGATGCAACGACGCTCAGCATCCACTAGTGCTGGAGTTTATGGCGACTCTCCTTCTCAAGAACCCAATGATGGTTCAGGTAAAAATAGGAAGAGCCGCAGTATTGTTGGCATGTCTGCCGACTCATCTCAGCGAGATGCACCAGCTGTTCCAAAACAAAATCGACGACGAAAAACCAAAGGGCCTTCTGGTAGTGGGTCTGGCAAGTCGAAATCAAAGAGTGCGGTACCGGAACAAGAGTTGGAGATGGATGATGAAGCGGTTATGACAAATATGGGAGTGGTTTCTGTCACAAACAGTAACAGGTAGAGGAGAAGGCAACTTCTAATTGGTTTTATTCAGGGAGGATATATTATAAGGCTAGGGATTTTGGAGGTGGATATTCTTTTAAATTATAATCTGTAAAAAGAAAGGGTTTCATTTTTGGTGGTTTCTTTCTGTTTTTCACTTTTTTTGGGTGTAGATACTGGTTCCCGGTTTTAATTCTGTGGAACAATTCTTCTTTATTTTCCTGCTCTTTTCTGAATTTCTCTGCTTTTTGATAATGTCAGATCAACAGGGAAAATTATTTAAACAATTGCACTCTGGTTCAATTTTATCGTCATTTAGTTTTCCGTGTGGGTTATTTCTTTACCAGCAGGAAATTTTCGTGACACAGCGTCATTAAAATTAAAATTAAAATTTCAGAATTTCTCGTACATATTCTCTCTAACTCATCCCAATCGCCACATCTCTGGTTTGATAAATTTTCCTACATAACTCCAAAAGTTAATTTAATGAACATTTCATGAAAAAATATTTGTCGAGTAGTGTTGATTTCAGTGACTTCACATAAACAAAAGATATAGCTAATAATATGACAGGCGAAGATAATTTCACAGATTTTAGTTAGTACAATCTTATTTGTCAAAGATGAAAATTGACCAAATCAACAGTCACAAACCTATTAGTTTCTAACCTGATCAGCGTTTTGAAGGAAATAATGGTGATTAACATGAATCATTAATTTGTTTATCCACCCAATTAGCATAACAAAGTAAACGAATGTAAGGTTACTAGAAAATAATTCAATGAATATGGACAATTACTAAAGATAGGAAAAAACATTAAACACAACCACTGGTTCTAGGGCCCTGAGAAAATAAATTACTGGATTTCTCCTAAATTTTTCCCACAGGCCACAGCAGAACAAAATCGAAGTGCACTTAACGCGCCACTAATTAGTTAGTAATTGGTCAAATTAATAATTTTAAAAAATGACTATCACTTTAAAATGTTAAAAGCTCTTCTTCTCCTCCTTGAAACATTGAAACAAATGTTTTTCGAACTTCCAGCTTCAACAAGAGAATTGTGAACTGGGAGGCATGAGAGGCATGATTTTGGACAGTATTGATTTAGTAGCCATACAAAATAAAAAATAAAAAAATGTAGCAATCACTTAAATAAAAACTCCCGAATTGAAAGTGTTAGACAAAAAAAAAAGGTTTGGCAACTAAGGTAAACAATTTAATATTAAGGAGATTTAACTTTAATGATTTTATGCAAAATACTGTTGGAACTTGTGAAAGGTGATATTATTGACAAAATCCAAAAAAAAAAAAAAATACACGAAGCACTAAGCTGCATCATTGGATTAAGCATGCAAACAAAACGGTAAGAAAATTTCAAAAAGCGATAAACAATGTAAACATACATAGATACTGATACATTTTCATTCTGTGATTTCACATGCAGCAAGAGGTGCTGCATCAAATTCGTGAAACCAATCCGTTCAAGGTCGTATCAGGTACACTTGTATCTAGCTGTGCACAGCACAGGTACACTTGTATCTAGCTGTGCAAAACAGCCAGCACAGCTAATAACGTGACAGTTAGTTCTAATAAGCCCATAATAAAATAAATACCATGTTTCCAGATTTGGTTGACAATAAATAAGAAAATGGAACCGAGTAGAGAAAAGTAGAAAAAATTATATCCGCTTAGATTTCATTTTTGTTGGGAAACATGACCAACTCCAAAAAGAATCACTTAACCAAAGAAAAATAGTGCCCATTTATTTACTAGAACATCAATCATTAAAATAACTGTTGAAAACTCAAAAATGAGGCAATTGCAGGCTACCATCAACCAGATTAGCAGATTGCTATTTAACATACAAATATGCTAAGTTGCTAACACACCACTGGTACATTACTCAAAGGCAGGAAAGATTTTTGAACCAGAATCAAATTAACAACAAAATACAATTCATCTTACATAAGTTGAACAACAAAACCAAAAACCATTGAAGTGAGAACAAAATTTCAAGCTATAAGGACTATTTTTCAGAATCTAACAAACTGTCCAATATGTGCTGAATTCTATATTTCATGACAGGCTGTCCTGACCTGGTTTTCTTAAACATATTCCCTTTCAAGGCCTTCCTCTTCAGTTCAGCTTTTTCTATAGCTTCCTTCCTGGCCTTGATCATCGCCTCTCTCTCTAACTTCTCTTTCTCCTTCTCTTGTCTTTTCCTCTCACTCTCCTCCTTCAAACTTTCCAATGTTTGCCTTCTCTTTTTCTTATGCTTTGGCATGGAACTTTCTCCTTCCTGACATGTGTGGAGAACACTATTTTAATTATACTACCCAATTGAAGTTTCACACAGAACCATCGCCATGGCATAACTACTATAAAAGTTGAAATATTGAATAACCAGATCAGAAGAAAAACTAACCTCATAAACCTGAGCAGGCAGCTGGTAGCTCTGGTCGCTTTCTGATTTCACTGACGACTTATATTTTTTCACAAGCTTTGCATTTTTATAGAACTCTCTCTGTTTCTCTACCATTCACAAAAGGAAACCATAATTAGCCATTAGACAACTAAAATCACCTCGCCATTAACATTTTATAAATACTACCAATAGCATCATTATACTTGACATCCATGTTTGTGTTTCAAGTGATGAAGAAAATTCTGGCGTTAAAGAAAAATAAAATTCACAGGCTTTGATGCTTACTAAAGGACTTGTTTGTTAAGGAAGAATAGAGGAATTGTGGTGGAAGTACATTGGAACAGATGCCAAACTATTCTAGCTAGAGTACAATATTCACTGATACGACACCAGCAATACAATACACTGGCATAAATAAACCAACCCAATCAAAGTTAAATGCGTCCAATAACACTTAACAGATAGACAATTCCAATTACCAGAAAAACTGAAGGAAGGGCGTGGATTTGGATTTTACATCTATATATTCGGGAAAAGAAATGCTTACTGATTAGGGAGGGATTGAAGCCGGAAGGCATGGATTTGGCTTTGGCGAAAGCCTCAAGAGAGAGACCTCCGCTCTTACCACCCAGCCTCTGTTGCCTCTTAGCCTTATAATTCCATTTCTTCCCACCTCCTTTGTCGTCTCTGCCTGCCGTCTTCATTTTACTCCCCTCACGTCTCTCTTCTCGGTCAGAAATCTCGAGGAGGATCGAGCAGTAGAGATGGAAATGGCGCTTGGGTTCTTGGTAGGCTTTAGAGCTGGAATCGGTTCGTGTGAGTTGAAGCTTCGTTTCTGGTACTGGTGCGTAGGAGGAGGATGAGGGAGAGTAGTTCAGAGAGGGAAAGAGCTGCCGATGATCGGCGCCGAGGTAGGACGGTAGATGCGGCGTGTAGGGTTAGGGTTAGGTTTAGGTTTAGGTTTAGGTTTTTGTCGAGTCGAACTGTCGAAGAGAGGGGCGGGCAGTCGTGCCGTCGCCCGTCGGGCAGGTGATAAGCATTCGTGTTATGGGCCTATGGTCTATAATTGGAGGCCTATAATTGGATCGATTGCCATACCGGCCACCGGGGTTTTTCTTATTAATCAAATAAAAATATATAATAAATTACGGGAATATAGCTATTCACCTGTAATCCATCGGTTGTTGATTATTATTTTTCATGATTATGATTAAAGATCATCAATAGTATTACAATTATTTTATCATCATGCTTTATTTATGATTATTTTAATTATAAATATTTGATTATCAATAATTACTATTTTCTTATTAATATTATTATTATATGTTGTTGACATTATTATTATTATTGTCATTTTCATCATCATGATTATGATTATTGATATATTATTATATTTATGATGTCGAACAAAATTATTATATTGATCCTATGTTTCGAAGCATAAATATAGTGTTAATATTGTATGAATTTATGCAAGTGTGGACCTCATATAAGGAAATAAGGATATTCTAAAAAATGCAGAAAACAAAAAAAAACAAGGAGTCGTATGTAATTAAAGCTTGGTTTTATATATAATTCCTAAGAAATAAGTCCTGGGGTTCAGTGGAACAGATTTAAATCATATGTAGTACAATTTGATTTTGAATTCATTAAAATCATGTAAATCTATATTTGGATTCATATTAAATTAGAATTTGAAGATCACATTCAAATGGATATCATCTGTATTCATATTTGTCATCGGACATTAAATTAATCATATTCAGATTATTTTCAGATTTCGTCAAATATTTCAGATAATAAAGACGTTTAACAGTAGCAAATATGTAAAATTTTATCTTATACGTTTAAATAGTAAGAACACAACATTAATTTAAATAACTTGCATGACATTAAAAAGTGAACACTTTCTATAGCATTAATGTGTTATAATTATTATAATCAAAATATTTTTATTATACATTTCATTACAAACGTGTTTCAGGCTTCTCATCTTATTACATGCCCAACAATTTGAAATACACGTTGTACGGAACAAAGTAGGTGCTTGGATAGGAAAAAAAATACTTGCATAATAAAGCATATTCAAGAATAAATAAAAAAGATGTGTAATAATAGGCTGAATGGCTGATGGATAGAAGTGTTCTTTACCTGGTAAAACTTAGTGGATGGTTTAGCATATATATGTGGAAGGATCCCTTGACAATAGGCTATTTTGATGATTTTTATAATGAATCTTTAAATAAATACTAGAAAATATTAAAAATAAAAAATCTTATAAATATATTCTTCTACTTTTACTTATAGATTGATAGTGATTCAAATTTTACATAATTTTATTATTGTTTGCTAATCCATCAAAGATCATCAAAATATTATGTAATTGCTTTCAATACATAGTCAGATCTAGCTAGTCTTTTTCTACTTAGCAGGTGGGCCCTTTCTTAAAGATGTAATTGTATAAAAGAAACTAAAAAAAGGCGCGCGCCAAGTTGCGCAATAGTTTCAATTTTATGATCTTTGATTTACTATCAAATAATAATAAAATTATATAAAATTTGAATCATCGTCAATTTATAAGTAGAAGAATATATCTATAAGAATTTTTTATTTTTAATATTTTTTCATATTTATTTAAAAATTCATTGTCAAGATAACAAGTAATTCCTTCCCAATATTATATATATATATATATATATATATATATATATATATATATCTCGAATTTAAAAGTTTAAACGGCCGATCCAAACCGTTGAACATCATCTTCATATTAAAATATCCTTGGAGATCAAATTTTATATTTTTTTTTGAATTTTTTTGCTATTTTTTAGATGAGTACAAAATCACTAGTTTTGGATGGTGCAGAAATCGTTAGATTAGCAAACTTTGTACCCATTTAAAAAATAGGAGAAAAATTCAAAAAAATATAAAATTTGATCTCCAAGGATATTTCAATATGAAGATGATATTCAACGGTTTGGATCGGCCATTTGAACTTTTAAATTTGAGATACGGACGCGAAGCACAAAAGATTTTGTGCTTCGCTAAGCACCATAGCATAGGTTTGTAGAACGGTAAGACCAAGCAAAACATATGCAGAAATGACCGAGATTATTGGCCACAGTGACTTGTACATTTTTTTTAACTTTGGTCTTGAGTTCCTTTGGTCGAAGAAAAAAAATATGTTTCTTCCTCGCTCCTAATCAGATTTATGGGGGTACCAGAACTTTCTAACAAGGAAATATCATTTTTAGTACCAATTATCAAATAGTGAGGTAAAATGAGAAATTAATGTTCCCCCGTCCCATACTAGCATTGGGAGGATACAAGAAGGTTAGACAACGAGATACAGTTGAAATCATCAATGAATAAGAGCATCTCCATAACACCATTCTCAGAAGTTATGTCAAGAAGATTGGGTTTTTTAGAAAAACATGCCTCGCTGAGCTCAGTAGCATTGGGCATTACCAAATGTTCATTGTCGTCAGTATTATTGTAAATATGTCCCGCTTGAAGCACTCTGCGCAAATGATAAAAACATGAAATTATATATATAGAAAGAGTAAATCTAGCATGCTCTTAATTTTATGAATTTTTTTATGAGTTTAACTCAAAAAATATATTAAATTATCTTTAAATTTTGATTTATCATACTCATTAAATTTTCATATGAAAATCTTATGGGATGCAAAAATTTAAGGTGTTCGAGTTTTCTAAGTTATCATATTTTATTATTATTTTTAGATCTGATTTTCAAAAATTAAAAATGAAGATTTAGAAAACTCGAAAAATCTCAAATTTTTGAATCCCACAAGATTTTCATATGAAAATTTTAATGAGCATGATCAATCAAAATTTAGAGATGATTTAATATATTTTTTGAGTTAAACTCATGGAAAGCCTCCGTGAGCTTAAGAGCACTTAGATTTACTATATATATATATATATATGTGTGTGTGTGTGTGTGCATTCTTATTTTGCAAATCATCAAAAAAGATATTGTTGTACTAATTTTTTTTATTTATCAATTTGCAAAATAACACTTAAATTTTATAATTTGTATTATTTGAATATTGTGCAGAGATTAAAATATAAAATAAATTAGATACACAAGAAGTCAAGAACTAAGACTAATGATGAGATATAAGAGCTAAATTAAAATTACATTAAGTTTACGTTTAGTTAGACTTAAATTGAATTGAATTAATTAAGATAAATTGAGCTTAAATAGCAAGAAACTGAGCAAAAAAATACTTTTACAACTTGAGCCGTTATGATGGCTCAAGATTAATATAGATTAGACTCATAAAATGCAGAAGCTTTAAAAATTAACAGAGACAATTATTATATAATGATTTAGAAACATTGCAACTGCTTGGGAACTATTTGTAATGGGTCAGTGAGGCATTACAACGGCTCAGTTCAATATCTCAAAAATTTAAGGTTAAATAAGATCTAACAGCTATCATTTTTAAGTCGTTATAATGACTCACTAACTGTTATAACAGTTTAAACTGAAAATAATTACTTAATTAGTTTTGAGAGATCTATATAAAGGGATAACTATCTTGTTTCGTATAGTTAAATCTAAATATTTGAAAGCTTAATAGTCAGATTTTGAATGAGAAAGATAAACCTAATACGTTGATAGTACTTGTTAAGCCAAATTATTGCTTTAAGTTTAATCTGGATTCTCTTTATTTTTCCAACTTGATCATTTATGATCAACTCTTCTTGTTTTGTTTTTTAGTGTGTTGTAACTCACTTTCTCTTTTGAGTGTGTTGTAGCTAGTGTTCTCAAAACCATGCCACTGTGGCTGAACACGGCACGAACGACACGACACGTGCCATGTCATGCCTTATTTGATTTTTCTACTATAGGGCACGATACGGTTAAGAGGACATACATGGTACGACAAGACACGAAACACGGCACAGTACGACACGGAAACACGACTATGCACGACACGATTAGGCACGGCACGGTAGACCCGACTAGGCACAGTTTCTCCAATTTTTTTATAATTTTTTTTCTGAATTTTAAAAAACAAATATATAATATTATAGTATTTAAAATATATATGCGGTTTTTTTCTTTTTTTTCCTCTGTTTCTTCCATTTAAAAATAATAATTTTTGCAAATTTCTCTTTTTTGGCATTTTTTTAATTTTTTGTAACTTTGTCCAAATTTTTGAGAAAAAACATAAAAAATATAGTATTATAATATATAAAAAGTTAGAAATTTTTTTCATATATTTTTTTTTAATTTTTAGATTTTTTTTTTAATTTTCGACACGGTTAACACGAATAAGACACGCTATACCGAATCAACACGGCATGAACAAACACAGCATAGTTAGGCACATACACGATTATACACAACACAGTTAGACACGGTATGCCTTAACTGTGCTGTGCCGGTCATTTCTAATTTTTGATAGGCACGGCACAACACTATAAAAATAATAAAATAATATCGTATCATGTCGTGCCAAGCCATGTTTGACACGGCACATCACGACATGATATTAGAACACTAGTTGTAGCTCCTTTGTTCTCTCTTTGAGTGTGTTATCACTCAATCCTTTGTTTCATTAATGTGTTGTCAATCTTTATTACCGTTAGACTTGACAATTTATTTTTGTGTAAGAGACCAATTTCTATAATTGTAAAACACTTATGTTTAGTATATCGGTTTAGTCTCAATTGTTGTGGTAGTTGAGAACCAAAAAATATATACGTTGTATGTCGAACTCTGTTACATCTTGTGTTATTGCTTGATTTTTTTTCTTTAATTGTTATATCCTTGTGAAATTTTAATTGAAATTATCTTCCATTATCACTAAATTTGAATATTAAGTCCAAAAATAATTATACACTTTTAAATTGCTTCAATTAGAGGTGAAAGAGGAAATAGCTTTGGAGGCAAAATCTTAATTTTTTTTGCACATAGGAAAAAAAAATGATTTATGATGTATTGATGTATAAAAAGTGTGATAATAAAGTCTCATCCAAGAGATAATAAAAGTATTAAATAAAATACAACAATCAAATCACAACAAAGTCATAACAATTAATCTATAAATAATCTAATTAATGAATATAATTAATCTATAAAATCTAAAAAAATACTCTCTAATTAATCTAATCTAAAATTAAATTATAATTGATATCTAATTAATCTATAATTAATCTATATAATGAATATATAATTAATCAATAAAATTAATCTATAATTACGGTACAAAATTAATCTATAATTAATGTAATATTACTCTCTAATTAATATAATTTATAATTAAATTATAATTAATATCTAATTAATTTATATTATTAATATACAAATAATCTAATTAAATTATAAAATAAATCTATAATTATTCCACATAATTAATCAATAATTAATCTATAATTAATTCCTAATTAATCTATTCTACAATTAATCAATAATATTAAACTACAATTATCTATACAATTAATTTACAATTAATCTACAATTCATTCAGAAATTAATCTACAATTTATAATTAATTTACAATTAATTTATATAATTAATCTATAATTATTCTATAAAATTAATTAATAATTAATCTATAATTATTCTGCAAAATTAATTAATAATTAATCTATAATTAATACCTAATTAATCTATTCTATAATTAATCAATAAAATTAAATTATAATTAAGCTATATAATTAATGTATAATTTATAATTAATCTATAATTAGTTTAAAATTAATCTACAATTCATTTCTAATTTATTTACAATTCATTCATAATTAATCTATACAATACATTTACAATTAATCTACAATTTATTTCTAATTTGTTTACAATTAAACTACAATTTATCTATAATTTATTCACATTTTATTTATAATTATTTATATAAATAAAATTTATCTTCAATAACAAAATTCAATAATTTTTCCATACTTTATCTCCTCCCTCCCGCACTCTCTCTTTTATATAGAGTAACCACGCCACTCTAAGTGGCGCGTTTCATAGAAGACGTCACTGACAGTGGCGTATTTGCTCCGCATCAGTGTCAGTAAAAATAATCATTTCTCTGTCTTATTATTAATATACTATTTTAATAATAATTAAGGAATGATATTACAATCCCCAGTCATTTGTCCCCAACCATTGTCCCCAAATCATTATTTTACCGATATGGTGACATCCGCATTTATTTTCTATTAGTGGATAACGGACAGTTAGGCACATACACCTCTTCAAATGTAATTAACCAACCCATTTAGAATTTAAAATTTCTTTCAAATACCATATCATGAACGATTCCTCGCTTTTTAAACTTCTCTTAAGGTAATAAGAAACATGAGAGAAAAATAAAAATTATCTATTCATTTCCATTATGAAATGACATCTTCTTACAAAGTTATAATCCCCTTGTCTCTCATCCTCCTGTTCATGAAATTATTTTTTACCGTCTATCTTTTTTTTTATTTCTTGTCGTTATCTTTTCATTAGACGTTTGATTCGTAATTCATAATTTATCTAATTTTTATAATCTGATCATCATTTTTTTCCTCTCACAAAATATTGAATTTCAGTATTGAAGCCTAGTTTATAAAAAATGATTGACAAGAATCTATCACATAACACTTAGTCACGATTTGATTGATCATAACACATACAAAAATGATTGATTAGGATTTATTGTAGGGATTCTGAATGCCCAAATCCCGTTAATGCTCAAGCTGCGGAAAGACCGTAGAACAAAAATTTTACTTCTACTTAAGTTAGGGATTAAAGTATGTCGATAATAACCGAGAGTTACGTACATTTAATCATTTACAAAAGACGGTAAAATATTATTTTACTTCTAACTTAAGCTTAGGGTTAAAGTGATGTGTCTGATGATTACCGAGAGATACACACCTCTTTAAACCTTTATTGATCTACTCCATGATTGATTTCTAAAATATTAATCTACTTAACAATTAAATAGATTAATATAAGATGTTATACCTCGCTTCCAAATTTCAATTGGAATGAAAATCGCTTTGTCTCGAGCACCAAACGTCCGATGCCTCTAGTAGTTATCCATCAGATCGACTGTAGAGCGCTTTATTTCTTTTGCCGTAAATACCGTAGAACCGCTGCTTTTCTCAAAAAACACTATTCACCCGAGAAAAGATGAAATAGTACTATTCACGACTCATGCAGAATTTCGTTTCACAAATGTGCGTAAATACCGCAACTTTCGTAAAAACACTATTCACCGATCCCGTGAATTCTCGAAACAACCGTATACCGAGAGAGAGAAAGTAACTGATTTGGTGGAAGTTTCTCTCTCACCCTACCCCTCTATTTATAGAAAATGTGAGATCGATAAATTACCAAAATACCCTCATGAATAAGTAGGAGGTTCCAATGCGAAAAGACCAAAATACCCTTAAAGTTCATCCAATTTACCAAAACGCCATCAGGGCTTTTTGGCCAAATTACCAAATACCCTTGGGCTTTTGGACAAATTACCAAAATACCCTTGAGGTCATCATGGGCTTTTCATGGGCCTTTTTTGGCTTTTCTGATTTTTGGCTTTTGCTTTTTCGATTTTGGGCTTTTAATTATTAATTAAGACTTTAATTATAAATGGGTTTTGGCCCATAATTCAAATCCATAATTAACATTTAAAATCCAAATCAAATATATATAATTGTCATCTACAATTATATTTTTCTCATTGTTGTTTCTTAATTTATATTTACGTGTCCAACACGTTATAAATTCAATCTGATTTTTTGCTTCTTGTCATATCTATGACAAATATAATTATATCATATATAATTAATTATAACTATCTTATTATTAATTATAAACAATTTATAATTAATCAATAAGATTCTCCGATTAACTCCTATACTATGCGTAGACCCGACAGATCCGTGTTATGTTGGTAAATGAGTTAAAACCGCTTTAACTTCTATAATCATAGAGGCATCCGCAAATAATGCACTATGACCATCCAATTACACAGATGATGATGATGTATCGCATAATATCATGATCCAAGAAACTATTTACTTGTGTTTAATTCTTTTGTCTCATAGCTATCGATCGCTTTCAAGGTGTAGTATGTGTCATCCTTGCAAACTTAATCTTTTCTTGATCCTGAGTAAATTATCAAATATAATTACTCTTGTAATTATACCGCTAGCGATAATCTTACTCTATCAAGGGGCCCAAATGATGCTATAACTCGTATAGAAATACGAGGACAATAGTACTTTTGGCAAACCATCTCTTCCTCCGCATAAGTTATGTATACCGAAGAGCTACCTTTATAGCCACCTTTACTTGATAACGTTTGGTAGAAATCACACACATACATATCTTATGTAGGAAAGATGAATACCTCATACTTTAGAATTTAATACCGAACGAAAACATTAATGACACGAACACAATTCCATTTAATGTTTCATTCTGGTCTATCAAATACGATGTTCCTTGAACATCTATCTATGTGATTAAAATGACAACTCTTTGTCTATGGTCTGTAAAACTTGACCATCATTTAATCCACATATTAACCTGATAACGGTTAATTAGTGTTCCTGCTAATTACCTTGGTTAGTGACTTTTAAGAGTATATTCTATATTATGAAGTTTCACAATTTCAAATATGAACTCTAATGATTCATAAATTCAATAATACTCAAGGAAACAAAATATCGTTTAAATATTCAATTCATGAACAAAGCTTTATATAACAAATTTATCGTATTATTGACTTCAAGATTATTATAAACTAACAATTATTACATACACTTTTAGTTAATATTATTTTTCTTTTAAAATCAACGAAGTGGTATTTGCTTCATGATTGATTTTTTCTCTTTATTTCTAGGAACTTGAATCCAAATTGAATATGAGTTCACATTTTTCAGATTTTATTATGGGATGTAATTTCTAAACATCGCTTTTCAGATTTTATTTCTTTTGAGATATGCAAGATGAATTTCTTAATTGTTAATTTGTAAACTTTCATGAGTACGAACGTATTTCACTAGATGTTATGGTAAAACAAATACAATTATTTTATTTAGACTATTTTTTGTCTATTTTATTTCAATTTGCATTTATTGGAGCAGTAAATAATGAATGAAAGCAAGTTGACATTGAGGAGGAATGTGTTATTTCTTATATTATGATCTCAAATAATTGAAAAAAGCAACATAGTGAACAAGTGTTTCAATAGATCACTGATAAGTCTCATTTATATATTATATTTAATTAGGGTTTTATCTCAAAAACTATGCATTTTATGTTAATTGTTAAGAATTTATTTAGTTTTTATGTCGAGTTCGAGATACTGCTGCATTTCTTGTTATTTTGCAGGTCATTGAGTGTAAACAAAGATGTTAACATGAGAAATAATGCTTGGAACGAGATGGGTCAGATTTACACGAAGAAATCAAGTTAAAAGCATTCCCATACAAAAATTACGGACCGTAATTATCAATTACGGACCGCAAATGCTCTCTGGTTCGTTCTGGAAAAAAATGCAAAAATTGCGGACCGCAATTTTAAAATGTTGGACCGCAATTTTTGAATTTTGGGGCAAAGGCGTGCGATTGCGCTTTAAAGCGGTTTTATCATTGGAATTAATAGATTTTGATACCCCTTCGTCCCAGACATCTCTCAATTGTCCGGAGAGGAGATCTCAAGCAAGAAAGAAGAGGAAGAACACCATGAGAGGGAGAATTTGAAGGAGAACTCAAGAACCGGGCGAGAAATCGTAGATCTTCTTGGTTTATTCTTTTCTTTACTCTTTTCTCATGTTGTACTGTTGTTTAAACATGAATCTTGATACAATCTTTGACATGATTTGTGGCTAGACACCCTTCTAGGGGTCTAGGTGTAAACTCGATAACTCGAATGGTTTAATTTACTCGTTTGTTGATCTTTTAGTTCTTGTTGTTTGTGATTGCTATTTTGTCTGAATTGAATGCTTAGTTTTAATCAACTGCATGTTACCCTAGAAGTGAAAGCGGAAACCGAAAGGTGGAACTGAATCTTCTGACCCAAAATAGTGATCTAGGTTGTAGGCCAAGTACTTAACCGTGAAACTTACTACCTAAGGGAAAACCGAGGAAACCTTAGAAATTGTGTGAGGTACCGAAAGGCGAAGTACAAAATCTAGGTTATGCCAAAGTGACTCACTGATCTTAATGAGCTTAGACTTGTAAGGTGAAGTACTTAATCGTGAAACCCGAATTGTTTAGGTACGGTATCAAGCCACGAAAGTGTAAATTTGGTACTAAAATCTGAGATTAAATCCCCGACAAACACTAGAACAAATTAAAAGATCAAATAGAGTGAATTGACAAAACGAGTGAGAATGAAGCCGAAAGCCTCTAGAATCCTCAATCTGATAAACTTTCCAGTCATTGTTGTTAGATTTACGCACTTTTATTTTGATACAAAAACTCTCTTTCGATTGTCTAGATTAGTAAAACTTGTTAGAACTGGTAATTCACCATTGTCCTTGTGGTTCGACACCCCAACTACTACTTGACTAGGCCGTACGCTTGCGGCTGAAATTAAGTATAAATTAGGATATTTATTAGCTTAGCAAAATACACATCAATCACGAGGTGTGTCACTTACTATTGTATAAGCATCTAATGATTATCATAATACATTTTACATAGCTAATGTAGATGACTCATTTATGAAATATAAATTTCTCAAATAATTGATATAAATAGCACTGGAGCAAGTATGTAAGACACAAGCTATTGTATGCATATAACAGTTATAAGTGTACACATAATTAATACAAATAATTTATTTATAAAATATAAATAATCCACATATATTATATAAATAATAACATAGCGAAAGAATAGTTGGCGAGATGTGTCATTTAATACTAGCATATGATTATTATCATAATGAGTTCATATAATTAATGTAAATAATTTATTTGTGAAATATAAATAATCCGCTTAATTGATATAAATAGTATCAAAGCGAAATAGCATGTGACGAGACACATTATTTATAAAATATATTGGTATATGATAATTATCATAATGTGTTACATATTAGATGTAAATAATTTATTTGTGAACAAATAATACACATAATTCGTACAAATAACATTTTTAAAGAATTTTAGATATTAATTTGTACTAGATGTTAACAATTAAATGGGTTGATGTAAATAATAAGAAAAATTTAGTGTAAACAGTACATATAGGGTCTGCTACTTTTAAAGGTGGTATTATAGACAAATTGTCGCTAAGTGAAATGTTGACCAAGTGTGGTCAACTTTGGGGATTTTACTTGGAGATAAGTGTTTGGGGATATTTAACAACCTCCTTTATAAATTATTGGTTTTTAATAAATTAATAACTGGATAAATATTATAGTCCCCATTCTTTTGTCCCCAAAATTTATCCCCATTGATTACTTTCTATTTTTGGTATGTCGCTAAATTTAAATACTTCTTTTTTGGATAAATACAACTGCACCGAGAGATGCATCATTTGGATACAACTTAAATTTCAAATTCTTTTTTCGGATCCTTCTTAAAAATTTGCTTCTCACTTTATTTACACTATCAATGATATTTTCTCTATGACTCATCTGAAATATTCTCGATATTCTGGCGATTAGATTTTTCCTTCCAACTTGTTTACGTTCTACTCTATTTTTTTTTATTTTCTTTATTTTCTTCCACTGTTAATCACCACTTTATTGTTTGACCGTATTAATTGTTATTGTTTGTTAAAAAACAATAAGATTGATAGAAGCAGTTATGTCATAGCATCATTTTTTTTTAAATTATATTGCAAATTAATACAAGTTTGTTTTCTTATGCCATGCAAACATATTCTTTAGAGTTTATTTTTATTATATTTTATGTTGCACTGCACTCTACAAAATCATAATTGATCAGCAAATTGATCTCTATTTTTTTGTTTGTTTTCAACTAGCGAATTGTAGTATTTCGATTTTTTTATTCTTATTCCGTTTTTATATGTTAGTTTTTCTCTTCTCCTAGTTTTTTTTCTGTTTCTTTTGCTTTATTTAGCGAAATTGATACGAGACGTGGTCTAAAAGATGATTTTGTATTCAATGAACTTGCAAAATTATTCATGATTGAAATATATTAATTGTTAACTGACAAATTTATATTATTTTTTTTTCAAATTCACAAACATAGAGTTCATTTTGAAATATATTTGACGATTTTTCCTATAAATAGTACAAAACAGAGAAGGTTAGAAATCTTGTATTGACATATGACATATTGTGTTCGTATAGTCAATGTAAATAATAAATTTGTGAAATATAAATAATACATATAATTGATATAAATAACATAAAAATAAAAAAATGGATTGGAGACGTGCATTGGTATATGAAAGTTATCACATTGGATTCAATATAGTTAATGTAAATAGTAAATTTATGAAATATAAATAATCCACATAATTGATATAAATAACCTAAAAAGGAAATGACAGATCATGAGCCGCATTGCTAAAAATAATACAAGTACTTAATATAAATAGTTGTTATATATGACACCGATTAATATAACATATAAATTACTATTATGTTTGATATCAACAACACACGATTTTAATATAAATAGCTATCCAACATTATAGATTGGAAAGTGAATCTGATTCTTTGCACTATGTTGACTTGTATAGTCAAATCATGCGGATTTTTGAATTTAATATTTCTAGATGCTTCTATAGATTTAGATATAAATATAAATAGACTATTAAATTAGTTAACTGACATATGTAAATAGCGTTGATTTGGTATAAACTGATTCACATTGCGGTTATCATTACGTGATAATATTTTTAATATAAATTATCAATTTGATAAATATAAATAGTGAAAGCTGACAAGTATAAATAAAATCAGAAAGAGGAAAGAGTACGAACCGCATCAACATATGGTTAAAAGTCGTTGCGCAGAATTTAGACACTGCGGTCAAACATGAGGATATTTTATGGGGACAAACTATTGGGACTATTATCAGTCTCCAATAATTAAATAGAAAAAAAAACTGCAGAATCAGCGAAAAAGTAAATGATTATTTTTGGACAGAACGGGATAGATGGATGGATGGTATATTTATCCGATTATGATTCCCCTCCTACTTTGCAAAAAAGGCGCCACTAATTAAACCTCTAAATAAATATTCTATTAAACCTGCTCTTGATATGAAGGCAATAAGGAATCTAGTCAACTTAACCTTGCCTTCTTCTTCAAGCAGCGAGAAAAACACTGCTCAACCTTTTTCATCGGAGTTCATCTGCCTCGCCGATTGAGCAGAATAAAAAGGAGAAACTCGAACAAGAAATTCGAAATGGCAGTAGCGGGTTTGTACAGAAGGATTCTACCTTCTCCACCAGCCATCGAGTTCGCCTCTTGCGATGGCAAGGTGAGCTCCTGTCTTCCAACTTCAATTATTTGTGTTCTTATTTTCGTAATCGAATTAAATCTGTATTTTCTGTTTGTTTGTTTAACATCGAGTGATTTGCGGTGCTATGTTATTTCAATTTAAACTCTCATCATCGAAACCGCGGCATTGTATATATTTTTTCTAACAAAAGGGCAAAAGAGGGGAAAATGAATTTACTGATATCGTAGGGGACCTTTTATCAGTTCTCCCTGACAAAATGAAGTTTGTCGAACAGTTGAAGTATGATTCTTAGGACTCTGATTCAATTCTCCATCAGTTTGGAAAATTTTCTGCTTATTTTTAGTAACTGTTGTGTAAATTTGAATTACTGGCACATAGCCTCTAGTTGACTTTGTACTTTTGGTCAGAATCTTCATGCAGCAACGGGCCCACTTATGAAGTTGTAGTAGCTTTTCATCTCACTTTTATTTAATAGGCCTATATAACTTGTAGTTTTGATGGTTGAAATCTTCATAGTGTAATCTTTTATTTCTGACAAAATGCATGCATTTGAGCAATTTAATGATTTTTTGGCTCATTTCTGTAATCATTTGGAGTTGAGAAATTGCAAAATTTTGAATCATTATGGAGCTTTATTCTGCAAATTTCAAAGGCCATGCCAGTCGAACAGTAATCTATTGACACATAGATAGAGTTATAGGCTTTAGTTCACTTCCTACATCTCCCCTTTGTTCTTACTGGATAACCGATATTGCTTTACGCCTTGTTTGGATGGGGAGTAGAGGAAAAGAGGGAAGGGGAAGGGAAAAAAAAATTAGAAGATTAAGGTTAATGTAGGTTACTCATTTAACCTCCTTTAAACTCTTAAAGTTTATATTTTGTTACTCCACAAATTAGAGTGTAACTGAAGTTAACAATATGAACCAAACAAGACAATGTAAACTTCCCTTCCATTCCCTCCTCTTCTACTTTTTACATTCCTTTCCCTTCACTTTGTGTTATCCAAATAGAGTGTTAGTACATAGTCAAACAATAGTGCTTTTTAATGACACATTTACATTCCTTTCCCTTCACTTTGTGTTATCCAAATAGAGTGTTAGTACATAGTCAAACAATAGTGCTTTTTAATGACAAGTATTTTATTACATGCAGCATCTTTTCTCAGAGGCACTTCAAAGTGGGACCATGGAGGGATTTTTCAGACTAATATCATACTTTCAAACCCAATCAGAGCCTGCATTTTGTGGCCTTGCCAGCTTGTCTGTTGTGCTCAATGCTCTTTCCATTGATCCTGGAAGAAAGTGGAAAGGTATCTTTTCCCCCCTAGTATTTCTTAATTTTACATTCTAGTTTAAATGTCTGTTGTCGGATTGCCTTGATGATGGAAATTGCCACATAAAATAAAATGGATTCTTAATAGTTAATTTTTTTAACTGAAAAGTAGCAATCATAAGAAAGGGAAGGTTTTTAAAAGCTCTAGAATGCACTTTACTGCTGCCGTGGACTTGTCTAGCATACTTGTGTCTGATGAAATACTGAATTTAAAAGATTGCTTTTTCACCCTGCAGTCTTTTCCCGAAATAATTTATTTTTAAAATTTTCTTTTTGTGAGTACTTGGAGCTGAAATATATATATATATATATATATATAGAGAGAGAGAGAGAGAGAGAGAGTTTGGCTACGGTGATTCCATAAGCACTTCGGCCAAGTGCTTATGGCTCGAATTTTGAAATCCCGTGCCCGAAATTTTAATTTAAATAGCTCAAAAAATTCTTCATATTATAATCTTGTAGATTATCAATTTTCATCACGTTTTGAGTTAGTTTACTATGCTTAATGTTACATTTGACCTATAAAAATGGATATTTTTAATTATTTTTAGAGCCATTTTTCAAAAATTATTAAGCATAGTAAACTAATTCTAAATTTGATGAAAATTGATAATCTACAAGATTATGATATGAAAAATCTTTTGAGATATTTAAATTGAAATTTCGAGCACAGAATTTTGAAATTCGAGCCGTAAGCATTTCGGCTCGAAATGCTTATGGAATCACCATAGCCAATCCCTATATATATATAGAGTGAGGCTATAGTGCTTCGCGAAGCACAAAACCTCCTGTGCTTCGTGTCCGTATCTCGAATTTGAAAGTTCAAACGGCCGATCCAAACCGTTGAACATGATCTTCATATTGAAATATCCTCGGAGATCAAATTTTAAATTTTTTTGCTATTTTTTAAATGGGTACAAAGTTTGCTGATCTAACGATTTCTGCACCATCCAAAACTAGCGATTTTGTACCCATCTAAAAATAGCAAAAAAATTCAAAAAAAATATAAATTTTGATCTCCAAAGATAGTTCAATATGAAGATCATGTTCAATGGTTTGGATCGGCCGTTTGAACTTTCAAATTTGAGATACGGATGCGTAGCACGGGAGGTTTTGTGCTTCACGAAGTACCATAGCCTCACTCTCTCTCTCTCTCTCTATATATATATATATTTTTTTTTTTTTTTCTAGACTTTTTATTTCCTGCTAATTGCTTAGCCTCATGAGGCATTAAGAAAACAGAACCAGTGCTTCTTATGTTTTCTTCTTGGATTATATATACTGTTTTTGGTCTTCCATTGTTAGGTCCATGGAGATGGTTTGACGAGTCAATGTTAGACTGTTGCGAGCCTTTGGAGAAAGTCAAAGCAGAAGGGATAACTTTTGGCAAAGTTGCATGCTTGGCTCACTGTGCTGGTGCAAAAGTAGAAGCTTATCGTGCCAACCAAAGCAGTCTTGATGACTTCAGAAAGCATGTCATCAAATGCACCATGTCTGAAGACTGTCATGTCATTGCATCCTATCACAGGAGTCCTTTCAAACAGGTTAGGAGTTTTCTTTATAGTTGTTATTTTCCATTGTTCTTCTTTTTTTGTTTTCAACGCTCCTTATGCATATTTAACCTGATCTTACTATCATTTTACCAGTTAAGATTTATGAAAGGATAATTATCTGTTTGTGCATGAGTGTTCACTGGGAGTTAAATTTAAGATGGGCAGAAAATGGACACTTGTTTGCTTTGGGTGCTGCATATTTAATTGTTTGTGCCATATAACATATTTCTGATATCATATTTTAATTTTTCTATTGTGTGAATGTTGATATATTTATCTGAGTAGAAAATACTTGTGTCATATTCACCATATAAATATCTTTACATTTATATTGGCATGTTGCTTTTGCTCCTTATGACTCGATCTAAACCTGCTTTTTCCCCCACATCCTTTTTACCCTGACTTTTCATATTTTCATAATGCAAATCTGAGGTAAACATCTATAAGTGTAGACAGGCACCGGTCATTTCTCACCAATAGGAGGTTACCATGCGGGAAAAGATATGGCGCTTATATTGGATGTAGCTCGTTTCAAGTATCCTCCCCATTGGGTGCCACTTTCCCTTCTTTGGGAAGCCATTAATTCTGTTGATGAAGCTACTGGCCTCCCCAGAGGGTATGGCTTTTCTCCCTATGCAACTTAAATTTATCTAGGGTCATGTTTGGCTCACAAATTTTGTAATCTAATAATTAGTTAAATCATTTCATTAAAAATAATAATGAAAAAATTTAAATTTTAATACTAAGAATGACAGTACACCACTTTCATTGGCGCCGAAGAAATATGCCACTCCTATGGCGTCTTCCCATGAGTGTGCTACTAGGACTGACACATTTAGGGAAGACGCCACTGGAAGTGACATTTTTTTTTACGCTTTGTAATGTAAGCTGTGAAGGACTAAAAAATCTTCATTTCGTGGTTACTGTAGCAGTCAGTGGGAGTGCGCCACTCCCACTAGCACATATGTTTTTTTTTTTGCAAATTAAAAAAAAAGACGTCACTGAGAGTGGCGCACTGCCATTTCTAGTATTGAAATTTTCATTTTTAATGAAATGATTTAACTAATTATTAGATTACAAAATTTGTGTGTTTGGCTCCATAGAACTTTTAGCATTGACCTAAATATAGAATTATGGCAAGATACTCTTTTGGAACTTCCTAAAACTGAAATAGAATTGTAATTGAACTATTTCTCAAATTGAGGCTGGTATACCAATTCCAGAAGCAACAAAAAAAAATAGTCAAATACAGATTACCCGCATTCCTTGATTGGCTTCTTTGTTTCTTCTCGGAGTTCATTTGCTCATTCCTGTATCTTATTAACTAATATACCCTTGGTGATATATTTATTTTTATTTACTGCATATCCAGAAATAATTGCTAGAAAAATTGAACTATGATGGAAGAACTAATATTTACTTATCTCCGCTGGTCTATTGTTAGTATGAGATTTCTCATATTGTATTATTATTTTTTTTTATTTTATGTTGTCATCCCAACATCTAGTTACAAGATGTATAAAAGATTTACTTAAAAATGTCGCTTTTAAAGCTTCATAGTTTTAACTTTAAGAAATTTGGATTGGACTTTTCTTTTTTCAAAAAAAAGAGAGGATCTTCTCACTTATATGATGGCAGTACTATACAGGTTCATGCTTATCTCAAGGCTTCCTAAGGCGCCATCTCTGCTCTATACACTGGTAATTCTAAATCTATTAGTTTAATTTGTTTTTGAAATGGATAGTGAAGTGTTTTTACTATTGAATTTGTTTTTGCTAGCTTATGGGTTTCACCTCTTAAGCTTTTCATGGAATTTGATGCAACCACTTTCATCTTGTCTGTCTTGTAGTGAAAACAAGTTTTTATTTTTTTATTTTTTTAAAGAATTAATTTTTATATCATCTCCAGTATATACTGCTTATTACCTACTGCATAGCAGGATGCTGCTTTACTGTCAATGTAGTATGCACCTTAGTTTGTCCTGTGCCAGAATTAGATGTCAAAATCTCAAATTGTCATGTGACCCTGGTCTTAAATTCTGAAGCAAAAATGGAGCAAAATTATATAAATAATAATATATAGAGAGAAACAAAAATAATTAAGTTATTGACAAATGAGGAAAATGATTTTAAATAGTATACATTCTCTGGTCGTGCCAAAATTTGGATGCATATTCTGTTTGTGTAAAGAGCTATGCTGTTTCCCCCCTTCTTTTTTTGCATTTCATTTCTACTCACATTTTATCTGCTTATTATATTATATTATTTTACATGATAAACCAGAGTTGCAGGCATGAGAATTGGGTCAAAGTTGCAAAATATTTGAGAGAAGATCTACCTTCTCTAGTAAAGTCTGAAACAGTAAACAGCATCCAAAGTCTATTTTCAATATTGTTTAGAGCACTTCCAGCAAGTGCAGGCGATTTCCTAAAATGGGTGGTTGAAGTGCGGAGGAAAGAGGAAGGTGGGTCCAACCTGAGCCCAGAAGAGAATGAGCGTCTTGCTTTGAAGGTCTCTCTCCTCTTTCTTTCTTGGTATTTCAGGAAAAAGAAAATACTAATCATATTTGACTAGTCAAGAAATAGAGTAGATTACACAAATAGTCCCTAAGGTATCTCCATTTTACTATTTTTTTCTTAACATATCAATATGATTCTTAACATAGCACTTTGTGCTGGTTGGCCCTTTTAAGTTCGGAAGGTATCGTTTTAGTCCTGAACTTTTTAATTTGTACTAAATTGATCTTACATCTTATATGCATCCAGAAAATGATAGTTTCATCTATCATAGCATTATCTTTTAGCTTTGAAGCTATTGCAGATGCAGTAATCAAACATTACAAATTCGTTGTAGCAAATCTCAATTAAATGGACATTATCACTAAAATCCATGCTATTGTACATTAATTAAGATCAAGAACTGTTTATTACAAATATTTTTTTCATCAATATTATAAGATATGCTATATGATATGGGTGCAGACATGGATATACAAAAAAAGAGAATATAGATTGATTGTTTCCAATGTTATTTTGGCATTTTCTTGCTCTGTGGTTGGTTAAAATGAAAGTAAGGCTAATTTAGGTTTTTTAGGCACTCCAACGCTCGGTTGCTAAGATTTGGCTAGCAAACTATTTGCAAGAAATATATTTTAAAATTACAAGAACTACCCCTCAAATTTTAGAGGCGTGGTAGTACACAAAATGTAAAGACCCTGTAAACTAATGTCCACACAGAAAACAGGATTAAACATGTAACAACATGCAGGAAGAGGTCCTCTGTCAAGTACGTGGGACCAGGCTATTCAAGCTGGTTAGGGATCTGTTGTCAGACCCATGCTGCAACTACACTGAGTCCACATCTCCTAAAGTCTCGACCTTGCCAGAAATTGTTGCCACTGCCTGCTGTCAAGGTGCTGCTGTCTTAACAGGAAATCCTCATGTCATGGATCAAAATATTTCATGCTGTAAAGCGACATGTAAGTCTGTTCAGAGTAACGGAGATGCGACTATTGTTTCTGGTACTGTTGTGATTTCGGGTGGGAATGAACAAGGAGTGGATATTCTTGTACCAGTTTCTGGTAAACCTGGTTGTTGTGGATCTGTCCCTGGTAGCTGTATTGCAAGATACCCTACAAGTTGTGATATTCTGACTGTTTTGCTGTTGGCTTTACGTCCTAGTACATGGTCAGCTGTTAGGGACCATAAGGTGCTCAATGAATTGCAAGATCTTGTCTCAATGGAATCTCTGCCTGAGCTGCTTCAATTGGAGGTTTGGCCCCCTCTTCCTTTTAGTCTAGAAACTCAAATTATATCAGTCAATACTCAATAATGTAAGTGGAGCATTTCATCTATTTTCTTTAGGAGTACACTAGAATTCCATAGTGGCCAATGCCGGCCTGTATGTGTTTCTGGTACCAGGTACCAAATAGGTAGTAGGGACTTAAAACTATGTTGGAAACTGAAATCAAAACAGGAGTTATATGACAAGCAAGTTAAGTAGTAATTCACTGCAAGAATTATTTTGTTGCTGAAAGTATTTATCAATGATCATGCAGATACAACATTTAAGGAACCAAATGCTCTATCTTGGTTGTGAAGAGACACGAGAGAAAGAAGCTGCTAGTAATTCTCTGTTGCCTTAGCTTCCCTAATTTTACCTTTTCCTAACTTATTTGCAAATTACTCATTTTTTTGGTGCCAACTTTTCTATTAAGAAAGAGTATCAGAATACAATATGCATGATGTACCTGTTCATGCTCTATTAAAAGATGTTACTATGAAAACAAGGGTGAAATATCATGTTCATTTATAACAGTACTCGAACAATCTTTTGCCTCAGCTTGCATCATTTAGTTCAATGCTTGAATTGGCTTATTCTTTTGAAAAATAATTAGAACTCAGAAGTGTTTTCTAATTACACCTTGACCTTGTCATATTTGTATAGCTGATGTCTAGGATCCTGTGAAAATGTTGAAATTTCTTTTTATTAATATTCACATTCTTTTTTGGTGGATTTCAACAATGTTTTCATCTTGACATCCATGACAAATAATTAGTTATGCTATGTTGAATTTATCATGGACTGATCTGTGCCGTCACTGGGACGAGTCAATAACGTGCTTTTAGCTTTTGCACTCCAATGCTTTGTGCTATGTACTTGTCCAAACAAGACTGGTACAAGGTCAGATCATTCTTGCCATATGATATGGTTTCTTGATATCACATTGCTTTTAAGCTAGAGGTCTTTGTAAAGTTGATGAACATGCTGGATTGATCTCCAAAATCAAATTTAAATTTTGATGCTTGATATTACATTTTTTTCTGATTTAATCAACAAATTTGTGATTATGCACCTAGAATTCTAAATCTGGTTCTGGTCCAATGTTATATTTCTGAAAAAGACTGAACGGAGGAAAGTTCAACTTTGTTAGTACTTTCCGTCTCTTATTTGCTCTAATGGAAGGAGTCAGTTGTTTTCTGGCATTACCCTGACACATTATTTTATTGAATAGAGGTAACCAGTTGTAGAGAAAAATATTTCCCAATCTTTGAACCGGCGCGGATGGGAAAAAATCTCATGTTATGCACGTGTTTTCGAATTATTGTCATAGGCAACAATACATCATATTCATTACGTTGAAAAAGAGCTTTTAATAACAAAAGGTAGTGGTCTCAGCTTCTCAGGGGCATTTTTATTTTATTTTTGATAAATATAATAAATAAAACAAAAAACAATTCTCAATCTTTGAACTGTCGCGGGTGGGAAAAGATCTCATGTTATGCACATGTTTTCAAATTATTGTCATAGGCAACAATACATCATATTCTTTTTTTTTGAAAGGTTGACAGAGGCTACCAACTATTACAACAATACATCATATTCATTACGTTGAAAAAGAGCTTTAAATAACAAAAAGTAGTGGTCTCAGCTTCTCAGGTGCAATTTTTTTTTTGTGGTAAATATAATAAATAAAACGAGCAAAGTAAAATAGTACGAGTGTTGTGAAATTTTACGTCCATAACTGGATCTGAGTTTTAAACTTGATCTCAGAGGGCTCAACTCGAGTTTAAAATTCGATCAGCGGTGCAATCCCTTTTTCATTTACAACGCAAGCGGGGTCCTATTTATTTATTCACCGGATCATTTTTGTTGGTTAGCAAGCAAATGGGCCAATTTTTACATTGCAACACATTTTGTCGGTTACAAATATCCGATCCGACCCGTTCTAACTCAATACGATTCAAAATCCGAGATAATTCGATACTGAGCGACTTGATACTCGACCCGACCCGATATGATACGATCCGAAACCCGAAATGATCCAATAATAGATGACCTGATATCCGACCCGATACAACCCAAAATCTGAAATGATCCGATAATAGATGACTCAATACCCAACCCGACCCGATTTGATACAACCCGAAACCCGAAAATGATCCGATACACGACCTGACCCGACTTGATACGACCTAAAAACTGAAATGACCCGACACTAGATGACTCGATACTCCGACCCGACAATATTTTTTTTGTAATTATGGTTAGAGACTTCACACTTTTGTAGACTCAGACGTGACCTTCGTGGGTCCCACATAAATGTCAAATAAGTTGAATAATTTAATTATTATTGTGAATAATAACTTATTTAATTGAAACTTATTGAATATTTTTCTATCAACAATTCAACATGAAACTTATATTGTATGGATGACGAGGAATTGAGCATTGAGGAGATAAATACAAAAGAGTTTAATTCAATTGAAATTAAGGTGAAATCTACATGACTCAAACATTCATCACTTATAAATTTAATCTGATCTGACTAGATCAGACACATAGATAGTGAAATCTGATCCAATTCGATCCGATCTAGTATGATATGATACAAAATCCGAAATGATCCGATACTAGATGACCCGATAACCAATTTGACCTGATCTGATACGACCTGATATTCGAAATGACCTGACACTAGATGACCCAATAACCGACCCGACCCGACCTGATACGATCCGAAATCCAAAATGACCCGAACTAGATGACCCTATAACCGACTCGACCCGATCTGATACGATCCGAAATCCGAAATGACCCGATACTAGATGACTCGACAACCGACCTGACCCGACCTGATATGACCCGAAACATAAAATAACCTGACACTAAAAAATCCGATACTCAACCCGACCCGACACAACCAAATCAGTAACCCGATAATCTTAGTGAGTCAAATTAACTCAACCCGATCCGAACCCGCCCGACCCACCGATTGGCATGCAACGCATCTGGAACCGAGTATGCTATGAGTTTATTCGGAGATAATATTATTTGCACCCAATTTATATATAAAACTTTTTTCTCAGCCATAGTTCATTTTTATATAATGCTGATAAATTAAAAAAATAAATATTCATATTACATATAAAAATCTGAAATGAAGGAATACTTTTTTATTAATTTAAGACAGGAGAAATTATTACATCGTTAAAAGAATTATATGATCAATGCATTTCATAATGTTAATTTTTAAATTAACATTTATATTAGTTAATAAATTCTTTATATTAAAATATATGAGATATAAAGATTTTTTTTATTTTCGAGCTTCTTAAATATCTGATTAAGATTTTTTTTAAGATGACATTAAATATTAATAAATAATAAATGTTAGCATATGAAAATATGTCTCTTTAAAAAAAAATCAAAATAAACTTCAAAAAACAGAAAATTTATATATAATAATATTTCATGTACAATATGAATATTTATTTTTAATTTATCAAAATTGGATAAAAATAATCTATAACTAAGAAGAATAATTTTATATGTAATTGGGCACAAATTGAGTGCAAATAATAGTAAATTGTCATGTAACTGTCTTTTAAATGTTACGACTTATCAATCAGACATCACCACCTCAAATACAATGATATCCGATTGCTCACACAAAAGGAACAATTATGATAAGAGGAAGATAAGACACAATCTGTGTACTACCTATGAAGCTAAAATCTAGTCATACCATTATGAACTATATATTGCAACCAACTTCAGTAAATGCGGTAAATTCTCTATGATTTGTTTTCAGATACTATCAACTTGTGGATTTTTCAGCCTTCACCATCATTTAAGTAAAATAACTAACTTCATCACATGCAAATCTAAAATATTCATACCACTTATTTCTTTAGAAAGACATTTTTTTTCAAGCCATTAAGATATGTTTGCTCATGTGATTAGATGAATCTTATTCGAAAAATCTGCATCCAATACTACCTAATCTTTTTCTAATAATTGTCATGTAACTAATTGGGAAGTTGATGAAGAAAGTTTTCGTCTACGTAACTTTATATTTTGATATCTTTGCATAATTTTTTTATTATGCATGATATTAAATATTTTTTCTTAATAAAAATAATCAGACAATTCAGGGGAGGACAAATTTTTTTTTCCAGAGAGACAAATTACTGAAAAACACTATTTTTTAAAATTCAAGGGCAGATGCCCGTCTGGACCCTCTTAGATCCGTCCATGTATCATATATAAAAGAAGAACTGATTATATTGCATTAAGGAGTGTAAGTCTCCCAAAAGGTAGAAGAGAGTTTGATAAATTAAATAATTTGTCAGCCATCTTTATCTTACTATTCTATCTATCTATATCCGTATCGTCATGAGGAGACTGAAAGACAGTACATATTAAGCCGAGTAGATGCATTGGACCT
Organism: Schoenoplectus tabernaemontani; assembly: GCA_037127355.1. Classification (NCBI taxonomy): domain Eukaryota; kingdom Viridiplantae; phylum Streptophyta; class Magnoliopsida; order Poales; family Cyperaceae; genus Schoenoplectus; species Schoenoplectus tabernaemontani. The sequence continues at coordinate 20,231,853 of CM073748.1, read as the reverse complement.
CCCTTAAGGCCTTAACCGAGGGGTCATCGTCGTATAATTCGGGAGGTTTGAGTTGGCAGCCGAGAATACGGGCCCACTTGACAGAAGGACTTAAGCAGTGGAGTCCAGAAAAGTCATGTTCAAACCATTTTGACAATTGGACTCTTAGAAAAGCAAAAAGTAAGACCGAGAGAATCGCAGAAAACAATGGAATCGATTTATTTTCTAACAACTTGAGATCAAAGTTTGTCTCAAATCTTATTTTAATCATTGAATTAGCATTGTGATTGAAAAAAAATATGAGATGAAAAATGAGTTGTATTAAGATTGTTGAAAAAAATAAATTTAATAATTAAAACAAAGCTTGAGAGAATTTTTAATATGAAGCGCGTGAGAAATTATCCGGTTCCGAAAACGATTGGCTTCGGGAAAAGCAAAAGCAAAAGCGCAAAACCAGCAATTCAGCACCCACTGCCCCTGGCCAATTCGCACAAAAAAGGCGCCACCCTAATTAAACCTCTAATAGATCCTGATTTTAATAGAATAATACACAGTCAACCTGGTTTTAATACGAGTTGTTTGCACGAATCTTTACGCGATCGAACAGCGTACCGCGCTGCACAGTGATTCGAATTGCTGCCTTCCTGCCTTCTTCTTCTTCAAGCTCTAGAGGGTTCGCCTTTCTCACTCGTCTCCGGACTCCGATTGAAACAGAAAAGAAAACGAGAAATTTGAAAGAGGAAACCCGAAATGGCAGAAGCTGGTTTGTACAGGAGGATTCTACCTTCTCCGCCAGCGATCGAGTTCGCCTCCTCCGATGGCAAGGTGAGTTCCTTCCTTTAGTTTCCAGTAGTTCAATTAGCTTTCTTGTTATCTTCTTAATCGCATCGTGTCTAAATTAATTTTCTGTTTAATTGTTTAATATAGAGTGATTTGAGTTGTAATTTATATGGATTAAACTTTAATCATTGAAACTATGGCATTGTATTTAGTTTTTTCTAACAAATTGTAAAAGAGGAGGAATTTGAGTGAGTTCTCTCGTAGGAGACTTCTGTCAGTATTCCAGACTGAGTCAAGTGAGTTGTAAAACAGATTAGAGTAAGATTCTTAGGACTGATTAATTCTTCATTAATTCGGATAATTTCTGTTTATCTCGTATTCTCAATCATATCTCCGTCATTTCTGAATCAGCTTGAAATGTAGCTTGAACAAGTATTGTGTTCGGTTGAAATAATGTTTTACTGGCACTGAGCCTTAAGTAAACTGCATGCAGTTATTCGTTTTGATCGGAATCTTCATGCAGCAACTAGTCCACTTATGAAGTTTTGCCAGTTTTCCATCTCCTCTTATATTTAACTGGACTTATTGCTTTGGTGGTTGAAATCCTGGTAGTATTTCTGACAAATGAGCAATTGAAATTGTAGGCAGCTTTCTGTTTGTCTCCAAGGCAAATTAAAGCAAGCATGCCTGCAATTTAATGATTTTTGGCTCATTTCTCTAGTCCTGTGAAATGTACAATTGCAAAATTTGAACCATTATTTTCCCATTGTGCAAGTTGCTAAGGCCAAGCCAGTTTGATAGTGTTCTTTTTGCGCATAGACTTTTGTTCACTTCGTACATTTTCCCTTTGTAGAAATTATATCTATTAACAGATCTATTTAGCGGATAATGTCTCTGTAGGAAAACAATATTGCTTTAATAGATAGTTCCCATTCAGCCATCTTGATAGTAGCGTTTTTTAATGGCAAGTATTTATTAAATCGATGCAGCGTCTTTTCTCTGAGGCGCTTCAAAGTGGAACCATGGAAGGTTTTTTCAGACTAATATCATACTTCCAAACCCAATCAGAGCCTGCATATTGCGGCCTTGCCAGCTTATCTGTTGTCCTCAATGCTCTTTCCATTGATCCTAAGAGAAAGTGGAAAGGTACTCCTTTACTGTTGTATTTTCTAATTTTACCTTTCTCATTTAGATAACATTTTTTGTCCAGTTACCTTGACAATGGAGAATGCCAAATAAAGTAAAATGGATTCTTAACGGTTAATGCTGCTTTTCCTGAACTAACATTTACTAGAAAGGGTAAAGTAAAATGGATTCTTAATGGTTAATGCTGCTTTTCCTGAAACTAACATTTACTAGAAAGGGTAGGTTTTAGAAAATTGTCAATACTTGACTTAAAAAAAACTATAATACACTCTATTGTTGCTGAGGGTAGGTTCAAAGACTGCTTTTATTCACTGTGCGGTCTTTTTTCAAAATGATTTATTTCAACTACTTTGAATCATGTTTTCTTTGTGAGTACTTGAACTGGAACTAATGTTCTTTGTTGTTTTCTTTAGTAGGCTATTCTTTTGTGCTAATTGCTTAGCCTCTAAAGGCATTTAGAAAAAAATACCTTTTGTAATTTTTCCTTAGCACTTGTACTATTTTGTCTTCTATTTCTAGGTCCATGGAGATGGTTTGATGAGTCAATGTTAGACTGTTGTGAGCCCCTAGAGAAAATCAAAGCAGAAGGGATAACTTTTGGCAAAGTTGCATGCTTGGCTCGCTGTGCTGGTGCAAAGGTAGAAGCCCGTCGTGCCAAGGAAAGCAGTCTTGAGGATTTCAGAAAGAATGTCATCAAATGTGCCTCTTCTGAAGACTGTCACATCATTGTATCTTATCACAGAAGGCCTTTCAAACAGGTTACAGTTTGCTTTAGAGTTGTCATTTCCCATTGTGAATATTCTTTTTGATTTATGATGCTTTCACTGTTGTTCTTTTTCTAATTTATCTGTATAAAAGGATAACAATCTTTTCAGGCACTAGTGTTTGCTGGTAATTATGTCATCGATAGGTAGAAAAGAGACTGTTATTTGATTTAAAGACTGCATATTGGATTTTTCTTAGGTACCCTAATGGTCACCACTTTACTAGGAAGGTCTGCCTTATACTTTCTGATATCTAATGCAATTTTTATAAATCTTTATTTTATATAAATTATATTGGTTTCACTCCTACTGACTATAAATGAACATCTTTTTACTCCATTTCCTTTCTTACCTTGACTGTTAATATTTTCATAATGCAAATCTGAGGTAAGCATCTATAGTGCAGACAGGCACTGGTCATTTCTCACCGATAGGAGGTTACCATGCGGGGAAAGATATGGCACTTTTATTGGATGTAGCTCGTTTCAAGTATCCTCCCCATTGGGTCCCACTTTGCCTTCTCTGGGAAGCCATTAATACTGTGGATAATTCAACTGGACTCCCAAGAGGGTATGACTTCTGTCATCATGCAACTAAAATTTTTCTACGGCCCTGTTTGGCTTCATTGAATTTGGTGGAATTGGCCTAATTATGGAATTATGCACGGAACACTTTTAAAATTATATAGAATTGAAATGGATAAGTTGGAATTGAACTAATTTTTTATTCTATTTGCTTTCTTACCTTTTATGATCTGTCAATATTTCTAGTATAGATTATCTATGACGTATAAAAATTTGAACTAATTATGATGGATGGACTACATATTTACTTATTTTTCGATCAATATATATTAGTAGTGAGGTTTCTCGTTAATAATAGAGTGAATTCACCTTTTGGTCCTTGAACTTTGTTGAAAAACCAATTTAGTCCCTAAACTCTCATTTGTATCAAGTTGGTTTTTTAACTTTTTGTAAAAACACAAGTTCATCCTTAAACTTTTCAAAAAAAAAAAAAAAAATTTGTCCTTTAACTTTAAACTGCACTAAATAAATCTTTAAACTTTTGACAAAAACTAATTTTGTCCCTTAACTTTAAAAAGAAAAATTAAATTTCCTTGAATTTTTTTTATTATGGATATTTCTAATTTCTTTATTTTCTGTCTAAATAAAAAATATATAAAAAATATTCAGTAATATACCGAGAAATTTAATTAAAAAGATTTGGGTCACCAATTTGTCCCGTACATTACTGAAATATTTTTATTTAATTTCTTAATAAAATATTTTTTGATGTCTAAATTATTTAGGCTTAGAAAGATAAATGAGTAAATCCTTGAATAATTTTTTTTTCAGGTACTAATATAGTTTTTCTTTTTAAAGTTTAGGGACCAAATTAGTTTTTATGTCAAAACTTCAAGGATTATTTGGTGTAGTTTAAAGTTGAGGACCAATTTAGTATTTTTAAAATGTTTTATCGACCAACTTGGTGTTTTTTAAAAAGTTCAAGGACCAACTTGATATAAATGAGAGCTTAGAAACCAAGTTGGTTTTTTCAAGAAAGTTCAAGGACCAAAATGTGAATTCTCCCTTAATAATATTTTCTCATAAATATATATACGTAGCTAATTACTGCTACAGTAAGATTCTTTTTGAGAAAAAAACTCCTACAATAAATTTCTCATATATAAGACTATTCTTTAGACATTTATGTTTTTTTTTGTTTATTCCTATGCATGCTATGAAACACCGTAGCCCACAAAAGTATAGAAACTAAGAGCAAGTGACTAGTTGTTGAATTGAGAAATACGCTGCTGAATCAAGTGTTGCCAAATGAGCCTAAACCAATTGGGCCTTTCCTACGTTTTCGCATTGTAGAAGTTAAAGATGTGAATGGATCAGTTGTTTAACTTTTATTCCAATAAAAATGAAATCACGTGAGAAGTATACCGCTTAAAGGTTAAAAGCAGGTGGGTCCACCTACAGTTTTTGCATACCCACGGTTTCTGATATTACTTTAGTTGTGAATTTTACATGCACTTAGTTTTGTTCTTTTCATGGTAATTTTATGATTTATTTTGTGAAAACGTAGTTCTTTTTTGCATCATATAAAAATTGGTTTCTATATTGGGCAAATATGAAACTTCAGTGTCATCTGGATCAGGTTCGGCTGGTCTGCATGCTCAGTTCGCTTATGTTGTCACTGCAAAGTCTTGTTACAAGATGCACCAAAGAATTACACAGTGTCCTAGAAACCTACAGAGTTTTCAACTTTAGCAAATGTTGGATTGAACTCTTTTCTTTAAACATGCTCACTTCATGTCATTACTACATAGGTTCATGCTTATCTCAAGGTTTCCCAAGGCTCCATCTCTGCTTTATACACTGGTACTTCTATCACCATATTTTAAGTTTATATAAATGGATAGTTAAAATGTGTACTATCAAACTGAAATTTGGTGGCTTGTGAGGTTCAACCCATTTTTATTGTACATGAAGTAGATGTTTCACTGTCATATCTTGTCTTGTTATATAGTAACAACAAAGTTTTATGAAGAGCAAGTTAAACTATTACTGTGTTTAATACCGCTGTTGCATCTCCAGTGCGTGGTGCTGACTTTTGCATGTTAAGGTGCTGGTTTACTGGCAAAGTAGCATACTTCTTAATTTTTCTCATACCTTAGATTAGATGTACAAATTTTAAGTTGTCGTGTCCACAGGTCTCGAAACCTGAAGCAAGAATGGAAAGCAAAATAAAGAAAGCTAAAATACATAAAAAATAACTAAACAAATAGAGAAGCAAAATAAATAGGTAATTGATAGTGGAGGATGCTTGATTTTAAATAGGATACAGTGTCTGGTTGTTTGTAAAATTTGGATGCTTATTCTGTTTGTGAACAGCTATTCTGTTTTTTTCCTTCCTTTTTGTACATTTCTTATTTGTTATTTTACATGATAAACCAGAGTTGCAGGAATGAGAACTGGGTAGGAGTTGCCAAATATTTGAGAGAAGATGTACCTTCTCTTGTACGGTCTGAAACAGTAAACAGCGTGCAAGGCCTTTTCTCTATGTTGTTTAGAGCACTTCCAGCAAGCGCAGGTGATTTCCTGAAATGGGTTTTGGAAGTGCGGAGAAAAGAGGAAGGCGTGTCCAGCCTGAGCCCAGAAGAGAATGACCGTCTTGCTTTGAAGGTCTCTCTGTTCCTTTCTTTCTTGAGTATTTCAAAAAAAGAAAAGAAACTCAAAGTAATCAGATTTGAGTAATTAGAAAATCTCTAGAATAGGACTGACCTGGCTAGTAGAATATGGCAAAGCAAAGCTCACAAAAAAAGAGTTCTAATTTGTTCCTTTGTCCAAATTTTAGAACTTTGATTGGTAATGATTGAGTGCAAAATAAAGGGATGTCTGATCATTCGAGGAAAAATACAGTCAATTCAAAGCACTCAAATTTCAGATGATATATTTTTTTTCCATGTAAAGCAAGCTTTTCTGCTATTGCTATATAATTTTATTGAATAAAAAGTGGTATGGGGTAGAGGAAGAAAAAATATATGGAAAAGGGAAAAAGATTGGTTATTTCAAATTTATCTCATCAGGCACTTTTTGTTTCCAATGATATTTTGGCATTTCTTGCTCGGTTGTTTGTTCTCCTGATATAATTACTAAGTTAAGATCAAAGTAAGGGTTATTGAGGCCATTTGGGAGCTCATCTGAGGTTTGAATTTCAGGATTTGGCTAAAGAACTTTTCAAAAATTTGATTTTGTAATTACAAGAATGAAAAGAACACCCGTAGATTAAACATGTACAACATGCAGGAAGAAGTGCTTCGTCAAGTCCGTGGGACCAGACTATTCAAGCTGGTTAGGGATCTCTTGTCAGACCCATGCTGCAGTTCCAGTGGGTCCACATCTCCTAAAGTCTCCACCTTGCAAGAAGTTGTTGCCACTGCCTGCTGTCAAGGTGCTGCTCTCTTAACAGGGAATCCTCATGTCATGGATCAAAAAATGTCATGTTGCAAAATGACATGCGTGAAGTCTGTTCAGAGTAATGCGGAGGTAGCCATTATTTCTGGCATGGTCATGATTTCGGGTGGGAATGAGCAGGGAGTGGATGTTCTTGTACCTGTTTCTGGTAAACCTGCATGGTGTGGATCTGACCCAGGTAGCTGCATTTTGAAATACCCCACGAGTAGTGACATTCTGGCTGTTTTGCTATTGGCTCTACCTCCTAGTACATGGTCAGCTGTTTGGGACAAGGAAGTGCTCGACGAGTTACAAGATCTTCTTTCAACGGCATCTCTGCCTGAGCTACTCCAATTGGAGGTTTGGCTTTTCCTCTATTTAGTTTAGAAACTTAAATTATATCAGTAGTTAATGTACCATAAATGATGATGCAGAAACATGTCATTAGAATTGTCACATTTCTATTTGCAATTTCTTTTGGTATTCCTTTTTCAACAATGTTGTTAAGATTACATCACTAACATTCCATAGTAGCCAGTACCAGCCATTATGCATGACTCTGGTACCAAATGGAAACTAGGGTGTTAAAATTATCTGGAAAACTGATATAAACAGGAGTTAGATGACAGCTAAGTGAGCAGAAAAGTAGCAAGTCACTGCAAGAAATTCTCTGCAGCTGAAAGTAATTGATGTTTTATCAATGATCATCACAGATACAGTATTTAAGGAACCAAATGCTCTGCCTTGGTTGCGAAGAGGAGATTCAAGATAAAGAAGCTGCTAATAATTCTTTGCTGCCTTAACTTTTCCTACCAGAAGTTTCTAGCTCAGAAACTACAAGCTATTGATTTATTTACGAAGAAAGTGATTATTTATTTAAAATGGCAGCTTCTGCCACATCTTCAACAAAAAATAAAAATAAAGTGGTTATTTAAGAGACTGCAGGTTATTATGCATCTAGCCCCAAGTGAATATTTCAGTTGGTGGAAAGAGCTGGGTAGTTCATGTCTCGAGAAATTTCCATATTAATAAGTCATTCGGAAATGACAAACTTTTTGTGCTAATTTTCTAAAAAAAAGGAGTAGGAGAATTCCATGCATGATGTACCTGTTCATGCTCTATTATAAGGTTTAACTACAAAAACTTCTTGTGAAATGTCATGTTTATTTATAAGAGTACTTGAATAATATTTTGCTTCAGCTTGCAAAATTTAGTTTATTGCTCGAATTGGCTTATTCTTTCGGGTGGATCTCCTTATTTTGTTTGACCAAGGCTTCAAACTTCAAACTTTAGGTTAAAATCGTTGAGATGTAAAAAAATATATATTTTAACTTCAAACTAGGACGAGACCGTCTTTCCTTACAAAAACTGTGCATTCCTTTTTCATAGTCAAAACTTGCACCCTGAAATGACAGTAAGGTACAAAGCTCTACCATGCTTTATCATAGAGTTTCATTGGTATCACTTTGCTTTTAAGCGACTGTGTTGTGTTCAATCAATCAGCATGCTTTACTGATCTCCAGAATATATTTCTAATAATGATGATTGATGTTGCAATTTCTGTAGTAGTTGTCAAATTTTGGATAACCTACTTGCAATTCTAAACTGGACCCATGTTATATTTCTGACAAGACTAAACGGAGGCAAATATTCCACTCTGTTAGTACTCTCTCTCTCTCTCTCTCTCTCTCTCTCTGATTGCTCTACTTGGGAGTCTCAGTCGTTTTTGGCAGCACTCCACAAATTATTTGATTGAATCCGGTGAAGAAGCAATAACGGTTTTGTTGTGGTCAAAATATTTTTCGATCTTTGAACTGTTGCAGATAGGACAAGCTAGTCTCATCTTATGCATGTGTTTTGGGATTATTGTCTTAGACAACAACATATTCACCATGTAATCTTTGGTACTGTTAAATCCTGGTCCAGTGTCAGCTGGGAGCTCAGTTCAGTTTTTTTCCAGACCAAATCACATGCAAAGAATAATCCCTTGGTAACTAGACCAAATATCGCATGAAAATTATTGAGGCTTTAAGCTAGTTCATGGGATCATTGTTGTTTGATGGTGACTTGCCGACATCCAATCAGCATCCAATCAGAGCTGTTCGATCAATTGTTGTTGTTCACAAGTGAGTATGGTATTTTGGATTTATTGCCTGTCATTACAAATTTGTTACACCTAAAACAAGAACATCCAGCTTGAGTGAAATGAGTTTTTAGTTAAGAGAAGGGATCGGTTGACAATGGGTTATTTTGATAACTTGATAATGGATCTCTAAATAAATATAAAAAAAATCTTAAAAATGAAAAAAAGTTTATAAATATGTTTTTCTATCTATGGATTAATAGTCATTCAAATTTCATGTAATTTCATTATCATTTGATAGTCCATTAAAGACCATCAAATTTTTATACAATTTACAATGATTTCAATTTAACGGTTTTTGATGGACTATCAAACGATAATGAAATTGTATGAAATTTTAATGAACATCAATCTAAATGTAAAAGAATACATTTATAATATTTTTTTTAATATTTATTTAGAGGTTCATTGTCAAAGTTGTCAAAATAACCCATTTGTCAATGGATCCCTACTCTTCAGTTAATTTGATGTTTACATACTTAATAATTAAACAGAAAAAGAGAGAGTGCTTCCTAATTTTCTCTGTCATTCAAATGAAAGAATCAGTGCAAACAATTTGTATAAAATTATAAGTTGCCCTGGATGGAGATTTATGTGTGTGATTCTTCTTGACTATGATTCGTGGAAACTTGTCAATATCACAACCACCATTGGAGGAAAAAGTTGGGTTCAGTACAAAGGAAGTTGAACTAACTATTTGGGAGTAAGCTCTTTCAATTTCAGTCACGTGCATTTGCATAGAATAGCAAACAAATTATGAGCAGCTGTTATGGTCACAATTTTAGAGCAGGTAGGTTTAAAATAATCATGATTTCGATTTCTAAAAATCAATTTTCTTATTAAAGCAGGGAGTGTCCGCCATTTTTTTAGTTCTTCTCTGAAACAATTCTAAAAGAGTTGAGACGAAAAAAAAATGGAAGATGGTATGGTTTGTTTAATTAGTTTCCATATGAAAAATGAAATATGCATCGAATATGCAACTAATTAGTTTTTTCGTATATGTATTTTTAGTGCGAAATGAGGGTTAAAGTCCATAAATAATTCTTAGTGCCTGCATAGATTTCGAATCTGCCACTGGAAGAGGGGAATGCCTATCTTTTCAAGTATTGAATTGTTTTCATTTTATTTTACATTATTTCATTTGTTTTTTTTTTTTTAACTTTTCCTTTCTGTTGTTGTGGCTTCTCTCTCTCTTTTCTTTTCAATTAACTAGAAAATAAATCCTCCTATTGTATGAAATTCTCTTAATTTTAAAAATAATTATATCTAGCACTAATTTTATTACATATAAATGATACATTTTACTCAGATATAATTTATGTTTAAATCAATTATAAAGATTCTTAAATTTATAAATAAAATTAATTTATTATTTAATAAAAATAGTTTATAAAATATAACAATGTTTCTTTTCTAAGCAAGGTTTCACAATGAATAGTTTTTGTTTTTATAACAAAACTTAATAATAATTAATGTTTAATTTATTTGATATATAACTTTTTAGACCTCTCATTAATGCATGATAAAAGACAACAAACGGAATGAAGAGAAAAATGACTTTGACTGCAATTTAAACTGTCATTTTTATAAAATCAATCAAGCTCAATCGAAAATTTAAATATGAATATTTTGATCAATATGAAAAATATCACAACATCAATTAAAGAATTCAATACAAATTCATACGTTGCCTTCAATGTATTTCAATAAATACATTGTCTTCAATGTATTCAATTAATACATTGCCTCTTTAGATCTCCTTCTATTGGAACAAATTCATGATTGCTTTCTTGAAGCGACAAAGAGAACTTGAAACATTTTCAATCATCTGCTCAAGGAAGAATAATTGGGAAGATTCTGAAAATAAATTGATTCATTTCTTTTTTTGTAAGCTTGATACAAAATAAATACAAGTTCTCTTTGGATTAATTCAAAAGCAGTACTAGAAAGCGATCATTTAATAAGCTTGATATACAAAATAAATACCAGTCGCTACTATGATAATGAAACTTTTAGGTTAATTCAAAAGCAATACAAGGATGCAATCATTTAATAACAATATTCAGGGTATCAAAAACAAAAGCTAGCAAAAGGTGTGTCCAAAATACGAAGCCCGTGCAAGTGCAAGCAATTTGAACAGATGATTACATCCATTGTCCTACTGGCAATCAATATTTTGTATATATGTAGCCAACTGCCAAAAATAATAAATTATTTGTTTATGTAATCAAACCAACGTATATCAAAGTATGATGTTTGGCTTATACATTGGAGCAACCTACATACATGCACGATTTATTCTTGTGTCCTTTGTCATGCTATAAGCAGTGTCATAATTATAAAAATTATAAAAATGACACGAAAATAATATAAGCAAATACAAAAAAAAAAGTGTACAAGCAGTGAAATAAAAAAAAATTATGTAATATTCTGAGCGAAGACAGAATGGTACACTAGAATTAGCCTGGGAAGGAATTTTGCTGCCAAACACACTGAACATAAAAACTCCAACTGTCATGTGACATGATTCTCTGACAAATTTAATAAAGCCCGTGAGTCTAATCTGCACAAATTTTGAGATATGCTTTGTCGCTGCGTCAGATATTGCCCATTTGCCTTTGTCGGGTGCTTCTCTTATTACACTCCTAATACCCCAATTCTACTAATTCAATATCAGATCGATAATCTCACAACCAGAGCCAAGCTGATAATTAATAAAACAAAACATTTCCTTCAACTTGACTCATGATATTTAATACATATTATTGAGTGAGGTTATGATGATTGACGAATTATAAAATCTCTAGTGTTTCGTGTTTATATCTCAAATTTAAAAGTCCAAATGACAAAAATCATTAAATGTGATCTTCATATTGAAATATCTTCGGAAATTAAATTTTGTATTATTTTGAAAAAAAATTACTATTTTTTAGATGGATGAAAAATTACTAATACTGGTTGATGCAGAAATCATTAGACCAATGAACTTAATACCCATCTAACATATAGCAAAAATTTTAAAATAAAATAAAATTTGATCTCCAAAAATATTTAAATATGAAAATCATATTTAACGATTTGAATCGATAATTTAAATTTAAAAAAAAAGAGATATAGATGCGAATGACGAAATTTGTTTTGCACTAAGCACTACAGGCCCATTCCATATTTTTCCTGAACTTCATTTAATATTATATAAGTATATTGTGCATATAATTTATTGGTTTAAATATAAGTAATGCTATCTAGAGGTGAAAAAAGACAAGGATCAACCTCATGCATTGACAAAAACAGAATCTGAGATTGTACCCTAGCCTCTTCTTTATTTGAGAAATTCATCTTCATTTGATGTGACTAATTGTGATTGAAGTTATACGCTACAGACATGGCTACAACAACGAGGTATAACCAAATAATAAACCAAATAAGATTCATAATTAATCTCCATACATTTATTTATTTAAGAAAAGAAAGTTCTTTTTTTTTGTTTTGTCACTCAACATTGCAAAGTTCTTTTTATTGTTATTGTAGATTCATGCAATTGTGATAAATTCCGAACCAATACCATCATTGTTGCATTGAAAAAATATCTCCCGGGAGTAACCAATAATTGAGTTACTTAAAAAAAGAAACTAGCAGCCTATTACCTATTATAATTGCATCATCCTTCTAGTTTTTTTATTTAATTTTTGCTTTCTTTTCCTTTTTTCCCCATATATTAAGGAGTCTAAGTTCTCATGGCACCCTTGAATTTTCTTTTTCAATTCACCTTTCTAAATTTGAACCTTCTTGTTTCAATAAAAAGCAAAAAGAAAGGTGTGACTCTAACAAAAATCCTCCTTGTAACTTATTTTCTACTACAATTTTTTAAATTAAATTAAACTAATTATAATTGGATCCTCTATGTAATTTTATATTTTCAAATTCTTTAATTAGTTTGTTCTTGACTATATTTATCTTATGCATATATTTTGAGGGAAGAACAAATTAATAAAAGATAATGCAGCTGCTCCACGTCTCAAAAAAAAAGAATCATTTTCTTTTTTTTTTTTAAAAAAAAAAGAATCATTTTCTTTTTTTTTTTTAAAAAAAAAAAAAGAAACTTCCTGCATCTGAAAAGAATGAATGCTGGAATTAATTTATGAACGTACTTATACAAAAAAAATTGAAAAAAGTTAATAAATAAAACCATTTTAATTCAGGATGACTTCATCCACGTAAACAAATTAAATAATTAAATAATGAATTGTTGCTTGAATCGTGATGAAGTTTGTGTTATTTTGGTCGGAAAATATCATTTCAAATCACGAGGAGTCGAATATCGATTAATTATTTGTTTTTTCTTAAATGATCGATTCAGATGGGATTTGGATCTAATCATCAGGAAGATTCTCTCAATTATATATATCGGAATTTAAATCTCCTCATGAAGTCATTCAACATATCCAATTTGATTTTGCCATGCGCCTAAAATTTTCTAAATATATTATTTCAACACATGCTTTTTGACAATAAATTCTCATCGTATATATATGATTGACTAACCCTTCGATATATTTTTTACTTTTCCCGAGATAAATAAAAATATAATGCGGCCATTTGCAATGTAGGCAACGAAAATTCGAACCTAACTAGAAAACAACAAAAGATACGATGATGACGATCATAATTATGATGCAGCTTTTGGAGCATTAATTATATTCTCAATTTGTAGGTATCATATATAGCTCCAAGGACTTGAGCAAAATAAAAAAAAGTTTAAACCGTATTTAGGTTGTGAATTGGTAGGATAAGATACGGATGAATGTATTTTTATATTTATATTTATTAAATTTTTTTTTATCCGTACTTTATCTATATCTATTAAATTTTTTTTTATCCATACGCTACTCTTATCCATTAAAAATTTCGGCTAACGAATGAATAACGGTATATAATAGATAAAAATAAAAATAATTCAATGAAAAAAATTATATGATTTTCACAAATAAATATACCAATAAATTGCAATAATAATAAACATTTTAGATATAATAGAAATCATATAATTTTTTCATGTTAATTGTCATAAAAAATATATACTAATTAATATATATTTATATAATTTAACTATATATATTTATTAAAAATATAAAATAATTAAATATATATATATATATATATTTAACTATATATATATTTATATAATTTACCCAATGGATAACGGATAACGACAACCTCTTACCCATATCCATATCCAATAAGTTAACGAAATTTTTTTCTTACCCATATCCATACCCGATGACTTAATGAAAATAAAATCTTACCCATACTCATCTTATTAGATACAATACGGATCGGGTAAACGATCAAAAGAGTGTCATCGACAACCCTAACCGTACATCCAAATCCACCTCCTGGACAATTCTTTGTTTGAGACAGCGTTGTTTTTTAACTTTTTTATACATAACTGTTAGCTTCTGGATCCCTTTTGTAGTTTTGTGTTGTGTGATTTCCAATTGCACCACAACACAATCGTCTTGCTAGATATTGTTACGATGTTAAAATTTGACATTGTCTTCTGCACTCTACAACCCTAGACGGGGCGGAAACATAAGGAGTGTGCGGTTTAAGAAAATATAATATTTGGATAAAAAAATGTTTTTCACTGTATTAAGACTAAGAAGGATTTTTTTTTTTTTTCAGTGGAGTAAGGAGATGCTCGGGCACCGGCTGACACAAACTTTGGTTTCACCCATAATCCCAGAACTTGATAGGTATATACAGCTTTAACATGAATAATAAAAAAATGTATTTTGATTTTTTTTTTTGGAATATTTTCTGGAACATGCATGAAACCTTGTCCCTGATTTGCATTAAAAACACATAGTTGCTACGGTGTGCTACCATTTGCAAATTTTTATTTTAGATTGTGATTAGGCTAAAAACCAAATTTTAACTACAATCCAAATTTAACCATGTAACCAAATCTTGAGATAGCGAAAACTCTGTTTTATTCCTCAATTTTTTTTTGCATATATATAGGAGCAGGGCACATGGTTTTTGAAAGGAGGATTTGAGAAACTTCTTGTAGAACTAAAAGTGTTAACAAGCTGTCCTGAATTAATACCACAAAAGAATAGTGCATTCATATAATTCAGCATGCTCTTGTAGAACACAAGTTTTAAGAGAAGGAAACGTATTAACTAATATACAACACCAAAACTGCTCGTTTTCTGGCACAAGAAACTGAAATACTTAATTAATTGATTGGGAGAACAATTAAATGACCTTGTATCTAACATTGTGAATGACTTTTAAGAAGCCATAACTTCAAATCATGAAAAGAACTAATGTACATACAGTGAATACTTTGTCTTGTAGAGATTTATTATAAAGACATCCCAATCATTTCTATATGATGCGTATCCATTGCTTCGGCCACATAATCGCAATTATATTTAATTAATTAAGATTTCGTATAAAAAAACTCATGGTCAGAATAATGTACTAATTCTATCATTATTTGCCGTGTCAAGTTGTCAAATTAATATTAAAAATTAAAATCTAAGCACTAATCAATTCACAAATAGTGCACTTTTTGTCATGTACTTAAGCATGTTCATAGGCATATATATTTGATTATAATTTAATATTGTCCACTTTTAGAACATGGAAATGGTAAACGGTCATATATATTTATCCATAACCGTGCCTTGCGAATGGGAGCATATCAATTTGCAAAAGACAATTATTCAATGATGATTAATGATAATGATACATATATTCATGTGGTAGAATAAACATATCTACGAAGGATAAGCTTTTGTCAATGTAAATTATATTCATATAGTGGCGGTGGCCGCCGGACTTAATACTATATACAAATTTTAACAAAAAAAAAAGAAAGAAAGAAAGAAAGAAAGAAAGAAAGAACAAGTGCAACTCTGTATATTAAGCTGACAAGGTCAGGATTACTAGATAATTAGCCATGCATGCAAAAGCAATACTTGTAGACAACCATTTTGCCACATTTTCAAGCTAGCCAACCAAAATCCCCTAACCATCTATGCTAAACTCCAAAACCTAAGTTAAGAGAGCAGCTAATGCTACAACCACATTTCTCATACCAATTCCTGTAGCGAGTCTTGAGTTATGATTGATATACCAGTATAGATCACTATATATATATATATATATATATAGTTAAAAGTACCGTGAACTTAACTCAAAAAGTACATCAAATCATCTCCAAATTTTAATTTATCATGCTCATTAAATTCTTTACATGAAAATCTTATAGAATACAAAAATTTAGAGTGTTTTGAGTTTTTTAAGTCACAGTTTTTAATTTTTAAAAATGATTTTGAAATATTGAATATATTATTATTATTATTAGAGCTCATTTTCAAAAATTTAAAATCATAACTTAAAAAACTCAAAACACTCTAAATTTTTGCATCCCACAAGATTTTAATATAAAGAATTTAATGAACATGATAAATTAAAATTTGAAGATATTTGATGTACTTTTTGAGTTAAGCTCACAGAAGACCTCTGTGAGCTTAAACTCACGATATCTTTACTCTCTCTATATATATAACATTATAACCGTTATATTTTTCATCTAATTATTACAGGCTGAAATTTTAATTTTTTAAAATAGTACATGTGGATAATTTAGTGAATGAAACAGCAATAACATTTATAAAGGAACAAATGATAAGGTCTGAGGCCCGGATATGATTATGAGGCAACTTGTTACACCATGCATGAGCGCCACATAAGATCTGATTCAATGCTCCAATCATCTATTGTGAGAATCTCGTGCTGTGACCTGTACTTATCTATGAGAATGAAATGACGATCCTTGACAGGAGACATTTATGGACCATAAAGTCTACTTTTACTTTGGAGTTTGGATATATCATAATATCATATATTCCAGATATTCAGTTATTAGATTGTTAGAACTAAGAAATATAAGCAAATTCTTTTTGGTTTCTGGATCTGGCGTTCGGGCGGTGACTATAGTCTATAAAAATTTATATAAATAATACAGGTTCATTTCGTTGAGAAGCACTAATGGTTTGTCAATTACTCATGAGTCATGCTACCGTTGCGAAGTATAAAAATATTGAGCTAATGATTATGAAATAATAATGTTTTTTATTCTAAAAAAATTAAAAAAAATTAAAAAATATAAAATTTGATCTTTAAATATATTTTAATATGAATATCACATTAAACCAGTTGGATCCATATGTTAAATTCAGAAATAAAAAATATGATGCGGAGTTATAAAAAAAATATTTTATATTGGCTCACCCATAACATAAAGGGCAACATGTTTTGGTTTGCAATAGAGAACCCGAAGTTGTACTGTTGTCAACATTCACACGCATTCCTAATTATTCAATCAACTCTTCTAACTAATTAAGAGTTCGGCCGAAAATCACGTAATCGTGCTGAGTAAGATTTTCAGTCCAAGTTCTCCATTTTTCAGTTTTAACTTAATTTTTATAGAGGTATAAAATTTACGCTTGATTAATAAAAATACGGTTATTAATTAATAATTAGTAATTACTATTTTCTTTAAAGTGAGGAAGTATTAAGCCTACCAAATTTTAGATATTCCTAAGGTCCCCTCAACCAAAATTGAACTGGGACATGCCACACAACTAATTAAGATGATTATTAGCTGAGATCTGATATATATGCAGATAACTTATCAATATCGATTTTATTAGTCAGGCTAAATGATTTTTGATTTAGTTAATGATTTTATTGCCCAACTTATTTGCACCTGATTTAACATTTCAATTTAAATAATTATTATTCAGATCAGTGGCACTTAAATTGAATAATTAAAAAGTTTCACAAACTAAGTTGAATAATAATTCCAATGACGTAAAACAATAATGGATAAAACAGTGTTGATGATGGTATCTTTCTCATTTTTTTTATCTAATTACATTTGTTGTCGATTGTGGACATTAATAAAATATCTTGATTTTCAATATGTTTTGTCATTTTCTTAAGTTAGGGACTTTTCTTACTTTAAAAGCAAATTATCTTTTAGTATCTTATACTATATATATATATAGTAAATTTGACATCTGACCTTTCTTCAATAAATACTTACTAAATTTCTAGAACAAAATTTGAGGATAGAATTTATGTGAAGACCACTTAATATGATATATATGAAATTCGAGGCTATAATTTATGCTGGAGCTGGAAAATCAATTCTTGCGTTTCTATATATATATAGAGAGAGAGTAAAGATACCATGAGCTTAAACTCACATAGATATTTTGTAAGATTAACTCAAAAAATACATCAAATCATTTTCAAATTTTAACTTATCACGCTCATTAAATTATTTATATGAAAATCTTATGATATGCAAAAATTTAGAGTGTTTTAAGTTTTTTAAGTCACCGTTTTTAATTTTTAAAAATGATGCTCAAAGATTGAATATTTTATTATTATTTTTAGAGTTGATTTTTAAAAATTAAAAACCATGACTTAAAAAGCTCAAAATACTCTAAATTTTTTTTGCATCCCACAAGATTTTCATATAAAAAATTTAATGAGCATGATAAATTAAATTTTAAAGATGATTTTATATACTTTTTGAGTTAAGCTCATGGAAGGCCTCCGTGAGCTTAAGCTCACGATATTTTACTCATATATATATCATGTTAAGTCTTAATTTTTAGGGAAGGGATTCCTTGATAATGATTTATCTCTATAATTTTGACAAGTGGTGTTCAAATAAATACAAAATAATTTAAAAAATAGAAAAAATATTTATAAATATGTTCTTTTACTTATAGATTGACACCGATTTAAATTTCATATTATTTCATTATTATTTGATAGGTCATAAAAAATCATCAAAATATTATATAATTTATAATGATTCTAATTTAACGATCTTTAATGGACTATCAAACGATAATGAAATTGCATAAAATTTGAATTATCATCAATCTATAAGTAGAAGAAAATAATTATAAACTTTTTTTTTATAATTTTTTTCTTATTTATTTGAAAATCCATTGTCAAAACTCATTGTCAAGCGATCCTTCCCTAATTTTTAATAATTCTCAGTTGTTATTCTCTAAAAAAAAAAGAAAGACAGTGTAGAAGATTATAACCTCTTTTTTTACAGTGTGCTTTAAACCGGTGGGCTAATCAAATATACAGTATACTGCATGTCTGCATGCATGTCCAATCTGTCTTGTCGCTTTTATAGCTCCTGTGCTTGTGTTTAAATCATGTCAATAAAACCAATTTACAATGAAGATATATTGTATGTAAGTTACATATATGGAGGAAAAATTCAATGTCGTTTTGCTAGCTAGGCCCAACTAAATGCCTAGACTAATTTTATTAGGAAAAAGTTACTAGTAGAATCACTTTATCACTGTGTATCATGCATAATGCATGTTTAATTATTTCACTCTTTACATGTCGAAGGAAATTTTTGGGAGAAAAAATAAGAAGAACAACAAATTCATTCTCTTCTAAATTTGCAGATAAGAGTTTCTTGAACGTGTGCATATATAGGCTATAGCCTAGTACTATATTGCAAAATTACACTAGTTTGCACCTTTCTTCTGTTGAACAATTAATAGCACATTGGATAGCCAGTTCCTTTCATAATATTATGAGCATGCAACTCTATGTTTATCTTAGCTATAACTATATAAAATGTCATCCAATCCATATGATTTTGTCTGGAACCGATCCCTTTTCTTGCTTGAATCAAATTTAAGTGGATCTATGTATGACTCAAGCTGATCCCTAAGACTTAAACCGGAACAGACCAAGGCTGAACTAAGATAAAATAAGTCTATATCAGGGCTAGCAAGTAAAATAATTATCAATTATTGATTTGAAATTTGTCAATGAATCATTAATTACCTATATCGTAAATAGTCTGTCATTGTGAAATTAATTATCAAAATCAAATCAGCAATCATGAAATGTTGAAGAAAGTAAGTAGAAATTGACAGAATGGGACAGAAGGTGGCAAGTAGTCTTTCAATCACGAGTTATATATTCCTGCCTAACCGTGTGTAAGAACATTAAAAAAAATAAATTTGAAAGATGATTAATTAAAATTACTAATTGCTTAGATTCCAACTCTGGTGAGCTATATGATCACTTTTGGATTCTTCCTCTGTCGCTATGGATTGGCATTCGTTTATTTCTATTTTCTGAATAAATCATATCGATCATTGTCATTAGATTGATTGATAGAGAGCGAAGAGAGGAACACTTGGCACCACAGCCCTGCTTTCATGAAAGAAGAGAGAGAAAGCGATGGAGAGAGAGAGAGCGGAGTCGTCACTCTTTATACAAGAAAAGAAACTGAAGTCTCAGAAAGCAGGGAGGCATGATGCATGTTTTCTCCAATCATGGAGCTAGCAGATAAACAACAAAAAGGTTTTATCTCAAAGAAGTATTCCAATGAGTGATAGCGCTATAAAGTGAGTAATGTTTTTGCCATCCATTGCCACCACCAAAGAAAATTCTTATTCATGAGATTTTCAAACATCTCGTTTTGTGTTTGATGTAGTTGCCACTTGGAAATAAAATAAGGAAAATGTTATAGTGATATCAAAATTGATACCAAAGTACGACACCCACGTAATTAAAATGACTATAGTAAGTATGACACCGGACTATAATTCAAAATTAAATTAGTTCTCAATATAATATATAGTGTATGAATATCATTTGCTGATAAAAATGATTGTACAATATATATAGACAATACTTTTTTCAATTAGATATTCGCTAATTAATAACAGACACAAAAGGCATTGCTTAAAAAAATGAAATGGTAACTTCCCTTGTCCAACTACCAATCTGAAATAACCACCAAAAACCAAATATTCTGTCCCTCTCGCATCTTCAAAGTTTTTACTCTCCTTCGTCACCTTTTCGTCGACGAACTAATTAAACCATTCACCCCGTTGAACTTCTATTGCTTCAAGAAAGAAAAGAGAAATTTACCTTCAAAAGAGATATTAATTAGTGAATTTTTTTAGTTTGATCCTTTGGTGTTATATTATATATATATATATCAAGAAGTTTATGAAACTTCAGAAAAGAATGGGAAGTTTTTGTATTTTGATATGTATATATATAGATAGATAGATACTTCCATTTTGAATTCGGAAAATATTATTAGAAGATCGATAACTTTAATTAGTTTAATCATAAGAGAAAATATTAAGAAAACGATGCTATAGATGTGGGGATAAAGGATATTTTGCTAAGGAGTGTAGAAACACACTCCTCTGTTTTTACCATCACCGGACTAGACATAGAGTGGCGCAATGTACACAAAATAAATCCAGTTCTGCTCAGGCCAAACCTCGTCCGAAACTGTCTCCAACATCTCACTCAGGAGTCGCCATGACACCACCAATCCCGAACTCGTGTTTGCCAATCAATGCAGCCTCTAAGAGCATCCTCAAACGGCTCAAGAGGTGTGTGGTTCTTCAACTGGCAGATGCGAGCTCTCCAGCAGTTCTTGAGCCTATAACTTTGATCTAAGTACCCTGAGATCCGTTGGATTACACGTAGATTGGGTGACAACCGGTTCTTGGTCGAACTTCTAGCGGCTCAACGTTGTCGGTTTCTAGCAATGGCAGAAATTGACCTAGACGGACTCAAGATCCAGATCTTACCCCCCCCTGTGGTAGAGATATTGATACGGGTGAGCCTATGAAGCATTATTGGGTTCATATCCATGGCCTCCCAAGAAAATTCTTGGATATATCACATATTCAACGATTGGTCAATGAGGTTGGAAATGTGATATATCAAAGATCTAGGATAGGATAGTGATATTAAATGTAAAAAAAATGTAAGAATATAAAGAATCTAAGATAAAAATGTATAAATCAATTTGGGGTTTAGTGTTCAAGTGTAATGACAGCGGAATACAATTCAATACGATTCAATTCTCACAAGAATATAGCAATCAAAAAAATGTGAGAAAAAAAGAAAATATCAAATAAAAACACAAGATGTAACAGAGTTCGTCTTAAAAATGTCTACGTCTTCAAGAATCTCAACCTTCAACAATTGAGGTTGAGCCGAAACACTAAAAAATAGTTTTACACTTGTAGAACTTGGTCTCTTACATAAAAATGGACTGTTAAGCCTATCGGTAACAAGAGTGACAACACACTCAAAAAGGGTGAGTGACAACACACTCAAAAATAATAAGTGAATAACAACACACTCAATAAAGGTGAGCACTACAGCTCAAGAAATGGATTACAAGAAGATCACGAAGGATCAAATAGGGAGAATGGAGATAAGCTAGATTAAGCTTAAATAAAAATTTGGCTAATTGAGTGTTTCAATCTCTTGGATTATCTCTCTCACTTTGTATATGGCTAGTAAGCTCTCTGGAGTAATGATTTAGCTAGATGAATCTTCTACTGTCAGTGAGAGATGTGATCTTTTTAAAATATATCTTTTGAAATAATTGAAGAAACTATTTTTGGCCTGAACCGTTATAACGGTTTGAGAATCGTTATAACGATTTAGAAAGAATAACCATTGGATCGATTGAGCAGAAATGTTATAACGATTCATTGAATCGTTATACGTTTCATAAACCGTTGCAACGATTACTGAATTGTTACATAATGATACACTCTGATTTCTTTGAGAATTTTATGTCTTAGAATATTTTTGAGTATTGAGATGAACCGTTATAACGATTACTGAATCGTTATAATGATTCACTGGGCAAAAGCACTTTTATTTGTTGTTTTAAGCTCAATTTATCTTGACCAATTCAACTCAGTTTGAGTCTAACTAAACCTAAGCCTAATGCAGTCTTTATGAAGCTCGTGTATCCCATCATTAGTCTTGGTTCTCGTGTACTAATCATTTGCATTTCAATCCATGCACAAAACTCAAACAAGGCAAATTATAAAATTCAAGATTATTTTGCAAATCGACAAATCAAAAAGATGTTTAGTGTAACAATATCCATGGCCTCCCAAGAAAATTCTGGGATATATCACATATTCAATAGTTGGTCAATGAGATAGGAAATGTTATCGAAATTGATTGGTATAATTTGAACTAGCTGGACCATCGTTGGCTTCGTGTGAAACTAGCCTTACTAGATATTAGTTATTTTCCATTTCCAAAAGTGCACTTTGAATACTCGGATAAAGCCAAGATTGCTCATTTTTGATTAGGTTTGAACCAGAAAAGGGTGGTCTCGACTCTAACTTTGATCCGGGAAACAAAAGGTGAAATGGGTTCCAATGATCAAGAAAATTATGGAGCAGGTGGATTCCAACTTTCTTTTTCCTCTTGAGCAACTTGATGCTACCCCAAAGAAGATGAGCGGGTGGATAAGTTGGAATCAGAGTATATTCAACACAAGGCAGGCAAATAAAAGTGAGTACAAATGAGGTGGAGGTTACCTTGGAGGATCTCACTACTCTCACGGTTGTTCGTAAACGAGTAAGGAAGATATATAATGGGGATGGGGAATCCAAAGTGGGATGGGTCCACCCGAGCCATGATCCCTCTGGTAGTGGATACCTTCCACTCATAGGAGGCTGACAACCTAGATCAACATGGTGGGGTGGATGGGTGGACACAAGAATAGTCCTCTGATCCGGAAGTGGAGATTCTAACCCATGATGATAAATCTTCGAGTTTCATTGATATGTCCATCGTCATCCTCCTCTGATAAAAGCGACTCACCAAGTTGCTCGAAGAAGTGTCCAAGAGCCAGGTCGTCTCGAGTAAGCTTAGGTACCCCTCATTCTTCTGTTGATTTTCTATCACTCTCTCAGTTGAGTGATGATAAAATTTTACAACAATTTGCTGATTTGGAGATTAGTATAGGGAGTACTGACAGAATTCGCAAACAAAGAATTAAATACTTTCGAAACCTGGATCGAGAGGGGCTTAAATTGTTTTGGAAGATGTTCTTATCAGAATAGAGGAGGAAGAGGAAACTCTTTCTACACCTCTTGTAGCTTCGACTACTGGGACCATTCCTGGTCTATGAATATTTATAGCTGGAATTATAGAGGGCTCGGGGCCCACAAAGAAAAGAAAACTCAATGAACTCCTCCACTAATAGAACATTGATATTTTAGGAATTTAAGAATCCAAAAAACCTAATTTCACAGACAGATGTCTTAAATCCATTTCCACTTTTATTACCTGGTGGTAGTGGATACCATCAAATGATTCAGCAAGAGATTTACTCTTGGGAGTCAATGCATCCAAATTTGAAATACTTCATTACCATTTGGGGCAGTACTCTATTACTGTGCACCTTAAGAATAAACTGGATAATCAAACATGGGCCTTTACCAATGTCTATGGCCCTACTGGTAATTCTGATAGAACTGCTTTTTGGAACGAACTGAGAAAACTGAGATCAACTTGGGGGGGGCTGGGTTCTGGCTGGTGACTTTAATGCCATCAGACATAGAGAAGAAAGACAAGGACCCACTTTCCATGCTAATGCTAGCAAGTGCTTTAATTCTTTCATTGAAGACATGTGTATGAATGAACTTAAACTTTCTAATAGAAAATACACCTAGGCCAGAGGAGGATCTAGTCTCTCAATGACACTGCTAGATAGATTCTTTGTCGATGACAGTTAGGATCTTATCTATCCCACCTGTCACATTAAAGCCTTACCCAATGTATTTTCATATCATTATCCTCTAATACTTAGCATACCAGCTACTGGTATATCTTCTCCTTCTAAACTTTTCAGGTTTGAGTCAAGTTGGTTACAACAGGAGAACATTTATGCTCATATGGAAGAGTGGTGGAATGAGACACGCTTAGGGGGAAATATAGCCAAAGGTTGGATTAAAAAGATCTCCAGGGTTAGAAGAAAGTTGAAAGGTTGGGCAGCTAACCTAAATGGAGAGACAAGGAGACAGAAGACCCATCTCACCCAGGTTGTGAAAAATTTGGAGCAAGTATTTGAAGAAAGGGACCCTACTGAAGAGGAATTTCAAACCTAGCAGCACTCTCACAAGGAACTGGCTGATATATATCATGCCGAGGAAGTTTATTGGAGTACCAGGGCCAAAAACCAATGGCTAAAGGCAGGTGATGCTAATATTGCATTTTTTTCAAAAAGTAGCTACAGCCAAACATAAAAAATACCTTATTTCCTAGTTGGAGATTGATGGACAGCCTACTCAGGATGCTTCTTTAATATAGTCACATGTATTTCAATATTACAAAAACCTCTTCAATCTTGACTCACCATCACCTAGAGAGGGATCCCATCTGGAAGAGATCTGGGATGATAAAGAGAAAACCACCAATGAGGAAAACTTGATTCTTCTTGCTTCCTTCACTGAGGAAGAAGTTAAGCAGGCAGTTTTTCAGATGCAAGGAGATAAAGCACTAGGTCCTGATGGGTTACCTGTACTATTTTATCAGCATTTATGGAATATCATTAAAGATGATATGTTGAAGCTGTTTGAAACTTTCTACTCTGCATCATTGGACATTTCAAAACTCAATAGTGGTATGGTACACCTTATTCCTAAGAAGGCAGATGCTTTAACCATTAAGGACTATAGACCTATTAGTCTCCTTAATTGTGCTTACTACCAGCTTGGAAAGAGTACTGGGTAGACTTATTCAACCTACTCAGACTGCCTTCCTCAACGGAAGATTTATTATGGATGGAGTGGTTACTGCCCAGGAGATCCTTCATTATTCTCATGTGAATAAAGACACAAGGGTTCTGATTAAGTTAGATTTTGAGAAGGTCTTTGATAGGCTTAACTGGGACTATTTGCTAGAAACCTTCTCCCATAGAAATGTCCCTACTCAATGGATTCAATGGATCAGGGGTATTTTGCATGGGGGAGGGTCTGCATCAATCTCAATGGCCACTTAACTGAGTACTTTGAATGCACCAGAGGGGTCAGGCAGGGGGACCCTCTTTCCCCTCTATTGTTCATCTTGATTGCAGAAGGACTTGGAAAGCTTTTGCAGAGAGGTGCTCAATTGAACATCTTCAAGGGTCTAGGTCCACCTTTGACTTCTGGGGAACACGTCACCCACCTACAATTTGCTGATGACACATTGATTTTGTTACAGGCAGACCCTGATATGATGGAGACCCTTAAATGGACTTTACAGGGATTTGAATTGGTCTTTGAACTGAAGGTTAACTATGCTAAGAGTGACCTTCTCCCAATCAACCTCTCCCTTTCTGATAGCACCCAACTTGCTGATAGGCTGGGGTGTAAAACTAGCTCCCTGCCCCTCACTTATTTGGGTGTTCCTATACATTGGAGAAAATCACCAAAGGAGGTATGACATTCTCTCATCTCTAAAATACTCTAAAATACAGAGGAAGTTAGCCAACTAGAAAGGTATATATCTATCTCTGGGAGGGAGAATAGTTATGCTCCAGGCAGTTTTGTCAGTTGTACCTCTATATATATTATCCATTCACAAGATACCAGTTTAGGTGAGGAAGAAAATTGATAGCATCAGAACACAGTTTCTTTGGCAAAGTACTGCAGATAAACACAAATACCCTTTGGTCAGATGGAGGCAGCTATGCAGAAGTAAGAGATCTGGAGGGTGGGGATTCTTAAACTTAGACAAAATGAATAAATCTCTGCTGGGAAAGTGGTGGTGGCACTATAGAAACCCCCGGTATAATAACCTCTGGAAAGAAGTGTTTATGGCAAAACCCTCTTACATTAGATTTAAATCTCCTTTTTGGAAATCTGTAGAGTTAGAGAGAGAGCTGGTAAATCTTGGCATCCAAATGCGTTTGTGGGATGTGCATAACATCAAATTTTAGGGAGATAAATGGGTTGTGAAAATGTCACTGGCATATATATTTCCCTCTCTCTTTCAGATTGCATCTCAGCCTGATATCACAGTGGCATAGGCCTGAGAGAAAGGTATTGATATCAGATTTCAGGTCAGCTTCATCAGACCTCTTACTAGTCTTCAACAGGTGCAATGGACAGAAATACAGAACCTGATCATGACATTTTCACCCATGCAAGGGTCTATTGATTCCCTAGTGTGGAGAGGATCTGAAAAAGATATTCTGTCAAGGATCAATACTCCTTTCTGGACTTTAGGGGAATTTTGGTTCCTGAGTTTGTTAGTCTATGGAAGGCTGGCATTCCATTGAAAATCAAAGCATTCTTATGGTTAGGTTTTCATCAAAGAATCCTTACTAAGGATGTTCTTTCTAATAAGAGATGGGCAGGCGATCTCACATGCCCTTTGTGCCAAAATCAGCTTGAAATTGCTTATCACTTATTCCTTCACACTACCAGAAAAATTGGATTTAGAAACGCCTATTTAGAACCAGTTTTTAAAAAACAGGTGTTAAAAGGTGAGAGTGGCATATTATATATTTTATTAAAATTATTAGAACCGGTTTTATTTAACAACCGGTTATAAATTTTTTTATTAAAATCGGTTTTATAATAACCGGTTCTATTTCATTTTATTAAAATCGGTTTTCTTACAACCGGTTCTAAAATATTTGTTTTAGCGCCGGTTTTATTAAAACCGGTTTTAAAACAATAATTTTAGAACCGTTTCTAAAAATCGGTTCTACAATTTTTATTTTAAAACCGGTTTTTAACAAAACCGGTTTTAATTGAAAAACAAATTATTCCCATTTTAAAAAACCGGTTCTAAATTAATATTAGGGTTATTTATCACACCTTCCTCTCACAGCGCCGCTCTTTCATCTTCATTTTCACTATTCACCATTAGAAGCTCTCTGTTCCATCTGTTCCCAGCTGCAACAACATCCACTTACTGATTAATATTTTGAGATCTCTTAAAGGTAATTTTTTAATACATAATTTAAATTTAAGTTCATTTTCTTATTTTCTTATTTAAGTACATCCTTGTTAAATTTTAACACCCATTAATTTGCATAATTATTGTATAAATTGATTACATATATATAAATAAAATTATATATGTGTAATTGATAGTATTATCATATAAGACCAAACTAACGGATTTTTTATTAATTTAGGTCCATACTCGTTCGGGATTAATCCAATAGGGATTAATCCCGAATAGTCCCCGATTTGGGACTGCTTTTTGAATACTTTGTCTCATTTAGGATAGTGAACATATACTAGCTACAATTTGTTGTTTGAAAAAAAATTGGTTAATATTTTTTCTAATGTTCCTACGTGTACGTACGCATATGAAAATTTACGTTGACGTACTCGGGGAGCATAGGGAAAATATTGCCGAATTTTTTTCAAACATCAAATTAGCTTGTATATGTTTACTAATGAGACAAAGTATTTAAAAAGTGAGTTAAGGTGGTTGACCGGCCCAGAATTAGACCTTAAATCAGAAACCCTAAATTCTAAACCCTAATTGTGAGATTGATGTTTTTTTTACAGATGGATCGCAATACTTGGATGTATAAAATCAAAAGGAATACAATTGAATATTTGAGGAGAATTGATGAATTTTTGGAATGTGCCTCAGAAGATATGAGAAATAGGGGTGCACGGACACTTGTTTGTCCTTGTGAAGATTGTCAAAATTTACGGATATTTGGAAATATCAAACAAATGAGAGATCATTTAATTCATCGTGGGTTTATGGATCGATACACCCGATGGGTACGGCATGGAGAAAATATTGAAATTGTTGATAATACTGAAAATAGTAGAAATATTGAAAATATCGTACGAGATGAATCTGAAGGTGATGACTTAAATTTAGACAATGATGAATGAGATGTATTGGAGAATGAAAATGTGGGAAATACAGAAAATATAGACAATGTAGAAAGTGAACAATTGGATGAAATTATGAATGATATTGCAATGGATTTTGTCGATATTCCTGAAATTTTTAAAAATTTGGGTAATGATTCCAATGTGCCATTATTTCCGGTTGTACAAAATTTACGAAAATATCTCAGCTTTTAAATTGTATAACCCGAAAGCTAAAAACGGATGGAGCGATAAAAGTTTTACCTCTTTATTAGAACTTCTAGGAGAAATGCTTCCGAAAAATAATTTAATACCGGACTCACATATAGAGCGAAGAAATTATTATGTCCCTTGAGTATGAAGTGGAGAGAATTCATGCATGTCCGAATGATTGCATATTATATCGAAATGAGTACAATGATTTGGATAAGTGTCCGAAATGTAACGCTTCACGGTACAAACCGAGAGATAATGAAATAGAAGTTCGAAAACGACCAAAGAACAAAAAAGTGTTATGGTATTTACCAGTTATTCCAAGATTTCAGCGTCTATTTGCAAACTCAAAAGACGCTCACTTATTACGATGGCATGTGGATGGCAGAAAAGATGATGGAATGCTCCGTCACCCTGGGGACTCTCCCGAATGGAGAAACATTAACAGAATATTTAAGGATTTTGGCGATGAACCAAGAAATTTACGATTAGGGTTATGTACAGACGGGATGAACCCTTATGGCCTTATGAGTAGTGGTAACACAACATGGCCTGTTTTATTGTGTATTTATAATCTCCCCCGGTTATGCATGAAAAGAAAATACATAATGTTGTCGTTGTTGATTTCAGGTCCAAAACAACCTAGTAATGATATAGATGTTTACTTGGCTCCATTATTGGAGGATCTGAATAAATTATGGAAAGATGGTGTGAGGATATTTGATGCCTATTTAAAAGAATATTTCATCCTTCGTGCAGTTATTTTTTACACAATTAATGATTTTCCCGCCTATGGTAACTTATCGGGTCATAGAACAAAATGAGCAAAAGCGTGTCCAATTTGTGGAGAAGAGACTCATACGATACGATTGAAAAACTGTGGAAAAAATGTTTATTTGGGACACCGTAGATTTCTTAATCATAATCACCCCTACCGACGGAAGAAGAAAGCTTTTGATGGTACGGTTGAGCTGGAGAAAGCACCAATATCATTATCCGGAAAACAAATATATTCTATTATGAAAGATATAAATGTCCAATTAGGTAAGAAGTTTCAAAAGAATATCCCTAACGGTGTTTGGAAAAAAAATCATGTATTTTGGGAGCTTCCTTATTGGCCGTATTTGGATGTTAGACATTGTTTGGATGGAATGCATATTATTAAGAATATTTGTGAAAGTTTGGTTGGGACTCTATTGAATATTCAAGAAAAAATGAAAGACGGGGTGAATGCAAGAAAAGACATGGTTGCTATGGGAATTCGGTTAGAGCTAGCACCACAAGAACATGAAAAACGAAATTACTTACCCCCAGCGTGTTATACATTATCGAAGAAGGAGAAAATTAGTTTGTTGGAGTTGCTAAAGTCGATTAAGGTTTCATCCGGTTATTCCTCGAATATCTCTAAAAAAGTTTCGATGAATGATCTAAAGTTGATTGGTATGAAGTCACATGATTGTCACGTTTTGTTAACACATCTACTTCCGATTGCAATCCGAGGAATTCTCCCCCAAAATGTCAGACATTCTATCAATAAATTGTGTTTTTTCTATAACTCGATCTTCTCGAAAGTGCTTGATCCCGTCATGCTTGGCGAACTACAGTCAGATATCGTGGTTACCTTATGCGAGTTAGAAATGTATATTCCGGTGTAATTTTTTGACATAATGATTCATTTAACTGTTCATCTCGTGAGAGAGATACGATTATGCGGTCCTATGTTTTTACGGTATATGTATCCATTTGAGAGAGCGATGGGTCAATTAAAAGGATTAGTCCGAAGCCGATCTAGACCCGAAGGAAGCATAGTTGAAGGATATATTGCAGAAGAGGTTATTGAGTTTTATACCAGTTATCTAGAAGGAGTTGAACCGATTGGTCTCCCTAAGTCTCGACATGAGGGTAGACTCCAAGGTGTTGGCACAATCGGATATAAATTGGTAACGGTTGGTCTTGAATTGCGACAAAAATCATATCTTAAGGTCCTGCAACAACTCGCTGTCGTGGCTCCTTACGTGAATGAGCATTTAGCAGTTATAAGAGAAAATAATCCTTTGAAAGATGAAATCTGGTCATCAACGAACATAATTTAAAATTTATAAAATGGTTTACCGACGAGTAAATTCTCGGATATCCAACACAATCGATGAAACAGTTAAATGGTTAGCATATGCCCCAGGTGCGATGGTGCATACTTATCAAGGGTACGACATGAATGGTTTTAACTGTATACTAAGAAACAAGATGGAAAAAGTACCGTTCAAAACAGCGGAGTCACAGTAGTTGCTATATCCGGTGATGAAGACATGTCAATGTCATATTACGGGTGGATTGAGGAAATATGGGAGTTAGATTTTATGAAATTCAGGATTCCTTTATTTTTGTGTAAATGGATTGAAAATCGACGTGGCGTAAAAAAAGATAAAGAAGGTTTTATCTCTGTTGATTTCAACCGATTAGGTTATCAGCATGATCCTTTTATACTAGCAAATAGAGAAGCAAAACAAGTGTTTTATATCACTGATCCAGTCGATAAAAAATGGCATGTTGTTCTTCCGGGCAAAAGACGTATTGTAGGTGTTGGAGATGTTGTTGACGAAGATGAATATGATCATTTTGATGAAATACCACCATTTTCTACAGGTTTCAAATCCGTACCGGTTACTGATAATGATGAGACAAATTATTTGCGTTCAGATCATGAAGAAGGTGTGTGGGTCAAAGGAAAATCGAACAAAAAGAAATCTTAATGTGAGTTACCTTATGTTTCACTTGTATATTCATCATTTATCATTTTATATGATTATATTACTGAATTATTTTTTTAAATAATGCAGATGAAAAATGAGAAAATGACGCGCGATGAATCTTACTATGTTGTTTATGTATAATTTATTTAGAGTTTTATTGAATATTTTTTTATTAATTATGTTGTATTATTTATTATATATGAATGTAACCGGATCTAATTCTTAATTGTGTTGTATTATTTATTATATATGAACGCTAAAATATAATGGATACTTTGAAGATATTTAACTTTTTAATATAAATTGAATTTAGATATAACTATTTATTTTATATAATTTATATTTTAAATATATATATATATATATAACTATTTATTTTATATAATTTATGTTTTAAATATATATATATATATAACTATTTATTTTATATAATTTATATTTTAAATATATATATATAACTATTTATTTTATATAATTTATATTTTAAATATATATATATATAACTATTTGTTTTATATTTTTTAAATATATATAACTAAACCGAACCGATTTTATAATTATAACCGAACCTATTTATTTGTTTTATAATTATATAACCGAACCGATTCCATTTAGAACCGGTTTTTACAAATAACCAGTTCTAATTGAACTTACCAATTAGAACCGGTTTTAATTATTTGTAAAACCGATTCTAATTGAATTTGCAATTAGAACCGGTTTTCCAAATAACCGGTTCTAAATGAATCCAATTAGAACCGGTTATTCAAAAAACCGGTTCTAATTTCTTTTATGCGGCAAAGAAGTATTATTTTATATATTAATTTTAGAGCCAATTTTGAAAATAACCGGTTCTAATTCTTATTTTGCGACACAAACCCTTCTTCCCAATATTCTTCTTCCCATTCTCATTTCTAACAGAGAGCCCGAGCCGCACCTCCTCCATTAAACCCTAAACCTCTCTTTCATTTTTTCCCCTCCTCTTTCCTAGCTCTCTCGCCCTTCGCTACCTCGCTCGCCGCTACCTCGCTCTCCGCTGCCTCTTGTGCTTCTCCGCTGCCTTTGTGCTTCCCCACTGCCTCTTGTGTGTAAGGTAACAAATATTATTTTTTTATTTCACAATTTTTTGTGGTGTCAACCCTATAATGCAAAATCGGTAAATTAATGGATAGTTAAGAGTAATTAAGCCATTTGGATAGTCAAAACTTCATATTTTTAGCTTAAATTTTACAATTAGGTTCTAATCTCTATGTAGAATAAATATATAAAATAAAATTTATGTGTAAAATTAATTACTGTTATCGGTAAATAAAGTATAAAATAAATTTATTTGTAATTGTTATTTGTTTACTCTTATCAACCATAGTTCAAAATTTCTAAACCCTTATTGGATATCATAATATATCTGAAAATTTATTATAAATATGCTAATTGAATTCTTTATAATTTTATATAGTACTTTGACAATAATGGAAGAAGGAACGGGAAAAAGATCAAGAACATCTTTGTCGGGTTTTCGCGGGAGTAAAAGAGTTGATGAGAGACATATTGAGTTTAGAAGTGACGGCGTACCGATTGGTGATAACGCATCAAAATTTGTGAATTATTATGCTATCTTGGTAAGAGATCGGGTGCCATGCACAATTCAAAGTTGGAAGAATGTCAATGTAGAGCTTAAAAATGAGCTTTGGAATGAAATTAAGGTATCTCCTAAATCATACACTAGTTAATACTATATTTATGCACTAATTTATACACTAGTTAATACTATATTTATACTAATTTATTTGTTTATTTCAGGAATGGTGGAACATAAAGGATGATAAGAATAAAAAAAAATCCTAGTGTTAATGGGTGCGCGTTGGAAATCTTGGAAAACTAGATTGGTGAAAGATTACATCACCAATGCAGATCCGAAAAAACTGAAGACTCCGTGTGATGACTTCAATATCACATTGGAGCAAAGTGGGAAGAGTTTGTGAATCAAAAAGCCAGCGATGAGTTTAAGGTAACCAAAAAAACTTTCTAATGTAATATTTGTCCATTAGTATTGACATGCGATAAGTGCGATTAGTATTAACCAAAAAATTTTCTAATGTAATGATATTTTTCAATTTGTATTGACAGGCGATAAGTGCGCAAGCACGAATAAATGCTGAAAAGAATTTACATCCTCACAGACTAGGTTCGGGCGGTTATAACACCGCAGAGAAAAAATGGAAGGAGAGCGACGTTGTTTCATCGTCCTCATCCTCCTCGGGCATCACTTCAAAAGCCGACATTAGAACCTTTAGATGGTGCATGGCTAGGTCAAAGCCGACAGCCGAGGGAACTTATGAAATTGTGAATCCGGCGACTAAAGAAGTACTTCAACGAGCAGTATGTTTAAAAAATCATTCAAAATATGTACATGTTACTTGTTATGAAATGTTAGATATCATATCGATTGAAATACTTGAATGAAATGCTATATACGCTATAATGACAGGAATCGATAATTCAAGAAGGATCATTTCAGCCGGACCGCTATAATGACGTCTTGACCAGTTCCATTGGGACGGCTGAGCATCCGGGGAGATTGAGAGGATTTGGTGGCGCCGGTGTGAAAACTGTGTACGGAAAGGGGTCGAAAGGGAAAGCTTCTCACGCTGAATGCATCAGCAAAGCTGAGTTCAACGAGTTATTGGGACAACAAAGGGCGGAGATGACAGCGCAGTTTAATGATTTATTTCAGAGAATGTTGAGACAAATACCGGCTGATTCGGTATACATACCACCTTCCATGCCACCTTCCATGGATGAAGTTATCCTCCCGACTCAAGGTAGCTCCAATACCATACATCCGCTTCGGACTATCAAGGTCAATTTATTTATATATTTATTCTCAATTAATCTAAGTTTTGAATGATTACTGAAGTATAATTCATATACTTAACAATTAATTATTTTTTATTTCGGGAATCTACACCCTGCAATATCCTTGTTGAGATAGATGATAAACGATATGAGGCGGCAATCGGGAGGATTATTCCGACTGGACTCGCCGAGTATATGCACGGCTCTCCAGTCTTACTCGATGAGGTCCGTGTTACTCCCGATGAGGTTAAAGATGGATTTCAGCACATTTGTGTTCCGTTTCCGCCGCCAAATGGACCGGAGTGGCTCGGTGAGCTTGTTGGATTCTTTATCAAATGGCCTATACACCTTATCGAGCTTTGTGAGGTATTTTTTATTTATCTCTATAATTTTAAAATTCATAAATTATTTGTTCACTAATATGTTTAAATGCAGGATAATACACCAAAGAAATCTATGTCCAACAAGAAAAAAACATTCGAGCCAGAACCAATTTTAAAATCTCGTAGAGAGTCGCTTCTTGATGATGACACCTTACAACGTCTTTCTAGACGTTCATTATTTCTATATAAGGTGATCATGATGCAGTCCGTTAGTACGACTTATTTTCCTATCGCATTCTCGGAGCTATTCTTCTACGATGGTGATGCTTATGTATACGTGACGGATATCATCGAGCTTTTTAAGGATGAATGGCTCAATGTCTCGATTCTACAGATTTTCTGCATGTAAGAATAGAATCATAATATTTCTTTTAGCATTTTAATAATTATTTTAAGACTAATTATTGTATATATTGTAGGGTTTCCCACGATACGTGCAAGAGTTTCTTAATTGACAATTGTAAATTTATCGATCCATATTTTTGCGCGGAAACACAAATTCAAAGTGATATCGAGCGCACAGTCAATTATTTGGGGCAATGCTTTGTTAAATGCGAGAATCCAAACTCCTACATGTTTCTTCCGTACATTGAAAAGTTAGAACTTCAAAACTTAATTCATTTGCTTATTTATCTATTGCTTAATTGCTTAATCTCTCCATATTAATACGTATAAATTGTAGGGGGCATTGGATTCTTTTGATTGTGCGGCTCAAACCCTCTGTTGTTTATGTCGTGGACTCATTGAATCGTAAAGATGAAACATATATTATCCAACCAGTATTAAATACGTAAGTTTTTTCTATTATCTTCGATAATTTATTATGTCTTGTAATTGATAACTCATATCATTGTTATATAAGGGCCTTACGCTATTATTGGATTGAAAAACAATTCGCTCAAGAAAAAAAAACTCAAGTTCACTTGGAAAACGATTCAGGTGTGTAATTCCAAATTTTAAATGATTTGATTTTTTTCAGGTGTGTAATTTCTAACTTTAAATGATTGTTATATAAGGGCCTTACGCTATTATTTCATTTTTTTCTTGTAACATTTTAGAGTCCAAACCAACCAAGCGGTAAAGAGTGCGGCTATTATGTTATGAAATCGATGCATAATATAATAACTACATATTCTAGCAACAAAAATTTACCACATGTATAAAAAATAAACTTCATATTAATCTTTAATTCTTTTACATATTTGTTTGCTTAATCAAACTAATGAAATTTTAATTTTTTAATAGGCTATCAAACCAGCTCCTCAATCTTATTCACGGGAAGATATCGAAGAAATTAAGGAGATGGTTGTAAATTATATTGCATCTAATATTTGATAATTTATTTTATATTTTTTTCTGTTATTTGTAATGTTTAGTTACTTATATAATATTGATCAGTTATTTAGTGAGTTATATTTGTGTTATATTTTTGTGTTATATTTGTATGTGTTTGTTTATATATATGGCTGGTATATGGACCAGTCACAGAAAATAAAAAATTTATTAAAAAAAAAATATATGTTTAGAGCCGGTTATTCAAAGAAACCGGTTTTATTGTGTTATTTTATTAGAATCGCACCGGAAGTAAAATAGAACCGGTTATTCAATAACCGGTTTTAATTGTTCCAAGTAAATTAGCACCGGTTATAGGAAAACCGGTTTTAAATGAAGTAAAATAGAACCGGTTATTCAATAACCGGTTTTAATTGTTCAAAGTAAATTAGCACCGGTTTTATTAAACCGGTTTTAAATATTTTATTTTAACACCGGTTATAAACCTTTAGCACCGCTTACTTTTAAAACCGGTTTATAACCGGTGCTAAATTGTTTATAAAACCGGTTTTAATTCTTTTTTTTCTGGTAGTGGCTGGCTGATTTTATGAGAGTATTTTCGAGTGTCTGTGTGTCTCTATTATGTGTGGTGTTGTAAAACTTTATATTTGAGTTTTTTTTTGTGGCATCTCCCTATTTGATTAGCTTGATATAGCACTATGTAGTAGGGATAGTGATTGGTCGTCTATCGGCACAGAGGATTGCCAAACTATGCTAACATTTATGTATTTATATGATTTCATTGCAATGGAATCAATGTCCCTTTGAGGGCGCTTCTTTCAAAAAAAAAATCATAAGGGCGAATCTAATGGTAAGGATTGAAAATGAACCAATCGAGGAACCTTCTCTCGATATATAAAGGGCTTAATTAACATATCGACAAAGTATTAAAATAATCTGCTATGAAATATATCGAGGAAATTGAACTTTAGTGTATCTGGTATAGCGCGCGTCGATAAAAAAAAAAAACAGTTTGGTCCACGCTATGCTATTTCTGTACTTTTTCAAT
The DNA here is from genome assembly GCA_037127355.1 of Schoenoplectus tabernaemontani. NCBI lineage: Eukaryota > Viridiplantae > Streptophyta > Magnoliopsida > Poales > Cyperaceae > Schoenoplectus > Schoenoplectus tabernaemontani. Next base: position 20,194,779 of record CM073748.1, on the reverse strand, counting down.
TTAATTCGAGGATAAATTAATATTCATGAATCATGATAACATGTTTGGTCCCAAAAATAAAACTAGATGCTGTTTCATTTTAAAACCACACATGTGGTTTCCGGAGATAAATATATATAGATGTTGCTGCATTATGATTGAAATTATGATTGAGATGGGACAACTTCCGATGTTGCCTTGTCACTTGATGCTTGATATGTACTTGTCAGGCTACAATTAAGTCTAATTGTAAATTTGGTTTAGCTGTGGCAAATGTATTGTTTGTTACATTTGGTGTAGGCATCAATATAACGCGGAATGAATTATTAATATATATGCTCTCTAGTTTATTTAGTTGATTGCATTAGAGAGTAATGATCAGTCAATAGTGTTTTACACTGCAGCAGCGACGGAACCATAAACGATCGATAGGGGTGCTTGGTTTAAATAAATAGAATGTTTAGGTCAAAAGAAAAATTATTTTTTATCATACGACTTTTATTTTTCAGTGAGCTGAGGAGATGCCCGGACACCGGCTGACGCCTACTTTTATTTTTTATCATACGACTTTTACTGTGCAGTGCAATATATATAATCAAACCAAATATATCCGGTTTCACGCCTCATTCAATGGATAAGGGTATAGAAGCTTAGTTTATTTTTCCTATCTCTACCTCTGTTTTTTCGCAATATTTTTTCTAGTCTACAAGTCCAGACCATATGTAAGATTGTGTATATGAGAGTAAATATATGTAATTTGATTATGCACTAGAGTTAATCTGATCTATATGCTCGCTACATGTATGAGAATGAAGAAGCTTTCATTCTAAGTCCTCAGCAGGACTTTATATATGAAAGGTATTATAAAGATGGTTCATTAATGTGATTTAATCACTACCACACAAAAAATATTTTAGAACTGGTTATATAAACGGAGCTAAATCCTTTATATAACTATAAAAGATTTAGCACCGGTTATACAATCGGTTCTAAAACTATGCGGTGCTAAATGTTTTAAAAACCGGCGCTAAGAGGAGATGCTAAATGGGGCATTTAAAGCCAATTATTTCAAATAACCGATTCTAAATTCTAACTCTTAGAACCGGCTATTTCAAAATAATCGGTTCTAAAATCTAACCTTTAGAACCGGTTATTTCAAATAACCGGTTCTAAACTCCTTCAGTGGATTTGCCCAGTGAGTTGAAGGGTCCTTAGTTTCTTAATATTTTGTGATGGTACTATTTACTAAAAAATAGTATTTTTTTTCTTAATATTCTCTAGTTTCGATTTCTTTAAATTTTATTTAAATAATTTAATTTCACCATTAACTAATAAAGTATATTTCATTAATAAAATAATTATATATAATTTAGATATTAAAGAAAATCTGAGAAATTTTCTATCTTTATAATTTCTACAAAAAAAAAAAAAACTAAAAAACTAAAAAACTTCAAATAAATTGCTCTTTCTCTTTCTTTCTCTTTCTCTGTCTCTCAATATCTCTTTTATATATGAAATAGGAGGATAAAAAGTGATAAAATTCAATTTTATGAATTAGAACCGGTTTTTATAAAAAGCGGTTCTAATTCAATTTTATGAATTAGAACCGATTTTTATAAAAAGCGGATCTAATTCAATTTTATGAATTAAAAATGATTTTAATAAAAATTGATTTTAATTAATATGAATTGGATTAATATGAAGTACTCTAAATTTTAATTTTTAATCTAATTATCTCACGTTAATTAATATGAATTTTTAATATTAATATGAATTAGATTTTTAATCAATGAATTTTTATATTAATATGATGTCAGAGAATTTTATATATTATCATAAATTTTAATCACAAAGAGTTAGTTTAGAACCGGTTTTATTAATAACCGAATTGAATTTTCTCAGAATTTAGAACCTATTTTTGCTAAAACCGGTTTTAAAATAAAAATTTTAGAACCGGTTATTTATAATCAATTTTAATTCATTCAATTGGAACTGGTTTTCATATAACCGGTTATAATAAAAAAATTTGTAACCGGTTATTTTACAAAACTGGTTTTAATAATTTTAATAAAATTTATAACCATGCCACTCTAATCTTTTAGCAGCTATTTTAAAAAAAAATTGATTCTAAATAGCCGGTTCTAAATTCAATTTTTCTGATAGTGAATGAACTTTACAGGTGAGACCATGTCATTAATTATGTCATCATATCTCTAACCATATGTAACGAGCGAGATAAGATACTACTATAATTTACTGTATAACGTACACATGAATTTTAATAGCGTGAATATAAAAGTAATATAAAAGTAATTGATATATGTGATTATATGGATGTATGGATTTAATATAAGATATTAGTATATTCGTACTCCTTTAGCTCTTTATTTTGTTTTTTTGTCAAATTTTCCACGTTTAATAATTTTATATATGTTCGCTTAAATATTGTTATCTGGTAATTAAACACTACGCCACTAAAAGAAAAGTCAGTTTCTTAAATCAAGGGATGAGTTTAAAGATTAAGGATATATGTTTTGAATTCGAGAAAAAAATATGTTTTGAAGTACAAAAATATTTTATACTTTACGATTAATATTAGTATATATAGAGAGAGAATTGTGGATGAGGTGTCATATGAACTTTGGATTGATCATATCTAATTTGAAATTATATATTTGAGTCTGAAACACCGCATCCATAGTGCTTCACGAAACACCATAACATAGTTATATATACATATATAGAGTAAGACTAGCGTGCTCCTAGGAGTACGGAGCCCCTCTCTAATCCTAACTCAAAAAGTATATAATCATTTCCAAATTTTGATTTATCACTCTCATTAAATTCTTCATATTGAAATCCTATGGGGATTAAAAATTTGAGATGTTTCGAGTTTTCTAAGTCGTTCTTTTTAATTTCTGAAAATAACATACAAATATTAAATATTTTATTATTATTTTTAGAGTTGATTTTCAAAAATTAAAATGAGTGACTTAGAAAAATAGAAACACCCTAAATTTTTGTACTCTATAAGATTTCAATATGAAAAATTTAATGAGAGTGATAAATTAAAATTTAAAGATCATTTGATATATTTTTTGAGTTAGAATCACGGAGGGGCTCCGTGCTCCTAGGAGCATATTAGTTTTACTATATATATATATATATATTAGAAATACCATGAGCTTAACTCAAAAAACATATTAAATCATCTCTAAATTTTAATTTATCATTCTCATTAAATTTTTTATATGAAAATCTTATGGGATGTAAAAATTTAAAGTGTTTTGAGTTTTTTAAGTCATAGTTTTTAATTTTTAAAAAATAGCTCTAAAAAAATAATAACAATAAAATATTTAATGTTTGAACATCATTTTTAAAAATTAAAAACGGTGACATAAAAATCTCAAAACACTCCAAATTTTTGTATCCCACAAGATTTTCATATAAAATTTTTAATGAGTATGATAAAATGAAATTTAGAGATGATTTGATATATTTTTTTAGTTAAACTCACTGAAGGCCTCTGTAAGCTTAAGCTCATAATATTTTTACTCTCTCTATACCCCTCTCTCTCTCTCTCTCTCTCTCTCTCTCTATATATATATATATATATATATATATATGAGTAAAACTAATATGCTCCTGGGAGCACGGAGCCCCTCCGTGATTCTAGCCCAAAAAATATATTAAATAATATTTAAATTTTGATTTATCACTCTCATTAAATACTTAAATGCTTATGGTGCTTTGCAAAGCAAAAAACTGTTATTGCTTCAGGGTGAGATTTCATATCCCGAGGTCTCAAATGGTCAATCTAAGTTTCTCAATAATTTCTTCATGTAAAAATATTAGAGGATATTAAATTTCATGATTTTTTAAATTATTTTTGTAAAAACAGCCCTGAAATAGGCTATTTTCTTATGTTAAACAGGGTTGTTTTTAAAAATAATTTAAAAAATCATGAAATTTAATATCCTATAAGATTTTGACATGAAAAAATTATTGAGCATAGTAAACTAACTCCAAACATGGTAAAAATTGGTATTGTACAATATTATGATATATAAATTTTATTGAGCTACTTAATTGAAATTTCGAGCATGAAAAATTAAAATTTGAACTATTACCGTTTTGGTCAAAATGCTACTAGAAACAAAATAGACAATATATATATATATATATATATATATATATATATATATATATATATATATATATATATAGTTTGGCTACGGTGCTATGCGTAGCATGGATGGCTCGTGTGCTACGGACCGTTTCTCTGTTTTTAAAGTTTAAATGATAAATCCGACTGGTCAAAATGTTTTTCATATGAAAATCTAGTTGGAGACCAAATTTTATATTTTTTAAGAGAGCTAGAAAATCACTTGATTTAATTATTATAAGCCATTCAAAAGGAGTCATTTTCTAGCTATCTTAAAAAATAGTAAAAAATCCGAAAAAATATAAATTTTGGTCTCCAACTAGATTTTCATATAAAAAATATTTTGATCGGTCGGATCGACCATTGAAACTTTGAAGACGGAGAAATAGTCCGTAACACACGGGTCATCGGTGCTACGCGTAGCACCGTAGCCAAACTCTCTATATATATATATATGTGTGTGTGTGTGTGTGTGTGTGTGTGTGTGTGTGTGTAGTAAATATAGAGCTCACAGAGACTTTCCATGAGCTTAACTCACAAAATATAACAAATTATCTCCAAATTTTTATTTATCTTGCTCATTAAATTATTCATATGAAAATCTTATGCAATGCAAAAATTTAAGGTGTTTTGAGTTTTCTAAATCATCATTTTTAATTTTTAAAAATAATGTACAAACATTAAATATTTTATTATTTTTTTAGGGTTAATTTTTAAAAATTAAAAATGAAGACTTAGAAAACTCAAAACACCTCAAATTTTTGCATCACATAAGATTTTCTTATGAAAAATTTAATAAAGATGATAAATCAAAATTTGGAGTTGATTTGATATACTTTTTGAGTTAAGTTCATGAAAGACCTAGACAACTATTATTGAACCGTTATTAAAGGGGTGTTAGAAAAGGTCTAAATAACCATTATCAAATTAAATGTTCGGAATTATTTTTTTAATTAATCTTGAGTGAATATTCTTTTTCAGAATCGTTGTTAAAGGGATATTTAATAATAGTTATGAGCCCAAAACCATTGTTAAATATACCTTTAATAATGGTTCTAGCAAAGAACCATTGCTAAAGGTCCATTATTATTTTTATTTTTTTATAAATTTAACTTTCTATGCAAATGAAAAAATAACTAAGAACAATAAATGATATAAGAACATATGATAAAGGATAAGTATTGTGAATACATTATATTATTCATTCAATAAATAATATAAAAGAAATATAATTATTCATACAATAAAAAATATATTTACTGAGCAATATATCTTTCTTACTCAATAATATAAAAATCCATATAATTTCTAAAAAAAATAGAACTAAAAACTTCTAATAAATTTCAAATATTTTTTTGAGCTTGAAGATGAGATTTTTTGGCCTTGAAAATGATCATGATGGCATAAGCCGTCAACCTTATAGATCCCATCATAAGCTTTATGTGGCCACGTAACAAGTCTCAATCGGAGTTTCCTATCAAAAGTTATGACCATTTGAAGTGAGATGGTCGGATTTCGATTTTTATTTATTTTCTCTCTTTTGTCTCTCTTATTTCTTTCTTCTTTCTCTCTCTGTCTCTCATCTTTCTTTTTATATATAAAAATAGATGACAATTAGTTGGTAATTTGTGGGATTTTATTTTTTGAATTTTGATTTTCTGATCATTGGATTGGAATGAACAATGAGATGAAAAAAATCTGATAATCTGTGAGAACGAATGTCATTGGTGAAGATAGATCTGTTAGAGACAAAAAGTGAAATAAATATTTAACAATGGTTATCTGATCAAAATTGTTTCTAAATAGAGTAAAAAATATATATATGAAAAAACAGCGCACCCAATTATCAACAGTTCTTTGAAGGAACCGTTGCCAAATATAGTAAAAGAAAAGAAAAATCAGCGCACCCATTTAACAATGATTCTTTCAAGGAACAATTGATAAATGTTGTATTTATTAACAATGATATTTTGAAAGAACCGTTGTTAAATGAGTGTGCAGCTTTTTGGTGTTCTTTGGCTCTATTTTAACAATGTTTCTTTATTAAAAATCATTGTTAAAATAGTTATTAATATTTCATTAATGCCATTAAGTCATTTTAACAATGGATTTGATCTACAATCGTTGTTAAAGTGATGTTATCTAAGGTCATTCTTATTGTAGTGAGGAGCAGATCGACTTTAGTTCATGAGGGACAAAATTTATCTTTTAAAATTAGATTTTCTTCAATATAAATATATTTTTTATTTTTTTATGAAAATATATAATTACAAAAGTATTTATACATTTTTTTTTGAAGGGGCAGCTACCCTGATTGCAAATGAATCTGCCCCTGTTGAGGAGAATCATGGGTTGAGTTGTTCAGATCTGACAACACCATATTATTTTGGATATTTCAGGGTGGACCATGCAAAATTACGTGATAATTCGTAGTCTAACCTTGTATTATTGAACATATTATACAGAGGATGGTCCCAATGCTTCATTAGATCCTAGTTGTATCTTTTTGGAATTTTGGGGTTAATTTTGATATTTTATTGTGTTGTTATATATGGATGTGCATTCTCAAGATTCATGTGGTTATTGTAATGTTAATAACTGATTGTTTACTCAAAATAAAGGAAAAAAAACTGATTATGTGTCTATATATAGAGAGAGAGAGAGAGTTAGACTATTTGTGAAAACGTTTGCATTTCGAGTTCAAGTGTATACGGCTCAAATTTTATCATAACACGTTCGAAATTCAAAATTATCATTCTCATTAAATTCTTCATATTAAGATATTGAGGGATACAAAAAATTGGGGCATTTCGAGCTTTCTAAGTATTTATTTTGGTTTTTTGAAAATCAACAACAATAATTTAATATTTTATTATTATTTTAGTGCTGATTTTCAAAAATCCAAAACAAATACTTAGAAAACTCGAAATATCCTAAATTTTTGTATCTCATAATATTTTGATATGAAGAATTTAATGAGAATAATAATTTTGAATTTTAGATGTGTTACGATAAAATTTGAGCCGTATGCACTTGGACTCGAAATGCAAACGTTTTCATAATATTCTAACTATATATATATATATATATATATATATATATATATATATCTTCCATTTTCTCCATAAAAACTGATTGTATCCTTTGTAGCTCTTTTTATATATTAGTATTTTATTAATTATCATCAAAACCGTGTGGTAGGCCATCTGCCTGCAACTTCAAAAAAAATTGAAAATATTAGTTATGGTTGGTCATGTTTAGATATATTTAGTCATGAATTTTTCGAACATTGCCATTTTCAATTAGAAAATATTTAAATAAAATTGTGAACAATGTAAATTTTATAGTAAATTGAAGAAAATGTTAGAAAAATTTAGCATGGATATTAGTAGAATTATGCATGACGTTTAATTTTTATTGAAAAGACACAACATACAACGCGTGAGACACGTCATGTATAACGTGATTGATCACAGAGTGCAGGTTTTAGAATTATGCATTACCCCTGAAGCCAAAAGATAGTAGAATTTTGCATGATCCCCCAAAGCCAAAGGATAGTAATTATAGTAATTAATTAATGTGCTATAGCTAGCTAGCTGGTATCCCCAGCTGGACGCTGGACCAGTATTTAACTCTTTAATTGGCTAACTTTTTCTCTCCAATTTTCAGATTCCATTATACTTATTTAAATATAACATACATGTTCTTTTTCTTTAGAGATGGAGTCAATGGCACTGTCATCTAATTTTGGTTATCCTCAAGCAAACATCCAACTGAATTTTTTTATTTGTGACTTGTCATACAAAGGATATTGTTTTAGACATTATATATCAGAGGCTAGCTGTTCTGCTATTATATACTTGTTTAGTTTAATATACTCTTCCAATAGTGTAATTCCAACTTTAATTTTATGGTACATTGAAATCTTACCATATATGTGAAAAAATATTATTAAAAGCAGGAAAATTAATTAAGATTCTAAATATGTGCTCGATTACTTGTATAGAACGTCTACCAAAGTGTGATTTAATTAGAAAATGTTTAGCCTTTCATCAATCAAAATTTTATAGGTGAATATATATACTTTCATGATAAATGTCCAATAAAATTCCATAAATATTGGACTTAATTTGTATATCGCCTGAAATACAAATGGCTCAAAAAAAATTTATCATGCCCAAAATTTAAATCAAAGCTTTTCAATAAATTTATCATTTGTAAGATTTTTTTTAACTATATTTTCAGATTTTTCAAAAGATGACCCAATTTGGTATATATACAAATTATTTCTTTTCTCTTTATTTCGTGCCCAACTTAGTGCTCCTTAATTATTTAACCACAAAGACCTGTTAATAATATTAGGGTCGTAACTCAAATTTCGCCCCGATAATATAGTCATCAAATAAATAATTGATAGTATAAAATCTTAAATATATTTAATAAAATTTTACATTAAAAAAATTAGAAATAATATTTGTAAATGCTAAGTAATAATGATAATTATAATAATAATTTCTATGATAGTAAATCATATAGTTAAGTATATAATAATCTATAAATGGTCATATAAAAATTAATAATTTTAAGAGTTAAGTTTCACCTTAAATACATTACACACATTATTTTAAATGATGAGAGAAATTTTTTATATAAATTCTTAAATTCAAGAAGATGAAAAGATTTAAATAAAATGAATGATAAAGAAAATTAATAATATGACATGCTTAAATATTTTTGAAGTTTAATATTTTTATGTATTAAGAATGCTCTCTTTATACTGATTCAATACGTATATTGTATTCTGTAGGGCGGCTACATATACGAAATCATATTCTGCCGCCAAATTAGGTTATGAGAATAAACAAATAACTACAGAATTTAGATCAGAAGGTATGTAGCAAATTTCAAGAAGTTAGACGGATATTATATTATTTTATCCAAACGTGTTGACCGTGGTGATTTCCTACTAGAGGAAGTTAGCCTATTAAGAGGTAGCAATAGAGCGGGTTTTATTAGGTTTGAATTTGGACGGATCAGGTTGGATCGGGTAAGTTTGATTAAAATAAATTTGTTAAATTACATATTGGATTCGGTTCGGGTCGGATCGAGCACTATTGTTTTTTGGGTCTCGGGTCATTTTTGGTCGGGCCAGTCGGGTTTCGGATTTTTATGAGCTTAGATTATTTCGGTCTTCGGCTCATTCAGGTTAGAGTCGGTCGGGTTTCAGATCATCTGATATTGGCTAGTCTTGGGTTTCGAATTATTTTGGGTCGGGCTGGGCTAAGTCGGATTCTTTTTTGTCATGTCTTATTTCAGGTCTGGTTGAAATTCGGATCGGTTGAATTTTGGATTGTTAAATTTTAAAAAAAATATTCAGTTAATTTAATTAAAATACACAATAAAAATAATAATATTAAAAAAATATTATGTATGAAATAAATAAATAATACATAATTATAGTTCAATTATATTTAATTTTTTTTAAATCGGTTCGGGTCGGGTTTCGGGTCGTCTAATTTCGGGTCATATTGGATTTCAGGTCGTTCGGTTTCGGGTCGAGTCAGATTTAGAGTTGTCTCGGGTATTGGATCATTCGTGTTCTGGCTGGGTCAGATTTCAAGTAATTTAATTTTGAGTTATATCAGGTTTCGGATCGTCTGAGTTAGGACCAGGTTAGATCTCATACACTTTAATCTCAGGGAGATAAAGATAGTCATATAACAATTACCATCTTTGGATCGTCTCGGACCGAATCATGTAAGATTCAGATTAGTTTGACTTTTTAAAAAAATCTGATCGAATCAAATTTGAATCTGAATGGATCGAACGAATTTTCCGAATCGAATCAGATTTTGCCGACTCTTTCTCAGTCTCACTAACTGAAACAACCTATATAGATCCTCTCTGCTGATTTCTTATGGCACGATCTGTAGTAATGGTACGTCGACAGGCGACTTGAGTACAGTTCTGGTTTCTGATTGATGCAGAGAAAACTGTAGCACCGATTGATTTGTAACAACTTTAATTAAGGATGGTTGTAAGAGGAAAAAAAAAAGAATGAACAACAACAGACAACTAGCGTAATATTATATATACAGATGATGACAAAATTTGATTCGATCGTAGAACATTTTATTCTATTACGCGACTCAGATCCTAAATAAATCCAATCTTCTATCAAAGAAAATCGATTCAAATCCTATCGATCCAATCCATTTCAAGATGTTTAACGGTGTGGAGTTTGATGCAACGATCAAGCCCAAACGAAAAATTGAAATGATTTAACTTCTAACTGGCATTTGAATATATAATTAATGGTCAAAGAAAAGACAAACGACTAAAACTTCTAACTGGCATCTGAATAATTGAAAACTAAAAAAAACCCTTCAAATTCAAGATCACACAAACTCAATCCGAGCAGGATCAAAAAAATGATAACTTCAAATTTCAAATAATACAGTTGAAAATTAACTACATATTGACTCTTGTTGTTCGGACCTAAAACACCAACAAATCTAAATCCAAGTAGTTTGAAATCTGTCCTAAGTAGATGACAGATAAAATCTCAAATCGTTATGTTTATGTTTATGTATATCTTTACTTTTTACTCTTTATTAAGTACGTAAGTATTCTGATCCTACAACGGTTCAGATTTTTTGTTAAATTTTTAAAGCTAATATCAATCATCGGATTGAGTTATTTTTCAAATAATGTTATTATCTCTATAATTATTTGTATTGAAGTTATAATTTTGTCTCAATTTTGTTTGTTACACGAAATACTGTATAATTTAGATTGCTATTAATTATGAATTTTAACTTTTCTTAAATACTAAATGTCAATTTTCTTCTCAATTATGTATTTATTTTTTATTAATTATGTATTCATGATTGAAATTTATATTAATTACTAAATTATCTTCATTTTTTCTTTCTTTTCACCTAGAGATATGAATTTTTATATTTTTAAAAGACAACAATATAGCAAGGGACAAGATACTAATGTCTTATAACCAACATAACATTCATCTCAATTTGATTCAAGATGATTAAATACTCTGAGATTCGAGAATAATCCGAAGTAGGTTTACCTGAAACCCAACTTGAATAGCAATACGTCAAGGCCTCACAATTCTTTGAAGTCAAATTGACCAAAAGAAGAAATGAAACTATATCCAATTCATAATTGTCACCTCTTAAGTTTAGATATTCAGTATTTATAGCATAAATTTAATAATATTTTAAAATAAATAAGAATTTAAAATTGTTGATTTAATTTTCATTATTTAATTGTGACGTGCTAACTATACCTCTAGAAAAATCCCTCAGAAAAATCGCTTATTTTCTTATAAGCTGTATAAACATATAAATATCTCTCGATAACGATATGAACACATTTGTTACCGGAATAAACATCCGAAGCTGAAAAATCATTCATGAAAATAATGAACACCCACATGATCATCTAATCACTAACTAAGCACGTGCAAATTAATCAAACAATAATTTAGAATTAAGTATATCCTAAAATTCTTTATTTTTTAACACAATGTAGTTATAAATATGCTTTATTTTCTGTATGAATTTTCATGATAATAAGTTTGACTATTTATGATAACAAGTATGAACATCTCAATCCGATTAAAATTTATTCTTAATAATGATGAATATCCTACACTCCACGTGTTCAGCCTCTCATTCAAAAAATATGAAATTTGATATGGGTGTTCATACTTGAAATGACAATGTTCATATCTAATCAGTGATATATTCATACTTAGTTACTGGTATATTCATATTTGAGTGTGAAATATAAACACTTATTAAAAATAAAAATATTACTGAAAATAGAAAATTGAAAAAGAAAACATTTGAGATACATTTTTGGGATTAGAAATATTATTGAAAATGAAAAGTTGAAAGAGAAAATAATTAGGGAACAAATTTGAAGAAATTTTATTGAGATGAAAAGATTTCCTCTATTTAAATAGAACCGGATCAAATTAAATCTAATTATTTAAGAAGCCTTAATATATGTATTGTGATAACGAAATGGGTATGTCTTCCCACTTGGTACGTGCCGTGCCACTGTGCCACATAATGTTGACGCACGAGCTAGCACACAGAAAAACTCGATTTAAATTACTAATGGAATCATAGTAAATGGTCTCGTTAATCCATCCCCAGGATCGAGTATCCATTAAATTGGTACGTCGCATTCAAACAGAATTTCATAGAAAACAATCTAAAGTCACTTAAACAATTAATGCACGGCCTATTTCCCCATTCTCTAGTCCCTGCCAACATTCCACATCATATGTGGAGTGGGGTCACTTGAATTGGGATTCTTTATAGCGCAGCAAACTACAAGACTACATATACACGGCATTTTTAATTTCGTATATGTAAATAAACTAATCCAACAGTAATTAATTATATTACCTGGTGTTATGCGTATAACAACTTGTTTATAATTTTTAAGGAATAGCTCTGTTCTCTCATTTTATTAGTGTGCACTGTGCAGTATATACTCTGTCAGAGACCCAAATTTGGTTAGGTTTTTCAGCTTTTGTACCTATTAACATAGAGAGGGGAGGGGGAGTTTTCTTGTGGGCATGGTGTTCTCCCCTCTCTCAAGTCCTTGCATCACAAGCTAAGTTGCATCTTGCATCTTCATCCAAGGTGGATTACGACCCCTACTCACTCTTTATCAACCCAATACATCCAAACTTACCCCCATCAATTTAATTCGGATCCGGATCTGAAACTTGTTATATATAAGTATAACAAAAGGGTTGTTTTCTGGAGCCAATTTAGTGCAACTATCCATAAACATTGATTCTGCAGATGGCTAAGGTCATTACCATGGATATATAGCTTCCTTTCCTTGCTGCTCTCTCTCTCTCTCTCTATCTCTCTCTATAAATATATACATACATAAAGACATTGATTTAGCTATCCCAGTACATCCCACATTCCCACTAGGAAAGAGAAAAGTCTCTTCAATATATCATATATATCTCTCTCTCACAGCATACATGCCCAAGAATACCTAAAAGCATAAATCAAACATATATACTAGTTATCCTAACGCCATACCACCAACCCTCTCAACCCCCAACCTTCTTTTCTCCTACACTGTGTATAAGCAAAAAGGTAAGATGGGGCTAAGGCAGATAGAGTCGACACTTCCACCAGGGTTCAGGTTTTACCCGAGTGATGAGGAGCTTATTTGTCATTATTTGCAAAAGAAGGTCACAAATGATACTTTGACCGGTGGAACACTGGTAGAGGTGGATTTGCACATCCATGAGCCATGGGAGCTGCCAGGTTTGTTTCTTTGAAATAAATTTGCCAAAAATTATACCAAATAGGTTAATTATGCTACAATTTATTTTATTGCTCCTTTCTTTGAGAAAATATGTTTGTTCGCTTAATTTAGAGATTCTCCATATCATTTTACTTTTTCCTTTTCCCCTATTTGCTTCATTATCTGGCTAAGAAATTGTACAGTAACTAACTATTAGTTCTTTTGGAATTAAACCAATTATTAGAGATTAGTTGTACTGACAGAGATAAGCAAAAAGTCAAATTGTTTTGGTTTTCCAGAATCTTTGTGGGGATAGATTGGTTTATCACAAAAACGCAATTAATTGTCCTTTTGAGCATCTTGGTACTAGAAATAATTGTCTGTACAGAAAAAGTGGCGAGTAAAGGATAGCTTATTAGCTTTATTTAAAATTAGAACTTGATAATTAATTGAACTATGTTTGCTCCTTAATTATCCATTTATCCTAATGGAGAATATATGGTATGATCATCAATGGCCGGCTATCTTCACAAACCAGCATCTAGCTAGGATCACTAACACAAAATTAGTTTCTTCTCAAATTACTCTCTTACGGAACAGCACACTGAAGTACGTGCAGAATATATCGTTTCTTTGTTTTACGGAAGAAGAGTAGAAGACGGTGCATGCAGAATATTTAATTTGGCTTGAATTTTACAAACACATTGGCTCTAATGTTCATCTCCTGCCAAGAATTATTTTATCGATCTATAGCCAACTTTTAATTTCTTGTTCTTCATTTAGTACTCCATATTCTTGTTTTGTACGACTTCCTAGAATAATATAACTAATAGAAATTAAATAACTTCGATGAAATTTAATAAATTTATAAAATATACTACATGTCACAAATTCATTGTGCAAATTCACAGATCACATTTTGTCTCATTCACTGTATAGTGGATGCTTGATATAATTAGAGTAATGAAGCTTCAAGATATGAACAGGATTTTTTTGTCATCCACTAAACAGTTCTTTAGCAGAAGCGACTTGGATTATTGTCTTTTATGAAAGGACAAGTTCTTCAAGATTTTGTCATATCTACTTAACTAACGACATATGTAGACATTAGCACTAACGCATGTGAAAGTCTATAGAAGAATGTAATTAACATGCAAACTTCTTGGACCCTTCTGCATGTTTTCTTTTCTCCAAGATACACTTCACATTATCAGATAGCACCAATTCTGTGAATTCCTGGGACAAAAGTAAGAAACTAGCAATTATCCTTATGCATGCTGAGTTCTGAATGATAAAATGACACAAATTATAAATTTATAACAGGTTAGCATCACATATCTACAAGTGGAAAAGGAAAACCTGACAAGAAAATCAGCATCATGCATTTTAATTAGCCATTCCACGGCTATCTTGTTAATGTTGATATTTTGTCTATTTATTCCGAAGTGAATTATCTCGAAATCTATCTCAAACTTTTTGAACTCAAAATATTATCCCAAGGTTTGATACAGATGTTCTTTCTGACAAACAAAAACAAACAAAGAACTAAATTAAATGAAAATAAAATAAGTTTTTAAATCGAAGAGAAAGAAGAGAGTGTTCTAAAAACTATTTTTCTTTATAACTCAATTGTATTTACAAAGTGTTTTCTCTCTCTTATATCTCTTATTTCTATACTACACTACTCTTCTATTTATAGTACTCGGTGTCATTAATGTACACTTGCAATCCTATACAATCAATTTTATTTTAGCTATACAATGACATTAATTGTCTAGCCACACTTCTGTCATTTTCACTGTTGCTTCCATCAGCTATCTCTGACACATGCGGCATATGTCAGAAGTGTTATTTTCTTCATTGGGACAAGGGTTTCATCCCGAGCTCCCTATATTCTCGAGCTATTAAGCTCTAGTCCATCTCGTGCTTTTGTCTTTGGCACTCGTTCGTCTTTAGTGTTGCTGCTTCTTTGAGTTCGACATGGGATATCCCAAGATGATCGGATTTTCAAGCTCTTAGTCCTTTGAGATCGGGACTTAGAGTTTACTACTCTCAACAAGTTAATTAATTGGCCTGGTGTATAACAAACACCATACAAACATATATTATACATATTTGTATCAAGAAATTAGATATATATTCTAAGTAAAATATATTAATGTACTTCAGATATAGCGAAGCTCAGTGCAAATGAGTGGTACTTCTTCAGTTTCAGAGACCGCAAGTATGCAACAGGTTTGCGCACAAACAGAGCAACAAAAACTGGTTACTGGAAAGCAACGGGAAAGGATCGTATGATATACAATCCGAATGATCATGTCATTGTAGGCATGAGAAAGACTTTGGTGTTTTACCAGGGGAGAGCTCCAAATGGAGTGAAGACTAGTTGGGTAATGCATGAATTCAGACTTGAGAACTCTCATTCTTGTCCTAAGGTAACCATTAATTCCCACCATTTTCAGATGCATAATAATTATATTAAGCCATTTTTGTTCATATTTATATATTAATTTTAGCACTTACGCTATTTTGCTTCTTCCATGCACTTTTTTGTTCACTTAAAATTGATTATCATCTAATTAGTTGATGGATGTAATAATTTATATATAAATTAAAACTGGATATCTTCAGTAGCAACTTGACTTACTCTTTCTTTTTATTATTTTTGTATTCCTTCATCGCAAGGAAAGTAAATATTCTTCACTCTTAAGCTAGCAAGCTTTATAAGAAAATTACATATAAAATATTATTGATTGTCACTTTATTTGAGATTAGCTAAAGTCCCCTGGTTAATTATCCAATTTGACATGACAGTCATCTTGGTAATAGCACGCTTCTCAAACTAAGTTGGATAATTTTATTTGATGATACGACATCAAATACAGTCTCATAGTGGTCCCCTGGTTAATTAAGATGGCTTATAAGTTGGAACAACTAACTCTTATGGTAAATTATCGATATATATATGGTTTCTTTATATAGCTAGCACAAGGGGGTAATATTATCTTATTTCCTCCCGTCTTTAGAATTTTCCCGCACGCGCCTTTAAGAATTCAATTGGATGTTCAAGGCGCACAGCGTTGAATAAAGGCCCCCAATCAACATATATAATCCTGCTATCTTCACCACATATAAATTGCAGGCTAAAAGTGCTACTATATATTTTGATTTACTTAAAACTCACTTGAAATTACTGACTTTGCTTAAGCTTTTTAATAACTTCTTAATTATAGTATTGGGTTTAATAATATATAGATCCCTAATATCCGATGACCAATAAGTTAAGTGTATGATTGGCAGAGTTGTATGTATATAAGAAAGTGAGGTCATTAGCATATATTTATACTTAAATGTACAAATCAGCACATGATCGTTGATGTACATATGTATAAGCAGGATTACAATATGGCAACTGCTTTTAAATATATGTTAGTTTGTACTAGCTAATTCTACACTTTTCATATCTTAACAGTAGGTCTATTCAAATCTCAGTCAAATGATATCTTCTATTGAAAAGCCTATTATTTTATTAATTAGTTCTTTCTTACCGTATCCTCATACAATCTGTCATATGAAATGTGCAATAAAATTATTTTATAGTTGGTTAACTCTTACAAGACTTAGATATGTATCTGTCGAAAATTTAATGAAACTGGGGCAGACAACTTTTTAGTTGGTACACTAGTTAATTTCATAACTACACTTTTGCTCAGTCGCTATTGCATTAGTATTATAGAACTCTACGCGTTATGTGCATAACCATCATTCCTACAGTGCTTGGGCTCAAATCTCGTTAATTATAAGTTTACGAAATTATTTCACGCACTTTTGCATACAGGAGGATTGGGTTCTTTGTAGAGTCTTTTACAAGAAGAAAGGTGACGAATCATACGCAGACTACAGTTCCACTGAAGTCAATGCAATGGACACTGGCATTACGGGCTGTTCTTCTCATTTTGTTGAACAACCAAATCAATTTAGCGAGTTCAATGATGAGTACTTGAATTCATCAACTGGTTATAATAATCCTATAATTAATGTGGGATTATTTCACTTTAATATGCCTGATTTCTCCCAGGAAACAATGAATGTCAACCATGAAACAGTTGACATGGATTCTAGAGATGGAGACTACATGTTTCTTCTCAACATGGGAATACAGAACCAAGATATTGCTGAAGGGAATGGGATGTACAAATACTGAAAATTTGAGGGCCCATGGTGAAAATGACCATATTTTATACTAGAAGGAAACCGGAGTTGATACACAGTACATTGCTGTTAATATGCTGTTGAAGTATATATTTGTGTATAATGTGGTGTGCTTGTTGATACGGTGAAGCAGAAATAATTAATTTATGAATTTTCTGTTATTTTCTTCTATTGTACATACAGCGTTCATTAATGATTAAAAATGATTGTTTATATGTTTGGTCTTCTAATTAATGCATGAAATTTGGCGGTTGATACTCATCGTTTTAACTAGTAAGCTTGTAATAGATTTTTCCTCTAGAACTAAGTGCTTCAAATAAAATCCTGTAATTTAAAACAAAGCAAAATATTAGTTAGTGAAAATTAACCTATAACCATGAAAATTAAAAAGAAAAGAGTTCCTATATCTTCTCTTATCTCAGAAATGCAAAAATGATTCCCTTGTAAGCGACTAACAAGTATCTAAAATAACACGTATAACCATAAAAAAAATTTACTCGAAGTGACTTCTAATATTTTTTTTAAGAAATCAAGTTCGGGCCCTTGTCTTTCACGAGAACAATAGTTTTTTTGAAGCAATAAGTTATTTTTAGCAACTTCAATTTGGCTAAGGCAATATTTTTGTATTAGAGGTATAATTAAAAATAACATCTTTTATAGATATATACTTAAAGTTTAAAACTTTTTTTCTAGATAAAATGGGTTCAAGCCACTCAAGTTTCTCTATGGAAAATCACCACTGAGTTTTCAACTCACAACTCCTATATGTACGAGGAAATATTATTTGACCAATTGATACAGTACCCTCAACATTGTCCTCTTATTTTTCTCACTATCATAACGCGCAGATTTCACGTGCTGCAGCATTTTAGTGGATTTATTTTTTAATTATGGTGGAGAAGTTGGTGGAGCAATGTTGGAGGCATTTCATATTTTTTTCATATTATTTTTACTATCAAATAAATAAAGTTTAAATATTTATATGTCTTCATTTTTATCTAGTCTTAATCACTTGGTACATTCCGTTGATGATCTTTTGATACATTTCAAGAATTTCATCCATTGTTGGAGTTTCCTACAATGAATGTTCTTTAAATTAAGAAAAGAGAAAATAAACATAAAAATAATACATTGAAGGCAGATCGATCGCCAAGTTTTTCTTTTTATTATTAGCCATGGACCACTGCTTTTCTCATAAAGAAAACCTGTCCCCTCTTAAATCTGGCAAATGCCTGAGGCTAACTAGTTCAAGAAACTTATTATAATACAATATAAAGAGGATAGCTTGTGGGTCCAAAATAAAAATGAAAAGCCGGACTTACATATCTGGTAGTGAATTTTGCCAACCAGAGCAGCACCTACCATACTCTGCAAATTATTTCGATGCTTCTATCAAGGGAATTTTTTTTTTTAAAGATGTTAACTTGTCAAGAAATTAATTAAGTGGATTAGTCTTAGTCGTGAACCATTCCGGTTGTTCTTTTTATAGATATCTTGTGCTCTGGTTCTGTGTCAAATTTTACTTGTCTCAGTTGTCTTATTAATTACTTCTTATTTAATCACTAATTCTTAACAGCATAATATTGCAACTTTTTAAATAGATATTGCATGTTGGGGGCTCTTTTACAGTTACCCTTTGCTATGCTCTTCTATTTTACCCACTAGTTTTTTTTTTTTTACATTTGCTTGTATTAAAAAGTAGTAGGAAGTTGGAATCGAATTTAAAACTTGGCCTCAAATAATTTATTTATATATTATCATACACCCAGCAGTCTTCTTCTTCATATTTCTATAGTCATTTCTTCAAAATTATTATTGTTACAGTTGCAAGAGGTTCCAACTGAAAGTATATTTTTTGACAGATCCAGTCCTGATCCGTATTCACTACTCTCTTGTCATCAATATTGTATATTTTATTTCTATTTGGACTATTATATTTTGCTGTAAAATTAAAATATACTAACAGTATAATTTATCGTTCATATTGTAGAGACGATAATGTTGCTGATCAATGTATACACGGAGGTCAAATCCTGGACACTTCAATCGGCACATGTTATAATATTCATGTTGCGTACACATTTTCTATCGACGAGACAATCAATATTCATGACTTGAAAAGACGTATTCATGTTGGTTTGAAACTGCTCGCTAGTCATTTCAATATCACCATTAATGCATGGATCAACACTGCTCCATCAGGTTCGGGTGGTTTTTTTCATAATTTATTTGGGATAGTTTCTGAAGAAATTTGGAGAATGGTTAAAATAACAGCTCCGTGTCAAATATTCGAGTATAAAACACTAGGGCTAGTAGTTGAATCTGAACTAATATCCAGTTATGATCACTATGATCTGTATCCGAGTAGTATTCCTGGAAGTAGTAACTCAATCCTGGCTAAGGAAAGAATCCACTCCCGAGCTCAGGAGCACTCACCATCTCGTGTTCCGGTACAGAATGTGGATGAGGATGAGGGAGAAGAAAAGTGACACTTGGATGTCGAGGAGGATGACATTCAGGATGCAATATATATAAATATGGATGAAATCGAGGATGAGATAGATGTCAAAGAAATAGTTAAAGAGTGGCAAATATATGTTCCTTTCATTAATCGGGGAATGAAGCACCCATGTGCATAATTTGTTGATAATACGCCAATGTCGTATGCAGACGACCATTATTTTCGCAAACCACCTAGCATTAATGAACAATTTGATGTTGATCGGTGGTTCAATATAAAATCAAAATTGAAATTGAAAATTATAGATTTTCATGTTCAACGGAATATAGAATTGAAGGTAACAAATAGTAGCAAATCAAAGTTAGTGATAATATATAAGGATTTCAACTGTCCATGGAGAATGTATGTCACACCCAACATAACGGGTATTTAGAATATCATATAAATCCGCTTGAGAACTCTTATTTTGACAATGATACTAGGGTGAACCACAAACAGATGAATTCTAGAATGATAGTAGATATTATTAAAAAATAATTGAGAGAGAACTTATAAATGACAGTCAAATAAGCAAGGGATTTAGTTAAACAAAAGTTCCCTACGGTACAACCAAGTTATAAAAAATTATGAAGAGGAAAGAAACTGGCAACATTTGGATATAAGGACGGTATTTGAGAGATCAGATTTTGGATGGTAGGAATCAGCAGGTGAGGTTGTTCACCATTTTTATACTCAATAAATTACACAAAATGTGTATAAGAATTGTCATATAAAAAGAGTAAAGACTATTTTCAAATAAGCTACAAGACATAATAAATGATGGAGGTGCGAGAAATATTTGAAAAAAAAAATTAACAACATTAGACCGACATCCCATAAGTACATAAGAGAAACATGAATAATTCAAGAAAATCTCCCAATGAATGTTGCATATATGCCAACAGAATAAGTGCATAACAGAAAGATACGAAATAATAAAAATCATAATAACCAAACTACTGCAGCTATGCCAACAGAAGAAGTGTTAGCCGAGAAATTTTATTATGATGAGTTAACCCCATATTAAGTGGCTACATTTCATTAAGAAATATGGGTACAACATCTAGACGGATGTCTCAATCGGTGAAGAATAATGACAAGCAATGGTTCAGAATCACTGAACAACGTATTCAGGATCGTCAAATAACTTTCGGTATGTGTTATCATCGAGAACACATGGCACATATGTGTTGAGTGGTTTTATAAGTGTCGAGAAATTGCAACGCAACTTGGGAAACTCAAGGTCTGATATTATCCCAAAAAATCACAGAATTGATAAAACATCACGATGATAAGGGAGAGAACTTATTATTAGTGTTCCAAATTCGTGTCGTGCTGGACCGTGTCGTGTTCGGGCACGTCGTGCTTTCGTGCCGTGTCTTTTATTATTTTATTTTTTTCATGTTGTGTCGTGCCGTGCCCAAAAATGATAGAAGGAGGCACGACATGGATAAGGCACGTCGTGTCTGGCATGCCGTGCCTTAATCGTGTCGTGCCGATCAAATTCTGAATTGGGTCGACTTCCATACCAGCTTTCACAATTAAGTTTAGAATATGACATGCACATGTTGTGTGGAAAAATACACCATCCAGTATAGGTTTGAGAGTATTTGTTAAAAGTCTAATTGCGGTATTACAGTTACTAGTATTATCGAAACTAATAGAAAAAATTTTATCTCGATATTGGTATTCCTCAATGATACTCAACACAAACCTAAAAATTAATTCTGCATCATACGGATATTCCAGTTCTCAAAAAACAAGTAATCTTTTATTTGAAAACTATGTCCCAAAAATGATATCATCAGTGATCCAATGAGCAGTAACAGTGCAATATGACTTATCATGTTTACCAGCTGATCAAATATCAGAAGTTAATGACACTTTATATTTTGCAATTTTAAATTCATCATACAAATCTCCCCGTGCCGTGTTTAATACCTTAACCATGTTGTGTCGTGCCATTCCGAATTTTCTAAAAGATGGGCACGACATAGTTAAGACACGGACACAAACAAGATCTGATTCCGTTCCGTTTCTTAGTCGTGTTAGTGTTAAATGCAGTTACGTTCCGTTTTTTAGGCCACGCGTGTCTAAATTTAGAACACTACTTATGATGTCATATCACTGAATTAGGATATAAATAACTATGATGTTTACAACAAAAATGGACTTATTAAAATGATAATATTTTGTACTTATATAATTTTTATTTAACTTCAAATTTAAGCAATAATTTTTAATTTTTATTTTAAATAATAGGGACAAAGGGGTGAAATGAAATATGAGGTTGAATTAAATATGATGAAAATTGGTAATTATTGGTGTCAAAAATCATAATTGATCGGCATTTCATGTGATCACTTGCTTATCGTTTGTTTGTTCAGAATGCTAGATTACACTCAGTACGTTAGTCCATATTATAGCATTCAGTACTACATTAATACATGGTCTGATCATTGGCGTAGTTATGATAATAAACGAGATTGGTCAATGTACAATGGTCAGTTCATCATGCCAGATCCAGCAAAAAAACAACAAAGAAAGGAGAAGGAAGGTACACATTCCAATGGTTATGGATGAAATGGATGTTCATATCAACAGACTACTAACTCGAGACCGAGCTCGTTCCAGCAGAACATGATTTTAGATTATAAGATGTAGTGTTTATGTTTTATTATTATAATTATCAGAACAATTTTATTTTAATTATTATTATAATATTTTAATTTATTTGACACTATTTTAGAACAATCTACTATCGTGTTTATATTTCACATTATAAAACTCATTTTTAATTATTGTTGTAATATTTTAGAATAATTTACTGTTGTGCTTCATTTTTAATATAACATACAAACGTAAAAAAAAAATCTGAGATCGATGTTGAAACTCGGTCTAGGCACCTGGGACCGAGTTTGATCCAGACTATTAGCGCACAAAAATGAGGTTTTCTTACCATTTTCCTTTTTTTATCCCCAATTTATTTGGGATTAAAGGCTTTATTATTATTGTTGTTGTTGATACATCTAGAGCTCTCTTAACATAATAACTATTATAAATGACTAGCAAACATAACAACGTTGTCTTTACTCTTCATATGTTCAACAACAATAACAATAATAAAATCTTTACTTCCAAATAATGTAAGATATAGGTTAGAAATGAAATTCAAAATCATAAAGATCAAATATCTCAATTATAAAATATTGATAATCATAATTATGATGGTGGTGATAATGATAATGATAATAAAGCAGCAGTTGTTTTGTTTTCCAATTGGTGGTGACATAGAGGTCCGTGAAATGAACAATGGATATGGACCATATGGTACTTATCATGTTGTAGTAGTGGCTGGTACGGTTCAAACAGATCTTTACTATGGAATTCACATTCGCTGCCATAATTTTTTGTATGCCAGCAAATTATCATAGATTTCTATCTCATGATAGATGTGAAACACAAAAAGTACACCCCCTCTAATCAAAATCTGAAACCGTAAAAATTAAATCCAAGAAATTAAAAAGTATGATAGCGGCTTGTCATAGTGTTTTTATGGTAGCAGATGGGAGATCCCTTTAATATATATTTCCTGTTACTAGTTAGTGATTTAACATCGGGACGAGTCGGAACGGGTCGGGGCTAACCCAGATGAGTTAGTCGGGTTTGGTCGAGACGGATTAGAACGGGTCAACAGGTTAGAAATGGTCAGATTTAATAGGGTGCGGTTGTTACCCGTCCTAGAACTGATGTCACGCATTTATATATACATTTTCACACCTATTTGTATTTAAAAATAAGATCAAAACTTTCAATCTCATGTTTTATTTCATTGCATAAGCATATTTATTTCTAGATTTGATTCTACCTTAGCATGTTGTGTCCTTCACGGATATCAATCTAGAGAGCTAGGAATCGGGTCACAAACTGAGCTTTCACGCCAATTGAAGTATCTCGAGACCAACATAAATCGTTTGCGGGTGCATACGGGCCATATGGTCCCTTTCCAGAAAAATATGCAAAGAAGGTAGCGATTTAATGTTGTGATTCCCTTTTAATCTGGCCGATCCCTCTCCTAAATACACGAGACAAAGACCGAGCAGAAGACTGGCATAGGGCAGCATCCAGAGTTTAAATCATCTATTTTTGTTGTATTCTCTTTTATTTTGTTAAGTTTTGTTATGATGTCTTTCGTTCTTACTCTTTGTATCTTTATTATATTTTTATATACCGCAATGAGCGGCTAAATAGTTTAGTTTTTAGGGGTTAGAAATGCTAAACTCATATTATGGTTTTTAATTAAGAGGATTTATATTCTATGGTTGTGATTGTTGTGTTGTGTATTATTGTTATGCTTGTTTGATTGCTTGATGAACCACTAGGGTACCCCTGAAAGGTCGAAGGAAGAAATATAAGAGAAAAGCCAAGATCAAACCCTATGAGCTGAACCAATACAATCCCTATACTATATGGAATAGTGTCAATGCCAAGCCGGTATTCTGATACAACTAATCATGAGAAATTTCAAATATGATTTTGCTTTCAATGCTGACCTGGTGCCAAAGCTGTGAGCAACCACCTAACCATGCTTTGATTTGTGTCAATTACTGATAAGTAGTCGCTCTTTGACCAAATCACCCTCATGTTAAGGGATTGAAAGTCAATTTCACAAGACGATCAAAGCAAAGTCGGGAGCAACCATCTGATCAAGTCTAGATTTGTATCAATTGTTGACAAGTAATCAATGTTGATCGATCAAACCCTAATGAATATCAATGCATGTCTAATTGGTATTTAGTTAGGGTGGTTTCTGCAAGAGAGAGATAATTGGCGAGAGACACTCGAGCTACAATTGAAATCGGGATTAATTCGAGGAAAGAACGGGGTTTCCTTGACAAAAGAATTTTAATTCGAGAGACAGGGGTAAAAATGGAATTAAAAATTACAGGGATGATCATCATGAATTTAGGGATTTTTTAGTGAAATTTTCATGATTTTTGGATAAGTGGAGCTATTAAAATATATTCAGGAAAGGTAAAGACAGATTAAATGGGTTAATCAAGGGCTGAGATTTGATCAAGGCAACTCTGGGTACAACTTGGGGATAATGGCAGCTCTGGGTACAAACTGGGTGTAAGAAACATAGAGGATATAAAATAGATGAAGAGAGAGGGTGTGCCACGTGGCAGCACCAGATTGGACCAACTCAGTAGCCGAGTGCCACGTGGCAACCTCTCATCGTTGGTCCACGTCGGCAGTGGGCCCCACCCCGGCACAAGTCACCGACAGTGGCCCCACCTCGGTGCCACGTGGCGCCGGCTAGTGGTCCACCTCATCCCACCCTATGCCACATGGCACAACCACAGCAAGGCCACCTCACCCAACCCTATGCCACATGGCACAGCCAGAGGAGGCCACCTCACCCAGTCCTGTGCCACATGGCATCACACCACAAGTCCACTTCAGCAGCAGTTAGTGAGTAATCAGAGATAAAGGGAAGGTGATTAAACTAATCGAATCAAAACATGCCAACTCACCTCAATTAGCCCTAATATGTACACTAATCAATTACATCGTAAGCCTGACTCGGAACCTTACGAGATGGGGCCCATTGTCGATCTATGGGTCTATGGTGCATAAGCAAACTACAAGCCGCTTCTATATAGAAATACCCGCGGAGATTTAAATCTAGAGTAAAAGAGAGTGTGTACACGCTCACGCGGCTCCTATCTCTCGCGCTTCCTTCTTCTTTTTGCCTCGGTTCACGTACACCAGCGCGCGCCGAGGGGTCTACCCCCTCCCTTCTCCTTCTCTTCTTCTTCTTCCTCTCGACAACAGAAGAACTCGAAGGCAACATCAATGGAGATCGAGTAAAAGGCTGAACTTCAAATCAATTGCTTCTAGCCTCAGCTACAACATACAAAGGAGAGCATGTGCATATAGTCAGATTTTAAATTGATAAAACACAGAGAGAGAAATAGCAAGGAGTAATACCTCGGGTTGAAATTCAAAATTTGCCAATTGAAGTTTAAAACTTGCAATTGATTGTTGAGGGAGCTTCTATGATCTCAGGCGATGGTGTTAGAACAAGAATTAGAGAAAAATAAGTGCTTGAAGTGGGAGTTGCACCAATCCACCCTTCGGCTAGGAAATGGGGTGATCTAACACCATACTAGGGCTATTCAATCGATGTAAAAGATGCACAGAGGGTTGCCTAACTCCAAATGGATGAGATTGAAACTTTAAAATGCAAGAAATGATCAAAGGGTTGAGATGAAAGTTTGAAACTTGATTATAGGCTTGATAATGGAAAAGAAGATTTGAATAAGGTCAATTCTGTAAAATGGAGTTAAGAGAGTGTATGAACAGCTTATATAGGCATGATGTAGTGCCTAGAAGGATCCAGAAGAGGTTAGAAGGGTTTGAATACGTGTGAGAACCATTTAGTGGCAAATCAGTGAATAAAATGAAATTGTAACTGCTTAGAGGCAGTTACACATGAGCCAGGCAGTGGAGACTTGGTTCAGTGAACCATAAGGCACACAAGGAAGCAATTGGAGTGAGGGATGCAATGCACCATGTGCAATTGAATTGGAAGAGTCAAAATCGGTCAAACCAATTGATTTCTATATAAACCTCAATCCAGTGGAGATAAACAAGAACTAGCAGCATATACACAGCGCTTATAACTCCTGTAAGATCATCCAAGAGGCTTAGAGAGCAAGTGAGAAGCTAGTCGGCCAATTGATCTCAACAAGTGTTGAGAACTTGGCATACACTTAACCCATTCCACCATTAACGATCAACTCAAGGGCTCAGAGCTACAGAGAAGAAGGAAAGGTGAGTGTACTCATTGAAAGTTGAGAGTTTGAGTTGTAATTGTGCTCAATTTTGAGTAATTTAAGAATTCTTAGTACTGTTAATTACATTTCCGCAAATTTTCTTTTCAATTCAGTTGAATTTCTCAACTTTCTTGATTGAATCTCTTCCTTGAACTGCCGCCTTGCTATCTGGATCCTTTCTATTCTATTTTCTTGCTTCTTTCTTGATTAATTGAGTGATTAAGGGACTGAATCAATCTGTCAGAAAAGCTAGTTGAAGATCGAGTGATCTCCTAGCTCTAAATCGTAATAATTGGCTGATCGAAGGTCACTGACCTCTTAGCCTTTGTGTTTCTAAGCAATTGCTTCAAGAACTCGACTTTTAATCAAGTGATTGATCGCGATTCTGAAGTTAATCGCTGGAATTCGGAACCAGTAGTGCAATAGCATTTGAAAATACCTCAATTGATCAAGCTATATGCTTTGATCGAAGCGCATTGCATAGGCGACGAGTTCTACATCAACAAGATCAACTAAATCATAGCAATTGATTAGAAACACTGAGTATAATATCGAATTGCCAATCGGTACCGTTCTCAGCCACTGTTTCTTCGCAATCCAAATAAAAAAAGATTGTTGCAGTGATTAAATTACTAATTCCGTTAATTGAGACTTAGAATTGCGTAAGTGAATCGGGAATTGCAAGAAATCGCGATTGAATCAACCCAATTTGATCAAGAAAATTAACCGGTACTAAAGCGGTACGATTCGATCAATTGTACACGGTGGTGCGGCGATCCACCGTCTTAGATGTACAATCAAAAGGTACATCAGTTCTCGAAGCCAAGGCGACACCGATTGTAGTGTCCGATCGCCGATCAGATCGTCGGAGCACCGAAATCAACCTCCTGGCACGTATCTTGAAGCACGGTAGAGGAGAGACAGAGAAAGGATCTCTTGCACTAATCTTGAAAGGTCGCACGAATCCTGAGACAGATCCAAAGGATCTGGGCTGTTGAATGTTTAGAAGATTAAAGCAAGATTCAATCTGGGCCTTTAACCCATTCAGTGCAAATCTCAATTGAATCTGACGGCCCAAATAAGAATGAAGTTAAATAAAGATATATGCTAATCTTGGTGCATATCCAAAGGCCCAGATTGAGCCCAATAATCAATTAATAACAGAATATTATAAGTATAGAGTAAATAAATCATTTGAAAATGTTCCTAAACTCCAAATTAACTCAAATTTGTTTCTAAAGATTCTTTGCTTTTCATAGTATTTTTCTGTATAAAATTTTTTTATTATAAAAATATTATTGTATAAAAATAATTTAAAAGCAAAAGATATTATGTTATATTTTCCTATTTTGACTTAGCTTTGACTTATCATTTTAAATACTATAAAAATTCTAAAAATGTAAATAAAATCCTAAATTATAATTAAATATATTTTAATGATTTTTCAAGTGATTTTCATAAAATAATAATGGCAATAATAATATTTAATAAGAAATAATAAGATAAACTCTATTCTTGAGAATAAATAATAATATCAAATAAATATTATGCTAATCTTTTCTATAAAAATAAAAAAATATATAAATAAATAATCATAATAATAAATGATAAATACATCTTATTCTAGAATAAAAAAAAAATATAATAATAAAATCATATAATAAAATAAATTGTATCCCTTTGGTTATTCCTAAAATTTGAATAAAGATATAATAATAATGGAATAAATGTTGTTATTATTTTCTGCTTAAAAATATTAATAAAATATAATGAAAATATTTTTGATAAATAAAATACAATAAAAGTAATAATTGTAATAAAGAATATAATGAGTTTCATTCTTTGTAGCTATTATAAGAGTTTTAAAATCCAAGCAATAATAATAATGGTAATAAAACAAAAATCTTATATTTTTCTACAAATAATAAATAGAAATAATAAAAATATAATAAAAACTATCATAAATAGAATAGAATAATAATAATAATTCTTTTAGCTATTATAATTTCTAAAAATCAAAATAAAATAGCTAATTCATCTTTTATTTTGTAAATAGTTTTCTACAAAATAAATAGAATTTCAAAATAATAAAAATATAACAATAAAATCTTATTACTTTGGCTATTATAAAAATCCTAAAAGTTCAAATAAAATCATAGCCAATTTATTTCCTATTATTTTTGTAAGTGATTTTCTACAAAAATGAATAGAGTTTAGAAATAATAAAAATAAAAATTCTATTACCTTAGCTATTATAAAAATCCCAAAAATCTAAATAAAATTCTATATAATAGCTAATCCATTTTCCTATTGTTTTTGTGAGTAATCTTCTACGGAAATAAATAGAGTTTGAAATAAAAGATAAATTCACCTTTGTAATAGAGATAATAATGAATGGCATTATCTTAATAATAAAGATCAATAAAATGTAATAATCCTTTTTACATTTTAGAGGTGAATGAATACGCTCACACAAGGGGTGTAGAGCAACACAGTGATTTTGCACAAGTAATGCAACATTTAGAACAATTAGTCGGGACAAGAACATCTTGACGCTCGTTGAAGAATAACCAAGGCTGCGACATCAACATGAAGAGATATGTCGACTCCAAGAGATAAGACCATTACGATGTCCGAGAGAAGTGACATCTTAATGATTCGGTGTCATGAACAAGTAATTCATGACTATTTGAGCTAGTAAGACTG
Organism: Schoenoplectus tabernaemontani; assembly: GCA_037127355.1. NCBI lineage: Eukaryota > Viridiplantae > Streptophyta > Magnoliopsida > Poales > Cyperaceae > Schoenoplectus > Schoenoplectus tabernaemontani. The sequence goes on along the minus strand of CM073748.1, from coordinate 20,165,066 downwards.
AACTCATCCGTCGATAAGTTTGTCTTCTGGTTCATCTCCCGAGATTGTGAGATTGAATCGTTCTGTAGTAGATTCATCCACAAAACAGTGAATGAGAACCGTTCTGTAGTAGGTTCCTTCACTAACACATGCCTCAATGTCAAGCTGGCTTAGTGCTTTAGGTTTGACTTTGTGCGCAGTTGTGTTCCTAGGTTTATGAATCGGCTTAGTGCTTCGAATTCATGATCTAGAAGATCGGTGAAAAGAAACACGTGGGCCAAATCCACTCTTTTCCTGATTCACCAACCTCAAGATCAACCGGCTTAGTGTTTCGAGTTGTATTTTGTGTGATTGGTTGTTGACTAGTTAAGATTGAACCGTTCTGTAGTAGGTTTATCTTCTAGATCAACTGAGGTTGAGTCGTTCTGTAGTAGACTCACCTCAAACCCCTCTGAAGAGATTAATCTAATCTGTAGTAAGGTTATCTCTCGAGGTGGTAAAGACTGAATCGATCTGTAGTAGGTTCGTCTTTCATGGGATCAACTTCTGAATCATTCTGAAGCAGGTTTATTTTCTAGATCAACTGAGGTTGAGTCGTTCTGTAGTAGACTCACCTTGAACCCCTTTGAAGAGATTAATCTGATCTGTAGTAAGGTTATCTCTCAAGACGGTAAAGACTGAACCGATCTGTAGTAGGTTCGTCTTTCACGGGATCAACCTTTCTGGTGAACCCGAACGACCACTTGACCATCATTTAACTATACTATTTGCTTCTCCCTTTCAAAGATCCAGAGGTACCTCGAGGTTAACAGCCCAGGGTAATTAACGGTGGGGGCTTGCGCCCACCGGAATCTACAAGAACTCACAATCATTAAAAACCCCCTAAATGTGCATCCAAATTGGTCTAAACGGTAGAGTCAACCGCATTAAACGGATGCACGCTTGGGAGGGATCTCCGTGTCCTTCTTCCGCATCCCATCGCCCAGCGGCGGTGCGGAGCGCGCGAAAAAGGGTCGCACAGGTAGGTCCCGAGCCGAGGTCAGGCTCCAGGTTTGACCATCTAAGATTCAAATGGTTTTTCAAGGGTTTTACTAAGTATAATAGGTAGATATGGGACCCGAGAGGGTAGATCGGATTGTGTCTGAGAGGTTGAACCCCGCTCAGATCAAGAGACCGAGCGTGCCTACAGGAAATCGGCACTCAATCTAAGGGATCTAAGCAAACATTTGAGAGTTGAGGTCTAGATGAACTTAGAAACCCTACCTGACCACCAACTACACAAACAAACTAACATACGAAAGTTGAGGTCTATTGTCTACGTACTGATCAATATGATTCGTGCCATCAGTGAAGAAAATATCCCTGAAGAACAACCGTAACTCATTTGAGTCCATACGGACCGTATGCACTTGCATACGGGTCGTACGGTCCAGATCCGAGTGGATGCTGACCTATACCCCTAGGAACTCTTATTTTATTAAATAAAAAACCCACAAAATATTTACTATTTACTATTTTAATTTATAAAAGTACAAAAATAATCCTTTGAACAACCCCCTCTTTTATTTATTTGCATATCTAGAAACCCGAGTAGGGTAAGTTCAATAATTACCTCTGTCCCTGTGGTTCGACTCCTTTGCTATATTGTCGAGGTTTATAAATTTTAAAGGTAAAGAGCGCGCACGGGGGGCCATGGGTCAGACGGGTCCATGGGGCGGGTTTGGACGGGTCCATGGGGCGGGTCAGGACGGGTAAAAAATCTAGAGTGAGTCAGGTTGGGTTGGGTGGGTTGGTTTAATTTTTTTAATTCAAAAGTAACTCAAATAAATCCAAATAAATTCTCAAAAACTCTGAAAATCAAAAAATAATTATTAAAAATATTAAAAATATATAATCATTAATATTCTTAATAACCATTAATCAAAAAATAATTTTTTTGTCAATAATACGGATACGGGGGGTTAGGATTTTATTGATATTATGGGTGCGGAAGGTAAGAATTTTGTTCACTTAATTGTTCACTAAATATTTCAACGTTCAACCGATGTGTCATTTTTTCGGCTTGAGAGCAATTGGAAGAAGTCATTTGATATTGCTAAAAAATATAACATTAAAAAATATTATAAAAAATGAAGAACAAAACAATTAACAAAAAAATATAACATAAAAGAATTTAAAGAATATAAAAAATATAACATAAACTAATTAAAATATAGCATAAAAGAAATTATAAGAAGATAATTATAAAATAACTAATTAAAAAATAATTATTAAAAAATAAAGAATATAAAAAATACTAATTAAAATAAACTAATGATAAAAAATATAAAGTATTTTTAATAGAAACTTATTATAAAAAATATAATATAAACTAATTAAAATAAATTAATTATAAAATTATAAAAAAATGAATGTGATATAAACTAATTAATGAAACTAATGGTAAAAATAAAGAATATAATATAAACTAATTAATTAAAATACAACTATATTTTAATTTATTTAAGTAAAACTAACACTAATTTCAACTAATTTTTATAAATTACAAAGTATAAGTAATCTTTGAATTTCGCCGGAGTCGGAAGATTCCCGGGTTGGTCTGGTTTTCTCAGGTTTTGGCGGGTCGAGTTGGGTACGGGTTAGGAAAGGACGGGTTTTAGGTGGATTTTTTTGAAAATTTTTGTCTGCTATCCGTTGTAGACCTATGGGTTACCCCAGGCACAGGTTGGCATAGATTTGATATTGAGTCGGATCGGATCCAGATGTGAACGTGAGTTTGGCCGATCAGATTTGACCCGTCGGATATTTTTATAACACTATTACTAGTACCACTAGTTACAGTGGTCAACTGATGTCAGCCAATAAATTAACTAATAAATGCATTAATTAGATAAGTTTTCTCTTTTCTTTATTTTTAACTTGCGAAAATTTATGATGCTTTTTAGTAGTTGGTTCATTTGTTGTTAAACATGTTCAAATATGGAGGCAAAAATTTTGATTGTTTTTTGGAGAGAACATAAGTTATTAGATATGTTAGAGAAATTTTATGACGTGATAGATTGTAATAAAAATATAAAAAAAAATAATTCATAACACATCCGCTGTATTAAAAGTTATATAATTAATATATTTTTTCCTAAAAGATATCATTTTTCTGAAGAATTTATCAAATTTGAAATCTAATTATATATTTTTAGAAAAGCTATGATTATTGTATAAAGGCAATTGATTAATTATATTTGCTCTTACTTTATTTGCTATTATATTTTTATATTGGTAGAATATATTTTTAGATTTTGATTTAAAATGGTATAATATATATAGAAACCATTTATAGCAAAGTGTGGGTAATATGTTAGTACAGAATTATACATTTATCATTGAATTTTGTTGAGAGCTTTAGCAGATATGTTTTTTATGGAAAAATTCTGGAGATATGAAGCCATAGCAATTAATTAGTACATATCCGATAAGATAATATGAGCTGGACGGCACTGGAGTTCAGTGTGTTGAACTTGCGCAGCTGGTCCATACCAGATCTGCATCACGTGAACTAGTCGAGTAGTTTAGCTATTTAATCTTGCATTCTGTGTAATACTCTACTCAAGTGCGGACCCAGGTTGATTTTGAAAAATAGTGTTTTTCAGTAATGTTTTCAGTAATTTGTCTCCCCTGGAAATTTTTTTGCCCCCTCTGAATTATCTAGTTATTTTTATTGAGAAAAAATATTTAATACCATGCGATAATGAAATAATTATGCAAAGATATCAAAATATAAAGTTCCTTAGTCCGAAAACTTTCTTCATCAACTTGATTATCTATTACTTTGAGCTTTATTTTATTGTTATTTTAATATATAAAATGTTATTATTTAATAAAAAAATTATTAGTTAAGTATATATATTAAATTATTAATTTTTTTTATTTAGTACCCAATTAGTTAATGAATTTGAACCCGATAAACCATTACAATCCGATAATTTCCCCCCTAATCAAAATACTAGATCCGCCACGGACTCTACTTCTTTATATGTGCTTCTGCAGTCTTTCAATAACTTTTTAGGTTGAATATTTATTCTTTTGCTGCCAGAATATACACAATGCCTGTACATGTAGTACCTTTTTTTTGTCTTAATCGTAGTTCTAATTAGCCACTGGTTTTACATGTATTCTAGTTGTCATTTCTCAACTCACTCCTGGTAAATCAATAAATCATCGTACGCTTTTTATTACCTTCTCAGCATTTGGCAAATAGGCAAATATTAATTATAAAAAAAGAAGTACATGCAATTAATTATACTCCTAATTAGTCGATCTCCAGTGTTCGTATATAGCCACATCTGTGTAACAATATTGATCATGGATAGTATACCATTATTAATTGTGCATATCTCTTGACCCCGTTATTATACATATATATATATACGTATACAATTGCGCATAATTATTTTGTAATTTATCCACCTAAAAACAAATTGAACTGAAAAATTAAGAGTCAAAGTAAGAGCCCGCCTCTGGCAATTAAAAACAAAGCATGTGGTGGGGGCACTGACAGGCTCTGCTGGAGACGGAGCACACAATCAGTTAATCACAATGCACTGATGGTCATGGACCATAAACCAGACCCCCTTTTTCTGATTTTGACTATGCATGTGGTAAAAGAGGAAAAATTACAATGTATAATAATAGCCTTCAACTTGGTTGTTGGAATTTGTTGCTGAAATCATCCTTATCTTGATGAAGAAGTTTAGGTTAAGGTCAACAATCACATATTGTTATCACATGGGAATGTGGGTTACATTCTTAATGTTAGTTGTTGTTTTCTTCAAGATCTATTTTGTTCCCCTTAATAAAAGATGTCAAAAGATTGATCCGGGGTAAGTAGCCAAAAAATTCAGGATGTTTTCTCTTTTTACATTTTAGCTTTGTTTAGAAAAAAATAAATAAATGATGATCATGACTATGATGATATGGACGATGAATAAATGATACGAACTTGAGAAAGTGTACTTATTTTTTTCTTTCAATTTAGAAAAAAGGTTAAATATTTAATAACATCTTGCAAAAGATGATATCGTTGTAAACTTTACCGCTATCAGTAGCAAGTCTTCCTAAAACGGCCGTTTGAAATATTTTTAGCTCGTGCCCAAAACACACCATAATCCACAAGTTACATCATTTTGAGCCCAACTCAAGCCCAATTTAAGAACGCACGTCATTTGAAGCATTTGTAGGCTTTTTCATTATTGGTGAAACATGAAACTCATAGTCGTTTCCGTCTCTGATATGCGCGCGCGGCAATGGGCATGATTAGTACCAATATCGATATTGCAGAAAATAAATTATTGTTTTTTTATGGTGCTACTGTGCTAAATTGGCAACATCCCACTTCTTTGTGGTAACATTGTAAAAGAAAAATGTATTAAGCTACCAATATAAAAGAACAAATATCTTTTCCAGAAGGGTCTCTGAACAATGGAAGGAGATGGGTTGGCAAGGCTCCAATTCTTCCACCGATTTCAGGTTAATTCAAGTTTAGTTGTTTCAATCAATGTGGCATGTCTCTTTCAGTTGGAGCAATCTCTGCTGTAATAAGCTATTGATCAAGTCATAGTTTTCCTTTGGTACCATGGTAGCCGGAGAGACTTGTTTGAAACAATTAAACCTGTAAGCTTTTTTTTTTCCCGTTGACACTTATGTATTATTTATCAGGAATTTGGATTTGTCTCATTGGAGAATCTTCTGTTCTTTGCAAGGACTTATCCTATAAGTATTTCTGTATTTGAGTTAGAAAAGGGATTCCTACTAGAATCATGATTTTTTTTTTCAAACAAATATTGTTCAAGCGAGATGGAGAGAGAGCCGCCTGGGAATATCCCTTTGCTGTTGCAAGGCTCAACATTTCATACATGTTGGTTCAGATGCTGGAACTGAATTCAGGTATTGGCACACATAGTGTGCTCAATCCTTTCTCTGTAGGGATTGGTTCCATGACTAAAGATGTGTTTTATCAGTTAATCAGAACTTTTGGTTATTGCCTCACAAGATATACCCCAGAAAGAACCTAGTATTGGAACATAACAAAACTAAGAGATCTGTTATTCCATATTTTCAAATAAATTATCCCTTTCTTACTGCTAGTTGTAAATATTACTTTTGTCATGATAATTTTTTGTTTCTCTACAGAGACCCAAATCTCTTCATGCAATGTTCTTGTAAGTATTATCAGGTGAATTACTCCTCATCAGCACCTAAATTTTCATCATCTTAAATCTTTTGTTTCCATTGATGTTCAGTAATTAAGTTTGGTTGTAAAATTGGTATTTTAAAAGATGAAGAAGCCTTTGATGTTTTGTTCTGTATAGCATTTGAGATGATGGATGCACAATGGCTGGCGAGGTGTGCTTCATAAATAAAATTTAATGTACCGTGTCTTTGGCAGTTCCCTTAATCAGTCCTATTATAGTATTATATATGACGGATACCAAAATTACAGTTTCAACAGTCTTATACTGGCATGGTCCCATACAATAATTTCAGGAGATATCCATCTTCTTTCTAGTATGCTCCTTATTTTTCTTTTTCTTTTTTAAAAAGTGACTTAAAATAATTCCGATATAATGCTGCCTACATAGCAGTGCAAATAATCAATTATCTAATTGTTTGACTTATGTTCTGAGGACATGTTTTTGGAAGCAACAAAGAGTCAGCTTGAAAGAGAGCTTTCACTTGACTATGTGCATAGGATTCAAGACATTCCTGATTAAATCCTTTTGTTCAAGTAGTGCAAACAGATCTAATGTGTACTAGAATAGATAACTTTTAGCTGAGCAAGTTGCAAATAATTTAAGATGCAACTTCTATACAGGAGCATATCATCTCCTGTATCTATAATTCATGCTTTTTTAGAAAGCTGTGTGGTGGCTTTGTAAATGGTTATTTTCAAAAAAAAGAAAAAGTGTTCCCATCTTACGTTTTCAACGAAATGCTTCTCGCTTTTAAAATTTTAATCAGACACGGAGAATGAGACATCAACATGACAACAAATGCCTCTGTTTCACTTAAAATAAAGATAAGAATGCAATATTAATGAATTCAGAAACCAAATGCATACAAAAGCAAACAATTTTCAACTTCCGCATCTCATGATAAAAATATATTTTCAACCAAACAGGTTGCATGAAAAATTGAGCCCACCTTTCCCAGGTTGCATCTCACCAGACAGCGAGACAAAAGAGAGAAACTAATATGAGATAACAGAAATACGGAAAATGTTTCAGAATAGCACGCCTTACTGCTTTAGGATATATATATATTGACTACATGCAATTATGATCTCTTTGACAATATACAGCTTTCATCTTCTTTCTAAGAATTTTCGTCTAACAAACAAAGAGAAATTCAAAACGGTCCAAAATATACAAACTATTCTAAGTGCTGCCCAATATTTGCCTTGGAGCTAGTGAAAAGGATGGTAAGTATCCTTCTGACAAGTGCACCACAAATTGGTGCAAAGCTGTTGCCAAGGCAACAACAAAAATTTTTAACAAAGCAAAAGCTGATCGTAGCATCAGAACTGGTTGTCTGCTTGCATCTCTGACCAACTTAATTAGTACCACTCTTACCCTGCTATCTGCTATGATAGCTTGCAATTGTGCAGTTGTTTCTCTATTTAGCTGCCTGGTCCCTTCTTTGCCAATTGTAGTCTTCATCAGCCACTGGCAGATCGAATCGGCTAAAGCAGTTGCAAGAAACTGGCGAAAAAAGATGGTTTCTTTGGAAAGCATGGCTTCTGCCAAGGATGCCCCATCCTGCTCAGTTCAAAACAACATATCCTCTGATGAATTTAATTAATTGAACTTAATTTGTTCCTGGTCATTGGTTGGATATCTATCAGAGAAACTTTAGGAATCAACAGTTTGTGTTTGAGATAAAGAATCAACAGCTTCTAGATATCTTCATAATTGCAAATAATGCCAGTGTTAAATATCTTGCAAGGAAATGTTATCTTACCAATATACAACTGGGTTTGTTGTTTTAATAACATAATACAGAAATTAGATTTGTTTGGACTTTGGCATGGTATGAAAAGCAAAAATGAACAAGTAACCTATTATATCTAAGAATTCAGTTCAAATGCCTTTGATATTGCCATTTAGGTTTCAACCAATTATTGCAAATACAACAGCTACTTGGTTAAACCTTTCTGATGATAGAAAATACATACTGCAGTCATGAGAAGTCGCCTTAAGACAGCACCATCTCTAGAAGATAAAAGCTTCAGGATTAATTTTGCTGTCTGAAATTCACCTGCATCCCGAATCTCTCGTGTGTTTACCACTGACAAGTCTGTTACGCCATTGCTCTTTCTGTTTGTTACATATGAGAAATAAATTATTCTCCTTATGCTTTGGACTGGTAATCAAATGATAACACGATATGCTCACCTGGTTGAACCTAGTCTAAGAAATAGAAGAACCTTCTTTAGTTGTAGCTCTCTCCTTCTGTTCAAGACAACCTGTATGGATATTCATTCTCATCTCATTATTTTGAGGTTCATCAAGCAAATAGCTTCTAAAAATAAAAATGAGTTCTGTTCCTTAACACTGCAAAAGTTCCTTCACATAATTAGTCTGATTACCCAAGGAGTACAAATTCAATATTGATCCCACTATGTCCACAATTATATTCAATAAAGGAAGTTTTTTAATCATTCAACTAATTTATCAGTTTACTTTCAGAAGTTTCCCCTTCTAAAGCAAAAATAATAATAATAATAATAATAATAATAATAATAATAATAATAATAATAATAGTAATAATAATAATAATAATAATAAAAGAGAACAAAAGAAGCAGATACCGAGTACAAAATTTTCCTTGTAGCAAGTGAATTATCATAAAGGAGTTTTCTGACAACGAAAGGGTATGCAGCCTGAAATGTTTTGAAGTTCTCATCTACTGCCACTGCTAGGCCTGTTAACATATAACAAAGAAGACACACAGATTGATAATATACATTACATATGTTGATCTCAACATAGATGCTCAACAACAAAAGCTGAACCTTCCAGTGAAGCCAAGGACCGCAAGACGAGCGTATAGTAAGGAGGCATGCGAAAATGATGCTTCAGTGCTACCAACCATACCTTGGAAAGAACCTGCATTTAATTTAAATTTCAAAAGAAATTTATATAGTACAATTTTGACTGAACCAATTACAGCAATGTAAAGGTTTTCAGCAACTCAGTTATTTTGCTAATTAATTTCTCAGCAAAAAAACAAAAATAAATTGATAGTACGACAGATAGAACAAATTGACAAAAACTATCATACCTTACTAAATTTAATGTCTGGAATTCCTTCATTGAACGCGACTTCACCCAAAGCATCTTCTAACTCCTAAGATATTTGTAAGAGAAACCAGAATGAGTATAAAGCATGAAACCCATTTGGAGATAGATCATGGAAGGCTATAACATTTCTAAGCACCACAACAAACTTTGAGGCTGAAATAACTAGTCAGAGAGCAACCTAATTGACAGAAACATCAGCCATTAGACAAGAACAGCAAAGAGCAGAAGCTACAATATTAATTTTCTTTATTTCCATGCCAGCATTTATCTGGTTATGGTAGGAGCTGTTCAACTGTACATGATAGGTTGGTCATCGGCCCAATAAAATGTTAAAGAGTAGGTTTTGGGGTTTAGAATCATCATTCTTCTGAGGTTAAGGGTAGGTTTTGGGGTTTAGAATCATCATTCTTCTGAGGTTAAGGGTAGGTTTTGGGGTTTAGAATCATCATTCTTCTGAGGTTAAGGGTTAGGACTTAAAGCACATTCGTTTAGAAAGAATTTTCCCATTCATATCCAGCATGTGTAAGGCTTACCAAAGTAACACGTCGAAGATTGGTCCCAGGTGGGACCACATCCATTTGAGTCAAATCAGAGATTAGACCAGCCCAGTCTCCATTTGCAATGTGCACTATGCTTGCCAGCATGGCCAGCTGGTGCTTCTTCTCCATCTTGCATAGCAACCCAAAATCTAGAAACCTAAAACACACAAGTAGGATATAACATGCAAATAGATGAATGAAAAAAACAATGATGAAAGGCTTGCAAGAATGTGAGTCTAACCCAATGCGCCCATCAGGAGTATAACGCAAGTTCCCAGGATGAGGGTCCGCATGTAAAAGACCAGTCTCCAGTAGCTGCACTAATGATGCTCTCACACCTTTGTTAACCTAATGTCAAACATGAAATAAAATAGGAGGATTTCAATAGTAAATTTAGAGAGTGCAATTTCCAAAAGTAAAAGTACATGTCCTCAGTAGTAACACCAATATGATTTGCAAAGTGAAAATAAGGTTATGGAAGGACAAAGTATCATAACATGCAAATTGAATTGGAATGCATTTTCCAATACTTGTAGTCATTTAATAGAAAAGGACAAAACTTACAAGCTAAATAAGGAAAGTAAATATAGCTAAAAATGAGAGGAAGCAAGTTCATTAGGATGCCAGAAAATAAATATGAGCTCTATTCCTGCAATACAAAGGAATGAATCCCTGCCAACATTTAGAAGTCTGGCTGGAAGATGTTATTCCACAAATCACTGGACCACTTGTAACATTTGCAGGATTACAGAAAATTCTCCAATATCGGAACATCCGTGGAGTTTCTATTAGTCACTAAGTATATATAAGTTTAGCTCAACAAATACCAGGTCAAGAAGATGAGCTCTAGCTTCAATCTGCTTCCTTTCATCTATGTAATGGCTCGTACTACTGGCGGGAAGCTCTTTGGTGATAGAAAGAAGATTGGTTGGGTTTTCACCGACCATCCACTCCATAGTCAATACTCTTTTTGTTGTGAGCTCTTTGAAAACCCTTGGGACAACCATAAATGAGTATTGTGAATGAGCTTCCTGCATTGCATTCAGAAAAGACAAAAAAAGAGGGCCAAGTTTGATCAGCAATATCAGTTTTAGTTTGTTTCTTCCTCTTTTTACTTCGTCCTTTGGCTTGCCTTAAAACATAGATATTTGAATCAAGGATTTTAACTACAATACGAGTAATGTAACATACTGATCAGGTGATTTACAGTTCAACTGTTATGCTGTATGCATGTCATTCCAGAATACGAGTTAAAAGCTAGATTAAGTCTATTACAACAACAACAACAACAACAACAGCAAAGCCTTTAATCCCAAATAAATTGGGTTAGGCTAGAAATGAAACCCAATAGATTATGTCTATTGCAGTGAGTAATTAGGAGTAAGTGAATAAACATGGATTAATATATGATTGACAATTCCAGGATCATCGGCTACTTGATTAGAGCAAAATGAACAACTAATAAAATAAGGGAAACTAGTAGAATTAAGTTTATGATACAGTTCTAGGTTTATTGAATCCAAGAGCAATAGACAACTATAGAAATAGAAGTAATATTTTACTTACAAATGAACAATACTGAATCAATTTTGTTTCTTTGAAAGAGAAAGAGTGGGTTAAAAAAAAGAAAAAGCGAACGTGAAGGAGAAGGAGAAGGAGAAAAAAAAATGAGACAAACCCTAGGCGGGGGAGGTTCCTCCCTCCGCCTCCTTGACCTCCTCTTTTCTCCTCTCCTCTCCTCCTCTCCCCGCCTCAGCGACCCCACCCCCTTTCTCCTCTGCTCTTCCCTTACTTTCTCTCCCTGGGTATCCGAAACACAAGCAACAACCCCGGGCTCGGGTTCAAGTAGCCACACCGCGACACAAGACGACCATGACGGTGGTCGCCCTCCACTGGGTTCAAGACTAGGGTTCAGATCTAGGGTTTAGATCTTTCCGGCGAGGATGACGGATCTAGGATTTGGGGCTGTCATCGTCTCCACCACGCCACCAACTACACCAAATATGCCCCTCCATCACCTCCACCACACCTTGTATGCCTCTCTCTCAGGTTACTGGCAGATCCAACCCAAACCGCGTTGAATCGGATCAGGCAGTGTTTGGTCACCATCTCTCCCTCCCACCACCTCTCAGGTCAACGGTCGACAAATTTGTGTCCCCCCTCACACTCTCTCTTGGGTCATCTCATGGGTTACACGTGGCTGCTCGGAGTGGTACCATGCGACGAATCCCCCTTATATCTGCTCTAGCATCGGGACGCGAAGGATGTCGATCAAGGAAAGAACGCACCAAGACCATCCTCCTCCATTTTCTTTCATTTTTCTTCATTTTTACTTTCTTTTAGATTGTTGTTACATGGAAATGCTTGTATTTCATTTCATCTTTTTTCTTCTTTTTTCGTCTTCTTCATCATTTGTAACTCTTTTTCAATTTGATTTAATGAAATTATATAATTGGCTTTTCGCCTACTACAAAAAATATATATTTTACTTACAAGAAATATGGAGGCATTGGAAGCTTCAAGAGTGTAGTCCAATTCTCCAACAAAACCTTTACCAAGCTCATCAGCGTATAGCGCTATATTACTCCTCCTTTTAGCAATTCTTCTCAAAAGACCCAGCTGCAATAGAAGCTTATTAGATCGGTCATAAAATATCAATCAAGAAACGTTACATTAGCTACTTACAGGAGTAGTTTTCATAAGGACTAGCATTGCAAATGCGTAATTTTTTTTTTTTTTGGTTTCTATTATTGGAACTTTCATGCTGTCTCATGATGGCATATTAGATGTTCTCCAGCATGTAAAAAGTTTATGATGTAGAGACATAAGAATAAAATAATAGGAAACCAAGACTATATTGTTATTTCTGGTAAAGAAGGCCTGAAAGTCCAAAGAGTACTGACCCCAAGACGTAATATATACATATCTCGCACAACAGAGCGAATCACATCAGGACGCTGGACCTTTATAGCCACAACTTTTCCATCTGTCGTGCACCCTTTATATACCTGATTTATTTATATTGAACAAGCAAAATATTTAGAAGAAGAAATTTCATAATTCAAACAAAAACAACAAACCCTCAAAACATTCCTGCTATGTTCCTGAATAAACTGCCTACTTCACACCAACCCAGAAAACAGAAATGACAAAAACATATCTTTAAGATCTACTTGTTAAAAGAATGAAAACCTGGCCAAAGGAAGCTGCAGCAACTGGCTGATCAGAGATGTAGCTAAATCTTTTATCCAATGGGCATCCCAGTTCTCCCTCTATAATCTTCATGGCCGTCTCGCTCGGAAATGGTGGAACATTGTCATGCAAATCGGATAAAGCCTAGTTAAGTAGAATAGTTGGCAAACAATCAGTCAAGAAAAAAAAACACAAAAAAATGGGGGTAGGCATGCTGAAAAGGTAGGTACAGAAAAGTGTAGGGGGGTGTTTTACCTAACCTCGCAAATCTCAGAACCAATGATATCTGGCCTCGTGGAGAGTGATTGCCCAACTGCAATCAATGAATAAGAACACATCATCAGATATTTAATCACAAGACATGAACTTCAGGAAAGGCTTGCACTTTCAGCCAATAATTTCAGCATCAGTACTGAGGTACAGATACATGCATTAATGAAGCTCAAATTTGCTGATAAATAAGAAAAAGGGGGAAATCTGAAAACATAAAAGCTGAAAATCAAACCAAACAATACCTTTGATGAAAGTCGGTCCAAGATATAACAGTGTTTCTTTTAGAAGTTGACCCATATAATACTTTGAACTATCAAAGCTTCTGTTAATCTTGGCAATATGCACATTGGGCTCCAACATGTTCCTCTTAGATGCACGCAATTTCACAGAAGCAGTAAGGAATGCAAAAAGTATCTAAAACAAATAGTGTCCCAGAATTAGTGTGACAAAAGCATACTAGAATTTGAAATTTGAATAACCATCTCAGTAGCAGTGGGTACGGCAACTATACTTGTAAATGAGTTTTAGTTTGATTCTATCTTCTCCCCTAATCCCAACCCGTCTAACTAAACTTTAAAAGAGGAACACTTTGCTTTAATTGCTGCATTGAGGAATTCCAGTTGTTCTAATACTTAATCAAGGAGTTTCAGAATTCCAAAAGATACACAAACATATCATGCATCAGGATGTCTGAAAAACCAACAAAAAGTTACCCCAAACAAATCACCAATTTGGCTGGCTATCTTGCATTGTCAAAGTTCCTTTAGATTTCCTATTTGTAAACAGTTGACAAAACAGGCTCTGTTGATGAAACCAACAAAGAAAAAGGAAAAAGAAATACTGAACATAAATTTGTTGTAAAGATACCTCAATAATACGAAACCCCAAGACATGAGGCCGGCATAAAAAGTAATCAGCCACCATTTGTGGATCATATGTTTCAGGAACAGGAGTTGACAAGACCTTAGAAGACTGCCAGAAATAATTGATATACAACTTGAGAGCTTCAAAATCAGCCATCATCAAATCAACAGATGATAACCCTATCATGTATGCAACCATTGTCAGATATCATGATTTCCAAACATCATGCCTTGCAATTGCATCATTACTTGACAACAAGGAAAAGCAGAATTGGTACTTCAACATTTCAATATACCAACACTTGAAGAGGCGAAATAAGAAGCGAAAAAAAGAGTGTAGCATCTTTGAAAACCCTAGGCGGGGGAGGTCACCCTGCCAGTCTCCCCCGTCTCCCTCCTCCTCTGACCCCTCTCACCCCCCCCCCCCCACCTCTTTCTTTCCTCCGACCTCTCCTCATCTCTAGCCCTGTCAGGTTTGAAGTACAAGCACTGGATTCAGCTTCCCCTCTGACCTCACCAGCCTCTGACCAGATCTCCGAGCAGACCTCCGAGTGTGAAAATCTTCGACCACTTGCAGCCTTCGACCTCACTAGCCTTGGACCTCACCAGCCTCCGACCACCACCACCTCCCCCTTCGTCCAAACCTAGATCGCAACCTCAGACCTCACCAGGTCTCCCCCTCCTCCCCATTCGCTCAAACCCTAGATCTAACACCAAGGGCGGATCTGTTGCCACCCAAACCAGCAATACCCCTACCAAGCACTACCCCTACCCTAGATCCTTTAGAACAATAAACTTGGTTCTTTTACGCATGGATTCACATACTCGGGACATCCTGTGTCTTGTGTTGCGACTCTCGAAGCAATTAAAATTTACATGTAAACCTTTCTTAACCCTCCTTGGAGCACTACCCCTACCCAAGTTTATTGCTCGGAGAATGAATAACTTCCTCAGTGTTGCCACCCAAACCAGCAATACCTATACCGAACTCTACCGCTCCCCCGACCAGACATCCGACCTAGCTCCGAGCACTAACTCTACCCTAGATCAAAAACCTAGATCCGAGCACTACCTCTACCCCTCCTCCGACCTGACCCACTTAAGACCTGGTCAGACCAGTGACCAACTCAAACCAAGCACTATCTCCTCTTCCCACCATAACTCGCTGCCATCAGCTGAGAGCCGTCACTGGTGTTCAAATTCACATGGAGTGCTCGGAAGGAGCAAGAATCAAGCTACTTTTTTTTTCATTTTGAGATATGCTTGTGCTTGTATTTCTATTTTAACTTTTGTTTCTCTTCTTTTCATCTTCTTTCTTTATCTTTCTTCTAATCTGTATCAACTCTTTTTTTTTATTTAATGAAAATTATTAGTAGGTTTTTCGCCTACTACATCAAAAAAAAATATACCAACACTTTTTCATTAGTTAATCCTTTTAATACAATATACTCTCAATTGTTACAGTCAAGTTTATCTGAAAACTCAATTCAAGAATAACATTAGTATAAACGAAAATATCCTAACTAATTTCCATAACATAAATCTACAAAATAAATCCGCCAAACAGCGGACCTGTGTAATGCTATTGATAGTCAGTAAATATCGGTTTTCATAGTAAGGACAAATCATACCTGGTGAATATGGGGAAAGAACAGGAAACTCTGACTTAGGCGGAGGAGTTACTGCATCATCTTTTTGTTTGGGCTCTGGTACAGGTTCTTTCTCTAGGAACCGTAGCCAAAAGAAGTCACCGATGGCCTTTCTAATCGGAGCCGTGGCGGTGCCGATGAACTTGGCATCCGAGCGAAGCACTCTCAGCACCTCGCTTGTAGCTCTCGCACCAATATTGCTTCCTGTATTGACAATATTAGCATCCTTAGATAGTACGGTCTGTACCCTCTTGTTTCCCTTTCCTTTGCTTCCATTAGCAGTTCTCCACATCGTTTCCAATTTCTCGACATGCTTGACTTGTTTCTTGGGACTGAGGACGGCGGAGACGGTCAGCATCGCGGCCGCAGCCACCATCTTCTTCTTTTCACTTCTCCACCTCCGCTTCTCTCAAGTGATTGCCACAACTGGAGATGTACAGAGAAGAAAGCTGGGTCGGAAAGCGTGAGCGACGAAATAGATGAGTCTGGCGCTTTAGCGACTAGCGAGTACCGACGAGCCTATGAGCAAGTCAGCGAGGAGAGAGGGGTCAGTTCGGGTGAGGCTGAAAATCTGGGCCGTTGATATGAATTGAGATCTGCGCAAAAACAAAAAGATCAACGGTTATGGTGCTATACAGAGCGGAGGGTGAAGTGAGGGAGCTGAGCACTCCACGAGTCCACGTGGGACCTGAGAACAAGTGCTGGGAACAGTGGAAGTGACATCGATGACGCCACGACGGTAATTCAATTCTGAATTTCTGATGTAAAATTGAAAATTTAACAAAACTAAAAACTAATAACATAATCACATCGGATTCTCTTTGTTTGTTAACGGTTTACGGGACCTCTGCTATCCTGCCACGTGGTACAATGAGGGATTGCGATAATGTGTGGGTCCCAACGGATTGCGATTGATACTGTGTAGGACCGTCGATACAAATTCCGCTTCATGTTTAAATTTATTTGGAATACGACAATAACTCTAACTCGGTGTTAACCTTTTTTGTTATTTCATCATTACAATGAGTTTTTTTAAGTATGTTTTTATTTACATTTCAATCTGGAATGTTAATGATTTAAATTTTTATTTTTTCATATTCATATTTGAGTAGTTTAATAAAATCTTTATATTAAAATTTTATATAATACATTTTTACTAATATTTATACGTTAAAAATGATCATTTTTCAAAAATCATTCAAAATAGTAATAAATTTTTTAAAATTATAAAAGTTTGCATTCTGTAAAAATTTTAATATAAAGACTTTTATTAAGCTACTTAATCAATATTTATATAGTTAGCATTTTGGATTGAAATGTAAGTAGAAACATGCTAGACAAACTCCATTACAATAATATACTAAGTTGATAACGAGTGTTATGCAGTTGGGTTAATATTTTTTTTTTTAAAGGAACTACTCTAGAATGTTGGATTAATTTTTTTGATTCAACCACATATGCATTGCATCTTTTAAAAAACATATGAAAAATAGAAAAAAAAAATACGACTTATAGTCTTACATAAACAATACAAGCATTACAAAAGAAGGAATAACATCCCAGAAATAAGTTTTAAGTATGTGTAAAAATTTTAATTAAACTTTATACTAAATAAACCTAAAATATACATAGTCACCAAAAATCTAAAATATTTTCAGTTCAGTATAAAGACTTTTTGTGAACATTATTCTTAATGTAAAATAATTTCAGTAATATATTCATGTGCGTAACATACTAACATAAACAAAAAAATGTTTTGAATATGATATGAACAAGTTTATAATTAACAAAACTTATTCAGTAAAAAATATGTACTAAAGTTCAGAATAATAAAAGAAATTAAACAAAAAAAAACCTTCAAGCTATATATTTGTATTGTTAACGAATGATAGAAATATCATCTTAATCATTTTTTTTATCTTATTTGATAAAACCACAAAATCATTTATCTTCAAAAATAACAAATAGTCAAATACAAATCCCTCCCGACAAGAATGCATCTATTTCTAAAAACTTCGAACATTTGGGGGAAAAAGTAATAAACATATATATTCTAAATAATATATCGGAAAAAATAGTAAAATTCGTGTATTACGACGATGGACCAATACAAGAAGTTATAATAAAGCTCAGAAATATATTCTAACTTCAGTTAATTTACTCATAATTATTAGACAAATATAATGGAAAACTTTTCATCAATTGAATATCTTTAATAGAAGTTAAGTACATTCATTTTTTTCGAAGAAGCGAAATTTTATTTCACCTATTCTAAAAACGGCACTTTGTGACAAATATCAATTTATTAAACTCAAAATAAAAAGCATTTCATTAACTCCCACTTTTTAGGAATTTAAAAATACAAAATAACATAATAAAAACAAATCTAATCAACCTAAAAAATGTTAAATAGCTAATTTTACCATACATAAATCAGAATTATTCATGATACTTTTTTGAAGACGTCTACTAAACAATTATTTTATAGGTGTCAATGTTATGTTTGTGACTTCGCTTCCAACGTGATTATTATTATGTTTTCATATTTTTTTATTATTTAATAAAAAAATCGGCACGAAAATTTGATAGAAAAATTTCTTACCCATTATTCATTTTATTAGAGTTGTTCATCGGCTTTCATCTGAAAATCTATTATAGACTAATATAGTTAGAAATATAACATTCAAAATATTCTCAGTGAGAATTCTTTATAAAGTGAAATTTAAGCATAACATTTTTAATTACTAAATATGTGTACAACAATAAGTAATACATACATATGATAAGTTATAAATAATATCATAAAAAACTTGGATCATTGTATAATTATATATAATTGTATCGTAAATGGAAAAACTTACATAAAATTAACGGTAAAAGTACATTATGATGTAACATTGCTAAAAATCTAAAAATTTAATCCTCTCGGTGTGCTATGAATTTGTGACTGTTTCCGTTGCACTTAGGCTCACAAACGGATTAGATATAGACGGATATTGTTTTTACCGTATCTATATCCGTTACAAAATTTCGGATATGGATTCGGATACGGATATGGATCAGATATTCAACGGATATCGGATACAGATCGGATATTCAACGGATATCGGATACGGATCGGATATTCAACGGATATCGGATATTCAACGGATATCGGATACGAATCGGATATTCAACGGATATCGGATACGGATCGGATATTCAACGGATATCGGCTACGGATCCATATATAAATACGGATATATTTTGGATATTAAATAAAAATATTATATATAGCATTAAAAAATAATTATATATTATTTTTTAATAGAATTATTAAATATAAAAATTAATTATTAATTATATTAGTAGTTCAAATGTATCAATGAATTATTAAAAAAATATGATACATTAGCACAAATTATATATATAATTAGTTAGATTTGTAATGTATGTAAAAAAATATAATTAAAAACGCATAATGAGATTTTTTTCGGATATGTATTCGGATAATATCGGATCGGATACCTTCGGATAATGTCGGATATTGACGGATAATAGCTAAACGGACAGTTACGGATAGGTAATAGTCAAATTATATCCATATCCGTTAAAATTTTTCAAATATGAATACAGATACAGATCGAATAATTTTTGTTATTTTTCAGATTGGATCACAGATAAAATTAGATAGTTTACTATGAGTTTGTAACCCTACTATCGGCTGGCACTGGCACTGGCAGAGATGATGTGGTGCAATCTTCCGTGACATTTGTCTGCACAAAAAAGGAAAAAAAAACTGCTTTTTTTAGATTTGATCCGTCTTTTCACGGACCACTTGTTGTGCCAAAACGACAATATTGTCCGCAAAAACCCTGAACCCTTGTTATCCTTGTTTGAAGAAAAAGGGATTTAATTGCTTTAAAACGCTTTAATATACAAAACGGAAAATGACTTAGAATGAACTAAGTTCAAATATGAAATATTCATGATCATGAGTGCTTTAAATGGAAGTAAATCATACTGAAGCAAGTTAAAAAATATCCATGAATGCTTTAAAATTAAGTCATCAAAATTTGTTTTACCATTTTTAGTTCTTTACTCGAAATACTTCAACTATTTTTATTTATTTTTATTATTAAATATACTTTAAGATAACTAGCATTTACTTCGCTTTTTAATTTTACTTCAATTAAAAAAGAGCATATATTGTTAGAAAATCGGATCAAACTTATATATATAGAGACTATTGTGAAAACGTTTGTATTTCAACTGATATGCAAACGTGTTAAAAAGTATATTTTAAAGTCTTAAAAAATTTAATTTATAATTTTCATTAAATTCATCATATAAAAACCTTATGGGATACAAAAATTTGGAGTGTTTTGAGTTTTTTTAAGTCACTCTTTTGAATTTTTGAAAAAAATAACTCTAAAAATAATAATAAATATTCAATGTTTGTGTTATTTTTTCAAAAATCCAAAAGAGTGACTTAAGAAACTCGAAAGACTCCAAATTTTTATATCCCACAAGATTTTCATATGAAGAATTTATTGAAATCATAAATTAATTTTTTTGAGATTTTAAAAGATATTTTTTGATGCGTTTGTGTATCGGCTGAAATGTAAACGTTTTCACAATAGTCTCTGTATATATATATATATATATATATATATATATACACTTTGGAAGAGAGTAATCGGTGTAATCCCAAGCATATATAATAGTAAAATAAGTGATTAGTTGAGTACAAATTCATAAATTATATATATATTACTATATGATTCAGTAGAAATATGTTAATTTTATAATGCACAAATAATCGAATCACAATTTCCTTTCACGAAAAGATATACTGCATTACTCACACTAAAAATTGAAAATTAATTTGTGTACCGTTGATTAACCATTTTCTTAGAAAATTTCGTCTGTATATATGTCGTCTAGTATATAATTAACTCTTTCATTTCTTGAAGGAAAAATAGACGCTATTTGCAAAATAATGATGTATTTAGAGTGGATTTTGACTCTTGACCTTAATTTTGATAATATAAGCTAAGTTCAAACCAAGTTAATATTAAATTATTTTCATATAAAGGATGAGGATTCATTAACAATATTTTAATTAATTCAGACAATGCAAAAAGAAGGGAGAAAAAATAATGTGCATGTATTTTTGTCTTGTAGATTTGTTGTGTTGTAATTATCATACAATTTGGATAATATTATATATGACATGAAATGGCATTAAATATTGCACGCTGTAAATTTAAGTAATTTGATGAAAAATAAAATCTGCATCAATTTCATACTTTTTCATGTGTGTGTGTGTGTTGTGAAATATGCGCAAGTTGTATTCTAATTATCGGATTTCCAAATATAAGTTAAGTGTGATTGTTTTCAAGATTGTCAACTTAGTTGCGAACGAATCATCGTTATCCTTAAATTATAGTTTGTTCATGGCACATAAGAACATTTGATTTTTATATTCTATACTTCTTTATTATGTTACGTATATCAAACATTTATTTTATAGTGATGATCTAATATTTTAAAATGGGAATTTCGTTTTAGAACTTTCTTTTTACCAAATGTACAAGTTGACATGTTAAATTACAGTAAGTAAGCCCAGTTTCAGCCCAGATTTTCTCGGAAGCCCAGAATTTCTTCCGAGATGAAACTGACGGGTCTGAATCCTGAATAACTCTCTCTGCTTGGGCTCTGATCTTTTGTGGCGACGCTATTAGGGGCGACGATGGGAGGGAGGAAGCAGACGGTAATGGTAGGCTTCGCGGTGGCGATGATGTTAGGTTTGGCTGTGTACCTTCGCATCTGGTCTGTCGATTCCTCTTTCAATGCTGATGATCGCGAGATCCTTCGGTTCGTTCTTCTTCCCCCTTCAATTTTGCAAATCACACCCCATGTTTCATTGCTTTCCGAAATCAAGGCGTGATATTTTCGGTCTGCTACGATCTCTTTTTGTTGTGCTAATGAAATGGAGAGGTACCTATGTATATTTTGTCAAATTTTTTATGTGATCAAGCACTGCACATATTTCACTTAGCTTTTGACTAGTATGAGCTAGTTATGAGGTATCTAGTTCGGGAATTTATAGAAGTACAGCAGCAAATTTAATTTGATTTTCTTGCTGTATTGACATTGGTTTTAAAATAGTAGGGTGATGTTTTGCAGAATGCCAAAATGAAAAACTTGCTTTCAGTTGCTGATGTTAGGTTTTGCTGTTAGTTGCAAATAGCTTAAGATATTCTAATTAGTTTGCAAACTATTTCTGTTCTGATATTGTATTGTACCTTTGATCATTTTGTATATTGGCAGTTTGGCACCAAATATTTGATTCATTTGACTTTAATGGCCAACTAACTTGATCCCAGTTGCTCATACAGCTTTCAGTACAGAGACAGTGTGTTCTTTTGTTCCCAACTTAGTTCGTTCACATTAATCCATGATTTAGATATGATGACACCATGTTAATAAAAAGAAAAGGTTGTTGAAAACAGTTCCATTTTGCATCTCTATCAATCATCACTTTGAAGTTATTACAAGTATTTATTATGGTTTATGCTGGAAACATGAACAAGACCGTTTTTTTTTATAAATCAGTTCTGATTTAATAATTCAACTTACAGTATTTTCTTTGTTGTACTTTACAACTATGAGCAGTCATCATGATTTTATATTTCACTTTGGGTAGCTGACTTACAACTATGGTAGTATATCAAATGAAAGAACCGTGGTTTCCTTTCCTTATTGTGTTACATATGAAAATAAAGGCCAGAGGGTACTCATCATGATTTGTTAGGGTATCTGGCTTATAATTATGGTGGTATATCAAATAAAAGAACTGAGACTTCCCTTTCTTTATTTGGGTACATATGGATACAAAGGCCAGAGGATAGTCGTCATGATTGATTAGGGTAAACATACTTTTAAAATTTTCAGGACTCTGCATGATATTATGTTTTGCACATTTTTTTATTTTTATTTTTGGGTAAGTGTAAATGCAAATTTGCTTTTTCATTTTCTTTTTCTTTTGGTATAATTGAACCTAAGTTTTTTTTTTTTTGCAGGCAGCAATTTGAGCGTGCAAATCTAGAAGCTATGGATGAATCAGCAGAATGGCGAATGAAATATGATGGCGAAGTGGAAAGAAGCCGACAGTTTCAAGATGAACTCCTCAAGGTGTGTTTTCCATTAGTTGGTACTTAAATGATATATAACGTATAGGCACCAAGCAATTCTTGGACAATACCATATTATTGAAAAAGCACTAGATTCATACAATTGACAAGGCTTAACACTAAGTGATGAAATACTGTCCCTACTGCAAATAATTTCTGGCCAAAGTTGTGATTCTTGAAATAAAGCGAAAATTTGCTACAACATCTTTTTAACAATTCTAGTCTTAGATAGCTTATATAAAGTGATTGAAAGCAATGCTCTTTTGACAAAAGAATTGTTAATGGCAATTAAGATATTTCTTTACAACAATTAACTTTAAAGGCAGCTAAGTCCTTTCTAGCTTCACTCTTGTGTTGTATTCTTCCTATTAACAACTGATTTGGAAATAAACTAAGCTTATGCTCTTAGACGCAATTAGGGGAAAGTCGGGTATTGGTTCCAAATCACCATAATATTTGCATACAATTCAATAAAATAAACAAGTATTTAATATGTTCATTTTAATTCATATGTTGCCAGGTTAAGGCATCTTTAGTAAGCTCAACTAGAAGAGCCTCCCTAATGCAAAAGGTATAGTACCAAATTACCAATATGTATGTTATTTCTAATCACAGATATCAATCTTAATGTTAATGCCATTCCTCCAGTTCTCCTTCATACCAGACTGTATCACTCCAATGCTGATTCCTTTTTTCTCTTTCGTACATTTCCCCCTTTTTGAAAGAAGGAAACAAAGGAAAGATAGCCCTGAGAAAACTGAATCTTCCACAATGGAGCTGAAAGAGAAGCCCTTATCTCCTTCAAAATAACCCTCCTTGTTACAGAATTAGAACTGATGTCCCTAGTATAGCACAATGACAACTAATGATTCTTGTAAACATATCAGGCACTCATCGATACACTTCTTTCAATTTACTAATCTATATGACTTAAATTTATTTTCTGGAAAGCGGTTTTTGGTATCATAAGATTTCATTTCTTGTTACTGTACATAATTGTGGGTACAGGTGATAACTTTCTTGAATTTTTCCAGAAACTATGTGGTCTTTTTGATAACTTATGACATAGGATGTCCTTTCATTTTTTTTATTTCAAAACATAGGTTTTTTATTTTTTTATTTCTGGTACTGGGTCATTTATGATTTTTTTTTGATGCCCCAGGAATACGTTACTCTTCAGAAGGAGATGGAATCCTTGAAAGAAACTTGCAAGTGCAGATAGATCCAACTTAAATGATTTGCAGATTCCAATTCATGCCTAGTCAGGGATACTCCTTTTTTTTCCTAGATGTCTCTAGTTAAAACTGCTTACTCCTTTTTATTTCCTTTATGAGTTTATTGATTTTTTTTATTTTGTTTAATTTATTGCTAACTAAGATTGATAGAGAGAAAATTTGGTTGTTGAGAGGGGGTTGAAGCTTATTGTAGTGATTAGTGGGATCCGATTCTACTGTCATAGTTGATCTATGGCAGCCAGCTGTCATAAATTATGGACGGTCCAATTTAGGATAAACGGCCACGATTTAGTTTATAGGAGGGGGGAGATTTTTTAAGATTTTTTTTTCCTGCTCCATCAATCATAGACGCAGTGGCAGTTGGCTGCCTATGGCATCAGATGTGTTTCTGTGATAAGTGGACTTAAATTTAATACCGTGTACATATTTCTTATTTCAGCTATTATAGATTTTCGTCAACATGTCAGTCTTGGTTGAGAGAGTTCTCAAATATTATCTCACTACATAACCTCAGAGAGAGAGGAGCTTGACTCTATATCTAGTTATCTACTGTTAAAGAAATAATAGCAGCTAAGAGTCATAGATGCCAACTAGCCCATAGATTGTACAATCAAATTTGAATAAACTTTTTATCAGATATGTCCTATTGCTGAATATGTAATATGGACCATTTGATCAGACATTGCTTCTATCTCTTTGCTCCAATTCTCACGAAATTTACACTGATCTTTCTTGCTCATTCCAGCAGTTTGTCCATCTTTAAATTTGTGCGACAACTTTTTATTTATAAACATTTATAATTTTAGCATGAAAGTGAGATTAAAAGTTATTAAATCAAACATCCAACCGACGTTATAGTTTTGAAAATATTCCCCTCATACAAAGCAGTAGTGGAGCTCTTGAGGTAATCAAGAAGGAGTCATCAAACAAAGATCATATATCAGGCTTAAAAAAATACTTTTAGTGTGTTATTTTCACCATCACGGAGTAAACATTTTAAAAGAGGGGGGACGTCAATGGGCCAAGACTAAAATTTAGTCTAAAAACAAATAATTCATAATATATTTTTCAATTTTAAAGGAAGGACCATGACCCAAAAACGCAATGAGAAGCTTTGTCACTGATACAAAGTATCTTCTACATTTTTTCCCCGAGTTTTTAATTGAGGGGATGTTCACTAGAAAAAAATGACAAACTATAACGGATCTACCTAAATTTCTGACCACTTTTACAATTGTCACCTAAAAAAATTAAGCGATTCCTTTCTTTCCATTGTACCTAGAGGATTGCACCTCTTATTTCTTAACATTTCACATAGGTTGGGATCTTTGCGGGGAATACAATTCTCCATAGTTCTTCAACTTAATTACAACGGTGACGAAAATTAAATTGGTTATAATTAGCTATCCAATTTTAAATGTAAGAAGTTATAGAGCAATTAATGAACAAATGTTCTACTGTGAATTACAAAAAAATACTTTAAAATCCCTTGACCATCTCTATGAGATAAATTATGTAAATTTAGATCTTGTTTATAAACGCATGTGCTTAGAACTACAGCATAGAATGGTTAAACATTTGAAACCAATGATATTTTGTTATTCACTTTTTGAGATTACTTAAAAATTGTTTATTATGACCTCTTGACAATCTTAAGTGTAGGTAAGATTTTTATTATTCACATATCATGCTTACAGAATATGATTAGATTTTACACATGTTTTAAAATTTTAATTTTTCTAAATGCAACACGAAATTTAGTTATTAAAAAGTCAATGAGGTTATCTGTAAAAAAAGTAGGCTGTGAATTTTCAGTTTATTTTGATTTTTCTAAAAGTTTAGTTTCTCAAACAAGTGATTCATCTTATTTAATTTAATTAAAAAAGAAAAGAAAAGTGAGGATAGACAAAAGCACGATTCCAAAGTGGCTGGCACAGTATGACATGTGGTCATTCCTTCTCCATAAGACCATAACCAATGTGCGCTTCGAAAAACCCTGCTCATTTAGTAAATAATTATATATAACAAAGTTATGACATGTCATGCATGCCTACAACTACAAGTACAGGAAAAGTCGAAATTCCCGTGCTGGTACTGGGATGCTTTTTCACATTTTTTATTCTCTCTCTACTTGGTTAGTTGGCTTTGGCTGTGCCATACCGTACGCGTTGTGCAAGGCGGATATATACTTGCTACAGGCCCAAAACTCATGAGTCATGTGAGTCATGAGTCAAAACCGCATCACAGTTTCCCCTAGAAATATTGTCACATCAGAACCGCCGATGCAAAACAAAGACAACCGATGGTCCCTACCCCCACTCCCTTGTCAGTTGCGGTCTTGCGGACCCACACATACACTGATACACATTGACATTGCTTGTGAAAATGGTTAATTAGCTTACGACGTAAGTCCCCTGGCGTGCAAGAAATTGCAAAAGAGGCTAAGGGCAGTAAGCCAGTAACTCCACCTCACCTGTACTACGAGTCTACCTCCATTTACATATTAAAATATTTAAATGACTTCTTTATTTACAGACAATCCGATCGGTGTCCGAGTCCGACACGTTTTACTTTCAACACGGTTTGGAGTTTAGACGGGGTCAAACAAGACACACAACACGTAGGATGCGTGTCGGCTGCCATAAAGTAATGTAGGGCTCTGCTATGGGACAAAATCCGAACGACCCAAAAAAAATTTAACGGTTCAGATTTAATTAATAAATGATATATTTTTATTTTTTATTTAGTGGGCTCTGCCTGCCATATATACAATTTGGGTGGTTTGGTTCAAACAAAATAAATATACGCATCCAAAATTTCAATTAGTTTGTCAAATTAAGAATCAAACCAAACTTTTAATAATATCAACCGAATAAATTAAAATCCAAATAAAACTGAAGTTTTATTCAGTTTTTATTCAGTTAAACTAAAATTATATTAATTAAAGAGGAATGAAAAATATTGATAGAAAAAATAAGTAGCTTGAAAATATAAAAAATAACTAAATAAAACATATAGAAAAATAAATATATTTGGACTATCTTTAATATGTTTCTTATTTATATAAAATCTAAATGAATTTGTTTGATAAATTTTAGACTATTCAATTTATTGGATTTATCCGATTTAGAAAAATATAAACCGAATTAAAGAATAAAAATCAAATGAACTAAAATTTTCAACCGAACCGAAATTTTAAAACTAAAAAATCCAACCAAATAATTCAAAATTTAATGATTTAATTCACAATCATGCCATCACATATATAACAGCGTATGTGAATCTCAACCAGTATGTGAGTGAAACAAAGATACATCAAAAAGAACGGTGTCTTGATTAAAATACGGTTTATTTTTTGCTGTACTAAGAAGAAAAAATTATCTTTTATTGAGCCAAATGGATGCTCGGTGCCAGCTAGCGTCAGCTTTAGTTCCTCCACCGTTTTTTTATATATAATATTTATAATAATTATATTAGTAATAATAAAAGTGATGAAATCAAAATTTAAAAAATATGAATGGCAGCGCGTTATTGTCAGTGGCGTCTTTACTTTTTTTTTTTTTACTTTTTAGTTTTTTGAAAAATAATAATTAAAGACGCCAAATGGGAGTGCGTTTTCCCAACGCGTCACTCCCCCACCTTTAACAGAGCAAAAAAAAAAAACTAAAAGGTACAAACACGCCACTTCCAATGACGTGTTTATACAAACACGTCACTGGGAGTGGTGCATTTACACCGCGCCATTGTCAGTGACGTGCTGTCATTCACATTTTTAAATTTCGATTTTATTACTCTTATTATTAATAATATAATTATTATGAATATTATATATAAAAAAACTGTTCCTCCACTGCTGTTATGAATAGATTTTTTTATAATGGTAGATTGGTATGGACAAGTAATATTCTTGTTTTCTGAATATAAATTTTTCCTTCCTTGCTGTTCTTACTTTATAGAGATTTGGATTTTAAGTTGTCATTTTATTTAATACACTTCTAAGTATTGTGCGTATATATTATTTATATAGTTATTTCTGACACTTTCAAACTGGTATATTAATAATTATGAATGCATATATATTTGATAGTACAATAATATAACTTTTACTAGTATTAAAGGAGGGATTCAATTACATTAATTGTTTATAACATCAAATTACATCGGATATTTTTCAACTTTTTGGAGTCTAAATAGTCGATCCAAATTGTTCAATACAATGAATATATTAAAATAAAATTATAGATCAAATTTTATATTTTTTTTAAATTTTTTTACTCTTTATTATTTTACAAATCATTGTTTTCAAACTACTGATCTTGTACCCATCTTAATAAATAATAAAAAATAAAAATAATAAAAAATTTAATCTGCAAGTACATTTAATATATCTATCATGTTGAATAATTTGGATTGATTGTTTGGACTTTGAAAATTTCCGTATAATTCGGTATCACAAAAAGTTAGTGTAATTGAATCCTCTTATTATTATTATTATAATAGTTATAGTTATATATTTTTCTGTATTTTTTATACATCCCAATAAAAAAATGTCTTGTGTCCTTGGTTTAAAAAAAAATACTGCGCCGCATGTCAATATGTTTATGCTATGTCAGATTTACGTGTCCATAATAATACCATACAGTTACTAATATTTTCATTTTTTTTGCTAATATTCATTTATAACTTTTTCCTTAATATCCATCCTTTTAAAATGTACTAAATGCATTGTTAGATCCAAATCATTATCTCAATCAGACGGGGAATACATTAACAGATTGATTATCGCGGATGAATCCCACCGTTCATTATCATGACAAGAGCAGCAATCCCATTAATATTTATTTATTATTATAAAATATATTTTTGAATTTTCTATTTAAAAATAACTAAATATGGTAACCTCTCCCATCTCCATCCTAACCATTTCTCCTTTTATCTCTTTTCAAATTTAGCAATCCTATAACGGTAACAATCATTACTTATTTATTTTCGGAAACCAACAAATTCTAGTTGAGACCATAAATACTCTGTCCGAGTTTTAAACAAGTATTTTTTTTTTGAGATAAGTTTTAAACAAGTACGCTGAAGCTTCTCTACTGGAGATTACCTTTCAGTGAGAGAGAATAATAAACAGCTAGGTTGGTTGGTCACGCAACCTTTTATTAACAGCGTTATTAATTTTGAATTAAAATAAAGATTAATCCAAAAAAGTGGTTGGTTGGTTCAACTTGGTTGGTTACTTGGTTTGGTCGTGGAACCAAAACCAGCTGTGCGCAGCCCACTGTACCGACGCCCCTTGTTTTGTAATCTAGGGTTAGGAATTGGGGGATTATTTGACTAGATCAGCTATTGCGAATCCCTATTTTGCAAATTAAAGGACTGGTAAATTGCTAAATTTCGCTTTTCGTTAAGATCTGTATTTTC
This sequence comes from Schoenoplectus tabernaemontani, assembly GCA_037127355.1. NCBI lineage: Eukaryota > Viridiplantae > Streptophyta > Magnoliopsida > Poales > Cyperaceae > Schoenoplectus > Schoenoplectus tabernaemontani. The sequence continues at coordinate 20,135,378 of CM073748.1, read as the reverse complement.
TCGAGCTTTTTCTTTTTTATACCTTTTCTTCTCGCAATTGCAATTCCTGTTTACATAGTCAATGAAACGGAAAAGAAGAAAATTCAGAGCTCGTCTCAAAAATTGTAAGCTAATTAACTTAAATCAGATTCAGACATGATTTATCAGCAATCGATTGGTCAAAATATTTTATTCCTTTTAAGTCCAGACAATTAATGATGGTTGTCAGTGCAAAATTTGGGAGAGGATTTTCGACTTGGAACCAGATATGAGGACCTCAGATATTTATTAATTAATTTTTGGTAAATAGGTAGGTGGATTGTTGAATATCCAGATCAATAGATATAGATCTATATTTGCTCTAGTAGGTAGATTTAGATCTGCAGATGTGTTCTAGAAATTGTTTTGTTTCTTTTAGCTTGGTTTATAGCTTCTATTCACCATTAAACCATCTTTTTTTGGTACTTGTATTTCTTGTTGAAATATTTTTCATTCAGTCACTTTTTGCTATTTTTATCTTTGTAAAGGTTGATTTGATGAACTCAATATTTTTGGCCCTCTTAAGTCAGCTTATCACTTTTTTCCCAGCATTTTTTTTTTGCTTATTTCCATGATTGCTTGTATAATTAACCAACTAATAACAATTAATTCTGCACTTTGATCATCTTAGTTCTTAAAAGATGCTAATCTGATCTAAATTACTAATTTATTCTTTTCCAGCTATGATGGGCACTAAATGTGTTTCTACAACTATGCTTAATCACCAGTCAGATCCTGCCATCCCTCCAGGATTTGGTCCGTTCATTTCTTTCTCACTAGGTGCAACCCAAGAAAGTGGGGCCCAGACTGGTGTCACTGCAGTTTCCTCTTCAACCAGTGAATCTGGTCCATTGACTGGATCTGAGAATCAGAGGAAGTCACGCAGGAATAGAAGGTCGGTTGATTACAGCCAGTTTGATATTTGCACCGAAGATTACTCACAGGTCTTTTTTTGTGGGCATTGTTCAGATCAATTTGTACATTTTTTATTTTATTTTTCTCTTCTAACAGCTGTTTTAATTGTTACTAAATTTGATTGCAAACAGGATTTCCCTTCGGCTCGTAGCTTACCGAAAGGGGTTCTTCGTGGATGCAAAGAATGTTTGAACTGCCAAAAAGTATGGTTATCATTTTTCTGTTTTTCTTTTACTTAAATTCATTAGTTGATAACTTTATATGTGTTTTCTTTTGTAAAAAATATTTTTAATCATTATAATGCTAAGGTGAAAGTTTATTTTGGATTTATGATAGGTCGTGGCAAGATGGAAGCCTGACAGTGCATGTAGGCCTGCCGTCGATGAAGCTCCTGTGTTTTATCCAACAGAGCAGGTAATAAATTGCTGTGTTTTGTAATTTCTTCACCATTGCAAATTTATACCCTTGGCTAATTTTGTTTGCAATAATTCGACTAGGAGTTCAAAGATACGCTGAAGTACATAGAGAGCATACGGCCGTATGCAGAGCCATATGGCATCTGCCGCATTGTTCCACCATGGAAATGGAGGCCTCCATGTCAACTCAAAGCAAAAAATATTTGGGAAAATTCAAAATTTGCGACACGTGTGCAAAGGTTAGATAAGCTCCAAAATCGCGAAGCAGCAAATAAATCTTGCCAAAACCAAAACACCATGAGGAAGCGAAGAAAACTCATGGACAATCAAGGCGGACAGAATCCTTTTTCTGTTGAGAGATTTGGGTTTGAGCCAGGTCCAGAGTTCACCTTGGAGACATTTAAGAAATATTCTGATGATTTTAGGAGAGAGTATTTTGGAGAGAATACCACTCCAGGGTTTGAACCATCAGTTGAAAATATTGAGGGAGAATATTGGCGGATTGTAGAGAAACCAACAGCAGAGATAGAGGTACTGTATAAACTACTAATGCTTTCAATGCTTGTGTTATTTAATACCCTGAAAAAAAAATACAAGTTTGGTGATATTTCTTCTAAAAAAGAGCTAAATGCCAAGTGCACTCTGGAACTTATTCTTAGAAGTTTGCTCTCTATTTAACCTAGGTCCTGTATGGAGCTGATCTGGAAACTGGAAGTTTTGGAAGTGGCTTCCCAAAAAGTTCTGCTTCAACATCAAACTCATCAGAAACTGACGATGAATATGTAAAATCTGGTTGGAACTTGAATAACTTCCCTAAGCTTCCTGGCTCAGTTCTTTCCTTTGAAAGTGGCGATATTTCTGGAGTGTTGGTGCCATGGCTCTATGTGGGCATGTGCTTCTCATCTTTTTGCTGGGTAAGTAGCAAAAAGAACCTCCACATGTATGTACATGCAATTTTTATGCCTTGACAATTTGATAAAGATAATGATTATATTTGCTAATTTCACAGCATGTGGAAGATCACCACTTGTACTCACTGAATTATATGCATTTGGGTGCGCCAAAAATTTGGTATGGTGTACCGGGAAACGATGCAGTGAAACTGGAGGCTGCCATGAAGAAGCACCTTCCAGATTTATTTGAGGAACAACCTGACCTGCTTCACAATCTTGTAAGCACTCTTCTTACAATTTTAAATGGCCTGGGTTTTAGCTGGGTCTGAGAAATCTAAAGCTAGTTGGCTGTGCCATTGAATTACAATATTACATAGGACTATAGGACTATTATGTTACGAAGTGCATTTGACGCGTGAATAAAGTGAAATGATAGGTTATTTTTGACGCGTGAATAAAGTGAAATGATAGGTTATTTCATCTCTGTTATCTCCGCCAAATATATGATAAACGTAAAAAAGTTTGATTAGTTAAAGTATAAAAATATGTTATTACGAAGTGCGTTTGACATGTGAATAAAGTGGAAGGATAAGTCATTTTATCTCTGTTATCTCCGCCAAATACATGATAAAACGTTTCATAAATTTCTACCTGATAATATCTATACTATATTATATTAGTTTTTATTTGTTCAGTGTTTGATAAATATGAAATATTATATATACTCTTTGTAAAAATAAGAAGTATAATGATTAAAATAGTTTTTTATTTTTTGAGTTGTAATTATGTGCTTATGAATAGACATAATCCATAAGAGTTGAACTCGTGAAACTAACTCGATCGGTCCGTCGTTTTACCTTGTCAAAGTGTTTACTTTTTGTAAATAGTATTGAATAACCAATCCATTTTTCTTTTTTCTTTTCTCTTTTCAGATCACTCAATTTTCACCCTCTTTGTTAAAGCAAGAGGGTGTACCGGTATACCGTTCTGTCCAGCGCGAGGGTGAATTTGTCATCACATTTCCACGGGCATACCATGCGGGCTTCAATTGTGGGTTTAATTGTGCTGAGGCCGTCAACGTGGCACCTGTTGATTGGTTTCCGCATGGTCAGATTGCAGTGGAGTTGTACCGGGAGCAGGCACGTAAGATCTCAGTTTCTCATGACAAGTTGCTCCTTGGTGCCGCCAGGGAAGCTGTAAGAGCACAGTGGGAGATCACATTTCAGAAGAATAACAGTGAAGATAATTTGCGTTGGAAGAATGCATGTGGGCCCAATGGCATACTGTCCACTACTCTTAAGGTTGGTCTAAGTGATTAAAGTGGATATAATCTTGTTATTTTTAGACTAAATGATGACATACCTCTGAGAACTTTCCGTAAATATTTTTATTTATTTGGAGGGACTGGGTTTCTAATATTACACTTGTTAAGTATTGTTTTAATGTTTTTTGGCATTTAAGGGCACTCTTAAAATGATCAATACAGGCTATGTATCATGTCTTTACTTTCTGTCACCCTTGAAGAGTTTCAAATATTTTCAAAGATAAGATTCTTGTACTAACCTTCATTACATATCCAGGCACGAGTTGCTATAGAGCATGAAAGAAGAGAGAGCTTATGCAACACCTCACAACCTAAGAAGATGGAGGCTGATTTTGATTCAACCGACCGAGAATGTGTTGTATGCCACTATGATCTGCACCTCTCTGCTGCAGGTTGCATGTGTAATCCTGACCGGTTTGCATGCCTCTTGCATGCAAAAGACCTATGCGTGTGTGACTGGAGCACTCGGTTCTTTCTCTTTAGGTATGACATATCTGAGCTCAATATCCTAGCTGATGCCGTCTCTGGCAAGTTGAGTGCTGTTCATAAGTGGGCTTTGTCACACCTATGTCTCAGCCTCAGATCTTGTGTCCCTAAAGGGAATACAAAGAATACTGACAAAGAGGAGGTAAAGAAAGAAATAGGGAAAAATTGTAAAGCCAATGTCACTAAAATAGAGGAAAAGCCCTCTCTTACCAACAACAGCATAAAAAAAGAAGGGTTCAAAAGTACAGAGCCTGGCCACAGTGAGAAGGTAGTTATGAAAGTTGAGAATAAACCAACAAGCTTGTTGGTTGTGAAGGATGGATGCTCTAGGATTAATGACTTGCCAAAGGATAGTGCTCAATGTCAACCGCAGGAAGAAAAATGCAAAAGCTCAGGCTCAAGCCTGATGGACTCCTCATCTCAGTTGACAAGTTTGAGAATTAACAAGGGGACTGTGCTGCCTACTAAAACAAAAAATGAAGCGATGCAGGCTGTTGATATTTCAACAGTTATCTTACATCCTATGGCCTCGAATGGTGATGTCACTTTGCAGCATAAATGCATGGGTATAGTGCCAGGAAAGGAAGATTCAAGTTTGTCAAATTCATCTCAGTTGTTGGACAATAAATCAGTTATATCCACCTCCAATAGTACATCTGAATGTACAACATCTGAATCAGCTTCTAATACTGAATCAGTGGTCATGGCACTAACTTGTAAGCCTGACATGAGGGGGATGCGTAGGAACAAAGGGGGCCCACGCGTTGCCAATGTTGTCAGAAAATTAAACTGCACAGTGGAGCCTCTAGAATATGGGATCATTTTGTCTGGGCACAAATGGTGCACAGGCCAGGTCATATACCCTAAAGGTAAACTGTCATATTATGATGTTTACTTTCTTCTATATTTAATTTTCTTCTATATGTTGTTCAATAATTTTTTATTTTGATTCCACATAGGTTTTAGAAGTAGAGTGAAGTACCTGAGCGTTGTTGATCCAACAGAGATGTGCTATTACATATCAGAAATTGTGGATGGTGGGGATATGGGGCCACTATTTATGGTAAATTAAACTTTCTGAACTCTTTTTTCTACATATATGGACTAAATTTACTGTTAAAAAATAACAATGTTTTAGTGTGATAACTCGATGATTGCTGAAAATGTTGTGCAGGTGACTGTAGAAGAATGTAGAAGTGAAGTATTCATACATGCATCTGCCATGAGATGCTGGGAGATGGTGAGAGAGAGGGTAAATATGGAGATTAGGAAGCTACACATGAAAGGGAAAACAGAGCTTACAATATTGCAACCTCCTGGATCCCTTGATGGCCTTGAAATGTTTGGCTTAACCTCACCTAAGATTGTCAAGGTATAGTTTCTTGGATAGTAGCTCCTGATTTTTATCATAGTTATTTTCTGAGAAAAAAAGAAATATGTATGAAAGGGCTACCATCAACAGAAAAATAAATAGAACATCTAGACGCACCACTCAACATCAATGGGACATGAACATGATTGTATCATCCACGCAGTTTAGAACATCTTTTACATTAACATTTTATAAATCAGTTTTAATTCAAATACAAAAAAGAAAATTTGAAGAAATTGCATTTGGCCGTCTGTTGGTCAAAAGTATACTTTTCTCATTAAAATTTTGTTGATACGAACAGGCAATAGAAGCATTAGATCAATATCATGTATGCACTGAATATTGGAGTACAAGACATAATACACAAGAAATACCTGCCCCATCAGCACCTGACCCAAGTGAAAAATCTCTTGCAACAAGTATTAGTATTTTAGAAGAGCTCTTAAAGAAAGCCAACCCAGAAGAAGTGCAAGCATTACGAAGAATTTTATCCAATGAAATAGCTAAGCAAGAGGCATTGCTGCTTGTAAACAAACAGATCGAGAGATTTCAAGGTTCACAAAGAAGTCGATAGATCCCATTCATACAGTTTCTTCCATCTCATTATTATTATTATTATTATTATTATGATTGTTATTATTTGAGTAGTATAGTGTACACTTGTTGAGGGATATCACACCTAATGGAGGTGGACTTCCCAGATTCTGTTCTTTGTACACAACTTGCGGCTTTAGTAATGAGATTAGGCAGAGTTTATTCTTTATTAAATTTCTAATGCTTATTAATTTTGTGTTTAGAGAAAAAAAAACTCGTCGTTGCATTGATTGATTTAGATAATCACTTGATCACTTCTACCTTGGGGATATATTTTATGAGTTGTAATTATAAGATAATCAGACAGATAGAAACTGCAACTTCAACTAAAATGGTGACTCGTTAGCGAATGAAATATAAATTTGTTTTTACGGTTGCATTGATTTAAAGGAGAATTTCTCTTTCCAAAAGGAGTAACGGTGGGCTACTCAATGATAATAATGATGTCCCATAAAATATATATTATCAGAAAAAAGAAAAAAATTTTAGAAACACCCAATTAACACCGGTTAACTGGTTTTAAAAGAGGGTGGTGATTTTTAAAAATTTTGATGAAATATTCAGCAATGATTATTAATAAAATATCATTTTTAAAACAAAAAAAAAGTTGTTCGAACCATTGGCAACTCTTTAGAAACGATTCCTAGTAAGAACAGTTTCTAAAAGGTTACTTTTATGGTTTTTTGGAAGAACGATTTCTGAAATGTAACTTTTAGAAATGATTTTATACTAATAATCGGTTCTAAAGATATCTTTCGAATTGATTATTAACTAAAATTTGCCTCTAAAAGTTTCTATGAAAATTGGTTAGTAGTTGTCACACTAAATAACGTCATTTAGCACTGACTATTAATTAAAAATGGGTGCTAAACTGCTTTAGAAATGATTTTTTTAAAAATCATTCCTAAGGGTAATTAATAACTATTTCTAAGGATGATCAATAAGAATTAAAAAAAAATATGACACTCACAAATTATGAACTCTTATAATATTCATAGTCTATTCTCTACTTCATCCAATGTTCCTTATTGTACACCAATAGATTCTAAAACTCTCTATTTATAATCTCTCTTTTCTCTTCTTCATCTTCCTCATTTATTCTATTTTAAACCTCAGAAAAAACAAATATGGTAGCTAAATCGAAAATTGAAATCTAAACACATCAATTCCAAATGATCATAGTTTTTTGATAGGAAACTCCTATTAAGGTGTTTTATGTGACCACTGAAAACTGATGATGAGATTTATATGATTAATCGCCATTGTTGTTATGATAGTTTTCAGGGAAAAATGATCTTAACCCCCAAAAATACGTTTGAAGTTTTAATATTGATTTTTTTCAATTTTTTTCTTAGTTTTTTTATTTTCATATTATTTGAATAAATAATTTATATTATTCTGCTATCTATTATTCAGATTATAGTTAAAAAATTCTGTTATTAAAAACACATTTTGTTATTAGAAGTATAGAACAAATTTTATTATTTAAGAGACCTTTAGCACATTCAACATAGTACAAAAGTCTGTTAATAAAACACATATTCAAAAAAATTATGACAACAAATTTAGCACCTGTTTTTAGCATAAAACCGGTTCCAAAAATATTTTTAGACTCGATTTTTAATTAATAATTGGTTCTAAAATGTCTTTAGAGCTGATTTTTAATTAATAATCGGTTCTAAAGATGTCTTTATATCTGATTATTAATAAAAAAAATCAGTTTTAAAGGTATCTTTAGAGCATATTTTTATTAATAACTGATTTTAAAGGTACTTTTAGGGTTATTAATTAAAAATGGGTTCTAAAATTCTTCTTAAATCTGCTCCCAAAAAACCTCTAATATCGATTGTTAAATTTTTTAATAATCCCTGACTTTAAAAATAATTAGAATAACTGGTGTTAAATTATTTATATAATCGTTTTTAAATCATTTTTCTAATATTGATATATAACTTATTTTCAACAACTATAATCACCTGAGTTGAGCCCATATGGTGCCGAGTCACTAGTTCACATGCATAATATGTTAGGTAGCTCAGATTCGGCCCAAAGCCGTCATACCCCGTATCGGATATGTATCCGATACGGATTCACGTGCGATTCGCACCGGATACTCTAGCTGACGTATCGGCACGTTTGATTCATGAATTCAGTCAAAGATACTTGAAAGATTCGTTTCGATACTATAACCGTATCCTAGTATTTTAAAAATTTCCGTATTCCCACATTCGCGCCATATCGAATACGATAATCGCACCCGCACCCGTGCAACATAGATAATATGTAACTGCCTGATGCTTTGATTGGGTCAAAAGTGGAGGCTTGAGCGCAGAAGAGGAGAAGAATATTGCTGATTTTGAATATGGACCAGGCGCAATGAAATTTAAAAATGATAAACCATCGTGGGAAGATCTATAGAGGCTGAGGTGGATTGTTTGATAAACGATCAGGATGAATAGATCCCTTCCACTTCATCTTCAAGTGTGAAATCGGGTGTGTTTGGATGGCGAAGATTAGTATAAGAATAGTATTGTTTGAGTTAGTAGTTGAGAATAATATGAAGTTAGTGATATCTCGGGAAATATGAGAAAAATATTAATTTTTACTATTCGAGTTAGTAAAATATTATTTGGATAGAAATTTAAATATAGTGGAGAAAATAGTTAAAATAATCAATTATTTTTTAGTATTTTTTTAATAATAATATTTATTTAATACTACTCCATATTAATATAATTTTTTTATTATTTTTATTACTCTCATGAACGCTAATTCGCTAACTCAACGTTTTTTTATGGGTTAGCGGATTAGTACTGTTTTATTGCTATTTTCGGATTTATTTTTGTGTTTAAATTGTCGCTAATTTGAAAACAGTATTATTATTCTCAAAAAGTCCTGTTCTACTCGATCCAAACACACACGAGTCCAGGGCGTGCATGGCAAACACACTCAGCTGGTAATCTCCTTCTCTCCCGATACGCTCAGATGTCCTTTTTAGAATAGATGAAATGTTTGGATTTTGAGGAATTGTTCAGATATTATATGTTTAGAATAGATCCAAACACACACGAGTCCCAACTTTATTTCCTACTTTATTTATAGGATAAAATCCTAACGGTTCTCTAATTCTATTATCACAGATAAACAATTCCATTTTTGAGGGTAGAGGTGGCAACGCCAAAATGATCGAGTGATACTTTTATTTTATTTTTATTTTTTTATCATTTTCTTTGGAGCGCGTGAAAGAAAATGAACATTGGTTTGTAAATATTTTTCTGCTCTTCATTAAAATAAAATATTTAATTTTGAGATTAAAGACTTTGTTGTTTTTGTTGTATGATTTACATAGAGTTAAATCAATTCAAAGGGGATATTTTAAGGGGACAAATGTGATTGAAAAAGAAATAATTTTAATATTTCTCTTTGTATACAGACCACACACAAAAGAATTCATGATCCACTGCATTCCTTTATGGCTTTTCGAGGTAGTAAGCTATTTTTTTTTATGAAGGTGAGCACCTGAATGATACATTAAATTTATAATGCTTAGTTAGTTACTGAAAGATTTATTCTTGATAATTAATTTAGATTCTAAGATTAAGTTAGATCTGACACATTAAATCTAAGATTCTAAGATTAATTTAGATTCTAGGATTTTTGTGTGCACAATTTGATAGTTAAATGTAGCTAACTGACCCAGATTATTTATTAGGATAAATCACCATAGTGACTTGGCAGTATAGTGACAAATCAATGATTATTCGAGAAATATTTGATGAGATATAAAAATTATTTAATTATATTATAACGTAAAATTATGATCTAAATGAATAAATGTTATCATTTCAGAGTACAAATCTCTATGACATAAATCCTTAAGGAAATAATACAAAAAATAAAAGATGTTAATAGCCGTTGGAGAGAGAATTGTATTTGACTGCTTTAAAGAAGAGAGAGAAAATAGTGAGTGACAGCCCACCTTTTTCAATCTTTTGCATAATTAATTATAGTCATCTCTTGTCTTCACAAATCGAATATGTCGTTTGTACGTGAGTTAGATGAATTATTGTTTAGTAAATATTTATTTTAAACTTATGAAATAAAAAAAAAATTAAGTGGCTTATATTAGCAAAAATTTAATTAGTGTCTACATTTGGACAACATATTCAATTATGAATAAAAAAAAATCAGACAAAGCATGAGCGGCTAGGCAAATTCAAAACTTTTTTACTGAATTATTCGCTTTTAGTTCGTAAAATTCATTTTAATCATGAATTATTCGTGTATGAAATAAATAATTCATGACTAGTCCAATATACTCACTACAAGAAAATTATAAATTGGTGGCGACATATTGATGACAAGAACCATATTGCCTTCTAATATCACCAAATAGTGACTACAAATAAATGTCGTCACAGATGTTTTTTATGCAATGACGACTTAGCAAAAGTCGTTGCGTATTCTATTTTTTTCAATGGCGAGTTAAAAAGTCATCCTATAATTTATTTTTTTGAATGACAATACATTAAAGTCACTATTTGTTGGAACTTATAATGACAGTCATATAGAATTGTCACATATCTCATTTTTCAATGGCGAATTCGAAAATCATCATATATTTCATTTCTTTTAGTGACCCTACTATAAAATCATCACCATTAATTAAAACTTATAGTGACTGTCATAAAATATCGTCTTCGTTGATAATTTAATGGTGATAACATAATACACCGCCTCTAATGTATATTTATAATGACTATAGTTTAGTTCGTCTCCTTTCACTAGATAAATTGGTGACATACTCCTGTCGCCTCTATAATTTTTTAAAAAATAGAAATTTATGTCGTCGTCATATGATAATTATAGTGGTGTATCTTTTTAATTAGTTATTGGTAGGAAAATTGAGTCGTTTCAATATATTTTATGAACGTGATGATTTTTTTATGTGCAACTTGATCTTTATAATATATATAGTTGCTATGTTAGAGTTTGGCACTAAATATTGGAGTTGTTAATAATAAAAAAAATACATATTTTCTTTTAATAGTATAAATATTATCGGTTAATTTATTTTTAAATTATATCAAACCTGATATAGTTTGCACATAATAATAAGAAATATATTTGTAATTTTTGATGCGTGATAGTAAAGACCAACAATATTATATACTAATTTAGAAAATACATATTGTACATTTCCATACTGTACGTGACCAAGCAAGAAAGATAGTAGCGTGGTGATAAAAAAATGGAACTTATTTATTTATTAAAATCAATAGAGATCAATAATGCATGTGTTAACTTTCTTCTAGTCGTTCATATCCAAAATAAATGTAAATTCATATTTTCTCAATGGACTGCCATGTTGCTTAAGAAAATAAGTGTTTGTAAGTGAATAAGTACACACACATGGATTGTACATATTTAACTATTTTTAATATAAACATGTGGCATCTTCTGCCATATTTAAAAATATATATTATATTAACCCATAGAATGAAACAAAAATATAATAAATAAATTAGTTCCTTACCCGATCTATAATAAACTATCATCCTAAAAATAATATAATCACATTGACATATTTCACAAATTTGTTATTACTAAATTGGAGAAAGTAAATTTAGTTATGCACGTAATTAACTACATTTCCTAAAATAAGTTAAAAAACTAATTATTACATGATTCTTTGATTAAACCAAATCTTAGCCATTATATATCCCACAACCTCAATAATTTATATTCAAGGACGGCGAGAGAGCACATCCAAAATCAAATATTCCGCAAAGAAAGACTAAACCCCTCTTCTCTTGATTTGTGCTAAGCAAGGGCGCATGTTAACTCTCTTTTTTTCTTTAATTATTGAGAACACATATCAAGCACATCAGGTTCTTGATATATCTCAACTTTTTTTCCAAATTTGTCCTTGGCTTTTTCAAGAGCTTCCTTTTCATCCCTAGTACTCTTCACAATCCTTCCCTTCAATATACCAGATTGATATCCTGTGTCCCGATCAGTTTATACACCAATCTTTGATATTTGTCAACCAACAATTGTATATCTACAACAAAAGATGAGTATTAAATTTAGGTAAGAGAAAGAGTCAAAGCAGTGTCAGCAAATAGTTGAAATAACATATTTCTCTAAATAGTAAAGACAAGCATTGCAAGCAGAACTCACGAAGCATATGGCAAGAAAAGAGTTTTGAACCTGATACAACGATATAGGCACTTAGCAATAAGGTTTCAATACAGATCATGTACGAGTGTAAATTGCTTATAAGTGTTTCTTTGTTTCATGTGGTTTCACATGCAAAATTTACCTTCTCAAACTTCTCAGGAAGTATTATAGGTTACCTTTTTCAGCCAATGGCTCCGTTGTGACAAACCATTACTTACAAGTGATTCTGTTACCTGAATGAATGTTAAAAAATGAACACAACAGAATCTGACACAACACAACAAAAACACCAAAATTCAACACAACATTTATAAATAACAAGAAAATATTCAAAAACATTTATAAATAACAAGGAAACAACAAAATCTGACACAGAAACAAAACAAAGTATTACCTATATAACAGTATCAACACGATGTCTCGTTCTAGTATGCATAAGATCTTCTGAACCCTAGAAACGCAAAATTAGGATCAAGGACTATTAAAGACAAATTTAAAAATTAGGAACAAGGGCTATTGTAAGACAAAAAAAGGTACATAATGTCAAACCGTGAAATTTAATTAAGGAATAATGATAATTAAGATAATAAATAAAGTAATTTAACACAAATTAGTAAATAACGTAAACTGCAGTATAAATATATATATGTAATAAGAATAATAATAAATTCAAAATTTAAATTAAATTAAATAATAAATCAATAATTAATACGAATTTAAATTAATTTAAATAATATAAAAGCTGATAATGACATAAACAAAACCAAAAAAAAAATGAATGACTTAATGAAATAAAATGAATGAAACCGCTAAATATAAACAAGCCCGCACTTAAAGAAATTTAATTAAATCTTTTAATAAATAAATAAATAAATTATTATTAAAATTTAATTAATTAAGAGAATTAAGACCAATTAATAACAAATGATCAAAAATGCTGTAAGATAAATGTAACGGATGGGCCAACCTAACTTAATTTAAAAATCCGACTTACCACATGAATAGTCACACTATTAATGACACAAACTCACAAAAATAAAGCTTGAATTAATCTTATTAGAACGACAAATTTCGTACGGCAACTCAAGTGACCCGACGGGTTAGAACCCAAACATATTCCAACTGCCACACTAAAAGTTACACATCCTTGACCACAATTAACCCTCGTCTACACTCTCTCTCCCATTTAATTTTCCGGACCCACCTATTTCTCTCTCTCTCTCGCCCATTTCCTCTTCCCGTGACTCTGTCACCTCATTTCCTCTTCTCTTTTTCTTTCCTTCCGCCGCCGGGCGACAACTCCCCCTTCTTCTCATTTTTTCTCACCGACTTACCTCCTCTCTCGCCAACCTCTCTCTCACTCTCGGTCGGCGCCGGTCTCGATCCTTACCTCTCCGAGCTTAGCCCCTACCCTAACCGGGGGTGGCGTCGCGTGACAACCCGTTTGGTCGTTATCCGAGCGACTCCGCCGTTTTCACTGACAACCGGCGCGAGTACAACCCCCAAGTCGCCCTATTAGAGCCGTGTGCCACCCCTCGGCGCCCAACTCGTGCCCTCTTTATTGCCCTTGCTTTGCCTCGAGATCGAAAATTTTGGGTAATATCCTTCCTCCTTATTCCGTAGTGTAGGCCGTGTGTTGGGCCGAGCCCGACCTTAGCTTGTTTTGTTGTTGTTGTGCCTTGTGTGTTTCATGGACCGCTTGCTTGTTGTTTGGGGCGGTACCAATCCGTACCGGTGGTACCAGGGTACATTGTGTAGTTTCATTGCTTGCTATTGGTCGTTTGAAATTGTTGTTTTGCCTTTGATTTATCCCCGACCGGTCTTTGCTTGCTATTGTCCTTTCTTTGGATTTGTGTAGTGCCTTGGTACACCGGTACCGTTCGGTACCGGTGAGTGAGGTCTCACCTTGCGCCTTGGGCGGTTTTCCTTATGGTGTGAACAAATTGCTTGTTTTCGGCCTTTACCCACCCTCTAGGAGGTGTTCAGTGCTGTACCAAAGCAATAATAGGGTGGGGGTTGCTTTTCCGAATCTTTGTGTAATGTGTGTTGTGCTATGGTTGTGGGACTGCGGGATGTTGGCGCCATCTAAGGCTGAACCTTTGTTGTCTCTAATGATTGGTTCCCTTGTTGCCTTTTTCTAGTATAACCCCTCTTTGTCGATAATGGCTTTGACTATTGATGTGATTACTCCCGTGTCTTTGGTTGCTTGAACTGTTGGTTCGGTTTTTTTGGGTGGTTTTCGATAAATAAGAATTTATCTTTGCCTCTTGACCTTATGTCAAATGCGATTTACGGCATATTGTGGCTTTTCATGTTATAACTTGTTTGTGCAACCTTGACTTGTTTGATTTGTGGTGACCCTGCCCTTTATGCATGGATACATCTCAATTTGTTGATTTGTTGAATTCCTTGTTACGTGTTGTGACCCCTGGTACACCGGTACCATTTGGTACCAGTGAGGTGGGGGTATGTACCTGTCTTGTGTGCGATGTTACTGAGTATGGGGTATTTCTTGACAAGGACCAAAATGAGAATTTAGTTTGAGGGCTAATATGAATTTGTGATAATAGCACCTCTCAGAGGGCTATATGCGCAAAATTCAGCCTTTACATACAATTGAAACTATAAGAATAGTCGGAAAATAAATTGATCAAGTTAAATGGGCCGAAATGTTAAGTGGGATAAAAATATAATTAATTAATTAGCAAGTGCCGTAAAATTTAAAAACGTGCGCAACTAATAATTAATTAATACTTATAGTGAAATATGGGAGATGATTACACGATCTGCCTCAATAATGAAAATCCGAACAGATACAGTGGTTTTGGAGGCAGCCTATGATCCCAAACACATTAAAACACCAACACGTTTAAATAAATAGAAACGTTTAATTTAAATTTAAGTTTAATTGAAATTAATTACTTTTTCTTTCATTTTGTTTTTATTTGAATTCTAGCTTATAATATATATATTTTCTAATTAATAAAATAATATTAGGATATAAATAAAAAATAATTAAAGAATGTAAAATAAATAATTAAGAGTTATGAAACAACAAGAATAATAATAAAATCTTAAATATATATTAATCAATTTCTTTATTTAGGAAAATTGAATAATATTAATATATATACATATATAAGTATATATATATATATATATTAATTTCTCTATTTTTATAATGAAATAACATTAATTAATATATATAAATACTTATTAATCAATTCATCTATTTAATGAAATAATATTAATAAATATATAAATAAATATATAAAATAATTTCTTTATTTTTTTTAAACTAAAAGAATATTAGAAATAAAGAATATATATAATAAAACAATATATATTAATTAAATCTTTTGTTTTTGAATAAACAAAAGAATATTGGAATTTAGCATTATATATATAAGATATAATATATATTAATCAATTTCTTTACTTTTAAAATAAATGAAGAATGTTAAAATATAATATTATCTATGTATAATATATATTAACTAATTCCTCTATTTTTAATATAAATAAAATATTATTAAAATATAATATTATATATATTTAAATTATATATTAATCAATTTCTCTATTTTAAATTAATAAGAAGAATACTAAATATATTGAATATAAAATATTATACATTAATAAATTTCTCTATTCCTAAATAAATAATCATCCTTATTATAAATCTAATTTAATTAAGTGATAATAATTAGTTAGCTTAATTAATCAAAATAAAATTTAAATCAATTATATTAAATCAAAATAAATATAATCTTAAAACACGAACATAAATAATAATGCTCCCGTCTCCGAGTCCGGTATACCCTGACCTAACCAGACCCAACGCGAATAGGATACTCGCCAATTTAATTTATTTTGACTTTATAGGTTCTCGAAATATCTTGATGACCCGACAATCACGTACACTCAGGATGAGACGGTTGACGAGATCGTGGGCCCCACCGAAGACCGAGCAATCAGACGCTATCAGCCTTACCAAATATTCAGATGCGGATTGCACTGAGATTTACGATTTCTTAGGATATGACTTTAAATTATATTTTCTTTTCTTTTGATATTGAAACTTGTTCATATCATCCGCATTTCATTTTATATGCATTTCATTTTGATCATAAATTAGATTAATATTTAAGTTAATTAGTGGTAGGATAGATGATGCTAGATAGATGTAAGTAGTATTTAATAATTTAATATAATTAGTTACATGATAGATTATCTAGGATAAATTATCTTAGATAGAGTAATTAGTATTTAATAATTTAATATAATTAGTTATAGGATAGATTATCCTAGATAGAGTAATTAGTATTTAATAATTTAATATAATTAGTTACATGATAGATTATCTAGGATAGATTATCTTAGATAGAGAAATTAGTATTTAATAATTTACATTAGTATTAATTAAGTACCTTGAAATTTTATTATGTAAATAATGTGATTTTTATTAACTGGATTGTTATATTGATCAAAATAAGCTTAATCGAGTTATCACTAAATTGAATTAAGATTTGAATTTGCATATTATCTGTTTTCTATAATTTGTATGTTGTTATGAAACTCAAGGAAAATTTTAAGTTAAAAATGAATATCCAAATTCGGGTTTGGGAAGAGTGTCAGTACCGGCTCGATTTCATAGTAAAATACACTTTAAATTTATTATTGAGGAGCTATTCCGTGATTACAGTGATTATTTTATCACTTTATATTTAGCAGTGACTATTTTGTCACTTTATATTTGTTCGTGATTGATTCACTTCATTTTGTATTATTTTCGGATAGTCTCCTTCAATTTGAATTATATATTAATAAAAATCGAGTCGTTGTTCGTTTCATTATAGTAAGGGACTGAGCGGGATAAGTTAGGGATGGTTTTGATAGTGAATGACGCTCTCTTCTATAGAGCGAGCTCTCTTCTATAGAGCACTGGTTGAGGTCGGTTCTTTCTGGAAAGAATTTATCCCGCAAGGTCATTCGTGTGATATGGGAGTTGAACCCGTACCTATTATATTATAATATCTCAGAATTATTCATTTTTGGGTTCATCCTTGATTTAAAATATTCATGACATTCAAGTAGTGCATTTTTATAAACTCTTTTGGGTTCTTTTTATACTATACTCAGAACAAAATTAATTCAATTTAATTATTTAAACTCAAATTTTATGTATTTATATGTTTCTGTAATATTTATTATAAAAATAAATTTTTAATGGTTTTAAGTCTAAGCCTAGAGATGTATAACCTCTCGGTGCTGGACCTAAAACCGCACTGAGTGATTTATCACTCACGTTTCCACGGTGGTTGTGGGGTCCAGGTTTTACAGGAGCGGGATCGAGTTTTGATGAGAGTGCTAGGTGCAGTCCTGCGTGGTGACAGAGATGCTTCGCCGCTTCCGCATGTGAGCAGGGTAGTGGATTAGGATCTATCGGGTTTCGAGTTTTATTTCCTTCTTTTGGGTTTTTCTTTGAGAGATTTTGCTCGCCCATTCCGATGGAGCTAGCCCCGCCGATGTCGGCGTTGTGTTTCTCTTTGTTCATTCTGGACTGTATAGTCATGTATATTATATTATTATTATTTTGTTTATTCTGTAATTTTCTTATTTTATTCATTTAGCCTTTCGTACGCACGTCTCGTCGTGCGTACGTGGCGAGATTAAGCACCCCTAACCCGTTTTATTATTTCTGGGGTGTAACACATAAAGCACAAGTAAAAGTCCAAAAATAAGCAAATTATAATGAAATAGTATAGGAGGTAAAGATGTTGATACCAATTTTAAAAATACTCAAATGGTAAAATATAACCAATTTAATGCACTCTTTTTATGAGATTAAGTTCATCGCCACATTAACAATCTTAAGCTCAGATAATCATAATACCTTAACCAATATAATTCTACAAAAGAAAAACTGTTACCTAAAAAAATTAAAGGATTTACCACTGTGTTAACAATTTTCAATCAAAATTAGTTTCGGAAGGCCTCTACCATTACAGAAGTGATAGGAAGCAGCATGCCTATGGAAGTGCAAATAAAGGGATTAAAAATTTCAAACAACTTAAATAACAAATATCAAGAAAAGGAAGTATCTTAACTATACTCAGTATGACTAGGACAGTGTCTGAAATACAATACTAATTATTATCACTTCAGTCAGTAAGTCTATTATCATCTCAATGAATAGATATTTGTTATTTAGATTACCAAATTGAGTGGTAAGACATTAGATTTAGAAGTTCCTTTATAAAGTGCCAAATGAATGAGAAATAAGATATATCTATTACTAGTTTGTCGACTTATTTCACAAAATAAAGTGAGTTAGTAATTTGAAACAATCATCCAACTAAAGTACAAAAGAGGAGAGAGGGAAATGTATAATGAAAGTTGATTTTTTTTTTCATTTTGTCCAGCAATCACACTTTGTACTATGGAGATACCCGATAAAAGTTGGATGCAAATTTCACATCGAGCTTCAACTGAATATGAAGAAGGCATCGATAGTTTTCTGGATTATGCATTTGGAAAACTAGGGCATCCCAACATCATCCGTTGTCCATGCTCAAAGTGCTGTAATGTTAAATTTAAGACAAGAAATCATGTGAAGTATGATTTATTTTAATTTGGAATCCTTAAATCATATACAAACTGGGACCACCATGGATAGTTGCTTGAAGAAAATATTGATGAGGACACAGATGAAGAGCAAGGTGGAATGGAGACCTTACTGAGCGATGTATTTCTTCAAAGAGAGGACACTCAATCAAACATACATCAAGAGGAATATATTTCTGTACCTAGCACCTATTATAATTTACTTGAAGATTGTAGAGCAGAGGCTTATCCCGGGTGTACAAAGTATTCAAGGTTGTCACTTCTGATACGCTTATTGGACCTGAAAAAAAATAATTGGAGTGATACTTCATTTACAATGTTATTAGAATTTCTATCTGTCCTTCTACCAGAAGGCTCAAAAATTCCTAAATCCTACTATGAGGCAAAAAAAATTCTTAAAGATCTTGGGATTAAACTACATCAAGATTGATGCCTGTAAAAATGATTGCATACTTTTTCAAAAAGAATTCGAGCATCTTGATAAATGCCCAACATATGGAGAGTCAAGATAGAAAGTTGACACTATGGGTGATGACACACTAAGTAAAAAGTGAAAACTCATTCCACAGAAGGTGTTGCGCTACTTCCCTCTAGCACTTAGACTGAAAAGATTATATTTGAATGAGGAAATTGACAACAATATGAGATGGCATGGTGAAGGTCAAAATAATGATGGTGTTTTAAGGCATCCAGCTGATGCATTAGCATGGAAGGATTTTGATATTAAGCATCCTGAATTCGCAGCGGAGATAAAAAATATTAGGCTTGGTTTAGTGAGTGATGGATTTGTTCCTTTTGCAATCAACAACAATAGTTATAGTATTTGGCTGGTTATTCTAGTGTTGTATAATTTACCACCATGGTTATGTATGAAAAGTGATTTTTTTTATAGTATCAATGCTTATTCCTGGACCTAGAGATCCCAGCAATGATATTGATGAGTTGAAAGATTTATGAGAAGTAGGCACTACAACATATGATTCATCAAAAAAGAAGAGTTTCAGTTGCACACTGCTATTCTTTGGACCATCAACGACTTTCCAGCATATGCTATGCTGTCAGGTTGGAGCACAAAAGGGTATCTTGCTTGTCCTGTTTGTGGGAAAGATACTGATTCTCGAAGATTACAGAAGGGGAATAAAAATTGTTAGATGGGTCACCGTCGATTTTTGCCCATAAAACATCGATGGAGGTTGGATAAGAAATATTTTGATGGAACAATAGAAAAATGGAAGGCCCCAAATGCTTTATCAGGCTTAGAATTGCTATGGCACGTCAACCAAATTCCTAACATAATCTTTGAAAAGGATCCCAACAAAAGAAAGACTAGAAAGAAAGACAATCAGTACCAAAACTGGAGAAAGAAAAGTATTTTTTTTGAGCTACCTTACTGGCATGAGTTGTTAATACGACATAACTTGGATATGATGCATGTAGAGAAAAATGCTGCTGAGAGCATAATCAGAATCCTAATTGATGCTGAGAAGTCCAAGGATAATCTAAATGCGCGTTTTGATTTGCAAATGATGGGTGTGCGAAAGGACCTTCATCCAATACTGGTTGTTGACAAGAAAAAAGGGAAAAAAAGTATGAATATGTTGTTGGAACTTATACTCAGTCAAAAGAAGAGCGAAGGAAGTTTTGTAAGTTTTTGCTAGATTTAAAGCTTCCACATGGTTTTTCATCCAATATTACTCGGTGTGTAAACTTGCAAGATGGTAAACTCCAGAACATAAAGAGTCATGATTGGCATTGCTTATTGCAGCGTCTATTTACCTTTGGCAGTTGGAGCACTACTTTCAAAGAATATTTCTCAAACAATAATTGAACTTAGTGACTTCTTTAGAGAGTTGTGCTAAAAACACTAACAATTCCTGATTTGGAAAGACTTGAGCAATCAATAGTCTTGACCTTATGCAAACTAGAAGAAATATTTCCTCCATCATTCTTTGATGTGATGGTGCATCTAGCCGTTCATCTAGCAAGCGAAGCGAAATTAGGAGGTCCTGTTAAATTTCGATGGATGTATCCAATTGAAAGGTCCTGTTCAATCTCTCAACAAGCTCAACTTATGATTTTAATATGTTTTATCAAAATGCTAATTGAGAATTAATGTTTCATTAAATAGGTTTTTGCGCATACAAAAATCATTGGTTAGGAATAAAGCACATCCAGAAGGTTCAATAGCTGAAGGAATTATTGCTCGAGAATGTTTGACATTTTATTCTAGATACATACATAACTATGAGATACAGTCAAATGAAAAAAGAAGAAATCATGTAGAAGATTCAAGTGAGTATGATAGTACCCTGACTATCTTCAAGCAATCTGGATCACCTCTCAAAGGAGCGAAGTGCAAGTTCTTAAGTATGAGTGAATGGAAAATGACGACAATGTGTGTTCTGAAGAACTACGTCAATGTTTTATCATTTATAGGGTGAGTATCATACTTATTTTATATATGAAACCTCACATTTTGAGAATGTACTTATTTTGAAATTTATTTATAATTATTTACTTGGTTTATACAGGGAACACTTGAATTTTTATTCAAAGTCAGGGCACTCATAATGTAGAGAAGAGACATGAAGATGAATTTGCAACTTAGTTTGAATCACGAATCACTACACTTCATAATAGTGAAAATGATATAGCAACTCAAGAATTGCTCTATTTAGCTCATTGTCCGAATAAACGAGTTAACAAGTACTCAGCATATCTAATTAATTGAATCAGGTTTCATACAAGAGAAGAAGATGCATTCATGAAGACTCAAAATAGTGGCGTTTGGATTCAAGGTGACGATGGAATGACTAGTAAAGAGTACTACAGATAGATATTAGAAATCCTAGAGTTGGACTATCAAGGAGGAAATAAAGTAGTTCTCTTTAAATGTCATTGGTTTGATGTGCATAACAGGGGTCGAGGTTACAAGATAGATTTTGATACTGGTTTTACATTAGTCAATGCTGATCGTGAGTTGTGCACGAATGCAACTGATCCATATATCTTAGCATCACAAGCAAAACTGACATACTATGTAAGAGACATCAAAGATCCGAAATGACTAATTGTGATAAAAACACAACCACGAGATACATATGACATGCCAAATTTTGAAAACATTTTTTATTCTGATGATGAGAGCACAACGGTGTATGTTCAAGAAAATGAAGATATAGGCGGTACCTATATTGTGGAGGGTGATGATGATATTGAGCTAAGAAGAATAGACGTAGATATAGTTACGGAAGATGCTCCTGCCCCTGAGCTTGATCCTATCGATGAGGATGAACAATATGACTCTAATTAGCAAATTGGTTGTACTTAATATATTGTTCATTTAGCTAAATTTCTAGGTTGGAAGGATGAACTGTAATACCCTTAGTTTTATAAATACAAATTTATGAATAATAGTATTTTATAAATATTTTGGGTATTTTATAAATTTTGAAAAAACTTTTAGACTTCAGGTAATAACGGCCTAATTTCAGATCTAAAAGCAAGAACTAGATTTAAGAATATGATTTGATGAAATGTATAAACAATTGTCAGCATCAATACCATTGTGGTAAAAGAACCCCGGTTAGGGATGCTGAAGGTTTAGTATATTTATTCACATTTTTTTTTTTTTTTCTAGAAGAGTTATAGATTAAACTACTTTAAATATCAGAGAGAATGAGGGGTCGAGGTCGCACAATTAATTACAAAGGAAAAGAACGTACATTTCAGTCGAAAGGAGAAGTAGTATTTTCATCTCGCCTGGGACGTGCTGTCGGTGGAGATGACTTGACAGAGTTTATAACAGAAATGGGAGTTATTGTGCGCACTAATGCACCGCTTAATGTGCAAAAATGGGCCCATATTGATGAGAACACTAGGCTGAAAATGTTTGATATTTTGATTGTATCAATGAATTCAATACACTTCTATAGTGAGATTTATATTTTCTATCATGTTTATGTATAGTTTAAAAACTTATTTTATCCTTTTGATGTTGCATAGGAGAAGTACAATGGGATCGGCAGCCATAAAACAGAAGTAATGGCTATTCTTTCGAACATGTATAGAAATTGGAGGTGGAGAAAGCATCGAGATTATCTAAAATTTGACACAGATGAGCAGCGGCTTCAAAACTGTCTGGACGACGTTAAAGAGGAACACTAAAAGATCTTAGTTGAATATTTTAGTTCAGAAGAATTCAAGGTTACCTCTAATTAAATTATATTTTAAATTAATGAATATATCATGGATTTTGATTTGTAACAATATATTTAGTATTGAATGTTGAACCAACTGTTGAAAAGACTCGACATAAATTAAAAAAAGTTAAAAATACTAATCTGTTTGGTTTTCTCCTTGTCAGAAAGTGTCTAAGAGAAACAAATTGAATAGATCCAAGCAAGCTGTTAGTTCAATATGTGGAAGAAAATCTTTTGCTAGTATCTTTCATTCAATGGTATATAATTATATCTTGAATTGTGTAGGTTCTTATAACCTTATTATTGGTAAAAATAGTTTATATTCAATGGTATATAATTATATCTTGAATTGTGTAGAGAGATCATGTGACTCAAGAAGATCCGAAACTAACAGATTATTGGAAAGCAACTCATCAAAGAAAATCTAATGGATCTTGGTGTTCTAAGAAAGCGGAGGCAGTATTGGTAAGTTAAAATTATCTGTCTTCTTTTCCTTTTCAAGCTCAAATTATGGATAAGAGTAGACTGCATGGGGATAAGCTCAAAAATATTTAGTGACTTTTAATATCTAAGTAGACTGGTAGAGTACTGCTTAGCATTATACCATTAGCTATAACAGTAAAATACAACAAATCTGAAAACAAAGAAAATGTATTACACTACTACTCATCTGAAAACAAAGCAAAATACATGTTTTCATAGCCTCAAAATGACCATTTAACATCATTGTATAGCTTTTTTCATCTAATACATATGGTATTTCCTATTAGTATTTCTGTATTTACTTTAATATCCATGTTACCAAACTTTTTTTTAGGATGCACCTTACAAAACATACATGAATGTCTGTGTATGCCTATATAAATAGGTTTTTTGATTGTCTAATTATACACTAGTGTGCTCATATTATATGATAGGTGCCCATTTTATATAATATTTGCACAAGGTTTAACATAATAATTCACTCAATTTATCTGAATCATGCTTATTTTAGCCTGTGTTTTATCTCTAGAACTTGTTACTGCCGTATTTTTTGGTTTTGGTAATTTTCGAAATTCTGGAGAAATCGAACAGAATTTGGCTCGCCAAGACTCTCGGCGAGACTTCTTGTGAGAGCAGCACCGATGCGAATTGAGCAAGGAAACAGCTGTACACGTGAAGGAAAATCTAGAGATCTCATCTATGATTTAGCAGAGATTAAATGCAGTAATTAAAGGAGATTAAAGAGAGAAAAGGAAAGAGATTTACTTTTTGGTTGAAAAGAGGAGGTGAAAGAGAGAATTTATTGCTGAAATTTAGGGAGTAAATCTAGGGGATTCCATAAGAGGTAAACCAAAGAAGGAAAATTCTCACACAGGAAATAAAAAGGGGAATTTTCGGACTGGAGGCTCTCTCTCTCTGTGGAGGTTCGGCTCTGGAAGGACAGAAAAGAAATTTCGAAAAAAAAGGAGCAAAGGTTCGGACCAGAGAAGAAGTGGAGACATTGGATAGTCTTGGTTCCAACTGGTTTTATCATTCTTCTCTCTTTAACTCTCTTTTATCCATTGTGATGGACCTAAAACTGAACCGTTGTATTCTTAAAGCCATGCTTGGCTAAACAAATTTTCTTGGGATTAGGCATGTAACAAAGTACTATGTTGTTGGTTTAATTTAATTGGCATTATTACTCTTATTTGATCTTTGTTTGTCTTGTGAATTGAATTGTTAAACTACTTGTATGATATGAGTTGATTTAATTGCAAATACCGGTTAACGAATGGCCACGTTAGATCGGTAACAAGAAAAATGGTATAACTTAGTCACACAAATGGTTTAAACTTAGGACTTGAATTGTTAGATCGAAAGATAATAATTTGAGACCCGATAACATAAGACAACGTAGGAATAGGTGAAGGACCGAAAGGAGAAACCCGTTTCTAATGGGGACACTTAAATTTATTTGAATGATTTATTGAAGTACCGAAAGGAGAAAGTAAATTACTAAAATATGTTTAGGCTAATCATGGAACTTAATGGACTTAGTTTAGGAGAATGCGCCGCGAAAGCGGGTGTTTAAATAAATTGAGTACGGTACGAAACCACGACAGTGGATAAATATCACCATTGGATTAGAAACCCACAAAGAAAATATAGAAGTGCAATACCAATTAAATGAACACCAATAACCTCTGGTAATTTGTATGCCGAAATCCCAGGAATACCAAAAATATTCAATATCTCGTATTTTATCATTTCGATTAAGTCAATCTTAGAATTTAGTCCTTAATTTTCTGAAAATCTGAAATTGGTTGCTTAGCTAATTAAAAGAAATAAATTCGGTATTTAAATCCCGTTCCTTGTGGATTTGACACCCGATAATATACTTAACGGTAGGTTATGCGCTTGCAACCCATCATTTAGTATCATTTTTAGGATATTTATTAGCACTTGTGAAAACACATCATTATACTTGTCTAAGCACATCCTAAAATCATAAAAAAAATTAGAAATGTCAACTCTCTATCAACTAAACAACCAATCACAACTATTTTTACATTGACTGGTATTTTCGCGACTCTATCCCACCATGCCACCGGGTTAGGAAATCTTGATAGAGACCCCCTGACCCACCACATTGTACTATATCAAGCTTATCAGGTTGAGCCAACCAATGCCCAACCCTCATAATTTAGTTGGTGTAAATTAATTGATCATATATGTTTCATTTTTATTTTATCAAGTCAGCTAGTCAAATGGTAAAATTTGAAGAATCGATAGATAATTATGATTAATGTTTTTGAATTCTTATTTTTTGTTGTATACTAGGCATTTGTTGTCTGGATCTAAAGTCATCACTGCCAAATTCATTTGCAAATATAATAAGCCAGTTTTCTAGGGTTGTGAATTCCTTCATTTCTTTGCAAAGAACATCCAATGTATTATTTTGACTAAATGGTACATAAGTTTGATACCTATATTTAATGTATGATCCCTTGGAAGCCATTCTTTTTTACTGGTAGCTGACCACTTAGCTTCCATTATCGTTCTATTACAAATAATGTCCAACATTGTTCAAGATTGCAACTAACTTTATATTACTGTGATGAGACAAAATCCAATCAATCCATTTCCTAATTTTGTTGGATATGACCACTTAACATTGTATTTTACTGGATAGAAATTTGATACATTGTTAATTGTCAATAGTAAACTATGGTTTCAATTTCAATCTTTTCTTTTTAACAAGTGTCTATTTGCTAACTTATTTTTTATTCAAATGCAGCCGCAACTTCAAGAGATTTCAGAATCTCAACAAGACCAAGAAGTTCTCATGTCAGTTGAAGAACAACTGACTGAGGTCTCGGGAGTGGGCCTAAGCCACTATCTCGCAAGAATTCAAAAAATAGGGCTTCCCAAGTGGCATATGAGCAACAAATGCAAGATCTACGAGCTGAGTTACAACAGAGTAAGGAAGAAGCTGAAGCAAGAGAGGCACGTCTGCGCAAAGAGAGTGAAGAACGGGAAGAACACATACGTAAAGAGAGTGAAGAACGAGAAGCACGCATGCTTAAAGAGAGTGAAGAAAGGGAAGCACGTCATATAATTGAGCAACAAAATATGAAAGAGAACATTATGAAAGAGTTTGAAAAAAAACTTCAAGCGGCTATGCAATTCGTTGAGGGTATGTATCACCTAACTATAACATATTTATTTCATTTAGCTACGTGATTTGTTGGATATGTATCGCACTAGTCTGTTATGATGTCTAGACTAAATAACATGAAAAATCTATAAAAAAAAGAGAGGACAAAACACTACCCTTAACTGAACTGATAAAAATTCCTTTAGTATTAGTATTGTGTTGGGTTGCTCTTGGTTATAAGTTCTTTTAGTAATGGGTTAGGTTGGGTTGCAGACAATAAACAATCTACATCTATTTTCATATTGGCAGCCACATTCTCTCTCATCGAATTACAATTTCTTGCATATTCTTGTCATGTCATGAGCCTGGTATTAGAGATTCACTCTAATATTTGTCTCATTTATTTTATCATGAAGCTTACTGACCTTTTTTTTTTTGTACAGGGTCGACATGCTTAGTGGATGCAATTGAGAGCTTGATGTTGGTTATTAATTAGGTTTAGAGTATTTGTCTAGACTATTTTATTATTTCTATTATCTTTGTGTGTTTAGTTATGGATTATGGTAGCTTATTTTTTCATGTTAATTAGCTCTAGATTACGGTAGCTTGTTGTTTGATGTTAATTAGCTCTGGATTATGGTAGCTTGTTGTTTGATGTTAATTAGTTCTGGATTATGGTAGTTTGATGTTTGCTGTTAATTAGTTCTGAATTATGATAGCTTGTTGTTATTAAAAAATATTATATTATTCTTAGTATATGTTTGTTTAGCTATTGATTATGATAATGTCTATATTGCCATCAATTTTAGCTTATTTGATTTTAGTTACGTTATATTAGTTATATTATTTATAACTAATGTTACAGTGAAAAATAATTCCAATTCTATTTTTTTCATATTTTTATAAATATAGTTGAAATGCATATTTCAAAAACTAATATAAAAGGTCAAGAAATAACATTAGAAGCATTAAATAGTGGAATTTAGCCACCAATATAACATATATTATATTGAATATGATGAGATTGATGGCAAGAGAAATCGCCACTGTAAACTATAAAAACATGACAACAAAAAAATTATCTCTATTGTTGAGAAATAAAATGAGAATGAGTATTATCACGAAAAAAACATGATAGATGGTGATAAATTATCGCCCCTGATGAAAACAAAGGTGACGACAAATAATTGTCATAATTTGATTAAAAAATGATGATTTTTGTAGCCATAATTTTTTTGATAATTAGTGGCAATAATTATTGTCATAAAAAATAAATCGCCACTATAGCTTATATTTAAAGTGACACTAAATATTACTATATTTTTTTGACCTTACAATGACGATAAAATATCATCATTGAAACTTGTGGCGACTGAAACCGTCACGTTATACTTTTAGCGACGGAATTTTTAGGGACGACCTTGTGGCGATTGAAAATCACCACTGAAAGTCAAAGGTGACGATATTTTTGTGTATAGTGATGACTTTTATCGCCGCAAAATATCTATTTTCCTGTAGTGAAATCCAAAAAAATTACGTACTTTATGAAGCTTGTTACAACCATGTTTGTGATAAAACATTTGGTAACTGTCGAGAAAGTATGCCAGCTGTTGTGAATGGACTCAGGTTAAGTTAGTACTCATTCGAATTAAAAAAAATGGTTTGAAGGGTTCTCGAACCGTTGATTTTGCATCGAAATTCGTAATAATCATTGAAAGTGTGAATTTCGGACATCGAGGTCTATTAAAAATACGAATCTCGATGCAAAATTAACGGTTCGAGAATCCTTCGAACCAATTTTTTTGTTCGAAGGTCTAAGAACGTACCCCAAGTCCGTTGTGAATTCGTTGGGTCACAACTATGTATGTTATAATTTTTTTATTACTTTCCGAAATAAAATGAATGAATATCACACACAAAGACTGGATGTCTACTAAAACTATAATGATCAATTAGTCGTGATGCATTATGGTGCTTTACAAACTAAACAACCGATTTTACTTCGACAAGAGATTTCATATTCCGATGGCTCAAACAGTTTTCATGTTTTGTGCTTCCGAACCCGTTTTCGGTGGTACCGACGGCGTCGGGTCCCATTTTCATGTTTTGCGCTCCCAAAATTATTTTCGGCGATACTGAAGGCGTCAGATCCCATTTTCATGTTTTACGCTATCGAACTCATTTTCGGCGGTACCAAGGGCGTCAGGTCTCGTTTTCATGTTTTGCTATCCCGAACCCGTTTTCGACATTACTGATGGCATCGGGTCCTGTTTTCAAGTTTTGCGCTCCCGATCGAACCCGTTTTCGTCCGTACTCATTTTGATGTTTTGCGCTCACGTACTCATTTTCGGCGGTACCGAGGGCGTCGGGTCCCGGGTCCCGTTTTAATGTTTTGCGCTCCCCGGACCCATTTTCGGCGGTGCGTCGGGTCTCGTTTTCATGCTTTGCACTCCCGAAATCATTTTTGGCAGGTCCGAGGGCGTCTAGTCCCGTTTTCATGTTTGCGCTCTAGGTCCCGTTTTCGGCGATATCGACGGCGTCCGGGCCCGTTTTCATATTATGCGCTCTCAGACTCATTTTCGGCGGGACCGAGGGCGTCGGGTCTCGTTGTGCGACCCTTTCTCGCGCGCTCCGCTCCACCGCTTTGGGCGATGAGATGCAGAGGAAGGACACAGAGATCCCTCCTGAGCGTGCATTTGTTTAGTGCCGGTTGAACTCACCGCTCAGACCCATTGGGATGCATATTTAGGGGTTTTTTATTAATTGGGGATCCTTTTAGATTCCGGTGGGCGCAAGCCCCACCGTTAATTACCCTAGACTACTAACCTCGAGGCACCTCTGGATCTTAAAAGAGGGAAGTAAATACTATAGCTAAGTGATAATCAAGTGGTCGAGTGGTCAAGTGCTTCGGTGATGTGATCATTAAAGTACTGTGGACTTACTAACAGATCAGTCCAGTGAGGTAAAATGGCAGAGAAGATGAATTTACTAACAGATTAGTTCAATATTTCTTGATGTCAAAATCTTATAGGATATTAAATTTCATGATTTTTAAAAGTTTTCTAGTTATTTTTTAAATTATTTTAAAAATCGGTCTTGTTTAATATAAAAATAGATTATTTCAGAGCTAATTTTAAAAATAGCTAGAAAAGCTAAAAAAATATGAAACTTAATATCTCATAAAATTTTGACATGAAGAAATCATTGAACAAGTTAGATTGATCAGTTAAACCATCTGAATATAAAATTTCATACAAAAGTAAAAATAATTATTTACTTTACAAAACATCATAATCCATCTCCAATTAGTCTATTATTTTGTAACTTTTTTTTTATCAATGAGCTGATAAATGTGTGATACAAATTTGGTAATGGATCAAGCGCATTCCAATGGAGTGTTTTCCAGGCTCTGGAGCAGTCTCAATCAGCCCAGTAAGGCCCGGGTTGTATCAGATCTCATATGATGTCATGATGGTGATGGTGATGGTGATGGTAATAGCTGTTTGGTGAAGGTGATATGAAAGGGGGCTATAATACTACAAATTCTAAATTGGGCCTTAACCCAACAGTTATATATGTGGGTTATGAAGATGCTATTTCTTATGAATTGTTTTTATGGAGATGACTTTGGGGGGAGTAAACATGGAGAACGTTATCAGAACTCAGGAACAAAGAATGCTTAAGCAGTTGCCCCCTGACTTGGCTGCAGTACTATCAGTATCAGTCTATCGCAACTGGCCGACCCAGTGGATTCTGGCAAGCGCAGATCCCAAGAACTATCCGACGGATCAGAGAAGACCAGATACAGAACTGAAGTCTGAATACCAGCAGCTGCATCAGCGTTCAGCACTTGACACACTCACACTGTCACAAACGAGCGCGCGCGCGCGCAAATACGCACCCACCCACAAACGAGTGAGCGGGCACACACACAAATTTAACACACGAGCAGGTTGATTGATAGATGGATTGCCGACTGAAAGCATTTCCGTACAAAGTACAGAGCCTGTCATACTCTGACACGTGGCCACCAATCTCGTCCCATGCTCGCCATTGCGCCGACACTCAGGACGTGATACCATGTGGTGCTCCGACGCTTGGGGCCCGCTGCTCTAACTTCAGAGATTAAAACGTGGGGTCACATCAAACCCATTTCTCTTTTATTTTATTATATTATTTTTTTTTTTTTTGCATTAACTCATCATTCATGTAGCGTATTTATTAGAAGGAAGGAAAAATGTTTTGCGTGCACTCAAGATAGCCTTCAAAAAAGTATAGCACAAGACACAAGTGATAAGGTGAATTCAGAGCCTCTTGGGCGGTCGGCACCAGCCTCATCCACGCTCACCATATTACATGTGCAGTCGAGGGATAGTCACCCAGACGGACTGGTTGAAAGATACCTTAGAACCAACGTTGGTCCCAAGGGTTTGGGACTCCCATCCAGGCATCCACTCCCATTCAGACAGCCCACCTTCGTCTTAATTAGCTGTTGACGCTGGCTGCCCTCTTATTCCTTTATGAAGCAAGCAAGGAAGTTACTATTACACTTAATCAAAATTAATTCGAATCCATCTATAAACTTACTGGCACTTCATCTGGACATCCAGCCCAGCATCTGAATACGCACGTCGTCGATGAAGTGCATTAATTTTTCTTATTCAATATTTCCACCCAAATTTTGAACAACAAAAATAATTATTAACAATGATTACAAATTTGTTAAACAAAATGTACGTATTTGTTAAACAAAATATACATATTTGTTGAACAAAACACATAGTTATTAATTATAATTTGTCTACTCCAAAGGTAGTTGCAATTCATCCACCCTTCACGCAACATAAAAGTCAAATTAGATATAATTATTAATGACAGTTATATATTTATTAAATGATATACATATATTTGTTAAACATAAGACATAATTATTAATTATAAAAGTTGAACAATCTTTTAACAAAAATAAGTTATATTTAATCTTTTAAAAAATATATGTTATATTTAATCTTTTAATAAATATAAGTTCAACTTCACATATATGCTAACTTTATTTGTTAATATTTTAATAAAAAATATAACCATCATTAATAATTATATCTGATGTTAAACTCTTAAGCTGCGTGAGAATGAAAATGTTATAACTGTTTTTTTTTATGGACGGCCATCAATGCTCTTATATATTAGAATTTCCAGTTCAAATAAATGAAGGAATTTCTCTCTATTTTTAATTCTTATACACAAAAGTTGCAGAGGATTTTAGATTGAGTTTCATGAGGTTGAAAGAATAAATACCTTTTTTTTTCAGAAGTGGGAAGAATTAATTAAAGAGAAGGCGAGCTTGTGTGTTGAACTAAAAAAAAAAAATCTTGAGATCGCAATGTATCAAATATGTCGTAACCAACCGATCGAACAAAATTTGACAGTGTAGGGTACAACTAATTACACGAAGTTGGAAAAAAAGGTGCAGTCAATTTCCAATAAGATCAGAAATAGTTTTTGATCTAGTAGCAAAAAATTATTCTCTATATGTGGGAGGTCATGTATTTAAAACCCGAATAGAATATCCTTATGAACAATTATAAAATTTAAGAGTTTAACTCTGATCTTTTCAATCAATTTTTTTTTCCAGTAAGACAATATGTGGAGTTGTGGACCAAGGACCATATATAATAAAATCAAAATCAGAAGCTGCAGATGCAAAAAAAAAAATAAAATAAAATCTGAAGTGTCAAGGGACAACTATTTACAAAGTACACTTAAATTTTGCATAATTCAAAATTATACACTAGTCAAATTTAATGGTACATTGGTTGTAAAATTATAATAAAAACAATAAGAATCGATTAAAACTAATTAATTTTTAAATGCCGAAAAGTCCATCTGTATCACATAAATGAAGAACTCTAACTCATTTAAAATCATTTTATACAAATTAACATAGGCGAATACTAACATGTATAAAGTCAATTTTAAACCTACAATTAGTTAACGAAATCTAACATATTTAAAATGAATTCTAAACATTTCAAATGCAGTTAAGCCTTAAGTACCTAAACTCAATTTGAAATATTCAATGATGAACAGGAACATTTAAAAAATAAATTCTAACAAAAATCAAAGGTAAAAAGTAACATCAAATTATGAATTATTGAATTCTAATTTTACCTAAGGTGAACAGTAACAGGTTCTAGTGATTCCAAATGAATATGAAAAACCTTAATATAGGCAAAAGGAATTCTAAAGAAATTTATTGTGGACCATAACATGCATGCTAATTAATTCGTGCAAAAGTGAAGCTAATTGACATGCTGATTCCGAAAAGTAAAACATTAATTAAGGTTGTTAGCATGTCAAATGTTAACACTAAAGCAACCAAAAGTAAAACACCGTCTTAAAGGAAAACCTAAACAAGTCAGAAGAAAGTTAATTACACGCCTTGAATGAATTTTAAACTAGCAAAGATAATTCCCAACGTAGCCCAGTAAATAACAAATGAGCCGAAAATAAACACCAACAAGCTACAAATAAATGTCATGAGGTGGTCAAGATACTAAATATATGGTCAAACGTGCATGGGTCATGTTGTTTTGTACATATATCCGTTCTATGAATGTTTAATTTGTCGGTTTCTCTACATTTGGCTCAGTTTCCAAAATGTCATGTCAACTATTACTTAGTACAAATTCATACTGTTAGGATATATACGGGAAAAAAGCTTCACTTAACAAAATAAAATATTTAACGTATAAATCGACATGCCGCAACAACAACTCTTACACGGAGAAATAGTCTAGATGAAGTGAATTCACTTTTTTTTTAAAAGGAAAAAAAAAACTATAATACATATAACTGTATGTATATGAGAAAAAATATTAAGATATAGAACATTGCGTGCAAATAATAAAAACACAATAAAATAAAGAATGAATTATCACATTGCATTTATTTTGGTATAACTGTATATAGATATTAATAACTATTGAACTGTATATGTTGCTGATTAAAATTACAAAGTTACTAGACCATCATTATATAATTGATTAATAATCCTAGAAATTATATATAGGTATGCAGATAGCAATAGGCCTTCAAAAATAGCGACATATGTACGTGGGATTTGACATGCATGAAACTAGGACTATGGGAAACCGTGAATAATCAAAGTATAGTATGTTGACCTCAATAGTATATATAGAAGCTAAGCTAGAAATGTATAATGGTAGGTCGTAAATAACTAATAAGAATTTAACGCTAAGCCCAAACATGCTGGAAGTAGCTCATATTTGCGATCCCATCATCTAGGCCCATCTTTTGTTCGTACAATTAATTAACCCGATCAGAGTCAATTCCCTGTAGGATGGACCACAAATACACAAATATTAATTCTTATTTCAGATAATAAAAGAAGACAACTACTATACACTTATGAAATAACTCCATTCTAAAGCAGTGAGATCGACCAGATTTGAGAAAACAATATTACAATTTGTCTACATAAACAAGGGTGATGAATCTTCGTACCTCCACCTTTAACTTGCACTGCAAATATGTATATAAGTATTTGTAATATTTAAAGATCAAATTATTTCTAAATACTATGCTACAACTTACTCTTTATCTGTTTCAATTTTATGTTCTTATTTTTTACTTCATTTTTTTCTTCACTCTAGTTTATACAGTCCTCTTTACAATTTCAGGGAAGCAGTACTTATTTTATCTGATTATTAATCAGTAAAATTTGGAGGCTTGACCTCTCCCACCTTGTTAACAAAATAATAAGAAAAAAATAATAATAATAATAATTGATAAGTAAATAATTTTAATTGAACACTGTAATTTACTTATAAGTATTTCAAACTATAAATATTTTGAATACCACATACATAAAAGCTAGCAAATTCAGAAATAACTTTATTCCTAAGTCGAGAATATAAATTTAAGGATGGGGTCACTTGACAATGAGTTATTTTTATAATTTTGACAATGAGTTTCTTATTAAATATAAAAAAATTTAAAAATAAAAGTCTGTAGATATATTTTTCTACTTATAGATTAATAGTGTTTTAAATTTTATATAATTTTATTATCATTTGTTAGTCCATCAAAAACCATTAAATTGAAACAGTTGCAAATTATATAAAATTTGATAGTCTTTGATGGACTATCAAATAGTGATGAAATTATATGAAATTTGAAACACTATCGATTTATAAGTAGAAAAATATATTTATATTTTTTTTTTCAAAAAAAAACAGACCTATACATTTTTTTCATTTTTTTATTAATTATTAAGAAACTCATTGTCAAAATTATCAAAAAATAATCCATTGTTAAATGATCCCCACTCTAAATTTAAAGTGCATTTCGGAGGTATATGAATAAAATTTGGTAAAAAGTAATTTGGACAATTAAATTGAAATGTTCCAAAAGACCATGCCTATCTTTGGAATATATCAGCGGGAAAAGAAAATTTGCCGTCCATTAATGATACTAATTAGAGGCTACAGGATCAATTATGATCTGCCTAATTTCATCATGACGCTTCCTGTTAATAAGCAAACAGCCATATATATGCTTCTCCTCGAGGGGCAGATGCCAACCCGGAAGCATACAGAGCATGTACAGCTTGCCATGCTTGATGAACGGAAGACAAGTTTGAAAATTCAAAAATTGAGGTATCCATAATTGAGGACTCCAATGTCTATCTCCTCTGTTATTTCGCCCAATTGCAAAGATATACGCAAGCCTAAGAATTTATCTTGATTGGAAGTACCAAAGCACGAATACAATTAAACAAACGTCAGTACATGTATATGTGCCTGCATAAAAGATATATATATCTTGAACTAAATTGAACTTTTCAATAACGAGAACGGAATTTGCTGGGGCAGGCAGGGGAACAAGAGGATATTGGAGATATTGTGGGCATTTCTTTTTTAAATTAATATTGTGGACATTTCAGTTCATACTGTATATGAAATTATGAATTTTTTTCACTATTCCTTTTTTTCAAATTTTTTATAATAAAAAACTTAATCTGTTGTTATTTTAACGTATGATGAATTTCCAAAGATTAATTTTTTCAAAGCATAATCTTTATTGCACAACATGAAGTACAGTAATCAGAATCATTGAAGTTTTAGTGTAGTTCATGCTAGTAAATTGTGGATGGCGTAAAAAAGAGGACTAATAAATGATGGGAGGAGGAGACAGCAATCATATGCCCAGCTACTTGAAGTAATGAAAATGTTAATCATATAATAAAAGAAGAACAGTGCTAACTCAAATAGTACTAATTAATCCGTTATTCCTAAAAATATGTTCATTTAGCAAAATAGTACATTGGTTCGCCTCTACGTATTTTGGAATGATCTATATTCTATTTTCCAGCATCCAGACGTACCTACAAGAAATTCAACCTCTTATTGCTTTAAAAATGAAAAAAATAAATTGCAAGTATTTAGGACACAAATACTTCTTTGTATATAGTAGTCATTGTCACAATTATATTCCATAAAGAAAGTTAAATCTTGTATTCCTCACACATATCATATTATCAAAAAAATTTCATCATTAATTTTATTTAAATCGTTTCATCTGCTTGAACCTAATGGTTCATATATATATAATTTTTTTTGTAATGTGTATGATATATTTATGATATATACTACTAATAATAACTATTATGTTATATATCTTCACCATCTAAAGAAATATGTTTAAAATTTTGTTAAATGTTAATTTTTATTAAATATATTTAGAAACTTATATTTTTAATTATTTATTTGAGCACTGTATTATTAGGTGAAGTCGGAGGTGGAACTCTAATAATAATAATACAGTAAAAAAACAAAACAATTCGCTTATAAGATAAAAATTGGGAAAATTTTATTTTCACTCAGATTTCAGCTATAATTTGTGCTAAAAACTCTTTTGATTGCATGGTATGTGTAGGGAAGTAAGCTACTAGTGGAAAGAAAACTAAATTACAATTTTAATTGGCAAAGCAGATTTACTTAAAGCCAACTAATCTATTATTTAAATCATTGAAGCATGCACAGTACACTAAACTATAGTAGATTTTTTATTCAGTGAAAAAAAGTTGGACGTAATAATTTTTAAATTTATATATATAGTGTGATGCTATGGTGCTTCGCGAAGCACAAAGCCTCCGTGCTTTGTTTCTGTATCTCAGATTTGGAAGTCTAAACGGCTGATCCAAATCATTGAATATGATCTCCATATCGAAATATAATTGGAGATCAAATTTTATATTTCTTTAATTTTTTTGTGATTTTTTAGATGGGCGAAAATCACTAGTATTGATGGTGCAAAAATCGTTAGATCAATAAAATTTGTACTCATCTTAAAAATAGTAAAAATTTTAAAAATAAAATAAAATTTGATCACTAACAATATTTCAATATGAATATCATGTTCAATGGTTTGGATTAACTATTTAGACTTTTAAATTTGAAATACGGATGTAAAGCACGGAAGATTTTGTGTTTCGCGAAGCACTATAGGCCCACTATATATAAGTTGTAGGTTTGTATGTTTAAATATACAAATCTACAACTTATCACAAAGAATTTTTATTTTTTTTAAAATAATATCTTAGAGTCATCTTGGCAATGCTACGTTGAAAAAAAATCATTTATTTTTATAAAAGTACTTAGATATCGACGTCAAATCTTTGATCTAATAACTAAAACAGTGCATGTCAAGAGACATATTATAAATATTTAAAATTAGATGCATTCAATTCATGTTTGTTATCTTAAGTTCTTAGTAAAACTTAATTGTGGATTTGAAAAATTGATGGTGTCATCCATACTAGTTTGGACAGACACTTCACTGTCTCTTCTTTGCTTAGCTGACTCAAATCTGTTAGGTGGGACAAATTAAAGGCAATGTTTATTTGTAGTGAGCTAGATGATTCTTGCATTCTCGGCAAATATTTGTAATTGGCAAAGAATATAGTTCTCTTCATTTGAAAACTTAAATTTCAATTTCAATTCAAGAGAATTCAGCATTTTAGAATGCGTCATTGATTATTAAAAATTGACTTATGTGTTATATTTAATATGGATGCATGCAATCCTGTACAATTAATGGCTTAAGCAAAAAACATGCCTAAAATTTGGCTTAGATCGAAAGTAAAAATCTTAAATACAGATTAATTATTATGATTTTTTCATGAAATAAAAATTTTGAATTTCCATTTCGCTACGTAGACAAATAGTTTTCTATAATGTACCGACTTCTTGGCTAGAAAGAATTGTAACATCCACAATATCTAGTAAGATTTAATATTTTTCCTGGGCTTGCTAATTTTTTTCTTTTTGAGAAAAAAGGCCATACAAAGTATTAATTCTTTAACTTGCCATATTACAAAAATATTAACATGTTTTAATTTGGGTTAATTGCACATCAAATTCCTAAATAGTAATTGTTAAATTCATTATCTATCATTGGTCCACTAGATGATAATTAGTGCAAAAAACATATATATTATTCTTTTTGGTGCAGAGAAAGGTACAACACATCATGACTTTCATAGATATTATTTCTAAATTTAGCTTCAATACTTTATATTTCCAAATTTGTTTTGTCACAAACTTGCAATCACATGCAAGCACAAAAAGTACTGGTGGAATACTTTGGGGGTCCAATTAGATCCTTCAATAAAATAATGCATTTTTTGGGGGTATAATTTCAAAGTACATAACAGATGGTTTAAAACTGAGGAAGCAGGGCATGCCCCTACATTGACAACGAAGGTAACTGTATTGTTGATGTGACAAGTTAGAATAAATAAGATGAACGGTACAAAAAAGTGACATCAGCTAGCTTTCTAGATGTGTGAACCTAAATATAGGGGTAAGAAGTATTAATATAACTCTAGGAAAGGTATCATATAAAATCCTCCTGTTTAAATCTCTACTAGACAATGCTAAAAGCGCAGGCACTTTTTCCACACTGCATCTGGATGGTGTGTTATTCCGTGATTCGGGGATTATGCTTCCCGTATAATTAATAGGGTGGGGACACCTTCACACTGAGTTATTTTTGACAATCTTAATAATATTTTAAATAAATATTAAAAATTTAAAAATAGAAAAAATATATATAGATATAAAATGTATTTTTATTTATAGATTGATAGTATTTTAAATTTTATACGGTTTCATTATAATTTGATAGTCCATCAAAAATAATTAAATTAAAAACTATTGCAAATTATATAATATCTTGATGGTATTTGATGAACTATCAAACGATAATCAAATTTAAAATACTCAATATTTTCAAAAACTAATGGTTAAATTTTGGTCAATGTCATTTTTCTCACCATTTTATTTTCTATTTTTTATCATGCATTAATGGAAAGTCTAGAAAAAAATTATTCATCAAATAAATTAACAATAAACTATTTGAAAATTAAAAAAAAAATATCTACTATAAAACTTTATTTAATTTTTTTATGTTTCATAAATAATATTTTTATTAATTAATGAACTAATATTATTTGTAATTTAAGAGTTTTTATAATAGATTATGTAAATAAAATATATTATTTATTTATAATAAAAATATATAAGTATATTTAAAAGTAAAAGGGTTTCGCATAATGAGCGGGTTTTTTTTCCTAGTACATATATATGTAATGCGGAGGGATAACTTGACAATTTTGGTAACAATTTTTTTTTAATTTAGAAATAAATGTTAAAAATAAAATTTTTGTTATAGATATACTATTTTACTTGTAGATTTATAAAGTTTTAAATTTCATATAATTTCATAATTATCATTTTATACTCCATGAAAGATCATCAAAATTATATATAATTTTGCAAAGGTTCTAATTAAATTGTCTTTCATGGAGTATTTAATGATATTAAATTGTATAAATTTTAAACACTATCAATATATAAGAACATGAGAAGGGATCCCATTACCATTTTTTGGGTGCCCATGGTGCCTATTTATTTATTTATGTATAAATTTAAAAATATGAATCGTTAGATGTATTCTATATCATCTCAATTGTATGTATATGAAAAATCAAAAAAATTAAACTTTATTTGAATAGCCATCAAGTAACGTGTCTAAATTGTAAAATTTGGTCCGTTGATTTTATTAACGCTTGATGCCTATATAAATAATATCAAAATGATATAATGTTTTGTATACATATATAAGATGATATTTACAAAATATTCCTTCAATTAGTTTTTTTATTTAAGAATTTAAATTAATAGTTATTTGTTATTTAATTTTAATGACACTGATGTGGCACCAAAATGGTGGTAATTGGATCCCTTCTTATAAGAACATATCTATAATTTTTTTTTTCTATTTTTAATATTTTTTCTATTATTTAAAAATACATTGCTAAGATTATCAAAATAACTTATTTCTATCTAGCTAAGAGGCAAAAGTGTAAGTAAGACGTGCAGCAAGTTTAATGAACAAACCTGTAATTCATTTATTTATATAAATTAAATTTCCTTCGATTGCAGATTGCGAGGCTTATTGCTTTTTGCGTAAAATTTATCAAGGTAGTAAACTTTATGTCATATCACAAATAATTCACTAATCGTGATTTGTTTCTTTTTAGGCACTAAGCTATTAATATTTTATATTGTCAGATCGATAAACGCATTGATATTTGAGCTTATTCAAAATGGAATGGATTATAAATTTGGTAGCAGATCGAGTCCGTAATTTGGTGCAATAATACGTACACCAGTAACGTCATTTAATTTTGGCAATGAATAGAAAACTTTGCTAATTAATAATGAGATAAAACACAAAGTTTTTTTAATTACCTTGAATTTGAGGATTAGATTTCAAATGTACGACATTAATTTCGAAGTAATGATATTAATTACTTAACTACTGACTACTTTAGTAAGTATAAATAATTCTTGCTTATCAGAAACTTATTCGTTAGAAAGTTTTTCATGGCATGAAGAATAATGTTAGAACCTTCTGTTTTGTACGAGAATCATCGTGGATCGATGCTTATTCTACTGATTTGACTTAATTATGATATTGGATAATATATTAAGGAAAAAAATAGTAAAGCATGTAAACATGTACTCCAGTGATAAAATTATATCTTACAGGTTTAGCTAGCTGTGGACATGCATTGCGATTAGTAGTACTAAATTAGAGATCAACTATATATGTATTGATTTTCGATCAAATTTGAAGTGAGT
Source organism: Schoenoplectus tabernaemontani (assembly GCA_037127355.1). NCBI lineage: Eukaryota > Viridiplantae > Streptophyta > Magnoliopsida > Poales > Cyperaceae > Schoenoplectus > Schoenoplectus tabernaemontani. Next base: position 20,094,495 of record CM073748.1, on the reverse strand, counting down.
ATATATTGTTTAACTTCATCTGAGTGTTATTTTAGTTTTATAAGATTCTTGAATTATTGATTTCCAAATATGCTATTTTCACATTTCTTTCTTCCACACAACAGTACTTCAAGGATACTATTTTCACATTTCTATTTGCCACACGGTACAATTCAAGGATGCTATGTTCACATTAATTTCTATTTTTCACACAAAAAATTGTGCATTGCTGTGAGAAACAACATGTTTTTGTCAGCAACAAAACATTTAATTTTTTATATATTTAAAAAACAATCCATTTCAATTATGATGCATTCTACATGCAATTTATGTTGCATTTATATGCAATGGTTTAAAACCGCATGATTTCTAGTTTGGCTGTTTAATATCATATAGAAGGTCATAGGTTATTTTAGATTCTTTTTATTTTAGAAAATATTATTGTGCAAATTAATAACCGTGGCTTTGCTACTTTAATTTTTCTCCCAAAAGATATGATGCATTGCATGAATTTTGAAAAGAGGATGTATTTCTAAGAATATATAATGGAATAGATTCATCTTGGAACAAAAATAATTTATTTGAATCACGTACGTTTTCCCTCCATATATAATTTCTAGTTTGCTTGTCATCATGTACATTGGAAAATGCAGTATAGATATTATTTATATTACAAAGCCAACAATGATTGCGTTTTGGTTGGTTGGACCCATCGCTGATTGCTATATGCACATTTACTCTGAATCGTTATGTTTCGTCTAATACCACAATTTCAGCTTTTCCACAAACTGCTCTTATCTGCGCTGCTATGGGCGTATTAACGGATAGGATAATATCCAATTTTATCCGTAAATAGATATGAAAAATAGTAAAATTATCTGATTCGTATCTATATCCATATCTATTTTTTTTATAGATAAAGATACGATTTAGCTATTATCTATCCATATCTGACCGTTTATCTATTATTCATCGATATCCAACACTATCTAAGGTATCTGATCCGATTTTATCTGAATAAGTATCTGAAATATTATTATTATTATTATATATATATATATATTTAATTAGATTATTAGTGTACAATATAAATCTAATTTATTTTACATCAAATTTGTGTTAATGTATCATTTTTTATAATCAATTGATACATTTGAAATATTAATATAATAATAATTAGTATTTATTTTTATAATTAATATTTAATTTTTATAGTTAATAATTCTATCAAAAAATGTCATACAATTGTTTTCCAATAATATATATAATATTTTTATTTAATATCCGAGATATATCTATATTCATATCTGTATCCATCCGATATTCGATCCGTATCTGAATATCCGTCGAATATCCGATCTGTATCTGAACTATCTGTATCCGAAAAATTATAACGGATGCAGATACGATAAGAACACTGCCATATCCGTTGACACCCCTAGTTGCCCCTCATTGTTCACCATAGCGTTAATTTAATTATTATTCGTGATTGTCAAATGTAAAATGATTTCTTTTAAATTATGTAGTAAACGGTATGATTTTTTTTACAACTCGCACATCTTAACCGTTCGTTAGATAATAGAAAATTAAGAAGCCACACCATATATTCACGTAAGCAAACATGCATTATAAATATATATTATTAATTAAGCAATACTTTCTGCAAATTCAAGCGATCGAGATCATCTTTAATTATATGCGCACCCACGAATGAAACATTTCGTAGACTCTTAAATGCTGCGTAATTAATTAATTTATGTTTACTCTTTATTTCTCAAAAAAAAAAATCTATATATACTACTGAGTCTTGATGATTAACGCAACGAACACATTTAATATTCACAAAGACAGGTTGGCGCGCGTAGATATTAATATAAAAATAAAGAATTATTCTCTAGGATTCAGGGGACACTAATCAATCGTGATCTGATATAAAATATATAATAGTAAAATCGATAATCATTGTGTAAACGCATTAATTGGACAGCTTTCAAAATTGAAATATTCTCCAGAGGAGAGTCTAAGATAATTATTATTTCATCAAGAGATTTAAAAAAAATGCATCCACTAGATTTATGCAATCTATTTTTGTTCAGAAAAGAGATATATGATATATGAAATGACTTATCCGATAATTAAATTGCCAAACATATATTACACAATAAATTGACAATTACCTCAAAAACTTGATGATGTCCATGTTAGACCTTGATAGCTATTGGACGGGTACCTATACGAATTAATTTATAATACATAAAAGACTTAAACTTTCAAAATTTTCAGACACTCCACATTGTTACTTATATTATTTGTTGGATTTATTTCTCTTTCCTCATTTGTATTTTCATCGGATTACTTACATAGTTAAGTGTTTCCAAGTCTCTCTTTATTAAAAAAAGTATCTCGTGTGCAATTTATTTTTAAATGAAATCAGGTTATTTTGTCTTCTTTTATATTAAATTAATTTCGTACCACTTCCTATATATTATTATTTTTAAATGAGTATTTTACTTTGGCATCAAAATATGAGATAACAACACTCAAATGGTCGATCTAAGTTGCTCAATAATTTCTTTATGTCATAATTTTGTGAGATATCAAATTTCTTTTTTTATATTTCTAGTCATTTTTATATTTTTGTAATTAGTCTTGTTTAATATAAAAACTGGTCTATTCTTGTGGATTTAAAAAACTTAAAAATAGTTAGAAAGCTAAAAAAATAATAAAATTTGATATCCCATAAAATTTTAACATAAAAAAATATTGATAAACTTAAATTGACCGTTAATATATGATATTTAATTAAAAACAAAATACCATATATATATTGTCCGGCTACGGTGTTTTCTTAAGCATTTCAAGCTTAAATACTTACATCTCAAATTTCAAAATTCTCTGCTTGAAATTTCAATTTAAATAGCTTAAAAAATTATTCATATCATAATTTTATAGATTATTATTTTTTATCATGTTTGAAGTAATTTTACTATGTTTAATGATTTTTAAAAGGTAACTTTGAAAACAATAATAAAATATTAATTTTTATATGTAAAAATAACTCCAAACATAATAAAAAATGATAATCTACAAGATTATGATATAAATATTTTAAGATATTTAAATTGAAAGTTAGGAGATGGAATTTTTAAAATTTGAGCCGTAAATATTTTGGTACAAAATGCTTATGGAAGCACCGTAACCGGACTTTATATATATATATATATATATATAATATTTTATGTGTGAATTTTATTTTACATATCTTTAATGTTTCAATAGCTGACTGCTATATGTGAAACTTATTTTACAAAATTATATATTTTTAAATATTATAATTTTTCAATTAATCTCTTCCACAGGTAAATTAGGAAAACAGCCCTAGTACAGATATGTACTTAGTGGAGTAGAACATATATAGTCAAAGAGTCGCGTCATGATGATATAAGTTCTCTACTCAATTGCTAGAAAAAAATGAGTTTCCTATGATTAATCTTCCATTGAATCAATTAATGTTTTCCGTTTTCCTTACAGATTAAGAGAATTAATTCCTGATATCTACATAATATATATGTGTGCAGTAATACTACTATTGTAATAGAAATACTGAAATAATAAGAAATAATTAACAATGATTTTTATTTACATCCGAGTTAGTTCTATTATTGATGATGTGGATTATGAAACAAAAATCTAATATGTTGATATCGGTGCAAAATCATATATGGAATATATGTTTGATTCACTGGCAAGAAATTAATATGACTAGTATAATTAAACGGCAAATAAAAAAATATAATATGCACCTCTCATTCGCACACCAAGTTTGATCACAGTAAACACACACACACACACATATATATATATATATATATAGTGCTATGCATAGCACGGATCCCCTCCGTGTTATGAATTGGTTCTTCATTTTGAAAGTTTAAATGATTGATACAACCGTACAAAATATCTCATGTTCCCCGTCTGTATCTCAAATTTAAAAATTCAAATGACCGATCCAAACTGTTGAACATAATCTTTATATTTAAATATCTTTGGAGATCATATTATACATATTTTTAAATTTTTTTGCTATTTTGTAGATGAATATAAAGTTGATTGATCTAATGATTTCATGATCATCCAATACTGGTGATTTTTCTTCTATCTAAAAAATAACAAAAAAAATATAAAATTTGACATCCAAAGATATTTAAATATATAGATCATGTCCAACGGTTCGGATCGACCGTTTAGACTTTCAAATTCGAGATACGGACGTGAAGCATGGGATGTTTTATTCTTCACGAAGCTCCATAGTCTCTCTCCCCCGCTCTCTCTCTCTCTCTCTCTCTCTCTATATATATATATATATATATAAAGATATAAAGTAAAAAATATAATGTGTTGCGCGGATGTGCCTGTGCACCACATCAAAATCTCAAATTTTAAGTTAATAATGACCAATCAGAATCGTTCAGTATATTCTCCATATCAAACTCTTATAGAGAATCAAATTTTATATTTTTTTAAAAAAAATATTATTTTTTTGGCTAAGAGAAAGTTGCTTGATTTAAGAATTTTGGGTAGGGGTGTCAATTTTTGATCCGACCCAACCCGATATAACCCGAAAATAAATGGATCGGGCATGAATTTATTTTTTTTGACCCGAATCGAATCGGGTCGGGTCAACCCGATCTGACCCGACTAATTATATTTTTTTGAAGTAATTTTTTAATTTAGTACTAATTAAAGCTTAAATATACACTAATTAAGATTAATTTTAAATTAATTAATATTTTATTGCTTAAAATTGTATAAAAATAATTAATAAATATGAAGTTCAAACTTGGATCTCCCCCGTACTATGGATCCATTTTTTATTTTTGAAGTTTAAATAGTCGATCAGAAACATACAAAATAATTTTTATATGAATATCTCGATGTAGACAAAATTTTATGTTTTTAAAAATTTTTACTATTTTTTAAGATAGTTAGAAAATCGCCTCTTTTGAATGACTTATAATATCTAAAAAAATTCTAAAAAATATAAAATTTAGTCTATAACAAGATAGTCATATAAAAATTATTTTGTATGGTTTGAAATGACTATTCTAACTTTAAAAATGAAGAATGGATGCATAACAAGAGAGCAATCTACGCTATGCATATTACCATAGTCCAACACTCTCTCTCTCTCTCTCTCTCTATATATATATATATATATATATATATTATATATTAAAACTAATATACTCCTTGGAGCACTAAAAAATATATCTGAATTTCGATTTATGTTTCTCAATAAATTATTTATATCAAATTCTTGTGGGATATAAAAGTTTTTCATTTTTAGAGTTTCTTAAGTGCTTGTTTTAGATTTTTAAAATGGCTTATTTTCATATGCAAAAATTAATTATTTTATTATTATTATAGTTTCATATTAAAAAAATGAAATATATACTTATGAAACTATAAAAATAGAAAATTTTAGTATTCCATAAGATCTTGATGTAAAAAATTTATTGAGAGAGAAAAAATAAAATTTAGAAATGATTAGATATATTTTTGAGTTAAGAACGCTGAGGGGCACCCTTGCTTTAATCTCTCTCTTTCTCTCTCTTCTCTCTCTCTCTCTATATATAGTCCGACTATGGTGCTTTGCAAAGCACAGAGGCGCTGTGTGTTTTGCGCTCTATTCTTAATTTTAAGTCAGAAATGACCGATCTGAACCGTTCAATCTAATCTTCATATCAAAATCTATTAGTGAACCAAAATTTTTATTTTTTAAATATTTTTACTATTTTTTCTGGTGAGGAGAAAAATGACTTGATCTGAGAATTCTGGTTCATCCAAAAATGACGATTTCCCCCTTATCCAAAAAAATAGCAAATGAATTCCAAAAAATATAAAGTTTGGTTAACTAATAGATATGGATATGGAGATTAGATTGAGCGGTTTGGATCAATCATTTCTGACTTAAAATTAATAATAGAGCGCAAAGCACACAACATTCTTGTGCTTTGCAAAGTACTATAGCCTAATTCTCTCTCTCTCTCTCTCTCTCTCTCTCTCTATATATATATATATGGATAGGCTTGGGTGCTACACATAGTTAACGATCAAATTTGTTACGGACTAAAAATATATAGTTAAATCATCTTTAAATCTTGATTTATGGGTCTTAATAAATTTTTTATATCAAAATATGATGGAATGTAAAAAATTTCTATTTCTTGAATTTTCTAAGTATTAGTTTTGGAATTTTAAAGATGATTCAATAATAATAAAAATAATAATACATATTTCTAGGTTATTTTTAAAAATCCAAAACTAATACTTAGAAAATTCAAAAAATAGATATTTTTTACATCCCATCATATTTTGATATAAAAAAATTATTTAGACCCATAAATTAAGATATGGAGATGATTTAACTATATTTTTTAGTCCATAGCAAATTTGATTATTAACTACGCGTAGCACCCAAGCCTATCCCTATATATAAGCCTATATATATATATATATATATATATATATATATATATATATATATTAGACTATAGTGCTATGCATAGTATGTATCATCCCTATATTATGGATCATTTTTTTATTTTCAAAAACAGAATTCAAGATTCAAGCTCTAAATCTTCTTGATTTGAAAATCTAGTTGGAGATCAAATTTTATATTTTTTATATTTTTTTATTATTTTTCTAGATAGTTATGAAATTATTTCATTTAATTATTATGAACCATAGAATAAAAGTGATTTTCTAATTAACAACTTAGAAAATGAAAAAAAAATAAAATTTAGGCTCTAACTAGATTTTCATATGAAAATCATTTTGAATATATAGTTTAGATTATCCATTTTGATTTTCAAAATGAACATACAATCCATAACATATTGGATGATATGTGCTATACATCTTATATATATATATATATTCTCTAACTCAAGTTTTGAAAAATATAATGTAAAAAATATTTATATATACTATACGCTCTTTACAAATGTAGTAGGCAAAACTTCCTGCTATATATATCCTGCACGACTAGCATATATCTTTGAATAAGTATGGCCACTTTGGAAGTACAACTAGTGCAAATTGAGTTAAAAATATATTAAAATAAAGATAAGGGGGATGCCACAATGTCCCTGAAGTAGGAACAAGAAAAATAATGACTATGTATTACGTTTGGCAAAGAATATGGTTGTAGCGAAACTATTGCTTTGATAATTATATCAAAAGAATATGTAAAAAGGACCACTCTAGGTATGTTCCAAACTTCCTATTTACGTAAATCAAATCATTTCATCTTAAAATAAGACCACATGCCAGAAACAAAAAAAAAGAAGAAGGTATGTTTCCAACTTCCTATTTAAGTAAATCAAATCACGAACGGAATGAAACAGACTTTCATATATGGCCAAATGCAGTATGTTTTAATCATTTGACTTGTCAAATACATGCGCTTTAATATGTACATTTTATGTGTTGTTTTGATGACCGATGTGATCTCTTCACCTCAAGATGTTCAACCAAGAAAAGTAAACTAGTGCTATGAACATGAGTACCCTAGAATACAGTTAGAAAGCAACCCGCTGTAGTCAATTTTCTAATGAAACTGAACTGCAGTTTCAAGCGCTCTACATGTTCTTTGAGTTTATTGACAGATGGGAAAGATGGGAGTTGAATTTTTTTATCCGAGTTCAAAGTTCTGCTTGTGAAATTACATTCTTGAAAAGATTTCAATGATGCTATTCGTTAATAAATGCTAGTCAACCATAAAATTCTCATTCATTTTTATGTGTTATATAGTACTCTACGTTATTTTCTAATAGTGTTAGATACAACACAATCAGTCCATCAATGCAAGAAATCGACATTTGATATTCGAAAAAAAAAACAAGAGTTCCTCTAATATAAAAATAATACCAATCTACAAGGATAACCAAATCAATACAAGGTACAAGTACAACAACTGCAACTCCAAGTCTCCAACTGATAACAGTTATTAATTGCACTCCTCAGACAAGAAACGAAACTACAACACTACAATAAATCAAATACATACCTCTCAAAACGGGATGGATTAATTCATCATAGAATTAAGTGATGAAAGGAGGCGAGGGTGCACCGGGGGCCGATGGTGGTGGAGGTGGACTTCTGTCAGATGGACCAGCTTCACCTTGTTGTGGGGGCTTCTTCCTCTTCTTCTTCTCATAACTAATTCCTCTAGCTTTTGCCTGTGTCTCACGCACCTCACGCAGATACAACCTGACAGCCCGGGCCCCAAAGGGGTTAGTCTCTGGCCTTCCACCATTCTCTTCGTAAGCGGCACGGAGGCGACCAATGAGGGCATCTAGAGAACCCCATGCCTGCTTCAACGGGCATGGGCATGGAGCAGGTGGGTTGGGGTGCCCGAAAAAGGGGCACATTTGGGTATGCACCTTGGTTTTCCCAAATTGGTCCATGTAACGCAAGAACTCAAGGACATGAGCGGCATTGCAGCGGGAGAGTGCGAGCGGGGGTCGATGGTTGCGGAGGTATTGGCCGAAGGTGTTCCAGTCGCGGCGTTTTTGGGATTCATAGCGGCTTGGCGACTGCTGCTGCTGGGATTGGGACTGGGAAGGATTGGAGGAGGTAGCACCAGCAGCTGCAGATGAAGTGGAAGAGGAGGAAGAGAAGGAGGCAAAGAATCCCTCTGACGGTGGACTGTCAGGTGGGTTTGGAATCAGGTCCATTTATGTTCAGTTGTTGTTATTGTTTCTTTGAGGAAATTTTTTTCTGGTGCAATCAAGTGCTTCTCTGTTAGTTTCCCTTAATGTCTCACTATATCGTACCTGAAAAGAAGTGTTAGTTAGTTCTGGAATCTAGGGTTTGAATCAGTAACTTCTCACACTTAACATACACTATTGTTGGCTTGTTGCGGTTGTATAATATATATATTAGATGAAAATGCTTGCTCGTATGACGATTTGAAAGGAAAAAAATAAAATTAGAAAGTAAAAAATCGATATTCGGAAATAAAAAGAAGCCAGAAATGGAAATCCATCCAGCATCCAGACTGTTTGAGCGAGCCGTAAGATCTTAAAAGATTCAAACTAACTGAAACAAAATCTGTTCTAATTTTCCGCAGATCTTCTTTCAAGTAGTACTTTTAATTATGCGCAGTCATAATCTCTAACTCTCTATGTGTGCTTTTTGATAATGGCTGGATAGTCTGAGAGGGCACAGAAACAGAAATCAGAGATGAGAGGATAAACTATATGCAATAAGATCGGGTGAGCTAGTTAGTTAGGATGGATTGTTAGAAAAGATGGATGTACAGAGAGGAAGCATGGATGCTGAGAGATTACCTTGGGAGTGAACAAGCCGAGGTGAGAGCTACTGGATCAATACGGAAACAGTGTGATCTCAATGGTCTAAAAGGAATTTCAGGTGTTAATGAGTGGTGTGTCTGGCTTAAAAAAGAGGGTAAACAAAGACTTCTTTCCGGACTTTATTCTCTCTCTCTAGAGAGAGACGGAGCTAGAGAAAAAGAGACACCTGCTTTTGTGTTAGAGAAGAGGAGAAACCTCCTGATATGAAGCATGATGTTGACAGGAAAAAAAAACTGTGCGCGAGGAAATTAAAGTAATTTTTTTAAATATTGGAATTACCAGGCCCAAAAAAATCAATGCACTTCGGCTCCTAACAACTTTTTTTTTCTGGCTGAAAATGCAGTTTCAATATGTCGAGCAAGCAAGCATGTATGTATTCGAGATAAAAAAAAACTGATATTTTCTTCTTGGGCTTTAGGTTAAACATTGGATATTTGACACGTCAGATATTTCGAACGGTAGCAGACAGTGCTGTTAAGACTTTAGAGCTGGAAAGAACTTTTTTTGTTGTGTTGCGTAGTTGTAATGGTAGTTCTATAAATACGATCTGAACAGTTCTATTTGAAATTTCAAAGGTTTAGATATTATTCAAATTAAGCGTCCTTTATAGCGTTTGTATAGCTTTTTCTATGGCGTTACCGATTGTTTTCCCCCCTAGCAAGATAGCGCCTTAATTACATACAACAAGAGTTAAGTAATGGTCTAATTCACTTATGATCTTGTTATTGTTTTTGGTATTGCTATTTGTCTTAATGAGGAATAGATCTTTAATGCTTCATTTGGTTATGTACGCTTTGCTTTCGTAAAGGAATAAAATCCAGTGGCTTTTGAGTTCTTTTATCAAAAAAAAAAGTAATGGTCTAATTTTGGAAGATTGCTATAAAACTTACAGCTGCCGTTAATTATATTTACTACTGTAATTAAATGGTTTCATATAAATGGAATCGGTGTCTCCAATAAGTCATTTTATGTCAAAAAGAAAAAGAAATATTTTACAAACATTTAAGAAATCGATCCAATTTGCTGTCAAAAAATAATATGTTTTATTAAACAAACAGAGGAAGAAATTAAAATATTTATCTACTTGAACAATTATTACATCACATGATAGTGTGATGCAATATTCTACTATAAAAAATCAGTGACATACTCACTTTATTTGAATTTTTTTGAAATTAATCGACTAATTAAATAGTTACAATATAATGAAGTAATGATGGTTGATCAATAATTTTCAAATGAACTAAATTGTACAAAACATACATAAATTGTAAACAACCTTCTTTTTAGTTCAACAATTATTGATCGAGTTCGATGCCTTGATCGTCAAATAATTTCACTATGAATACAACTTTATTTTCTAACCTTTCTTTTTTTTGAACATTTGAACTCGACAACTAAAATAGTAGTAAAAGAAATAATGTATTAGTATTTACTGATAGTGTTTTCAATTGCGCCGCTATCCGATATTTGCTTACAAATATAATCTTATCATTTGATTTCACATTGAATTCAAATCAACGAAGTTCACATTATGAGCATCAATAAAAGGCAAATCATACACCGTCATTTTTGCAATCTCATGGGAAAGCAACATCAATAACATCGAGCGAGCATTGACCTGACAGCCATCTTCACACCCCAAGCTCAGCTTATGTAAGACATATAAGGGCCATTTACACAACAAGAAATAAGCAGTCTTATAGATAAATGGCCTAAAAATAAATCACTGGCCCTGATGGATACATATGAGAGTTATTGCAGGAATTCAAAGATATTTTGATACCGAACATTCTTGTCACATTCAATCAAGTGTTAACAACACCAGGATAAACATTGCATCTGTTAAATGATTCCTATATTGTGCTTATACCAAAAAAAAAAATGCAACGACTGAAATCTGATATTAGACCAATCAGTATGATAAACTCCATGCAGAAATATTTTTCTAAGTTATGAACCTAGAGACTACAGCCGGTCATGTAGCAACTGGTCTCAACGACACAAACAGGGTTCCTCCAAAAAAGACACATAAATAAAGGTTTCTTGTATGCCCAAAAACTAGTCACATAGGCAATGAAGCAGAAATTAAAAATCGGTATATTTAAGGCCGATATATTTTCAAGGCATTTGATACACTGTCTTGGGATTTCCTTCTAGAAATATTTAAAGCCAAAGGCTTCTCACAAACATGGATACAATGGTTTGGGAGGCAGTATTAAAGGGTACTTCCTATGTTTTATTAAACTCATTGGCAGGAAAGAAGATTGAACTAAGAAGAGGGGTCATATAAGGGGATCTATAATCACCCTATTTATTCATGCTGGCTGCAGACTTTCTACCCGTATGGTTTGAAAAGCAAGAACAGCAAAATCTTATTGAAAAATCATACCCCCGTTATAAACAGTGTCTGCTATACACAAATGATACATTATTTATCATGAAATCGAAAGAGCAACAATTCCAACTGATCAAAGTACTATTGAAAATTTATGGGCAGCTTTCAGGCCTACAAGTCAATCTACAAAAAAAATTAATGCTGGTCATGTCGATAGATTACCAAGAAGTGCAAGCGCTGGCAGACATTATGGAGTGTACAACCTCTATGTTTTCGATCAAGTACATGGGAATGGCATTGTCAAACAAGAAGCTAACTAAAGAGCACTACAGAATACTCATAAGAGCAATATGAAATACACTTCAAGGACGAAAGGCATCTCTACTGTCAGTAGAAGGAAGGCTCACATTACTCAATGCCACACTAAGCACCATACTCATCTTATTCATGTCCACCTCCATGCTATCAAAATGGGTAATCAAAGATATTGACAAAATAAAAAGGAGATTCATTTGGCATGGCCATAAAGATCAAATCCAGGGTAGATATATGAGCTCAATTAACTGACAATTAGTGATGAGACCGAAGAAAATGGGAGGATTAGAGTTCCTAGATTTAATCATAATGAATCAAGCATTAATAGGAAAGCTCTAAATGAGCTTCAACATGTTGTCACGACATACCATGGCTACATACACAGACTATCCCCTTTTGGTGGAGTTTAGCACATATGGATCCTTTTTTCAACATCTCATTCGAGTTTGAAATCCAAAATAGGGAACTGGTGAGGTTGTGGCAGGATAAATGGCAAGGATATCCTCTGAAAGACACACTATACAAATTATATACCTTTGCATACAACACACAACTCACAATTAAAGAAGCAAAGGATATAAGCAATTGGGATGATCAGCTCAGGCAGCCGCTCACGCAACAGGTGCAACAGCAAAAGAAAGTTTACTACACATCGACTATTACAAATAAAAACCACACCAGATGAGATCGAATAATATGGCAATGGGAGGGGCAGGGACAATTCACTGTAAAAATATGCTACCGAGCAATAAAATAGGTACCGCATATATCATTATAGTCCATTGAGAGGCATATGGACCCTGAAGCTGCCCACAAGAATCTCAGTTTTTATATGGCTGGTGATGCAAAATAAGAGAGGATGGATGTTGCCAAACATAAGCTATTTATGTAGGAACAACAAAAGTCAGTGAAGCATCTCTTTCGACATTGTTGGTATATAAGCTGGGTCACAAACATGGTGGTACATGATTTTTTTGACTGATATTAACATCACACAAAACTTTATGGAAGAAAAATTTTATGAGGTCCTGCTACATCCGCAAGGGAAATTAAGATTGTAAGAGACTGCATATAATGGTGTGCTTTCTAATATGGAAAGAAAGATGTAACAAAATATTTTTCGGCTGATATTAACATCACATAAAACTTTATGGAAAGAAAATTCTATGAGGCCCTGCTACATCCGCAAGGGAAAGATTATAAGAGACTATATATAACGGTATGATTTCTAATATGAAAAGAAAGATGTAATAAGATATTTAGAGAAGTACATGTCTCATGCCAACAACTCAGCATACTAGATATAGTCAACCATAGGAAAGACTGCAATTTAAGATGTTATATCTTTAATCTTTTTCTTCTTTCATTTCTAATTTATTTCATCCCCTTCAAATAATAGCAACTAAGAGTATATAGAAACACCACTAGTATTACAAAATATATAAAAACAAAATTTGAGAATTTGACCCTTATCTTTTCATAAAAAAAATAAGAGGTCTAAGTTTGAAGAAATCATGTAGTACTTGTCTTTAGGAGGAATTTTCTGTGTTAGGTGTACTTGGTTTGTTTTCTAAATGACTGAGGTAAATTTCTTGTTTAAATCATGTTTTTTTCTCCTTTAAGTGTACTCTATTAATAAAAACGAAATATGTATGTTTTTTTTACTTATAGTAGTAATTTGCGAAGATAAACAAGACAGAAGACGGCATTTTCAAATATAGAAAAATAGATACTTATATATTTATTTTTTTCTTATTTAAAAATATTTATTATTTATCACCAAAGAAAATTAATGGTATCCTGAACCCACAAGCATTGTTATACCTTCATAAATTCAAATAGAGGCAAAAATGAGATAACTATTTATTGTATTGACTACCAAGAGAAAAAAAAATGAAAATTGACAGAGAGGGGTCAGGCATGATTTGTGGGGTAGAGAGAAATAAAAGGGATCGGATGCATGTAGTTGCACTAAATAAATAGAGGTCGAGTTAGGTCAAAGGCGGGCTCAAGGGAAGGGAAGGGAAGGGAAGGGAAGGGAAGGGAAGGGAATCAGAGCTGTAGCTGACATGTACAGCACAAGCGTTGTACATGAGAACGTGCAAATGGCAAAAGCCTTTGGCCGTTTTAATCAATTCTCATTTACTCATCTGTTATATTTCTGATCCCTTTGACCAGATGCTAGCTAGATCTCTCTCTCTCTCTCTCTAAAGAGGAAAAGGGAACAGTCAGAACATGCACTTTGCTGTTGATGGTAGTTCATCTAATAATAGGTTGCTTCTTCCATCACCTAGCTAGGAATGGGAGCTCCTATATGTAAGATTGTAAACCATGCCGGCACAATACACAAATTCGCATCTCTTCCTCTCTCTGTTTCTTTCTTTCAATATATTTTTTTTAATTTTTTGAAACCTTACCAGCTAGCTAGCAACTGCCAAGTTAGGCTATCTTTCTGTAGCTGAACAAGTGTTACAGGTCATGGTTCCTATTCAGAATAAGTAGCTAGAGAGTACTGACCCAAAACCAGCTTAGTCCGTGTTTGAATTTGAGCAAGTATGCTGTAGTAGTACTGTGATGTGGGGCATGTGTATACATGCAAGGGCCAACCAGGGCCAAAGATTCAAATTTCCTAATAATTAAAGTTTTTCAGATGAAGTGCTACGTACAGTTTTTGGCTGCTATATATCTGAGTCTGAGACCACAAGATAGAAGATGTTGATAATAATTAAATATCATGCATTGTCGGTTTTTTCATATAATAATTCATATTAAAATACATCGCTTAATCGTAACCTATCTCTATTAATTGCTACTATCTTTTAAAATCTCTCTTCTTTCCAAATTTGATTCCAAATAAGAACATACACACTGTTTTTTAAAGGAAGAAAAGTTTTCAATGATTTTATTAATTAGAAATTCAGATATCTGTATACAATGTCATATGTCAGTACGGTTATTTTCGATTGGTCCTCTATAAGAACAACAGATAACGCAATGAAAGACAAAAGGTAGAGGTTTATTAAAGTAATTTGTGATATTTTAGTCACATGCAGGCTCGTTTATGTACAGAGGTCGTTTTTTGCTGCATATATACTTATATAGGTACGGTTTAAAAAAAACCATGATTTATATATATATATATTTTTCAAATAAATTGTGGACCACTAACAATACTTGCGCGCGGTTTGGTGCCATGGTGAGCTGTAACTTGTAACAGAAGTATCTCAGTGAAAAGAAAAAATAATTATGCCTATTATGTGATTGCAGTTGGATAATTTCTCAGACAAATTTTAAAGTTAAGGATTATTAAAGAATTAAAACAAACGGGTCGTTTAAATTACACATTTTTTATTGGGTTGAACCAAAGTAACTGTTCATAGGTCGTCTCCACAGTCTCATCTTTGCCAGTTGCCACCTAACTGTTCACAGATTGTTGGTACAGTTAAACATTCAGATGTTCACATGTAATTGGAAAAGCAGCTAATGAGACCTGGCATGAGTCTATCTATAATTAGTAAATGATGAAATTTGAGAATGAGAAATATAATTGACATTATTTAATCTGTATTGAATTTAACAAGAATAAATTCAAGTATGGTAAATTGAATAATTATAAGGGCTAGTACTGCGTGGAGGTTTAGTTTTGTTGGCTATACCTATATATGATGGATGACTGTGATTGGCTCTAAGCTTTCATTGCTGATCTCTTTTAAGCCGTACATAACAGTAAAGGAAAGACTCATCACAGTCATCAACACAGTTATAAACAGATCTCTCTTTTTTGTACGAACACATGTTACCCACAACGAACTGTTACGTGCCATTGCCAAGTACCAACTGGTAATATACAGTCTGATAGGGGTCCGACTTCCGACTCATGGTCAAAGCACCCTTTTTTTTTTCCTGAAAGTGGTCAAAACTCGGAACATAATACACACGTACAATACTGCGCCGAGCAGTTCCGATCATATTAAGTGCATGCATGGTGCAGCAATTGAACCTAGTGCAAAGCGCCCCTTGAGAATTTCGACCTAAACTAATCGTATACCTACGCTAAGTGCACCATCTTTTTATGTTTCCCTGTTGATGGCATGGCCTAGCTAGTGAGGAGTGGCCTAGCTAGCTCTATACATTCAGTCAATGGTGCTTTTTTATACCAATTATATTTGTGCCTTTTGGTCAACATAGACTAGACTTAGCAGCCTTAACTGATTAAGATCTTGTAAAAGAGAAACTAAGATCTGAATTTTAGCATTTTTATTGTTATGGACAGATATTGAAAAATTTTATGGGGCTAATGATGTGAGTCTACAAGTTAAATTTGTTATTGTTATTATTTTTTTTTTGAAGTATGGAGGTTACCAAAGTTTGATTGGATTTTATTTTTAGAAAGATAAGTTATTTTATTGTAAGATTCGCCACACTTGTGGCAATCCTTCCTGCTTTATTCTGATTTGGGACAAATTATGAACAAACTAGTGTACATAGACATAGTTATTATTGTCACTATCGTTATCTCTATGTATTTAGATTGTGTTTAATTTCTAGTTTATCCTAATTTATTTCGGATTAATTAAAGACTTTTATTGTTATTATTGTTGTTGGAGGTCACTAAAAGCAGACTTTGTATAAAAATTGTCAAATTTTTTGAATTGATTATAACATAAGCATAAGATCATATATAAGCAACAAAAAAGTGATTTCATTTTTTTTAGAAAAAATTGAGGTCGTCAATGGATTCCGGGCTAGCCACATGAAAATATTCTCCTGTTTATTAGTAAGTACTAAAAACTAGCCGGTTCTTGCACGATTAATTACGCCTCTGATATATATATATAAAGTAAAATTAATATGTTTTTAGGAGCACGGTGTCCCTCCGTGATTCTAGCTCAAAAAATTATCAAATGATTTTCAAATTTTAATTTATCATTCTCATTAAATTCTTCATATTGAAATCTTACAGGGTACAAAAATTTAAGGTGTTTCGAATTTTCTAAGTCGCTCTTTTCAATTTTTGAAAATCAACTCTAAAATTAATAATAAAATATTCAATATTTGTATATTATTTTCAAAAAGTAAAAAGAGCGACTTAGAAAACTTGAAACACCTCAAATTTTTGAACCCCATAAAATTTCAATATGAAGAATTTAATGAGAGTGATAAATAAAAAAACGAAATAGAAAAACAGAGAGAGTCGGAGCAAAAGAATGGAAGAAACGAGAATAAAAGAAAAGGAAAGGAAGATGTTAATCACCAAGATATTACGGGTCAATTCTAAGGACGTCGTGTATCGAGTAAGGAATCAGAATCGTTCCAGGTAACCAGACTTCTCTACAACTTGTATTTGAATATTATGTGTTAATTGAATTCTTAACTTGACTTGAATTCATTTGATATGGATTGATTGATCTTTGTCTTGATATATGGGTCGGTGACGAGAATTATCTGAATGGATATGTGACATGAAGTATAAATTGAACTGTCTGAGTTGATTGGATGTTGTGGAGATCATTTGATATATTTTTTGAGTTAGGATCACGGAGAGGCTCCGTGCTCCTAGGAGCACGCTAGTCTTACTATATATATATATATATATATATATATATAGAGAGAGAGAGAGAGAGAGAGGTAGACTATTGTGAAAACGTTTGTATTTCAGCTGTTATGCAAACAGATTAAAAATTATATTTTAAAATCTCAAAAAATTTAATTTATGATTTTCATTAAATTGTTCATATGAAAACCTTGCGGGATATAAAAATTTGTAATGTTTTGAGTTTTTAAGTCACTCTTTTGAATTTAAAAAAAAATAGCTCTAAAAATAATAATAAATAGTCAATATTTGTGTTGTTTTTTTAAAAATTCAAAAGAGTGACTTAAAAAACTCAAAAATGCTCTAAATTTTTGTATCCCACAAGGTTTCGATATGAAAAATTGAATGGAAATCATAAATTAAAATTTTTGAGATTTTAAAATATAGTTTTTGATCTGTATGCGTATCGGCTGAAATGCAAATATTTTCACAATAGTCTATATATATATATATGTATGTATCATCTTTGATTTATTAAGGAAAACAGAGAAATTTTTGTTCCCTCTTTATTAATTGAAAGGAAAGGTAAATATTGCTTTATAATTAGTTTCACTTTTATATGACAATAGGCATGGTCAATGAACAAAAGTAGTATCATGACAACCCAGAAAGAAACGTGCAATGTTGCAAGTGAGCAGGAACCAAGCATATTTCAGCCATAAGCACCCAAATTTTACATCTAAAATTCAATTGGTTTTCTCCAGTCTCTGACACTGGGCTTCTGTTCCTTCTTTTTTATTTTTTTTCCGTCTCTCTTAACGATTCTTTACCATCTCATTTGGGCAGGAAGTCTGAAACTAAAACAGTAAATAAATTATGCCAGTCTTCAATCAAAAAAAGAAAAAAAAAAGTAAAAAAGTTGGTTTGCACAACTTTTGTCGTATTGTGAGCTTGTAAGGAACGTGATTGATATCACATTGGCAGCGCAGCGCTCATGTCAAATTAGCTACCTTCGAAATTTCTAGGCCCAAAAAAGAGCATTTATATGGGCCTTGGTTTATATGACACGTGCAGATACTAATATGGGATTTGTGCCCGTTTCAGCCTATAATAACTTCAAAACTTACAGTCAGAATTTAAAGAACAAACCCAAAGCCCAATGGTGAGCGCCCTGTTTCGTTTTGTCCTCTTCTCTTTATTCACGTTAGCCTGCAACAAAGTACTCTATCATAACAGGCCCCATAGCATGGGTGCCACCACACTTTTACAATAGCATTTGTCAATGACTCAATGGTGAGCAACACATAGTAATGACAGCCCTTTAATCGAGTATAATCATGCTTCTCGGTTTGTTTTTCTATTCCTTCTTTGTGCCTCTTGTAAGGCATCAAATATAGTAGAGATGGGACAATAAAAAACAAGTTTGTTAAAGGCTTAATGGTTTGTCGGACTAAGAGTAGTGGCTATCGGCCAGGTTAGAAGGGATCGGTTTGACTTTCTAAAAGAAATTAGATCAAATCGGATCGTATTAATTCATATGTTGATTTTTAAAAATTTTAAATTGATTTTGATTGGAGTATAAGTCATTTGATTTTGAGTCGGATCGGATCGAATCAGTCTCAATTTGATTTTTTTTTTTAAATTAGGTCAGGTTAGGTTCCATTCTGAGCGGATTTCTCAGATCAGATCAAAATTTTATCACCTCTAACTAAATAGGCTCATTACATATGCTATTTTTATGTATCTGCATCGAAATGAAATATATTTGTGTATTTTCTTTATATATATGAGTTATGCTACGGTTAATTATGAAATATAAAATATTTTTTATACTTCAGTACATATTTTTCATTTCATAGTTCAAAAGATTTACCCAACTGTTCAATGTGATTCTATACTGAAATATGATTGAAGACCAAATTATATATATTTTTTTAAATATGCTATTTTTAGATAGTAGAAAAAAATGTATTGATCTAATATTTTTTGAACCATCCAAAATAAAGATTTAGAAGAGGATGTGTACATGACACAATCGGTGATTTTGAAGATCCTAATAATGCTATCAAAGTATGCAAGCTGAAGAGGTTCATTTATGTATTAAAGCAAGTATCTAAAAATTGAAACAAACGTTTTGACAAGAATATCAAAGATTTTGGTTTCATCAAGTGTTAAACCGTGAAATTTATTTAAGCAATAATAATAATTAAGAGGATAATTAAAATGATTTAGCATAAATTAATAAATAACTTTAACTAATAATTAAGGATATATATATATAATTAAATAAATCGATAAATAAAGTTTATAATAAAAATTAATTAATTTATCATTTACTGATGACTTACGTAAATAAGTAAACGCATACTCAAATTCCGAATAAATTAAAAGAATTTAATTAGAAATCAAATACAGAGAAAATTAAATTTAGAATAAATAATTAAGTTGACGAGATCATAATGATGAAACAACTATAATCAATCCAATATTAACAACTAAATAAAATGCATAAAGACATAAACAAAATAAAATGATGAGCAAATGATCAATAATAAGTAATAATAATAACACGTAAATAGATAGCCTAATTATATCAAACACGTATGCAATTCTGTGCATATACACTTAAATTAGAATAACATATCTTCGTAAGAAATAAGCTAATTATTAACCAACACCTTGCAATGCAAAAATTAGAATTCTGAAATTCTTTTAACTTAATTATAAATTAAAAGAGTGATAAATAAATTGAAAGGACCATAAAATCATATAAGGAGTAATAAATCAAAATCTAAAACAGAATTCAATTCGCTACACCAACCATCATGCCATATACGTTAGAGAAGAGCCCGAAAACTCTGGATTAATGTGTGTGCTCTCCGTAGCCTCCTGTGTGGCCAAGCGAGAAACCCGACGGGTCATGAAAGAGGAGGCATGATGCTCACCACACAATGAAACACACCACCCAGATCATACCCGAACCCAATCACATATCACTGTTAAAGTCAAGAGGGCCTCACCGTCTCTCTCTCCTGCGTTTTTTCACCGCCCCACGTGCACTCTGTCGCTTTGTCTCTCACTGTCTCTCAGCCGTTCCCTCATTCTCTCTTCTTTTTATTTTTCTTCCGCTGATGACACAGAACTCCTCCCCTTTTTTTTTCTTTTTCTCTTCCGCTCAGAGACTGAGCTCCGGATTTCCTTTTTTTTCCCTCTCTCAATCACCTCCCTCTCTTAGAAATCCTTTCCTTCACTCAAAGCGCTCTCCTCTCTCGATCAGAGCCAGTCGGCTCGCCTACACCCCCAATCTCCTAGATGACGGCTCTCCACCACCTCCCTATATAGTTCAGTGAAGCCCCCTTTGGCCACCGTCTCAACCTCTAGCACCCTAGACCGAGTATTATCGAGTCCTCATCCGAGCACCTTTCCACTGCTGACCTTACTCCCCTTCTCCTGTTGATTGAGCTTTAGCGACCCCTTTCTTTTTGCTGCGGCCTCTTGAACTTAAATCTGGTACTACCTTTCTTTACCTCTGACTGGCCGTGTGGGCCGTGTGCCGAGCTGAGCTCGGCCTTGCATTGATTGTGCGATTTTGTATGTTTGCTGCCTTTGGCTTGAGCATTTGGTGTTGTTGCCTTAAGTCCCCTTGTGCTTACTATTTGTGATTTTCTTTTGGTACACTGGTACCGACTAGTACCATTGATTCAAGGGCTTTATCCCCATCACTTGGCTCGGTTATGAAATGACCTCTGCTGCCTTGCCTCGGTGTGATTCTTGTTGCTTAGTAATTGCTTGTGTTGTGCTAGCTTATTTATTGATACACCTGTTTGTATCTGTTACCTCTATGCTGAATTTCTGGTCGGCTATTAGTCCCTTTGAAAACTTATTGGATACTACACTTGTCTCTCGCCGAACCTTGCTTTGCTAAGTATTGTTGCTAGTGTTGTTACCCATTTGAGCTTTTGCTGGTATTGCTGCCTTGATATTGTTGCCTTGACTAAATCTGATTTGTGCTGGTTAATGTTGATACTACACTAGTCTGCTCCCCCCATCCCTGTTTCTGTTGCTGATATGATTTTTCTGCTATATTTGTGTGCTGGTTTGAAATCTGATTAAGTGTAGTGATTGGTATTACATTTTGGGCCTATGCTGGTACTCGATACTTGACCACTGTTATGTCATCCTGGTTATACTGTTGGCGTGTATACTGGTTCCCTTTTGTGCCTTGCCCTAATTCTGTGATGAATTTGAGTAGCCTAACCCTTTTTACTGGCCTTTGATTATCTCGGATAATGCTATTTGAAGTAGTTATGGACTGATATGAGTTTGATAGATTTATTGGGCTGTAAAAATTTAAATATGAGGCCTTGGATAAGTGAAATTAGAAGAAAATTTTAGAAGTTGGCCCATATCAATAATCAAGATTTAATAAGTACAATCTATTGGGCCGATAGATAAATTTTAATTGATTGAGATTTAATTAAGATTAGCATTATAATGATTTAAGGCCAAATAGTAAAAGTGTCAAGGTAATTAAAAGTGAATAATTAAAAATTAGACTAATTAATTGGAAGCCGCTTCGAAAGGTCAGGCAGTATCCATGGATGACAACGTAAACTATAATATACGAAAAATAATTATATTCCCTGAATGCCCCCGTTACGGGATATCAGTGCATTGGCACAATTGATTCGGTAATCAGCGTATGATCCCGAACATTAAAACACCAACACAGTTTAATTAAAACACCAACACAGTTTAAATTAAATAAAAACATTAATTAAATTTAAGTTTAATTGAATTTCTTTTCTTTCCTTTTGATTTTTATTTTTAATTCTAGTTTTATATAATATATTTTCTAATTAATGAAAATAATAATTAAAATATAATAATTTATAATATAAAATATATATTAATCAATTTCTCTATTTTAATAATTGAATAACATTAATTAATATATATATAAATACCTATTAATCAATTTTTCTATTTAATAATAGAATAATATTAATATATATATATATATATATGTATATATTAATTAATTTCTCTATTTTTAATAAGAACAATATTAATTATATAATATTATATATTAATTAATTTTTCTATTTTTTATTAATTAATTATCCTAATTAAAATAATTGAGCGATAACGTTAAGTTAACTTAATCAATCTAAATTAAATTAAATTAATTACATTACTCAAAATAAATATAATATGATTATAAATTTCAAATAATAATACTCCCGTCTCCGAGTCCGGTACACCTTGACCTAACCAGACCCAACGTGAATACGATACTCGCCAATTTAATTTATTTTGATTTCATAGGTTCTTGAAATTTATCTTGACAACCTGACATACGCAGACGCCGACCCCGAGGCTGGCGTACTACCTCCGGAGTAGAGTGACTCCGCGATCCTCACCAGCACTCCTAGGTACGGTTTCATGGGATTTGTTTTTCTTTCTTCAGAATTAGGAACCCAAACCGAAAAATAAAAGTTTTCAAAACTAATCTGAACTGCGGTATTTTCTGACCAAAATTTAATTAGAGACCAAATTTGGACTGTCATATGCATTCAGTACTTGACCAGTATTTTGGGGCCTACCCGCATTCGCATGTCATATCATGTCATATTACATGTAGACAGGATAAGAGTAGGATTCGGGAAATAGTCCCGAGATAGGATTAGATTAGAATTAAATAATTAAAGTTATAAATTATGATTAGTAGGATAATACTCTTATTTCTACCAATTATTAGCTAAGTTGGATAGTTAATCATGCATTAAATGCATGAGAAAGTGCTGAGAGGCGGGCCGGGTGATCTCAGTCTGAGGTTGCCTTGTATAACCAGACCAACGGGTTATATTCCTTTGGTCTGTATATACACTGCGTACCTTTGCTTGTCGGTTATCCACCGACCCCGTCATTTGGCGGGTTTGGCCGTGCCAGAGTGTTTTTCTTTTGATCAATATTATATGTTTACTGTACTTAATATGATTAAGATTTTTAATCCAAATTTGAGCGATTAGGATATCATGTCTTTCAGTGTTTAGTGTGGGCGGCCATATCCGAGTCTGAATTCTACTCCGTTTTGTTATTTCTCGGGATGCGGTCCTCTGGCCCTTAGTTGGTACAGTGTAGGCTCCCATTTGTATCATATGTCGTTTTGTCATTTCTCGGGATGCGGTCCTCTGGCCCCTGGTTGGTACAGTATAGGCTCCCCTTTGGGATGCGGTCCTCTGGCCCCAGGTTGGTACAGTGTAGGCTCCCATCTGTATTATATTTCATTTAGTCATTTTTCGGGATACGGTCCTCTGGCTCCTAGTTGGTACAGTGTAGGCTCACATTTGTATTAGTTTTCGATTTGTTATTTCCTGGGGAGTTATCTCCTTTTGACGATATGGCAACTGAAAGCATAACTTCTTAATCCATTTTGTTTTATTATATTATTATTATTCTGTGAGGTGGATCATCAGATTCAGAATACCGAGTACGTTCTTTTAGCCGTCACTCTCCTAGGGCGTTATCGCTCCGGGAGGCCGAATTTTCCTAGGGTATTCAGGGCATTGGCGCTCGTTTACTCAAAATCCTAAGTTTATAAGTTGGGCTCGAATACGTGCCCGCTTAGGCAAGTCATAAATCCAGGGTCCGACCACGCGCCCGCTTGTGGATGGACTGATGATCTGCAACTGGGTTATATCTATACGGGTGCTTTAAATCTCGTACCTTATTTATATTTATTATATATTATATTATTCTCCATAGATTTTTACATTTCGGGATTATCTGTCATTGCATGTCATTGCATCACAGCGAATTATTAAAGAGAATGCATTAAACTGAAATTTTATTTATAAATAGATAATTATTGCATTTAAGAAGTCAGTATCGGTATTTGGGTTCAGTCTAGGAAAGAATATCAAATCTTAAGGCTGGATCTAAATCTGTACTGAGTAATTTTTAAATTACTCACGTTTCCACGGTGGTTGTGAGATCCAGGTACACAGGTGCGGGATGATTTTTGATGAGAGAGTGCTAGGTGCAGTCCTGCGTGGTGACAGAGATGCTTCGCTGCATCCGCATGTGAGCATGGTAGTGGATTAGGAAATATCGGGTTTCGAGTTTTATTTCTTATTTTGGGTTTTTCTTTGAGAGATTTTGCTGCCCATTCCGATAGAGCTAGCTCCGCCGATGTCGGCGTTGTATTCTATTCTTGTTACTCTAGACTATTATTATTTTGGATTATTATTATTATTTTGTTTATTCTGAGATTTATCTTATTTTATTCATTTAGCCTTTCGTACGCACGTCTCGTCGTGCCATTTATTATTTACGTGGTAACATCAAGCCTTGCCTGTATACTAGTGATTCAGTGAAAGTACCGTTGTATTTCTAGATGACATAGATGATATATTGCTAAAATATTTCAACCTTGGATGATATTAAATCATCATTAAAGAAGGTATTCTTAATAAAAGACTTAGATGAGCCCATTTATGTTTTGGACATCAAAATCAGTAGGAATAGATCTCAAAAATTTATAGGATTAAATTATGATACATATATTGATAAGCTGTCAAAGATGTTAAACATGTAGAATTTCAACAAAAAACACTTGCTCATATCATAAAGCATTATCATTTGATGAATACTGAACTTGAAACCATGAGAAAAATATTATTTGCTTCGATAATTGAATCTATCATGTATACTATGATTTATACTCGTTCAGATGAATCATCCGCTTTGAGTTTGACAAATAGGCACCAAACTAATCCATGTATCACGTTGGACTACGATAAAAATTATCCTAAATTTTGTGAGAAAGACTAAGGATATATTTCATATCTATAAAGAAGAAACTGAGTTCGTTATAAGGGATTATACCAATGGTAGTTTTTACATTGATCGTGATGATTTGAGATCACAATCATGATTTGTGTTCATGCTCAATGGTGGTGTTGTGGGTTGGCAAAGAGTTTAAAATAGGAGACTATAACATACTCAACCATTGAGGCTGAAAATGACTGAGCTGACGAAGTTGTACGGATCAAAAAGAAAATTACTGAGCTAAAAATGGTCTATATTGCTTCAGGACCACTGAAGCTTTATTATGATAAACAATAGAGTCATTGCCCAAGTAAAAAAAAATCTCAATTGCATTAGAAATCAAAGTATGCTCTACAAATATGTCACTTTATCTTTGAGGTTGTCTAAAGAGGTGATGTTAAAGTTAACAAAGTGGATACAGAGACGAACATGATCAATCCATTAACAAAATCTCTACCTTAAATCAAGCATATGATGCATATATTAGGTATGGACATTTAGTTTATGCGAAATTGACAATGAGATTTGAATCATACACATGTAATGTACATGATATCATATATTTTGATATATGTTGATGTGTATGAGATTTGCTCTAGCTCATATGATGATTATATTTTAGTTTATGTATTATAATAATTAGATATGATATATCATTTATTTCATGAGTTGATTATTATTTACATATTAAATTGTACCCAATTGTAAAATATATACATTAATTAATAATGATCTAAATTTTTCATAATTTGTTAGTTACCTAAGAATAATAATTAACTAAGATTAGTATATAAGTTGAGTGATTATCGCGTTTCACAAATCATGCGATAAGTGTTATGGGTTCAATTATATAATAACATACTAGTATCTTACCCGTGTATTTTTACAATGATGTCTTTTAGAAACATAAAAATTTATATCTTCATGTGAAAATAATGAAAAATAAAAATGAAGATAACTTAGTAATTAATATAAATTTCAATCATGAATATATAATTAATGTAAAATAAATACATAATTGAGAGGAAAGTTGACATTTATAATTTAAAAAAAATAAAATTCATAATTGATGGCAATCTAAAAAAAATAAAATAGAGTAATTATACTTCTAAATTATACAATATTTTATGTAACAATCAAAATTGAGAGAAAAATATAACTTCAACACAAATAACCATAGAGATAGTAATATTATTTGACGAATAACTCAATCCGATGACTGATATTAGCTCTAAAAATTAATAAAAAATCTAGACCATTGCAAGATCAGAACATTTATGTGCTTAATAAGGAGTTAGAATTGGATATGTTATTGGACTTGATCTATAATAAAATGCTATAAAGATTGTGTTTGTGTCATTAGTATTTTATTACTCGCTAATTCTTAGATATAAGATTATTGTTCTTCTTATAAGAATAATTTATATTCGTAACTGGCGATCATATAAATTCTATCTCGGTGTACATTTTTGTATGAAGAAAAACATGAATCAAGAATACTAACGTCCATCTCGTTTATTGACGAAAATGGTATCTAAATTAGGCGCCCTTAGAAAAATAATATAGTGCATGAATGACATATTTTGTCTTATACCGTTATGGATATCATATGACATAAAATAAGTTTGGGATAGTTATCATTATCCAGGACTAAGATATTTATAATGTACATTATATTTGTATAGCTTAGAGGTCATAATGCACATTATTAGATGTCGCTTTGTGATCTATGATGATTAAAAATATTTTAATTTCATTCCATAGGGTTACACCGTATAAGAATAAAATATACAAATATTTCTTGATCATTTGGTATGAGTTCTCGGGCATTAATATGAGTTAACTTATCATTAAATATGATTGATTAAGTATATTTATCAAAGAATTTGTTAAATATACGATAAATTGGTTATATAAAGCTTTGTTCATGAATTGGATATTTAAACGATATTTTGTTTTCTTGAGTATTATTGAATTTATGAATCATTCCGAGTTCATAGTACTGGAATTGTGAAACTTCATAATATAGAATATACTCTTAAAAGTCACTAACCAAGGTAATTAGCGGGGACACTAATTAACCGTTATCGAAGTTAGTATGTGGATTAAATGATGGTCAAGTTTTACAGACCATAGACAAAGAGTTATCATTTTAATCACATAGATAGATGTTCTAGAAACATCGTATTTGATAGACCCCGAATGAAACATTAAATGAAATTGTGTTCGTGTCATTAATGTTTTCGTTCAGTATTAAATTCTAAAGTATGAGGTATTCATCTTTCCTACATAAGATATGTATGTGTGTGATTTCTACCAAACGTTATCCGTAAAAGGTTGCTATAAAGGTAGCTCTTCGGTATACATAACTTATGCGGAGGAAGAGATGGTTTGCCAAAAATATTATTGTCCCTCATATTTCTATACGAGTTATAGCATCACTAGGCCCCTTGATAGAGTAAGATCATCTGCTAGCAGTATAATTACAAGAGTAATTATATTTGATAATTTACTCAGGATCAAGAAAAGATTAAGTTTGCAAGGATGACACATATCTACCTTGAAACTGATATGATAGCTATGAGACAAAAGAATTAAACACAAGTAAATAGTTTACTGGATCATGATATTGTACAGTACATCATCATCTGTGTAATTGAATGGTCATAGTGCATTTTTCCAGATGCCTCCTATGATTATGAAGTTAAAACAGTTTTAACTCTATTTACCAACATAATACGGATCCTGTCGGGTCACACCATATAGGAGTTAATCGGAGAATCTTATTAATTAATTATAAATTGTTTATAATTAATAATAAGATGGTTATAATTAATTATATATGATATAATTATATTTGTCATAGATATGATAAGAAGCAAAAATCGATTGAATTTATAACGTGTTGGACACGTCGTATAAATTACCAAACAACAACCAAGAAAAATATAATTGTAGATGACAATTATATATATTTGATTTGGATTTTAAATGTTAATTATGGATTTGAATTATGGGCCAAAGCCCATTTATAATTAAAGCCTTAATTAATAATTAAAAGCCAAAATCAGAAAAGCCCCAAATCCGAAAAGCCCAAAAAGGCCCACGAAAAGCCCATGCCGACCTCCAAGGGTATTTTGGTAATTTGGCCAAAAGCCCAAGGGTATTTCGGTAATTTGGCCAAAAAGTCCAATGGCGTTTTGGTAAATTGGATGAACTTTAAGGGTATTTTGGTTTTTTCCCATTGGAACCTCCCTACTATTCATGAGGGTATTTTGGTAATTTATCAATCTCACATTTTCTATAAATAGAGGGGTAGGGTGAGAGAGAAAGCCACACCAAAATCAGTTCTACTTTCTCTCTCTCTCTCTCGGTATACGGTTGTTTCAGAATTCACGGGATCGATGAATAGTGTTTTTACGAAAGTTGTGGTATTTCTGCACATTTATGAAACGGAAATTATCGAGTCGTGAATAGTACTATTTCATCTTTTTCTCGGGTGAATAGTGTTTTTGCGAGAAACCGCGGTTTACGGTATTTCTGGCAAAGGAAATAAGCCGCTCTCTGGTTAGTTCTGGTGGATAACCTACAGAGGCATCAGATGTTTGGTGCTCCGAGAGAAGCCGATTTTCATTCCAATTGAAATTTGGAAGTGAGATATAACATCTTATATTAATTTATTTAATTGTTAAATAAATTAATGTTTTAGAAATCAATCATGGAGTAGATCAATAAAGGTTTAAAGATGTGTGTATCTCTCGGTAATCATCCGACATACCACTTTAACCCTAAACTTAGGTTAGAAGTAAAATAATATTTTATCGTCTTTTATAAAGGATTAAATGTCTGTATCTCTCGGTAATTATCCGACATACTTTAATCCCTAACTTAAGTAGAAGTAAAATTTTTGTTCTACGGTCTTTCCGCAGCTTGAGCATTAATGAGATTTGGGCATTCCAAAACCCTACAGAACCAACACAAAACTAGCCTCAAAATGAGCACGTGCGTACCTCGTTCAGACCTAATCAAGTCCGCGTGCAGCCCTGGACACAAGAGTTTCTGAATAGTTTTCTACATAGTGTGGTTCTGCGCATGGTTCAATTTTTAAGTCGATCTAGGAGTTATCTTACTCCAAATTAGCTCAAATTTGGATAGGACATGGGAAACTACTAGTAAATGACTTTCACTTATCAAAAGGTCACACCCATTATCAAGAAAATCTAAAAAAAATATTCCTAACTGCACTGAAATTATGCTAAAATTTTACTACATTATTTTTTACCATCTCATATATTGAGAGTCATTTCCATCATATCTAAGAGTTAGAATTCATGGACAAGGATCATGGAATCAAGAAGAGCACTCTTAATTTCTCTAGCTAGAGGTGTGAAGGCATTTGTGTGTTGTTCTTGGTAGATATCATTGAAGAAGATCTCGGTTGGTTTCTCAGTGTTGTGTGCGTCTCCCGATTATTTCATATCCTTCCAGTGACTAAAAATGCATTAGAGGTACATCAATCTGGTTCATAACTTATATTTGGTTCAGTTAAATCACATATAAGATTTTCTTTTAGTGTTTTAGATAAAAAATTTAAATTTATACACTAGTTATACCAATAAAACCCCAACAATGATATTAGAGAAATTGATTATTATATTTGATTTGATTATGGTCAAATCATCAAGTTTATATGATTATTTTTGTTCTTAAATATATTATCTAGATGGTCATGCGTGAATTATATTAACTCTAATAAGTAGACAAAATTTAATTGATTTGTATTGTGAAAACTCATTTTCTAGCATAGTTGATAGTTTTAACATGACTTGCTTGTAAAAACTAATTAGAACCAATCTTAGG
Organism: Schoenoplectus tabernaemontani; assembly: GCA_037127355.1. Classification (NCBI taxonomy): domain Eukaryota; kingdom Viridiplantae; phylum Streptophyta; class Magnoliopsida; order Poales; family Cyperaceae; genus Schoenoplectus; species Schoenoplectus tabernaemontani. Next base: position 20,064,257 of record CM073748.1, on the reverse strand, counting down.
TCCAGTTTTTATCTTTTAGGGTTAGTTATTATTGTGACTGACCATTAATTGTCATCTAAAATTATTATTTTTAGTTTTGTGATCCCGGCCTTAATGGATAATTGATCGGGCATCGAAATAGAAATGAATTAATTTGGACAATGACTTAACCATTTAGGGCTGTATTTTCTTGTGATTTCTTGATTACAATGCAAACGAAATTTGGTCTAATTTTATATAGTTATTACATTACAAGATTAGAAATAATTATAATCGGTTTGTGAAAGTATTGTATGGTGCTAATTTTATTTTGTATGAGAAAATTTGTATAATAATATGTTCAATGTCTTATATGTTATATTGAATATATGTGATTGTTTGTAATGCGGTCTAATGTGTCCCACGATATTAATAATTAAATGAGAGCACTAGTTTAATTTTTATTAGAATAATTTTCGTTGAGAAGAGTAGTTAGATTATTGTCTTTAATCATGATGATGATCGAAAAGCGATGATTGAACGTATTTGAAAGAACAATGGCTATATAAGCTCGCAACATATGTGATATGTTATGAATTATTTTTTTATGATTGTATATTTATTTTACTATAATTTGTGAGTGAATTGTATGTCATAAGATATGTATGAGTATATACTATCATTATCATCATTATAGAGTTGTATAAAGTAAAAGTCTCAAAAAATTAAATCATTATTCTTTCCTCCTCTATTTATGGATGTATTGTATAGCTTGTTAGTGATATATATATATATATATATATATATATATAGTAGACATTGCATTCTATCTTCGGTGAAGTAGGATATGTCGGACATATCGTTTCAAATAGAGAAGTTTTACTTGACGAGATGTGATTTAGGATTTCATGCTGCCATGGATAGAGGAGATTCTAGACAGTTTTCTGCATAGTGTGATTTTGTTATTTTATATAATATTTTGTTATTTTATTTAATGAAGTTATTATTTAAAACTATAATATTTCAATTGAATGATAAAACATTATGCAAAATAAATTAAATAATTAAATTATTATTTCAAGTAATAAATTATTTAATAATAATAAACTTCATATCAATGATCAATCATATCTTCCAAACATTTTCCTATAAAAAAGGTTCCACAACCTTTTTCCCCCGTTATGCCACACGTTTACAGATCTTTTTATTTCCAAATATAAAAGGAAAAACACTCGACACATTTTGCACAAGACTCGTCCAGTTAGCGTATACAATTTTTCAAAATATGTGCTATTTATGTGTTATAAGTTTTTTCATTCATAGCAAGATTTTTACATTATTAAATTTCTAAGGAATTCGTCTAATATGTCAACATAGAACAAGTAAAATTATTATCTAGTTTTGATATTTTTTAGAAGTATGGATGTCACTAAAAGCAACCTTTTGTACAAAATCGCCATAAATTTTGATTTTTTTATACAACAAGCATAAAATTTATATAAGCCTCAGCAATTGTTATTTCGCTTTTAGAATAAGATGGATCACATGTTCCGGTGCTAGCCACACAATTCGCCAGTAATTCATTATGCGTATGATATATATAATAAATTACCTTTGTTTTGTTAAGAAAACATGAAAAAGGAAAGATAAATGATATGTGTTATTTTGACAATCTTAATAATGAATTTTTAAATAAATATAAAAAAAAATAAAACTAAAAAAGTTATGGATATATTTTTTTTTCTTATAGATTGATGGTGATTCAAAGTTAATGCAATTTCATTGTAGTTTAATGGACCATCAAAGACTGTTAAATTAAAACCGTTGTAAATTATATAAAATCTATGAACTATGAAATTTAAAATTGCATGAAATTAAAATTAAATATTTTATATATATTTATTAAATAATTTTTGTATTTTTTAAGTAGTTTATTGTCAAAATTATCAAAATAATCCATTATCAAAGTCATCCCTACCCAAAATAAATATTGCACAATTGGTAGTTTCACTTTTATATGGCAATAAGCATTGTCAATAAACAAAAGTATCATGACAACACAGAAAAGAAACGTGCAATATTGCAAGTGAGCAGGAACCTATTTCAGCCATAAGCACCAAAATTTTACATCTAAAATTCAATTGCTTTTCTGCTGGAAGACTGGCCTTAAACATTAAATATAGTCTGCCCATCTTCAATCAGAAAAAAAAAAAAATAGGAAAAAAATGGTTTATACAAAAACAGAGCATTTGTCCGAGCCTTGGATCAGTACATATATTACATCCTTCGCATATTAACGGATCGGATAATATTTGATATTATCCATAATATGATCTGAAAAATAATAAAAATTATCCGATCCGTATTCAGAGATATCCGCATTCCATATCCGAAATTTTTTTAACTGATAAAGATATGATTTGATGTATTACCTATCTGTATCTGATCGTTTTATATATTATTCATCAATATCCGACACTATCCAAAGATATCCGATTGATATTATCCAATTTTATCCTAATAAGTATCCGAAATATTTTTATTATATATTTTTTAATTAGATTTTTAGTGTACATTATAAATCTAATTTATTTTATATTCAATTTGTGTTAATGTATTATTTTTTTATAATTCATTGATGCATTTGAACTATTAATATAATAATAATTAGTATATAACTTTTATTAATATTTTTTTATAATTAATAATTCTATCAAAAAATAATATATAATTATTTTTAATAATATATATAAATTATTTTTATTTAATATTAAAAAATATATTTATATTCGTATTTGTATTCATCCGATATCAAATCCATATCCGGTTATCAGTCAAATATACACTCTATATCCGTATCAGACTACTTGTATCCAAATACGTATCCGAAAAATTATAACGGACGCGGATATGATAAAATTATTATTCATCCATATCCGATCTGTTTACACCCCTGTATACAAGTACTATTATTGGATTTGAGCCCGTTTCAGCCCAAAATAACTTCAAACTTGTAGTCACAAATCACAAGACCCACAACTCACTCATCAAACCCACATGCCCAATGTTTTATTTGTTCATTTTCATTTCCTCTTTACAAGATTTTCTTTTTGTTGAGAAAAATAAGGATCTAGTCCTTATTTTTTATTAACTGAACAATTGTTGAATCACACAGAAAGAGAGAAAATGAATTACTTGCAAGAAGGTGGTCTTTCAAAATGGCCCCATGGGATCCACTACACTATTATAATAGTGTTTCTTAATTGTGAATCAAGAATTCGATTTATTGGGACAAAGAAATCTAGGTTAAATTAATTGAAATGTGGGAATGATATATCCGTATGAGTCGCAAGAGAATAGCTAACAGGCTAACAGCAGTCCACTACTTTGTTGTTCCTCCTAAAGGGCTAACGACACTCTAACAGTCTAACACTATTTGCTCGTATATAAAAAAAATGATAACTTAGATAGAAAAGTATTTAGTAAAAACAAAACAAAATAACCGACAATCATGAAATGCACTCTAGATCGTTATTTCTTCCCAATCAGAGTGCCCGAAACATATAAAGCACAGGAATTATGTCAAAATTCAAGCTCATGAAGTCGTACAAAAAGAAGTTCAATTTTTTTTTTGTTAAGGTGTTGCTATTCAATTTTCATAAAAATGATGATATGAGGTCTCATACATTCATCTGGTAGTGGTCATCCTTCCAAGTCAATGGCAAGTCAGCCTATGGGCATAAAATATCAGCAAAGAAAAAGAAAACAGGTCAGCTTTCACGACTTTTCAATCATTCTGCATTGGTTGATACCGGAAAAATCAATAAACGGTGCTATCAAGTGGTTATTATTTTCCATGTCTTTTCTGGAAGTTTTCCACACTCTTTTCAGAGATCTTCTAATTGTATTTTGCACACATATCTCTCCTTGAGCTTACAAAGTAGTGTCCCTCTCTGTTTTCAAGGGAAAGGTCTGCTTGATCTCTCAGAAGGAAGATTCATATGGCAATACAAAAGATAGAGATCATAATCTCAGCCACCATCGGTTCCTCACTTTTTTTTCTCTTTATCTTAGACACTGCACATATTGTCACAAATTATATAGGGACTACTATATTTAATACCTTGATTTACTTGGCAATTTGTTATCTCCATTCCAACCGAATATCCAGTCTGAAATGGAGGGTTTCCTTTGTAGTTGTATCCCTTGGTTTACTTGTATTGATTATTTCTAATCATTTCTACGTTAGTCCATGGAAATGGGATTTCGTTTCACGTCTAATCTTTGGCATTGACGAGGTGACCATCGTGACTTTCTTGCTTGGAACCTTTACACATGATCAAAGGAGCATAATTCTATTCACAACATTTGCTACTGTCACAGTTTTGATATCGTTAAATTTGTCCAATTCAGAAAGCTTTAATATAACTTTCACTGCCATTTTGTCAATTATAGTATATATTGGACTCTCCATTTTTCATGTAAAGCAAACCTATGACAGGTGGAAGATAGCTGCAATTGTATTAATTTTCACTGCCATATTGGTGTTAGGTTTTCTCCTCCGCATCTTTTGGTTTGCTAACCAAATGTTGTTCATATTAGTTGCTACAATCGATTGTTGTTTATCCCTTGTGCCCTTTATGTGGATAACGTGTGAACCAAAATTCAAATCTTGGTGGAAATTCTACCTTGAGCAAGAAATTATCCACGGGGAGCAATACAATTTTCTTGAAATGGCTGGATTGCCCACAAGGTTTACAATCAAAGAAATCAGCACAGCAACTGAAAATTTTCAAGCATCAGTAGGTGAAGGTGCTTCTGGTGCAGTGTTCAAAGGGACACTGGCAGATGGCTCTACCATTGCTGTAAAGCGGATCAAATGGCAATCAAGTGGTGAAACAGAGTTTAAAACTGAAATCACAATCATAGCAAGTCTGCAACACGTTAACCTTGTGCGTCTTTTAGGTTATTGCCTCTCTCCCAAAGGAAACCACTGCCTTGTATATCCGTTCTTTGAAAATGGGTCTCTCGATGCTTGGCTTTTCAAAGATGTTCAGAGAAGATGCCGTTTAACGTGGCCATTAAGATATCTGATTGCAATTGATGTAGCTAAGGCACTTGCATATCTTCACCATCAGTGCCATCATCGGATCTTACATCTCGATATCAAACCAGCAAATATTCTCCTTGATGATAACTTCAGGGCTCTGGTGTCTGATTTTGGCATCTCAAAGTTAATTGGAAGGGATGAAAGTAGCGTCATGACAAGAGCAAGGGGCACGGTAATATTGATCAATAAGCATTCCATTGTTTTATTTTGATATTTGGAAATATTTTATTAAATTATGGTCTTAATTAGGATCAAATATTAAAATTGATGATTTTACTACTTTCGTATAATATCCCAATAGGAGAAAGGATTTTATATCCAAAAGAAGTGTGACCTGAACAAAATGTTTTTTATGGTTGACAGATTGGTTATCAAGCTCCTGAGATGCTTGTGCCAAATGCCATCTCCACCAAGGCTGACGTTTACAGCTATGGTATGGTGCTTCTTGAGCTGGTTGGGGGGCGCAGGAACTTCATGTTGGTGGAGGATAGAGAGAGCCAACAAAGACGAGGCTCGTACTTCCCTAAGATCGCTAGAGAGAAAATGATGCAAGGTGAACTAATGGAGGCAGTGGATAAGAGCTTGGTGAGAAGTGAAGAATTAAGTGAAGAGGAAGTAACGGTTCTAGTTCGATTGGCTCTTTGGTGCATTCAAGAGAATCTCGAACTAAGACCTACCATGATGGAGGTGGTTGAGATGCTAGAAGGTCGCATCCCGGTGCATGTACCACCGGAAAGCTCAATGTTTATGCTAAACTTTGTTAATATGGAATTAGAGTGTAGTATGGATTCTCGAGCCGAGGTTGTTGAAGTTGCTCTAATGTCGGCCAATACATTATCCATTTCCGTTCAGTCTGGCAGATGAAAGGATTTCAATAAATATTCATTGGGACTAACTGGCAAAATTTTTTTTGAAAGCTTGACAGCGGCTGTTAAGTGTTGTATTGACTAATTGGCAATTTTCTGGTAAATTTAACTATTCTGGTACTATTCCAACAAAATTAGGAGGGCTTTTCTGCGATTTTCTGGTAAATTTAACTATTCCAACAAAATTGGGAGGGTTTTTCTGCGTTTTTCTGGGCTCAGTATTAATAAACTACTGCCTTCTAAGGTTTTCATGAGAATTTCTCTGAAAGCTGATGCCTCCAGGGTCTCTTTTGAAATAAAAATTAAGATTCATTACATTTGGATCCTTGGCAGGGACTAAAATTGAACGTGTGTCATTTAATAACGCTGGCATATGTCGGTCTATTTATGACAGTACTTTGATTTGTTTCGTGTTGTATTTGATTGTGTAACTCTTGAGCTAAGTACATGAAAGATTATTGATATATATGTTGTTAAACTGCTGTGATCCTTCTCATGGTTCCTCATACCTCTTACTGTAGAGATGATATGATTGAGATGTCATCTACATAGGGATCTTTTTTTTTTCTGAAAGAATGTTACATGTTAATCTCTTCTTTACATTTACCTGACATTTTACAATATTTACCGTCTTGAATGCTTTGTGTTCGTCTTATAAAATGAAACGAAAGTTTCTTTTGTTATTTTTTTCTTAAAATAATATCCTGACATTACACATGTTTTTTTTTTTTGATGAAATCATCGAAATCTAATAGATGCTTCTACCCCAACAAGCTCCTATCCTCAATCAGTCATTGCCTCTGGTCTACTGATTCACTTAGGATTCAAATCATTTAGATCTTGTCACTTTTATTCTTCATCCGTCTGCTCATATCTCATATGAAATAAGCGCGAGAAAAATAGGTTTAAATGTTATGTTTCAATGTAGTTTACTCCAGCAACTGGACAAATATTCGGTATATTCGACTTTGACTTGGGTTATCATTTCCTTTCCTGGTCCAAAAACAAAATTTCGTACGGAATACTCGACCTTGACTGGGCTTTATAGGGTATGTTTGGATGTGTAAAAAATAGCGTAAAAATAGAGGAATTGAGAATAGGAAGTGAGGATAGTGAAAAAATAATAATTTTTTAATTAGCGCGAGGATAGTAAAAATATAATACTATTCTGAATAGTAAGAATATTGTTTGGATTGTTTGTTTGGATTAGTAATGGAGAGTTGAGAATAACAGCAGCTATTTCATCTCCCTCTCGAAATAGCAGAGCAATAGCTATTCTTACTGTTCCGGAACAACAGATTTGCGTTTGATTGTTCCGTTACTATTTCTATTCTGAAAACAACAACTATTCTGCTATTCTCGTGCAATCTAAACATACCCAGATGTTAAGTTCAATGTGAGCCTCCTTTGAATGAAATAGCATGGCATTGATTTTAGCCAGTTAGCAGTGATCACTATTTAAAAGCATTTATTTTATATAGTATTATCAATTTATTTTATTGTTGATTAAGTGGATCAAGAATGAACATATTAAGGTTAATTTAATCTATTCTTTTTTCCGACAACATGAACAAGTACAAACTAAATTGAAAAATCATGATCAAGTATATAGGTAAATTTAACTAACTTTTATAAATGCATTTTACAAGAAGAAAATGGTTATATAAATTAATACTGATATACATACAGCTTGATTATTCAATTTTGTTTTTGTGAAGAAACATATGAAGTCTAGCTTGCAAAGTGGGTTTACTCCACGCAGCTCACAGAAAAATATAAACAATGCAAGTAGGCCCCTAAACGAATATGACTGGAAATGAGCCGAATCGAACTAGAGAGGGTATCAATTGATAATGAGTTATTTAACGATCTTTAATGAACTATCAAATGATAATAAAATTGAATGACTCTCAATCCATAAGTAGACGAACATATCTATAATTTTTTTTTCTATTTTAAAGATTTTTTTTGTATTTATTTAGAGGTCTATTGTCAAGGTTGTCAAAATAACTCATTGTCAACCGATCCTCTCTCATCGAACTAAGTCTGGTTAAATTTAAAATTGGATCATTAATCTAACGAACTAAAATGCTAATTTGAAATTAATTTGTTAAGTTATCGAGCGAGCTGAGCTGATTCGTTAATAGCTTATTTAATAATTAATATTATTTTTTTAAATACTTTATACTAAAATTTAGAAAAATTAAAAAAAATCAAGAACACTAAATTTTTTTTACATATTTCATACAATAATATAATATTTTCATACATATTTAATTGTAATTTATATATAATTATAATTTATATAGTACACTAAAAATTCATAATAAAATAAAATAAATAATAAATAATAATAATTTAATGAACATAATAAATTCAACGAGCTGAATTATATTTAGTTTAAACTCGATTAATTAACTTAACGAGCTTAATAAACGAGTTAAATTCAAACCGACGATTTTTTAGTCCGAATCGACTCTGAATTCGCGTCCTCAACGAATATGAATTGTTTAACCAGATAATTTTGTGGCTATATATCTGAATATGGATATCTATAATATTATATAAAGCAGCTAAGAATTGGAGGGTCCATTTTTGTCATGGTATTTTTTTATTATACCCATTTTATCTCTCAATTAGACGGATAATATCTATTTTTGGTTGATCGAACATATGTAATCGCGTCCATTGATCCCCTCTTTCTCTCTGTTTCTTTCCCATCTATACTATTATTTCAATAATATAGTTTTTTTATTATTTATACATATGATTTATAAATTAGAATACTCAATATCTTTCTATTTATGTTATGATATAAAAATTTGATTTAAGGCTTAATATATGCGCTATGATTAACAACTTTGTACATATTTGATAAAATATTAATGGTGATAATATATACTGGAATAATTCACTTTTTTTACCATAAACATCATGAATCATTAACTCATATTGTGAAGAAAATCCATCCAAAATTAAATCTGATTTTTATTATACGTTTTCTCTATAATTTAGTGAATTTATAATTTAATAGTAGATTAATGTAAATTTTTTTATCTTATAATATTTTTATGTTTAAATAAAAGAATACGCTGCTATATTACTAGTTTATTAAGAATGGATACATCCGGATTCGAAACAGATATCCGCTTCTATCCAGAATCACTTCCCACCCGCGCGACCCATAACTTGCCTCAAATACAGAGAGCAAATGCATAAAGATTATCATATTTGCCACTCAAATGGATCCAACTGTCAGTGGGGAGGTGGAGACTCCAGGGAGCAAAAAGGGGTGTTTTATCAATAGGAAAAACTTTCTTTATTTTAATTCGTACAAAAAGCTTCACATCTCTCGGTGCTGAAGAAGCTTCTTCCCTGCCTTCTAAATTTTTTAAAGAATGGAATGAACAAACTTTTGTCTCAATCGAAAAACAATATTGAGAAATGTTGGACAGCGCATGATTTGCCAAACGGAACCAAAGAGAGTACCAAATTCAGCTTAAGGCACCAAGGTCGGTTCTCAAGAAGGAGCACCGTCAGGTATAGTATATCCATTTGTCAAGGCATATGATCTCCAATATCTTGATATTCTGTTATTTAAATTCAAATATATAAAGAGTTGGGTAGGATAAATTTTGAAATTAAGATTAATTTTGCAATTGTATGTCTGAGGGTTCATATGCATAATGACTTAATTTTTCCTCTCTGACTTATTTTCTATAATGAATTTTTATATTGGTTTTGGTCTTGTATGGGTGCATCATGTGACAGTGGTCATTTTAACTTGTTAATATTCCTACGTGACCTATGTATATTTTATTGCATAATTGACGGCCAATCTATTGACCATATTGGAAGCATATGTGAACCTATCTATATTTTATTGCATAATTGACTATCAATCTATTGACCATAATGGAAGCATTATGCTTTTGTTTTCTTGATGAATTATTATGGATATTACATCTAACTTTTTATGTTGTATAGGAAATAGAAAGTGATATTGAGTCACCAGTTGAGCTGGCAAAATCTAAAGTGCTATGAAATGTTAGAAGCTGCCGATGAGTCAAATTTCGAGTGCAAGAAATCAATGCTACCTGATTGTAGTGAGTAACATGTGTTTTTTTTTATATATAGAGAATAGAGATTTACTATGGTGTTGTTTAATATTTTTTTGTTAACAAGTGATAAATTTTAATTAATTTAGATTGTATTTTTTTTTTTTTTAGTTTTTGACATTGTTGTAGATTTTTACTGTGATTTAATTTAAATCTTTGTATTGTAATTGTCATTCTTATGTGTTGTATACTATTAATTTGTAATGGATCTGAATTAGAAAAAAAAATGCATAATGAGCAATATCAACACAGAATGTAGAAAACTAATTTGTGGTATTAGCATCAAGCTCATGTAAAAGATAGTATTGATATTTGTCAAACGCGTGCCAAAAATAATTTTGCATCGGCTTAAGTCGATGCATATAACTAGTTGCATCGACCAAACTGAATGCAACAAGACACTTTTGTGATCGGCTCAATCATGCTAAAATATGCTGATACGAATGTATAAGCCATGTCAAACTTGCAAAGCTGATGTGAATAGGGTTGTGCAAATGGTCAGTTCGTTTTAAACCGAAATAATTATATGCATTCGAAGTTTTTTTTGGTTTGTCAAATTATGAATTGAATCAAACTTCTAAAAATATCAACCAAATAAATCAAAAAATGAATAAACCAAAAAAAATTTATTCGGTTAAACCGAAATTATATTGTTTAAAGAGAAATAAAAATATCAAAAGTTATAAAAATTGATAGAAAAAATAATAGTTTAAAAAATAAAAAAAATAACTGACTTATAGAATAAATCTTTATTTATATCTAGTAAAATAAAATTATTTGATAAATTTTGGATTATTCGGTTTATCCGGTTTATCCAATTTAGAAAAATCAAAATCGAACCAAAGAACAAAAACTGAATTCGCTAGAAATTTTAATTGAACTAAAATTTTTATATAAAAAAATCGAACTAAATAGTTCAAAATTTAATGATTTGGTTCAAAACTAATTAAACTAATCCGTTTGCATTTAACTATCCAATGAGGTGCTTGAGTCAACTTTTTAGCATCAGTTGGTGGATGCAACAAACCTATAGCTGATGCTAATCGCTTTTTAAGCCTGACATGAGAAATCTTTTTTTCCTGTAGTGAAGCGATATGAGTCGTCAGTCCATATTAACGCACCAAGGAAGATTTTTAATATTTTTAATTATATACAAATATTGAAAAAAATTATTCAAGTATATTTCTAACACAATTATAAAAAGAAGTTAAAATTTTAATACACTTGTCAATTTTTCCATCACCAGTTTTACATGTTATTTTGACTATCTATACATGTAGGTTGTTGTTACACTTAACATTTTTTTTGATTTGTCGATTTGCAAAGCAATCTTGAATTTTATAATTTGTCTTATTTAAGTTTTATGCAGGAATTAACTTATAAATGGATTAGTGTACAAGAACCAAGACTAATGATGGAACATAAGAGCTAAATCAATACTGCATTAGACTTAGATTTAGTTAGACTTAAACTGAGTTGAATTGGTCAAGATAAATTGACTTTAAACAACAGAGAAAACTACTTCCGCCCAGTAAATCGTTATAACAATTCAGAAATTGTTATAACAGTTCATCTCGATACTCAAAAATATTCTAAGATAGAAAAATATGCATAGAAACCAGAGTGTATCGTTATGTAACGATTCTGTAATCGTTACAACCACTCATGAAACGTATAACGATTTGATGAATCGTTATAACGATTCAACTCAATTGATCCAACGGTTATTCTTTCTAAACCGTTATAATGATTCGTAAACCGTTATAATGTTTCAGTCTGAAAATAGTTTTGATAGTGATGATGATTTTGTTGAGAATGATGAATTTTGTGTTGAAAATATAAATAATTTTGATGATGAGACTGAAATTGAATTTTTTTTATCTAGTTTAGAAAGTCCTATTCATGATTCATCTTCTCAAAAAGAGATAATTGAGAGACTTGAAAATAAAATTTCAGAGTTTGAGTTAAATGTTCAATCTTATGAGTTTAAATTGCAAAATTTTGAAAAGAATTGTCAAATGCACTTAGGTGAAGTTGCAACATTGCAAGTGAAAGTGCAACTTTAGAAACTAAAAATAGAGCACTAAAATCCTCATGTATTTCAACAAGCATTATTTCAATAGATTTAGACAAAGTTATAGGTTAAAAAGTCTTAGATATAAAGGACTTTAAGACTTCAAATTGCCATAAATCAAAAGAGAAACAAAGTCAAGTGTCAAATGCAAAAATTATAAAATTTATCAATACTAAATCTTTCAATAAGAAACACAATTATACATTTCAATATAAGCAATTTGATAAAAAGATTAACAAAAGAAAAATAAATTTTCAAAGCAACAATGCTACATTTTTCAATTCTAGTTGGTCAAACAAATTATATTTTAAAGGACCCGATGGTTGATTTTATGAGTTTAAAAATCAAAATGATTTTCAAACCAAAGCTCAAAGATATGAGCATAAACGAGTTGTTTCTCAAAAACATAAAAATATTTCTAAAAAAAAACTAATACTCAAGCTCAAGGATTAAAATAAAGCTACCAAAATATATTTGTTAAAGGTAGTAAGAAGTCTCAAACATGTGTATTTTGTAATTATTGTTGTCATATTGGTCATATCTCACTTGATTGTAATCTTAGAAAGAAAATAACATCGAAAATATTTAGGAGAGTTAGCTAATTTCTTTTTGAATGAATTATTATTATTTTTTTGTTTTGGAAGTATTTTAATTTATTTATCTTATATACGGTGCATACATTAAACGTCTCCCCCCTTTTTTAAATAGATTCTTTATTCGCACCCTTTTGCCCGATTTCCAAAAAAGGGGAGACGTTTTTGGGTGAAATTCACATCATATGTTATATCTATGCACCATTCATGTTTTATAAATCGATAAAAGGGAGAGATTGTTACACTTAACATCTTCTTTGATTTGTCGATATGTAAAACAATTTTGAATTTTATAATTTGCCTTGTTTAAGTTTTATGCAGGAATTAACTTGTAAATGGATTAGTGCACAAGAACCAAGACTAATGATGGGACACAAGAGTTAAATCAAGACTGCATTAGGCTTAGATTTAGTTAGATTTAAACTGGGTTGAATTGGTCAAGATAAATTGACTTTAAACAACAAAGAAAACTATTTCTGCCCAGTGAATCGTTATAACGATTCAGAAATCATTATAACGGTTCATTTCGATACTCAAAAATATTCTAAGGCGGAGAAATATGTATAAAAACTAAAGTGTATTGTTATGTAACAATTCTGTAATCATTACAACGATTCATGACAAGTATAACGATTTGATGAATTGTTATAACGATTCAGCTCAATTGACCCAAACGACTATTCTTTCTAAACTGTTATAACATTTCAGGCTGAAAATAGTTTCTTCAGCTGTTTTAGAAGATCTATCTTAAAAAATATCACCTCTCACTGAAATACTAAGGAATCTGATCCAACTAGCTAAATCATTACTCCAGAGAGCTTACTAGCCATATTAAAAGAGAGAGAGAAAATCAAGATATTGATACACTCAATTAGCCAAATCTTTGTTCAAGCTCAATCTAGCTTTTCTCTATTCTCCCAACTCGATTATTTGTGATCTTCTTGAAAACATTTTCTTGAGCTGTTGTGCTCAACTCCTTTTAGAGCTGTAGTGTTCACTTCTTATTTTGAGTGTGTTGTCACTCGTGTTACCGTACACTTGGCAGCCCATTTTTGTGTAAGGGACCAAATTCTACAAGTGAAAAGTTTTTTTTTTAATATATCGGCTCAACCTCAATTGTTGGAGGTTGAGAGTCCCGGAGACGTAGGCATTGTTAAAGCCGAACTACGTTACATCTTGTGTTCTTATTTTATTTTTACTTTTCTTTTCTCATATTTCTTTGATTCATATATTTTTGTGAGAATTGAATTGATTTAAATTATATTCCGCTGCCATTACACTTGAACATTAAGCCCCAAATTAGTTTATATATTTCTACCTTAGATTCTTTATATTCTTGCATTATTTTTGACCTTTTAATACCACCATCCTAGGGTTTTAAGGTCTATCAAAGTGGTATCAAAGCAAATGCTCAGTTTTAATTACTTTATTTGTAGTATTTTTGGTCCAAAATGACTTCTTTGATGCATGTAAAAAACCCCAATAACATTTGCTCCCACGGATTGTCCATCTCACCGTTCGTTAACCTCAATCCAACGTTTCAAAAAAAAAAAATTAAAAACTGAAATCTCACGAATTACCAACCCCTTTTCATCTGTTTTCATATATAAAAAGAGAGATGAGAGAGAAAGAAGAGAGAAAAGAGACGAAAGAAATAAAAACCGAAATCCGATCATCTCAACTTCAAACAACCATAACTTTTGATAGGAAACTCTGATTGAGGTGTTCTACGCGGTCAAGGAAAGCTAACGATGAGATCAACAGGGTTAATTACTTATGGCATTACTGTCATTTTCGGGGCCTAAAAACATCATCTTCAAGCTCAAAAACGCATTTGAAGTTTTTTTTATTTTTCTTAGAAATTATATAGGATTTCATATTATTGTATGATCAAGATTTATATATTTTTGAGTAAATATTTTTTCATTTGAACCATAATTATATATTTTTCATATTAATTATTGAATAATAATATATAACAATATTTTTTTCTTATTTAATCAATATATCTTCATATTTATTGTTTATTATTAATCAATATGACTCAATATCAATCTGTCTCGCATCTTTTAAAGAAAGTTAAATTTAAAAATATATATTTTTAAAATACTTTTAGCAATAGTTTTATCTAATAACCGTTGCTAAAGGGTCTTTTTAGCAACAATTTTTATTTAAAAAATATTATTAAATGACCCATTAACAATGGTTTTTAAATAAAAATCATTGTTAAATGTCTTCATAACACCCCTTTACAATACATTTTTAACAACAGTTTTCAATACTTTTCCTAACATCCCCTTTACTAACGGTTCCATAACCATTGTTAAACTTGGTCAACAACAGTTGTCAAAGATATTTTCTCTCATAGTGGGATTGAATATGAATCGATAACATGGTCTTATCGTATTCGCATGCATTATAATTTTTCAGATATGTATTCAGATACGGATCAGATATCGGACTAATTCAGATATACTTTAGTAATTAAATAAAAATATTATATTTATCATTGAAAAATAATTACATAATATTTTTAATAGAATCATTAATTATAAAATTTAAATACTAATTAACATTGTAATAGTATCCCAAATGTATCAATTCATTATAAAAAAAATATGATACATTAGGACAAATTAGATATAAATTAATTAGATTTAAAATGTACGTTAAAAATCTAATAAAATCAGATAATAAAATCAGATAATATCGATAATAGATACCTTTGAATAATATTAGATAATGATAAATAATAGCCAAATTATATTTTTATCCGTTATTTTTTTAAATATAAATATTTTCAAATATGAATATAAATCAAATGATATTTATTATTTTTCGGATCTAACCACAGAAAAAATTAAATATTGTACAATGCGTTTACAGTCATGGCATCCATATTTGAATCAACGCGGGCGATGTCACTATTTGTTTGAATAAAATCAGATAATATCAAAATAGATACCTTTGAATAATATTAGATAATGATAAATAATAGCCAAATTATATTTTTATCCGTTATTTTTTTAAATATAAATATTTTCAAATATGAATATAAATCAAATGATATTTATTATTTTTCGGATCTAACCACAGAAAAAATTAAATATTGTACAATGCGTTTACAGTCATGGCATCCATATTTGAATCAACGCGGGCGATGTCACTATTTGTCCATTTTTCACTTTTACTTTTTTTTAGGGTGTCAATGATATTCTTTTATCCCTTTATCTGATTTATACCGTATTCGATAAGCTGTGTATGAGTAAAAAAAATTCGTTAACTTATTTGATATGGATAAAGGTAATAATTTTATTTCATTAAATAAATAGATAATGGTATGGGTAAACATCATTTCATACTCGTTTGCCCTATAAGATAAATTATTAAGAAAATAACTTATATTATTTCTAATATAATTATCTCATATAATAATTTATTTTTATTTTGGTAAATAAAATAAAAAAATAGTGAATTTATAAGAACATCCTGAAGTTGTGCGCTAATGACTAGTAGTTTCAAACTCGGTCTAGCGCACAACTTCGGGGTATTCTTATCAATTTCCTATTTTTTTATTTATTTACCAAAATAAAAAAATATATATGTTAGTTGCCCCGATTTCTATGAGTTAATTACTATGAATTATAGTCATTATCTTTTCTAAGTTTAACTATCTTATAAATTATAATGTTTGAATAATATTTAGTAGATTACTTCTTAAAATGATTGAATGAGATAATATTATATTTTTTTTAGACAAGATGTTATTTTTATTTTTAATATATTTTATTTTGTACTTAAAAAGTTTGACAAGATATGCTTATTTTTTTAATTTATTTCTTTTAAAATGACTCAAGTTAGAATTAATTGTATAGTTATATTTTTATTTCATACTAGTAAAATGGAGATGTATTTGTATGAACGGAATGAGTTAATGTATTTTTTTATAAATGATAATAAACTAAGTAATACATTAGTATTATTCGTTAGCATTCGTTACCGTTTCGTTAACCGTTTATTTTAACGAATAAGACTAAAATATGGATAATTTTAATTTTAATAGATAAAATAAAATATAAATAAAAATAATTCAAAATGAATATGATAATGAAAATATCTTTATACAATTCGTATCGTATGCATTGACACCCCTAATTTTTTTTCAGTTTTATCTGATTTTCTTTTCCGTAGTCTTCTGTTTCACCCCTTCAATCCGTTGAAATTTGACCTGTCACCTCTCTAACCGTCTTCTACTCTTAACTCTCTATATTCAAATGAACTCAGAAGTCAAGACCTTTTACTCCAACTGTCCATATATCATCTAGTACAATATAAAATAATAAGGCTCCCGTAAAAGTACAAAAAACCAGTCTAATTGACCAGCATATAAGCATATTTCTATATTATTCTTTTCTACAGTGTCGTAACAACTCTTATAATAGAGCAAAAATTGCGCTAAGTTGTTGCCTAGTTGACTTGGTTGGGGCGACTGGTAAACCACAAAATATAATATCATCCATGTCATAACTTCTGAGAGGAAGGAACTAAGCGATGGGGAATTTTGACAATACAAAGGCGGGGGAGACCAGGCGCTAAAAAAGATTGACTTGTATTAAGAAAATAGTTATAGTTTAGATTAAGCTCACGCAATGGCAATTCAATTCACTCTGTTTTCAATGTATCGCCTCTTCCATCTGTGAAAGAAGGGTACCTATGGCCATACAAAAAAGAGAAATCATACTCTCAGCCATTGTAGTTCTAGCAGAGGTGCTTGACTTCATCTTAGGCTCTACAAAAGTGACCTCGTACTCACTAGAAACTACTATATATAGTACAGTAATATACTTCATCCTTTGTTATCTCTACATCAACCGAATATCTGGTACGAAATGGAGGATCTTAATTGCAGCCTTATCCCTCGGTTTATTTGTAGTGCTTATTTGTGTTCATTTCTACCTCCATCCACGGCGATGGGATTTTCAAACCCGTGTCATCTACGGTATTGACATCGTCGCAGTGGAGATATTTTTGCTGGCAACTTTTACTCAAGATTGGAGGAGCACTATTCTGTTCACAGCATTTGTGGCACAGGTGCTTCTGTTCTTCTACAACCGTGAAGATTCAGAAAATTTTAATCAAATATTCACAGTGGTTGTATCAGTTATAGTATATATTATACTCTCTACCTTTCATGTAAAGCAAATATGGGATCAGAAATGGAAAGTTACAGCTGTTGCAGCAATTTTTGTTTTTACTATGGTGATAGGTACTGCCCTTCGCATTTACTGGTACAAGAAGCAAATGTTATTTGGATTAATTGCAAGCTTCAATGCTTTTTTATCCCTTGTGCCTTGGTTGTGGCTAATGTGTGCTCCAAAAATAAAGGAATGGTGGCGAGTCTACCACGAGCAAGAAATTATTGAAGAAGAGGAATACAATTTCCATGAGATGGCTGGATTACCAGCACGCTTCACAATCAAAGAGCTTGAAATAGCAACATCAAGTTTCCAAGCACCAATAGGTGAAGGTGCTTCTGGTGCAGTGTTCAAAGGAAAACTAGAAGATGGATCTACAATTGCAGTAAAACGAATCAAATGGCAACCAAATGGTGAAACAGAGTTTAGAACAGAGATGACAATCATAGCAAGTAGGCAACATGTCAATTTAGTGCGCCTTCTGGGATTTTGCATGTCACCAAGAGGAGATCGCTACCTTATTTATCCATTTCTTGAAAATGGATCACTTGATGCATGGCTTTTTACGGGTGATATAAGAGAAGTCAATTAACATGGGCGTTAAGGTATCACATTGCGATTGATGTAGCTAAGGCACTTGCATATCTCCATGACGAGTGCCATAATCGGATCTTGCATCTTGACATTAAACCAGCGAATATTCTCCTTGACAGAGACTTCAGGGCTCTGTTATCAGATTTTGGTATCTCCAAATTAATTGGGAAGGATGAAAGTAGTGTCATGACCAGAGCAAGAGGAACGGTAAATATTCTTTGGAGTTTTTATTTGTTCATCATTAATTCTTCAAAATTATTTTCTGGAAATATGGTTTTATCACTTTAGTTGCATGCCAATGCATACATTGTTTTATGTGATGATAGCACTTTCATATCTAGGTAACAAAAGAATTAAACTTAACTAAAAACAAATTTTGTACCATGAGCAGGTTGGTTACTTAGCTCCTGAGATGCTTGTTCCAAATGCTATCTCGACCAAATGTGACATCTATAGCTATGGCATGGTGCTTTTGGAGTTGGTCGGAGGCCGAAGGAATTTGATGTTGGTGATCGACAAAGAGAGTCAAGAACGATGGAGCTCATACTTTCCTAAGAT
Source organism: Schoenoplectus tabernaemontani (assembly GCA_037127355.1). Lineage (NCBI taxonomy): Eukaryota > Viridiplantae > Streptophyta > Magnoliopsida > Poales > Cyperaceae > Schoenoplectus > Schoenoplectus tabernaemontani. The sequence continues at coordinate 20,045,191 of CM073748.1, read as the reverse complement.
CGTTAGAGAAAAGATGTTGCATGGTGATATAATGGAAGTAGTCGATAAGAGCTTGATCAACATTAATGAAGTGATAAAAGAAGAGGAAGTTACCGTCTTAACTCGACTGGCTCTTTGGTGCATTCAAGAGAATCCAAAATTAAGACCTGATATGAAAGTGGTGGTTGAGATTCTTGAAGGTCGCACGCCGGTGGATGTGCCGCCGGAAAGCTCAATGTTTGTGTTGAATTTTTTGGATGTACAACCACAGTGTTGTATTTCCTGCCAAGTTCGAGAGGATGAAGACGCTCTATTGTCATCCAATACTTTGTCCATTTCCGTTCAATCCGGCAGATAAAAGTTTATGTGCTAAGAGAAAACGATTATTCAGAAAAATGCATTGTGAAATGGAATTACAATTACAAATTCCTGTAAATTATTGAATTATTATAATCGAATTAACAGGAAATTAAAAAATAGTGTGGAATGCAACTTTGTAAGGCAAAGTGAAAATGTTCTAAACCAGTGTATTGCTAGCTTGTGTATGTACTTTTTGTATTTATTTGTAGATTTTGTTTTGGTTTATAATAATTTATTCAAGAACAATAAAATCCTGATGACACTTGTAACATGTATCTTTATGGTACAAATTGAAACTTGTATTCAGTTATTGCCAGTGTGAAAAACAGACCCAATATACAGAGTTGACAAGAGAGAGTGCAGAGTATCTTGTTTTAGATCAGCAGAGCTTCTGTGCTGATGTGAGAATTGCTTCTGTTCTGAGATCTCTACTTAACCACGATTAATTTCTTCTTGGTTGTTCAAGAGAATTGAGCAGGAATAGAGTAGAGTGAATTACATGCTGAAAGCTCTCAGTTTGGCTGTGTTGTGTGTCATTAGATGTGTTGCTTGCAATAAGAATATGTGGCTCTATGTACTTTCAAGACGATATCAGAATAGCTATAAAAATTAAAATGTGTGCATCAGGACTTCTATCTGTATATTCCCTTTTGAACTCCACTTTTTATTACTTCATTTGTTTCTTATTAAATCAACAAATTAAAATCTTAACGTAAGCTACATTTAACTTTCATAATTCGGACCTTTCTGAAGCAAGTAACATTTGGGGCTATAAATAATTGTAAGTTCATTGGAAGGAATAAATCGACCAAATTTCTCTACAATCTTCTTGCAGCATTACCTGCATTTTTGGTATATTTTTAATTTACTTTTTTCTTATTTTCATTGAAATTCTATTTTTCTTTTGTAACATTGTCTAATTATTCTGTAAATGCTGTAAGTTGTTTCTAATTAAAAAACATTCACGCACACTAATCAAACATAAATTTAAAACTTTAGATGACAGCTTTGAAAATAAAATAAAATAAAATAATATTGAGTCTAATATACCACATTTTTTTGGGAGAAAATCAAAATAATCTGAATATATTTATTTTTTATAAGATTTTATTTAGTTATTTATATTTTAAAACTATTTATTTCTTCTATGAAATTTTTAACTACTGATCTTTTTCATTCCCTTTAACTAATATAATTTCGTTTTAGCCGAATATAATACTTCGATTTATTCAATTTTTAATTTATTCAGTTGTTATTTTTATAAATTTTGTTTGATTCATAATTTGACAAACCGAATAAAACTTTGAATGTAATATAAAGTGATTTACACCACATTATAAAAAAAAGATATTATCCAAATGAGCGCGCTCGCGTGCGTATATAGATAGATAGATAGATAAATAGAGAGAGAGAGAGAGTTAGGCTATGGTGCTATGCATAGTACAGATCGTTCTCATGCTACAGATCAGTTTTTTATTTTAAAAGCCTAAATGATCGATCCGAATAACTCACAATATTTATCATATGGATATCTAGTTGTTATCCAAATTTTAATTTTTTAGATTTTTTTACTATTCTTTTAGAATTTTTTTAGATAGTTAGAAAAATATCTTTTTTGAATGGCTAATAATAATTAAATCAAGTGATTTTTTAACTATCTAAAAAATAATAAATAAATTATAAATTATAAATTTTGGTCTACAACTAGAGTTCCATATGAAAATCATTTTGAGTGGTTCGGATTGATCATTTAAACTTTTAAAATGAAGAATCGATCCATAGCACGAAAGCGATCCGTGCTATGCATAGCACCATAGTCAAACTCTGTGTGTGTCTATATATATATATATATATATATATATATATATAAGTAATCTATGAATCAAATTAAATGATTTATTGCACTTTTCATTTTAAATTTCACATGGTCCAGCTAATTAAATTTTAACTGTTTGATTAAAACTGTTTTTAACCATTCATTTTTTTGTAGTGTACTGGATAAATTCTCAATAAATAAATAGTAATATATATGTTTTGTAAATCGACAATTGGCACATTAAAACAAAGGGAGAATTATTTGGTTCCTGATCATTCCTAAAAAAATTAAATCAGTCCCTAAACTTATATGTATACCATGTTAGTATTTAAATATCTTTAATTAATCAAAATTTTATCTTTTAAACAACATCAAATAAGTCTTTGAACTTAAAAAAATAATTTGGTCCTTTAAAAAAGGAATGCCCAATGATCGAATTGTCTTTAGAAAAAAAATCAAATAAGTCTTTGAACTTAAAAAAATAATTTGGTCCTTTAAAAAAGGAATGCCCAATGATCGAATTGTCTTTAGAAAAAATATTAAGGACCAAATTAGTTATTTTTACAAAAATATCAAGGGCTTAATAGTGTATAATATTATTTCTCAAAAAAAAAGGCTGTATATTAAAGTTTAAGGATCAAACTTAGTGTTTTAAAATAATTTCAAAGACTAGCTTGATTTTTTTTTCTTTTTGAAGTTTAATGACCAACTCATTCCTTTAGAAAAAAAAAATGAATACAGAAGAAAAAGCGAGCCTCATTGCATTTTCCATACGGGCTCGCACAAATGAGCACAATCCAACTTATCTTGCCTAAACCAAAAATCCAAACTTTAATTATTGAACCCATAAAAGACATTAAGCCATTAGAAACGTGTTCCTTCTAAAGCCCACTTTATCTTCAACTTTTCTGCAGTTGGATCGATCTCATAACAAGATATTAGGATATGTAATTGCTGTCATAGTTTTTACGGTGAAAAATTATGATAGTCAATATTTAAATGACTGTGATTAAATTTATAAAATTATTATTATTAAATAAGTTTCACAATTATAAATATAAAAAAATTATGACACCACTATCATATAATTTACAAGTATATCAATGGATGTAAGAAGTAAACTGCGTTTTTTCCCCTCGAATAAGAAGTAAACATAATTTACAATTTACAAAAGTAGTGGGGCATATGCAAAATATTGGAAAAATAAATATGCTGCAGACAATCCCACTATATGATCGAGTTTGATCAAATGGGAAGCGCGGACCGATTAACATACTAATAAATAAATGATTGATTCGGAAAATATTCGAAGAAATAAAAAATATATGATTTGAATATAATTGACAGACAAAGATTATTCTGGAATCTCACTTTCATCAGTCCTTTTGTCGGTCAACAAAGTGCGATATTTCAGAAATAATTCATTTATATATAAAAATATTTAAATACTTAAACTTTTATAAATTAAATATATATTGATACATTATTTATAAATAGATAAATAGTATTTGTTAAAAAAATACTAATTTGTTTATAATCTTCATATTAATTCAAAAACATTTTATAGAAAAATGCATACAAGATCCTATATTTAGACTTGATCATAGAACATTATACTACAAAAATAAAAATGGATTTGACCTGTTGCATCATTCACGAGGGGCTCTCACATACTAGAGTAGTTAATTCCTGAGATTTTCATTTTTCAACACTCTCGCATGCTTGAATAGTTAATTTTCTAACTCAATACTTTTAGATTAACATAAAGCTCAGCTGAACTATACTAAAGTGATAAATATGTGAATTATACATAAAATTTATATTACTTATGAATATTTTGTGTATATAATGAATTATATGAGAATAAATAAAATATGATTATGTTCGGTTGATATTTAAATTCAAATAATTCACAAATTATTCACGAATTTTATTCTTATATCAATTAAGCGAGATAACACAATCTAAAACTAGTTGAACAGAAATTGTGTTCATCATAAGTTGGAGAGGATGGCATCAATGATTCCCTGTTGTGGCCGACAACAATGCTGGCGCACAGCCGCACACTGCGCAATCATCAACTCTTGTTCCTTGATTTTCTGCGGCCACAAAGAATACATCCATGTATAATTCCGCCGAATACTTTTTTCCAGAAAAATTATTATATTTGACCATAACTCGTTTTTATTATTTATTTTGTATGAGGAGGGGCTGCACATATTATTAGATAGATTAATGTTCTTGGAGGAGAATAACTGGAAGGGAATGATAGATTCCTTTTTAATTACTTTGTTACCGATTTATATAGCGGATGCTTTTTTAAGGAGGATTTTTCGCAATGACAATTTTTATTGTAAGTCGGGTTTTGTTTTGATAATGTAGTTCTCAAATAAAATATTTAATAAAATATTTTCATTATATTTAATAAAATTTTATATTAAAAAAATTGATTATATTGCTTTTAGATGCTAAATAATAATAATTATTATAATAATAAACAATATAATAAGACACATAATATTCTATAAATAATTATATAAAAAAGTTAGATCATTTTAAAAGTTAAATTTTATCTCAAATATTATTTTAAATGATGAGAGAATCTATTTGACATAAACCCTTTGATTGAAGAAGATGAAAAATATAAATAAAATCAATCGTGAAAAAAGTGATGATGTGAGATTAGGGGTGTCAATGGGTCGGATCATATTATTTTTTTTATTTTGTCCCGACCCAATTAAATTCGGGTCAAAAAACCTTGACCCATATCCGACCCGACCCGTATAAAATAATTATATATTTATTAATTATTTTTATATAATTTTAAGTAATAAAATATTAATTAATTTATAATTAATCTTAATTTGTATATAATTAGTGTATATTTAAGATTTAATTTGTTAAACCGTGAAATTTAAATTTAGAAATAATGAAATATATAAATATAGAATTAAATAAAATATGAGGAATTTACAGAATATATATATATATATATATATATATTATGAAAATAAAATCAAAATTTAGAACAAAACTCAAGATCGAATTAGAATTTAATAAAAAAAATAAATATAAATAATTCAACTCCAACATAAATAACAATAACTAATTAGTCAAGGAAACGTCAAATTGACCAAATTTTATGGGATTAAAAAAAAAACAATTTATTTGTCACCGCAAAAAAACTTAATACTCATATTGTGATGGAAATAAATACAGTGATTTTAGAATCAATTGGACACACAATTATTTACAAAACGGCTCTCCTTTTTTATATATCTCAATCCCTTCTATCCCTCTCTGATTGGGGATTCAACTATCTCTGTTCTCTCTCACCATTATTTCCTCCTAGCATCTCCATCTTGACAACCAATTCTTTCACTCAATCACCGTCCCTCTCGAACTCTATTCACTCCTTCGACCGGTGCCACCAAGAAGCAACTTGAGGAGGTCTCGCCTCCGTCGAGCATGAGTGCCAAACTTCAGCCTTGCGATCTCTATCATCGGCGTTGCCAATGTCCAGCCTCGTCGATATCCCTTCTCATTCGCTGCCTTGAACCAGCTGGTAACATCCTTCCTTCATCTCTTCCAACCGTGAGGGCCATGCACCGACTGAGTCGTGTCTTACTATTATTTTCTTTGTTAATTAGTTTACCTTGTATCAGCCATGATACTGTTTTACTAGGTTATATTGGCTTGACTCTTGGTTTTCTATCTATATTGGTCTAATTTGTATATGCCTTAATGATCGGGTTCAGGGATATTAATCCATGTTGATGGCTTGGTTGAACTAATGGGCCATACTTTAGTGATTTGGAGGGGTTCAAATTCGAAATGAGCAGGAAATGGACAAGTCTTGAAAAATAAAAATAAATTTCACAATAAGATTATATTAGACTAACTAAAGGGATTAAATTAATTATTTTGATTCTAATATATATAACGAGTATGGGTAACTTACATATATATAAACTCTAATATAAAATAAAAGCTTTGATTGATGATACAATTAGTAATAAAATGTACAAGTGTATTTATTTAAATAATGGTAGGTGCTTAATTATTTTTGGACCATACTAGTTAGACTCAATGCTTACTAAGTAACTACTTACGAAGTTGCTTATGTAAAGTATATTTTTATTGATATTAAAAATATGTATAAAATGATATGATTATATTAATAAAACTCATTACATTATTAATAGGTATAAAATAAAATAGATGAATTATTATCATGATAAATAGATTATAATCTTTACCTCCACAAATAAAACATAATATAAATTGGACACCATACAAGTTCCTAAAAATACTATAAAATATATATTCATCAATTTATCTATTTTTAGTAAAAATAAAATAAATGATATTAAGTATAAATATTATATATTAATCAGTTTTATTATGTTACTAATAACTATATATTATAATATTATATTATAATATTATATTAATAATAAATATATTATATATAAGTCATTTTTTATAACATAAACACAAAACCTATAACTTTAAGATTTGAAATTCTTTAAATTAAATTAACATTAATAAATATAAAATAGCACCATTTAGATATTAAAATATATATTAATCAATTTCTCTATTTTAATAATTAAATAAAATTAATTAATATATATAAATACCTATTAATCAATTTCTCTATTTATAATAATGAATAATACTAAATATATTAAATATATAAATATATATTTAATCAATTTCTCTATTTTTAAATAATTAATTATCCTAATTATAATTAAATTAATTAAGGGATAATATTTAGCTAACTTAATTAATTTAAATGAATTAAATAAATTACATTACTCAAAATAAATGTAATATGATTATAAATTTTAAATAATAACGCTCCCGTCTCCGAGTCCGGTGTACCATAACCTAACCAGACCAAACGTGAATAGGATACTCGCCAATTTAATTTATTTTGACTTTATAGGTTCTCAAAAATATCCTGATGACCCGACAATCAAGTACACTCAGGATGAGACGGTTGATGAGATCGTGGGCCCCACCGGAGACCGAGCAATCAGACGCTATCGACTTTGCTAAAATATTCAGGTGCGGATTGCACTGAGATTTACGATTTCTTAGGATATGACTTAAATTATATTTTCTTTTCTTTTGATATTGAAACTTGTTCATATCATCCGCATTTCATTTTATATGCATTTCATTTTGATCATAAATTAGATTAATATTTAAGTTAATTAGTGGTAGGATAGATTATCCTAGATAGATGTAAATAGTATTTAATAATTTAATATAATTAGTTACATGATAGATGATCTAGGATAGATTATCTTAGATAGAGTAATTAGTATTTAATAATTTAATATAATTAGTTATAGCATAGAATATCCTAGATAGGGGAAGTAGTATTTAATAATTTAATATAATTAGTTACATGATAGATTATCTAGGATAGATTATCTTAGATAGATTAATTAGTATTTAATAATTTATATTAGTATTAATTAAGTACCTTGAAATTTTTATTATATAAATAATGTGATTTTTAGATTATAATTAATCAGATTGTTATATTGATCAAATTAAGCGAGTCATAACTAAATCGAATTAAGGTTTGAATTTGCATAATATCCATTTTCTATAATTTGCATGATGTTATGAAACTCAAGGAAAATTTTAAGTTAAAAATGAATATCCAAATTTGGGTTTGGGAAGAGTGTCAGTACCGACTCGATTTCATAGTAAAATACACTTTAAATTTATTATTGAGGAGCTATTCCGTGGTTACAGTGATTATTTTATCACTGTATATTTAGCAGTGACTATTTGTCACTTTATATTCGTTCGTGATTGATTCACTTCATTTTATATTATTTTCGGATAGTCTCCTTCAATTTGAATTATATATTGATAAAAATCGAGTCGTTGTTCGTTTCATTATAGTAAGGGACCGAGCGGGATAAATTAGGGATGGTTTTGATAGTGAATGACGCTCTCTTCTATAGAGCGGGCTCTCTTCTATGAGAGCACTTTGGTTGAGGTCGGTTCTTTACGAAAAGAATTTATCCCGCAAAGTCATTCGTGTGATATGGGAGTTTGAACCCGTACCTTTTATATTATAATATCTCGAATGATTCATTTTGGGTTTATCCTTGATTTAAAATATTCATGATTTCAAGTAGTGCATTTTATTAAACTCTTTTGGATTCTTTTATACTCTACTCGAACAAAATTTAATCAATTTAATTATTTAAACATCAAATTTTATGTAACTCGTAATATTTATTATAAAAATAAATTTGTAATGGTTTTAAGTCTAAGCCTAGAGATTTGTAACATCTCGGTCTTTGGACCTAAAATCGCACCGAGTGATTTATCACTCACGTTTCCACGGTGGTTGTGGGGTCCAGGTTTTACAGGAGCGGGATCGAGTTTTTGGATGAGAGTGCTAGGTGCAGTCCTGCGTGGTGACAGAGATGCTTCGCCGCTTCCGCATTGTGAGCAGGGTAGTGGATTAGGATATATCGGGTTTCGAGTTTTATTTCTTTCTTTTGGGTTTTTCTTTGAGAGATTTTGCTGCCCATTCCGATGGAGCTAGCCCCGCCGATGTCGGCGTTGTATTTCTCTTTGTTCATTCTGGACTGTATAGTCATGTATATTATATTATTATTGTTTTGTTTATTCTGTGAATTTCTTATTTTATTCATTAAGCCTTTCGTACGCATGTCTCGTCGTGCGTACGTGGCGGGATTTAGCACCCTAACCCGTTCAATTTATTTCTGGGGTGTGACATAATTAGTGCTAAATTAGAAAATTACTTCAAAAAATATAATTAATCGGGTTGGGTCGGGTTGACTCGAACCCGACCCGATCCGATTCGGGATAAAAAAATTAAATCCGTACTCGACCCATTTATCTTCGGGTCATGTCGAGTCGGGTCGATTCAGGTCGGGTCGAGTCAATAATTGACATCTCTATGTGAGATGCTTGAAAAGTTTAAAAGTTTAATCTTTTTTATGTATTAATTAAGAATGTTGACAATAAATTTTACTATAGAGAGACTATTTCAAATTTAATGTAATTTTATTTTCATTTAATTATTTATTAGAGATTATTAAGTTAAATATATTGAAATAATTAAAAATTATATAAATTTTTATGATTTTTAATGTAATATTGAGCTATAATGAAATTGAATAGAATTCGGGACACTATCAATCTATAAAACATTTATACACCTTTCTCTATTTTTAAAATGTTTTCATATTTATTTGAAGGTAAAAAGAGCATGATAATGTATGTCTTATATGCTATTATAGTGTCATGTGAGTATATTCAAACAAATATAGTTCAAATATAGCTCAAAATAAAGTTTACTAGCGTGTGTGTTGAAGTACTTACACAATTACTTTTATATTCACGCTATTAAAATTACTATATGTTGATACAATAATATAATAGTGATTACCTTGTATTATACATTAATCATCTTTGCTCTTCATCAGCCAAATATCTGCTGCAAAATGGAAGGTTTTTGTTGTAGCTTTATCCCTCGGTTCAATCATAGTGATTATTTATCTTCATTTCTATCTATGGGCGGATATAGGATTTTAGTCGGGGGACAAATATCGGATTGTAATAGCTTATCGGGTTTAAATCCATTAACTAATCGGGTACTAAATAAAAAATAATAATTTAATATATATTCTTACCTAATAAAAAATTTATTAGAATAATAACATTTTATATATTAAAAATAATAATAAAATAAAGCTCAAAATAATAGATAATGAAGTTGATGAAGAAAATTTTCGTCTATAAAACTTTATATTTTGATATCTTTGCATAATTATTTCATTATACATGATATTAAATATTTTTTTCTCAATAAAATTAATCAGACAATCTAGGGGGCAAAAAAAAATTTCAGGGGGAACAAACTACCGAAAATATTACCGAAAAACACTGTTTTTCAAAATCCAAAGAGGACAGCGGTCCCCCCCCCCCCCCGGGCTACTGTGGATCCGCCACTGTTTCTACCTCCATCCACGGTCATGGGATTTCGAAAACCGTATCATCTGTGGTATTGACACTGTAGCCGTAACTGTTTTAGTCATGGGCCTTGAAGTGCATTGGGCCGTATCACTTGTTAATGGGATTTGGTAATTGTTCCTTTAGGAATTTTGGATCTTGAAGGGAGAGCTAGCTCATGTTGTTTTGTAATTCTTTCCTTTCCCTTTTAGTTCTTGCTTTGTCTAACTGACTTAATGAAATTTATTACTATAGTTTGCTTGTTCATGTTTTCATGCTGAAGCTGCTCGGAATATGATTGATGTGGCTGCTCATATGAATTCATAACTAAATCAAATTTTTTTTTCTCCTTAAGCTGTTTTTCTTCACTTAAACCTATTTTTAAATTTTTATTTTTTATTTCTGGATTCCTCGAACCCAAATCCAAACGGCTTCGGGTAGGTTCGCACCCCTTTGAACCAAAGGGTTCTCGAGCTGTTAATTTTACATAGAGATTCGCACTTTTAATAGAGCCCGAAATCTGAAATTCACACTTTCAATGATCATTACGAATCTCGAGGTAAATTAAAGGTCCAAAAATTCTTCAAACTAATTTTTTAATTTGAAGGAGTGCGAACATACCCGAGCGCAATCCAAACACACTAACTGCTGAGGCAACATGTGAATGGTATCTTGGTGCCTTGCATGTTGCAAGCAACTTGCACTAGATCAAATCATCCACATATAACGTAACAATTAGGAGTTTATTTTTTTCTTATGTCATCTGATGACACCTAATTTTAATATTCTTCATTGAGAATAAATACATGGAAGAGATCACCTACTTTATTCATAGTATCATATCTATTTAACAGCGAATATTTCTATATATTTACGATTATGAAGCTGAAAATTCTCTGACAACGAATAATGCATTTTCCTTTTTTTTTTAGGATAAACCCGTAGGCAACAACTATTGATATGTGACAACGGTCTTATACCCACACTTTAGAGATGGAGTTTGTCGAAATTTAGATTTTTGTCAATTGTATTTGCTAATGATAATTACAGTCTCAGTTTCTGCATATATTTGATTGTGTTAGTATATTAAAATGAGTATAACCCATAAGAAACATTTGGTAAATTTAATGACCATTGTACAAATATAATATATTATTGGAATATGTCCCATAGTTAGAGGGCAAGAAGGGTCATCTATTTATTTTAACTTATACTAACATGATTACTAAAAAAAATAGTACTTATTAGATCTTCGAGTTTAGAGAGGTGGATATACTCAATATTGAAGTTCATGACGAGTAATTTCGAATCTGAAAAATATATTGATGGACATGCGACACTATTCCCTAGAGGTGATGTCAGAAGTTAAGATTATTAATTATATATGGAAATTTGTACCGAGTTTAATATTATCCATGCGCTCACCTCAAATTGAAGTACAGACTTTGTAACATGGTTTTGCAAATTTGAGCGAGTCCGAGTTGATGGGTCGAGTCGAATCTGAATCGGATTGATCGGTCTGAGTTGGATCTCAATCGGAACTTGTCCTGTTTATTTTAACCTGAGTTACTTAGTGGGACGTTTTTCTTGTTGAAAATCGCTGAAATTTCTTAGAGTTCAGTATCAAAAGAGAAAACAATGAGAAAGAGAATCGAGACAGAGAACTCAACACCGATAGAAGAAATAAGAGAGAAAGGGGAGTTGGTACCGAAGAAAAAACAAGAGAGAAATGGGAAGAGAGACTTTTTTTTTTGATGAAAAAAAAAGGTATAAAGAGGGACTCAGCATTGGGAGAGAATAAGTGGGAACCAAAAGGGTAGTGGGTAGGGGTGTCAAACGACTGAAACAGTGACGAAACAGTACCGTTTCGTTAACCGTTTCGTTTAATAAACGAAATAGAAAATCATTTCATTAACCGTTTCGTTTATCACGAAATGGAACGAAACATGAAATTTCGTGTATTTTACACTGAAATACTCTTAACGAAATGAAAAATACCGTTTCATTAACCGTTTCATTTTTTGCGCGAAATAAAAAATAGTTTTGTTAACCGTTTCGTTTAATAAATGAAATAAAAATTCATTTCATTAACCATTTCGTTACTACGAAACAAAACGAAACACGATCGAAACAGAATTCGTTGACAGCCCTAGTAGTGGGTCTTCTGAAGGGGGCCCAGTCAAATGTGGAATAAAGAGGAGGTTTCACTTGTAAGATTTAATGTGAGATAAACTTTCTTTTCTTTTTCTTTATATTTGAATGAAGTTGGAGCATAAGGACGAAATCGTAAAAGTGACTATGGTGTATGTGAATCGACTTTGATAGTTTTATTGCTTGATATTTCCAAATTGTACCCAAATTTAATTTCTCCTTAAATTGCACTCAAGAACATCTCCTACTAAATAAGAGAATTTTTTGTAGCTTGAATTTTTTTTTCAATTAATTCTCATAGCCCCGTTCGTTCAAAAATTATGAAGATTTGCTCAAAAATTCAATAAATCATGCTGGTCATCCTGAATATTCTTAGTCCTCATTTTACCCTTCGGTCATGTTAGAAATATATTTTTGTCTCTTTTTCTTACTTCTGACTTATGCTTTATTATTAAAAAAATACATAAAATTATCAAATATTCCTATAACTTTGCTATATACCTGAAATATTTTTTGTTATTATATTAAATTAGCAAATTATTTGAGTGTTTTAACATAATTTTGTGATTAAATAATTTTTTTATATTTTTTCTATTCTGTTAATAGAAAATAAGATTTTTTTTTTCAAAAAAAAATCCGTCTCCAGTCCGATTCGGTAGATTCTAATTTCACAGTCAACGTCAAGATTTTGCGTTATATGTATATATAGATTTACTTTCGTTGCGTTTTGGTCTATTTTATTTTACTAGTGCATGTACCCGCTCTTACGCGCGGACTCATAATAGATGACTTAAAGATCAATAGATGCTACATTATTTTCTCTAGAGTCTAGATTAGAGTCTAGATTAGTGCACAAATACGGTAAAGGTATGTGAAATCTCATATAAGTTTAGACCATAATAAAACTAATTATAAAAGAAATTTGACACCCCTAATCATGTATAAGATGTTACATATTACAATGATGTATAAAAAACTAAATTAGATTGGTCTCATTCTAATCCATGAATTGAGAATTAAGATCATAATACTCCTAATTTAGTTCAATATTGCATATCATCTCATAGAAAGTAAGATAACTCAACGATTAAACATAATTTCAATATTGCACATCACAAAACGATTCAAATTTTATATTGCTAGTAGTTGACAAATCACACAAACTTACTGTGGGAAGCACCCCTCTTTTCTCTAAATCAAACTATAATTATTCTCAAAAAACCAGAAATAATAATAAGATCAAACTACATATATATTTCGTGCAGTACCAGTATATTAAAATGACGCTTCTTGATGATATATTAGTTCACAATTTTGACAATTATAAAATATAATTTATAAATTGAAGCTTGACACTTACATGTGATCTAGAATACATCAAAACTTATAATATAAAATAAAATAATAAAACTATGTGCAAATATTTATCATTAATTGAATGATTTACAAATGATTTAGTATCTTACATGGTAGCTAACTAAGATGACCTAAAAAGTTTAAGCTCCTATAAATGGACACTAATTGAAATATGAGAGCTAGCTCTTATCTTTCTATAAAAAAATCAAATGACCTAAAAATTTATTATAATTCATGTTCACTATCTTTGATAAAATATTGGATGCTAATGAAATACCTATAACAGTAGAACAATATAACATAGTGCATTAATAAAAGATGACTTACTTGAAACCTATCAACACCCAACTTTGACCTAGCTAATTATAATTCTAGGGCTAGACAAAAGTGGAGTTCTGACACCATTAGCAACAGCTTGAGCATAGCTAGCTAGTAGGCCTTGGTTGAAATACATCATGAAATACCGAGCTTGATGGCTGTTGCAGGGCAAACCGTCCCTTGGGTGTCGTAGGCGTAATAGGAGCTGAAGGTTATGCATCAAATTACAAAATTGCAAATCAAGGCTTAATCATAGACTTCGGTACCGTACCAGTCAGGTACCAGTGCACACTTACCCAATGTTTTTATTTTGGAAGCACAAACCAAGGATTGCAATATATTGCGGTATAGTCCAGTACGGTACCGATTGTGTTTGATAATGATTATTTTAACAAACACAAAATGTGCATTTTCAATCAAATTAACCTCTTATATTTTGTAAGATTTTTTTAATATCATTATAGCTCTGAAAACTTACTTTCCATCTGCTGATCTCTAACTAAGAAGATATCAGAATAATATAGCCCCGACTGAGACCCAAATCTACAATCTTTAGCATCATAGTTTTGCGATCCATTAGTAAATCGTGGCTTTAAATACCTGATAAAAATGAAGCAAAAAGAAGTGAATTCAAAAATTGAATAAATAGAAATCCAAGGAATAGGTATGTCGATCAAAAGGATTGATTATACTTGTGGAGAACAACATAGGTGGTAGAATGAAAATCCCTTGCAAATCTTATACATTAATCTTTCAATAATTATGCATATACTGCACCTACTATTTGCAAGTATCAAGCTTCTCTTTCAGCAACTAACACAATACAATTTCAAAAATATGCTAACAATTTGTTACAGGTGTTAGCAATTGACTTCATCTTCTTCTACCATCTACCGATATTATGCTACCAATACGTACCAGATCCATAATCAGACATAATTGCCTTCTTGCCAAAAAAAATCTTACTATCTTAAAAAGCATCTAAAAATTGGATTAGTCCAGTTATTTTGTTCAGATGTTTTGGATTTTTTAATACGTG
Source organism: Schoenoplectus tabernaemontani (assembly GCA_037127355.1). Taxonomy (NCBI): domain Eukaryota; kingdom Viridiplantae; phylum Streptophyta; class Magnoliopsida; order Poales; family Cyperaceae; genus Schoenoplectus; species Schoenoplectus tabernaemontani. Next base: position 20,030,153 of record CM073748.1, on the reverse strand, counting down.
GAATCTCAAAAATATCCTCTTACCCTGTGTATCAGACGGTTGAAACTATTAATATAAAGTAACGAAGGGCTCTGATTGACCGATCTGAGGAATTCGGATGTGTTTTCTCTTCTCCAGTTGGTTCCATAATTTTTCGCTCCGCACAGACACTACAAAAGAGAAAAACACCCTTTCGCTTCGCTCGCCCCATTTGCTCTCCGTCTTTTTCCCTAATCTCTTTTTTGAATTGATTTCTTCCTAATTTCTACACTCCTTCTCTGAACAAAGTTCACTCGGCGTCTCTTCTCTCAAATCACAGAACTCTCGCCTTTCTTTCTCTCTAATCTGCTCCTCTCCGTCACTCCCCTCCGCCACTCCGGTAAACCCTCATCTGCTCTTCTCGAATCCAATTGCTTCAGTAGTCATGCGTAATGGTTAGAAGCGTGGCCACACTCAGCCCTACTCTGCTCTTCTCCTCTTCATCGCTCCTTTTTGCTTCAATAGAGTCGAAGTCAAATGAAGGCATCAGCTTCAGTGATAGTTAACATGGTCAGTGACAAAATGGAAGTATAAGTGAAATTTGTTCCCTTCTCAATTTCAAAATCTCTATTATCCTTCTCTGTCACATTCTATATCTAAAACCTTCCTTCACTCTCTCTCCCGGTTTCAGTTTTAGGTGATCTAGAATTTTGACAATGGAGGCCGTGGTGGTGGATTACATATCAAAGTTGCTTAAATCTGGAATCGCTTCTCTCGACCAGGATCCTTCTTATGTAAGTCACACCTCCTTAATAACTTTCATAGAAGAGAGAAAAGAGACTTAATTCTTATTCGTTCAAATCTTACAATTACATTGTACATTCTGCTATTTATACTTATCGCAGAGAATCTATTTTCCTAACTATATAACTAACTTGAATGATTATTCTTTGTCTCCATTACACGAGTCACTTGAACTGTCCAGTGTTTGTATTTCTTCACCTATATCTCTGTGCAGGGGCGGAGCCAGAAACGATCGATAGGGGGTGCCCGGTTCAAATAAATAGAATATTCGGTCAAAAGAAATTTTATTTTTTACCATACGACATTTATTTTTCAGTGAACCGAGAGGGTGCCCGGGCGCCGGCTGGCGCCTACCTTGGATCCGCCCGTCTCTGTCTTCAAAATTTCTATTTTATTTCACATAATTCAGCATTTGTTCTGATTTTTGAATTATGTTCTCGCAAGATCTACTTCCTTGGCATATTTTTTATAATAAGAAAAAAGAGAAATTAATACCCTTGCTATGTAAATTATCTATGGAAAATACTCAATATTGTGATATTTACGAAAAATCCATTGGAAACCAATTTCAGCATTGTTCGTGGACGCAGGAATAGGATCGACGAGCGAAGTATCTCCATTGCTGAGTTCAAGAAACTTGAGGCTGAAGAACTCTATACAGAATAATTTTGGCCAAGATTATATTTTCCAAATCGCTTCTAGGTACTTTTCTATTAAATGTATTCTGCGCCTCAAGAATTAATCAGCAGCTACCAAAATAAGATAAAATCTAGAAGCTGATATATATTAAACTCTTTTGTTGGGGAAAAAGGATAGAGTACATTGGATGCCGTTATGGTGATTACTGCTCTTCTGAAAATTATAATCTAGAATTCATAATTGTATATTCTATTGAAATGCTATTTTGAGTCAAAAGAAAATATGCCATAATAGATTTAGTATTTGATTTACTATTGTTCTTAATTGGGGACAAACTGGTAGGATGGAGTTCTTTGGGAGGTAGATCCAGGAGGTTTTTTAGTTGTTGTAGTTCAACATAGTGAAATTTGAAGTTAGAATTGGCAAGGAGCCAGTAAATACGGACTGCACATATATGTCACCATTTAGTGATAGACCACTCACATCTTCTACAAACCCATATAATAGAAAACTTTTTTTCTAAACATAATACACACTCTATTAATTATTAAAGTAAATAACAAATAAATTTTGTTGTATGTGCTCAGCACTAGCTATATTTCAAACTATGGGGTAGCAACAACTGCTTCTCTTATACTTCACACTACACTAAGTACCAAGGGACCACATATTTTATATTTACTAATTATCTTTTTGTATTTACTATTTTTTAGTTCTTTAAAATCATTTTGGTAGGGATTGGTTTGCCTTTTTGACGCACAATTAGTTTATCTTCTCTTGCCACAGCTTATTTTCACGTTTTCTCTGGTCTGATTCAAATTATGTTCCTCTATAAAATAGTACTTAGATGTGATGCGAGATGCTCTTAGTTAGTTATAAGTTGCAAAAATATCTGACCCAATCATAGGTTTAAAAGAAAAAAAAAATCACAACTAAAATGAAAAAAAAAACCCTAATTTTATGATTCTCCAATATTTTTTTTTCAGATGTTCTGTTATCTTCAAGAGTAGGTGCTCCTACAGCTTACAGAACCTTGAGAAGTTATCACATTTAGTGAGTGAACTATCCTTACTTTTAGCACAATTTAGTTGTTATGATGAGTCCAATACTGGTGCAGGTAACAAAATAGCTGGTACTTTTGAGAAATCTTAGTGAAATCACGTCATAGTTTGCTTCAGTTAGGAATTATCATGCAAGCAAGTGCTTGATATCATGGAGAGGAAGAAGAGAAGAAGCGCCATATTTAAAAACTCCAGGGAGAAAAAAAAAAGTGAAGAGGAAGAATAAATCTCAAGCACCATCAGTTGAGGCATGATGTGCACCTTCAAAACTAAAATGACATACCAAGCCAACTCAAGTGAAAAATGTTCAATTGATTTGCTGCTCCTTCAAGAATCAAATGAAAGTACAATTAGTGAGCCATACAACCATTACTAATAATCCCATTGAAAGCATATGAAGAAAAAATATAATTTACCTCAAGCGACACATGAAAATTGACCCGCTGTAACTCAAAGGTGAGCTAGAGCATAACCTTGATAAGTTATCCCTAGCAAATCCACTTTCATTCACTTAAGACCCAAAGTAGGATTGGTTTGCAATCCATATACTTTAATTTGATTTCTATTAATAAAAAATAGTGATTCCTTACAATATTTTATTTAACTTTCTCAAAATACACATTTCTTTCTTAATATAATAACACTCCACGTTAAAAGTTCAGAGTGGAAAAGAGTGAAATTTCAAAAGAAAATATTAAAAGAAATCATCGCATAATCCTTGCCTTGCAACAGAACCAACCACTTGATTTAAAATATCAACATAAATCCTTTATCACTTTTTTATTAAGCAATCTCATTTGGTTAGATAACCATGGTTCAAGAAGAAAGAATCTCATTTGATCAGATGGATATAACATTTCAACTCAATTAGACTTTTCCTAAGCATTTTACCAGTAATGGAAAACTAAAGAGCAACTTCGAAATCAATTATTCAAGCTAATTTCAGCTCAAATCCCAACATAAATAAACAGACAATAGATTATTACAATCTAAAAGTTAAAAAGCAGGACCAGTGACTTCACAACTCATTTGTGGAATGGAGATATGCCTGAACCAGTGGGCAATTGTGCTACTACCTGGTAACTCATCAGATTGATCTTCAGGCGCTGATTCTTGAGATGAGATCAACAGTCTTGGAGAAGCCACATCTCTGCTCCTACTCAACTCAAATGGCACAGATCGTCTTTGCTGTCTTTTCTACCACATCTAAATTAAACAAAGAAAATCAAAAGGAAAATAACTGGAGAAGGTAAAAGTCAAATTATGTTACTTTTTGTATTGTAGGCTTTAGATAATATGGTACTTGAAAAAGAGCAGGAGCAGGATACCATATTGTGCTGAAACCAAACCTGGGTGCATCTGGCAGTCCCTTCATATATATTATCACAGGATTCTCCTTTACATTCTAAAATTCATAGGCATTTTAAGCAGCCAATAACTTAAAAATACATATTTTTCTTTCATTTCTGTTTCCAAACAAACAAGCAAGATACAAATAAGTAATGAAGTATAGTCAAATTGAAATTACTTGTTGAACAACATCCTCGAAGGAGAAGTCAGCGCTTTTCACGACTGCCTGCAAATCCTCATGCGTAGCTGAATCTACTACAACTCTACTTGCAGGTGAACCTGAATCACCTCCATAAATTTCATCAACTGATAAAAAAGTAATCCAACTGCCACCTGCTCTTCTAGAAATAAATGAATTAAATCATGTACTGATCTTATAGTAAGCAGACGTTATATATATTTTTCATGGTTTACCGCACTTTTCATTTTAAACTTTTGCATATTCTAGAAGGGTCAAGGGTGGCAGGTTGATTCTTAAAATTAAGGGTGTCAAAGAGATTGACGCTTAATCACACCGGACAATAATCAGAGGAACCTTTCTAATTTTAAGTGCTATACTAAAATCATTTGTTGCGCCTTTTAATCTTTCTAAAACCACTTCTGTAAAATTAAAAATCACAATATCAATTGTATAAAAAATATGAAATTACCTTGAATTTTGTTCTTTAAGGGAACAAATCTTGAATTTGAATGCAAATATCATTACCACGTAAACAGTAGAATACCAATTTATGGGCTATTGATAATTTTCAATAAAGTATTTATTTTCTAAAACCATTCAATAATAAATAACTTTCAGGAAATTAGTACAAGAACAAAATCCTTTTTGTGTTTTTACTTAAGAATATAATACAAAGGAAATAGAGCTAATTGGTAGATAAACTCACAGTGTCAAGAGCAGCGAGGCCAGAGTTGAGATTGTGACTGACAACCAACACCGCATGCAACAATTTGGTCATAGGATGCGATGGCTGAGAGGTGCTCTGGACCATAGGGATTGTGTACTCCACGCCCTTGAAGAAGAGAAGCGACATGAGAAAAATGAAAGGCACAGGATGTCGCCTCACTAAATCTACCACGTCAACCATGGACAAGGTCAGGAAAACGAGAGGCATGAAGCCCGACTCGTCCTTTATTGTCGTTTTGTCATCTATTTGAGCCTTCTATGTTCTACCGTCCAGTAATATCAGTTGATAGGCTAACTTTAGGCATGCTCATGACACAGAGGTGTGGTGTGGTTGATGAGATTGGCGGTGTGGTTGATGAGATTGGCGGCGACATCGAGAGAGATGGGTAGCGCTGAAGACGGTGGGGAGAAGGCAGGTGGATCCTAGTTAGAGAACTGTCATATGAGAGAGGACTGTGATCCTAGTGAGAAGGAAGGATTGGCGGTGGTGGAGAGACGAAGGGCGAAGCTAGGAAGGGGTGAGAGAGAAGTAGGAAGGGTTTTCGAGAGAGTGAGGGGTCGTGATTCGCGAGAAAGAGAGGTTGTCGCCTATCGCGATAAAGAGCGATGGTGAGGGAGATTGAATTGAAAAGATGCGAGTGTGAGGGTTTCAAAATTGAGTCATCGGTGAAACCAGCGACAAAATGAGAAATGAACTGGAGAGGAGCGGATATCGACTTCAATGCAATCACCATCGTTTATTGGTTGAAATTTTTAATCGGGCCGTCTGATAATGAGCGGCAAGGATAATTTTATAAATTCACATCTTAAAAATTCCAAAACATCAGAACAAAACAACTGGACTAATTCAGTTTTTAGATGCTTTTTAACATAGGAAGATAAGATTACATTTTTTTTGCCCATGTTCATGCGGCGTAGGTTTATAAAAAGAAACATTCTATGGGTTGGTGCCATTTTGTAGGTACTGGCTGGTGATTTAAGAAAATGAAAATTGTTGGATTTTATTACCAAAATTCATTAAAAAGAAAATTACTCAAAAAACAGACGCAGAACATTTTGCATATACTTTTTGTCAGAAAAATGAAAATACAAAAGTTTCATATTAATTAACGCATAAAAACTGAGAACTCAGATACTCTGGTCAAGATCCATAGTCTATTTCATTCCAGAATTTACTAGTCAAAGATAACTACTTATGTGGTAACTACAAGTTCATCATTCTTTTGGGGGTTACCTCATTGATCCAGCATCAGTTCTTCTAAAATGAATTAAAAGTCACGTGATGGAAAAGACAATGACCGAATAAATAGTTATAGAATAAATTAAAAGTCACCTGATGGAAAGGGCAATGACCGGATAGATAGTTATAAAATGAATTAAAAGTCACGTGATGAAAAGAGCAATGACTGGATAAATAGTTATAAAATGAATTAAAAGTCACGTGATGGAAAGGAAAATGACTGGATAAATAGTTATAAACTGAATTTAAAGTTAGAAAGGACAATGACCGATAAATAGTTATAAAATGAATTAAAAGTCACATGATGAAAAGAGCAATGACCGGATAATAACACCCGATTCAAATTCAGCATAAAAAACTCAATTATTTCCAATAGTTTGGCATCCGATTGCATGCCAAATTCTGGGTTGAATTTTTTTTTTTAATATCCATTGGACAATATATGGGACTCTCAAATCTCTTTTGTTATAATACGGATTGCTTGCTTCAAAAATTGCGGATAAAGTTTGGTATGCTTAAATTCATGATCATTAAACTTGACCCGAATCAAAATTGGTATATGGTAGTGGTCTCAATGGGTCGGGTTCGGGTCGGATTCAGGTCGGGTCATATTATTTTATTATTTTTCTTGAATCGATCTTAACTTGATCCGATTAAATTCAGATTAAAAAATTTTGATCCATACCCGACCCGACTGGTCACGGGTCGATCCTACCCGATTCATGTAAAATAATTAAATATTTATTAAATATTTTTATATAATTTTAATCAATAAAATATTAATTAATTTATAATTAATCTTAATTAGTGTATATTTATGCTTTAATTAGTACTAAATCACAAAATTATTTTAAAAACATAATTAATCGGGTCGGGTTGATCCGAATCCGATCCGATCCGATTCAGATCAAAAAAATTAAATCTGTACCCGACCCATTTATCTTCGGATCCTGTCGGATTCGGATCGGATCGGATTCGAATCGGGTCAGATTAACATATCGGATCGGATCAATAATTTATACCCTAGTATATGATCTGTAGAATATCAGTTGGATGACACAGTATAAATCGGTTACAATTGGATAAAAATTCAGGTTTTTTTTTAAATGTTGAGCGTGATATTATTCTTTATGTCAGCTATAACTATTTATTATATTTAAAATGTCATCTTTCTTTGGAATAAACAGAAAGAAACAAAAGGGCTGGGCCCGGGAAGTTTGACAATGCGCCGCCGTAATGGAATAGGCGTCGTAAAGTTTGACTGCTGTTAACAACTCAGATTAATTAATAATTCTTTGGTTTTTTTTTTATCACAAATTCATCCAAAGGCAACTCAATTCTCTCTGTTTTAAATGTAAGGCCTATTCCATCTCTCCAAAAGGAAACATCAAAATTCTGAAAAGAAGATCTCATATATGGCCATACGGAAAAGAGAGATCATAATCTCAGCCATAGTAGTTCTCTCACTGGCGGTTCTCTTTTTCTTAAGTTCTGCAAAAGTGATCTCTCATGCGTTGGGAACAACTATATGTAATACATTCCTCTACTTTGTCATTTGTTACCTCTACATCAACCGTATATCTGCTACGAAATGGAGAATTTTATTTGCAGTTTCATCCCTCAGTGTAATCACGGTTGTTATTTCTGCTTATTTCTACCTCCGTCCACGGCGATGGGAGTTCGAGTCCCGTGTGATCATTTGTACAGACTGCGTGGCCATGGTAGCTTTTTTGCTGATAACTTGTACACAAAATCGAACAAGCACAATTTTGATAACATCAATCATGACAGAGGTGGTGCTTCTATTCTTTAATCGCGCGGATTCAGAAGAATCGAGTCAAATATTCACGGTGGTTGTGTCGATAATAGTATATGTTATACTCTCTACCTTTTATGTAAAGAAACTCTGGGACCAAACGTGGAAGGTTGCAGCCATCGCATCAATTTTTGTTTTTACTATACTGGTAGGTTTAATCCTCCGCTTCTATTGGTATGACAAGAGAATATCATTTGCAGTGATTGCAAGCATCAACACTTTTATGTGCCTTGTTCCTTTGCTGTGGATAATGTGTTACCCAAAATTAGATGTATGGTGGCAATTGTACCATGAGCAGGAAATGATCGATGGCGAGCAATACAGTTTCCATGAGATGGCCGGATTACCGACAAGGTTCACGATCAAGGAACTTGAAAGAGCAACAGAGAACTTTCAAGCACCAATAGGTGAAGGTGCATCCGGTGCAGTGTTCAAGGGGTCACTAGCAGATGGCACTGTAGTTGCAGTAAAACGGATCAAATGGCAACCGAATGGTGAAAATGAGTTTAGAACAGAGATGGCAATAATAGCAAGTAGGCAGCATGTCAATTTAGTGCGTCTTCTCGGATTTTGCCTGTCTACGAGAGGAGATCGTTATCTTGTCTATCCATTTCTTGAAAATGGATCTCTTGATGCCTGGATTTTCACAGACGATATAAAGAGAAGCCATTTAACATGGGCAATAAGGTTTCGCATTGCGATTGACGTCGCCAAGGCACTTGCATATCTCCACCATGAGTGCCATCATCGAATCTTGCATCTCGACATCAAACCCGCAAATATTCTCCTCGATGGGAAGTTTAGGGCTCTGCTATCAGATTTTGGAATATCAAAGTTGATTGGGAAGGATGAAACTAGTGTCATGACCAGAGCAAGGGGAACGGTAATTATTACTTATAATTCTCATTGTTTGATATTGATTCTTCAAAATGTTTTCTAGAAATATGATTTGTCTGTTTATTACATATCAACCCATGCAATTTTTTATAAAAAAAAATTATGCTTAGCTATCCTTGTTTCCTTTTCAGATTACTAGAATAGTTTTATTTTAACAGCAAAATTTACACAAAAATGGTCAGGTTGGTTACTTAGCTCCTGAGATGCTTGTGCCAAATGCCATCTCGACCAAATCTGATGTCTATAGCTATGGCATGGTGTTGTTGGAGCTAGTAGGCGGTCGAAGGAACCTAACATTGGTGGTGGACAAAGAGAATAAACAAAGACAGAGTTTGTACTTCCCTAAGATTGTCAGTGAGAAAATGATGCATGGTGATATAATGGAGGTAGTCGATGAGACCTTGGTCAATGACGAAGAGATAAAACAAGAGGAAGTTATAGTCTTGACTCGACTGGCTCTTTGGTGCATTCAGGAGAACCCGACATTACGACCCAGCATGACAGAGGTGGTTGACATTTTAGAAGGTCGGACACCAGTGCATGTCCCTCCTGAAACCTCAATGTTTGTTGTGAATATTTTGGATGTGGAACCACAGTGTTGTATTTCTTGTCAAGCTCGGGAGAAGAGCGACGCTCTAATGTCGAACAATGCATTGACCATTTCCATTCAGTCCGGCAGATGAGAAGTTTGTGTCAAGCAATATATGATTCTGTTTTGGATTAGATTTCGTAAGTAGATGCACTAATACTGGTACAGTTAATGGATTATATTGATTCAATTAATTGCATAATTAGAAAACAAGGCCCGGGAATACAATTCTTTTATTTATTTTTTTAGTAGGACCGCATGCATGCTTGATTGCTTGTATATGTAATTTTTGTATTTATATGTACAATTCTGGTGTTCCCTTTTTTTAAATTTGAAGCTTGCTGCGGTTGTTTGAACTGGTATTTTGTTTATTGCTAGTAAAAAAGAGATCCAGTGCAGTTTTTGAATTTAGATAGAGATTGGTTTTTGGTAAACCTTTAAATCAGAAGAACTTTCAGCTGTGTGTGATTTCTAATCTGCTCCAGTACCTGAAACAAAGCATATTTCAGAGCTGTTACAGGCTTCATGCTTAGCCAAACAGGGCTTGTAAGTTTGCTACTAAAGAGAATTGACCTGAAAAAAAAAAGCAAAGACAACTTTCTAAAATCTGCCAGTTTATCTGCTGTTCGAAATGAAAGTTAGGACTTTTATTTCGTCAGTTAGTAATTTTATTTCGCTTTTTATATATCTTAATATTTGGCTGTGTCCATAGGGACTATATCTGTTGTTTCAAATGAAAGTTAGGACTCCCACATTTCCTTTGCATCTACCGTCCCATCCAATTTAATCCTAAAATGAATAGCTCTCTCCTAGCCCATTTGGCGCTCGAATACAACAATGGTAGACAGTGCTAAGGAGGATGGTGTGCACGTATGAAAGGCACCACAAAGTATGAAATATTTAATATTTCTAAGTTTAACTTGAATCTGGTACTGAGAAATTGAATTAAATTAGTTTTAACTTGAATCTGGTACTATGAACTTTGTATTTTTTTTGTCAAAATTTCAGTGTTCTGCTTCGAATCTGGTACAATTTTGTCGCTGATTTACGTTCTTAGGCGATCAGGGGGCTTAAACACTCTCTGATATCAAATTAGGTAAATTTGATTTTTTTCATACAAGTGATTTTAGATTACATCACTATCTATGCTTTATACTTGGAAAAATAAGTAGTTTTCTTATTTCATTTATGCTAGCGACTCAGAAAGAAAAAAAAAAGCCGAAAAAGTAGGTAGAGAAAGAACAGAAAAGAGGAAAAGGGAAGAGGTGTGACCCTTTGTGTCCCCTCATTTGCTGTTGGCTTACTGGTACTTGCGTACCGTTTTCCCCTTCTTCCCCTTTCCTTTGTGCTTTGTGTGCTGCTTTGTGGTTGTTGTTGATTGAAAGTGGACTGAGTTTTGTTTTATTGTGATCCTGTGTTGTTGTATTGCCTTGGTCTCTTTATAATTGTTATTTGGGACTGGTACAAATTCGTACCAGTTTGATAACCTGGTTTGGCTTGTGGTTTTTTGTTGCTTGTATTGTTGATTCCATTTCTCAAACCTGTGTTGCTCGTATTGTTGGATCCATTTCTCAAACCTATGTTGCTTGTATTGTTGATTCTTTTTCTTTGTACTGGCTTTGTTTTCCTTGTGACTTTGTTGTTAAGTTTGATCTTGTACTAACTGATGCTCTATTATTTCTCTTTCTTTATTAACCAATAATAACAAGGTGTGGTGCTCCTTTCAGAAACGATGTCGCAAATAAGGACAATTTCCTGACTTCCAATTGGATTGCTTTTGATTCCAAATCTTGAGGTAACTGGGAATTCCTTTGATGTAATTTAACTCCGAAGAAGCACGCAAGATGAGCTAAGACAATGAGATATTAATTCTTAGTTATTAGAGTGTTTCTATCTAATTATGGAATGCAAAGATTTGTCAAAAATAAAAATATTACTGAAAATAAAAATTTTAAAGAGAAAATAGTTGATGTACATATTTAGGAATAAAAAATATTATTAAAAATAAAAAAACTAAAAGAGAAAACAATTGAAGAACAAATTTAAAATATTTTTATTGGCATGAAAATATTTCCTCTTTCTAATATCATCTCACTATAACGTAATCTCGGTTTTCTAATATCACCACACAAATCACACTCTGACACTCACAGTTTGGGCATGGCGCTCTCTTCGCCTCCCTCCATTGCAATTTCTGCATACCCACCATTGTTAATTAATTAATAAATAATGAACAAATCCCCTAGTCCCTTTATCTGTCATATTCAATCGTTATACTGACCGTTGGATTAATCATCCTCTTAATCATCCACATTGGCCCACAAGACTCTAAAGAAGAAATATAATAACTGGCAGGAGCATGCACTCTGCCGCTGCGTTTAATTCTAATCTGTTGTTATTTTAAAATATATATATTTATCAGACTACTTGATTATATAAACTATGAAGTAATAAAAGATTTATTTAGTAAAAAACAATCTCAAAACACGAATCCATCAAATAATATTTTTTTAATACCCGCATACATTAAATAGCGTTCTCTTCTAATTTTATATAAAGCCTCATTTTTTTAATATGCGGCTAATATGATATCAGACATTAGATTTTAGATTATACAATGTTGTAAAAATATAAAGATTTTTTATAACACTTTTTTTGAACCGTTTGATCCAATATGAAATGGCAAGGACAATTTGGGAAATTCAAAAAGTTCTAAACATGCTTTGTCTCAATAATGGTTTATCCGGTCCATAGCTCATTTTGAATATAATCTCTACTCTCTGTTAAATGTGTGAGTGTCTTGGTCGTGCAATGATCATAATTGACTAGAATTTATTGATTAATCTTCAGATAGAACATGAATCGTTAAAAATATCAGAAAATTTTGTGTGACGTGATAGATTATAACGAAAATGTTGAAGTTTTTATTAATTTCATATCCACTACATTAGAAGTTATATAATTTATGATATATCTTTCTTAAAAGACATTATGTTGCCGAAGAGCTTATTAAATTTGAATTATATTTATTCTTCATTGAAATTTAATTATATATTTTTTAGGAAAACTATAATTAATGTATAAAAATAATTAATTGAATATATTTGCTTCTAACTATTTTGTATTGGAATAAGATGACAAGTTTAGAAATAAAAAAAATGGAAAAAAATGTCCTCTCTACAAGGTATAGAAAATTATTATTTTAATTTAGAAATAAAATTTACTAAATCAGTTTACTTCATACAATGTTCGTTAATTGCATATGTTCTCTTTACTATATGAATTTTATTTTGTCATGCTAATTATCTATGCTTCTTATTAAGCATGTAAGTATTCGAATTTTATAACAATCAGTATTGATTGAAATTGATTGATTAATTTCTAGAGAAAACATAAATTATTAGATATATAAGGAATCTTTTATGACTTGATAGATTGTTATAGAAATATTGAAGCCTTTAATAAATTCATAAAACATCTGCAACATTAATAATTATGCAATTGATGATATCATGTTGCTGAAGTATTGATCAAATTTGTATTATATTTATTTTATTTGAAAATTTAATTATACATTTTTAAAAAATCTATGATTATTGCAAAGCAATTGATTAATTATATTTTTTTCTAAATTTATTTGCTATCATATTTTGTATAGGAATAGAATGACATATTTAAAAATATACAAAGAAAGAAATGTCCTCTTTACAAGATATTAAAAGAATGTCATATTATTTAAGAAATAAAGTTCGCTAAATCAAGTTACTTTATATAATGTTCATTAATTGCAGGATGTGCTCTTTACTATATGAATTTTACTTTATCATGATAATTAAAAAAATAAAATAAAATTATTATTTTTGAATTAGTTAAATACATTTATTATACTTTAGTCGTTGTATAAGAGAAATTAAATGATATTTCATTTGAAAAGTGAGTCGTATCAAAGTACAAACATGATAAGTTAAATTTTAACTTTCTCTTGTGGTAGACTTTTTAAACCATCCTTGAAATAATGTAAAAATAAACTTTAATGAGTAGAAAGTAAATAAATATTTATTTTAATTAAATCTATTGTAATGCATGGACAATATACTAATAACATAATAAAATATTCTTTATTATGAAAGTTTATTTGTGAACTTGGGCTCCGACATATTGAGTGAACTATTCCCGAAACCAGCCATACTCTGATACCAATTTGTTGACATTTTATCTATTTATCCCGAAATGTATTATCTCGAAATCTATCTCGAACTTTTTGAACTCGAAATACTATCCCGAAGTCTGACACAGGTGTTCACTCTGACAAACAAAAATAGATAAAGAACTTTAATTAAATGAGAATAAAATAAGTTCTAGATCGGGAAGAAGGAAGAGAATGCTCTAAAAGCTATTTTTTTATAACTCAACTGTGTTTACAAAGTATTTTCTCTCTCTATCTATCTTATTTCTACACTACACTACTTTACTCTTTTATTTATAGTGTTTGGTGTCATTAATGCACCTGCAATTCTATATAAGTCTACTCCTAGATTATCATATTCTAGATACATGACATTAAATGTATAATCATACTTCAGTCATTTTCACTGTTGCTCTCATCAGATGTCTCTGACACATACAGTAAATGTCAGAAATATCATGTTCATCATCCATCTCGAGCTCCCTAATGTTCTCGAGCTGTTAGACTCTAGTCCATCTTGAGATTTGTCTTTAGCACTTGCTCGCCCTTGATGTTGTTGCTTCTTCGGATTCGACATGAGTATCTCGAGGTGGTCGAGTTCCCGATCTCTTGGTCATTCAGTATCAGGACTCGGAGTTTATTAGTCTCAACAGCTAGTATGTGGTCGAAGGAACCTAACAGTGGCGGTTGACAAAGAGAATAAACAAAGAAGTTTGTACTTCCCTAAGATCGTCAGAGAGAAAAATGATTCATGGTGATATAATGGATGTAGTCGATGAGATCTTGGTCAACAAGGAAGTTATAGTCTTGACTCGACTGGCTCTTTGGTGCATTCAGGAGAATCCGACATTAAGACCCAACATGATAGATGTGGTTGACATTCTGGAAGGTCGCACACCAGTGCATGTGCCACCCGAAACCTCGATGTTTGTTGTGAATTTTTTGGATGTTGAACCACAGTGTTGTATTTCTTGTCAAGCTCGGGAGAAGAAGGACGCTCTAATGTCGGCCAATGCATTGTCCATTTCTATTCAGTCCGGGAGATGAGAAGTTTGTTGTTAAGGTAAATGATTCTGTTTAGGATTAGATTTCTTAAGTAGATGTAGTAACTCTGGTATAGTTAAGGATTGTATTGATTTAATTAATTGCATAATTAGAACATTTTGTTATTGCTAGAACATAAACAGATCCAATACAGTGTGCAATGGAGATAGAAGAAAGGCTTATGGTAACCAATTAAATAAGAATAACTTTCTGCTGTATATGACATCTAATCAGCTCTTTTGCTGAAATAAAACACATTTCTGAGCTGCTAAAGGCTCTGTTCTTGACAAAGCAAGGCTTGTGTTTTTATTTTTCTAAAATCAGCCAGTTTAGCTGGACTAAGAATATACTTAATTAGTACTTTTATTTTTCTTTTATTTATATGCTGTTCTGAATGAAAATTAAAGACTGCTACATTTCCTTCTTCTCTACAGTCCATTTTAGTCACTAGATCGAATAGCCATGATTTATATTTTTATTTTTCCTGCCAGTAAATTTGAGGCCTCTTCCCCAATAGAACAGTCCTGCATTGTTTTATATCTCCATTCAATATCAACAACAGAGAAGAACACTACGTCCTGGAACATTTATTCACTTAATTGTTTCTTCCTTTGTCCTGTTCTCCAATTATCAATAATTACGAGTTCAATTTTCCTAATAATTCAAATTCTCTATATTTTTTTTTACTATCTCCTGTAGGAAATATTAGAACCTATCCGCCATAATTTTGGTTCAATATATCAGCAAAATTTAAACTTTCCATCTTATGTCTTAGGTGAAGAACAAATGGAATACCAGTTGGATGAGGGACCACTACTTATCCTTCATGTTAAATTGAAGTCCTGGAACCTTGCAAGTTGCAATTGTCAAGCTCTGCCAAGTTGGGCATCCAAAGTAATCAGGACATACTGCTATGTACCTGTTAGCTTTTGATGACTTTTTCACAGTCAGAGGAATTTACGACCCCACCATTTTGTCAATTGAGAAGTATGTGACCATTTTGCGGTTGAATCTTTCTTTTATTGTCCTTTGTCCAAAGAACTCGCTTTCAGTTGACTATTTTGTTTTTAACTACCTTAATGCTCTGGATTCTGAGGATGAAATTGCAAATTTTGCATTGCAATTCATTGGGGGCATTGTTGTCATTTGAGACATAAGATAGAAATTAACATAGTTTGAACAATTTGTGGGGCACCTATTGGGCGTTGGCTGTTCTTTTGATAACACAAGAAATTTATGTTGTTCTTAAAACTATACCTTTTGTAGGTAAACCCCTCTAAACACAGTACATATCCCAATTTCTCTTTTTGTCCCTGTCACACACCCCGTTTCTGCAATGCAAATTGACAATAAGTGGTTACAAAGAAAACAATGCAATAAAAATATATTGCGCTGTCCAATCCTCTTTCATAGTCTTGGATCAGCATTTACCAGAAACTACCTGGAGGAAGTTTACACAAAGAAGGTATCACATAAAGAAACCATCCTTACATGTGCCTAGCGGTGTCAACTATTGATCTGACCTGATTCGAATTCAAACCGATCCGACATGATCCGAAGATAAATAAATTGGATATGGATTTAATTTTTTTGATCCGAATTGGGTCAGATCGGGTTCGGATCAACCCGACGTGATCCAATTAATTATATTTTTAAAGTAATTTTATGATTTAGTACTAATTAAAACTTAAATATATACTAATTATATATTAATTAAGATTAATTATAAATTAATTAATATTTTATTTCTTAAAATTATATAAAAATAATTTATAAATATTTAATTATTTTATATGGGTCGGGTCGGGTATAGATCAAGATTTTTTGATCCGAATTTAATCGGGTCGAATTCGAATCGGATAAAAATAATAATAAAATAATGTGACCCCATCCGAACCCGACCCGACCCAACCCGACCCATTGACATCCTTACATGTGCCCATTGTGCCGTTTGAATCTAGTACAATGATGGTCAAAATGGAGAGATATCTGAGTTTTGAAAGCTGCGGTGCTATGGAAATGGAGAAACGGAAGCTCTGGCCACTCATCTTTTTGAAGAGGTGGAAGAGAGGGGCAGCGTGATGGAATAAGGACTGGTTTGTGGAACGATAAGAAACTACGAAATATATCCATCAACCATGGAAGAAAATAGTGATCAATTGATTATGAAACAAAATATCTGAATGATCTACTACCCATTACTATTAGGGCCGGTTTGTGGGCCTTATTGGATCTTTGAGACCCGGATGCAACTAGATCCGGATTTCTCACCAAAATGATTTTGTGTGGATCAAGTATTGTAGCCATGTGGCGGGTCTCAAGGTATTGCGGGTCAGGTGGACAATTTTTTTTATGGTAATTTTATGTTTACTTGGCAGTTGAATGGACTTCCGTGAGATTTTTTTATGTTAAATTGATATGAATGCCGGTTCATATTTTTATGCAAAGAGCTAAATGATGATTATAAAACTGACAAAATTTTAGGTGATTTTTATTTTCTTTTTCTTTTGTTCCACAATTTGGTAAATGTTTTGAAATTCATGATAAATTGCTCCCCAGAAAGTAAGAGAAAATCCAATTTGTCATAACTCAGTTTTTTAATATCATGTCACTATGATGTTTGCATTTCTCGAGTTGTAAACAACTCCCTCTAGCTTACACAGGGAAAAGAGAAAAAAATAGTGCACCTATAAATTAAAAAAAAAACGATGTTCGAATGATTGTGATAAGTTCGAAAAAAGAGTAATGAATAAATTAATGTAGCGATATCTCAATTAAATTGACATTACAACATGGACAACTTGAAGGCCAAGTTTACGATTAAAAACTAATGATGATGACTTTTTTTAGGAAAACTAATGATGATGACTAATTGAGAAAGGATACAAAAATTGTACAGCTGGCCAGCTAGCTGAGTGTACCAAGTCTGAACATCAATGAACAAAATTAAAGTTTGGTGGGCATTAACTAAAATAAGAGAAACACCGCATACCTTGGAGGTGACCACATATGATGAGATAGTTGTTAACTTTTATCTGCAGGCAAAATATGGAGAATGTGTACTGAATAAGTTTTAAAAAAAATATTTAACGGTGCTTAACGGTGAGGTGTCCAGTTAACGATTAATGATTTTAATAGTTTTACACGGCCGTTAAATTAAAAAAAAAGTCAATCACTTTTTACCTACTAATTCATATTTAAAAAGGCTAAAAATACATTCTCATATCATTAGTACTTAATAATTAACTTAATTAAGAAAAAATTATAATTATAATATTAATTAAGTACTTAAAAGTTAAAAATATTAAATTATACTAAACTATTATATAATGAATTTGTTTCATATTTTTATTAGGGCATTATTTACATTCAAAAAATAAAAAAGGAAATAAAAATTTATAGTCAATGACTATTAAGATTTGAAATAAAAAATTTCAGTCGTTAAATACGTTTTTTAAACAAAAATTAACGGTTTAAACGATTTTAACGGGTTTAACGTAAGATAAAACGGTTAAATAACAGAAAACCCGTTAAATTCATTTTTTCTCAAAAACTTAACATCAGAGTCTATCAAAATCGTTAAAACTTTCCGTTTTTTAAAAGCTTGATAATAAACTAAAAAATTAGAAGGAGACGCCAGCATTGACAGGATGGATAACCGAGAGGAACCATATGATTGAACAAAACACATAAATTATTAGTTGCAAGCAAGAGAGGACTCCATCATATTCTATCAACTTAAGTGTCTTTATTATTTACTTAAGAGTGTTGATCCGACTTCGCTATAAAAAATTATAGCATATATAAATAATTAGATCTTTAAAGTAAAAATTCTAAAAAATAACTTTATTATTTTGAATATAAATATATTTTTTAAATGAAAAATATAAATAAATTTTATTAAGTTATAAATAATTAATTAAAAAATATAAAAAGTTAAATTATTTTAATATTTAAATTGTTTATCATTTCTTGAAATGAAGAAAGAAAAAAAAATAATATGAATCATTTAATTATGGTATATGAAGAGAGAGAAATTTTTAGCACTAATTGCTAAAATTTTTAGCAACTCCGGCTTTATAATAGGTTGTATGACCAGTGCTAAATTTTTTATATAACTAATTCTAAAACTTTTTTTAATATTGTATGGATGATGTGACATAACAAAAAAAACTTAAAACTTAATTTTTTTAGATATTGATTTTAGCTAGAATTACTTCCCAAATGGAGGATTAATTGGTTTTGAGAAAAATTCGTATTAACAAAGAAATATTAACCACACATGTAAATTGTAAAATAAGGTTGTAACGAGTCGAGTTTGAGCAAACTAAACTAAATTTAAGCTCGACTCATGACAATATGAGTCGAGTCAAGCTAGCTCATGAGACGCTTACGAGTTTGAAAATAAAGCTTGAACTCAACTCATCATAACTCGAGTTAGCTCATGAGCCAAGATGTACACTAACGAACGTGATAGTTGAGATTTGAGAGCGAAAAGAGGGAGATTGGGAGCTATTATTTCTTTTACAAGAAATAAAAGTTAAATAGAGACCTTGGGAGTAAATTAGATTTAGTGAAATCATTTTGACTTTAGTAGTTTAAGTTAACTTACCAATTGAATTATTTTCTTATAAAAAATATAGCTCACAATCTAGAATATAATATATACGAGCTGATGAGTTATTCTCAAGCGAACTGAGTTTAGCTCAAACTCAGCTTATGTCCTCAACTTATTTTTGTCAGTCCCAAGGATGCTGCGTTGAGCCCCAAATTATTTACAAACCAAGTCGAGCTCGAATGAGCTGATAATGAGTGAACTATTTACGAACTAAATTACGAATAGATCCTAAATGAGCTACAAGCCAATGTACAGCCACACTATAAAGTGCCAACAACTGAAATTTCCTAAGACCAAATTATATTCACGGCCCACATGGTTCTAATATACATCGACCTTGGAAGCATATATGAATACAGATATTATTCCATTTTTTTTATGCATTGCATCTCTTCTAATCTCTTTGGCGCTCTTAATAATTTGTACAAAGCACTTTCAGAACCATTGGCGGATTGTATCACTGATAACGTTAATTTTTGCCTCTGCTGTCATAGTGGTAGCTCGCTTGTTTGGGATTTACACATAGATACTTTTTTTTCTTTATTACAAGCATCAATGCATGTCCAGCACTTTTTCTTGGGCTGTGGATATATGCACAACAAGCAGAGCATCAAGAAACACTCCAAGATGATCAGTTCAAGTTTCTTGAGATAGCTGGTTTGCCCACATGTTTCACAATCAAAGAGCTCAAGAGAGCAACTGTCAACTTCCAAACACCTATTGGAGAAGGTGGTTCCGGTGCAGTGTTCAAGGGGACATTGGAGGACGGGTCTGTTGTGGCAGTGAAGTGGGGAAGCAGAATTTAGAACAGAGATCACAATCATTGCAAGTCTGCAACATATCAGATCGTGCGTCTTCTGGGGTACTGTCTCGCGAAAGGAGGTGATGGGTACATCATATATCCGTTCTTTGAAAACGGTTATCTGGATGCTTGGATTTTTAAAGATGAAGAGAAGAGAGCACGCCTTACATGGAAGCATAGGTAACATATTGCTACTGATGTGGCGAAGGCGTTATTTCCACCATGAATGCCATCACCAGATGCTACATCTAGATATCAAGCCAGCTAATGTTCTTTTAGACAGCAACTATAGGGCTCTAGTTTCAGATAGTGGCATCTCCAAGCTAATTGGGAAGGATGAAAGCACTGTCACGACAAGAGCAAGAGGCACGGTAATATTAACTGTTACTACTTTTAAAGAAATCTGATGCCTAATACCTTGGTAATTCTAACATTTAAGTTCGTGCAATTGCAGATCGGTTATCTACCACCAGAGATGCTTGTACCGAATGTTACCTCAACCAAGTCTGATGTGTACAGTTATGGCATGGTACTCCTCGAGCTTGTTGGTGGAAGAAGGAACTTCATGACAGTAGTGGACATAGAGAGTCAACAAACACAAAGATCTTACTTTCCTAATATTGTCAGGGAGAAAACAATGGAGGTAAGCTAATGGAGGTCAGTGACCCATGCTTGGTACACGACAACATAAGGGAAGTAGTTGTGGATTTATTTTGAGTTGCTCTTTGGTGCATCCAAGAGAAGAACCCTGAGCTAAGACCAAGAACAACTGAAGCAGTTGATATGCTTGAAGGGCGCAAGCCGGTGCCTATGCCACCACAATGCCCACCGTTTATGGTGAACTTCTTCGATGTGGAAACACAGTCTATTACTTCTAATGGACCTCAGGATGCTGAGGTTAGTCAACTCTCTGCTAATACAATTTCTGTTTCTATTCAGTCAGGCAGATGATATAATTCATGTTATATAGTAGATTTGTTTTTTCAACTAGGAAACTTGAGACAGTAGCGTTTAGATTGCTGGATTATGTGTCTAAATAATAAGGCTAAATAAATGTCGTGAAGGCTTGAGTTTCTATTTTGTAGATAATGATGATGATATTGTACAAGGTAATTGATTGGTTCCAAATTGCTAAAAATAATCTAATTACAGTTGAACTGCATGCAAGAAACCACCATATTGATCAATAGTGCAACATTATTGTACAATTATCGTTCGGTCATGATACAAAAGATTACGACTACCTTTGAGATTTCAATTCACTAAAACACTCTTAACCAAACCCTAATCTATCACACTACTCATGCACTGTTGTGCTGCCAACCAGTACCAACAAGGCAAACAAAGGCCTCAAAGTGACCTGTGGATACAGGAACAACAGAAAAAAAAAAAAGGAACTATAGAAACCAATCTGTACCAGGCAACAAGATTACCTTCGTTAAACTCAAAAGGATTTGATAGTAGATAATCAACTTGGTCAGTCACAGAAGGATAAGTAACTTGTACGGAACAAAATCTATAAAAGATAACACTAACAAAATTTCATGCATACAGCCCGAGTCATGGAAATAACTGGAGAGCTAAGATATCATTACAACTGACCCACCTCTAGGTTTAACTCGAGCTCAACAGCTCAAGCAAATCAGCTTTCTTCAGCTTTGAATAACCTTTCAGCCCACGTGATTTTGCAATTTCCTTTAATTCAGACACCGTCAATGCACTCAAATCCTCAATTTTCTCCTCTTGTGGGCCCTCACTCTGTTCATCCACAGACTCAGACTCATGAACAATTAAATCTGACTCTGACTTCTCTTCAGCCATAGACTCATCTTCAGACTCATAAACAAAAGACTCTGACACAGGCTCTTCTTCATCCTCCAACTCTGATTCAGACTCATAAAGTAAAGCCTTTGAGATGGACTTCTCTTGCTTTGTCACCATCTGTGTCTCTCCTCTGACGGTGTCATTCTTTGCCACTGGAATAGAAGACTGGCATGAAAAACTTGAAGGTGGTCCAGAACTAATTAGAGGTTCCGGTTCAGAATCCAGCATGTCAGGCACATCATTATCAAAATCAGTATCTTCATCAGTAATTTCACTGCCTTCAACGACAGCCTTCTCATATTTCAATGATTTACCTTTAGTATCAATATTATTGGCTGGTTTCTTTTGCTTACAACTGGATGATTTCAACAGCTTGAGGAGTGACTTGAAGGTTTCTCGATCATCCTTGTCTCGATTTAGCAGTGTTGCATTCAGCCCATATGATCGGTTGCTGTTCTGAGTAGTTTCACGTAACTGTGGTAGGTGCTTCCTGAACAGTTCTACAATATCCGCTGGATTAGCCGACTTTGTGCGAGTTGGGGCATCAGAGGTGGTGCTGCACCCATTCTCTAAGGACAATATTTGGTTTGTTTCAAGAAGGTCATCTTGGTCTTGGTAGCTCTTGAACTTTCCCCTGGGAGGAGGAGGAAGAGGGGGACCTTGGTAACTCTTTTTTCGATGGCTGGGGTTTCTCCGGTCATTGTTTGAGCCACTTGCTTTGCAAGTGAGAGGAAGAGGGGCTCGAGCTGATGATCGGTAATAAAGAGGGTATTTACTTTTCAGTAATAGATCCCTTGATAAAAAAGGAGGTATGGCAGTTTTCTTCAATGGTAGACCTGAAGAAAGAGAAAAAGTCATGGTTGTCAGTTTATTCAGTAGTTCTTAGTCAGATAAATTGAAAAACTAGAACCAAAAGAATAAGTCTTTTGGAGGTATATGAAAGTACATTTTGCGACCTACATCAAGTCGCTCTGAATTCTTTTCTATCATAGAATGAAACTTGCACATGCAAGAGGCATGATATTTTCTTTGGAAATAGCCAGCTCAATAGAAGTTTCATAAGAGATGCTATATACTAAAAAAATTCCAGAAATGGAGGACAAACCAGCAACTAGTATATTGATAATTGCAACCCACTGGACCTTAATCAAATCATGAAAAATAACTATATGAATTAGTTTTGCTTTTGCAACCAATGACTGTATAGCATATAGACAAATTCAGCAATGCTACATCTTGCGCAAAAAAGTTGACCCAAGATTTCATGAAATGGCATCAGAGTTTCATTGAGACTTTCTTAAGATTTTAAAAAACTAAGCTGTGTGGAGCTTGCATTCCATCATTTTTTTTTCTAAAGTCAGTAAATTGGTGATTGCGAAATTGACAGCAGAGTTTAAATCAAAAGTCAGCAGATTGGAGATTAACAGATAGACACAAAGGACCATGTTTTTTTTTTCCTTTAAAGTTAAGTCTCCATGAGATAAAAGCATAGAAGAAATCACAATAGGTTGATAATATTTGCTCACTTGCCCAACCGCTAAGCCGTAATAGGCTTATAGCAATTTGCTATTTATAAAACTATAAGCAACACACACTTAAAATGGGTTTAAGTGAAATCGAGGTGAAAAGCCATTTCTCCTACAGGACTTACCATTAAAATCAAGTCCAATCAAGCGCAGGTGCACTTCGCACAAGAAACAAAAAAGGGTAAATAGAATAAAAAAGTATTAATTACGCAAAGATACAAAAAATTGAAGGTTGAATTAAGGAGGAGACACTCAGTCACTGAACAAAGAGAACAACGAATAACCCAATCCACCTAAGAATACCAACATAAATTTAACACCCCGACACAAGAGCTCAATGGAGAATATTAAAAAGATAGATAAGCGAAGCGGCGAGGAGTGTTACCTTGGAGATGGTTACCAGAAACGACATGTACTCCGCCGGAAATAAGCATTTCTCTCTCCCCTTCCTCGAAAGAGTTCCTGAGCTGGTTCCGGGGAGGATAAGGCTCAAATTTCTTAAACCCTTTTTCTTTTTAGATCATTTTTATTTGTTGTTGTTCAGGGAAGAAAGGGTTTTCGGATGTCTTAGGCGAATTGGGTTTTTTAGCATCAAGCCCAAAACCCAGCCCAGTAAACCGAACGATACTTTCTGATGTTACACCATTGTGACAATTTTTTATGTAGGATGGGAAATTGGGAAATGAATAATTGCACAAGAAAAGAGATCAGTTAAATTGCTAAACAAAAAATTAAGCCTTCATTGCTGCCCAGACTACTTTCACACAGGTTTACCAACTATTACCAACTATGTTACAATAACGCATCTCTTTCCAAAGTGAAGCAACTCGTAATTTATCACCAATCATACAATATAGAACTACTGTACATCAAAATCTTCCAATATGAAATTAGCATGGATGACGCCATCTCGTATTTAAGAGTTTCTACCAAAATAAAATGTCATTGATTACTCATAAAACTACACATCATATATGTACATATAATTCGGGCAATGTAACCCAAAGAAAAACTGAAGTTGATGGTCCTATAAGATAATTTGGACTAGGTTTTACCACTTGATTTAAGACGAGAGAATGAACCACAAAATGCAAACAAACAATAGCGCCCAATACTATAATTATTATGAAGGTATAATCACCTAATAAACAACCGCCTTGAAGGCATTATGCACCATAACACAACACATCAGCTCAGTACAAAGTTACTACGTTCTCAGGCCTTGCCACAAAATAACAAATTGAAATTTAGGCATGAAAAATATTCAACAGAGAATTTTTTTTTCTCAGCCATGAGTTCTTGCAACAGGATGCTTCACCAACAAAAGTGAAGGCTTGATATGACAAAAGCAGATGAAAATGAATCTCCCTTTTATGATTTCGAACTCTTAGCCATCTCCTCTACATCCAACTCAACTGCCAGAACAGCTCTGTCTTGGTTCATAGCAAAGCGACTGCATAATAAGAAAAAGAAATTTGCGTTCATTGCAATGTATGTCTACAACATTCCATACAGCAAATCTGTATAGCTCTACTGCCCAATGTTCATGAAAAGACAGTAGATAAAAATAATTTCATGAAAGATATTAAATAGTACAATATGCAGATTCACGAAAGAGAGATGTAAGAAGAAATTTTTTACCATACATATGTGTGTTCTATTTTGTTTCCTTAGCTAAAAAAAAATCAGGAATTCAACAATATCCTACAACTTTGGCAAATATCAAACATACATGACTTCTATTAGATATGTTCATGAAATAAATTTGGGCAAAGTTTTTCTGTTTGATATACATGCATAATTTAATACCACAACATTGCACTACAATAATGCTGCATACAGCCATAATAAAGCAGCTTGGAAAATAAAGATTACCTGTTCTCAATGGGACCATGATCTACAGCTGATCGCAAAGCATAAATAACCCGCCCAAGAATGTTGGTCATGGGAACGGGTCCAAAAAGACGGCTGTCTCTTGCTTCCTGTCATACAAATTAATTATTTCAACCCTCGTATTTGGAAAAAAAAAACAGGATTAGGATTCAGTTTCCTTGCAATTAAGCGTGAATATTAACATTTGGTTGAGGTAAACATTTGATCCAATCTAGTCCTGCAAACAACAGAAGGAAAGACTAATTTCCGTTTAATTCAGTGCAGAAACTATGCAGAGTTCAATTGAGAAAGAGCTCAGTGCTCCATCTTTGTACGGGAGCACATAACACTCCAGTTCCTAAATAAAACAAACCTGTACATTACTTTTCCATTTGTCTATGCCAGTCTTATTAAAGAATAATTTCAGCATTCCCAATTTTAAAATTTCCACATCACCATCTCATTCTCGAGAGCACACATTCAGAAAATCAGAGAAGTATCAAACAAAATAAAATACATGTATGAGATAAGGGAGCAGACGACACCTGTTCAAGAAGGCAATTCTGAATGCATATATGCAGTTCAGGCATAGAAAAAGAATTCTAAGTCGAACTCAACACATACATTTAAGTCATGCAGAACAAACTTCAAAAATCAGGGATACAAGTGTTAATTCTTATAAAGGGATAGACAAAACATTCCATGCAAATATTCATCATACAAATTCAATGATTTACATCCAGCCTCACACACCATATTCCCAGTTTCTTAAATTACTAAGCAATCAACAAACTTATCTCTTAACAAATGAAGTGTAATTTTGACAATCAGGGGAAATATAATGTATATAGGTGATATTTTTCATTGTTCACACTAGAGCAATTGAATCTCACCTTGAAGGAGTAACCATAATTTTCAGAGGATTTGGCCAAGTAAGTTACTTTTACTAGAGAGCCCTTTTGTGGTTTCATATATCAAGATAACTCCCAAAACATTAACACCTTTCTTTTCCATATCTATGCAATTGATTAATAATTTAATATAGTAAGCACTGTAGATGCATTGATCGAGTATTTGGAACTTTTGCTGTTACCTCTAGTGAGATTATATCGCTTTCGAAACAAATTATAAAACAAGAGAGTTGAGATATTCATGAAGTGATTCTGAAAATTTCCCTGGAAAAAAACCTGGGGCAGTTGAGTCATGTTTTTTTTCCAATTAACCTCTACTTTTAACTGCTGCATGTTGATGGATGTCCCAACAAGTCCAAAAATTAAGGCATTTCCCATGACATATAGTACAAAAGATGTGATAGTTGCCAAAATAAGAAGCTGCACCTTGGGCTTCAGAGAAGTGTTATCTGACAATACCCAACATTGGTCGTTGTCTAGTACAAATGGCTCCTCCTTCTCATTAGAAGAAACCATCTCATACCCTTCAATCGCTGCTAATCTTCTTACTATATAGTTATTTGATTTTTCTGGATCTTTTATTAGTACCACATCTCCAACAAATACTTGCCTGCAGAAGAAATGCAAGAAACTTTTTGTTTGTTAGAAAGTCAGGAACCCAATTGGTTGGAAAAGAGAGTGCAACAAACAAGGTTTGCAGTAACGTTATCAGGAATGAGTAAAAAGGAGAGGGGATTACGTGGGTGTAGGAAAAGGTAATTTTCTAATAAGAAGAGTGCCACCATCAGAGATTGTAGGTGCCATCTCTTCTCCCTTTGTCCAGTGCGCAAATGTTAGCCTCCCTTGGATAAAATTTTTCCATATTGCATCACTCAGCTCTTTGGCATTGATCTGACCAACATTATACCTCTGCATATTTTTCAATAATATTATCTGTCAATTTAAAAGGATAGGCATACTGCAAAAAACCAGATAGTAAACCAACAGCATTTTAGAAGAATTTAGATTAAACCAAGTGATAGTTCAAAACTGGAAAATGGCACAAAATGAAAATGAGGTCAGTTGCATAGTAAAGCTTAACTCAAGCTTTATTAAGGGTTAACTGGGGTTATTATGGGAAAGCTGAAGCCTGTGAAAAGGCATATTGCTATTAATTTGGTGTTTAGATGCAGACAACAAGAAGTAAATTCATACAGAACCGCATGAACCCAATTACTTGTAACTAATAAAATAAACTCCTGGAATTAAAGTAGACAGGACCAGCAGGATTATTTCTCAAAAAAATCAGAAGTAAATAAAATAATTGAGGAACATGGAAAAATGTCGTAAATGAATACTCTGATTACAAAAATTGGTTCTTTAATTTTAAGTTTTTTTCAGAATATTTGGCTATCTTTCACAAAAACTAGTGGACAAATAGTCAAAGAACATTACTTTTTCTTTATTCCATTATACAATGAAATATCAGAAGCCAAT
Organism: Schoenoplectus tabernaemontani; assembly: GCA_037127355.1. NCBI lineage: Eukaryota > Viridiplantae > Streptophyta > Magnoliopsida > Poales > Cyperaceae > Schoenoplectus > Schoenoplectus tabernaemontani. Next base: position 20,002,633 of record CM073748.1, on the reverse strand, counting down.
GGAAGTGATTTGGGACCGTGAAACAATGAACGCTTTGTGCCTTTGTGTCAAACATTTTAGTGCAACGATTAGAATTTGGTCAGCTACCGGTCCTAAGAAGGGAATTGGAAATCCAAAGGTGTTTCAAGATAACTATTGTTTATAAAAAGAGCCAGCAAAAAAGGTCTTATGATTTCTTACTGCACATATCCAGATATGGTGACCATCTGAGTTCTCCAATCCCAACATTACAACGAACTTATTATAATGAAGATAGATTCCAAGTAATATAACACAAAATACTTGAGTACTTCTGACAAAAAAAAAAGAAGTTTCAACTTTTTCTTTTACTCCAGTATATTGTACTAAAGGGATCAATATGCTACATACACACGGGCACAACACAAAAGCCCCCACGAGATCAACCAAGTTCAGACTCGAACAAAATTTCCTCTAATTAGACCGATACCAACACAAACGATGGTCCGAACCGCAATAAAAAACACTTGAAGACTCGCGGAGAGAAACCAACAAGTACTAATTTGACAGAACTAAAGATGAATCAGAGAGAAAATTCGAGAGAAGGGGGAGGAAGAAACCTTTAATCCAAGGGAGAAGGAATAATCGAGCTTGATGGCGGCGTAACGAACCCAGGTGGAGAGAGAAACCATTTCAATGGAGAGGTTCAGTAATCGCACAACACCATTCACACGCCTACGCCTCTCTACTCTACCCTCCTCTCACAGTCGGAGATCAAACAGGAGAGACCTCGAGCTCAAATGCTAAAAGGCTAAAACCCCTTTTGGTGCTGTGTCTTGTCGTCGTCGTGACGAACGAGCGCGAGCCGCGAGGTGTATTGTCGGAAGCGCCGAATTGCTACTAGTTTGTGCCTACAGAGTCAGAGACCGTGGTGGAAGAACCCTGACCATGGATTCGATGGAGCATCGTTTGGGCAGGGCCGGGCCGTGTGAAATCGGTGCTGGGCTGGTCTGGGCTTTCGTTGTTCGACCTTGGAATTTTCAGAATTTGAATAATTTAGGTTGAACTTGAATATTGACCATTCGGCTATTTCCCTGCCTATACCAGAGTACGAGACTGAGAACGTCCAAGCGTTTTCAATTTTTTATGCTCATTTGAACTTTTATAATTATATAGGATTAATTTTTTTTTTACTTTTTGTGGATATTTTACATTTGATTGTCGAAAAGAATATATAGCGGAAAAAAAGACACATTAGCGAGAGATCATGTTCCATCTCCATGAACTACCACTTGAAGTGAAGGTACCAACAATAAAAGAACATTTTTCGATTATCCTCTTAATGATTTAACAACAACAATTAATATACTTCTTACATCCAATATTCAAACCAACAAACATATTAGCTCCGAATGAACAATTCCTGTATTTAAATGTTGGCATTTGGCGGGCATATAAAAACATCAATTGAAATAAAGGATCACAATTGAAATATACATAAAAAAATTGTGACACAAATACAAATAATTACTACCCATTTTGAATATCAAATACCATAATTAAAGTCTTCGTCTCCCTCCTAACATATCTATTATAACTTCTTCCGCAAAACTGTATGATATGCTATCATCACTGTTATACATATCCAGTGAATCTCCAAGTAAGCTCTCAGTCTCCTCTAAATTTTTCTCTTCAATTAGAGAACGCTTTTGAAATCTTCTGACTCTGTCTAAAGTATCAGCAACTTCTCTCATTGTGGGTCTTTCTTCCCTCTTCATGTTCAGGCAACGCATGACAAGATCTCCAATCTCTTCAAGCACTTCCAATTTGAGCTCTTCTCTTACCTGAGCATCCAAAATCTCTATGAACCTCCCCTCCTTCTTGGCCACACAAAAACTTGATGCTAGACTCCTATTTTCTTCTGGTCCATCAAAATAAAGCGCTTTCTTTTTGGTAAGAAGCTCTAATATAATAATGGCGAAGCTATAGACATCACTCTTGTCAGTCAGCTGACAAGTTATCATATATTCTGGGTCCAAGTAACCGCAGGTCCCCTGCACCAAGGTGGCAATTTCAGCTTCATCATTGGTTGCAAATTTTGAGGCTCCAAAATCAGAAACTTTGGCAACCAGTTTATCATCGAGCAAAATATTAGCAGTTTTCACGTCACCGTGGAGAATTGGGGGTGATGCAGAGGAGTGCATGTACGCAAGTGCATCTGCCGACTCAGCAGCAATTCTGAGTCGTTCAGTTGCCGGAATATTAGCGTTGGAATTGTTATGAATGTAATGGTATAGAGTTCCATTAGAGATATATTCATAAACAAGCATCGGGACTTCAACCTCCAAGCAACAACCCAAGAGCTTCACCACATTCTTGTGGTTGATTTGGGATAAAATCATCATCTCTTTGGCAAACTCTTGGGTCTCATGTTCTTCCATTATTTTGGATTTCTTTATTGCCGCAAAGGTGCCATCTTCTAAAATGCCCTTGTAGACGATTCCGTGTCCCCCGCGTCCCAATACCTGTTCTTCTGAGAACTTGTTGGTTGCCTTCTCCAGCTCTTCTTTCGTATAAATTTTGAATGTAGTTTTTTTCAAAGATTTCATCTGTTGTTGAAGCAGAACACCACCATTCTGCTCAAAAAAATTTTGTTTTGCCTGAATGAGCTTTCTCTTTTGCATTCCGAGATATATCCACAAAAAAGCAAATGCAAGTGTAATAACTCCCACACTTGCCCCTGCAATTTCACCATAACTTTTGTCAGTTTAAATGAAAATTTAGTTTTTCTTTATTTATTTTTTTCATTTTGTTGTGCTACATAACAGATATAATTCTATACTAAAAGCTAACTGATATTCCCCAACTAGGTGGGGTTTTTACATTTTTGGAATCAGCTCAACGAAAGAACATAAGAGTTTATTCTGGCTGAGAAATACAGATTGCAATGAAAATCCGCATATGACAGGGATTAAAATTGAGCATCAAATAGAAAACATGTACTGGTACTTAACTAGTCTGACATAAAATTTGTAATCACCAATAAATTATTACTGAAAAGAAATGTGATGAATAAATTAACATCAAGAAGAACTTACCAATAACTATTTTGATCGCTAACGTGAAGCCGTCTTTTTTCTGACAACCATCTTTTGTATAGGGATTTCCTCGAGTACCACTTGGACAGGTACAAGTGTAGCTCCCAATTGTGTTTTTGCAACCATAGCATGGATATTCATCTTTCAATTCACACTCATTTATATCTGTGTACAAAATCATGACATTAGAGACTAGAGAAAATTTCTTATTGTCTTATACACCCATTTTCATAATAAAATTTCACTTGCATCTCAAAAAAAACACATGAACAATCAAGTTTTGAGCTCGTATATTCAGAAGCGGAGCCAGAATTTTTATATAGGAGAGGCTGAGATGCAAATTATATTATTAAAGTATTATAATTAATTAATTAGATGAGATCAATACATCTCACAAAATAAAAATACATAATAAAATTTAATTCCGATATGTAATTTTTGTGCGATTGGAGGAGGAGGAGCCGTGCGCCCCCTAATCACCCCTTGTCTCTGCCCTTGCGTCTATTAAAGTATGTATGACCAAATTACTTCATTGATATTCCAATATTGTACTCCAATTGATCACTCTATTAGCATTTCTCAATTTTTACATGCAACAAGCTGCAGAAACTTTCGATATATATTTGATCGAGTCTGTTTCTTTTAACAGCCCAAGGTAATTAATTGCATAAACTAAAATTCTTGGTCACTTATTTAATCATGGGAACATTACAAGAATTTTGGAGTTCTTCAAGGACCAGATGGCAAATATTATAAATTTAAGTATCAAATTGACAGCAAAGGGGCCGCTACCATTTCAATCTGATTATGTAATAGCAAAAGTTCGGAAGAAATGATAATACCTTGACATCCTCCAGTGATGTATGGATTTCCCTGGTAACCCTGTGAACAATTGCAAAGGTAACCAACACCATTATGAGAATCGTAGCAATCATGATTCAAGCTCCGACATGCATAATCAGTCATATTACGCCTTGCATAGCTACAATTTCCCACATCTCTTACGGCCCAATCGATCCGCACCGGGACCACAAAATCATCAGTCCTTGACAGGTACGAGTTGTCAAAACTGAACCAATTTGAATCAGCCAGGAAAGCATATGAACAAGTCGAGGTATTCCCAATTAACATGGGGTCAGTATCATTGGCAGCACCTTCAAACTTCTGTAAATATGGTTTGTAGAAACCGAGAGCATACGGAATAGAGCTTTCACAGTAACCTGTTATATTACACGGGCCTTTGTAGCCTCCCAACGTATACTGAGTCGGTCGACAAACCGAAACACATCCTTTGACATAATAACCAACGTCATCTATAAAATATCCTTGGGTGGGACAGCCAACAACAAAGAAGCTGTTATTGACAGACAGGAGGTATGGACTCGAAACAAGATCTATCTTCATAGTCGTAGAGGCCCTCGTGTCGGATACAAAACCACCAGTAGAGCTGTTACATGCACGTTTTGCTGTGACTGATATGTGCAACTCACCTCTAGGAGAGATGTCTGTGACTTCATAGCCAAGGCTGCCATTAATGAACAGCCGAGGCGGGCTATAGGATTCATTGCATACAAGCTTGAAACCCTCACGGAAGCAGTTCGGCTCTAAACCAAACGGGTATGGTACCGTAATACTGCCGCACTTGTCTCTGCAACCTGGTAAAGAAATCTGTGGGGAGGTTTGTGATGCTCCCAATGGGGACTGAAGAACAATGAATAGTGGGAGTAGAAAGAGTAGGGGAGGTAATGAGGAGCCATTGATTGTATGCAAGTAGCTTGATTGTGGTTCTTTATGTATACAATGAGATCAATTAGGTTGACGCGGTTTGTTACTTGGATAAGAAAAAAAGTGAATAAAAATTTAAGCTCGTGGGTTGATTAAGTAGTTAAATACTTGGGTTAGTTATTTCAAAGAGTCAAATTGAGAATTGCATACTTACCTTCAAAAAAAAATATATCTGTCAGTGTCACTGTCACTGTCTATAGCGGTTGGATCAACTTTTCTTGACTGTATCCATGTTCAAAAGTTGCTGGTGATTAATTATTAACTAACGAAGAATTAAAAATATCACCTCCAGCAATGAAACAGGCGGGCGTTTAACTATTGCTGCTACTTTTTTAATAAAATTAATGAAGGATTGCTATATATATATATGGGCATCTCGTTGGAAGATGTTCAACTAATTCATCCATCGCTCCCCATCAGTGGCAAGATGGAAAATCATATTTTATGGATGGCGCGCAAAGTGTTGTGAATTCAGTCCTATCTTAGATTAATGAACCGATTTCAACACATATGGCGATCTGAAACTCAAAATCCCATTACTTTTCCAATGATAAAAATATACTTGTTTTCTTCCTGCCAATATATTCCGTCATATGCAAATCAGATAAATTAGTAACTTAGCTCAGATTAGCATTGAAATCGGTTGCAGTTTGTGTGGTTTTCCTTTGTGCATTGGTGAGTCTCATTTGGATTTAGAAGATTTCAGTTCATTCAACTTGCACTATATTAAATTTTGAATCATTTCAAAATAAAATTGAAAAGTTAAGTTATTAATCGAGTTCTAATTTTATGCTATGGGGATGTTGTTCGGTTGTCATTGGATTGTGGGATGGGATTTGATGCGTGCGGGAATATCTACTAATTAAAATACGAAAATTCATACTCAGGGGATTGACAACGAGAATATGTAGAATGATTGTTTGGTTGGATCGCGTGAATCATTGTGGTAAATTATTTTCTTCTTTTTTAAAAGGTTTAATATTAAAACAATTATTAATATTATTTACTGAAAAGTCAGTTTTTTAGTGAAAAAATTTTAAAAAAACGTCAAGAGGTTTCCTTATAGAAACAATAGAAAATAAATAATTATTGATGTAATTACAAAATTGTAAAATAATAATAATAAATGAGGAGAGATCGAATGACCGTAGTCATTAGTGCCTCATTGCGCATATTTAATTATCCATCCATAAATTTATATCATTTCTATTGCATGTATATAAAAAATCTATATGAGTTTAACTTTATTTCAATAGCCATCAACTAAGGATGTTAAATCACAAAATTTGATCAGTTGATTTTATTAATGTTTGATGTATATATAAATAATATTGAAATAATGTGATTGTTTTGTGAATGTATATAAGATGATATATACATAACATTCCTTCAATTAGTTTATGTTATCGAAGAATTAAATAATGGTTATTTAATATTTAATTTTATGGACATCCATATGACACCAACAGTTATGGTCATTTAATCTCTTCTCAAAATAAATGCTAAAAAATAGTGAAATCATTTAAAATTTTAATGAAAAAAAAAATAATGCTCAAAAGTTTTATGAAGAATAAAATCAATTAAATAAGCCAGAAATAATAAAATAAGCTGAAACAATAAGTTGCTCTTAATGGCCAACATTAGGAGTCACTAGTATTCATAGTGGGAAAAAAGATAAGTTGATCAAGGAATTTGTATCCCCCACCAATTTTGTGTACAAGATTCATATTGGATACCTGAGATGGAATGAAAAATAAATCAAGGCGCTACATTCCTTATAAATTGAAAATATGCAATTTATTTCTTTACATTTTACGTATTTTCAAATACAACTGCTCTTTGATCCCATTAATAAAAGTGAAATTACACTGTAGTTGTGATTCGGTCCTTCTATTTCCAATTTCTAATTTAGGATGAAATTGTTCAGCCATTCTCGCTCGTGTAATTTGGACCAAGGAACTAGTTCAGAAAAAAGAAAAAAAAAACTATCGAATTAGACTAAAAAATCTGCTGCTCGCTAAATTTGCGAGGAGAGTCAATGTTCTTTGGGATCTGACGATTCAAGTTAATTTTCATCTTTTTCGAGATTCATGCATTATTGATAGCAATATGGTGCAATCATTCAAAACTAACACGCCAAATTTGTTGACAATTATTTTGGGATTGAACCAGTGTAAGGACTATAAAACAAAAAGAACAGTACGAATTTGTCAATAATCAGGCAATTATAATTAAACAACACTACAGAAATTTGAACAGTGAACAAAATAATTAACTAACTTCTTGGCCTCTTGGGATAAATTAAGGAAGAACAACCAAGGTATTCGAGTTAGTTCCATCTTGTCATGCCTTTGTTTCATCTTTGTTTCATCTTGTCATGCCTTTTGGAGGAGGTAATGGAGATCACCATTCATGTAACAAATGGAGAGTTCCAAAAAGTTAATGATGCAAACGAAATATATACCGCCGTTCATTTCGTCATTAGATATTGACATCAGACGGCTCAACCAAACTCCTCGGATGGAGATGGTCCATCTGACTTCGGACCAATTGTAGTCCTAAAAACCTACCCTAAACATGCAAGGAAATATTTGACAAGGTGTCCATGCCTCCCTTGAGTCCTCCACTTGAGCAATATTTAACCTAAACATGGCATGAGCATCCCATGCCAATCCAATATTCGTGCTACATTCTTTAATATGTCTCCCTCTCACTTCTTTTCCCTTCTTTCATTTCTCCTTCCTTCTTCCTTCCTTCCTTAATTATTAGATCCCTGTCAGCTCAACTTGAATGAGGTTCTCTTCCACACGAAACCGAATTAATTTATGCTTATTTCTTAATCTTGTTCTTGCCTAATCAATATTATATAGTACCCACAAATTAACAGTGAGTTTTTCTACCATTTTGAGATACAGATAATCAATTAATTAATTAATTTTGTAACGTAATTTTGTTTGTTTTCCAAAGTGCTTTATGCCCCTTCTTAACTCTTATTTTGAGGTGATTTGCTTCGTAACGTTCGTTAATTAGATAACAAGTCTGATAGAGATGGTACAGGATTTTTGTCTCCTCTATATATGGAAAGATGTAGGTTGAAGCCCCATAAAATATATTTAAAGAAAAAAAAAAGTGTCAGGATTAACAGAGAGCTCTTATTTCAAAAGATCAAAAACAAGTAATAATTCTTTACAATTTACTGCTTTCAACTTGTTTATTTATTTATTATTAGGTTGAGAGGCTAGATTAATTATATAATTCTGGTATGTTATATAGCTTTATTATCTTTGTGCTCGGTATACCGACTTATTTTGCCATGATCCTTTATTTTTAAATCAAACACTAGTTTTTTGTCATCGAGCTAATGAAAGCGCTGTTTTTTATGAAAAAAAAGGATTATTTATTTCAAAGAAATATTTTTGGAGTGAAACAAACAGCATAATATTAGAAAATATACGGCAGCCAAATCTTCAGAAGAATGAGAAAATTATATTGGCAGATATTTCTAAATTGGAGAATTTTTTTTAAGTCCAGTAAATGAGCTCATTAGTTCATTAAATTTCATATAATTTGGCATGTAACTTGTATTTTTTTTATCAATAATTAAGAAGCAACTACCGATAAACTCGTATCATGGGACCTGATAAATATTTCGTGTATAATTTCTATGCACCTTGACAAAAATTCCAATGAATTTATTTTCTCTAGGATTGCAGATCTAACGAAAAATATTTATCCATCAGCATATTAATAAAACAGAAATTTATCCAAATAAGTAGATTTCTAAATAAATAAAAAAATCTTACAATCATCGTTGGGCAGCACAAAAAAATTATATCATTTTTTATTAGAACAAAGGTTTAAGAACAAGTAATTATGATGCTTAATAAAATAATTAGGCCCTGTTCGGGCTTTTACTATTCACACGGGAAAATAACAATTCACTCAGGGAATAATACAATAATAAATTAATCATCACTATAATCAACATATAATAATATAATACAACATAATAAAATAATAATAAGTAATAATAATCATAATCATAATCATAATCATCATAATATAATAATATAATAATAAATAATCTTGATTATAATAATAAAATAATTATATTTATATTCATAATATAATATTAAAATTATATTTATAATAATAATAAATAATATAATAATACTAATGATAACGATAATATAATAACAATAATGATAATAATAATTTAATAATAATAATATAATGATAATAATAATAAATAATAATATTAATATTAATATAATAATAAATTATAATCATAAATATAATATAATAATATAATAATATAATAATACTAAATCTTAATCATAATCATAATATAATAATATAATCAAACAATAATCGCTATTCCGACGAGAGCTAATCCGGTATTCCACCTATAAGTTGGTATACCTGATTAGCACTATTCCTTACTCTTCTGTTGATACTGTTTCCGTGGGAACAAAAAAATTAAGTTAAAGTGAATGATTTTTTTCCTATACGCACAGTAAAAATGAGTAACATTCCCTCACCTAAAACCATTCACATCTGCGACCGAACAGACTCTCAGAATGAATTACTTTTTTTCCATCTAAACAGTAGCATTTTAATTCAAATATCATTCACATTCTCATTCCCTCTATTCAAGCGAACAGGACCTTAGGTGTTTGATAGGAAGTGCTGAAATGTGACCGGTTGGATTCATTAATATTGTCACACCCCAAAATAAATGAATCGGGTTAGGGGTGCTTAATCCCGCCACGTACGCACGACGAGACGTGCGTACGAAAAGCTAAGTGAATAAAAATAAAGAAAATCCCAAAATAAACAAAACAATAATAATAATACAAAACAAAACGAGTCCGAATATACGAGATAAATACAACGCCGGACACCGGCGCGAGCTAACACCATCGGAATGGGTAGCAAAATCTCTCAAATAAAGCCCAAAGAAAGAAACCAAAAACCCGAAACCTGATCAGCCCTAATCAACTACCCGCCTCACTGTGCTGATGCGGCGAAGCACCTCTGATATCACGCAGGACTGCTGCACCTAGCACTCTCATCAAAACTCGAGCCCATACCTGTAAACCTGGATCCCACAACCACCGTGGAAACGTGAGAAATTTTAAAATTTCTCAGTACGGATTTAGATCCGACCTTAAGATTTGATCTTCTTTCCTAGGCCCGGACCCAAATACCGATACTAGAATTTAAATGCAAAGAATTATTTTAATATATGTTAGTGTATTATTATTTGATACATTTCGAACACCTCTACATGAATGACATGAAATGACAATTAACCCTTGAAATAGAAAATGCTTTGTGGAAATAGTACTATAATATAAAATATAAGGTACGAGAAAACAAACACCGGAAAGATATCCCAATTTGCAAATCACCGAGATCTATCCCAAGCGGGCGCCACCGGCGTCCCGACTTACGAACTTAGGCCTTGCCTAGCGGGCGCCACCATGCGACCCAACTTACAAACTTAGGACTTTATGTTTATGCGACGCCAATGCGCATAAACGGTAGTCGGGCTCCGAGCGATAACGCCCTAGGAGAGTGAGCGTGCATAAGCACGTACTGGTCTAAATCGGTAATTCACCTTACAAAATAAAAGCAAGTGGATAATTATGTCTTCGGTTGCCATATCGCCAAAGGAGATAACTACTCGTGAATTAACAAATCGAAATCAAATGGGAGCCTACAACTTTACCAACTAAGGGTCGAGAGGACGCATCCGTAAAAGTATTAAAACGAAATATAACAAATGGGAGCCTACACTGCACCCGCTAAGGCCGGTGGACCGCATCCAGGCTTTCTACTGTACCAACTACGGGCCAAAGGAGAAAGCCCTTCGGACAATATTAGGATCCTAAATACGCGGATAAATATAATAATATAATATCACGAACTAGATTCCGAGTCTCGGATATGGCGCCCACACTAAACAACTTTGAAGTACACGGTATCTAAAAAGCGCTCAAATTTGGATTAAAAATTTAATCATATTAAGAATAATAAAAATATAATATTGATCAAAGAAAAACACTCGACACGGCAGTAGACATGCCAAATGACGGGATCGGTGGATATCCGACAGAGCACGGATACGCGATACATATACTGAGGCCAGGTGGGTCCCAGGGCTTTATGGGTCACCGTACGTAACCACAATGATGCAGTTATGCAAGGCAACTTAGGCTGAAATTACAGTCACCTCTCGGCACTCCCATGCATTTAATGCATGATTAACTACCTAGCTTAATTAATAATTAGTAATAGTAATAATATTTTCCTAATAATTATAATCTACAACTTGAATTATTTAATTCTATCGATCTATCTCGGGACTATTTCCGGATCCTACTCCTATCCTGTCTACGTGCGGTATGACATGATATGACATGTAAATGCGGGTATGTCTCAAATATCTTTGGTCAATTTACTGGATGCAAATGACGGTCGATTCGATCATCTAGTTAAATTTGGACAAAAACACCGCAATTGATTTATTTTAAAAATATTTTATTTTCGGTTTGGGTTCCTAATTCGAAGAAAGAAGATGAATCCCGGAAACCGTGCACAGGAGTCTTGGTGAGGATCACGGAGTCGCTACTACTCGGAGGTAGAACAAGCCTCGGGGTCGGTGTCTGCGTCACGTCGTCTGAGTCGGGCGACCTCGTACTCATGAGTGGATCCGAGCGATAGTATCACCTATTTTAATTAGATGCTTATTAGCTTTACTTGATTTACTTAACATTTAATAATTAATTTAGATTGATAATTAATTTAAACGGTTGTTCGGGTGTTATCGTTTTTCCTTGAAACTTTAGTGACATTCTACTTGCATCTATGCGATGTCGGAAATTTTAGTTGTTCGCATATTGATTTTGTTAACTTATGATTATCGTTCCAGATCGTTTTTATACGTTCATTCTTTACTCTAGTTTCGAGTTTATGGATTTTAATTTCTAAACCAATTATTTAAAATAGAGAAATTGATTAATATATATATATAATTTAAAAACCTAAATTAATATTATAATTTAAGTTATTATTTTACAACTCTTAATTATTATAATCTATTATTTGATATGTTTTATTTTCGTTATACTAGTATTATTGTTATAATTTAGAGATTATATTTATTTGAGTAACGTAACTAATTTAATTTACTTAATGTTATCCTTAATTGACTTGATTATAATTAGGATAATTAATTTGTTAGAAATAGAGAAATTGATTAATATATAATATTATATAATTAATATTGTTCTTATTTATAATAGATAAATTGATTATTAGGTTTTACAAGTTAGAAAAATAATTTTAAAATTAAAGTAAAATAAAAAGGATTAAAAAGAATTAGATAAAATAAAATAAACAAAAATGAATAAACAAAAACAAAATAAAGAAAGTTATTATATTAATATGTGTTGGTGTTTTAATGTTCGGGATCATACGCTGACTACCAAATCATTGGTGCCAATGCACCGATATCCCGAAATCGGGGCGATCGGGAATATAATCATTTCCGAATATTCAAGTTTACGTTTTAGTCCATGGATACCGCCAAACCTTTCGGGCGGCCTCAATTAATTAGGCACCTTTTTAATGTTAGTCACATTTTATTTTTTCTTGGAACTTTTAATTATTGAGCCTTGTTTCATTATTATTATTTCTAATTATTTACTTTAAATAATATCCGTTTGTTGGCGAAATATTATCTGTTACATCCTGTAGATTCTATTGGGGCCAAATTTGGTTATTACTATTCCCATTAAAAATTGGATTAAAATTTAGATTAATTAAGGTCAATTTTATCTGCCCAATAGCTTATTATGCACATTCGGTCCACCTACGGGCCTAACCCATAATTGTCCATATGGTTTTATTTTCACTTGAGGCCCATCTAGTAATTCTTTTAACAAATCCATTTAAATTTTCGAATTTCCTTTTAATACCATTTACACTGCCCAACTAAAGAGTTACAATCGGCCCAAGTTAGATTTTGTTCTTATCTAATTTATTAAGGCTTATTCAAATGAGCCCCGTATTCTAATAAGCCACGGAGGTCGGTTAACACATGAAAATAATATCAAACTCGGTGCAATTGCAAGGGACAGAAACAACCACTTGGCCCACATTAACCAAATTCGGGGCGACCTAACAAACATAGAATCCTAGCTAAAATTTCAAACATAACCTAACAAATCGAAACAAGCCAAGAGCCAAGAATATCGAGAAAACAACCATAATTCACGAGAAAAGAAATTTTCAAAGCCACTATTCCGTATACCGACAAAGCCGGCGCCGGTGCGAGTCAAAAAAAAAGGGGGGTTACACATGCATCAACATAACTAATATCACCCAACAACAAGGGTCAATTACCAAACAAATCACAAACCGACAACAAGATCGGATAATATGGGCATAGACTTAGCTCGGCGCAAGGCTTCGCTTCAGCGATGCCGAATGGTACCGGTGTACCAAAGCATGATAAAAACACAAACCGAATATCAAAGCGGTACCACAACACAAACGACATATCGGCACAAAACAATCGACAACAATACCCAAGAAAAGGGTCTAATAGCCCATGAACCAATCCCATATCCAATGAAGACAATGCATTTCAACTAAACAAATCGAACCCAAATCATCGAAAATCAACCTAAACATCCGCACGAGAGGAACAAAATGCTAGGGTTCTTTTACCAAGAACTCAAGTCGGATGGCGAGAGGGTAAGACGCAAGCGAGAGATTAAATCAACGATACAACAACATGCAACAAGTAGGGCACAAGATACAACAAGGCTCAATGGCCATTAAGCAACGACATACGGCTAATCAAAGAATCGGGTGCGGGCGACCCTGACCACACCAATAATGTGGTGGATCTTCGAGTCGGTGGCACCACCCAAAAATTCAAACGACCGACAAAAGTTCAAAGCATTTACCGAGTAATAGAACCAAGAAGTAGCGAGAGAGGAAAAAGCATAAGGCGACAAAGTGGTCAAGCGGGCGTAGCGGTAAGGATCAGCACTACGACGGAAATCCCGGCCACCACCTCTTCTCTCACGATTTTCTCACTTTTTCTTTTGTCTTTTGTCTAATCTCAGCGCATGAGGGCCCAAAACGTGAGAGAGAGAGGCATGCGCGGGCTTATATAGAAAGGCGACAAGGGGCATATGGCGGATTAGGTGTTAAGTGAGGCGATGTGTGAGGGAAGTCAAGTCTCGAGGATAGCGTAGTGTTGCAGCAGGGAAGTGACAAGGTGAGGTGAAAGGGACAAAGGGTCCGTGAAGAGGTCGTAAGAGAGAGAGAGAGAGAGAGAGAGAGTTCCCTCTTTGGGGCGATGAGAGGTGAGAAGGGCAGTAGCGAGAGGGCGTGAGGGAGAGAGAAGAAGCAAGGTTATGGGAAACGGGAGAGGCAGACCGAGAGTCTCGTCTGGGGATTCAAACCAGAGAGAGGGAGTGACGGGGACAGGGAGAGAGAGGACGGGGAGACTAAAGAAAAGAGTGATGGGATGGGTATCGCTGGGAGAGAAAAGGGAAAGGGGGAGGGAGGGAAAAAGAGTAGAAGAGAGAAGGTCGGGAAATGACAGAGAGGCCGAGAGAGAGAAAAGATTTGACAGGTATTAATGGCGGTTTTTTAATGAGGAGAGAGAGAAATTCGTGTTGGATTTTCTGTGGAGGATTTGGTGGGATCTTTCATGTAACTTACCTTTAGGTGTAGCGGGTCACATGGGTTAAGTTTATTAGATTTTAATCGGGGACTTAATTTCAGATTTATCTTAATTTCTAATATTATGTTTTTATCCAACTCGCTTAATTCGTTAGTCTTAAATCATTTTATTATCCATTATCTTATTATTCACGGTTATTACATTATTACATCATCATATTTTATATTTTTACTGTTAATTAATTATTCGTTTGTCATTTATGCTTTTACCTCCATAAGTTGTAATTTTTACACTTTGTTAATTGTATTTGATATAAACTTTTATTAAAAATTTAATTATGGCTTTTTTTTAAAATTTCATGGTTTGACATTTCACCCCCCCTTAAAAATTTCGTTTCGTCCCGAAACGAACGACTTTGATTGACTAGTTATCCTTATCCCCACTTGGTTATAGTTGAATAAATCTTGAATACATATGTGCTTTATTTCTTTGGCGCTTACATCAGAGTTTCGTTAATTTAATGCGCATCATTTTATTATTTTATTTTATTTATTTTTATTATTAATATTATTTATTGACCGTTAGAACATCAATCTTATGATCTTTCAACCCTTGGTTAGTGAATTTAAATTTAAAGATTCTTATAAGTCCTTTATGTTATTTTTGCTTAATCTTATTTGGGCATTATTGCTATTCGGTCTTAAGAAGACTATCATGTCTTAATATTATTGCAGGCATTAGTTTTAATTTTTAATTATTTAGATTTACATGCTAATTATAAATTTATGTATATATATCTATTATTATTTTAATATTTTGTAGAACACAAGCCAATGTCAAATTTTAATAAGCAGTATAATTCTTATGGGGCAAATAATAAGGTAGCATCCAAACCTTAAAATTTGATATTTGATTAGAAATCAAGTGGATTCAGAGAGGATCGATTTGAACAATTTACAAGTCAGCCAGATCAATACTATACTCATATCAGAACGACTAGAACGACGATCAAGATGGAGTATATACCGAAGGAATATAACCTGAATGGATCAAAATAAGCACAATTGGATCATCGGACCGAATAATCCCTGCTAAACATGCGGAAGCAATTTGGTCGAGGAGAATTTCCCTAAATTAAATTTGGTTTGGACCAATGATAGTAATACGTATCACTAAAGATAAAACTGACGATTCGACGTACATCGAATATCAAGGAACGACAAGATAAGAAGTCGAATATCTTGTAGATACAAATTCTTCAGAATCCCACGCAGTTGAATGTTAACTTGGGTCAAAGACTTCAAATCAAGGTTAAAATAAATTAGACCTAATCGAACGATTAGACAAAATTAGATGTGAGAGTGGAATCTATGGTTGATGAGATGATAACCGTTATCTGGATTAAAGAAAAGAATTTGTTTTCGCGTTCTAGAATCTTATTAAGTTGATACTAAGTCACCTGAATTGAATCGACTAAATAATTCTGCGCGAGCACATAAAAAATTTCATAAACCGAAGAAGATAAGTTTAATTATATATAAAATTTAAGTGAATGAATCACCATTACGCCATTAGTCGATGTCTAAGGATCTACTCAATTTAAGTTAAGAACGAATAACAAAAATAACCAAAGTATCAGGATTTTAGCCTACGAGGATTAACTTATATAGAAACTATACTTATTTATTATTACTATTATACTTCACTTCAAATTTTTATATATACTTATTTGTTGTCTTACTACTTCAAAATATAAATATATATTTTATAGTTGTTTTACGGGATGAGCGTTATAAAATTTATTATATTATCGAACGGTCAGGTCGAGATTGGAAGACAAAAATTCAGGAGAACTAAATGCAATGTAGCTTTTTAGTTTCTACCTTATTAAGCTATTTATAATTGTGTTTATTAAATTTAAATCTTCTCACGTTCGCGTAGTGGGGTCCCACGGGACAGCGAAGTCACGCACGTGCTAACGTGCAACGCTTGCCCCAATACTCTCAGACTTATCCCTCACATACCTATGTCATGTACATATTATTATTTTTTTATTAATTCATATTCTTGGGATTTTGTTAGATGTTACCTTAGCATGGTTTATATAGAATCGGATTATAAAATCCATGCTCTGATACCACCGAAGGATGTCACACCCCAAAATAAATGAATCGGGTTAGGGGTGCTTAATCCCGCCACGTACGCACGACGAGACGTGCGTACGAAAAGCTAAGTGAATAAAAATAAAGAAAATCCCGAATAAACAAAACAATAATAATAATACAAAACAAAACGATCCGAATATACGAGATAAATACAACGCCGGACACGGCGGGGCTAACACCATCGGAATGGGTAGCAAAATCTCTCAAATAAAGCCCAAAGAAAGAAACCAAAAACCCGAAACACGATCAAACCCTAATCAACTACCGCCTCGGCATGTGTCTTTGATGCGGCGAAGCACCTACGATATCACGCAGATAACACACCTAGCACTCTCATCAAAACTCGAGCCCATACACATGTAAACCTGGATCCCACAACCACCGTGGAAACGTGAGAAATTTTAAAATTTCTCGGTGCGGTTTAGATCCGACCTTAAGATTTGATCTTCTTTCCTAGACTGGACCCAAATACCGATACCGGATTTAAATGCAAAGAATTATTTTAATATATGTTAGTGTATTATTATTTGATACATTTCGAACACCTCTACATGAATGACATGAAATGACAATTAACCCTTGAAATAGAAAATCTGTGGAAATAGTACTATAATATAAAATATAAGGTACGAGAAAACAAACACCCGGAAAGATATCCCAATTTGCAAATCACCAGATCTATCCCAAGCGGGCGCCACCAGCGTCCCAACTTACGAACTTAGGCCTTGCCTAAGCGGGCGCCACCGGCGACCCACTTACAAACTTAGGACTTTATGTTTATGCGGCGCCATGCGCATAAACGGTAATCGGGCTCCCGAGGCGATAACGCCCTAGGAGAGTGAGCGTGCATAAGCACGTACTGCAGTCTGCTAAATACGGTAATTCACCTTACAAAATAAAAGCAAGTGGATAATTATGTCTTCGGTTGCCATATCGCCAAAGGAGATAACTACTCGTGAATTAACAAATCGAAATCAAATGGGAGCCTACACTTGTACCAACTAAGGGTCGAGGACCGCATCCGTAAAAGTATCAAAACGAAATATAACAAATGGGAGCCTACACTGTACCCACTAAGGCCGGTGGACCGCATCCCGACTTTCTCTGTACCAACTACGGGCCAAAGGAGAAAGCCCTTCGGACAATATTAGGATCCTAAATACGCGGATAAATATAATAATATAATATCACGAACTAGATTCCGAGTCTCGGATATGGCCGCCCACACTAAACACTTTGAAGTACACGGTATCCTAAACGCTCAAATTTGGATTAAAAATTTAATCATATTAAGAATAATAAAAATATAATATTGATCAAAGAAAAACACTCGACACGGTAGAACCGCCAAATGACGGGATCGGTGGATATCCGAACAGCACGGATGCGCGATACATATACGAATACCGGTGGGTCCCACGGGCCTATGGGTCACCGTACGTAACCACAACGATGCAGTTTATGCAAGGCAACTTAGGCTGGAAATTACCGTCCGCCTCTCGGCGCTCCCATGCATTTAATGCATGATTAACTACCTAGCTTAATTAATAATTAGTAATAGTAATAATATTTTCCTAATAATTATAATCTACAACTTGAATTATTTAATTCTATCTGATCCTATCTCGGGACTATTTCCCGGATCCTACTCCTATCCCATACGTGCGGTATGACATGATATGACATGTAAATGCGGGTATGTCTCAAATATGCTGGTCAATTTACCGGATGCAAATGACAGGTCAGATTCAGTCATCTAGTTAAATTTGGACAAAAACACCGCAATTCAGATTTATTTTAAAAACATTTTATTTTCGGTTTGGGTTCCTAATTCTGAAGAAAGAAGATGAATCCCAGGAAACCGTACCTGGGAGTGCTGGTGAGGATCACGGAGTCGCTCTACTCCGGAGGTAGAACACCGGCCTCGGGGTCGGTGTCTGCGTACGTCTGGTCGGGGGCGACCTCGTACTCCGCGAGTGGATCCGAGCCGACATTATCACCTATTTTAATTAGATGCTTATTAGCTTTACTTGATTTACTTAACATTTAATAATTAATTTAGATTGATAATTAATTTAAACGGTTGTTCGGGTGTTATCGTTTTTTTCCTTGAAACTTTCGGCAGCATTCCTGCTGCATCTATGCGGTGTCGGAAATTTTAGTTGTTCGCATATTGATTTTGTTAACTTATGATTATCGTTCCAGATCGTTTTTATACGTTCATTCTTTACTCTAGTTTCGAGTTTATGGATTTTAATTTCTAAACCAATTATTTAAAATAGAGAAATTGATTAATATATATATAATTTAAAAACCTAAATTAATATTATAATTTAAGTTATTATTTTACAACTCTTAATTATTATAATCTATTATTTGATATGTTTTATTTTAGTTATACTAGTATTATTGTTATAATTTAGAGATTATATTTATTTGAGTAACGTAACTAATTTAATTTACTTAATGTTATCCTTAATTGACTTGATTATAATTAGGATAATTAATTTGTTAGAAATAGAGAAATTGATTAATATATAATATTATATAATTAATATTGTTCTTATTTATAATAGATAAATTGATTATTAGGTTTTACAAGTTAGAAAAATAATTTTAAAATTAAAGTAAAATAAAAAGGGTTAAAAAGAATTAGATAAAATAAAATAAACAAAAATGAATAAACAAAAACAAAATAAAGAAAGTTATTATATTAATATGTGTTGGTGTTTTAATGTTCGGGATCATACGCTGACTACCAAATCATTGGTGCCAATGCACCGATATCCCGAAATCGGGGGCAGTCAGGGAATATAATCATTTCCCGAATATTCAAGTTTACGTTTTAGTCCATGGATACCGCCGAACCTTTCGGGACGGCCTCCAATTAATTAGGCACCTTTTTAATGTTAGTCACATTTTATTTTTTTCTTGGAACTTTTAATTATTGAGCCTTGTTTCATTATTATTATTTCTAATTATTTACTTTAAATAATATCCGTTTGTTGGCTCAATATTATCTGTTACATCCTGTAGATTCTATTGGGGCCAAATTTGGTTATTACTATTCCCATTAAAAATTGGATTAAAATTTAGATTAATTAAGGTCAATTTTATCTGCCCAATAGCTTATTATGCACATTCGGTCCACCTACGGGCCTAACCCATAATTGTCCATATGGTTTTATTTTCACTTGAGGCCCATCTAGTAATTCTTTTAACAAATCCATTTAAATTTTTGAATTTCCTTTTAATACCATTTACACTGCCTACTAACTAAAGAGTTACAATCGGCCCAAGAGTTAGATTTTGTTCTTATCTAATTTATTAAGGCTTATTCAAAGAAGCCCCGTATTCTAATAAGCCACGGGAGGTCGGTTAACACATGAAAATAATATCAAACTCGGTGCAATTGCAAGGTTGCAAGGGACGAAAACACTTGCCCAACATTAACCAAATTCGAGGGCGGCTAACAAACATAGAATCCTAGCTAAAATTTCAAACATAACCCAACAAATATCGGAAACAAGCCAAGAGCCGGCAATATCGAGAAAACAACCATAATTCACGAGAAAAAGAAATTTTCAAAGCCACTATTCGGTACCAAAAAGCCGAACACTGTGCGAGTCGAAAAAAAAAAAAGGGGGGTTACACATGCATCAACATAACTAATATCGGTCAACAACAAGGGTCGAATTACCAAACAAATCACAAGCGGCAACAAGATCGGATAATATGGGCATAGACTTAGCTCGGCGCAAGGCTTCGCTTCACTGATACCGAATGGTACCAATGTACTAAAAGCATGATAAAAACACAAACCGAATATCAAAGCGATGCCACAACACAAACGACACATATCGGCACAAAACAATCAAGACAACAATACCGAAAAAGGGTCTAATAGCCCAGTGAACCAATCCCATATCCAACAGCACAATGCATTTCAACTAAACAAATCAGAACCCAAATCTGTCAGCAAATCAACCTAAACATCCGCACAGAGGAACAAAATGCTAGGGTTCTTTTACCAGTAACTCAAGTCAGATGGCAGAGGGTAAGACGCAAGCGAGAGATTAAATCAACGAGATACAACAACATGCAACAGTAGGGCACAAGATACAACAAGGCTCAATGGCCATTAAGCAACGACATACAGCGGCTAATCAAAGAATCGGGTGCAGGCCTGACCCTGGACCACACCAATAATGTGGTGGATCTTCGAGTCAGGTGGCACCACCTAAAAATTCAAACGACCAGCAAAAGTTCAGCATTTACCAGTAATAGAACCAAGAAGTAGCAGAGAGGAAAAAGCATAAGGCAGCAAAGTGGTCAAGGCAGGCCGGCCGAGTAAGGATCAGCACTACGACGGAAATCCCGGCCACCACCTCTTCTCTCACGATTTTCTCACTTTTTCTTTTGTCTTTTGTCTAATCTCAGCGCATGAGGGCCCAAAACGTGAGAGAGAGAGGCATGCGCGGGCTTATATAGAAAGGCGACAAGGGGGCATATGGCCGGATTAGGTGTTAAGTGAGGCGATGTGTGAGGGAAGTCAAGTCTCAGAGGATAGCGTAGTGTTGCAGCAGGGAAGTGACAAGGTGAGGTGAAAGGGACAAAGGGTCCGTGAAGAGGTCGTAAGAGAGAGAGAGAGAGAGAGAGGAGTTCCCTCTTTGGGGCGATGAGAGGTGAGAAGGGCGATGGCGAGAGGGCGTGAGGGAGAGAGAAGAAGCAAGGTTATGGGAAACGGGAGAGGCGGAGACCGAGAGTCTCGTGCGGGATTCAAACCGAGAGAGAGGGAGTGACGGGGACGGGGGAGAGAGAGGACGGGGAGATTAAAGAAAAGAGTGATGGGATGGGTATCGGCTGGGAGAGAAAAGGGAAAGGGGGAGGGAGGGAAAAAGAGTAGAAGAGAGAAGGTCGGGAAATGACAGAGAGGCCGAGAGAGAGAAAAGATTTGACGGTATTAATGGCGGTTTTTTAATGAGGAGAGAGAGAAATTCGTGTTGGATTATCTTTCATGTAACTTACCTTTAGGTGTAGCGGGTCACATGGGTTAAGTTTATTAGATTTTAATCGGGGACTTAATTTCAGATTTATCTTAATTTCTAATATTATGTTTTTATCCAACTCGCTTAATTCGTTAGTCTTAAATCATTTTATTATCCATTATCTTATTATTCACGGTTATTACATTATTACATCATCATATTTTATATTTTTACTGTTAATTAATTATTCGTTTGTCATTTATGCTTTTACCTCCATAAGTTGTAATTTTTACACTTTGTTAATTGTATTTGATATAAACTTTTATTAAAAATTTAATTATGGCTTTTTTTTAAAATTTCATGGTTTGACAAATATCTACCACCATATATGCGATGACAGCGACGTGTCATAATTTTAATCCAAGTCATTTATTCAAATTAAATTTATACTGCCCAAGTTAATATTATTTGCTCTATAACTTCAATTTTAGAAAGAGAGCATGAAAAAGAACGGAAAAGTAACTGAATAAGAAATAAAAAGTTATATAGATTTTTTCTCCATTCGCTCCTCCGAGACTCTCCTCCAAACCCTTCTCTATCTGAGCCGAATTTGAATCTGATTCGATCTGATATAATCCGAACATAAATGAGTTGGGTATGAGTTTAATTTTTTTTATCTGAATCAGGTTGAGTCGGGTTCAGGTCAACCCGACCCGACCCGATTAGTTATATTTTTTAAATTAATTTTATGATTTAGTATTAATTAAAGCTTAAATATACACTAATTATATACTAATTAAAATTAATTATAAATTAATTAATATTTAATTACTTAAAATTATATAAAAATAATTAATAAATATTTAATTATTTTACACTGATCGGGTCGGGTATGGATCAAGATTTTTTGACTCGAATTTAATCGAGTCGGATTAAGATCGAGTTTTCAAAAAAAATAATAAAATAATATGATCCGACCCGACTCGACCCATTAACACCCTGCTTCTCTCTCTTTTTTTTCCTCCCTTAGCGAGCTCTTTTGCAAAGCACAGCGTAAGGATCGTGATTCACTTTGGAATCAAACCAAAGCAAACCTGAGTTGGAGCAAACATATTGGTTTAATTAGTTTTGAACTAAATCGTTAAATTTTGAACTATTTAGTTTAATTTTTTATTTTAAAATTTTATTTCGATTGAAAATTTTAGCTAATTCGATTTTGATTTTTCTAAATTGGATAAAACAAATAAACCAAATGGTTTAAAATTTATTAAATAATTTTATTTTACTTGATATAAATAAAAATTATATCAAAGATAATTTGAATATATTTATTTTCTATAAGTTCTATTTAGTTATTTTTTATTTTTTTAACTAGTTATTTCTTTTATTAATTTTTATAACTTTTAATATTTATATTCCTCTTTAAATAATATAATTTCAGTTTATTCAATTAATATATTTAAAAGTTTGATTCAGTTCATAATTTAATAAATAAAAAAACTTTAAATATATATAATTATTTGATTTGAACCGAATCTAACCTGTTATTTTATTATATTTTTCCACTCGACAGGAAGTCAAATAGTTGATCACTTTTTTTTATTTCTTGGTGGTGTCCGTGAATAATTAAATAAGTTTTGTTTCTCCGACTTCTTTCTTTCTCCTTCGTAACCTGACCTTTTCCCTTCTCTGTTTTTTTTTTCTTTAAAAAAAACTGCTCTCTTTCTATTCCTATTTCATGCGGCCTAACTTCAGTGCTTCCACTGGCGTGAGATAAGGGTAAGAGAAGCTCTAATCCAGAATCAATCACAACGAAAGCTCATTTTCTTGATTTTTGTAAGAGAATTTCAACTAATTATTTGAATTATGTGATATATCAGAATTGGTACTCGCAATAAAGTTTCTAATTTATGTTTGAAAAGCTTATATGAGTATCAAGCTTCTACGGAGTTTGAGTTTTAAAGAAAAAAAGGGAATTAATCATAAGAAATTGGATGAGGTGAAAGGGAGAAGAGAGACGAATAGAACTGAAGAGATCACAACTTTAAACTCAGACCATTGTTGTTAGAAGATCAACGAAGCACATGGCTTGTACAGAAAGAAAGGCTCGGGGAAAGAGATGTGGCAGCAGGGGCAGGCTCGAATTTGTCGCTTAGGGTGACAAAGTATATCTCAGCCCTTCACTCGATTAGACAGTCTAGATTCAAACTATGGTATCTCGCTGCCATCCCAATCAATAAGTGGGGAGATTTAAAATATTTTGAATAAAAAGTTAATTTAAAGACTTTTTGATCCATTAATTTTACATGAATATTTATAATGATCATTAAAAGTATCAATTTTAAACTTTAAAGATTTGTTGAAAGTATAAATCATGATATAAAATTAACGACTCGAAAATCTTTAAATCAATTTTTATAATGATTATTAAAAATACAAATTTAAAACTTTAAAATTTATTAAAAATACAAATATCAACAAAATCAACTACTTAAAACTTTAAAATAACTTTTTGATTCAAAAAAATTTCAACCTCCGTGAAACTTCCTCCCAACTATAATAGCAGATACAAATCCGCGACTGGTTGGTGTCGGTGCCTTGGTGCCTTGGTGCCTTGGTGCCTGCGGAGTCACAGGCCGTGGCGGTTGAACCGTGACCGTGAATTTCACTGACCTGGATATTGGACTGGATGGCTTTTGTTCATTGACCTTGGAATTTTCGGAATTTTACGAGTTCGAGTTGAATATGCACAGACAGAGACAGTGCATCAAGAGCTCAAAGCATTTCACAAAAAAAATATATATGTGCACAATAATTTCAATTTTATAAATAATTGAATTAGCGATAGCTTCATAACAACCACAAGCAAAATTATGCAAATTTTGACTTAGAACATCCGTATTGATATTGATAGTCAAAATTAAATTTTTCATATCACGTCATCAAATTAATAATTCATTTTAATAGTGATATCCTTAATAAAATGAAATTCAAAATGACATTTTAGTAATTAATTTTCTGCTCTTTCGTTGACGTGATTTGTCAAATTAGACAATTGTCTAATTTTATCTAAACTCTTCATCTCTGAAATTTAAATGACAATTGTCAAATAATATTTGACAATGAGATGCAGACGCTCTTACAAACAAAAAAGTATCCCACAAGAAAAAAACTTTTGCAATCTTATTTAATGAATTGACATTTGAAATTGCAGAATAGAAAATTTTGTTTTATCATATATTAAAAATTCTACAAAACATACTAGTGCACTGCATATACAATACCAGCATTAGGCGCAAATGAAATATACCTCTTTCCAGCATTAGGTGCAAATGAAATATATCAGAACTAAAATCATCGCCTCCCTGCTTCCATGATAGCTAAGATATCTTGTTTCGCAAAACTACTGGACATGCTATCATCTCCAGTATCTATATCAATTGAATCACCAAACAAGCTCTCAGTCTCCTCTAAATTCTTCTCTTCAGTCTCAAATTGCTTTTGAAATCTTCTCGCTCTTTCTAAAGTGTTAGCAACTTCTCTCATTGTGGGTCTTTCTTCTCTGTTCATGTTCAGACAACGCATTACTAAATCCCCAATCTCATCTAGCACCTCCAATTTGAGCTCCTCTCTTACCTGACCATCCAAAATTTGTACGAACCTCCCCTCCTTCTTGGCCACACAAAAACTTGATGCCAGGCTCCTACCCTCCTCCGGTCCTTCAAAATAAAGCGCTTTCTTTTTTGTAAGAAGCTCCAATATAATAACTGCAAAGCTATAGACATCACTTTTGTCTGTCAACTGACAAGTTAACAAATATTCTGGATCCAAGTAACCGCAGGTCCCCTGCACCAAGGTTGCAATTTCTGCTTCATCATTAGGCGCAAGTTTTGAGGCACCGAAATCAGAAACTTTTGCCATGAACATATCATTGAGCAAAATGTTAGCAGTTTTCACATCACCATGGAGGATTGGCGGTGAGGCAGAGGAGTGCATGTAGGCAAGAGCGTCTGCCGACTCGACTACAATTCTGAGTCGCTCAATTGCCGGAATAGAACACTGGAAGTTTTGTTATGGATATAGTGGTAGAGCGTTCCATTAGAGATATATTCATAAACAAGCATCGGGACTTCGACCTCCAAGCAACAACCCAACAGCTTCACCACATTCTTGTGGTTGATTTGGGATAGAATCATCATCTCTTTCGCAAACTCTTGGGTCTCATGTTCTTCCATTATTTTTGATTTCTTTATTGCCACCACACTACCGTCTTCCAAAATACCTTTGTAGACAATTCCGTGGCCCCCACGACCTAGAACCCGTTCTTCTGAGAACTTTTTGGTTGCCTTCTCAAGCTCTTCTTTTGTATAGATCTTAAACGTGGTGGTTTTGAAAGATTTCATTTGTTGTTGCAGTAGTACACCTCCATTCTGCTCAAAAAACCGTTGTTTTGCCCTGATGAGCCTCTTCTTTTGCATTCCGAGATATAACCAGAAACAAGCAAATGCAACTATGAAAACACCCACACTTGCTCCTTCAATTCAACAAAAGATTTTTCAGTTTAGATGCAACAACAACAAAAAAAAAATAAAGCCTTTAATCTCAAATAAATTGGGATAAGTTAGAAATAAAACTCAATCGGAAATCATAGAGATCAAAGATCTTAAAGATAAAAAATCAATGATAATAATAATGATAATGATAATGATAGTAATGATGATGAGAATAATGACAATGATAATGATAACGATGATGACAATGGTGACAATGATGATGATGATGATAATATGACAATAATAACAATAATAACAATAATAATAATAATAATAACAATGATAATAACAACAACAATAATAATAATAATAATAATAGTACCATTAGTAATAGTAATATAGTAATAATAATAGTACTAATAATATAAGGACATTAAAAATAATAATAATGCTAATAATAATAATACGAATAATCATAATAAACCTACACTATAAATCGTACTCCTAAATTTTAAACCCTAAAATCTAAATCTGAAGCCTATTTGTCTACCGCTAGACTTTAAATTCTAAATCATGATTCTGATACCTGGATTGTCATCTAAACTTTTCATTTTAGATGCAAAATTTGCAATTTCCATTTCGTTGTGCTACATAACTGATGAAAATCTATTTTAAAAGCCAAGTGATTTTCCCTAACTAGCTGGATTTTTAACATTCAACTGAACTTCATAGAATTTACGCTAATTAGATATACAGATCGCAATGAGGTTCACATGGCAGAAATTAGAATTGAATATCAAGTATATATGAAAACATGTACTGGTACATTATTGGTTTTGGAAATTTCAAATCACTGATCTTATTTCTAAGCAAGTACCAATAATTAAATTATCTCTAAGAAAAGAATCTTGAATAAACACAAGGATGAACGTACCGATGACTATTTTTACTGCTAATGTGAAGCCGTCTTTTTTCTGACAACCATCTTTTGTGCGGGCATTTCCTTGAGTGCCGGTTGGACAGGTACAATTGTAGCTCCCATTTGTATTTCTGCAGTCACCGAAGCATGGATATACATCTTTCAATTCACACTCATTTATGTCTGTGTAGCAAAATTATCATGATATTAGAGAGAATTACTAGCAAACTTATATATATACCCACTTTCACAATAAAATTTCACTTGCATCCAAAAGAAACACTTGACCAAGATACTATCACCGTCATTTGAATGTTGTTCCCTCCATTAACCTTTCTCAATTTTTTTAGCAACTCGCTCCAGAAACTAATTTATACATATTTGTTATTGAATCTGTTTCTTTTAACAGGTCAGGTAATTAATTTCAAATGAATAGTTGGTCCATCACGGACCAGACTGCAAATATTATAATAGTGAGGGACTGCTTCAGTTTCATATGTAACACAGGCAAAATTTGGAACAATAACAATACCTTGACATCCTCCGGTGATGTATGGATTTCCCTGGTAACCATTTGAACAATTGCAAAGATAACCAGCACCATTATCAGAATTGTAGCAATCATGATTCGCACTCTGACATGCATAATCAGTTATATTACGTCTTGCATAGCTACAATTTCCCACGTTTCTTATGGCCCAATCAACCTTCACCTGGACATTGAAATCATTGGTCCTTGACAGGTATGAATTGTCAAAATGGAACCAATTTGAATCAGCAACAAAAACATACATACAGTTTGTATGATTGACAAATATTATTGGGTCTATTGTGCCTTTAGAACTAATAAGATTTATTGTATATGGTTCATAGTAATTGAGACCGTATGGAATAGGGCTCTGGCAGCACCCGACCCCAGTGCATGACCCATTATTGGTGATACCCAATGAATATTGAGTCGGTCGACAAGCTGAAACACATCCACTGACATAATAACCTGGTCCATCTACAAAATATCCTTGGTTGGGACAGCCAACAGCAAAGAAGCTGTTGCTGACAGACAGGAGGTACGGGCTTCCCTCACCAAGAAGGATGTAATTTGAACCACCCGTGCCAGATAAATAGCCTCCTGTAGAATTATAACAAGCACGTGTTGCTGTGACCGATATGTGCAACTCGCCTTTTGGAGATATGTTTGTGATTTCATAGCCGTAGCCGACAATAAAGAGTCGAGGCGGATTGTAGGATTCATTGCACACAAGTTTGAAATTCTCATGGAAGCAGTTTGGCTCAAAACCGAAAGGGTATGGTACGGTAATGTTCCCACATTTGTTTTTGCAATTTGGTAAAGAATCAAATGGGGATGTCAGTGATGCTGCTGATGGGTTCTGCAGAATAATGAGTAGAGGAAGAAAAAAGAGCAGTTGTGAGAGATAAGGAGGAGCCATTGATTGTGTGAAAGTAACTTGATTGGTGGTGCTTTATGTATCAATGAGGTCAATTGGGTTGACGCGGTTTCTTACTTAGATAGGAAATAAAATGAAAAAAAAAAATTAAGCTCGTGGGTTGATTTAGTAGTTAAATATTTGAGTGGGTTATTTCAAAAGAGTAAAATTGAGACTTGCATACTTGCTTCCAAAAAAATAATGAATGAAGCAAGAGTGGAGGCGGAGAATATAGATCCAGGTTGAGGGACAGCAGTTTCGAGACATCGAAGCTGATCTACTGCGCGCGGCTGGCCCTGCTTTGCCTTCGCCAGATCAAACAAAGATTCGGATGGGTGTTCGCTGTTAGAGTTACAGTAGGCAGCAGGCAGTAGCTAAGCCGAGAGGCTAAGAAGGAAAGAGCATCTTATCTAAAGGGTTAAAGAGGAGTTTTTTTTTTTCTAGTAAATGAAAAAAGAATACCGAAACTGACTAAAAGGAGTCAAGCTTTTGTAGTTGTAGGTTGGACCGAGTTTCAAACTCGATTTTAAAAGTCGGGATTGAGTTTGAAATTCGGTCCTAATTTTTTTTTTACGTTTGTGTATTATATTAAAAATAAAATACAACAGTTGGTAAATTGATCTAAAATATTATAATAAAAATTAAAATAAAGGTTTACAAAGTCAAATATAAGCACGATTAATATATTATTCTAAAATAATGTCAAACAAATTAAAATATTACAACAACAATTAAAATCCAATTATTCTGGCAAATATAACGATACAAAACATAAACAGACTGGTAATCTAAATCATACTCTGCTAGAACGAGTTCAACCTCGAGTTGGCAACATGTTGATACGACCCTCAATTTCATCCATAACCATTGGAATATGTATCTTCCTTTGTTGATTTTTGTTAGATCTGGCATAATGATCGAACCATTGTATATTAGTCAATCTCGTCTATTGCCATAACTACGCCAATGACCAGACCATGTGTTAATGTAATATTGGATGGTATAATATGAACTAACTACAGAGTGTAATCCAGCCTTCTGAATGAACAAACAGCAAGCAAGTTGTCGCACGGAATGTCGGTCAATTACAATTTTTGACACCAATAATTATCAATTCCTGTCATCACTAATTCAATCTCATATTTTATTTCACCCATTTGTCTCTATTATTTCAAATAGAAATTATAAATTAATGCTTAAATTTTAAAATTAAACAAAAAATAATAATATAAGTATAAAATATTATCGTCTCGATAAGTCCATTTCTGTTGTAAACATAGTAGTTGTTGATACCCCAATCTAGTGGTACGACATCATAAGTTCTCCCCTTAACACCGCGTTGTTGATACCCCAATCCAGTGGTACGACATCCATCGCATCCTCAATTTCATCCTCCTCGGCATTCAGGTGCCACCCCTTCCTTTTCGTTATCCTCATCCATATCTACATCCACATTTTATACCAGAGCACGGGATGATCGCTGCTCCCGAGCTCGAGAGTGGGTTCTTTCCTCAGCCATGACTGGATTACTACTTCCAAAATACTGGTCGGATCATAATTGTCATATCCGGATATTGGTTCGGATTCAACTATTAGCTCCAGTATTTTATACTGGGGTAATTAGTACGGAGCTGTTGTTTTAATCATTCCTCAAATTTCATCAGAAATAACCCCAAATAACCTATAAAAAAACCACCCGAACCTGCTGGTGCGGTATTGATCCGTACACTAATACTGATGGTGAATTGGCTAGGGAGCGGCTCCAAACCAGCATGAATTTGCCTCTTCAAGTCACGAAGATTTATTGTCTCGTCGGCAGATAATATGCACGCGGCATGAATGTCGTAACTCACGTCAGTTGAAGTGTTCAAGATTTGACCTCCGTGATACACATTGATCAACAATATTTTTGTCTCTACAATATGAACAATAAACCATATTGTTAGTGTATTTTAATTTTAGAGCAAAAAATAATAGTCCAAATAGAAAAAAAATTACAATGTTGGTGAGACGAGATTGGTGTATATGGATCGGTTTTGGATCTGTCGAAAAAAATAATTTAGTTGAAAGCTTTTACAACAGATTAACAACGGCGATTTTGAGAAAATAGTTGGCTGAAAGAAGATGAATAAGAAAGGGGTTGTGTGTTCCTATATATTAGCAGGAAGTTAGGACTGAGTTTTAAACTTGGTCTAAGAAAGTTGGATCGAGTTTTAAACTCAGTCTCAACTTCCTGTCATTTTTAAATACACACAAACGTAAAAAAAAAAATCTAAATCTCGAATCCGGACTATAGCTGCAAAAATTCTTTCCTTTTGATCAGTTTTGATGTTTTTCTTTTTCATTTACTAAAAAAAATCACGTTAAAGAGGGAAGGTGCGGCTAAGGAGGGGACAAAAAAGGGAGGGGTTTGGATGGTTTACAACTTCACATAGGGAGTGTTTGGCACTCAATGGAATAGCAAAAAGTTAGAATAGAATAGTTATTCCGACGAATTAATTTGCCAAACGAATTTTAGACTAAGTAGAGGAGTGCGGAATAGTGCTAATCCGGTATACCAAGTTATATGTGGTATACCTGGATTAGCTAAATCGGAATAGCGATTATTATTTGATTATGTTATATTATATTATTATATCATGATTATAATTATAATTATAATTTATTATTATATTATTAGTATGATTATAATTTATTATTATATTAATATTATGATGATTATTTATTTATTATTATATAATATTATTATTATAATAATTATTATTACTATATTAATATCATTGTTAGTATTGTTATTACATGATTAATTTTACTATTATTTATTATTATAATAATTATGATTTTAGTATTATATTATTATATTATGATTATAACTTTATTAATATATTATTATATTATAATTATGATTATATTATTATGATTATGACTATGATTATTATTATATATTATTATATTATTATTTTATTATTATGATTATAATTATTTATTATTATATTATATTATTATTATATTATTATTATAATTTATTATTATATTATTATTATATTATCATTATTATTATTACTATTATTATTATTTTAATATTAATTATAATTAATTATTATTAATATATTATTATATTAAGATTATGGATTATGATTATTATTATTATATTATCAGGATTATTATTATTATATTATCATTATAATTATTATATTATATTATATTATATTATATTATTATATTATTATGATTATAATTATAATTATAATTTATTATTATTATTATATTATTATTATTATTATTTTACTATTATTATTATCATCATTATTATTGTTAGTATCATAATTATCCATATTTTAACTATTCTCGATTAACAACTCGCCAAACAATATTTTTTCTCTTCCGAATAGTTAAGAATACCACTCTTCTACCACTCTTCCAAAAATACACTATTCTATCACTCTTCCAAAATTACCACTCTTCCAAATATATTCCTTGATTTGCCAAACGAACCCATAGAGGATTCAGGCCAATTTTTTTTAAATAATATTATTATAATATGAAATTAAATATTTGAGAAAATTAAAATTAAAATTAAAATTCTAAATATGGGACTTGATAACCTCGCTTTCAGAACCGAATTTTCAAAAAAAAAATATATATCCTGGATGCGGGGTTATAAAAAATTCCAACCCCGCACCGAGACTCTAACCACACACTTGACAACCCCGCGCCATCACACTTCCATTGACCATCATTGGTCTTTACATCAATTCTCTAGAAGAACAAATTAAATAATATTATTATTTTGTATAACCAATCAAATCAATCAATTTCTTTGCATTGCTTGCTCCATACAGAGCACCTGGTCCCGAGGCGGTTGAATCCCAACCGAAAATTTCCTTCAGGCTCGGATTATTCACTGTTTTCATGGAAAAAAAAATCTAGTTCAACTAAATTTTTTTTCTCATTCGAAGAATAAAAATTACTTCAAATTTTACATATGGTGGGTGATAAATAAACAGGCCCTCAGAGCAGACCATCAAATTAATCAAGGGCACCATTAAATAACATTATTATTTTATATGCATATCAAATTAATCAACGATAAATGCGCAAGCCAGTAACAACAAACAAAAATGACAAGGTGCAGAGTTGTAAACTGCGTGGCCAAGGTCTGGGGCCTACATAATTCTTTTTTTTTTCTTTTTTTGAAGATTCGGGCTCTAGGAGCGGAGTTATTAAGTCCGAGGATAGCATATTTAGAATTTTTATTTTTTTTCTCAAATATTTAGTTTTGTATAATAATAATATTATTTAAAAAAAATTCGGGGATTCGGGACTGGGTTTCTTTGTAAAATGCTTTATCCTTTTAACCCTTGTACCTTCTTTTAATCAATAAAAGCTGCCCACGAGCCGTGATTGATAAAAAAAAAGTTGCTGCTGATTAGGGGTTTACAACAAATTTGTTAATTCGTCTAATCTATTTAACTCATCCGATCCAACTCATTTTTTACCGGGTTGAATATGAGTTGTGATTTTGACTAATCCGATTTATTGAGTTGAATTATGAATTTACTTTTAAAAACCCGTCTAACACGAACCCGCCATATTATATATCATATATATATTTTTAAATGTTATATATACAATTTAACCCTTTGCACCTTGGGTTAATCAATAAAATCCGCCTACGGGCCATGATTGATCAAAAAAAGTTGCTGCTGATTAGGAGTGTACAGTAAATTTATTAACTCATCTAATCCGTTTAACACATCCGACCCAACTTGATTTTTTGCCGAGTTGAGTATGAGTTGTGATTTTGACTAATCCGATTTATTGAATTGGGTTATGAATTTACTTTTAAAAATCCGTCAAACCTAAACCCGTCATATAATCATATATCATATATGCTTTCTTAAATACCATATATACAATTTATTGATAATCAATAAGTAATCATTTAAGAGTTGAAATTCAACATTATATTTTAATTAATATCATATAATTTTTGTTATATTTTTATTTTTTAGATGTTATATATCATTTTTTATAATATTAATTATTTTTTATATTTATTTTTTTATAAAATATGATAAATATTTAACTATTTAATTCATTACTCATCATTAATATAAATTATTATTAGTTTTTCATTTTTTTCATCCTTGAGTTGTGGTATCATTAATAAAATATATATAATTTAATATTAATGACAAATATATTATATTATTTAATTAAAATATCAACATGTTTAACCCCGTATAATCCTTAAAATTTTGTATATAAAAAAAATATTTGGGTTGGATTGGATTACAGATGGATTAGTTAAAAAAAATTTAACTCGATATAACCGGATAGGGTTTAAATTTTCATAAAAAACATTAACTCACCAATTATACACCCTTACTGCTGATTAATTAATTAACTAATAAACAATTGTATATCAGCAATGAAACAGGCGGCTGTTCAATTATTGTTATATATGGGCGACTCGTTGGAAGTTGTTGGGCTAATTCAGATTTTATGGATTACTCATAAATTTTATATTGTGTTTATTAGATTTGAACATATAATTTCTTAGAGACCATTCTAGTTAGTTATCACTTGAGTTATTAGATCATTTATTAGGTTTTACGGAGTTTCCGAAAAAAGAAGATGAATAAGATTTTAGTATTTATGGATGGCAGTTTTTGTGAATTCAGTCCTATCTTAGATTAGTGAACCGAATTCCACGAGGATTAATATATATACGTATATGACGATCTAAATAACAGCCCAAAAGAACACATTTAGTAGCGTTAATTTAATATCCAAAAAATTGAGGAGCGTAAAAACTCAAAATCCCGTTAATTTAATCTGTCATGTGCGCACGCGCCGCACAGTATCTTTCTGTTGCTCAACTAAAAAAAACTTTCTCCTGTCACTAGAAGAAAACATAATAAGTGTCCATTTAATTTTTGAGCAATTCTAGTATAAATTTAGCTCTTAGGGTACGCCGAATATTTTATATTATATTTTTTAAAAATATTATTCAAATGACAAATATGAAATCATAAAGGTTGTCTTAATAACTTAGAAAGAATTATTAATAACTTATAGAGAATTATTCTTAATACATAAAGAAAGTTAATATTTCAAGTATGTTACATTATCATTTTTCTTCATCATTAGATTTGTTTAAAAATTTTCATTTATTTAAATCTAAGAGTTCATATATATTTTTTCCTCATTTAAAGTAATGTGTATAATATATTTAAGTACTCCATAAAGAGAGTTAAGTCTTCTAATCTTTCATACATGTCACATCATCATGACTATTTCACCATTAATTTTGATTAAATATTTTTATCTAATTGAATGCAGTGGTTAATATATAGTTTTTCTCTCAATTGATTAAAAATAATGTGTGAGATATACTTAAGATAAAATTTAACTGTTAAAATGATCCAACATTTTTTATGATCCATTTATAGATTATCATATATTCAATAATATTCTTTATAATACTAATAATAATAATTATTATTATATACATATTTGGTACTTAAAAAATATGTTTAAATTTTTTCTTAATATTAAATATTATTATGATTATGACTATGATTATTATTACTCATTATTTTATTATTTTATTATTTCATTATGTTGTATTATATTATTATATTATGATTATAGTTATGATTATTATATTATTATATTATTATGATTATAATTATGTATTATTATAATGATTATAATTATATTATGATTATGGTTATATCATTATATTATTATGATTACGACTATGATTATTATTATTTGATTATATTATATTATATTATTATATTATGATTATATTATTAAAATTATGATTATTTATTATTATTATATTATTATTATGATTATGATTATAATTATAATTTTTATTATTATATTACTATATTTTGATTATGTTTATATTTTTATTATATTACTATGATTATAACTATAAATATTATTATTTATTATGATTATGATTATGGATTATGATTATTACGCTAGCTGGTCTAGTTATGATTATCACGAAAAATAATGCAGTTACTAATTATATACAAAATAACACTGCTGGTGTTATATTTATATATCTATAAAAAGAAATTTTAGGATTTTGACTCTCATCTTTCATAAAAAAAAATACAGTTAATAATTACTCCTTTAACAGCTCGACCTTTTTTTGTTGATTGAAACAAGCTGCAGTTTGTGTGGTTTTCCGTAGTGCATTGGTGAGTCTCATTTTGGATTTGGAAGATTTCAGTTCATTCTGCTTGCACTCTGTTAAATTTTGAATCGTTTCAAAATAAATTAAAAGTTAAGTTAACAATCGAGTTCTCCAGTTATACAATGGGGGATGTGCAGATTTTTTTTAGTAACTAAATTAAACAAAAAGAGCAAATCGGTAAGATTATGGGCGAATTTTGAACCTCTAGTTTGGACCGAGTTTGAAACTCGGTTTCAGATGTTTGAACTGAGTTTCAAACTCAGTCCTAGATTTTTTTTTGTTCAATTTAGTATTTAGTTAATTTGTTTAAAATAAAATAAAATAGTTTATTAATTATATATTAAAATTAGGGATGTCAAAACCTGACCCGAAAATAAATTGATCGGGTATAGATCAAAATTTTTTGACCCATCACGAGTCGAGTCAGGTTTGGGTCAACCCGGCTCGACCCGCTTAGTTATATATTTTTTAAATTAATTTTATAATTTAGTATTAATTAAATCTTACATACATACTAATAATATATTAATTAAGATTAATTATAAATAAATTAATATTTAATTGCTTAAATTATATAAAAAATAATTAATATATACTTAATTATTTTACGTGGATCGGGTCGGGTCGATCCATGACCCAAGTATGGGTCAATATTTTAGTATTTTATTTTTTGACCTGAATTTAAACGGGTCAGATCGGGTCGGGTCATGAAAAATAATAAAATAATGATGACCCGACCAGAACCAGACCTGAACCCGACCCGACCATTGACACTCCCTAATTAAAATAAAATGATAAAATAAAGTAGTTTAGTTATGTTATTTCATTGTATATTTTTATTTATTTTATGATTTAAAAATTATTATGTTTTATTATTTTAAACCTTCGTAAGAATTTAATTTTAAAACATAAATATGAAAAACTCAATTTAAAACCATAAATAAAGAAAATAACTTATAATCTCTCAAATAAAATAAAATACAAACTACAGTCTCTGAAATAAAAATACATCAAAGCCTACAAAATATTCTCCTAATGAGAGATAGTTGTATGTGTCTCTTGGTCGAATTTCATGGTGAGTGCGCTCATGTCTTGCGTCGGTTGGTGTTTGCTTCTCGGACACTCGGGCAGAGATGCCATGTGTGTCGTACGATGACGCAAAAGGAGCCTCATGTTGGGTATCGGAGGTGCCAACGCCTGGATCGAGGTCATCTGACTAATCAGCTGAGAGTACAACATGAAATCTATCTAAAATAAGTCAAACTTTAAATTAGAATATTAATATTCTCAGGATCCGTCGGAAAACCTGTACAAGTAAATTATACATATTTAAATGAATTAAATTAACTAAAATCAATTAAAGACAAACTACAAGTTGAAATGAATAAATTTTAAATTAACCTTTGGAAGCAAGAATTGCTGTGAAAATATGAGAATGCCCTAATTCACCCATCAAATGCTTAATTTGCTTTAATTCATATTTATCGAACCATGAATGCATGCATCGTAAGCCAACCAATGGTGGTGGCTGTTTATTCTATATCATAAGTTATGTGAAGA
Organism: Schoenoplectus tabernaemontani; assembly: GCA_037127355.1. Taxonomy (NCBI): domain Eukaryota; kingdom Viridiplantae; phylum Streptophyta; class Magnoliopsida; order Poales; family Cyperaceae; genus Schoenoplectus; species Schoenoplectus tabernaemontani. Next base: position 19,965,291 of record CM073748.1, on the reverse strand, counting down.
GCTTAAGTAAGAACAAATAGTTTAATTAAATGCTAACCACTCGGACATTCTGATGTGAGTGTGATATGCATATCAACTCATCCACAGGCTCCTCGAGGTGCGATACTGACTAAGTTAATTGTTTCTCAGTTTCATTTCGGACCAGATAGTAGTCATCCGTCTAATATAATATCACCCCATATAAGAAAAATATTGGGCAAAGTCGTATGGTCACGTCTTAGTGATAGGCAGTTCGAGTTCGTCTTGTGCCCACCAGTAATATTATGCTCAATTCACATTTTGGCCTTTACCACCTCCCAATGTGTGTTTATTCTTGCGATATGTGAGCACTTACTAGTAATCGATTGGAGTCGTTAATTCACTCTCCAACTCTGCTCATATACTCTCAAATTAACAAATTATCCATTTATTACACTACTTCAATGGAATAGTCTAGTTGTAGTGACTCAAAACTATAAGATAGTTCGGTTGGCGCCTCCAAAGAAACCATCGGGCTGGAGGAGTTCGGCGAAGAGGCTAATGGAACTTGTAATTCAAATTACTCTAGTGAATCGTCTAATTTAAAATTAAAAAATATCTAAATTCATATAGATACACAATCCTACTAATTACCGAGTTTCTTAATCTGTACAATGATATTTTTCAAAATTTGATGAAGAGATCGAGAGAAACTAACACAAAATTGGATATCTAGACAGTTTTGTTACTTTTGTATTTATTCCGGAAAGTGTAAGATACTTCCTGTACTTTATTTTTATAGGATTGGAACTACCATATAATGTGTTTTGTTGTCATTTTTTCATAATTAATGTAAATTTTGATGTTGAAAAATTAATGCTTTAATGAAAGATATTGTTTAATTTATCTTTCATTTAGATTGTACTTATAATTATATTAATAATGAAATAATATTAGAAAATTGTATTTAGAAGTCGGAATCATTTAATGCCACAAATATCTATTAGAATAATTCAACGGATCATCTAAACTCGTTAGAGATATATCAGTCAAAGATCATAACAATCGTTGTAATAATTTATGTTGATGGTTGTAATAGTTTATTAAGTAGCTAGGTTATGACATATAACAGTTGTAACGAATATTTAATTGTTTAATTATGAGTTACAGCCATGTTTTCTTGTTGCAATAATTTATTGCCACAAAGTTTCTCCAACAATTTGATCCTGTTGCATTAGATTGATGATTACTATGATGTTATCTATTGCAATAACCTTCATTTTTGTTGTCTTAAATGCATATTGCAACAAATAATGCAATTTGTAATTTTTTTTTTGTCAATAATTAACAGGCAGCTGCCGATAAACTCATATCATGGGACCTGATAAAAATATTTCGTGTACAATTTCAATGCACCTTGAGAAAAATTCCAATGATTTGATTTTCTCTAGGATTGCAGACCTAACAAAAAATATGGATAAGTCTTACCACTCTAACAAGTAGACATATATTTAAATTTCACAAAGGCATGTGAAAAGAAATTGATGGCGAAACTAACAGAACTTCAATATATCAAAAGTACAAAAAAGATGTTTCTGATCTAAAGAATCTCTACAAGGCTACAAGTTATACAACCGTAATTCTTTTTATTCTATCTTATACTATCTTAAACTATTCATATTTAACTCCATAGTCGAGGTATAAAAACTCGACAAATTCGGATATATATATATCCCTCAACGTCTCTTATAGAATATTAATTAGCCCTTTAAATTAATTTGAATTTTGGATTTTTATCCATATCAACATATTAATAAAACAAAAATTATCCAAATAAGTAGATTTCTAAGTAAAAAAAAAACATAAAACCATTGTTGGGCAGCAACAAAAAGAACGAAGGTTTAAGAACAGATAATTATACAGATGCTTAATGAAACACTTGGTGTTTGATAGGAAGTGCAGCAAATGCTGAAATGCGACTGGTTTGATTCATATCTGCTGTCATAGTTGCGATGACAGCGACGTATCATAATTTTAATCCAAGTGGTTGAGATTCTTTGGATTCATCAAGGCAAACATGAGTTGAAGCTGCCCATGTTTCTTTTATTATATTTTCCTCTCTAGTTGAAGGCAAATAGTTGATAAATTTTTCATTTCTTGGTGGGTCCGTGAGAACAACTAATTTAATAAGTTTTGTTTCTCCCACTTCTTTCTCCTTCGTAACTGGGCCTTTTCCATTCTCTTTTTTAAGAAAAAAGAAAAAAAAACAATTAAAATCTAGAAGGAGAACTTATCATCATCATGTAGCACTTGACCATTCTAAATATGATCGAGTTTAGGGTAAGAGAAGCTCTAATCCAGAATCAATCACCACCAAAGCTCCATTTCTTGATTTTGTAAGAAAAAAATCATGTAATTATTTGAATTATGTGATATATCAGAATTGGTACTGGCAATAAAGTTTGTAATTGATATTTGAGAAGTTTATATGAGTATCAAGCTTCTACGGAGTTATCTTGAAGGGAGAGAAAGAATTGCAAATTAAATAAAATCTGACATCGAAACTCAATTTTAATTTTTAAAAGGAAACTATTTCCCCTCAGAAACTCGATTTTAATTTTACTTGATGGAACAAATCTGACAATTTTGATCGGTTTTATTAGTGTTTCCGAATCTTTTAAAAATAAAAAGGGACGAAGACGAGATAAATCAAACGAGCTTAATGAAAATATATTCACCCAATTTCTAGACAAAAACATTTACAATTTATTTCTGCTCGTAATTATTCAATTTCTACTCTACTCTACTCTGATCTCAGAAAAAATATTCAAGAGATGAGGGGAGAGGAGAAGAAAATAAAAGGGAGAGAAGTAGCAGAAACAACAAGATCACAAAAGAACTTAATCATAAGTAAGAGATTGGATGAGGTGAAAGGGAGAAGAAAGGTGAATAGAACTGAAGAGATCACAACTTCAGAAGAGATGAAACTCAGACCATTGTTGTTAGAAGATCGGCGAAGCATATGGCTTGTACAGAAAGGCACGGTCCACGGGTAAAGAAATGTGGGCAGCGGGGGCAGGTTCCAATTAGATGGTCTAGATTAAATCTCAGCCCTTCACTCAATTAGATGGTCTAGATTAAATCTATCGTACCTCACACTCACAGCCATCGTAACTACGGCAGTAGATTCAAATCCGCGACTGGTTGGTGCTCTTGCGGAGTCACAAGGCCTGGTGGTTGAACATTCACCACGGATTTCACCTACTGATATGGGCCGGGTCAAATGAGATAATTTTCAGAATTTGACGAGTCCGAGTCCGAGTCCAAGGATCGAAGCATTTAAAAAATAGTGGTGGCAATTGATCGGTCGGATCGGGTTCAGGTTTGGATTCGGATTCAGATCGGACGGGTCGGATCAATTTTGATATTATGAAAGAAATTGAGTTGGATCTGGTTGGGTTAGGGTCAGATCAGATCAATTTACATGTGTTTTTTCAGATCTTCGATAGATTTCAATTGGATTGAACGTCATTTGATATCGGGTTGGATCAGGTTAGGACGGGTTTAGGTCGGGTCAGATCGATTTAATTTTTTTTAAAATCAGATCGGATCATGTTCGAATCCGAGCATATCGGACAGATTTAACAAATCGGATCGGATTCTACCATCTCTATTAAAAATAATTATATTAGCGATAGCTCCATAACAACCGCATGCAAAATTTGACTTATAAGCGAAGAAGGTATCCCACAAGAAAAAAAAAACTTTTACAACCATAATTTAATGAATTGATATTTGACCCGTGAAGAATAAGAATTTTTTTTATCTTATGTTAAAAATTCTGCAAAATATACTAGCACTATATATACAATTCCGGCATTTACATGTTTACAAGGATACAAAATAAATTGGAATAAAGAAGCACACATGAAATATACCAGAACTAAAATCAACACCTCCATGCTTCCATGATAGCTAAGATATTTTGTTTCGCCAAACTACTGGATATGCTATCATCTCCGGTATTTATATTGATACGTCCTAATTTCGGGCACCCAGCCGTATGGAAGAAATGAAGTGCAAGAGGATTTGTAAGTGTGTGTCGTGATGCACGAGAGCAACTCTGATCTATATATTTTGTGCATATGTGAAAGATTTTCTCCTCTCCTCAGTTCTCGGCAGAGCCTTATATAGGGAAGGAGCTATAGAGATCATGACCTAGAGTGCACATGATCATGTCTAGTTATATTTGTTGTGCGTGATCATGAGCGATTACGAGAACTATTACATTCGAGATGGGCATCTTAGAACTAAGTGTTAAAGCCTAAGGTAATTGAGCATTCACGAACATAATCCTATCATTAGCCTCCGAAGTCGGAATGTGTCAAAATGATATTTTCAAGTTATGAATAAGTAATTTAGAAATGTAGTTCTATTATTATCCTCCGAAGTCCGAATGTGTCAGAATGACACTTTAATGTTATGAATAAGTAATTTAGGAACGTAGTCCTATCATTAGCCCCTGAAAGCTGAAGCTCAGGAAGCGTTCGAGTGAGCTCGCTTGTCAAGCTTGTGAATGTGATTGACTCTACTTTTTCAAGGCAATTTTGAAAGAAACACTCGTAATCTTTCATTCTTGTAAACTGATTCATATAGAGTATAGGAAGTTGTAGACTCTTTTCTTCTCATAAGTTGATTCATGTAAATTATAGAGAATTATAGACTCATAACCTTCATCTATTATTCATATTCATTGTTTAAATCAAAAGAGAGAACTCAACTCTGTTTTTTAAAGACAACTTCAAAAACACACTCATAATGTTCCAAACTTGCAAACCTTCATTCGTGATCTTACTCATTTCATTATCAAAAGATCGTTGCAGAGTCACAAGCCATGGTGGTAGAACATTTAAAAAAATTATTTACAATAATTTAAATTTTCATTCAAGAATTTAGTATTATATTCATGGCATAAATAAAAAAAAATGTGGTCCCCGGGAGAATGGTCCCACATTCATGATACTTAATAACACATGGATCACAAGACAACGCTCCCTGGATAAAGTGATCCTATAAAATAGTGTCTGCAAGATATCTACAATTTGCGTTTTAAGAAGAAGAAAAAAAATAATTAGCGGTAGCTCCACAACAACCACTTAAAAATATTGATTTATAGGCGAAGAATGTATCCCACAAGGGAAAAAAAACTTTTGCAATCAAAATTTAATGAATTGACATTTCACAATGAAGAATAAAAATATTCGTTTAATCTTATATTAAAAATATGCAAAACATACGAACTCAATTGGAATAAAGGATCTCATAAGAAATTATTATGGAACAAATTAAAAGAACTCTCCCCTTTCACTTTCAGAAAATAAAATATGAGAACTAAAATCGTCGTCTCCCTGCTTCCATAATAGCTAAGATATCTTGTTGCGCAAAACTACTGGACATACTATCATCTCCAGTATCTATACCAATTGAATCACTAAACGAGCTCTCAGTCTTCTCTAAACTCTTCTCTTCGGTCTCAAATTGCTTTTGAAATCTTCTCGCTCTTTCTAAAGTATCAGCAACTTCTCTCATTGTGGGTCTTTCTTCTCTATTCATGTTCAGACAACGCATTACTAAATCCCCAATTTCATCTAGCACCTCCAATTTGAGCTCCTCTCTTACCTGAGTATCCAAAATTTGTATGAACCTCCCCTCCTTCTTGGCCACACAGAAACTTGAAGCAAGGCTCCTATCCTCCTCAGGTCCTTCAAAATAAAGTGCTTTCTTTTTGTAAGAAGCTCCAATATAATAACAGCAAAGCTATAAACATCACTTTTGTCAGTCAACTGACAAGTTAACAGATATTCCGGATCTAAATAACCGCACGTCCCCTGCACCAAGGTGGCAATTTCAGCTTCATCGTTAGGCGCAAGTTTTGAGGCACCGAAATCAGAAACTTTTGCCATGAACATATCATTGAGCAAAATGTTAGCAGTTTTAACATCACCATGGAGGATTGGTGGTGAGGCAGAGGAGTGCATGTAGGCAAGAGCATCTGCCGACTCAGCTGCAATTCTGAGTCTTTCAATTGCCGGAATATGAGAACTGAAACTTTTGTGATGGATGTAATGATAGAGAGTTCCATTAGAAATATATTCATAAACGAGCATCGGAACTTCGACCTCCAAGCAACAACCCAAGAGCTTCACCACATTCTTGTGGTTGATTTGGGATAGAATCATCATCTCTTTCGCAAACTCTTGGGTCTCATGTTCTTCCATTATTTTGGATTTCTTTATTGCCGCGACATTACCATCCTCCAAAATGCCTTTGTAAACAATTCCATGCCCCCCACGACCCAACACCCGATCCTCTGAGAACTTGTCGGTTGCCTTCTCAAGCTCTTCTTTTGTATATATTTTGAATGTAGTTGTTTTAAAAGATTTCATCTGTTGTTGAAGTAGAACGCCTCCATTCTGCTCAAAAAACCGTTGTTTTGCTCTCATGAGCCTCTTCTTTTGCATTCCGAGATATAACCAAAAACAAACAAATGCAACTATGAAAGCACCCAAACTTGCTCCTGCGATTTCAACAAAAGTTTTTTCAGTTCAAATGCAGAATTTGGATTTTCATTTTAACTGTTGTGCTGCATAACAAGTAAAATTCAACTATAAAAGTTAATTAAGTGATGTTCCCTAACCAGCTGGATTTTTGACATTGAATTCCCTAACTACAAAACCAAAATTCATAGAGTTTATGCTAAGATACACATATTTCAATGAGTTCCGTATATGACAAAAAATTAGAATTGAGTTTCAAATATGAAAATATATACTGGTATATAAATAATCTTTATGCATTTGGAATCAACAAGCCTCTTTCTAAGCATTTACCAATAACTAATCTTTTTTCTAAGAAAATAATTATGAGTTGCTACATAGTAGAGCATACCAATAACTATTTTAACTGCTAACGTGAAGCCATCTTTTTTGTGACAACCATCTTTTATATAGGCATTTCCTTGAGTGCCACTTGGACAGGTACAGGTGTAGTTCCCAATCGTGTTTCTGCAGTCACCATAGCATGGATATTCATCTTTCAATTCACACTCATTTATATCTGTGTAACAAAATCATGATATTAGAGACAATTACTTGTAGTCTTAATTATACACCCACTCTCATAATAAAATTTCACTTCCATCTAGGAAAACATTTTACCAAGATACTACCCTCGGAGAATTCCAACAAGTTATGAGCGAATCTTTGTATGACCGAATTATTTGACTGCTGTTCCCTCTATTAACATTCTCAAATTCTTTTAGGCAACAAGCTGCTGAACTTTTGGATATATATCGTCAAATTAGTTTCTTTAACAGTTCAGGTAATTATTTGCATAAACTAAAATTCTAGGTGCACTGATTTACTCATGAGAACATTAAAAGATTTTTGGGATTTATCGGGACCAGAATGCAAATATTATAAATTTAGGTATAAAATTTTTGAAGTTAACAATGAAAGAGCCGCTACTGTTTCAATCTGATTATGTAATTGCTAACAAAATTTTGACAGTATAATTATACCTTGACATCCTCCGATTATGTATGGATTTCCCTGGTAGCTCTTTGAACAGTTGCAAAGATAACCAGCACCATTATCAGAATTGTAGCAATCATGATTCGCACTCCGGCATGCATAATCAGTCATGTTACGCTTTGCGTAGCTACAATTTCCCACGTTTCTTACTGCCCAATCGATCCGCAATTGAACTTTGAAATCAGTGGTCCTTGACAGGTATGAGGTATCAAAACGGAACCAATTTGAATCGGCGAGAAAAACATATGAACAGTTTGTGGGATTGACGAACAATATTGGGTCTCCGGTGCCATTTGTTGACTTCTCAAAATTCTGTGAATATGGTTCGTAATAACTGAGACCATCGGGAATAGAGCTCTGGCAGCACCCAACTCCAGTGCACGATCCGTTGGTGGTGCCCAATGAATATTGAGGTGGCCGACAAGCCGAAACGCAACCACTGACATAATAACCTTGTAGATCCACAAAATATCCTTGGTTGGGACAGCCAATGGCGAAGAAGCTGTTACTGACAGACAGGATGTACGGGCTCACACCAAGAGATATGTATGTAGAGCCGCCCGTGCCAGATATAAGATCACCAGTGGAGTTATAACAATCACGTCTTGATTTAACCAGTATGTTCATCTCACCTCTTGGAGAGATGTCTGTGATTTGATAGCCATAGCTTTCAATGAAGAGCTGAGGTGGGCTATAGGATTCATTGCATACAAGCTTGAAATCCTCACGAAAACAGTTCGGTTCAAAACCGAATGGGTATGGAACCGTAATGTTCCCACATTTGTTTCTGCAACCCGGTAAAGAAACCGGTGGGGACATCTGTGATGCAGCCGCGGGGGACTGTAGAACGATGAGTAAAGGGAGAAGAAAGAGTACTGAGAGGTAAGGAGCAGCCATTGATTGTTTGAAGGCAGCTTGATGGGTGATTTAAATGTAAGAAATGAATCAAGATTTGACGCACGCGTTCACTAATATAATTTAGATTGAGAGAAATCGCATGTCACTTGTGTGGACGCATGTGGACATCAAACATAATCAAAGTTGATAAAAGTTTCAATAGAGGGCAAATTTGTGAAAAGATTGAAATATAAAGGTAAACAAAAAAAAAATTGTGAAAAGATTGAAATAAGGCTCTTCGGGGCTCAAAGGCCGTGTTGGATTCGCTTTGCTTGACTGTACCCATGTTACAAGTTGATACTGAAATTATTAATTACTATTGAATCATCAGCAAGAAAGACGGGATGTTTAATTGCTGCTCTTTTTTCCACAAATTTAAATTTAATGAAGCATTGCTGTATAGCACGTCTCATTGGATTTGTTTAACGCTACTAGTACATAAGTACATGTTCCAATGAGCAGACTCGGAGGTAGGATTTTGATAGGGTCTAAATTATTAGGTTTAAATTTATTGACTAATTAGATATTAAATAAATAATAAAATGATTTTTTTTATATTAAAAATAATAAAAAATCAAAATAATAAATAATCATAACGATAAAGAATATTTTCTCTATGAGATTTTATATTTTTAAAGTTTTACATAATTCTTTCATTATCTATAATATTAACTATTTTTTTCTCAATGAAAAATAATTAGACAATTCAGAAGAGTCAGAAATTTAATTCAAGAGAATCAAATTAACAAAATTTTAACCTAAAAACTATTATTTTTTAAAATCCAAAGAGATCAACTGACTCCGTTATACGTTACATCCGCCCCTGCCCATGCCCATGAACAGTGCGACCTCAAGGATTTCTAGACCGTGATATTTGAATTCCACGGTTCAAATAATATTTTATGAACTTACCAATAGAAAGAAAAAAAATCAGATTATTCTAAAAGTAGGCTTCAATTGCGTGTGCGAGACCATATGCAAAAAAGAAAACATATATTTTATACGAGTCGGAAAAGAGCTGACGTGTCACGCTAACGATTCAAAGCCGAGACTAGAGGAAATAAAAGTGCACGTTAAAGTAGAGCAACAAGACATATTTAATCATTTAGATGATCAAATCCAAAAACATACTTAAAGGTACTAGAAGAAGTGCACGTCTTTCTACTAAAAGTGGGCCATATGAATTTCTCTTGAACAAAGAGCAGCTATTCAGTCTAAGAAGTCTACCTCCTCCACAGTAGCTAAAACTCGCAAGAAACCCATTAAACAGGTTTCAATTCAGATGGAATATCTCAAGAGTTATGATTCCATTAATATTCATCAGGTGGAATTATAGTTGGAGCTGCTAGTGTTGAGCTGCCGGAATATGTGGCAAAGCAGGTGGAGACAACTGTGATTACTTGAATGAATACTCTGCTCCTGTTGTCTGAGTGTTTATCATGGAACAAAATTCAAAAATTAATTTTATAAGTTGGAATGTAAGGGGACTCAACGAGAGAAACTTCGGATGTCACACCCCAAAATAAATGAATCGGATTAGGGGTGCTAAATCCCGCCACGTACGCACGACGAGACGTGCGTACGAAAGGCTAAATGAATAAAATAAGGCAATCACAGAATAAACAAAATAATAATAATAATAAGAATACACGACCATACAGTCCAGAATGAACAAAGAGAATACAACGCCCACATGGGCGGGGGCTAGCTCCATCGGAATGGGCAGCAATCTCTCAAATAAAAACCCAAAAGAAAGAAATAAGACTCAAAAACCCGATGGATCCTAACTGACTACCCAACTCACATGCCAATGCAGCGAAGCATCCCTGTCATCGCGCAGGACTGTCCCTAGCACTCGCCCTAGCCAAAAATCCCGAACCTGAAAATACCTGGATCCCACAACCACCGTGGAAACGTGAGTAATTTTATAAAATCTCGACGGATTTAGATCCACCTTAAGATTTAATCTTCTTTCCTAGACGGACCCAAAACCGATATCGATGTCCGAAATGCAATATAATTTTTGATGAATAAATATAATAATTGTTATTATGCACATTGACCTACATGATATGATATGATATGGTAAAGAACCCGAAAATAGAAAATTTCTGTGGAAATAATAATAATATATAAAGTATAAGATACGAGAGTCAAACACCCGTAATAAATACCCGGTTGTAAATTTACCAGACTCATCCCGAGCGGGCACTACCAGGGCCCAACTTACTAACTCGGGCCTTGCCTAAGCGGGCACTACCAGGGCCCAACTTACTAACTTAGGACTTTATGTTTGTGCAGCGACAACACCGCACAAACGACAATTCGGGCTCCCGAGGCGATAACGCCCTAGGAGAGTGAACGGCTATAAGCACGTACTCTGGTCTGCTGAATCTGGTAATTCACCTTACAAAATATAAACAAATGGATATAATATGTCTTCAGTTGCCATATCGTAAAAGGAGATAACTACCCGTGAATTAACAAATCGGAAACAAATGGGAGCCTACACTGTACCAACCAAGGGTCAGAGGACCGCATCCCGTAAAAGTATCAAATCGAAATATAACAAAGGGGAGCCTACACTGTACCCACTAAGGCCAGTGGACCGCATCCCGACTTTCTCTGTACCAACTACGGGCCAAAGGAGAAAGCCCTTCGGACAATATTAGGATCCTAAATACGCCGGATAAATATAATAATATAGTATCACGAAATAGATTCCAGTTTCGGATATGGCCGCCCACACTAAATACTGAAGTACACGGTATCCTAAAATCGCTCAAATTTGGATTAAAAATTTAATCATATAAAGAATAATAATAAGAATATTAATAAGAAATATAATAAAGATCAAAAGAAAACACTCCGACACAGCCGAACCCGCCAAATGACGGGATCGGTGGATAACCCGACAGGCGAGGATGCGCAGTGCATATACAGACCGGTGGGTCCCACGGGCCTATGGGTCACCGTACGTAACCACAACGGTCTGGTTATACAAGGCAACTCCGACTGAGAATTACCCGGTCCGCCTCTCAGCACTCCCATGCATTTAATGCATGATTAACTACTTGACCTAATTGATAATTAGTGATAGTAATAATATTTTCCTAATAATTATAATCTACAACTTGAATTTATTTAATTCTATCTGATCCTATCTCGGGACTATTTCCCGGATCCTACTCCTATCCTATCTACGTGCGGTATGACATGATATGACATGTAAATGCGGGTATGTCTCAAATATCTTTGGTCAATTTACCGGATGCATATGACGAGTCAATTTAGACTCTACAAATTTTTGGCCAAAAACACCGCAATTCGATTTATTTTAAAAATATTTTATTTTCGGTTTGGGTTCCTATTTCGAAGAAAGAAATTAAATCCCAGAAACCGTACACAGGAGTCTTGGTGAGGATCGCGGAGTCGCTCTACTCCGGAGGTGCAACACCGGCCTCGGGGTCGGTGTCCGCGTACGTCGGGTCGGGAATGACCTCGTACTCCGCGAGGGGATCCGAGTCGACTGTATCACCTAATTTGTTTAAATTAGATGTTTATTAGTTTTATTGATTTACTAATTAGTAATAGGATTAGATTGATAATTTAATTAAATGTTTGTTCGAGTTTTATCGTCTCTTCTTGAAATTTCGGCAGCATTTCTGCTTTTATACATGCGCGTCGGAAATATCGGTTGCCGCTTATAGATCCGTTAAACCGTGTTTATCATTCTCGATCGTTCTTATACGTTCGTTCTCTACTTTAAATTCGAGTTCATTGATTTAAATATTTAGATCAATTAATTTCATAATAGAGAAATTGATTAATATATAATATTATTTTTAATATATTTAGAATCATTCTTATTAATTTAAAATAGAGAAATTGATTAATATATAATATATATATGTATATATATATATACTCATATATATATTCATTATATCCTAATTATCTTTTCTTATTAATTTTACTTTTATTATTATGTATATGTATATAAATATTTAACCTTATATTTAAATAAATTAGCAAAAATAGTTTAAAATAAATTAAAAAGGAAAAACTTAAAAGAAAAATTTAAAAATAAGAAGTAAATAAATTAAGAAAATTATTATCGTTTTATTACTTGTGTTGGTGTTTTAATGTTCGGGATCATACGCGACTACCAAATCATTGGTGCCATAATGCACCGATATCCCGAATCGGGGGCAGTCAGGGAATATAATCATTTCCCGGTTTCTTTATGTTTACGTATTAATATATGGATACCGCCTAACCTCTCGGGGCGGCCTCCAATTAATTAATTTTCCATTTAATTTAATCACAATTAATTATCTTGAGACTTTTAAGTATTAGGCCATAATTAATTTAATTTTTTTTTTTTTTTTACTAATTAAACTTTGATAAATTTCAAATCCATTAGTCGGCCCAATAACATTTCTGAATATAATGCTTAGTCTATAACATTCAATTTGGGCCTATCCTCCTTTAATATTTTAATTTGATTCCCTAAATCTTAAACTTAGGCCCAATTAATCATAACTCAATAGCCACATTTCAGAAGGCTCACTACAGATCAGGTTAGGCCACAATCCATCAAAATAAATCAAAGCCAAGCAACAGAATCAAACAAATCAATAGCGACAGAACCAAGTCTAAGCAAACACCCATCCTGGTACACGCAAAATGGGGGGTACCAGCACACACATACCGCACAGGAGTAGCATCAGGCATACCAGCACAAGACAACAACAAGCCACCCAAGTGAATTAACACAATAGCAAATAGGGACAACCAACAACAGCCATTATCACGAATCAGAAACCCACAACAGAACCAGCAAAAGAAATCCATACCAGCAGACCAGTAATAAGAAACCAAACCCTAATCTAGGGTTTACAAGTAACAGCAAGCAAACAACAAGGCAACAAAGGCAATCAGTCCTCACTTCACTGGTACCTTTCGGTACCAGTGTACCAAGGAACAGAATTTCACCAACATGGCATACCAGACAGATAAACAAACAGGATAGCATAACCTCAGCTAGAATCAACCAAGCAACCACAATATCAATTTTCCAGAACCAAACATCATTTCAACAACAACCCAACTCAACCCCCAAAACCATCACTTTACCAAAATCCGACAAGGTACCAGTAACAGTACTGGTAATCCAGAAACCACAAAACCAGTATAGTTTGTCAGAGAGGGAGAAGGACAGACACAAACGGAATTCTGTTTCAAGCCTCGCCTCACCGTGCGAGACGATGATCTTGGTGTACCAAGGTGTATTCAAATATCAAATCGACCATATAGTAAGCCATAACAAAAATTCAAGCACACACATGCAATTAAAGCCCATCAAGACGAACACACAACCGACGGGGCGAAGATAGCAAAAGAAGAACATATAGGCTCTAGTATTTACCGAGAATAAGAGCCAAGATGGACGACGGAGGGCGATAGGGCACAAGGCAGCAAGAGAGGAAAGTGGGTCAGGGATTGACAAGTCGGGCCTCCCCTCCTCAAACACGGCACAGATTCACAAGGAAAGGAAGAAAGAAAATATGTTCTTACCAGTAAAACAATAAAATAGATGGAACTACTTCTCAACACATGAGACAACAAGCAACAACCGGAGAGGGGGAAGGGCCAGGGGTCCTTTTAAAAGAGGGGGGCCGAATGACGGTGATAGAGGATAGGGTAGAGCCTAGGTTTCGGCGGGAGCGGGTCTGACAGAACTCGAGAGGGGAGTAAGGCGTGCAGAAGGGACAAGTCGCAAGAAGTGACAGGGATAGGAGAGGTGCTCGGGTCGATGGTAACAGAGAGAGAGTTTGATGAGAGGCGATAGAGCGAAAACGGGAGAGAGGAAACCCTCGCCAGAGCGAGCGACAAGAGAGAAAATAGAGCGGCGGAGAGGACGGAGGAGAGGACGGGAAGAGAGAGACGAAATTAATGGGGCACAGTCAAAGTGACAGAGAGAAAATGAGAACGGAAAAGACGGGTGAGAGGCGGGGGAAAAAGAGAGAGGGTTAGGGTAGGGCATTAAATGCCGAAATTAATGAGGGGAAGAGATAGAGTGAGTGAAGGCGTCCCGGATCTTCTGTGGCGGCAATTATGGCCAAAGAATGAATCACTATTCAAGTCATATTATAATCGAAATTTTACACCAATATTCAAATTATTGTTCATGAACCACACATATATATACATATATATATATATAATATATATATATATATATATTTTTTTTTTATATAACGGTTTATTATACTTACCAGTTTATCTTAATGCATAAATTCAAAATTTTCGAATTGACCGATTTGCAAATTTAAAGTTTATGTTTTGTTAAAGTACTAAGTTAAATTCTTCTCATTTAAAATCTGAAATTCTGAGTTTTGTATCTACTTAATTACACAAGGCATCTTGTAAATGGCAAAATAATTTAATTTCATTACACTATTTGTTTATATATTTATTTGTTCACATACATAATTAGTTTCCCTTAATTTTTGATCTGGATAATTTATTTGACTTTCCATTAATTAAATTTTGATCATTATCTAGTTAATTATAATTAATACAAAATCTAAAATTTACGGTTTAACATTTCTCCCTCCCTAAAAATAAGTTTCGTCCTCGAAACGAAAACTCACGTCGCGAAAAGCTCGGGGTAGCTCCCCCGCATCTCGCTCTCAAGCTCCCAAGTAGCCTCTCGAGGCGAATGATGCTCCCACTGCACGAGAACTCGGGGAATGGATCGTCTCCGAAGCTGTGTCACCTGTGCGTCTAGTATGCGTATCGGTCGCTCTCTGTAGGATAAGTCCGGCTCCACATGAAGAGGCTCGACCTCCAAAACGTGTGAAGGGTCGGGTACGTAACGTCTCAGCTGCGACACGTGGAAGACGTTGTGCACTCCCGCGAGCGAAGGCGGAAGAGCAAGTCGATATGCCGAAGGTCCAACTCGCTCGAGAATCAAGAATGGTCCAATGTATCGTGGTTCGAGCTTCCCCTTGACTCCGAACCTCATAACGCCCTTGGTGGGCGAGACTCTCAATAACGCGTGCTCGCCCACGGTCAGCTGGAAGTCGCGTCTCTTGGGGTCCGCGTAACGTCTCTGTCGGTCCTGGGCTGCACGTAAACGCTCGTGGATCAACTTGACGGTGGCATGACTCTCATTGATCATCTCGGACGTCGTAGGCTCGTACGTGCCGGCGGGTCCCCAGCATACTGGTGTACGCACTGGCTGTCCGTAGAGTGCCTCGAAAGGGGACATACCGATCGAAGCGTGATAGCTGCTGTTATACGCGAACTCTGACAAACTGAGGTGCAGCTCCCAATCTCCGCTCATCGTGAGTGCGCAGGCGCGTAGCATGTCCTCGAGAGTCCGGATCGTACGCTCGACCGTCCGTCGGTCTCATGGATGGAAGGCGGTGCTGAAACTGAGCGTCGTCCCGAGGGCCTCCTGGAATCTCCCCCAAAACCGAGACGTAAAGCGTGGGTCACGATCGGAGACGATCCGCGTCGGTACTCCGTGATGTCGGTCCTGCCATGCTAAGTACAATCTCCCCATGTCCTCGGCCGATGTCCCTAATCGAAAGGGAATGAAGTGTGCGACCTTGGTAAGTGTGTCGACTATAACCCAAACTGCGTTGTGCCCCAATCGTGTCCTGGGCAACCCGGTCACGAAGTCCATCGTAATGATGTCGAACTTGCGCTGAGACTTCGGTAGGGGCTGTATTAGTCCAGCCGGCCTCTTGCGGTCGGCCTTAACCTTCTGACATACGAGACACCTAGCCACGTACTGGGCTATCTCTCGGTGCATCTTCTTCCACCAGAAGTGTCTCTTAAGGGTCTGATACATCTTGGTCTCGCCGGGATGGATAGCGTACCCTGAGTCATGGGCCTCTGTCAAGATCCTACTCTTGAGATCTGGGTCCTTAGGTACGCATAGGCGATCGTCAAACAGAAGCGCTCCATCGTCAGCGATGTGGAAACGCGGTGCGGTGCCCTGGGGTACACCAGCGATGTACTTCGCCAAAAGAGGATCGGAGGGCTGTGCAAGTCGTATCTCGTCTCGTAACGTGGGTCGTATGCTCAATGGCGCTGCCGTGGCAATGTCGATCGAGGTGGAGGTGGATGGCGCGTCCGCAATAGTCATGACGAGATCCAGTCGTCGCATGTCCTCAATCAACTGGTGCTGCTCGGTGATCAGAGTCGCAAGGTTCGCGCTACTCTTGCGACTCAGGGCGTCAGCCACTACATTGGCCTTGCCGGGGTGATAAAGGATCTCCAGCTCGTAATCCTTCATCAACTCCAGCCATCGCCTCTGTCTCAAATTGAGCTCCTTCTGCGTAAAGACATACTTGAGACTCTTATGATCGGTGAAGATCTTGCACTTCGCTCCATAAAGGTAATGACGCCAGATCTTCAATGCGAAGATCACGGCGGCTAACTCCAAATCATGAGTCGGATAGTTCCTCTCATGGGTCTTAAGCTGTCGAGATGCGTAGGCAATGACGTGCCCCTCCTGCATCAAGACGCACCCAAGTCCAAGCCGGGATGCATCGGTATAAACCGAATACTCCGTGTCGGGCACCGGCATGGCTAGAATGGGCGCAGAGACGAGTCGTCTCTTGAGCTCCTCGAAGCTCGCTCGTCGCTCGGAGTCCACTCAAACTTGACTCCCTTCTCGCAACAACTGGGTCAATGGTGCGGCGAGTACGGAGAATCCTCTACGAATCGCCGGTAGTACCCAAATGAGTCCTAAGAAACTACGCACCTCGGTCCGAGTCGTAGGGGGTCTCCACTCGTGATCGCCGAAATCTTCTCATGGTCCACCGCAAGTCCATCCCCGGATATGATGTGTCCAAGGAATCCGACCTGCTCGAGCCAAAACTCGCACTTCGAGAGCTTGGCATATAGCTTGTGCTCTCTCAACCGCTGCAGAGTCAGTCTCAGATGGCGCGCGTGCTCATCCCGACTACGCGAATAGACGAGTATATCGTCAATGAAAACTACTACGAACTGGTCTAGATAGTCTGAGAACACCCTGTGCATAAGGCTCATGAAATACGCGGGGGCGTTCGTCAAACCAAATGACATAACTAAAAACTCGTAGTGACCGTATCGCGTACGGAAAGCGCCGGACGTCACCGGCCCTAATGGTCACCGATGGTATCCGGATCGTAGGTCGATCTTGGAAAATACCCGTGAACCCCGTAGCGATCAAACAGTCATCGATACGAGGTATCGGATACCGTTGGGCACCGTGACCTTGTTGAGCTCCCTATAGTCTATGCACGTACGTAGGGTGCCGTCCTTCTTGCGGACGAACAAGACCGAGCACCCCAAGGGGAGGTACTCGGCGTATAAATCCCTTCTCCAATAACTCCTCCAACCGAATCTTCAACTCCCGTAGCTCGCGGTGCCATCCGGTATGGGGCGCGTGCGACGGCGTCGTGTGCCGGCCGAAGCTCGATGCGAACTCCACGTCACGGACGGCGGTAGGCGGTAGCTCGTCCGAAAGACGTCGGGATACTCTCTCGCAACGGGAACGCCGATATATCCACCTCCTTGGCGTCCGTAATCGCAATGTACGCCGTGTAATACTCGCATCCCGCTGACATGAGATGCTTTGCCTGAAGGGCGGATATAATCGGCACTCTCGCACCTGGCTTCTTCCCTCGGAAATAAAAAGGCTCTGACGTCTCGGCACCGAACCTCACACTGCGTCGCTCACAGTCGACTACGGCGCGGTGTCGCGTCAACCAATCGAGTCCGAGAAGTACGTCGAAGTCTCGCATGTCGAGGACAGTAAGGTCTACTACTAGGTCCCTACCCGCAATCCTAACCAAACGTCCACGACAGATCCGGTCGACGATGGTGGTCCTCCCGAGTGGCGTCGTACCTCCATGGCTCGCGTCCCAATCTCGGTGGGCCACTCGCGTGACGCGATAAATAGTGATGAAACGAATGAATGACAGCCCCCGTATCTATAAGTACAAAAGCGGTGGTCGTCGAGATGTACACCATACCCGCAATCGCTCGGCATCGACGGGATCCTCATAGCATGGTCGCTCTACATCCACCTCTCGGTGCGGCCTCGTCGCAACGACGGCATGAACCCGAGCAACAGGGCGAGCCGTCTGTCCTCGTCCTCCGCCTCGAGGCGGGGTAGATGCTCCACGTCCTCCTACTGATCGAGGAGGAGCCAATATGGCTCCCGGGGTCGGTCGGGAACCCCTGAATGGGCAGTCGGGTGCCCAGTGTCCCGCCGGCAGCACGAATGACATACTCCGGGCGAGGTCTCGGCGAGCACGCTGGGGTCTCGCGGGT
The DNA here is from genome assembly GCA_037127355.1 of Schoenoplectus tabernaemontani. Lineage (NCBI taxonomy): Eukaryota > Viridiplantae > Streptophyta > Magnoliopsida > Poales > Cyperaceae > Schoenoplectus > Schoenoplectus tabernaemontani. The sequence goes on along the minus strand of CM073748.1, from coordinate 19,946,503 downwards.
ACTGCGGGGACCTCTCGAGGGTACTACTGGTATCTCTCGTGGGTGCGGCGGGGCCTACGGGGTGGTACGGGTGCAGGGGGTCGCGGCGAGGGAGCGAGGTGGAGGCTCCTCGAAACGGGGTCGGATGTTGCGGGCAAGCAGCCGCGCTCCAATAAGGCTCTCCCGGTACTCGCCTTATCCATCGAAACTCCACCGATGTACCGGGGTAGATGTCGAGGACACTAGCCGTGAGCCGGCCGAAGTCCTCGAATAAATCGGCTCGGCGTCGCGCCGGATCCGCGACTCAGCTCGGGTGCGTAACGAGAGAGTCGAATGAATAACTCTCCATACCGACGAGTCGTCCGAGAACCCCGTGTCGGCGTCTCGAACCTCATCGGAGCACGTATAATCGGTGCTCTCCCATGAAGCGAGCCCTAAATATGTCGGAGAAACGCTCCCATGACATGGCTCGAACTCCACCCTCAAACTGAGGCTCCTGGGAGGTCCACCAGTGGCGAGCGTCGCGATCCAATAGGGTGGTCGCTAGCTCGGCCATGTAGGCCTCGGGAGTACGCGAGAGGCGAAAAGTGACATGTACTGCTGCAAGCCACTCCTCAGCGGCGTCATACCCGCCGCTGCCATCATACCGAGGTGTATGGTGGCGCTCAAACTCCCGTAGCGCAGAAACAAACGGATCCTGTGTCGTCTGTCCCGCCGCGCTCGCCTGCGTGGTAAATCGCGCCAAATTTCGTAAAAGAAAGCTTGCATGAGCTGGGCCGGGTCAGTCCCGGGGGTGAATACAATAGGCTGCGGCGGGGCCGCAGGCTGTGGCGGATCCACATGTGACGGTGTACTGCGAGCCGCTCTGCGCGTATGGGTACCGGGAGACGTGATCGGGGAGACACGGCGGCGATGGGGTACCACGCTCATCGAGGCGTGCGGACGGTGCGTGGAACCGGCAAGATCGTGGGCCACATGACCCTCACTCGTACGTGGGCGTGAGGGTCGTGGGTCAGTGGAGGTAGCCCTAAACGGGCTCCGTGCACGGGTGCGAGGTCTCTGGGGTCGCGTCCACCCGAAGATGAGTGCACCATGGTAGATAGAATGAACACAAAAATCGAGAAAGGAAAGAAATAATACATGTAAGTATCTCGTAGGGTTTTGCTTATGACATATTTAAATTTCATACTTACTCACTTTCAGCGGTGGGATCCGCAGAGTTAGCGAAGTCACGACCGTATAGTCGCGCAACGCATCCTCCATTTTCCTAGACCTACCCCTCACAACCTAGGTCAAGTATATATATTACTATTTTGTTTATTTATTCATATCTTCGGGATTCTTAAATGTTACCTTAGCATGGTTAATATAGAATCGGATTATAAAAATCCATGCTCTGATACCACCGAAGGATGTCACACCCCAAAATAAATGAATCGGATTAGGGGTGCTAAATCCCGCCACGTACGCACGACGAGACGTGCGTACGAAAGGCTAAATGAATAAAATAAGGCAATCACAGAATAAACAAAATAATAATAATAATAAGAATACACGACCATACAGTCCAGAATGAACAAAGAGAATACAACGCCCACATGGGCGGGGGCTAGCTCCATCGGAATGGGCAGCAATCTCTCAAATAAAAACCCAAAAGAAAGAAATAAGACTCAAAAACCCGATGGATCCTAACTGACTACCCAACTCACATGCCAATGCAGCGAAGCATCCCTGTCATCGCGCAGGACTGTCCCTAGCACTCGCCCTAGCCAAAAATCCCGAACCTGAAAATACCTGGATCCCACAACCACCGTGGAAACGTGAGTAATTTTATAAAATTACTCAGTACGGATTTAGATCCAGCCTTAAGATTTAATCTTCTTTCCTAGACTGGACCCAAAAACCGATACTGATGTCTGAAATGCAATATAATTTTTGATGAATAAATATAATAATTGTTATTATGCACATTGACCTACATGATATGATATGATATGGTAAAGAACCCGAAAATAGAAAATTTCTGTGGAAATAATAATAATATATAAAGTATAAGATACGAGAGTCAAACACCCGTAATAAATACCCAGTTTGTAAATTTACCAGACTCATCCCGAGCGGGCACTACCAGGGCCCAACTTACTAACTCGGGCCTTGCCTAAGCGGCACTACCAGGGCCCAACTTACTAACTTAGACTTTATGTTTGTGCAATGACAACACCGCACAAACGACAATTCGGCTCCCGAGGCGATAACGCCCTAGGAGAGTGAACGGCTATAAGCACGTACTGTCCGCCGAACTGTAATTCACCTTACAAAATATAAACAAATGGATATAATATGTCTTCGGTTGCCATATCGTAAAAGGAGATAACTACCCGTGAATTAACAAATCGGAAACAAATGGGAGCCTACACTTTGTACCAACCAAGGGTCGAGGACCGCATCCCGTAAAAGTATCAAATCGAAATATAACAAAGGGGAGTCTACACCGTACCCACTAAGGCCAGCGGACCGCATCCCGACTTTCTCTCGTACTAACTACGGCCAAAGGAGAAAGCCCTTCGGACAATATTAGGATCCTAAATACGCCTGGATAAATATAATAATATAGTATCACGAAATAGATTCCAGCTTTCGATATGGCCGCCCACACTAAATACTTTGAAGTACACGGTATCCTAAAATCGCTCAAATTTGGATTAAAAATTTAATCATATAAAGAATAATAATAAGAAATATAATAAAGATCAAAAGAAAACACTCACACAAATTAACCCGCCAAATGACGGGATCGGTGGATAACCCGACAAAGTAGAGGATGCGCAGTGCATATACAGACCGTGGGTCCCACCGCCTATGTGTCACCGTACGTAACCACAACGGTCTGGTTATACAAGGCAACTCCGACCGAGAATTACCCGGTCCGCCTCTCAGCACTCCCATGCATTTAATGCATGATTAACTACTTGACCTAATTGATAATTAGTGATAGTAATAATATTTTCCTAATAATTATAATCTACAACTTGAATTTATTTAATTCTATCTGATCCTATCTCGGGACTATTTCCCGGATCCTACTCCTATCCTATCTACGTGCAGTATGACATGATATGACATGTAAATGCGGGTATGTCTCAAATATGCTTGTCAATTTTACCGATGCATATGACAGTCGATTTAGACTCTACAAAATTTTTGGACAAAAATACCGCAATTCGATATATTTTAAAAATATTTTATTTTCGGTTTGGGTTCCTATTTCTCAAGAAAGAAGATTAAATCCCGTGAAACCGTACACAGGGAGTCTTGGTGAGAGATCGCGGAGTCGCTCTACTCCGAGGTGCAACACCGCCTCGGGGTCGGTGTCCGCGTACGTCGGGTCGGGAATGACCTCGTACTCCGCGAGGGGATCCGAGTCGACTGTATCACCTAATTTGTTTAAATTAGATGTTTATTAGTTTTATTGATTTACTAATTAGTAATAGGATTAGATTGATAATTTAATTAAATATTTGTTCGAGTTTTATCGTCTCTTCTTGAAATTTCGGACATTTCTCGCATACATGCGCGTCGGAAATATCAGTTGCCCGCTTATAGATCCGTTAAACTGTGTTTATCATTCTCGATCGTTCTTATACGTTCGTTCTCTACTTTAAATTCGAGTTCATTGATTTAAATATTTAGATCAATTAATTTCATAATAGAGAAATTGATTAATATATAATATTATTTTTAATATATTTAGAATCATTCTTATTAATTTAAAATAGAGAAATTGATTAATATATAATATATATATGTATATATATATATACTCATATATATATGCATTATATCCTAATTATCTTTTCTTATTAATTTTACTTTTATTATTATGTATATGTATATAAATATTTAACCTTATATTTAAATAAATTAGCAAAAATAGTTTAAAATAAATTAAAAAGGAAAAACTTAAAAGAAAAATTTAAAAATAAGAAGTAAATAAATTAAGAAAATTATTATCGTTTTATTACTGTGTTGGTGTTTTAATGTTCGGGATCATACGCTGACTACCAAATCATTGGTGCCAATGCACCGATATCCCGAATCGGGGGCAGTCAGGGAATATAATCATTTCCCGGTTTCTTTATGTTTATGTATTAATATATGGATACCGCCTAACCTCTCGGGGCGGCCTCCAATTAATTAATTTTCCATTTAATTTAATCACAATTAATTATCTTGAGACTTTTAAGTATTAGGCCATAATTAATTTTTTTTTTTTTTTAACTAATTAAACTCTGATAAATTTCAAATCCATTAGTCGGCCCAATAACATTTCTGAATATAATGCTTAGTCTATAACATTCAATTTGGGCCTATCCTCCTTTAATATTTTAATTTGATTCCCTAAATCTTAAACTTAGTCCCAATTAATCATAACTCAATAGCCACATTTCAGAAGGCTCACTACAGATCAGGTTAGGCCACAATCCATCAAAATAAATCAAAGCCAAGCAACAGAATCAAACAAATCAATAGCGACAGAACCAAGTCTAAGCAAACACCCATCCTGGTACACGCAAAATGGGGGGTACCAGCACACACATACCGCACAGGAGTAGCATCGTGCATACCAAAGACAAGACAACAACAAGCCACCCAAGTGAATTAACACAATAGCAAATAGGGACAACCAACAACAAACCATTATCACGAATCGAAACCCACAACAAACCAAAGAAAAGAAATCCATACCAACAGACCAAGAATAAGAAACCAAACCCTAATCTAGGGTTTACAAGTAACAATGCAAGCAAACAACAAGGCAACAAAGGCAATCGGTCCTCACTTCATCGGTACCTTTCTACACAAAGTGTACCAAGGAACAGAATTTCACCAACATGGCATACCGCACAGATAAACAAACAGATAGCATAACCTCGCCTAGAATCAACCAAGCAACCACAATATCAATTTTCCGTAACCAAACATCATTTCAACAACAACCCAACTCAACCCACAAAACCATCACTTTACCAAAATCCGACAAGGTACCAGTAACAGTACTGGTAATCCAGAAACCACAAAGCCAGTATAGTTTGTCAGAGAGGGAGAAGGACAGACACAAACGGAATTCTGTTTCAAGCCTCGCCTCACCGGTACTGAGACAGTACTGGTGTACCAAGGTGTATTCAAATATCAAATCGACCATATAGTAAGCCATAACAAAAATTCAAGCACACACATGCAATTAAAGCCCATCAAGACAGAACACACAACTGACAGGGCGAAGATAGCAAAAGAAGAACATAGGGCTCTAGTATTTACTGTAATAAGAGCCAAGATGGCAATGGAGGGCGATAGGGCACAAGGCAACAAGAGAGGAAAGTGGGTCGTGGATTGACAAGTCGGGCCTCCCTCCTCAAACACGGCACGTATTTCACAAGGAAAGGAAGAAAGAAAATATGTTCTTACCAAGAAAACAATAAAATAGATGGAACTACTTCTCAACACATGAGACAACAAGCAACAACCGGAGAGGGGAAGGGCCGGGGTCCTTTTAAAAGAGGGGGCCGAATGACGGTGATAGAGGATAGGGTAGAGCCTAGGTTTCGGCGGGAGCGGGTCCGACGAACTCGAGAGGGAGTAAGGCGTGCGAGAGGGACAAGTCGCAAGAAGTGACAGGGGATAGGAGAGGTGCTCGGGTCGATGGTAACAGAGAGAGAGTTTGATGAGAGGCGATAGAGCGAAAACGGAGAGAGGAAACCCTCGCCGCAGCGAGCGAGCACAAGAGAGAAAATAGAGCGGCGGAGAGGACGGAGGAGAGGACGGGAAGAGAGAGACGAAATTAATGGGGCACAACAAAGTGACGGAGAGAAAATGAGAACGGAAAAGACGGGTGAGAGGCGGGGAAAAAGAGAGAGGGTTAGGGTAGGGCATTAAATGCCGAAATTAATGAGGGGAAGAGATAGAGTGAGTGAAGGCGTCCGGATCTTCCGTGGCGCAATTATGGCCAAAGAATGAATCACTATTCAAGTCATATTATAATCGAAATTTTACACCAATATTCAAATTATTGTTCATGAACCACACATATATATACATATATATATATATATATATATATATATATATATATATTTTTTTTTTATATAACGGTTTATTATACTTACCAGTTTATCTTAATGCATAAATTCAAAATTTTCGAATTGACTGATTGCAAATTTAAAGTTTATGTTTTGTTAAAGTACTAAGTTAAATTCTTCTCATTTAAAATCTGAAATTCTGAGTTTTGTATCTACTTAATTACACAAGGCATCTTGTAAATGGCAAAATAATTTAATTTCATTACACTATTTGTTTATATATTTATTTGTTCACATACATAATTAGTTTCCCTTAATTTTTGATCTGGATAATTTATTTGACTTTCCATTAATTAAATTTTGATCATTATCTAGTTAATTATAATTAATACAAAATCTAAAATTTACGGTTTAACAAAAGACTTGCAGTGAGACAAACAATATTGCTTGAGAAATCAGATGCCATTTGTTTCCGGGAAACAAAATTACGATCCATGAAGTTGAGACTAGAGGTGGCATTTTAATTGCTTGGCGGAGCCTGTATGTTGATATGCATACCACACTCACACTGGGAAAACAAAATTAGATTCTCCACCCACACCACACATAAACTGGCAGAGTCTGTATGAAACTACACATGACTTATCAGAAATGGAAAATCTAATTTCTGAACAAGAAATTACTGATGTTCTACAATCATGGCCTAACAACAAAAGTCCCGGCCCTGAGAAATTTACTGGTGAATTCTACAAAATTTTTCAGGATTTACTAGTACCAAAAATTCTTAATGTTCTTTCAAATATCATGATCACAGGACAATCACTTTTTCCCTTGAACTCTTCCTATATCACTTTAATCCCCAAAAAAGAAGGAGCCAATAAACCACAAGATTTTCGTTCCATTATCTTGGTACATGGTGTACAGAAATTTTTTTCGAAGATATTGGCAAATCGATTGTAGAATCGAATCTCTGAACTGATACATATTACTCAAACTGGTTTTGTTAAGGGCAGACAAATTACTGAGGGCTTTATATGTGCTCAAGAGACACTTCACTTTGCCTACAAGGGGAAAATATCTTTGAGAATCTTCAAAGCGGATTTTCATAAAGCTTTCGACATGGTATTTTGGAAATTCTTATTAGGAATTTTATCACATTTGGGCTTTTGTCAAAAATGGATAAAATGGATATAACAAATGGTTTTCAAAGGAGCATCTCAAGTGATAATAAACGGATTCTTTTTCTTTTATTTTATTTCATTCCTTAAATAGATCCCTGATAACTCAACTTGAATAAGGTTCTCTTCCATACGAAACCGAATTGATTTATGTTTTTGCCTAATCGATATATATAATACCCACGAATGAGTTTTTCTTCCATTTTTAGACGCAGATAATCGATTAATTAATGAATCTCTCTAAAATAACTTTGTTTGTTTTCCCAATTGCATTATGCCTCTTATTAACTTCTATTTTTAGGTGATTTGCTTCGTAACACGGACGGATTCAGGCTTTGAGTCAGTGGGGGGCAAAAATTAAAATTTTATTTTAAATAGGGCAAATATTGAAATTTTCTTCCAGAAGAGGGGAGGGGAGGGACAAAACAAACATATTTTTTAATTTTTCTAAAAATATACATAATTATAAAAATATTTATATAAAAAAAATTTCAAGAGAGAGGGGCAGCTGTCCCCGTAGCTCCACCTCCATCCGCCCCAGCTTCGTGACCTTTGTTAATTAGATGACAAGTCTGATGGAGATGGTAAACAATTTCGTCTCGTTGAACTTGTATCATGGGGCCTGATAAAAATATTTCGCAATTTCTATGCACCTTGGCAAAATTCCAATGAATTTCTTCTCTAGAATTGCAGGCCTATCGAAAAATATGGATGAGCCTTGCCACTCTACAAATATATTTAAATTAATTTCACAAAGGGCATATTGATGGCGGAACTAACAGGACTTTAATATATCAAAGTACAAAAAAGATGTTTCTCATCTTAAGAATCTCTGCAAGGCTACATGTTATAAAATCATAATTCTTTTTTATTCCATCTTACACCATCTTAAATTATTCATATTTAGCTCTATATATAGTTGAGGTATAAAAACTAGACAAATTCGGATATATATATATATATATATACCTCTCACAACATCTCTAATTGGATATTTATCCCTCTAAATTTGAAATTTGAACATTTATCCTTCAACATATTAATAAAACGGAGATTATCCAAATAAGTAGATTTCTAAATAAGAAAAATCTTAAAAATAATTAAAATATCATAAGACTGATTCGTCCTTTCCGTCAGAGAACACTTTCATATTTCTCGTTCCATATCTCTCCATATCTCCTTCTAAGGCTCATAAGTTTGGTCTATCTTGAAAGCTGTAGATATCAGCCTGATAAGAGATAAAACCACAGCTGATATCAGAGTCGATAACAGTATATAGAAACTGATAAATATGAAGTAGCTTACCTCATAAGAGATAAAACCACAGCTGATATTTACAGTTTTGGAGTGATTTTGCTTGTTAAGTTCTTATGTTGGCTTTCCTTCATATTTGCTTGTTATGTTCTGTTTCACACGACTTAAGCTACTTCATATTTGTTAATATACAAGAATAACATCTTGGTTCTTTGAATTTCTGACTTGGGCAGAAAGAGGTACACTCGAACAAGAAATATAAATTGAATCGTTTTGGCAGGAAGGAAGGGTAAATAAGTTACATAATAATTCTATTTTTTTAAGACCTTTTTTATTTAGAATTCTACATATTTGGATAAATTTCCGTTTGCTAATTCTATTAACTCATAAACATCCAAAATTTTAATTTAGAGGGATGAATATTCAAATGTCTCATCACTTTCTTTATCATAATTAGAAATAACCCCTAAAAAACTAGGCGCATGGACCCCCAAATTTACATTCCTAACTTGCCAACCTGACGTGAATGATCTCATTCATCCCATTATCAAAAGATCGCCGAGAGCAGTTAAGAGTATCTCCAAAGTGTTAAAAACTGCCGCATCATTCATTTAATAATTAATTAAAAAATTTACAGAGTATATTCCATCACAGAAATAAAAAGACAAATTATTTAATGACATTTTTGTAGTTCTAATGTCAAATTGGCAGCATTAAATTCTTTTTCATTACTATTTTTGTTTTAGAAATTTCTTTTTCATTACTGAATCAAGTGAGTTTCTAAATGACGTGGCGTTTAGAAATGAGTTTCTATTTTAGTAACTCTCCTCCATAGTTTCTAAATTAGAAACCCTCGTCCAATTCAGAAATTCAAATAGCAACTGACACATAAGATTTAGCAACTCATTAGAAACTCTCATTGGAGATGCTCTAAGGAGTCAAAAAATCATCGTTGGGCGGCAAGAAAAAAAATAATACATTTTTTTTATTAGAAGAAATGTTTAAGAACAAACAATTATACATATGCTTAATGAAACAGATAATATTTTGAACAACGATTTTTTAATTAATTATTAGAATAATCTTATTTTTAATAATAAGAGTGATTAAATTAAAATTTTAAAAATACGGATAGCAGCGCGTCACTGACAGTGACGTTTTACAAACGTGCCACTGATAGTGGTGTCTTTTAATTTTAATTTTTTTTACTTTTCAGTTATAAAAAAAAACACATCCACGCCAGTAGGATGACACGTTCTCCCATATTTGATCACGGTTCATAACGATACGGACATAGTGCGTTTTGGATGGAACGGTGTCCTCTGGAGAGATTTCTCTGCGGAGTCGTGCGATTTTTTTTATTGTGAATCGTTCGATCACCGATCAACGATTCTGATTTAACATTAATAAATTTTTCATACATCAAAATTCGTATTTAAATTTTTCAACAGTCGCTCAAATTAAAATAATCGTTCAGATCTCGATACGGAGATCGCCGCACCAAAACAAATATGCAGATGCTGCCCTGCCATTTTGAATACGTTTCGATAATTTCGCTCCTTAGCTGATCCTAACCGGCTATCTAAATTGCCTCTTCCTTTTCGAATTTTTGACTATCCAAATTGCCTCTTCTGAAATCATATCTGATCAATTTTCTCGGTGCGAAGATTGGCCGACTGCTGGAATGGCCGATTGCCTCTCACCTCGGCGGCTCAGCACCATCACTTTCATCACTCTGATTCTCTGAGTTACCCTTGCTCTGACAGACAAACCCCATCGCCTATTACCCAGTGCCAACCCTTGTCCAGAGCTGCTGCCGCCTGGTGCCACCATTCTCTCTTCTGATGGTTTTTGAGTTCTGGTCTCCTGGTAACTGATAAGCGACTAAACACCTTTCTCTCTCTTGATTGCTTACTTGTCGAATTCATATGCTCAATGGTGATAGTTTGAATTGCTTTGATTGCTCTTATGATTTCACCTTTCGACTAAAGATCTTTCTCATTACTTGATTGCTTAGTTGGGAGTCAGGCCTTTCTCCTGTAACATGTCTAAGGCTGCAACTATTGTGCCACATGAAAGCAAATGTACAATTGCATTAATCATGGAAGCCACTAGAATGAACCAACACCCCAACTATTATGCTACATAAACCTCACATACCAGTTGAATTCCTGGTTTACATGGTGTGCTCAGTGAGGCCAGAAGTCAAATTTATGAGGATATTTTGTTTGTGAAAGAACAAAACTGATGCTTGATAATCTCTTGATTGCTCTGATCCTTTTCTTCTCACATTTTGATTGCTGGTGAAGGGTGATAGTTTGAATTACTATAATAAATTATTTAGTACATGAGATATTTTTATATTTTATATATACTCTGCCTATTTTAGATTTTAAAAAAATATCATATCACCATATCTATATCATAACAAATATGATATTCGCACCTGCATTCATACAACATAGGCTGAGATGCTATTGGTTGGTGTTAGTGCCTCGATGCCTGCGGAGTCACAGGCCGTGGTCGTAGATCTGTGACCTCATATGGGCTGGGATAAATGAGATCTGGGCTGGATGGGCTTTTGTTCATTGACTTTAGAATTTTTTAGAATTTTTGGAATTTGACGAGTTCGAGTTGAATATACACTATCAGATAGATAGAGACAGAGCGTCACACGCTCAAAGCATATTAAAAAAAAAAAGCATTTCACTATTGCCTTTTGTCATGACTCATGGGAGGGGCTCTGTTCTATCGTGTATTTTTAAAGAAAAACACGGGAAGACGAGGTGGGGGTTGAGGTGGGGTGGAGAATGGATGGGTGGATATAATTGAAAATATTAATTATTAGTGATATTTTGACAACTAAAATGATTTTGAAGTAACTTCAAAATAACAGTGAATTTGTGATATTTTGACAATTTTAAAATTTAAAGTGGCGCTTCCCTTTAATTTTTATGCAAGAATTTAGTATTATATTCATTGCATAAATAATTAAAAACCTTGGTCCCCGGGAGAATGGTCCCACTTTCATGGTATAATACATGGACCACAGGACCACGCTCCCTTGATAAAGTGATCCCATATAACAGTGTCTGCAAGATTTCTATGATTATGTCCACATATGCGTTTTAAGAACAAAAAAAATTAGCAATAGCTCCACATCAACCTAGGGTTGCAATCAGATCAGATACGGACGGATAATGCTTTTACCATATCTATATCCGTTATAATTTTTCTGATATGGATACAAATCAGATATTCAACGGATATCGGATACGGATTGGATATCGGATGGATACATATACAAATACGGATATATTACGGATATTAAGTAAAAATATTATATATATCATTAAAAAAATAATTACATATTATTTTTTGATAGAATTATTAATTATAAAAATTAAATATTAATTATCATTATATTAGTAGTTCAAATGTATCAATGAATTATTAAAAAATATGATACATTAGCACAAATTATATATAAAATTAGTTAGATTTGTAATGTATGCAAAAAAATACGGAAAATAGCTAAACGGACGGTTACGGATAGGTAATAGCCAAATCGTATTCATATCCGTTAAAAAAATTCGGATACAGATAAAAATACGGATTTTTTCATATACGGATACGGATCAGATAATTTTTATTATTTTTCAGATCGGATCACGACTAAAATTGAATATTTTACTATCCGTTTGCAACCCTACATCAACCAAATTCAAAATTTGATTTATAGGCGAAGAAGGTATGACGCAAGAAAAAAACATTTTGCAGTCATAGTTTAATAAATCGAAGTATAACAATGAAGAATAAAAATATTCGTTTAATCTTATATAAAAATTCTGCAAAACATACTAGAGAACTGCATATACAATTCCAGCATTTACATGTTTACAAGGATACAAAATCAATTGGAATACAGAAGCACAAATGAATTACACCAGAACTAAAATCGTCACCTCCGTGCTTCCATAATAGCTAAGATATCATGTTTCGCTTAACAACTGGACATGCTATCATCTCCGGTATCTATATCAATTGAATCATCAAAGAAGCTCTCAGTCTCCTCTAAACTCTTCTCTTCGCCCTCAAATTGCTTTTGAAATCTTCTCCTCTTTCTAAACTGTCAGCAACTTCTCTCATTGTGGGTTTTTCTTCTCTATTCATGTTCAGACAACGCATTACTAAATCCCCAATCTCATTTAGCACCTCCAATTTGAGCTCATCTCTTATCTGAGCATCCAAAATTTGTATGAACCTCCCCTCCTTCTTGGACACACAAAAACTTGATGCTAGGCTCCTATCCTCCTCTGGTCCTTCAAAATAAAGTGCTTTCTTTTTTTTTGTAAAAAGCTCCAATATAATAACTGCAAAGCTATAAACATCGCTTTTGTCAGTCAACTGACAAGTTAACAGATATTCCGGGTCCAAGTAACCGCATGTCCCCTGCACCAAGGTGGCAATTTTAAATTCATCATTAGGGACAAACTTTGAGGCACCAAAATCAGAAACTTTTGCTATGAGCTGGAGGATTGGAGGTGAAGCAGATGAGTGCATGTACGCAAGCGCATCTGCCAACTCTGCTGCAATTCTGAGCCGTTCAATTGCAGGAACTGAAGTATCGGAGCTTTTGTTATGGATATAGTGATAGAGTGTTCCATTGGAGATATATTCATAAACAAGCATCGGGACTTCGACTTCCGAGCAACAACCCAAGAGCTTGACCACATTTTTATGGTTTATTTGTGACAAAATCATCATCTCTTTTGTAAACTCTTGAGTCTCGTGTTCTTCCATTATTTTTGATTTTTTTTATTGCCGCCACACTGCCATCTTCCAAAATGCCTTTGTAGACAATTCCATCACCCCCATGACCCAGGACACGTTCTTCTGAGAACTTGTTGGTTGCTTTCTCAAGCTCTTCTTTTGTATAGATTTTGAACGTGGTGATTTTGAAAGATTTCATCTGTTGTTGTAGTAGTACGCCTCCATTCTGCTCAAAAAATCGTTGTTTTGCTCTGATGAGCCTCTTCTTTTGCATTCCGAGATATAACCAAAAACAAGCAAATGCAACTATGAAAACACCTGCACTTGCCTCTGCAATTTCAGCACAATTCCTGTCAGTTTAGAACTGTAAATGCAAAATTAGTTCTTTTTTTATTTTTTTTATTTTGTTGAGCTTGATAACCAATAAAATTCTATTTAAGAGCTAACTTATATTCGCTAACTAGCTTTGTTTTAATCATCAGCTCAAATTCCCTAACAGCTTTACTCAGCCACAGTATAACAGTTTATGCTTGCTGAGAAATAAAGATTACAATAACATTCGTATATAACATTGAAAATTTGGAATCATCAATCCTTCTTTCTAATCATGTATTATTTTTTACTGAGAAAAAAATGGTGAATAAACACCAAGAAGAACTTACCAATAATTATTTTAACGGCTAATGTGAAGCCGTCTTTTTTCTGACAACCATCTTTTGTATAGGCATTTCCTCGAGTACCACTTGGACATGTACAAGTGTAGCTCCCAATAGTGTTTTCACAGATACCGTAGCATGGATATTCTTCGTTCAATTCACATTCATCTATATCTTCATACCGAAATCATGATATTAGTGACCAGAGGGAATGACTTGTAGTCTTATACACCCACATCCATAATAAAATTTCACTAGCATCTCAAAAAACACTTACCAAAATACAATCCTTGAAGGGTACCAACAAAATTTGAGCGCATCTATGTATAATCGAATTATTTGATTATTCTCCTCATATAATACACTTCATCCCTTTATTAGCATCTCGAATTTGCTTCTTTTAACAGTTAACGTGATAAAATTGCATAACCAAATATTCTTTGTCCACCTATTTGATCATGATAACATTACAAGAATTTTGGAATTCTCCAGGGACCAGACTGCTGATTTTGCTGTATGTCATGATATAGCAGATGTTCATTTGTAGAGTATGTTAAGGAGGAAGTTTTTTGTATTTGTTATGTGGGATATTATAAGAAGAGTTCATTTATTTCAGGATGTTTTTAGAAATCTCATTTCTATTAATTATTTGTGCCTTATGTAATATCAAATCAAGGAATATAATTAAGGTTCCTTATAGATCTCATCTCTTGCCTTTCTCTTTGATTAAGCCACTCTCCCGAAATCCTTAAAAATAAACTTAAGGATTAAATTTTTTTTAATGCAACTAACTTAAACTGCGAAAGGGGCCCTACTGTTTCAATCTGATTATTTAATAACAAAATTTCGTGAGAAATAACAATACCTTGACATCCTTCTCTGATGTACGGGTTTCCCTGGTAGCCCGGTGTACAATTGCAATGGTAACCAACACCATTAACAGAATCAGAGCAATTATGATTCAAGCTCCGACATGCATAATCGGTCAATTACGTCTTGCATAGCTACAATTTCCCACGTTTCTTACGGCCCAATCGATTGCCACCACCTGAACTGTGCATGTATATCATAAATTGTATATAGTTTGGATAAAATACAAGTAATGTTCATATGCTGGTGGAATATTGTCTGACATAATTTTCTTATATGGTACTAAGGGGAAAAAAGGAAGAATGAAAAGGATCAAATGGTAGTAAGGTGGCTTACACTATGGGGGTTCTCTTCCTTTGTGGGTCTGTGTCATGACTGCTGCTGCCTCATTTTCCATCGGCCTCAACGGTACCTTATTTTTATCAAGTGATATTTTTTTTGGTTGGTACATAACTAAAAGATCAAATGTTATTTTTTAAATATACCAGTAAAAAATTGAAAAGGAAGATAGCAAATGTTGTATTAATTAGCCTAATTTGCTAAGAGTACTTAAGAAGACTAATATTCATAATTCCTTCTAAATTTTGTTCTTAACTAATGTTAATGGAATATTGACAAGGTATGTTTCTGTTATCTTACTAAGGTATTACGTTGCTATTTTTACTGTTGAGATTTCAAAAAAATTAAGAAAAAAATGTCCAAATTAGGTTTTGGGGTTGGATGGTCTCAAATGCTGATAATTGGCTTTTATGAGACCCAGTTTCTTTTCTTTTTTCTTTTATAAAATTGAATTGACATTTTTTAGAATTTATCCAATTTAATTAACATGATGTATGCATTGATTCAACCCTCAGAATGATGTATAACAGAAAAATAAAAGATACACATGACTGATTTTGATGGTTGCAACTTGCATTCAATTGCATAATATAAATGTTTGGATGTTTGCATTATACTCTTGAGCTGTAATTGGTGCATGTGTTTACAAAGTCTGGTGGCCTTGAATATAAATTTTGCTGCATTATTAGGTATTAGGTGTCCTATGATGTGGTTTTTGGGACTTCAGAAGGCTGTTGGTGCCATGTAGTATGTATATGTATTGATCGTAGTTAAATAGTTTGAACAGATTTTCATGGATGTAATATGGATTTTTTATAGACCTCATTAAAATGTTTTATAGTTTATCTTTAGTTGGTCATTTATCTGTGATTTTAATTGAGTTCAATTTGTGCAAAGAAGGATTTTTCCCTCGGTTTTTAACAAGGCACCCATTTTAAAGATCAAGCTCTGCTTGATCAGGAGTTCATCTAGGAACATTGAATTTGCATTAGCTTTCAAATCAATTAAAACTTACTGTACAAATCTATTAATTTACTGCTACAATTTAAGAGTTGTCAGACTGTCATTAAACAATGTCATGAGCTATGCTTTGTCTATGCATTAGAAATAAATTAGCTTTGTTATGAGGTTTATTTCTGTTGTGGTATAATGAAATAAAGATCTTTCATCTGTGAAGGAATGATTGACCGTATGACTCCCCTGGTGCCAAATTCATAAAATCAAAACACTGGACTTGTTAATGTTTTTATAAATATTATCTTCATGGCATATATTAAAACCGTATTCCCGGAGAGAATGGTCCCACTTTCAGGATACCTAAAACCATGGCTGTCAGAAAAGGAAAAATAAAGGAACATCAGCCATAGCTCCATAACGTACAACCACTTGCGGAAATTTGATTTGCAGGCGAAAAAGGTGCCCTGTGTTGGAATTTTAACACAGCACAACGGAAGCTTTAATTTTATAAATAGGAGGAGATGGATAAAATCACTGGAACCTTTCATATAATTTTCATTACTGATTTGTATACACTGGTACATCTCTCCAGTGAGGAGAGGAGATCTCTCTCATTCTCTCATTTACCAGTACATAGCACCTATTTATAATTACAAGTCGGTACATATCTTTCTTCAGAATCGACTTTCTTTTGATAACTCCTCGAGTAATCTGCAACTTACACCATCAATTCAATAAAGAATCTCGACTGAAATAGACATAAAAGAATATTATGAAATAAATTAAACTCATTCTGAAATCAAATACTAGAACTAGAACCTTCTCCCTGCTTCCATATCTAGTTTAGCTTGTTGTGCAAAACTGTATGACATGCTACTATCTCTTGTATAAATATCAATTGATTCACCAAGCAAGCTCTCAGTCTCCTCCAAACTCTCCTCTTCAGCCAATGATTGCTTTTGAAATCTTCTAACTTTTTCTAAAGTATCAGCAACCTCTCTCATTGTGGGTCTTTCTTCTCTATTCATATTCAAACAATGCATCACTAAATCACCAATCTCTTCAAGCACCTCCAATTTGAGTTCATCTCTTACCAGAGCATCCAAAATTTGTATGAACTTCCCTCCTTCTTGGCCACACAAAAATATGAAGCCAGACTCCTGTCCTCCTCTGGTCCTTCAAAGGAAAGTGCTTTCTTTCTAGTAAGAAGCTCTAATATAATAACTGCAAAGCTATAGACATCACTTTTATCAGTCAACTGACAAGTTAACAGATATTCCGGATCCAAGTAACCGCACGTACCCTGCACCAAGGTGGCAATTTCAACTTCATCATTAGGCACGAACATTGAGGCGCCAAAATCAGAAACTTTTGCTACGAGTTTATCACTGAGCAAAATATTAGCAGTTTTCACATCACCATGGAGGATTGGCGGTGAGGCAGAGGAGTGCATGTAGGCAAGAGCATCTGCCGACTCAACTGCAATTCTGAGTCGCTCAATTGCCGGAATAGGAACACTGGAAGTTTTGTTATGGATGTAGTGGTAGAGCGTTCCATTAGAAATATATTCATAAACGAGCATCGGTACTTGGACCTCCAAGCAACAACCCAAAAGCTTCACCACATTCTTGTGGTTGATTTGGGATAGAATCATCATCTCTTTCGCAAACTCTTGCATTTCATGTTCTTCCATTATTTTTGATTTTTTTATTGCTGCCACACTGCCATCTTCCAAAATGCCTTTGTAGACAATTCCGTGTCCCCCACGACCCAGGACCCGTTCTTCTGAGAACTTGTTGGTTGCCTTCTCAAGCTCTTCTTTTGTATAGATTTTGAACGTGGTGGTTTTCAAATATTTCATCTGTTGTTGTAGTAGTACACCTCCATTCTGCTCAAAAAACCGTTGTTTTGCCCTGATGAGCCTCTTCTTTTGCATTCCGAGATATAACCAGAAACAAGCAAATACAACTATGAAAACAGCCATACTTGCTCCTGCAATTTCAGCATAATATTTTTTAGTTTAGATGCAGAATTTGGATTTTTCATTTTGTTGTGGTACATAACAGATGAAATTCTATTTTAAAAGCTAAAGTGATTTTTCCTAACTAGCTGGATTTTTTAACATCAAACTTAACTGCTTTACTCAATTGAAATTCATTGAGTTTACGCTAATTAGATATACAGATTACAATGAGGTTTGTATGGCAGAAATTAGAATTGAATATCAAGTATGAAAACATGTACTGGTACATTAGCGGTTAGTCTTGGAAATTTGAAATCACTGATCTTCTTTCTAAGCAAGTACCAATATTTAAATTATCTCTAAGAAAAGAGTCATGAGTAAACACAGGATGAACGTACCGATAGCTATTTTTACTGCTAATGTGAAGCCGTCTTTTTTCTGACAACCATCTTTTGTGAGGGCATTTCCATGAGTGCCGGTTGGACAGGTGCAGGTGTAGCTCCCAATTGTATTTCTGCAGTCACCGTAGCATGGATATTCATCTTTCAATTCACACTCATTTATGTCTGTGTAGCAAAATTATCATGAAATTAGAGAACATTACTTGCAGACTTATATATCTAACCACTTCTACAATAAAATTTCACTTGCATCCAAAAAAACACTTGACCAAGATACTAAATCAGTGTATGACAGTCATTTGACTGTTGTTCCCTCCATTAACCTTTCTCTTCTTTTTTTACCAACACAATCCAGAAACCAATTTATACATATTTATTATTGAATCTGTTTGTTATCACGGTTCATGTAATTAATTTCATAAATGAAAACTTGGTCCATCCATTTAATTATGGAAATTTGGAATTCATCACGGACCAGACTGCAAAAATTATAATTTCATAATCACCAAATGATTATATGTGTAACTTAATGGCTTGAGACTGCTTCAGTTTCATATGTAACATAGGCAAATTTTGGAACAATAACAATACCTTGACATCCTCCAGTGATGTATGGATTTCCCTGGTAACCCTTTGAACAATTGCAAAGATAACCAGCACCATTATCAGAATTGCTGCAATCATGATTTGCACTTCGACATGCATAATCAGTCATGTTACGTCTTGCATAGCTACAATTTCCAACATTTCTTACAGCCCAATCGAGCCCCACCTGGACCTCAAAATCAGTGGTCCTTGACAGGTACGAGTTGTCAAAATGGAACAAATTTGAATCAGCGAGAAAAACATAGGAACAATTTGTGGGATTGGCATATAATATTTGGTCAGCTCCAACTTTAGAACTCTCCATATTCTGTAAAGAGGATTCATAGAAATGAAGTCCATTTGGAATAGAGCTCTGACAGCATCCAACTCCTGTGCACGATCCATTGGTGCTACCCAGGGAATATTGAGGCGGTCGACAAGCCGAAACGCATCCGCTGACATAATAACCGTCTCCATCCACAAAATATCCTTGGTTGGGACAGCCAATAGCAAAGAAGTTGTTGCTGACAGACAGGAGGTATGGGCTCCCAGGAAGAGCTATGTATGTTTTGGCGCTCGTGGTCGATACAAAGCCACCGGATGAGTTATAACAAGCACGTTTTGCTGTGATCGATATGTGCAACTCGCCATTTGGAGATATGTTTGTGATTTCATAGCCGTAGCCGTAAATAAAGAGTCGAGACAGATTATAGGATTCATTGCACTCAAGCCTGAAACCCTCATGGTAGCAGTTCGGCTCAAATCCGAATGGGTATGGTACCGTAATGTTCCCACATTTGTCTCTGCAACCTGGTAAAGAAACCAGTGGGGAAGTCTGTGATGCGGCCGATGCGCAATGCAGGACAAGAACTAGAAGAAGAAGAAAGAGTAATAGTG
This sequence comes from Schoenoplectus tabernaemontani, assembly GCA_037127355.1. NCBI lineage: Eukaryota > Viridiplantae > Streptophyta > Magnoliopsida > Poales > Cyperaceae > Schoenoplectus > Schoenoplectus tabernaemontani. The sequence continues at coordinate 19,926,574 of CM073748.1, read as the reverse complement.
AGAGGTGAGGAGGAGCCATTGATTGTATGAAAGTAGCATGATGGGTGCTTTTAAATGTGTGAATGGGATCAAGGTTTGACGCGGTCTGTTAAGAAAAAGAAAGAAACAAAACAAAGAAATTTCTTCGATCATGGTCTAAAGGTTTGACGCGGTTTTTGTCAATTGTTGAAATATTTAACATCAGGCACTTATTTTCTCCACTTTATTTGTAACATCAGGCATATAATTTTCCCCACATTAATGTCGGAGTTCAGTTAGCAAACTGTCGTGTTTCAAATTGTTAATGCATCCAAAGTAATTTCAAATCAGATTCCAAACCTTCAATTTTTTAAATATTTTTGTTTTAGTCAGGTGACGTTTTAAATTGGACTTCAAATTGACAAGTCTGTATATGAACAGGTCATGGTATTATTCCCAATTAACATGGGGTCAGTATCCAGTATCAACGGCAGCACCATCAAACATCTGTAAATATGGTTTGTAGAACAGTAACCTTTGTTTTGCTAACAAAATTAATGAAGGATTGCTATTCATCCATCACTCCCCATCAGTAGCACGATGGCATATCAGAATTTATGGATGGCGCGCAAAGTTTGAATCCCACCTTTTAGAAAACAATCTGCACTTAACCGGCTGAAATTTTTATATTTACGTAAAAATAAAATTAAAATTAAATATTGAAATAAATTATTGCTGAAATTTGAAATTTGAAATCTACACTCCATGAAATTTAGCACCTACGTAAAGTATTTTCACTCTACGAAATTGTCACCCACGTAGAATGCTCATACTTCACGGGATTATCATCCACATAAAATCATTTTTTTTAGTTTTTTATTCAACCTAACATAAGAGAGAAAGAGGAGAAGAGAGAAGTGAATTTAAAATTAGGTCACTCCATATGGGTTGCAATCTCGTGGAGTGAGGCATTCCACGTGGGTGGTAATACCGTAAAATGTAGATCCTAAATTTTATGTATGATTTACCTTAATATTTAATTTCATTTTCATTTTCACTTAAATATAAAATTTTCGGCTTAATTGGTAGTTTAGTGATGATTATCATGAAAAAATAATGCAGTTACTAATTAATCCTTTAATAGCTCGACATTTTTTGGGGTTGAAACAGGTTGCAGATTGTGTGGTTCTCCTTTGCGCATTGGTGAATCTCATTTGGATTTAGAAGATGTATTGTTCATCCAGCTTGCATTGTATTAAATTTGAATCGTTTCAAAATAAAATTGAAAAGTTAAGTTATCAATCGAGTTCTCATTTTATATGATGGGGATGTGTGTTCGATTGTCATTGGATTTTGTGGGACCCATTTGATGGGTGCGAGAATTTCTACTAATTAAAATATGAAAATTTGATTCATTGATTTTATTAAATTTTGATGTCTATATATAAACAATATTGAAATTGAATGATTTTTGTGTGTACGTAATATTTCTTCAATTAATTTATTATCTAATTTTTTTAATAATTATTATTTAATATTCAATTTTATACATATCGATGTGGCATAAGTAACTATGATCATTTGATTCTCCTCATAATAAATAATAAAGAATAGCAAAAATATTTAAACTTTTTAAAAAAAAGTGCTCAAAAGTTTTGTGAAGAATAAAATCCATCAAATAAGCTAGAAACTAAATAACACTACAGAAATTTCTCTGTGGCTCTCTGTTATCATGTCAATCTACTTTTGGAATTCTCTTTATATATTCATGATGTTTTTCATTCGGCAGAAATCACTACTTTTGGAATTCTCTTTATATATTCTTAGTATGCTATTCCAAAGCATTATTTATGATCATTTATCATTCCATGCCTCCCTTGACTAAGGCAATATTTAACTAAGAGGTGTTAATTATTGATCCGATCCGATTCGAATCCTAATCCGATATAATCCGAAAATAAATGAATCGGGTATGGATTTAATTTTTTTGAACCGAAACGGGTCGGGTCGGGTTTGGGTCAATCCAACCCGATTAATTATATTTTTTAAAGTAATTTTATGATTTAGTACTAATTAAATCTTAAATATACACTAATTAAAAATAATTATAAATTAATTAATATTTTATTACTTAAAATTATATAAAATAATTAATAAATATTAAATTATTTTACATGGGTCGGATTGGGTCGACCCGTGACCCGTCGGGTCGGGTATGAGTCAAGATTTTTTGATCCGAATTTAATCGGGCCGGGTTCGAGTCGGGTCAAAAAAAATATGACCCGATCCGACCCATTGACACCTCTAATTTAACCTAACATAGGGGTGTCAATTATCGACCCGACCCGACATGATCCGAAGATAAATGGGTCGGGTATGAGTTTAATTTTTTTATCCGAATCGGGTCGGGTTCGGGTCAACCCAACCCGACTCGATTAATTATATTTTTTAAAATAATTTTATGATTTAGTACTAATTAAAACTTAAATATACTAATTAAGATTAATTATAAATTAATTAATATTTAATTGCTTAAAATTATAAAAAAAATATATTTAATTATTTTATACGGGTCGGATCGGAATGACCCGTGATCCAATCGGATTGGATATGGATTAAGATTTTTTGATCTTAATTTAATCGGAATGAATAAAAAAATAATATAATAATATGACTCAAACCAAACCTGACCCGATCCGATTCATTGACACCCTAACTGTCCTAACCCTTCTTTTTTTCCTTTTTCAAACGAAACCGCGTCACTCCAATTAAATTCAGTTGTGGTGCTCTTTAATACACGTGCTTAGCTTTCTAAATGTTTGTCTATCGTGGTTAATACAAATGACACGATTTTGAGGATAATATGACACAGTCACACAGCTACTCAATATGGCACGGCACGACAAGGTATCATTTTGATCCATATTTTAGTTATATCGTGTTTATTTTTTATAAAAGTCAATATGATACGACATATAATACTACAAGATCTAAATATGACATGATACAATACAGAAATACGACACGGTACAATAAAAAAAAACACAATTAATAACAGTTGTGGTGCTCTTTTAGGGTCCGTTTGGCAAATCAAGGAATAGTCCCGGAAGAGTGGTAATTTTGGAAGAGTGATAGAATAGTATTTTTTTTGGAAGAGTGGTAGAAGAGTGGTATTCTTGACTATTCGGAAGAGCGAAAATATCGTTTGGCAGTTGTTACTCAGAATAGTTAAAATATGAATAATTATGATACTAATGATGATAATAGTAAAATAATAATCATAATAGTAAGATAATAATAATAATAAAAAAAAAGTAATAAAAATAATCATAATAAATAATAATATTATAATAGTAATATAATAAAACTATAAACATAATCATAATATAGTAATATAATAATAAAAAATTATAATTATAATCATAATTATAATAAAATAATAATAATAAGTAATTATAATTTTAATAATATAATCATAATAAAATAATTATAATTATAATCATGATAATAATAATTATAGTCATAATCATAATAATATAATCATAATCATAATCATAATAATATAATAATAAAAATATAATCATAATCATAAAAATAATTATAAATAATTATAATTATAATTAGAATAATATAATAATAAATTAATCATAAATATATTCAACATAATAAAATAATAATAAAGTAATAAAAAATAATCATAATAAATAATAATATTATAATAGTAATATAATAAAAATATAAACATAATCATAAATAATAATATTATAATAATAAATAAATAATAATAAAATGAATAATATAATAATAATACTAACAATGATGATAATATAATAATAATCAACATCATTATAATATCGTTTGACAGTTGTTAATCTGAATAGTGAAAATATTGATAATTATAATACTAACAATGATGATGATGATGATGATGATAACGATGATGATAACGATGATGATGATGATGATGATAAATAATAATTATAATTATAATATAATATAATAAAATAATCATGGTATAATAATAACAGTGATGATAATAATAATAATCATAATAGAATAATAATAATAACAACATTGATGATAATATAATAATAATAAAACAATAATCACAAAGTGATTGTAATAATAAAATAATAGTAACAATAATCATAATCATAATATAATAATAAAATAATAATAATCATAATAATAATATAATAATATAATAATAACAAGATGATGTTAAAATATAATATAATATAATAATAATAAAGAGATACAATGAAAGTAAAAAAGAAAATGATTTTGCTAATCCAAAGTGCTTGATTTTGAAGCTCTTCCCGTATTCCTTCTTATGGGTAGAATACCAGAAGAGTCTCTTCCAAGCTCTATTCCAAAACACAAATTTGCGTTTGGCACAAAATTTTGATGTGACTACTAACTATTCTGCTATTCTTTCTGAATTCTTCGATGCCAAACAGACCCTTATTGTATATTTGGACCATAGCCCCTTCAAATTGAAAATATACAAAGATATATTAATATTTAGTCTTTGTTTAAGTTTGGGTAATAAAATGATCCCCTCTTCTCTCATAGAAAAGAGCATTTAGTTTCGTTTGTGATTCGATGACGCCCTCATAATTTAGGTTGTAACTCTGCTACTTGCTAACAAAGTTCTAACTAATAAAAGAAATTGATTTGGCATCAAGTCAAGAACGAGATTTAACATTCATGACTTGTAATATTTTTATTGTTTCGATCTCCACAATAATTTATGATTTTTTTAACGCAACTAATAGGGTTCTAACTGAGAAAAAAATGATACCGAGTTAGAAAATATTCAAGACTCTGATTTTATTGAATGATTTGATGAAAAAGTTGATTTTAAAACAAAGTGTAGATGTACTTAATTGATCAGGAAGAAGTTGCTACCACATCGAGATCTAACTAAATTGAAGGGATGTCAAAGACAAGCCAGAAGTGAATCATCATTGTGAATTAGAAGATCTATTTATTAGATATTCAAATCTATATATGCACAACTATAAAAAAATAGATACATCATATTGCATAAATACAATACGATTGAACACGACATGATCGAATATGATATGATTGACGCAATGTGCCTTATTTATATCGTGTCATAACCATGTCATGTAATTACTCTATCATTTTTAGACACAACAAGAAAAAAAAAGAGTACGTTATAATAAATTAATTGATCAATTGAATATTTGAGAGACAAGAAAAAAAAAGTGCGTTATAATAAATTAATTGATCAATTGAATATTTGAGAGCCACAAACTCGTTAATTTCATCATTTGAATTTTTTAGTAGTATTCAATTTTTCTTTTTGATGAACCTTACTTTGAGAAATTCATGGAACTATGAATTAGGAAGAAAATATATGACTATACTAGTTACAAAAAAAAATCTCATAATAGTCCATACAAGTTCTCACCGCCCATATATAGTTGCATGGTACACAACACTAAATAAAATAAAATAATAAAAATATATAATATAACATAATATGAGGTATGATTTATTTTAATACGGTACGACATGATATGACACACATTTGAAATATTAATTGTGCTACTTTGTTTAATATGTTGTCTCCCTCTCTCTTTTTTCCTGTTCTTTTATTTCTCATTCGTTAACTAGATCCCTGATAGCTCAACTTGAGTGCGGTTCTCTTCCATACTAAACCGAATTGATTTATTCTATTTTTCAATCTTTATTGCATAATACCCACAAACACTGAGTTTTTCTTCAATTTTGAGCTACAGATAATCAATTAATTAATGAATTACTCTAATATAGTTTTGTTTTGTTTTCTCAAGTGCATTATGCCCCATTTTAACGCCTATTTTGAGGTTATTTGCTTCGTATCCTTCGTTAGTTAGATAACAAGTCTGATAGAGATGATAAAGGATTTCGTCTCGTTAAACTTGTATCATGGAACCTGATAAGAATATTTCGTGCGCAATTTCTATGCACCTTGAACAAAATTCCAATGAATTTCTTTTTTATAGAATTGCAGACCAGACGAAAAGTATGGAGAAGTCATGAGTCTTACCACTCTACAAATAGACATATATTTAAATTTTACAAAAGGCATATAAAAATAAATGGGTGGGGTCACTTGACAATGGGTTATTTTGATAATTTTGACAATAGACTCTAGAATAAATATAAAAAAATTTTAAAAATAGAAAAAAAAACTGATAGATATGTTTTTTATTTATAGATTGATAGTGATTTAAATTTTATATAATTTTATTATCGTTTGGTAGTCCATCAAACACCATTAGAATTTTATATAATATACAATGGTTATAATTTGACGGTATTTGATAGACTATTAAATATTAATAAAATTATATAAAATTTAAATCACTGTCAATTTATAAGTAAAAAAAATTCCAATTAATTTTTTTATATTTTTTTTAAAATTTATTGTCAAAATTATTAAATAACTCATTGCCAAGTGATCCCAACAAAATAAATTGACGGCGGAACTAACAAGACTTTATTATATCAGAAGTACAAAAAAAGGATGTTTCTGATCTAAAGAATCTCTCCAAGGCTACAAGTTGTAGAACTGTGACCACTGGCCACGGATTTCACTGAACTGATATGGGCCGGGCCGAACGAGATCTGGACTGGAATTTTCAGAATTTGACGAGTTCGAGTTGAATATGCACGATCTGAGAGACAGAAAATAATTTAACAGTGAAGAATAAAATAATTTGTTTTATCTTATATTAAATATTCTGCAAAATATGCTACAATTCCTGCATTTATTTAGAGGTTGACAAGGATACAAAATCAATTGGAATAAAGAATCAGAAATGAAATATACATAAGAAATTATTATGAAACAAATTCAAAAAGAAATCTCCCCTTTCTGAAAATAAAATACCAGAACTAAAATCGTCGCCCCCCTGATTCCAAAATAGCTAAGATATCTTGTTGTGCAAAACTACTGGACATACTATCATCTCCGGTATCTATATCAATTGAATCACCAAACAAACTCTCAGTATCCTCTAAATTTTTCTCTTCTGTCTGAAATTGCTTGTGAAATCTTCTCACTCTTTCTAAAGTGTCAGCAACTTCTCTCATTGTGGGTCTTTTTTCTCTATTCATATTCAGACAACGCATGATTAAATCCCCAATCTCATCTAGCACCTCCAATTTGAGTTCATCTCTTACCTGAGCATCCAAAATTTGTATGAACCTCCCCTCCTTCTTGGCCACACAAAAACTTGATGCCAAGCTTCTATTCTCCTCTGGTCCTTCAAAATAAAGTGCTTTCCTTTTTGTAAGAAGCTCTAATATAATAACTGCAAAGCTATAAACATCACTTTTGTCAGTCAACTGACAAGTTAACAGATATTCCGGATCCAAGTAACCGCATGTCCCCTGCACCAAGGTGGCAATTTCAAATTCATCATTAGGTGCGAACTTTGAAGCACCAAAATCAGAAACTTTTGCTACGAACTTATCATCGAGCAAAATGTTAGCAGTTTTCACATCACCATGGAGGATTGGGGGTGAAGCAGAGGAGTGCATGTACGCAAGCGCATCTGCCGACTCTGCTGCAATTCTGAGCCGTTCAATTGCCGGAATTGAAATACTGGAGCTTTTGTTATGAATGTAGTGATAGAGTGTTCCATTGGATATATATTCATAAACAAGCATAGGGACTTCGACTTCCAAGCAACAACCCAAGATCTTGACCACATTCTTATGGTTTATTTGGGACAGAATTATCATCTCTTTTGCAAACTCTTGTGTCTCATGTTCTTCCATTATTTTGGATTTCTTTATTGCCGCCATACTGCCGTCTTCCAAAATGCCTTTGTAGACAATTCCGTGCCCCCCGCGACCCAGGACTCGTTCTTCTGAGAACTTGTTGGTTGCCTTCTCAAGCTCTTCTTTTGTATAGATTTTGAACGTGGTGCTTTTGAAAGATTTCATCTGTTGTTGTAGTAGTACGCCTCCATTCTGCTCAAAAAACCGTTGTTTTGCTCTGATGAGCCTCTTCTTTTGCATTCCGAGATATAACCATAAACAAGCAAATGCAACTATGAAAACACCCACACTAGCCCCTGCAATTTCAGCACAATTTTTGTCAGTTTAAAACTTTAAATGCAAAATTAGTTCTTTTTTTTCCTTGTTCATTTCGCTGAGCTTCATAACAAATGAAATTCTATTTAAAAGGTAACTTATATTCCCTAACTAGCTTGGTTTTAATCATAGCTCAAATTCCGTAACAGCTTTATTAACCACAATATAAGAGTTTATGCTTGCTGAGAAATAAAGATTACAATGACATTCATATATGACAGGAACTAATATTGTGTAACAAATATAAAACCATGTACTATCCGTACATAACTAGTCTTGAAAATTTGGAATCATCAATCCTTCTTTCTAAGCATGTATTATATTTTGCTGAGAAAAATATGGTATAAATACAAGAGAACTTACCAATAACTATTTTGACGGCTAATGTGAAGCCGTCTTTTTTCTGACAACCATCTTTTGTATAGGCATTTCCTCGAGTGCCACTTGGACAGGTACAACTGTAGCTCCCAATTGTGTTTTCGCAGATACCGTAGCATGGATATTCATCTTTCAGTTCACACTCATTTACATCTGCATTACAAAATAATAATATAAGAGACCAGAGGGAATGACTTGTCTTATTCACCCGCTTCCATAATAAAATTTCACTCAGCATCACAAAAAACAATTGACCAAGATACTGCCCTTGAGAAATAACTTTTGATCTGGTGACAAAAAGCAACATCCTCTGTATAGAAGATCATGAGTTCGAAATCCAAATGTGAGTCTTTATAATTATGAAATTTGAGAGCTTATTCTCATCTTTCTAATAAAAAAAAAAATACTGCCCTTAAAGAGTTCCAACAAATTTTCGGCACATCTATGTATAACCAAATTATTTGATTATTTTTTCACATACTAACTCGATCCCTTTATTAGCATTTCCAATTTTTATAAGCAACAGACTGCAAATATCATAAATGTTTTGTATACCTCTCATATTAGCATCTATTTCAGCAGGCTGATTTGACAGTCTTCTATGGTACAGCAGACGCTGATTTGTAGAGTTTGTTAAGGAGGAAGGTTTTTGGTATTTGTTATGTGAGATATTTTAGGAAGAGTATTTATTTCAGGATTTCTTGATTAAGCCACTCTCCCCAAGTCCTTGACAATAAATTTGAGTATCAAATATTTTTTATGCAACTACCTAAAACAGCGAAAGGGACCCTCCTGTTTCAATCTGATTATATAATAGCAAAATTTCGTGAGAAATAACAATACCTTGACATCCTTCTCTGATGTACGGATTTCCCTGGTAACCCTGTGAACAATTGCAAAGGTAACCGACACCATTAACAGAATCAGAGCAATTATGATTCAAGCTCCGACACGCATAATCGGTCATATTACGCCTTGCGTAGCTACAGTTTCTGACGTTTCTTACTGCCCAATCGATCCCCAACTGGACATCGAAATCATCAGTCCTTGACAGGTACGAGCTCTTAAAATTGAACCAATTTGGATCCGCAAGAAAAGCATATGAACAGTTTGTGGCATTCCCATTTGCTGAAATCGGGTCGGCACCATTAACTTGAAACCTCTGCAAAAATGGTTCATAGTAATTGAGTGCATACGGAACAGAGCTCTGGCAGTAACCTGTTAGATTGCACGGACCATTGTAGCCGCCCAATGTAGTTTGACATGTCCGACAAACTGAAACGCATCCTGTCGCGTAATTACCACTTTCATCTATAAAATATCCTTGCTCAGGGCAGCCAAGGACAAAGAAGCTGTTACTGACAGACAGGAGGTATGTGCTTGTACGAGTTAGATCTATGTACATAGAGCTTGTGCTGGATACAATACTACCGGAGGAGTTATAACAGTCCCGTGTTGCTCTGACTGATATGTGCAACCTGCCTCCTGTAGAGATGCTTGTGATTTCATAGGGCAAAGTATCAATGAGGAGCTGAGGTGGGTTATGGGATTCATCGCACACAAGCTTGAAATCCTCACGAAAGCAGTTCGGCTCAAAACCAAAGGGGTATGGTACTGTAATGTTCCCACATTTGTTTCTGCAACCTGGTAAAGAAACCAGTGGGGAAGTCTGTGATGCGGCCCATGCGCAATGTAGAACAACAAGTAGAGGAAGAAGAAAGAGTAGTAGCGAGAGGTGAGGAGGAGCCATTGATTGTATGGAAGTAGCAAGATGGGTGCTTTTAAATGTAGGAATGGGGTCAAGGTTTGACGCTGTTTGTTAGTTAAGAAAAAGAAAAGAACCGAAACAAAACCAAAAAAAGAAGTTTCTTCGATCGGGATCTAAAGGGGTTGGATCCGCTTTTATTGACTGTAATATTTAGGGCTGCAAACGAGTCGAGTCGAGCCGAGCTGGGCTTAACTCAAGCTCGGCTCATGAAAATTCGAATCGAAATGAGCCGAGAAATTTCAAATGAAATGATTCGAGCTGAAAAACCTAGCTCAAACTCGCTCTACATTATTCGAGCTAGCTCGCGAGCTAGCTGGCTCACGAGCCAATGCATGCGTGCGTTGACTCAATTTGATATTTAGATTTAATACATCTATAAACTATAAAGTTAGTATATCTAGAAAATTTGTATGATAATTGGTACAAAATTGTTATATCAACAAACTATTTTTTCAATGACATCTTCGCCGCATTAATTTGAATGGATGGACCAACAAAAAACTATCGAGTCGGATATACGAATCTAATTATGAGCGAGCAAGAGACGTCTTTAAGCCGCATTGATACGGTGAGATGATGAGAGATGATGAGAGAGGAGTTATCGGATTAAAGTTCGGCAAAAAAGTAATATTGTACCCATGTTACAAGTTGATACTCATTAATTATTAATTAATTCGGGCGTCGTTATATTGCTGATCTTTTTTTTTTTACAAATTTAATGAAGCGTTGCTATATACCCACGTCTCATTGGATTTGTTTAACACTACTAGTACAGATGCCCATGACTCCATGAGTAGAGCGATGTCAAGGACTTTATGGACCGTCATATTTAAATTCCATGGTTCAAATTGTATAATTTTGAACTTACCAAAAGAAGAAAAAAAATCAGATTTCACGAATGGTCTCAATATAAAATTATACGGAAATTAAATATAATCAGTGTTGTGAGATCAGTCACCTTTCAGATTCTTTTTGAGTGGCAAAAAGAGCTGACGTGTCACGCAAACGGTATGAAGCGACGATGAGAGGAAATAATTAAATAAAAGGTTAAATAGTTTATGATCAATTCTTTAGTATATCATATATGACCATCCACTCTTTATATCCTTTCATATTTTCTCATATATACTTTAATATATCTAATTCAATATATTCTTAAACACTTTAAATTCTTTTATATTTATCCATGAACTCTCATATATATCACTAAATTTATAAATTTATTCATCATTAAAATATATATATACCTAATAATTATTTATGATAGTTTATACATCTTTAACTTTTTATATTTATTCATAAAATATTTTTTATTTAAATATTTAAATAGATAATATTTAATTATTTTTCGTGATCTAATTCAATTTGACTCGTTCGTTCTGGTTTTAGGTTTGGTCGAGAAAATAAATAACGAGTATCGAATCGTACTTAAATAAATTAAATTTTATGAATAAATATAAATAGATTTAAATAATTAAATAATATATATGATATTCTAAATTGTAATTGGATATATATATATATATATGATATATTTAAATTATGAATAAATATGAAATAATTTAAAGAGTTTAAGAAGATATTAGATATATTAAAGATTATATAGATAATTATGAAAGAATCGAGTGGATGGATAAATGTGATATTTTAAAGTGTCGTTAGATAAATATGAGTGCGCGTTTTAGTATAACAACATAACATATTTAATAACTTAAATCAAATGTTCCGTACCCCCTCTTGACCCCACTAATTTGAATCCGGTTTTCTCGACCGTACCCATGTTACAGACATCTAATTAATTGTCTACTATTCGATAATTTTTTGGCAAATTAAGGAATAATTTGGGAAGAGTGGCAATTTTGAAAGAGTGATAGAATAGTGTATTTTTAGAAGAGTGATATTTTTGACTATTCGGAAGAGCGAAAATATCATTTGACGGTTGTTAATCAGAATAGTTAAAATATGAATAATTATAATACTAACAATGATGATGATGATAATCATAATAAAAGAATAATAATAGTAATAATAATGATCATAATTCATAATTATAATCATTATAAATAATAATATTCATAGTTGTACTTATAATAATATAATAAAAATATAAACATAATAATAATATAATAATATAAAAATAAAAATTATAATTATAATTATAATCACAATAATATAATAATAAATAATTATAATTCTAATAATATAATAATAATAATATAATCATAATTATGTTGTCATTAGAAAAAACAACTCAGTTTTTCTTGTCAATTAATTTTTGAAAATATTTAAAAAGTTCTCACTCTAAATCAGTTACAATAACTAATAGTACATAATTTTCGAGAATGCCGCTTCCCTTCTGCCAAAATTTGGATTCCAAACCTATAATTTTAATTATTTTTAGGTTTTGAATCTTTCTTTTAGTTTAGTCATGCAAAATTTCAAATTGGATCAAGTTGACAGGTCTGTATATTAAAATTAATTAAATTATTCTAAAGTTAATTATGAATGTTAAATATTTCCGGCTTCAATAATTGTGTGCGCAGCCATGTCAAAAAAGAGCTGACGTGTCACACAAACGATACGAAGCCGCAACGAAAGGAAACAAAAGTGGACGTTTTACCCAGTATAAAGTACTAATAAATACATAATAATACTAATTGATCGGTCAATAAAGCTACTGCAGGTGCCTCAAAGATACCTTTCAGACTTTACCCTTATCCGATCCGTAGCGGAGCAGCGACCAGATTCAAAACTAGAGTTTCAAATTTTGCTTGGGAGGAGAGAAGATACAGATCCGGAGATCGATGAATGACTCCGAATTACAAAGCACATATGACATATGGGATTGTATTGTGTGTAGCGCCGACTCATCGTAATCTACGAGATTTTGTTTTAGACAATATATTTTTTTTATTTTTAGTATATTTTATTTTTTTAATTAAAAATTTTGATAAAATATGCTTGTGTTTCTAATGTATTTTTTAAAATGATTGAAATTAAAATTAATTGTATATTTATATTTTGATTTCATATTATTAAAATAGAAATATATTTATATAAAAGAAATGAGTTCAGATTTTTTTTTATAAATAATGATAAACTCAGTTAATATATTAATATTTGTATCAATCGTTATCCTTTATTTTACTGGATAAAGACATTATTCAGATAAATCTAATTTTAATGATAAAAACACAGTATAAAAATAATTTTAGATAAGCGTGATAAAGTTTCTCCACTTGATCCGTGTTGCAGCCATGCATTGACGGAGTCCTGTTCCATGTGCCCTCTTGACTACGACCTCGCTGATTCTGCGGTCAAACCTCAATCTCTTTAATTTATGTCCATATCCGCGTGTTCGTTTGGCAAATCAAAGAATAGCATTGAAATAGTGATAGAATAATATATTTTTGAAAGAGTATTAGAATAATGGTATTTTTTATTATTTGGAAGAGTAAAAATATCATTTGACAGTTGTTAATCAGAATAGTTAAAATATAAATAATTATAATACTAACAATGATGATGATGATGATAATAATAATAGTAAAATAATAATAATAACATAATAATAATAAAAAAAATAATGATAATATAATAATATAATAATAAATAATTCTAATTCTAATAATCTACATTACCCTGATTCTTCCAAAATATCCCGCACCCCGTATCTGATATGGGTGCAGGTGTGATTCGTGTGCGGTGCGCACTCGATACTCCAGCTAGCGTATCGGAGTATCCTGACAACTTTGATACGTCCCGATACGTTCTGATACGCACCGATATGCTCCGATAAGCTCTCGATACGTCCCCGATATGCCTTCGATACGTCCCAGATACGTCCATGATATGTCCCGATATGCCTTCGATACGTCCCAGATACGTCCCAGATACGTCCCAGATACGTCCTTTGTGTTGCTATATAATTACAGTTATTTATATATCAATAGAATATAATAATTTCTTCCCAACTTTATTTATTATATAATTAATTTATATTTTTATATAATAATTAATTATATATAGCCGCACCCGTATCGAAGTTTTTTAAATTTTCCGTATCGCCGCACTCGCACCGTATCGGATACGATACCCGCATCCGCACCCGTACAACATAGCTAATAATATAATCATAATATAATAATACAATACAACATAATCAAATAATAATCGTAATCATGATAATAATAATCATAGTCATAATCATAATAATATAATAAGAAAAATTATAATCATAGTCATAATAATAATAATTATAATAATAATAATTAATAATAATTTTAATCATAATAATATAATATAATAAAATAATAATAAAATAATAATAATCATAGTCATAGTCATAATAATATAATAATAATATGACCATAACCATAATATAATAATATAATAGTAATAAAATTATAATCATGATCATAATAATATAATATAATAATAGTTAATAATCATAATCATAATATAATAATATAATACTAAAATCATAATTATTATAATATAATAGTAATAAATAATAATAAAAATTATCAAATAATAATTTACTAACAGTGATGTTAGTATAATAATAACAATAATTATTATCATAATATAGTATATAATAATAATAATAAATTAATTAATTAATTAATAATTATCGTAATATTAATATAATAATAAATCATTATCATAATATAATAATATAATATAACATAATCAAATAATAATCGTTATTCCGACGAGAGCTAATCCAGTATACTATCTATAACTTGGTATATACCGAATTATCATTTTTCTACACTCTTTTACTTAGTCCAAAATTTATTTGACAAAATAATTCATCGAAATAGCTATTCTATTTTAAATTTTTGCTATTTTCACCAACTGCCAAACGTACCTTGGCCAGTTAAGAAACTTTTTTTTTTTTTTCAAATGAACCGCGTAGCTCCAAAATCATAGCATGCAAAATTGCCCTCCAATCATCCGGCTGCTCATTTTCATACTATCAATGACACCTCAATTCAGTTCTCACCTAGCTTTCATCTCTCGCGCGTCTCCCTCTCGTTTTTTTCTCTCTTTTTACTGGTTGCTCAACTTGAATGAAATTAAATATCGGAGATAATTCGCGAGTGCTAATTCATGCCCAATATATCTAGCTCCTATTTTTTTTAGGTAATTTGCTTCATTAGATAAGAAAAACAAGAATTATTTTCTATGTACGTACCGTTTTATTATATTTACAACTTTTTTTAGAATTTTTGTGATAAATTATTATGGAATCATAAAATTCTCATTATCAATAAAGAAGAGGGAAAACTTCTTACAATTGAAATTTCAAATAAAATTAAAAATAAACTTTACAAATAAAAAAATATAGAAATGTTTTACAAATAAAAATGATTGTACTTAAAAATTTTATTTATCTTAAGTGCCATTTTACAATCTATTAAAGAATATTAAATATAAGAACTGTTACGAATTGCATAAATTTAATTCTCTTTTATGGACTATGAGATGAAATTTGAAGTACAATGAATTTGCAAATTCAAAATTATGTATATAACATCTCAAACCTATGAAAAATTCCATCGTCACGATAATTATCAAAATAATCATTGTGAAATAAGCCTTCCTCACCTTTTGTTGCATATGCTAGAGTGCAGTGCAAGAACACATGGAATGAACATTATATATTATTTTAGAAATTTTAATCTTTATAAATACTCTATTTCCTCTAATACCATCTCAAAAATTACCTCTACATCTATTGCCACACATATTTGTAAAATTAATTAGTAAAAACACCTTTGAAGTAATTTATCTTAGAATAAATCTATTTATTTTTTTCGTGTTTTATTGGAGCATAAAGTTAAGCATGTGTAACATTTTATCTATGTTATGTCTTAATAGAACATTTCCATTTGGTTGAGAATATATGAGGATAAGAAAAGACTATATAGTTATATAATTACATTAAAATATACAAATGATGACAAAAATGTTAACCGTAACAACTATATTAATAAGGATGAAAATATATCATCATTATTATTACTGTGATCATCATCATTATAATAACAGTAATAATTATAGTACTACTTAAATAATCGATGTTAATATAATAATAACAACAACAATAATAATAATAGTAATAAAAATAATGATAAACTTTTTATTATTATCATTATTATTATAAGTATTATTAATATATAAATTGCATGTTCCACAAAGTCATATTTTAAAAGATAAATTATGGTTTAATAAATTTTGGAATTAAACTATTTTTTGTGTATAAGCCTGAACTACATCCTTGATCCTTCCCAAATCCCATATTTAATCCACAACCTGACTCCTACAGTCCTACTAGCCTTTGGTAGAAGGATAATTTGGTGATAACTAGGTGATAAAGTTATTTTCTGTGAGTGTTTTTTAGAGAGAAAGATGAGAGTCTAGTTTATAAATTTTATTTTGTATTTATGAAAATTTAAACTTAAAATTTTTTGGAGATTATTCTAGTTAGCTATCACTTGAGTTACTGTCTTTGGGAGGCGTTGATAATTTTATCTCCAAGTTATCCCTCTTCCAAACAAAATCATAGACTTATTTGTCACTTCTCCTTACTCCTTACTGATGGTGATAACTTATCCTCGCTTTTATCTCTCTTTTGTCCAGCACTTAAACCGAGCCTAAGTATACAAAATCAATACCGCCATGTCATCACTCTGGGGGATGAAATCGAGATTCTTCTTTCTTCTTATTCATGTCTCTTTTATTTATTCATATTTAACTTCAGAAATGAGAAGTAATAACTTTATTTCGCATTTATATTCTAACAAATTATGATCTTTTTCACTGTTAAACGGGGGTTGGTAGAATATGGAAATTATTGGGTGATTTAGTATTTTTAAATGCTTCAAACTACAAGTACCTAAAAGTACCTAAAAGCAAATTTGCAAGCCAATAATTCCGTAGTCATTAGTCAATAAAGGCATGCACATGTGCAATCTCTTTCCCCTTGAGGCCTTGACCCCCACTGCTGATTCAGCGTCAACCCTCAATCTCTTTCATATTACTTTCAAATTAAAATAAATTTGTTATTATTCAACGATCCTTGTCGCTCAACCAATCTCTTAATAAGCTCACGAATCCAGATAATTTCAGACCTTCGTTCACACCGCCATCAATGGCTTCTCTCCGCTTCTCATTCATCTACCTTCTCACTCTCCTCACTGTTCTACACTCCACAAAAGCAGCATCCCTGGCACCAGCACCAATTTCATTACCTCGTTGCCGCAATGAATGCGGTAATATTACTGTACCTTACCCGTTTGGCTTCGAGCCCGGCTGCTACCGTGAGGATTTTGGGCTTGTGTGCAATGAGTCGTACAATCCTCCTCGGCTCATGATCAAGCGCTATGACATTTATGATGAAATCATAGACCTGTCTTTAGACGGCCAGTTGCACATATATGCTGCTGCCCAACGCTATTGTTACAACTCTAGTGGCGGTCTGATATCCGAAACAACCAGTCCAACCATTCCTTTTGCAACACCGTATGTTCTATCTGTCCGAAACAGTTTCTTCAATCTTGGTTGTCCAAGCCAAGGATACATTACTAATGGAGACAATTATTTTGCTGGGGGTTGCGTGTCAGTTTGCGGAACACCCGAGACTTCACTGGGAGGTAACGGCGGGTCTTGCTCTGGGGCCGGGTGTTGCCAGAGCGCAATTGCACGTGGGCTGTCATATTATGAATCATATTGGAACTACTTCCAGTTTGATTTGCAGAATCCCGGAGGAATGATACCCACCATCCCAACAAATTGTTCATATGTTTTTGTGGCTGATCCAAATCGGTTCCATTTCAACAGCTCATATCTGTCGAAGACAGACGATTTCACCGTCCAGATGTCAATCGATTGGGCCATAAGAAATGCCGGAAATTGCAGCTATGCGAAACAGAACATGTCCGATTTCGCATGCCGAAGTGCGAATCATGATTGCCATGATTCTGATAATGGTGTTGGATATACATGCAATTGCTCAGAAGGGTTCCAGGGCAATGCTTACATCACTGAGGGCTGTCAAGGTGTTGTCGTCTTTCCTCTTAATATTTTGAATTACATAATCTACTGGAAATTAAATGGCCCTTCTGCTGTTAAACTAGTTGAATACAAAGCGATTAATACATAAACTTGAAATATTCCAATTTGGTCCCTGAAAATTCTAAAACTTTTGATATTCCCTTGAATACTCAGTAAACCAATATAGCAGACGGACAAAGAACTTTTATTTGTGCAATCAAAACCCTAAACTGCAAGGAAACATTGCTCCTAATTATATCCAATATAAAAAAACTAATATGTTTTTTGCAAGGTATAAAAACTAAGGTCGTGTATCAATAAAATTTTGAAATGTAGATATAATAACATTGACCAAATTGTTACCATCCACGTTGTTGGACAGTCCAACTAGTATCTTAGAACAAATTAATAATCTTCCTTGTTCTATTGGAACTTGTGCATCTAATTGATTTTTTTTAGGCTAGTTGATCTTTTTATGTTAGTTGCATACATACGCATCGAAGCTTTTACAATCGATATTTTTCTCGTCATATAAATTAAACAACACTTAGAAGGTTCGTTTGGAAAATTAAGGAATAGCTAGTGATAATTTTGGAAGAGTGATAGAATAGTATTTTTTTAAGAGTGATAGAAGAGTGATATTCTTGACTATTCGGAAGAGCAAAAATATCGTTTTGTAGTTGTAATCATAATCCATAATCATAATCATAATAAATAATAATATTTATAGTTATAATTATAATAATATAATAAAAATAAAAATATAATAAAAATATAATAATATAATAAAAATATAATTATAATCATAATACTAATAATAATAAATAATTATAATCATTATAATATAATAATAAATAATCATAATTATAATATTATAATATAATAATAAAATTATAATAATAATATCATAATAATAAATAATCATAATTATAATAATATAATAATATAATAATCATAATAATAATAATAATATCATAATCATAAATAATCATAATTATGAAATATAATAAAATAATAATAATAATAATATCATAATCATAAATAATCATAATTATAATAATATAATAATAAAATTACAATAATAAATAATTATAATTATATTAATATAATATAATAATATATTCATAATATAATAATATAATACTAAAATTATATTACTATAATATAATGATAATAAATAATATTATAATACTAACAGTGATGATAAAAAATAATAATCATAATATTAATCTAATATAATATAATATATTAATACTAATACTAATAAATTATAATTATAATTATAATATAATAATATAGTACAACATAATCAAACAATAAACGTTATTCCGACGAGAGCTAATCCGATATACCACCTATAACTTGATATACCGGATTAGCACTTTTCCACACTTTTCTAATTAGTCTAAAATTCATTTGACAAATTAATTCATTGAAATGATAATTTTATTTAACTTTTTGTTATTTCATTGAGCGTCAAATATATCCGTACTTACCCATTCTAGAAGAAACAGTTCTACATTGTTTTTATATTTTATATTGCAACTTGTGCGTCTATGTGATACTTTCAGGACAATTGCTTCCACTTGTACATGTGTTTTGGTTTTCCCCCTTAAAGTACTGGAGTTTTTTAAAGTAAATTACTGGTATTTTGTCATCTAGCCATACGCACTAAAGAATGATTTAGTATTATGTTTATTAAATTGAGGTTATTTTAATCAAATTACTTAACATATATATGTTATCGTTCTTAAATCTTGTATTCAATTTGTTTTCTTTTTAAAAGTAAAGAAATAGGAAAAAAAATGCCCCAGCTCTCCTAGTCTGCCTTTTGCTAAACACTCTCGTCATCACGTTTTTTTATTATTATTTAGAAAATGAAGAAGTAAATGAAAAATTGCATGGCACGGAAAGGCTAGGAGAACTAACGTTGGGAATTGGAAAAGAGGCAAAGTTCCTAGCATTAACCTCTAAATGATAAGTCAATGAATTTTGATTGAAATTGCAGCAACCACAAAACGAAATTGTGGTTTTAAATATTTCCACTGTTTTCTTGTCTCACTGAAATGAAGACACAAATTACGAATGTTATATTTTCCTAGCTAGTCTGATATGGATTTAGAAAACTAGAAACATTGATTGGGAAATAAAATATTTATTAGAGTGAGCTTTGTGTATCTCTATGTTTTATGTACTAATGTATGTGCGTAATTCTCTTTTTTTTTTATTTAATTCAATCATTATTATTTGCTACACAGATATAAATGAGTGTGAATTGAAAGATATATATCCATGCTACGGTGATTGCAAAAACACAGTTGGTAGATATAACTGTACCTGTCCAAGTGGCACTGAAGGAGATGCCCATAAAAAGGACGGCTGTCGCAGAAAGGACAACTTCACATTAACACTTAAAATAGTTACTGGTACATACATTTTGTAACAATTCATGACTTTTGTTCTTATAAAACTTTTATTGAGAATTCAGGACTAACTTTAGTGATTCCAATACTACCCTATGTACCAAACCTGTATTTGGTACGAGATGAAATGCAATTTCCTGTCATGGCTTTCTGTATTTGGTACCAGATGAAATGGCAAATTTTGACATGAGATTCAACATTAAACGAACCAGATAACTATTACTAAGTGAGTATTAATTAACTATTAACTGAAGCTTGCTTGATGGATGAACAAATTTGTTAAATTGAGTTCATCAGCAATATAGATTTGTCTATGCAAAAGAAAGTTATGCACTACAATTCTAAGATAGTTTCGCATTACAACCATGAAATCATATACTAATTACTGCAGGTGCAAGCGTTGGCGTTTTTATCATCGTTTTCTCCTGTTTCTGGCTGTATCTCGGAATGCAAAAGAAGAGACTCATCAGGGCAAAACAACAGTTTTTTGAGCAGAATGGAGGTGTTCTGCTTCAACAGCAGATGAAATCTTTCAAAAACAGCACCTTCAAAATTTATACAAAAGAAGAACTCGAGAAGGCAACCAACAAGTTCTCAGAAGAACGGGTGCTGGGTCGTGGGGGCCATGGAATTGTCTACAAAGGCATTTTGGAGGACGGCACTGTTGCAGCAATAAAGAAATCAAAATTAATGGAAGAAAATGAGACCCAAGAGTTTGCAAAAGAGATGATGATTCTATCCCAAATCAACCACAAGAATGTGGTGAAGCTCTTGGGTTGTTGTTTGGAAGTTGAAGTTCCTATGCTCGTTTATGAATACATTTCTAATGGAACTCTCTATCATTACATTCATAACAAAAGTTCCAGTGCTCCTATTCCAGCAATAGAAAGACTCAGAATTGCAGCTGAATCAGCAGATGCTCTTGCCTACATGCACTCCTCTGCCTCGCCGCCAATCCTCCATGGCGATGTTAAAACTGCAAACATTTTGCTCAATGATAAGTTTGTGGCAAAAGTTTCTGATTTTGGTGCCTCAAAACTTGCACCTAATGATGAAGCTGAAATTGCCACCTTGGTGCAGGGGACCTGCGGTTACTTGGATCCGGAATATCTATTAACTTGTCAGTTGACTGACAAAAGCGATGTTTATAGTTTTGCAGTTATTATATTAGAGCTTCTAACAAAAAAGAAAGCACTTTATTTTGAAGGACCAGAGGAGAATAGAAGCTTGGCATCAAGTTTCTGTGTAGCCAAGAAGGAAGGGAGGTTCATACAAATTTTGGATGCTCAGGTAAGAGATGAGCTCAAATTGGAGGTGCTAGATGAGATTGGAGATTTAGTAATGTGTTGTCTGAACATGAACAGAGAAGAAAGACCCACAATGAGAGAAGTTGCTGACACTTTAGAAAAAGCAAGAAGATTTCAAAAACAATTTGAGATCGAAGAGAAAAGTTTAGAGGAGACTGAGAGCTTGTTTGATGATTCAATTGATATAGATACCGGAGATGATAGCATGTCCAGTAGTTTTGCGCAGCAAGATATCTTAGCTATGATGGAAGCAGGGAGGCGAAGGTTTTAGTTCCAGTATTTGATTTTCAGAATGAAGACTTTATCTGATCCGTCTGTCTCATAATGATTTATTCTTTTCTTCTTTCTTTTTATATTTCAATCCTGTTACTTTACTGGAATTTTTTCAATTTGTCCATGATAAAATTTAAATGCTACAACTGTTGTTTTCTTGAATCTTATTTTGGCAATTCCTTTTCTAGCGCTTTTCATTCTATAAAGCACAAATTTATCTTGCTCGGATTTGTTTGGGCCGAATTCTCTACTGGGCCAGAACTTGTAGGTCTTTCATAAAAGCTTGCAACCTAGGCGCTAGGTGTGTTTATGACCTCATGGTCCTGATCATGTGAGCAATTCTGCATCTACAATTCTGCATCATCGACTCAAACCTTATTTTATTGTTGTGTTTTCGTTCTCGTGTTCAGCAAAAGCGAGTTGTACGTACCATTCTGCTTCCAAAATACTTTTTTTTTTTTTGGTACGTTTGACACTCGCGAGAATAGTAAAAAGTTAAAATATAATTATTATTTTTATGAATTAATTTGTCAAACGAATTTTAGACTAAATAGAAGAGTAAAGATATGGTGAGCTTAAGCTCATGAAAATCTTCTGTGAGATTAAGTCAAAAAATATAATTAATCATTTTTAAATTTTAATTTATCATGCTCATTAAATTCTTTATATGAAAATCTTATGAATACAAAAATTTGAAATGTTTTAAGTTTTTTAAGTTATAGTTTTTAATTTTTGAAAATTAGCTCTAAAAAAATAATAATATATTTAATATTTGAACATTATTCTTAAAAATAAAAAATGATGACTTAAAAAACTCAAAATACTCTAAATTTTTGCATCCCACAAGATTTTCATATAAAGAATTTAATGAGCATGATAAATTAAAATTTGTATATGATTTGATATATATTTTTGAGTTAAACTCATAGAAGGTCTCCATGAGCTCAAGTTCACGGTATTTTTACTCGTAGAACAGTGCGGAAGGGTGCTAATCCGGTATACCAAGTTATAGATGGTATATCGGATTAGTTCTCATCGAAATAGGGATTATTGTTTGATTATGTTGTATTATATTATTATATTATGATTATGCTTATGATCTATTAGTATTATATTATTATATTATATTATATTATGATTTATTATTATATTAATATTATGATTATTATTTTTCATACCTCTAATTGTATGTTCAGATATCTTAGAAAGTGGTGTCTATATTATTTGTCAATAGTGAATCAAATTTTAACCGATGTTCACATCGTTTAGTAGTCCTCAGAAAAAAAATCTAGAACTTTTAACAAAAGAATTTTATTGAAACCGGATGGGCTTTTTTATAGATAATTAAAAAAATAGCTATCTTAAGACTCCCATCTTTACTTAAAAAATAACAATAGAATTGTATTGACTCCCAATCTAATTTCAAATTGATTCGAAATAATCACAAATTTTGAGAACTTCTTTCAAGATAACAAACAAATTTATCATAAGAATATTCCTAGTGTATATCGAAACCTTGCGGTACACATATTTTTGAAATTGAAGGGGAAAATATAGGACAGTGGATGCGTTCTCGGTTACTTGAATAAGCAATATTAATGTATTGTATCCTGGGTCATTTCGTAAAATGTTTCGTCTTCTACCAAACAATTTAAAACTTTTAACAGTGAAGTTTAAATGATTATATTTTGAATGACCAATAAAATTCGAATTAAATCAAATCTGATATACAAATATACAATTTATCTAAATAATTAGAACATGCGCATATATAATTTTAATTTTTAAATTTAAATAATAATTCAGAAAAGCGTATACCGTAGACAAATTTTGATTTACCAAAAATAATAGACGCCCCCAGAACACTCTTGTCATAAAATGTAATTCTGGATTAAAACTATCTTCTTTTTATTGTATTCTTAAATCAGCGAAGTGAATTATTGACATGCTGGAGTGAACTATATCCTTCCTCATAGCACAAAGAAAGTGCTCGCACCAAAATTTTAGCATCTTTTTACATAAAAATGAAATAAAATCTTCCTAATTTAAACGCAACTTCCCAGAAAAAGTAATCATAGTTTAAACAATACAAGCTTGATTTCAAATCTAATTACCGGATTAGATCTTCGTGAGGACAACTGAGAGCTTAATTAGCTTAGACTTAAAAATCAAAGTATATAGCTTCAAATGTGTTAAAGAACTCAAACAGCACCTTCGAAATTTTGGTGAAATGATAACTTTATCCCGTTATGATTATCTGATCAGGGGAGTGAAGGTTAAATAGTTATCCCTAATTCAAGGCACTGTATATTAATAAGGGGAAAAAATATGATCTCTTCTGTATGCATTTGAAGCACGGAAAATTAACAACTATCCTGTAAATATTCACATGTAAAAAAAAAAAATAAAAACTCAAAATTACCGTTGCTTTCACATTTCCAAAGTATATGCGCTTTAATTAAAGAATGCAGTCGATTCAATCTTATGAGAATTTGCAAAGTAAATAACGACCATAGGCATGCTCGAGTCTTTGTATTTTTTATCGTTCACTCAAAAGAAACATTTGACCACTTGGACTTGTAATACAAATCCCTCCCTCTTCTCTCTCTTTTCAAAAACAAGTTCTCCATATCTTTTTATACTGTTTTTTTTTTGTTTCTTTTTCAACACTCTCCATTCTAATCATTAATTTTACAAAACCTTATCCTCTTTTTAGATAAATTTCACCATATATTTACCTTGATTTTTAAAAAATAAAAAGTTAACAAATTGAAAAAACTCTAAAAAAAAAGACATTTATTGGTATGTTAGAATAATATTTTTAATTATATGTATTATCTATATCCATATAAATATAGAACCTCTAAGCAATGGTCGGTAATCATTGCTTTGGGATGTGTTTATAAGGATATAGAATATATACTATTAGGATGTGTTTATTATATTCATATAAATAATAATACCCTATAGCAATGGCTGGCAATCGTTGTTAAAGGGTATCATTATTTATATGGATATAAAATATATATCATTTCTTATGTCATGTATATCCATAAAATAGGATATTACTTTCATATATAATTGAAAGTAATATCATATTTTATGAATATAGATGACATAAAAATGATATACTAGTATCTTGTCCGTACGTTGCTAAAATGTTATCTTTTAGAAATATAAAAATTCATATCTTCATATGAAAAATAAGGAAATAAAAATAAAAATAATTTAGTAATTAATGTAAATTTTAATCATGAATACATAATTAATGCAAAATAAATATAAATTGATAGAAAAGTTAACATTCAACGTTTAAGAAAAGTTAACATTCATAATTGATGGCAATTTAAGAAAAAAAAAACAAAATAGAGCAATTGTATTCCTAAATTATATAGCATTTCGTGTAACAAATAAAATTGAGAGAAAATTCTAACTTCAAAACAAATGATCATAGAGATAGTAACATTATTTGATGAATAACTCAATCCGATGAGTGATATTAGCTCTAAAAATTTAATAAAAAATCTGAACCGTTGTAGAATCATAACACATACGTGCTTAATAAGAAATAGAGATAAAGACATTCTATATCCATATAAATAAGGATACCCTATAGCAATGGAACTTCTCAAGATTTTCAGAAGAAAAAAAAAGCTGCTTATTAGTAGATTACATTTTTTTTTACTTATTATATTTCATCAACAACCAGTACCAGCATCTGCTGCAACCCAACCCTAGAAGTTACCAAAGATATATAAGATATGGCTTTATCTAAAGATTAACTATTCTTGTACGGCAAATAATCTGCTTAACAGCAGGAAATCTCAAATCAGATAACACCATGCAGCAACAGTTTATCACATAATATTGCCTAAAGTGCAGAGTGTTTGTTGCTGGTGCTTTCCTATGGCTTCATCAAGAGATTAGCAACCCCCGTACGTGATCAGATTTACCCATGCATATAGTCCAAGCCGGTCGTTGCGCTTTGTATGCCATCATGCTACCAACCCCTAAAATAAATCCAAAATGACAGGTACCTTTTCCGCCTATAAATAGCTATCATTAGGCCCCTCCCTAACCCAGAAAACAATCACATCTGCTTTTATCTTCTCACACTAGAAACACAAACATGGCAAAACATTCATCTGTCATCACTTTCATTATTTTGGCTCTGCTAATGTGCCATGGATCGGTGGCCCAATTTAGTGTTGGAGGTCAGAGCCCATGGCATAGTTCTCGTGGTCCTGCAGGAAGTCGAGAGTGTAGGTTTGAGAAACTTGATGCGCTCCAACCCTCACAACAAGTTCAACATGAAGCCGGCAGGACAGAACACTATGATGAAGCCAACCAGATGTTTCGGTGTGCTGGGGTATCTGCCCAGAGGTATACTATCAATCCAAGAGGCCTCCTCCTGCCTACTTACTCTAATGCACCATCTCTTATCTACATAGAGCGAGGTAATAAAATTGTATCACACTCACAATGTTATATTTCACTTCCTAAGAAAGTCTGCAATTAATGTAGTAGTTCAATGATTACAATCATATTTTATTTATCACATTCCTACAGGAAGGGGCTTCACTGGAGTAATATTCCCCGGTTGTCCAGAGACATACCAGTCTTTTCAGTTTCAGTCAGAGCAAATTGAGAGCCAGCAACAACTACGAGATTCTCACCAACAAGTTCATCGCTTCCGTGAGGGTGACGTACTTGCTTTGCCTGCCGGTGTCAGCCACTGGTGCTACAATGATGGTGACATTCCCGTTGTTGCCGTACAAATTTTTGATATCAGCAACACAGCAAACCAGCTGGAGCCAAGACAAAGGGTAAGATTTCCAAAATAAAGTTCTAAAACATTGTTAAAAGAAGCTTCACTATTTCATTTTTGTCAACTCCCTTCATATATAACTCAATTTATCAAACTGTAGGAGTTTTTACTTGCTGGAAATAAAGAAAGAGGCCAACAATCATTTGAAAGGTATACAAAATTAGGTAACAACATCCTTAGCGGGTTTGATACACAATTGTTGGCCGAAGCTCTGGGCGTAAACCAGGAACTTGCAAGGAGGTTGCAGAGTCAAAATGATAGGAGAGGCCAGATCGTTCATGTGCGGAGCGGGCTTCAACTCATTATGCCCTCTAGGACCCAAGAGCAGTACCAGCAGCAGCAGAAGCAGCAACAGCAAGAAGTGTATGAAGAGGGTACACAGTGGGGACATTACAATGCATCAAACGGTTTGGACGAAACCTTCTGCCGCCTCAAAATCAGAGGAAATATCAACAACCCATCTTCGGCTGATATTTACAACCAGCAAGGCGGTATGATCAGCTACCTCAATAGTCAGAAGCTCCCCATACTAAACATCATTCAGATGAGTGCCCAGAGAGTGATTCTCTACAGGGTATGTATGAAGCAAACAACATTAGCCATAAAAAAAGAAAATTATGAAATAACTAATTTTTTGCTTCTGTTTTTTGTACAGAATGCTATGCTTACTCCCTTCTGGAATGTCAATGCACACAGCGTGATGTACATCACTGGGGGACAGGGACGTGTTCAGGTTGTCAATAACCATGGCAACACCGTCTTTGACGGTCAACTATGTCGTGGGCAAATACTAATCATTCCCCAGAACTATGCTGTACTGAAGAGGGCACAGCAGCAAGGATTCCAGTGGGTCTCCTTCAAGACCAACCCCAACGCTATGGTGAACAAGATTGCTGGAAAGGCCTCAACCTTACGGTCATTGCCTATTGATGTTATTGCAAGCTCATACCGCATAACAAGAGAGCAGGCATGGAGGCTCAAGAGTAGCAGAAGGGAAGAGATGTCAATCTTCACACCTCTTTCCCAGTCTCACAGAGAGATGGAGTATGAACAAACTGAGCATCGTTCTCAGTATGAACAGGCAGCTGGATCATCTCAGTATGATCTCGAGTAGAGCAACTTGTGTTAATCATGTAGTAGAAATAAATAAGGAAGCATGCGCAGTTGTTGTACTTCCTTTTTCAGAAGAATAAAATTAAATTGCCTCTATATTGTTGTGTTTAATACATCCAATATTTTGGTATTATCCTACTTACTAATATAATAATGTGCAGCTCTCTGATTACTGAGTTCATTAAAATTAAAACTAATTTTCCTTTGTAATTTAAAAAGGATCTTCTATGAATTACCAGGCAGCACTTATTGTTCCTGCACCTTCGAAGAAGCATAACTGTAACCCTTTGTCAGACCTAAATACTTTTAACTAATTTTTGCAGTAAAGATTTGAACTGTAATTTTTATATTTTGAGCATTATTGTGGTTTTATAGTGTATTCTATGGTTTTGATAGTTGCAGATATGGAACTGGCAGTCCTTTGGGAAAACTAGTGGCAAAGGGAGACAATATGTTTAGTAGGGTAAACAGTAATAGTTTTATAAGAATGCTGAAAAAAATTAGCCAATTGTATGAGCTTACATGGTAATTTTGTGAATTTGGTGGGGTTTGAACCTACTTCCATTTGGGTCTGGCACTGGGAAAAACATCTATACTGCCCTGCCATGCCTAAGCTGGTCCGGGTCATTCCTTTCTGGTACGGACAGCCTAGCATACATCAGCAATATGCAATAAACATCACCTTGCTTCATACAACGTTTTAACTTGCACTTTATTGTACAATAATTCAAGGAACTATAACTATAAGATACACTACTAAAACGCAATAAACTTTAAAATGATAATTCAGGACCACCACAAGAATTGGTAGCTAGTAAAAATGGCGTAGGAGTAATAGATGAAGGTGAACTCAAACTTGATGCATTTCCCAAAAGGATACAGCAAAAACAGAAAATCTAGTAAAACTGCGAAAGTTGCATGCTTGAATACTTATGATTCATGGTATAAATCAGTGTTGAGCATTTGAGCTGCAGTTCCAGGATTATGACAAACTCACGCCAATCTTTCTCACAAGCATTTCATCAAACACGTTATGTGTCATACAAAAGGTGGGTATAACTTTATAAGGCACAGACGTCAGGTTAGAATGACGACAAGAAGCAAGCAATTATATGGATTAGTATGTTATACAAGAGAAGTAACACTTCGCAAATCCATTTCTTTGTTCCTTTATAGCTATCAAGAAGGGAATGTACCTGTAATAGAGTCATGGAGATTAACAAAACTTGACTAGCACTAGCAGAGAAGGACAAAAGGTATTGATTCTCGCGTCACTGCGAGTAGGATGCATGAGATTGTCAGTGCTAGCAGGCTGGAACAGTAACTTTACTATACATCTGGAAGTGTCTTTTAACGCTGTTATTTGAACAGTAATTTACAGTTCCTCAGCCTTCTCCGTTCGATCGAATGGCAGTTGATCAAAGCCATCTATCCGGATTTCTTGATGTTTTCCTTCCAGAGATTCCTCCTCTCCTCTCTTGCTATATATTAATCTGCCCATTTTCCTGTAATCAATTAGGGTCCGTTTGGCACCCAATGGAATAGCAAAAAGTTGGAATAGAATAGCTATTCCGATTGCCAAAACAATTTTAGACTAAGTAGAAGAGTGCGGAATAGCGCTAATCCGTATACCAACTTATAGGTGGAATACCGGATTAGCTCTAAATCGAATAGCGATTATTGTTTGATTATATTATATTATATTATTATATTATGATTATGATTAAGATTTAGTATTATTATATTATTATATTATATTTATGATTATAATTTATTATTATATTAATATTATGATTATTATTTATTATTATTATTATCATTATATTATTATTATTAAATTATTATTATCATTATTATTATCATTATTGTTATTATATTATCGTTACCATTGATATTATTATATTATTTATTATTATTATAAATATAATTTTAATATTATATTATTATATTATGAATATAAATATAATTATTTTATTATTATATTATTATGATCAAGATTATTTATTATTATATTATTATATTATTATATTATGATGATTATGATTATGATTATGATTATTTATTATTATTTTATTATATTGTATTATATTATTATATGTTGATTATAGTGATGATTAATTTATTATTATATTATTATAATTATAATTATTTATAATTATTTTTATGATTATGATTGTATTTTTATTATTATATTATTATATTATTATGATTATGGTTATATTATTATGATCATGATCATGATTATGATTATTATATTATAATTATATTATTAAAATTATGATTACTTATTATTATTATATTATTATAATTATGATTGTAATAATAATTTTTTATCATTATATTACTATATTATGATTATGTTTATATTTTTATTATATTACTATTATAATATTATTATTTATTATGATTATTTTTTAATACTTTATTATTATTTTATTATGTTGTATTATATTATTATATATTGATTATAGTTATGATTAATTTATTATTATTATTATAATTATAATTATTTATAATTATTTTTATGATTATGATTATATTTTTATTATTATATTATTATGATTATGATTATGATTATATTATTATGATTATGACTATAA
The DNA here is from genome assembly GCA_037127355.1 of Schoenoplectus tabernaemontani. Lineage (NCBI taxonomy): Eukaryota > Viridiplantae > Streptophyta > Magnoliopsida > Poales > Cyperaceae > Schoenoplectus > Schoenoplectus tabernaemontani. The sequence continues at coordinate 19,895,744 of CM073748.1, read as the reverse complement.
TTATTATTATCATGATTATGATTATGATTATTATATTATTAAAATTATGATTATTTATTATTATATTATTATAATTATGATTGTAATTATAATTTTTTATTATTATATTACTATATTATGATTATGTTTATATTTTTATTATATTACTATTATAATATTATTATTTATTATAATTATTTTTTATTATTTTATTATTATTATTATCTTACTATTATGATTATTATTTTACTATTATTATAATCATCATCATTATTAGTATCATAATTATTCATATTTTAACTATTCGAGTAACAAACTTTGCCCGATATTTTCGCTCTTCCGAATAGTTAAGAATACCACTCTTCTACCACTCTTCCAAAAAAAATACTATTCTATCACTCTTCCAAAGCTATTCCTTGATTTGCCAAACGGACCCTTAACTAACACTCTTTGAGTCTTGAAGTAACATTTCTATATTTCAAATTTTTAGAAGAATTGAAAAAATAATACAAAGTTGATACATAAACTAATTTTAATTGTTTTGCAATGTTTCTACTCGAAATTACAACAATTGTGCTGATTTGGAATTTTTAGACTTTCCAGTTGTACCCTCGCCAGTGTTGTCATTGAATCGTCAAATACTCAAATTGTTGAACTTGATATGTGTAAATGATGTACGGTTTACTAGAGAGTGAGTTGGATTATGGTGCTTTGCATAGTACGGATCACCCTATATTATGTATCGAATCTTCATTTTTAAAATTTAATAGTTGATTTAAATTTTAAAAAGAATAAAATTTAATCTATATCTAAATATTCATAAGAAAATCATTTTGTACAGTTAGATCGATCATTTAAATTTTGAAAATGAAGAACCGATCCATAGCACGGGATGACCGTACTATGAATAGATCATAGTAGAGAGAGAGAGTGTGTGCTAATGTGTTTATAAAACACAAAATACTTTGCACTTCACGCTTATATCTCATGTTTTAAAATTTAAATGAATGATCCAAACCGTTAAATATGATTTTCATACCAAAATCTCTTTGGTGATCAAATTTTAATTTTTTGGAATTTTTTTTTACTATTTTTTTGAAGGGCTATAAAATTCATTGATTTGACATCATCTGAACCATTCAATATCAACGATTTTCTATCCCTTTAAATAAATAGCAAAAAATTCCAAAAAATATATAATTTGATCACCAAGGAGATTTTGATATGAATATCATATTTAACGGTTTGGATCATTCATTTGAATTTTAAAACATGAGATATAATCATGAAATACGAAATATTTTATGCTTTATAAGTATATTAGCACACCTCTCTCTCTATATATATATATATAGTAAAAATATATTGAGCTTAAGCTATCTTGAGCTTAACTCAAAAAGTACATTAGATCTTGTTCAAATTTTAATTTATCATGCTCATTAAATTTTTTATATGAAAATCTTGTGAGATGCAAAAATTTGAAGTGTTTTGAGCTTTTTAAGTCACCGTTTTTAATTTTTAAAAATGATGTTCAAACATTAAATATTTTATTATTATTTTTAGAGTTGATTTTCAAAAATTAAAAATCATAACTTAAAAAACTCAAAACACTCTAAATTTTTGTATCCCATAAGATTTTCATATAAAATTTTTAATGAGCGTGATAAATTAAAATTTAAATATGATTTGATGTACTTTTTGAGTTAAACTCACGGAAGACCTCCGTGAACTTAAGCTCACGGTATCTTTACTCCCTATACATATAGAGAGAAAGATATTGTGAAAACGTTTGTATTTCAGCTGATATGCAAACGGATCAAAAACTATATTTTAAAATCTCAAAAAAAATTAATTTATGATTTTCATTAAATTCTTCATATGAAAACCTTATGGGATACAAAAATTTAAAGTGTTTTGAGCTTATTAAGTCACTCTTTTGAATTTTTGAAAAAACAACACAATTGAATATTTATTATTGTTTTTAGAGTTATTTTTTTCAAAAATTCAAAAGAGTTGCTTAAAAATTCAAAACACTCTAAATTTTTGTATAACATTTTCAATATCTTCATCTCTCTCTCTCTCTCTCTCTCTATATATATATATATATATAGGGATTGGCTATGGTGATTCTATATGCATTTCAAGCCGAAATGTTTATGGCTCGAATTTCAAAATTTTGTGCTCAAAATTTTAATTTAAATATCTCAAAACACTTTTCATATCACAATCTTATATATTATCAATTTTCATCAAATTTAGAGTCAATTTACTATGCTTAATAATTTTTGAAAGATGACTCTAAAAATAATTAAATATATTCATTTTTATAGGCTAAATGTTGCTATTTTTCAAAAATCATTAAGTATAGTAAACAAACTCTAAACGTGATGAAAATTGATAATCTACAAGATTATAATATGAAATTTTTTTGAGCTATTTAAATTAAAATTTTAAAAAATTCAAGCCATAAATACTTGACCGAAGTGTTTATAGAATCACCGTATATATATATATATATATATATATAAGCAAATATATGTGTGATTTCTTGAATTTACTTAAGGATCTCAGTTCGTTAATTTTGTACTCGAAGATATTTGTTTTTGATGCAGTCTGTTATTGGATGCCTATCCCGATGTTTTATGTTCATTGAAGACAAGTCGACCATAACGGGTGTTCTACTTGGAGGCGTTTATACTTGCAAATTCTAACTACTGCTCTCTATTTCTTTTTCTTTTTCTTTTTCTTTTTTGTTTATTCATTAGGTCACGCACGATAAAACATCATTTGCTATTAAACTTTCATATTCTATTTTGTTCGAATAATAATATGTTTTTAAGATTTTTGTTTTTTTTTCTTGCAGGTTGTCATCATTTGTACGACTACATCTCGAATTTCACCATAAATTAACCTAATTAAATATTTAATTTGGAATTATCTTTTATTATATTAAAACATTTCGGTCTCCTGAGCATATTTATCAATTAGCTCAAGCCAATGTATTGGGTCACGAATTTGGTTTTCTTTCTTCTTTGACTTGCTTGACAAATTGGATGACTGATATTCCACCAAGTACAAATAAGAAAATATTGGAGATATTATCGTGTTCGATATGAACTTTATTAGATGAGTTTTTAACTTATTATACATATTAATTATTGTATTTGACATTTTATATAGTGTTTCTATTTAATAATGTTTTTATCATAAATCATTTTGTATAATACTTCTTTTATTCAACTTATATACCGTTAAAATGCATAATAACTAATTTAAGTTGCATACTGATATTTTTGTACAAATTTAGTTTGTATAATAATTATATTAACATGAATAATAACTTGCTTAATATACATAATATAACTCATATCAATATCGGTATCATCAGCTCCCAAGCGATTGTATCAGAACTAAATCGATAACAATTAGGGATGCAAACGAGTCGAGTTCGCGCGAGCTGTGGTAAACTCGAACTCAGCTCACATGCTTTCCGAGCTATCTCGAGCTGGACAAGTGACAACGTTCTTTATATGAACAGCCAGAGGGTTCATCACAGTTTGGCGTTGAGTAAAAGATGTCTTATGTAGTTGAAACGAACAAGTTCAACGAGGAAAGATACTTGTTGTACTTCGTTTTCTTTGGAGCAATAAAAAAAAAAAAAGTTGACTTGATATTGCTCTGTTAAACAAATATACCATACTGATAATATCCAAATTACAATATGTACACTTTGATAAGATGTATTACACTTACAGGTAATTAACGAGTATTCCAAGTACCTCTCCCTTGTGAAAACAGCGACCAGACATCATTCATCTGCTAATCCGAACCTTCTTTTCGTTCTCACGCGATATATTCAACTGCTACTCACTCTCTTGAACCCTACATATAGTCAGGATCCTATTTCAAGGATCATGCAAAATGGCAGAATTTTGGAAATATTTGGGTAAAATTGAGAAATTTTTTGGTACTTTGGATATAATTGGTAAAAGAGATAAAAAGAGAAAAAAGGGTAGAAAGTACATTTTTATTTCGTTTCTTATACGTTCATTACAACGATAGAGGTGGATTTATATAAACATTTATCCCACATAACCTCTTAGTTTTGCTAATTGTCACCCAATAACTACAAATTATTGTATCTCCTATCACAATTATTCTAGAATATGACACATATATCTCATTTATCACACAATATATATCACCGATGTACATTCTATACTAGACCCTTGAAACTCCAACAAGGTGGACCTCTGGAGAAATTAGGATTCAAAGGTTCACAAAGAAGGCTAGAAAACAAAATGACTTTAGTTGAGAACATCACAAGAAAGTTCTGAGGGTCCATTGTGAAAAGCTCTATTATATGGAATAGGGGAGCAACATCCTGAAGTTGTAGTGTCTAAGAGAAGTCATAGGTTCTTAATAAAGGAATACGCAAAGTTATGTATGTCAAGGCACTCAGAATCCCATGAGAAATCCTTTGTTAATCCATCCTTCATCTTCCACTCCCACCCCCCAGGATCAGTCCTCTGTAGAAGCAAGTATTCTCCATTTTAACATTTCATGCATTTGATCACATGGTTCTTAATAAAGAGATGCATTTATGCTGACTTACAATTTCAGCAAGGGCATGGGAGAGAGACATTTGTCCAAATGTTGAGAGGATATACTGTGACACATTTGTTCTTCCTTGATCTTGCAATTTAGATTGCCTATTTTGATACCTACAAACAACCCCCAAAAAAAGAAACAACAGAAAGACTCGTGATATTGTGCAGAAAGAAGAAATGTGGTTGATTACCTGAAATCATCTGTCATTGAGCTCATAGATATAGGAGCAGATCCATACTTGATTGCCTTCAGCTGCACAAGCAATATATGCATAATCAAACGACCTAGTATGAACATGACTAATGAGTAATGACACAACTGTTCCTCGAATATATTTTGCTTCACTCTATTTGAGTTCTATGTTACAATCCACTGTTAAAAAACCATTCCGCCTGGACATAACAACTCATAAATGAAAATTAAATACATGAAGTCAAAGCACAACCAACAACTCAAGCATAGCTACTGGGTGTGTTATGTCGGCAGTGTCGGACAAATATCCTTTACTATATAAACAGTATTATGCCGATCAATAGTCACTATCATGCATAATTCAGGAATATAAAAGATTATAGTTTCAATGTACATACCGGCACTTGAAATAATGGATCTTCCAAGGAAGGACATAACATGATGTCCGAGCCAGCAATAATCAAATGAGCAAGGGGTTCATCATACCTCGGAATATATTTCACATCTTGCATCTATGAATCAGAAAGTGAATAAAGTGTTACTTAAAAAAGGACAGTTTATGATGTTGAAAAAAAGGATGTATGTTGACATAGAACAGCATAGAGTGTGTGTCAGTTTAAATCAAAGATCAGATCAACTGATCTTCTTTTATATGTTAATGAATTTGTCAGAAATAAGGTAACCTAATTGTAGTTAACTACACCAAGATCCAGATGCTAGATGCCCTTGTTAGGGACCTAGAATCAAAGCACTTGTTGTTCACTAGACAAAAAGCTAAATGTGTAAAAGAACAAATTATAAACATCCTAACCAGAATGTCAGGAGACCAACTCCAAATCAAGGTTTTGAATTTAAATGAATTGTAATGAACTGCTAAATCTAGGTCCAGAATGAATCAGCACTGAAATGCTAAATCTAGGTCCAGAATGTCTGGAGACCAACTCCAAATCAAGGTTTTGAATTTAAATGAATTGTAATGAACTAGGCTCAAACTCGAATGAATCAGCACTGAAATGCTAAATCTAGGTTGGCTTTGCTGACAAAATACAGTAAAACAATCTTTCATTGCATTGTGAGTCTTGTGACCGATTAGTTGCTTTAACCAAACTTGGACTGTAGGTTCGATTTTATTCAGTTATGTTTCTTAAGTTGGAAGAAATTGTTAAAATGAGAAGAATGTATATAAAACTTAGTGTGTTAGAAGCATTTGATTCATAGTTCAATTAATGCAAATTATCTTTGATTTATTAACTGTAAACTAATTGCATTCAGCTTTTCTATTTATTTTCTGTTAAAATTATACTATAAAATTAGTCACATTTTTTTCGTTCCAACATATTTTAACTAGTAATTTTTTTTCTCAATTACTATAGCATAAAAATATTTCCTATGAAAATCTGCCTGAATTAGAAGTGCACAAAATATTCATAATTCGTGGCTCACTCGTATTCAACTTGACTGAAACTTGTTATCAGCCCGTTCGTTACCAGCTCGAGCTATTAACGAGACGATCTAAGCCGCTCGTCAACTTACCGAGACGAGTTTGAGTTTTACCCAACTCAACTCATTCAGCTCGTTATAGTAGCGATTTAAAGAAATAAATGGTACATATGTAGCCTGCTAGCCTATGGATCATTAATGTGAGATGTGAGATATCTTGATGGAGAACAAATCAATTATTTATTCATGTCCAGGGAATGATGGACCAAAGAAACTCATCCTATGGGTTTTATATATATATATAAAAAATAAAAAATAAAAAAACTCAATTGATGTGAGAAGTCTTGATAGGGATTTGCTAGGGCTGTGAGAAGTTGCAGGCCTACTACCCTAGGCTAGTATTCACTGATGCCTCGTTGACACAACAATTAAACAATTTGTTTTTCTCTCTCATGGGTCTTCTCTCTCCACAACAGTGTCTAACTTTGCCTCTTTTCTTTCTTCCCTCTTTCCTTTCTGCACCACAACGCATCTCCTGAGCCTTCTCTGCACAATGGCTGTACACAACACCATTTCTTCACTCGTTTCTTCCCTCTCCCTGCTCTACAACTACACTGCTGCTCTTGAATCGACGAGCCAGCTCGATCTAACTCGACTAAAACAGACAAACTCGAGTTTATCTCAACTCGTTCGAGATCGTCTCATGGGCACCCTAGCCTGAATTAGCCAATTCCACCATGATTCTAATATGAATCCACGGTTTGTAAGCATATTCTGATTCTCATTCCGAGTTTCACAACCATGGCCCAAATTTATGTCATCGAGCAAAAAGTAATAGTGAATTATTTAGTGCAAATCTCTCGCAATGTAGTTCATGTAAACCATATACAAAGAGAGGCAGTACCTTCAATTCATCTTGCAATGATTTTAGTACAGAATTACAGTCCATCAAGACAAACTGCAAATTTACAGCTCAGTCAGTCTCTAAATTCAAGAAAATAATTAATAGAAGTAATTAATATATCAGCATAAAGCAACAAACAATATATTCAGTTAAAGTTTACTTTTGAGGAAAAATAAACAATAATAGTATGTATAAAAGACTGAGCAAGAAAACCTGTGCACCCTGTCTCATGACATTCTGAACAGCTATTTTTAAATGTTGAACATCTATTTCTGACTGTCCATGTAAGATGCAGCCAACCTGGAAATAATACCATACAACTGAAACTGTGAGGAACAAGAAAGACAGGTGACCAAAATGGCAAAATATTTAGCTCTCCACTTGGTTACTTCAGAGTATTTGTGTTTTTTATATTTTTTTTTCTTTGTATTAGTTAAGCACCCAGAAAACCTAAACAAAAGAATCTTACTGTACTAAAATAATTTTGAGGTTACACAACAGTTAATCACATACAACAACAGAGACGTGTCTGGAGAGACTGAGGTGGCGTATTAGTGCCTCTTTACAGGATTTCTTGCCTCCCATGTCATCAGCAGAGTAAGTTCTAGGGAGGTGCTTGTCCCTTGATGGGTCCCACTGTTGACCGTCGATACCATAGGGAGCAACCATTAGCTTGTCCCTGTACATGGCAATCATTTTGAAGACAAATTTTCATTATCCTGCTTCAAATTTTTCATTATCCAGTATAATTTATTCCATTATCCTGCTTCAAATTTTCATTTATTTGCTGAAATTCTCCTAGCAGAAGTCTTTTTCTATATACTAGATCTCTCCAGTCAAGTAAATGACCCACTAATCATCAAATTAATCAATTTTACAATTTACAGTAACCACTAAGGCACTAACATACCCATCGTTGGAACAAAAACCCAACATTGACTAAAAATAACAATACCTTTGATTAGAAGAATGGTAAATATATGTTTGAGTTCTGGTAAACAACTTTAAACTGAAGTACAATAAATCATTTTATTCTGAGCTAAATTTGAACTAATTCTAGCTGACTATCCTTGCATATTGTTTGAAGTTCATTTGAACCACTCATGAAGAGATTTCATTCTATTGATAAGAAAGACTGCAATTTGATCCTCTTTATTTGAATTGAACTGGGGTTAGACTCTGTAAGCAGAGTATACAAAATGATGGTGATGCTCATATGTATGGTATACTATATTTTCAATGCAAAAATATATATATATATACTTTTAAAATAGTGAATACTCACTTGTGAATTGTTAAAGTTGGTTCCAACCCACAGCTTAGGTCTTGAATAAACCTCCCCCCTGAGTGAATTGTTGACATCACAACAACTTTGTTGGAGTAAATGATTCCTCCCTGAAAGCATAAAAAGTACTCAAAAAAATGAAATGAAAGAGACGTCACAGCTTCATTTGTATTGTTTGACTGTTCAATTGGTAGAATTAAAATTGAGATATTGCCACATTAAATCAAAGATATCCAAATGGGAATAGCTATTGCAGAAAGTTTGTTTCTAACCTTCAAAACATTGATAAGTTTTGTCTTATTATCATCTTGCAAACGATCAGGGCGGTGAAGCTTATGGGGATCAAGTCCACATAATTCTAGCTTATTTGGCAGTTGAAGACACTGCATATATATAAAAGTATCAGCCAAAAGGTTGGTTGCTTTTCTACTTTCAGTATTTGAGCAAATGAGAAAATCAAGTCCATATTGTTCTATCTTATTCAGTTGCTCAAGACAGAGTATTTGCATTTTTTTTTTTTAGACAAGGAGTCTGTGAGCAAATCAACTTAAATATCCTCAAGGTTTCTCGTTTCCAGACAGAAAATCAGAACTACTTTCACCATAAGCATCTCATGGATATTATATTAGGCATATAGAGAGGAAGGACGCTCAAGGTAGCATTTCTGGTGATTAATCCAGGTGAACTATTACATGGAAATTATATAATACAAGATAGTTTTGAAATTTTGCAAGAGTGCACGAGTATTCTTTTCTTTCAAAGAGCAAACTTAACATACAACATATTTCCTCGGGTAATCACAAGGAATAATTTTTACCTGTGACTTCAAATCTTGGCATGTCAGTAAGATTCGAGTGCTACCAAGTCCCTGAAGTGGTGAAAAACAAAAAGCAAAAAGTACATCAAGTGAGAAAGCATTTCATATACAATATACATTAGAAAATGATAGTTTAATAGATAGAATTCTATAAGGTAACAACAAATCAAATACGAAAATTTAAGTTGACATTAACAAACAACAAAATCTATCTTGTTTTCCATTTAGTTTGAAAAATTGAACATCTTATGACTTGTACAATATTAATCAAGTAAAGACAAATATGCATGCCTGATGAACAAAATTATCCCAGAAGAGAGGTCCAACAATTGCAGTTTGCCAATTATGTATATGCAAAATATCTGGTTGTTTTCCACTTTTTACAATGTAATCCATTGAAGCACGAGAGAAGTATATGAATCTGCACTATTGTCAGGATCTTATTAGAGGATAGCCAATGTCATATAAGAGCAAGCATTCTGATTTAGTTTCATTTTCGGAAGTAGAGAAAAGAGCATTCTTTTAAGAATCTTAATAATTTCTAAGATCAGTAATCAGCACTCAAAAAATAATAAGATAAGGAGCAAACTAAAAAGAAAAACAACATAAATAACTCCAAGCACTCAAAGCTAATAAAGAAATTGCAAGTGCACCTTCATAAAGTCAAAATCGCATGCACCCCTGACAAATGAGAAATATCATGTATAATCCCTTCAAATATAAGAAATATGACATTCTCCATAAAACTCAGTATATGTTCTCTGATCTTGCATCTTTACACACATACGTAATACAGGTATTCATTAATTGTTAAGGAGAATTACAAAACGAAGGTCCCCATGATGTTTTCCATGTTAGAGGAGCATGATAGATTTTTTTGTCTCATCTCACACAAATCAAGTGCCAGGGTTTAAAGAGATAAAAATTAATCCACACCCAAAATAAAAATAAAAATAAAAAGATTAATCATGTAAAAGAAAGAAGCAGTTAAGTAAATGCAATTTCAAAAGCTTATTTGGTAAATGAGATGACTTACCGTTCAAAGTCATCAGAGTATCCATAAAACCTCTCACGACCAAAAAATTTTGAGTAGTGAAGTGGTTCAATCAGAATAACACCAATACCGTTGTATGCCCTTCAGCAGCAATTTAGCAAATTCAATCAGTAAAAGAAAATAAAATGGAAAAAGACCAAAAACAATTTAAAGAACAAAAGGAAGGGCTATATCTAACTGCAAGCTTAATTAACTGTGTCATCTTGCAATATTGTACAAAAAACTATCAACTGAGGAAAACCCTACATAAAAGCCCAGTATATTTCATGATACCGCACATAGCCCTGCAAATTCTAGAATGAAGATAGGCAAACAGAAAAACGAAGATAGGCAATCTATACTCTTCTCTCATTCGTATTATCCAAGGGATTAATAGTTTTGAAGGTGTATTAGGTTCTCAGTTTTAATTTGCATCCACTGCATTTAAAAGGTGCTTACATAGTATGTTCATTTTGTGATCAGACACTGCTAAACTTGGAGTTTTGCAACTATTTCATGGGGCAATGGAGCAAATATTGTTAATGGAACACAGAATCATAGTATTTCATTTACCCGAACCACACTCCGTTATTATGCCACTGCCCACCAAAATAAGATTCAAATTCTGCTTCCATTCTGCTGAGGCCTTGTATCATACCAAGATTTAGATTCGAGTACCTTTTAAAATCAAACAAACATAAGCAAGACTACATTAAAAGTTGATCATATCAGGTAGATGCATTAGCTAAACAATAATAACAGAATAAAACTAAAAAAGCTTTTCTTTATCTTTGTTACAACACAGACCACTCAATTTAAACACCAAATATGTATTGATTTTGTTTAACATACCACCTTACCTTACAATCACGGGCTCAATCCAGAATCCAGAGTGAACATTTTGGTACCACTCATTTGTGAACAAAAGAAGAGCTAAACTGATCAAAATATAAGTCCAAGGTATAGAGAACAGAGTATAGCTTGTGAAAGGAACTTGAAAAAAAAAAGGCCATTTCCTTTCAAATCCCAAATACTAATTCAATATTAATATGTCCATGAGTAACTTACTTAGGTAAAATGACCTCTACCAAATTTCCTTTTCTCTTAAGTGCAGTTGATAAGCCTGTTACATATGTTGCCAAGGACCCATATGATGCTACTGGCTCCATCTCAGTACAAATATGCACAATGTGCAAGGGTTTTCTACAAAAAGCATGAGTGTTAACCATGTTGTGAATATCAGGATCTGACAGTGTGCAGAGTCAACTTACCACATCTGACCCAGCTTAGCAAGCAGGTCAGAATTCTTAACATGCTGTTGGGTTGTATCAGCACCACATCAGTAGGTCATAAACCAATTTAATACTTCATTGTACCAACAAGGAATCAACATTCTTCATGTTTGATATTTACATTCTGAGTTAATCTACAATTTCATCAACGATTCCAAAAGAGAGGCATTTCACCTCACATAAACAGAAGCTCCACCAAATTAACTTGTTCTGGCTAGAATCAGCCAACTAGGTCACTGTCAGCCAAATTAATTGTACTAAATAGCAAAGGCTGATTTTATATATTTCAAACAGGAATCGCATTACAGATTCAGAAAGTAATTCATGTAGAAAACTAGAAAAAAAAGAGTTACCTCCATAATTTATAACAAGTGACAGAACTTTACAAACTTACAGTAATATTGTTTTCTGACATACTTTGTGTTTTTCTCTGAAATGGTGCGAAGTTCAGAAAGTAATTCTGTGTCAGCTTTGTGATATATGTCTCCAAAGGCATCATGAATTGCAAATTTACTCTCCAACAACTTATTTCTAAGTTCAAATGCCTCTCCTTTACTGAACAAGCCCGAAATAACCATTGAATCTACACGCAGGAGTAACTCACATAAACTCAGAGATGAGGCCGGTACACTGTTTTTACCTGATAGAAAAAAAAAACAGCAGAAAAACACAACGGAATAAACAGCACAAAATTGCAAATTAATGAAAAAAACAAAGTTAATTGAGGATAACCACATTCTAATTATTAATGATTTTTAAGATTAAAAAAATGGCAGCTAACAAATAAGGAATTCAGAGAGATTCATTTTAATCTGAACTTGTGATATTAAATCCATGGGTTTAGCACACCTTCCAGTTCAATTATGATACTTTTCATTTCAGTCTCCAATTGATCCAGTTTCTCCAAAAGGGACTCATTTTCAGTTTTTAATCTCTTGACCTCCGCCATTGCAACGAGACGCTGTTTGTTAATGTGCGTGATATCTGGAACAGCAAAGAAAGTACAATGACTAAATGGCAAAGTAGCACATTAAAGTATTTAGCTGCCCACGATTCCCTTTGGCAAATCAAGTGTCATAAAACAGTACAACTATTCTCAATAGAACATAACAAGGGAAATAATGATGGAACTAGACATACTCCTCTGAGCATCAGCAAACAATTTCCAGACATCAGGATCTAATTTCTTTGTGGATGGAACATTGGATTCCTGAAATATGAAATTTTCGGGAAGGTTCAAGATCAATTGAGAAATTACTCCGAAGAGAAACAAAAGGATAAAATTTAAATGTCTATATAAATTGAGTACCTCAGAAGCGACTTTTTCCTGTCCACCGGTTCTGGAATTGCACGAGAGAAAGAACTCAGAAACAAGCCATGCAGTCTTTTCTTGTTAGAATGAAAAAGGTCAAATGAAGCGAAAGTAGGAAAAAGGAAGAGAAGAATGTACCGTAGGCAGAAGGATTTAGGAGCTCTACGGAGATGGGAGGAGGAGGAGGATTTAGCGAGAAAGGAGTGAAAGGGAGGGAGCAATGAGGGAGCCTTGCATAGGGCCTCCATCGGAGGAGTGACACTATGTGGCACCCGTATCGGACAGAGAGCAGAGAGTGTAGAGACGAAGAGTGGGTGGGGCATGGCGAAGCAGCCAGCAGCCTCGGTTGTCGGGACACTGGCCTCGGTTGCAGTCTCTTCAAGGAAGATGAAACAACAACAAAAAAAAGTATCTGATTTGATAAAAAGAAATATGATTTGATTAAATAGATAATTTAGTATATTGTTATTTTTAAAATTGATGAATGAATTTTAATCATTTTGTATTTAATAAAATTAACTGTACGGTAATTGAATACATAAATTTATAGTTTTATAAAGTGAATCCTTATGTTTTATACTTTTCTTTATCTAAATACAACAATTTCATATATAAATGTAATGTATATTTTTATATACCTAATGCATGTATAAAAATGTTTAATATTATCAAAACACATGAGAGATATATCTCAATATCGTGTCATTTTTCTAAATATCTAATTTATATTATCTAGTTCATTTATTTAAACACTTCATGTATATATCTAAATATTTAATGTGTACGTATAAACATATGAATTATTTATCTAAATATTTGATTCACATATCTAAATATCTTATTCATATATCTAAATACCTAGTTCACTCATCTAAGCACCACATGTATATATTTAAATATATGAGTTACTTATTTAAATACATAATTAAATATTTATGTCATTTATCTAAGGGAAGGGATCATTTGACAATGATTATCTTGATCATTTTAACAATAAATTTTTAAATAAATACGAAAAAAAATTAAAAATAGAAATTTTTTTTGAATATGTTCTTATACTTATAGATTGATGGTGATTCAAATTTCATGCAATTTCATTATCGTTTGATAGTCCATTAAAGACCGTCAAAATATAACCGTTGTAAATTATATAAAAATTTGATATCCTTGATGGAGTATCAAATGATAATGAAATTATATAAAATTTGAACCACTATCTATAAATAAAAGAACATATGCATAAGATTTTTCATATTTATTTAAAAATTCATTGTCAAAATTGTCAAGATAATCATTATCAAGTGATTTTTTTTTGTATCTAAATATCTAAATCACATATCTATACTTATATAAATACCTGATTTAATTCAACGTACCTGGGCGGGAAGGACGCAACAATTTATTTTTTATGAGCGTGAATACGCATTAGAACTTCTTCTTTTCATTTTAAGCATGTTGGTCCTTAACATTTTTACTAAAAAACGGAAAGTTAGGGGAATTTTTATTTTTTTGAGAGATTTATTTTGAGAACTATTAGTTGGAATTAATTTGAGATATGGGGCGTACGGGCTTGTTATGTCCACATACCACTAGGGGTTTGAAATGGACCGCACGGTCCGACCCGTCCCGACCGGACCGTGGCACCGTGGACCGGACCGGGACCGGACCGTGGCCGGACCGTGGACCGGACCGTGCCCTACCACGGTCCGGTCCAACGGTGGGTCGGTCCTCCCTTCGCCCGAAAATGGACCGTGCCGACCCGTCCCGTGCCGACCCGTGGACCGGACCGGACCGGACCGTGGACCGTGCGGGACCGTGGACCATGCGGGACCATGGACCGGACCGTCCCGGACCGGACCCCCGGACCGGACCACCCTCGGACCGGACCTTCTCAAACATATATGCCACGTGGATATTTCTATGACCATACACTTGCTGCTGGGATATATAGGAGAGATGGCTGACATACCATATATAGTTGACACAATAAACGCCAGATTTACAAAAAAAAAATTCAAAAATATAATGCAAACTATTTAGTTTTAACCGGACGAACTATAAAACTGTGGCAGCATTGTAGTGCTACTATTTTGAATTTTTTATATCAGTGGATGCGCACTTCTGTGAGAAAACCAAATAAGGAAATTGCATACCTAATTCGTTTTTTGACCATGATAATGACCTTAAATTCTGTTGAAATCCGTTGACAGTTGATATTGTTAAATATAACGGAAATCAGAGCTTTAAGCTTTTAGCCATTCTTTCATATAAAGATTTCATTATTACTGTCATGAACTAATTAACGTTTTAAAGTGCAATAATAACTACAATCTTTTTTCCTCATAAAGTCTATATACTTTATACTTACAAAAATAATAACTACATTTCTGTTAGTGTCCGGATCAAGATCCAAATATACAGAAGATTTTTTGTGGGTACCTAAAATTATATACATTTCTGTTATTATATAGATTTCCAAGAATGCACAATATATGTTCCTGTTTCATGCTTCCTTTGAAGTCTGAACGAATTGAAAGAGAATAAATCCCATTTCATATGATATTAGGTTGAGATGCATTCACTTCTATTGCCCACAGGAGGTGAGAAAGTTTTTTACCAGCTCCACGCAGATTTCCTGTACAACACTGACAGAAACATTTGATGAAAATGATTATTTAAAAATTAATAAATTTATTTTTCAACTTTTATTATTTTTTATAATTTTCTGAAATTTTATTTTTTTACAAATTTTTTTATTTTTTAGTACTATTAGATTTTTAAACAATTAAAAATAATAATTCGAATTAGTTAAAAATTATTATTAAAAAATATGATAAATTATTATTTTTTCCAATTTATAAAAAAAAATTTGGACCGGACCGGGCCGTGGACCGTCCCGTCCCGTCCCGTGGGGGTCCGGCCCGCGGGGGCCAACGGTGGGACGGGTTTTTTCGAATTTGGACC
Source organism: Schoenoplectus tabernaemontani (assembly GCA_037127355.1). Lineage (NCBI taxonomy): Eukaryota > Viridiplantae > Streptophyta > Magnoliopsida > Poales > Cyperaceae > Schoenoplectus > Schoenoplectus tabernaemontani. Next base: position 19,879,915 of record CM073748.1, on the reverse strand, counting down.
GCCTTGGCCGACCGTATGGGCCGTGCGGGACCGTGGATCCGTGGACCGTCGGAACCGTGGACCGTCCGGTTTGGACCGGACCGGCCCGGACCGGACCGTCTTCAATACTCTACATACCACAATGACAAGGCCCTAATTTGGACTTCATAAATCCATTTCATGCATTGCGGCACAGATTTATGACACCCGATGGAAGAGCAATGATCTTCGCTGTAGAGAGTAGAGAATCTGCTCTAAATCGGATGGTTGCAAATTTCTGAAAAATAACTGTGTAAATCTCAAAAAAGATTAAATTAATTTTCGCCGTCGGATTTTAAAAAACAGAATTCTGCTCTTCAGTTTGAAAACAGAATCTTACTCTTCGATTTGAAAAGCAGCCGTTCCACACCCGGTAGGCACATAGACATAGTATGCTGTCAATGGGTAGGGGTACGTGTGGAGGTATTTTCATATCTATATCTATTATAATTTTTTTTATTCATATCTTACTCATATCCGTTAAAATTTTCTTTACTCATATCCTACCCTTACCCATTAAAAATTTCGGATAACGAACGGGTAACGGTAAATAATGGGTAAAAATAAAAATAATTCAATGAAAAAATTATATGATTTAGACAAATAAATAGCATTAAATAAATATACTAATAAAGTGCAATAATAATTAACATTAGGAAAGCTCTCGTATTTTATTCAGATTTTTTTTATTTTAGTAAATAAAACAAATAAATATAGCAAACTAGCCATCTCTCTCCTCGGTTTTGCACAAATAGCCAGACCCGAGTTTGAAACTCGGGTCCGGGGTTTTTTTTTTTTTTTTAGACAGAAACGAAAAAAAAAAAAAAAAAAATTTACCCGGACCCGAGTTTCAAACTCGGGTCCGGGTAATTTTTTTTTTTTTTTTACGTTTGTGTGTTATATTAAAAATAAAACACAACAGTCAGTAGATTGATCTAAAATATCACAACAAAATTTAAAATAAACACACGCAGTACATTTGAAAATTACAGGTATCTGGATCGAGTTTTAAACTCGGCCCAGTACACCTGGAACCGAGTTTTAAACTCGGTCCCAGCATCATGCTATTATATAGCACACCCAGTACATTTCTTCTTCATCTTCCTTCACTAACCATTTCTTCAAAATCGCCATTATCTTGTTGCAAGAGCTTCAAACTGGAAATTTATTTTTCGACGGATCCATGTTCGATCCGTATTCACCACTCTCGTGTCATCAACGTTGTATATTTTTTTTTCTATTTGGACTATTAATTTTTGCTGTAAAATTAAAATACACTAACAATAGGGTTTATCGTTCATACTGTAGAGACGAAAATGTTGCTGATCAATGTGTATCACGGAGGTCAAATTTTGAAAACTTCTCATGGAACGGATTACGATATTCAAGCCGCATGCACATTTTCTGCCGACGAGGCAATCAATTTTCATGACTTGAAGAGGCAGATTCATGCTGGTTTGGAGCTGCTCCCTGGCCAATTCAATATCAGCATTAGTGCACAAATCAACACTGCCCCAACAGGTTCGAGTGGTTTTTTTTATAGCTTATTTGGGGTTATTTCTGATGAAATTTGGGGAATTATTAAAACAACAGCTCCGTACCACTTACCCGGGTATAAAACACTGGAGCTAGTAGTTGAATCCGAACCAATATCCAGTTCTGATAACTATGATCCAACTAGTATTCCTGGAAGTAGTAATCCAGTAATGGCTGAGGAAAGAACCCACTCCCGAGCTCGAGAGCAGCGACCATCCCGTGTTTCGGTACAAAATGTAGATGTGGATGAGGATGACGAAGAGGAAGAGTGGCACCTGGATGTCGAGGAGGATGACATCCAGGATGCAACAGATATAAATATTGATGAAACTGATGATGCGGTAGATGTCGAAGAAATAGTTAGAGAGTGGCAAATGTCTGTTCCTTTTATCAATCGGGGAATGAAGCACCCGGAACAACAACTACTACCACTTGCATTTATTGTTGTAGCAGGCGAGGAAAGTGTGGCAAACTGGGGTTGGTTCATGCAGTGGTTACGTAAAGAGGTTGTCGGTCCTGGTAAAATTACTGTTATCTCAGATCAACATCTAGGTATAAGGGCAGTATTTGAGAGGCCGGATTTTGGATGACAGAATCGAAGAAAGAGGTCGTTCACCGTTATTGTACTCAACACATTGCGCAAAATGTGTATAAGAACTGCCATATAAAAAGAATAAAGGCTCTTTTCAAACAAGCTGTTAGACATAAGAAGCCATGGAGATGTGAGGAATATACAAAAAAAAATTAACAGTATTAGACCGGCATCTTATAAATTCGTCGAAAAGCAGGAATCATGCAAGGAAATCTCCCAACGGAACAAGTGTCCAACAGAAGGACACGAAATAACAGAAACCGCAATAATCAACCCGCCGCAGCTGAGGAAGTGTCAGCGGAGGAATTCCATTATGAGGAGTTAATTCCAGATCAAGTGGCCGCATTGCATCAAGAAAGATGGGCACAACATCTAGACGGGGGTCTCAATCGGTAGGGAATAATGACAAGCAACGGTTCAGAATCACTGAACAATGTATTCAGGATCGCCAGATAACTTCCGATATGTGCTATCGTCGAGAACACGTGGCACAAATGTGTTGAGTGGTTTTATCAGCGTCGACAAATTGCAGCAGCTTGGGAAACCCAAGGTCTGGTATTCTCCCAAAAGGTCACCGAAATGATAAAACATCGCGGTGATAAGGGGAGAACTTACGATGTCATACCACTGAATTGGGGTATCAACAACTACGATGTTTACAACAGAAATGGCCTTATCGAGACGGTAATATTCTATGCTTATATAATTTTTTATTTAATTTTAAAATTTAAGCAATAATTTATTATTTCTATTTGAAATAATAGGGACAAAGGGGTGAAATGAAATATGAGGTTGAATTAGCCATGACGGGAATTGGTAATTGTTGGTGTCAGAAACCGCAATTGACCGGCATCCCATGCGATCACTTGCTTGTTGTTTGTTCATTCAGAAGGCTGGATTACACTCGGTACGTTAGTCCATATTATACCATACAATACTACATTAACACATGGTCTGGTCATTGGCGTAGTTATGGCAATAAACGAGATTGGCCAATTTACAATGGTCCTAAGTCATCGAGCCGATCCAAAGAAAAATCAACAAAGGAAGAAGAAGGAAGATACGCATTCCAATGGTTATGGATAAAATGGAGGGTCGTATTAACAGGCTGCCAACTCGAGGTCGAGCTCATTCCAACAGAGCATGATTTAGATTACCAGTGTGTTTATATTTTTTGTTGTTATATTTACCAGAACAATTGAATTTTAATTATTGTTGTAATATTTCAATTTGTTTGACGCTATTTTAGAACAATGTATTAATCGTGCTTATATTTGGCTTTATAAAATTTTATTTTAATTTTTGTTGTGATATTTTAGATCAATCTACTGACTGTTGTGTTTTATTTTTAATATAACACACAAACGTAAAAAAAAAAAAAAAATTACCCGGACTCGAGTTTCAAACTCGAGTCTGACTATTTCTGCAAAACCGAGGAGAGATGGCTAGTTTGCTATATTTATTTGTTTTATTTACTAAAATAAAAAAAAATCTGTATTTTATTGTCTGCGTACACCTCTAGCTGCAGGACTCGTACAGCTTTTCCCTTTTGAAACCACTGTAGTGAGTATGGTTGAGGATGCTTTTCTTTAAGGAAAGATAGGGAAGGCTGACGAGCACGATTGACCGAGCGGATTGGTTGAGTAAAGAAGTCAAGGCTCCCTCCTTTTAGTTATTACACAAATCATATAATTTTTCATGTCAATTGTTATAAAAAATATATACTAATTACTATATATATTTATACAATTTAACTATATATTTTTATTAAAAATATAAAATAATTATACTTATATATATATATATATATATATATATAATTTACCTAATAGATAACGGGTAACGAAAACCCCTTACCCATATCCATACCCGATAAATTAACGAAATTTTTTTCTTACCCATATCCATACCCGATAACCTAATGAAAATAAAATATTACTCATATCTGTCGTATTGGGTACGATACGGGTCGGGTAAACGGCCAAAAGGGTGCCATTGACAGCCCTAAGTATGGTATAGAGTTGACCCCCGACCCAATCCATGATATCAGCAAACCCGATAAAATCAAAACTTTTTTGTTGCGTTCAAGTATTTTTTTTTTTTTACTTTTTTGCATTTTATGTTTTTTTAAAATAAAAAAACTACATAATAATAGCATGAGTGGACTGTTTTTTATATCTATTAGCATGGTCCGAAATTTTTTCAACTGATACCTGACCTGTAAAAGAATTCTGGACCAGTTTTTTTTTTACAGATAGTACCTAGCATATAAAAAATCCGGGCCAGTTTTTCGGCAAGAATTATCATTTAAACATTTATTTTTCATGTTATCACACTCATTATATTTATAAGTAAATTAAACAATTATCATGTTATCATACTAAATAAAAATTAATTATCATTAAAAATTAAACATGAAAAATTCGTACAAACATAAAGATTAAACATGATAAATTCATATAAACATAATAAATAAATTATCTCCTCCTTGATCACTCTCTTCCTCGGCTCAAAAATTTGCTAATCTGATCCTACATTTCATCCATTACTATTGAAATTATTATCTTCCTCCTCCTTCCTTATTGATTTTTACCGAACCTGGTCGGATAGTTATATTATAATACATCTGCTAATCTCGTGGATTTTCATAATTGTTGAAGACACCAGACTAGGTGTTGATGAATGATTTCGGTATATAATATGGATTGATGTACTCTATTGGATCAAGCATTCTAAATGAACATACAATAAGTACATGATTACAAGAAAGACTAGTTAGCCGTGGTTTTCGACACTGATATCTGGCTTACCCTTCTCCGATCAAATGGATCTCGTGCTTAATCTCATCATTGAGTCCCTGCAATGAGCGCAAATATATAAAAAACTATAAATTTAGATAATAAATTAAATTATATAATATAATAAATAATTTACTTTCTCGGGAACACTATTTTCTGTTGTACACATTTTAATCATTGATATCTTAAGTTAGCGATATCACATTGTATGTTCTCCTATTATTTTCATGATACTTTAACAGTTCGATTATTTTCTCAGTATATTTCTTGATCTTGATCTTGTCATTCAGCTTTAACTTTTCTCCTCTATATGAATCATTCAATATATTTATAGAATATTTTCTGATAAAATGATTTAAATACTATATTTTAGATGTGATTTAGTCTCATAATTTAAATTTTTAGGGTTTAATTAGATTTAATTTAGTTTAATTAAGGTTTAAAATTATCAAGTTCAAGTTACAGTCTAGATTTTATTATTTTTCAGGATTAGATAGAAGCCCATGAAAAATAAAGAAGAACGACACAAATTTGAAGTAAAACAGACATCAGACGGAGAAGTTACAACCAAAATAGTGAAATCGGGTGCCAGAAGTAGTATCTGCGGACCGCAGGGGCCCATCTTCGAACCGAAGGCAGGCAGACAGGCAGGTGGTTTTAGCATGATCTCCTAAAGATTATTTTCAGTTTCTGAGAGATCCGCTTAGAGTTTTTTAGCATTCTTGTGCTCATTTTTCTCTTGATAATGAGGGAAATTAGAAAAAGAATTATTCTAGACATTATTAGAGAGTTTTAGAGAGAGAATTTTGTGTTCTTCTTGAGGAGAGAGAGGAGAAGACAAAAGAAAGAGAAATCAAAAATTGGGCATAACATTTATTCTCTTGATAAAAAAAAATGTTTTTATTGATATTTGTAGTGATTCTCTCTCTTCTATGGAAGAGTAGATGTTGTTCTAGGGCGTAGATATGTAAACTTAAAACTTATTGTATTTTAATCGTACTTATTTATTCGTTTGTTCAAAAATACTGTGAATTGCTTTTGTGATTGAATTGTTTGTGTCTGAACTGAATTCCATATTTATATTAGTAATCTGCTTAGAAATAAATACCCTAAGTTGTATAGATTCATAAATTATAAATAAACCTTAGAATAGCACATGCTTTGAGATAATTGATTAGGTTTCTAACCCAAATCTAACGGTACTCAGACCCAAAAGCGATATTTAGACCTAGGTGAAGAACTTAGCCGTGAAGTTTAGGCTAAATGAGATTTTCTAAACTTTTAGAGTAATTAATTGAAAGTATTTAACCATGAACAATTAATCTTTGGTCAGTTTAGAATTACCAGAACTTAACGGAATTTAATTAGGAACAATGAAGTACTTAATCGTGAAGTTTTTCCTAATTAGAGTACGGTACTAAATCCTAACCAGAAAATTAATATTAAAATGGACGGTAATCCTCACTAAATTAAGAATAAATCTATGAATAATATGATTAATGCACAAGTAGATAGTGATGCCGAAGCCCTAGATTCTCTTTATCTTTGATTAAACCTTTAATTTTGTTCAGATAATCTTTAGTTTATATTTTGATTAATCTATATAAAACTTCATATTTTTATTGTCTAACTTAAGGATTTTGTTAATATTAATGATTTAAATTAGTCTCTGTGGGAACGATATCTAAGTACTACACGGTAGGTCGTGCGCTTGCAACTGACCTCTATTTTAGTAATAAGATATTTTGTTAGTTTTCTCCATCAGAGCATAAATCAGGAGTTATCGAGCAATTATAAAGATATTATTTAGTGATTTTGAGCCATTAGTCATCATTATGCCCATCAATTGAGACTGTCATCTAGAAAATTGTGCCATTTTTCTTTATATAACTATGCTCATTTCTATTTCAAGTACCACTGGTTTAGATTCTAGTACAGGGTTGGGTTCTGATTTCTAGTTCTTATATTTCTAGTAGTTTTATTTATCTTATTCCTACACACGGGTACTAGCTTGATCAATCCAGCTTTCATTTTATATGTATGACCCTCCGGTTTACCATTCTTGATTTTTTTTTAATAATTCAACATATCTCCAATGTTTCTTATATCTTGCAGCCTTCTTGCAAAGACTTTAACTCATTTTTTTTTTAATAATGTTTGTATAAAGTTTGTGCAATATACTGTGAATAAAATCTATGAACGGGTTCTCCTGCTGCTTCACACCATTTAAACTTAGGTTGCTTGAACACACTTCTGATTGCTAGGTGTTGATCTGAAATAATTATTATTTTCTCCAGTCCAACAATCTCAGTTCACAACCGATTCATGAACCACCCCAAATTGTCTGTTGACTCCTCATCAGCAACTGTAAAAGCGAGCGGTAATAGTCGTTGGTTTGCATCATATGCACAAGCCAAATAATTTATAAACATACCTACCGGATAGAATATCAGCATCGACACTAATTACTGGTCGGAGATGATGTCATACTTGGATAAAATGGTCATATGACTAAGCTACACGATTAAAAATGTCAGCTCCAAACTTGATCGATGGCTCCTATTCCGACCTAAATTTGGTACCCGATGTGATATTATATGATAGTTAGCAAAGAAGTGAGCATTTCATTTGACTTCTCCCTACTCTCAAAAAGATCTATAATTATAAGTTTTCTTCTCCTCCATAATATGGCACATCCACGGTGAAATTTTTTTGTTTCATCAAACCCTTGTATGTGATATGGTCATATTTAAGTTATCACACAAATGAAATAATTCTAGAAGTCATTTGATAATGGTTCCCTCTGGTAGCATGCTCATAACATGTGTGCTGAAATTAATTCATCGAAACCTCCTAAGACCGGTATGAACCTACTTTTTTATGTCTCCGAAACTAATATTATCGGACATATATTATGCAAACTGCACCAATAATGTAATTGACAAATGTTGGTGTGTTCAGAATCTTAGCTTCATAGTAAACATTGATCAGTAAAACATTTATAATTTTGAATCTGGAAAAGTCCTAGAAATAATTGTGGCTGTGAGAGAAAATTTTCAAAAATTATGGCTAAAGGAGAAAAAATGATAATTAAGTGAGGATTTTGTTGGACAAAAAATTCTAATTTTACTGGCCTAAAATAAAAATTCGAACCAGGATGCTCTACTGTAAAACAAAAAAAACAGGCTCGGACTTTTTTTACAGGCAAGATATCAAAAATCTGTATAAAAAAATGGTCTGAAATTCTTTTCCGGACCATCATACTTAATCCGAAAAAAATCTGTATCATGCTAGTACATGTAAAAAATAATTCACGCATGCTATCATATGTGGAAGTTATTTTCATTTTTCTATTTTTTTAAAAAATGCCTATTTGCAGTGACACGCACCTATTTATTTTTGTATTTTATGGCAGGTTTGTTTGGTCCTTTGTATTTTGTTCTTTTTTTTTTTTTCTGGGCGAAACCTGTTTACAGCTCTCTTTTTATTCCGAAAATTTTCAAAACTCTTGGGAAAAAAACATGGATTGGGTTTGTTAACCTCTCGCTTGATCCAGAATCGGGCGTGACAGATTCACGTTGAAAACTTGAAATTTTTGAAACGATATGAAATTCATGATACTGAGTGATAATTTCATATTGTCTACATTTTGAATTTCGTTTATTTTTTATCTAAATATTTTATTCGATAATATATTTGTTTATTGTGGTTTATATATTGTGTGTTTTGAAAGATTGATTTTTCTTGTAGATTGCTTATTGTTATTTTTGCTTGTACGGATTTCTTCTCCTTATAGTACATTAATTTATTTTTAGTATACTTATTATCATTTTAAAATAGAGCAGTTTGCCATGGATCGGTCTAAACAACGGTTTTTTTTAAATAACGGATGGAGATTTTCGCTCACATCTCTCTTTCTCAGCCCAACAAATATATCAAATTATCAATCGGGAGCAAACTGAATCGAATCTGATCTGACATGAACTCGAATAATCTGAAATCTGAGATGATCGAGAACAGACAACTCGAACCCAAATGACCTGAAACCCGAGATGATCCGAGATCGAACAACCTGAAACACGATCCGATCTGAACCCGAACAACCCAAAATCCGAGATGAACCAAGATCAAACGAATGAAGATATGTCGACTTCAAACTTTGTATATTGTAAATTAAAATTATCATAAGAAGAACTAATATTTATTAATCAAAATTAGCATATTAGTAATCTTCAGTTTGTTAATAAAATGAATGAAGATATGTCGACTTCAAATTGTTTTGACTAGACTCAAACTAATTAATCAAATTTATATTATTTAAAAAATCAAATTGGTCATATTATAATTGATAATCTAAATCTAACATTGGCTAAACAAATTTCTAAAAAAAAGTTTTAAGTTTGACGACCAGAAATCTGACCCGGCCTGAAATAAAACATGAGATAAAAAAAACCCGATCCAGCCCGGTCCAACCCGAAACAACTGAAACCCGAGACTATCCGATATCAGATGACCTAAAACCCGACCCGACTCGAACTCGAATGACCCAAAACCCGAGATGACTTGAGCTAATAAAAACCTGAAACCCAATCCGAAATGACTCGAGACCTAAAAAACCTGACAGTGTTTGACCCGATCTGAATTGGATTGACTCGAATCAGATTCGTGACCCGATAATTTTTTGATCAAACTTACACAATATGATCCGTCCGAATTTAAACCCGACCCGACCAGACTTATTGTCACCTCTAAAACGGATCAAATTTATTATAATCCATTGAAGAATCCACCTTTAGAGGAGATATAGTCCATGCAGGTTTTGTACTAATGTTAAAGTCTTAAAGTGGGGCCAAATTTACACAAGCGTGCATTTAACGCAGAATAAAAGAATTCATCGTAAAGCCGAGACTTAACGCGCTACAAGCGATGCACACTTACCCTCTCCAGCACCGAATTAATTAAATTTGATTGATCATTCATGCAATCTAACCTTCTTAATCCGTGCAGCAGGAATCGTGAAGGAACATCAAACGGTTAGAAAGTACGAAATGAGAGGATCTTATTTCCTCTCATTTCGGAAGTCCGCTTCTCCGATCTCATATTTCCATAAGCGCGTGATTAAATCTAACGGCTCAGAATAAATACAACTCCTGCTTGTGTGGCATGCCACTATTGGATGGAAACAGCGTCCGCTGTTTTGATCTCAACAGAGCATCCAATGCGACGCGGCGCTGAACGTTGCTTCACCGAAAGAAAGTGGTTTTGGCTCCTCTCCTGGTACTAACTTCTCTCGGTGTTCCAAGAGAATGTTTGTACCGTTTATTTTTAATTGAACGTTAACTAATTAACATTGTTGTATCCGTGCATAACGAGGAGGTATATACACAGGGTTGACACAGAACGGCGTGACTGAAATAAACGGTTGAGATTTCTTAGGATAACGAAATAAAAGTCACAAATTGGAGGAGATCAGAGCGCTTAGAAAGTCGACATCTCGTCGGTAGCTTTAATTTCAAATAAGAGTTGCCTTCATTAGCGGCTGATCTTTTATTTTCCTTAACCAATAATCTCATTTTATTGATCGAAGTCTTCTATTTCGATTCTTCCTTCCCTCTCCAATCTCATTTTATCGATCGAAGTCTTCTATCTCGATATTTCCTTCCCTCTCCGCTCTCCTCTCTTCTCTTTCTTTCGACCTAGATTAGTAGATTTCCACTGTCGCTGAGAGGCCCATCAGAGAATGGCGTTCCAAAGGGTGAGTTCTATTTCTTTTCTTTTTTTCTCAATCGTTGATTTTGACTAGCCTGTACGTTTTTTCTTCTCAGTTTCCATTGACCTTGTTTGGATTCATTTTTTAATTCGGCGCGGAAAGAAATATAACCATTACAAAATCTACGGAATGGTTCTTGGTTAGTTCCATACTATATCCCACTTCTTTTTTAAGTGATTAAACTTTGATGAACAGTTGCCACTTGTTTTGGCAATCTCTTTTTAACAGAAAAAATTGAGAAAAAAGAGGACTTCATTTTATTAGTTGTTGATAGACTCGTAGTTGGTATCTATACAAAACAATTGAACTCGAGCCCCTCTCCCTAATTCCGAATTCACATCCAGGTAAGGTTTGGGCAATGGATGTTTGATCTAATTGATTATTTGTCCGTAGTTTGCAACTATACAAATTTTATCCTAAATGATACAACACCTACCCACACATTCCTCTGACCCACAAATCCCCTCGAATTAATCTTTACGAGGAGTGGCATAAGCAAAATGTTTTGTGCGGTGTTGCCAAATTAGATCATAGGAGGGTAATTTTATTTTATTATTCTAAGAAAGTAAAATTGATTTCAGTTAAGGTTATAGTGGTATGCTTAGATGATCATGAACACTACAGAAATATTTTTTTATCAACCAAACTGACAATTGAATTAGGATGTATGAATTATCTAATGTAACCATATGCGAGTTGGGCATGATGCAAATTTGGAGATCCTTTCTGAGGTTCTTGTTGAGATAAAATAAAAGCAAACCTGATTGTTTTTAGAAATTTGTTGTGGATCTAGAGGAGAGGAGTCATGCATTATTAGCCTTTTTCAATATCTTAAATTTCAGACTTCTGCAAACAACACCAATAGATTTCCTTAATTGCAAATGGCAATGAACATTTCTCAGTGGACACTCTGATATTGTTTCTTTTTATTGGGTATTGTGATGATTGGAAAATATAATACGATGATTAGAAAATATAATCATAATTTTGGCAATTTGACATTGCCCCTAATAATCCTCAGTTGTCCAAGCACAATCCATGCTAAAATTTAGCTCAATAATTTGTTGTTTGAATTTCAATATTATTTTTCATAAACTTGTTAGGAAGCTAAATACTTGGTTTCTATTTTTAATTTGTCTACCTTTTGGTCCCTTAACGTAATCTTTCAAGGAAGTTCTGAAACATGATATTTTAGATGGAAATATTATAAATGAGACCAGTTACTCTGATATGATAAACATCAGGTGTAACTTGCCAAATATATTTCAAGCTAACAGAATTTTCTCTGTGATATGCAGGCAAACTCTTTTTCTGGGATGGGAGTTGCCGAGGAGACAAAGACTAGCTTTTTAGACCTGAAGAGAAAGAAGTCACACCGGTATATAATTTTTCGCATTGATGACAAGGAAAAGGAGGTAATTGTAGAGAAACAAGGGGCCCCGTGGGAGAGCTATGACGATTTCACAGCTGCATTACCTAGTGACGATTGCCGATTTGCTGTTTATGACTATGATTTTGTTACTGAGGATAATTGTCAGAAGAGCAAGATCTTTTTCATTGCCTGGTTAGTTGTTTGCTCTTCTTTTTCTCAGTTCGAATTCTTGGCAATTTATATATGCAACAATGGTGTCGGGAAATAACAAAGATCGGTGAAAGCTATTCTAATTTTGTGACCACGTTTTTTTTTCCATCTGAAACCTACTTGACTGGCTTTGCCAGTACAAATGTACAATGGATAAATGGCTTTATGCTTTTAATTCAAACTGTCTGAAATCAACTGAGTAGGGAGTCATGGGTAAGAGCAATTTGAAACTAGTGTTCATGAGAATTACAAGCAGAAGTAGTGAGATAAAGGTTTGGTGGGCTCACAGTTTTTCTGGTATAAACCTGACTGACGTGTTGTCAAGCTTTGAGATTTGCTCTTTAGCATATATGGTATTAACTTTGGAGATGATATTTGGGCAACATCTGAAATTTGATAAGACTAGAAATGACTTTGTATACTTGGGTGATCAATACAAATCTGTTATATCAGTGAAGCTATACTCACATTAGTTTGTATTACAGTTTAGAGAGCTTATAGTTTAAAATATTTTAGTTCTATGGTTAGTCCTACTGACATGATGCATTAAGTCATAAAAAGGATGGAGTCAACGATCGAACAAAAGAACCACAGAAAAATAACCTGCTTGATTTTTTTCCCCACTTCATTTGTTTTACTTGGCAGGTTGTTGTCTTTGGTCAAAAGCAGCAGCAGTAATCAGAATATTGCTAGATTATTTTCTGAGCTCTAACATTTTGATTGATTTTGCAAACTTCACGGCCTTCTTGTTTTCTGTAAACAATATCCAGCCTCTCCACCTCTGTGACAGTGTAATAGAAAAACTTGAATATGTTGATGTTGACAAACATACCCCGAAATTGTTGAGGTTTATAGTTCTCTGAAGTATCTATTTAACTAAATCTAGCCAACTTATTTAATGGGAAGGGATCACTTGACAATGGCTATCTTGACAATTTTAACAATAGATCTTCAAATAAATACGGAAAAATCTTAAAATAAAAAAGCTTATAGATATGTTCTTCTACTTATAGATTGATGGTGATTCAAATTTCATACAATTTCGTTATCATTTGATAGTCCATCAAAGACCGTTAAATTCGAACCATTGCAAATTGCATAGCATTTTGATGGTCTTTGATGTACTATCGAACGATAATGAAATTGCATGAAATTAAAGTTACTATCAACCTATAAGTAAAAGAACATATATAAACTTATTTTATTTTTAAGATTTTTTTTATATTTATTTAAAAACTCAATTGTCAAGATTGTCAAGACAACCCATTATCAAGGATCCCTTCTCTTAATTTATCGATTTTAAGTTTGCATGGACAAAGTAGCCTTGTTTATTTACTATGAAAGTGCATATAATTTTAGCCCTTTTTTCTATAACATGGCCGTGATTTTTTACAATTCGTTATAAATTTTGGAAATATACAAGTGTTGAGCGTTATTTTAGGTGGTAAAATCATTTCATATAATTTGCTAAAAACCAACTTAATTTAAATATATTTCTCTACCCTGAAAGATAGCATTTTTTGTATTACCCATTTGATCTGCAGGTCTCCTTCCATATCACGAGTTCGTGCAAAGATGCTCTATGCCACATCGAAGGAAAGATTCCGGCACGAGCTTGATGGTGTGCACTATGAAATTCAGGCTACTGAGCCTTGTGAAATGGACCTCCAAGTTCTCATGGACCGAGCTAATTAGTTAAGTTACAATCATTAATATCTACTACAAGGTCAAGTTATTTCTTCTGACAAAAGGACAATAGGTTGTTGAATGTGCATTAGCTTAGATCATTTCTCTTCAAAGTCCCTTTATTACCTTCCTCTTTGTTCCATTGAGAACTAAACTTCTCTATTATTGTGAAGTTAGATCTCATTGTTTCTAGTCAAGGTAATTTTATGTAGGTGTTCGTTGGAACTTGGAAGTCATAGCAGTATGTAGTTTGATACTGTTGTTATCTTATAGTTGGGTGCAGATCATGCATCTGCTCAATTCAGATCTCTTAAATTAATCTTGCTCTTTGTGCCAGTATATGGCCTCATTTCTGTTGCTGCTACTTATTTTTTATGCAATTAAAGGCGAATTATTATGCACTTGGTAAAAATGAGGCTGAATAAAGTTTTAGTTGTGCAAAAGATGTCACTTTAAAGGGCCAATATCTTTAAAATTGGATATATTGAGCTGAAATATGCAGATGAAACACATTGTTAAACCTTGTTCCAACTAAATCAGATGATGGTTGAGGAATGCTAGTGAATAAATAACCATACCTACAAAAAGTTATGTGATTGATATGTCAGTACCGGTCTAGCAGTCTGCTTGCTTCAGTGTTCATACCATCTCATATTAATTTGGTGACAAGTCCTGAACGAGCTCACATTACTGAGCTACATCTGATGATAAGTCCTTTCCAATTTTCTATTTTGTTGCCAGTAGGCCCGGGTCCAAACCAAGAATATCCTTGTTCCCGTGCTCCTACGTCTCACTGTTCCGCATCACATATTCTGATATACACCATATCATGACATATATTGATATTATACTACGATCAATGTCATTCTCCTATTCTCTTTCCCATATTTAAGCCCAGATTGTGTTTGATAAATGATAAATAACAATGGCCCTAGCCAAATTGAAGGAACGAAAAGGAACCCAAGATTGTGCTTGATAAGTAACCCTTCAAAGGATGAAGGATTGCACAAATGATCCCCACAATAGATATTAGATAATATGTCCAACTGAAAAGAGGTTTCATTTCTAGACGAAAAGTAGGTTTTGGCCATATTTAAGCTACCCATCCAATGGCAAGATGCCAACCAAAAAGTGACTGCCACTATGTGGTACATTTGTATTCATAAATTGTACGGTACCTTCATCAATCAGCAACAGGAGTGCGACAATTTTGTATTATTCTAGTCAGCATCGAGTACTGGTACTTGAATAAAGACAAAAAGATGAACACATTTCATCAGACAACATTGAAGAAAGCTTGTGGAATTATTGCTTCAGTCTTTCTCATGGCCTTGGATGTATACAATACATTGGATGATTATAAACAAATATTAGCCAGAACCTTATCCTATATACTTCTAGACAATGCTACTGATGCTGCCTTCCCACCACTGTGAGAACTGTCAGACTGGTTAATTTCCATGTGTTTGTTGCTAAATGTAGGAATATCTGTTCAAAAACCTCCTGAGAATATATGGGGAGGACTCATTTCTCAAATTTTAACAAAAAGTAGGAACATCAGTCTATTTTGAGGTCTCATTTCTCAATTTCAAATATGCAGTGCTCGTGAGAAATTCTTTTCTTTATACCACTTTGCCCTTATTTAACATCTTTGCACATTTGCTAAAACATGGGGATATTCAATGCATTTTTATTTAGGTACATATTAATTTAAATTATTTTGAGATGATAAATTAATCCATCATGTTTTTTCTCTTTTATTTAAAATAATTTCTAACATACTGTTTGTTGGCTGGTTGCTGGTAGAAAAGTAAAGCTTTTTTTTTATAT
This sequence comes from Schoenoplectus tabernaemontani, assembly GCA_037127355.1. Taxonomy (NCBI): domain Eukaryota; kingdom Viridiplantae; phylum Streptophyta; class Magnoliopsida; order Poales; family Cyperaceae; genus Schoenoplectus; species Schoenoplectus tabernaemontani. The sequence continues at coordinate 19,864,103 of CM073748.1, read as the reverse complement.
AAACGAAAAAAACACAAAGAATCGTTCTCACACACAAAGCGTGACAGTGAGATTTTATTCAAGTCTCATGGTAAGGAAATATATTCCCTTTTACCTCAGGAGGTTCTTTTTGACGATACATGTTGGCTGCTTCTGACGGTTCTTTTGGAGAAACACATTTCACATATGTGATTTTCATCATCCATGACATCTTTCAATCTCTTGGTCTTGGGCCTTTTTGGGAATAAATATTTGTGGAATAGTTGAACTTGTATGATAATTGGTAGATTAATCCTTTGAATCAAAACAAAATATGTTATTTTCTATTCTATGAAGGTTGTATATGTTAAGTTTTGCATAGTTTTTATATTATATGATTATCTATTTAGTAATTTAACAAACAAACAATTCAATTAAAGTTCACCTATCTAATAATTTTTTTTCATGAATTCCTTCTTTTTTGGCGGACTACTTACGATCTTCATTTAGACATGCATGATGCAACTGTTGCATGCATATTCAATTATTCGTGTTTAAATCTTATATTCTTTCAGTCAGCAATAAGAACTCATATGGTTTGGCATTTCTTGGTCAACAAAAAAAATTATATTTAATTGTGTAATTAAGAGGTACGGCATTCTGTAATCTGTAATTGTGTGTTTAATTATTTGCAAGAAGATTTCATATGTTAAAGTTGTTTACATTTACTTTTAGATTATGAGTTATTAAAATTTTCTGAAGTAGGATGTATTATAATTTTAGGAGGAGATACACCGAGAGTACTAAAACTAACTATCACCTTCCCTGTATATGTATGGTAGGGATCACTATGAGGTTATTCAACCTTCACAATTTAATTTGAAATGAATTTTAGAAATATATTAAAATCAGAAGAAAAAAAATCATTGAAGATATATTTTTGAGCATATAGATTGATAATGTTTTAAATTTTGTGTAATTTGAGTCTCAATTAGTGGTCCATAAGATTATCAGTATTTTATATAATTAAATTCATCAAACTTGAAACATAATCAATGTGCATGTTTATGAATATTTTTTCTATATTCAAGTTCTTTGAAGATTTTTTCGGAATTTACTTAAAAGTTTTATTGCCAAAATTGATAAAATAGCGATTGCCAAACGACACCCTCTAAGTATTTTTAACATCAATAATTGTGTGTGATGCAACATGAATCAAGACATCTTCCTATTTATACGTATTTTAACATCAATAATTTTGTGATAACCAACAGCCATGACATCTTCCCACTTTATTTAGTGTAAAATACATTATACCTCAATCAATTATCGGTAGACACACGTCATATGATATCTACATCATCGGTTTTGATAGATATCCTCCTAAATTCACAAGCCTTTTTTTAATAGAAAAGATGAAGATGAAGCGTTCAAATTTCATTAATCTGTTACATTAATCATGAAATTGTGATTATTGAATTATAAATATGTTGTTATCCAAGCAAAAAAGATATAATGTAAAAGAAAAGAAAAAGAAAGAAATTAAAAGTCTTTTCCTATTCTATTTTATTGAAACCACTTCTTTAATTCTCATAAAAGCTCACTTGTTATTATTATTTGGTCCTTGTTATTTGCTCCGAAGATTCTTGCATTTCTCTCTTTCCAAATAACAAAAGCAAATTGTCATTTCCATTCCTCTCCATTTTTTATTGACTTTTAGTCAAGGATTAATGAATTAATTTCCTTATTTATATGAGCCTTGTTATGCGATTTTGTGCTTGATTACTTCATGCATGAATGTAATTCCTTAATTCTGAATTCGCACTCTAAAAATAAATATTGTACGATTTCTTCATCTTTAAAGTACATATGGCACAATAATTAATTATCGTCCTCTTCTTTTTAATTTCACAAGCCTTAATCTTCCTTTATTATTATATACCAGAGGAATGAATAAATTTCAGAATAAATAATACATATATAATTCATAAGTATAGATACATTTTTTTATCTTTGACAAAAATTTTTTTTTTTCGAAATTCAAATAAAAAATACCCTCTAAATATTTAAACTTCAAGAACAAAGAACAGTTTCATTTTTTTTTTATTTAGAAAATATTAACTGAGTATCCGACACACCTTACTGTGGTCCTTTGAACTCGCAGTATTCAAAATTGAATTCTCTTTCTCGGCGTCAAAATTCTCACATAAATATGTTTGGTCATATAAAAAAGCCTCCCATCCTAGCAAGTTCCTAAAAAGAAAGTGACAGCATATGTGTGCTTTAACAGTGCATCTGTGTTTGTTTAAGGCTTTCCACGGGTTTAATAAGCTGACTGTTACGACAGTTTTTTATTATTAATAATTATTATTAAATTAATATTATTAAAAATAAGAGTGAGAACCGTAAAATTTCAAACGCGCCACTGGCAGTGGACGCGTTTCGTCCAAACCCCGCGCAACGCCTCCATATCACTTGCGCATTTTGTATATATAAGAAGTAAAACGCATCGCCAAAATGCCGTTTCATAAAAATAAGAAACGCGCTTTTCAAATGCGCATGAACGCGCGCATCGCCAATGGCGCGCTGCCATTCGTATATTTGAAATTTTACGTTTCTCACTCTTATTTTTAATAATATTAATTTAATAAAACTTATTATTACTAAAAACTGCTGTTACGACTGTACGTATATTTTAAAAGCAAAAAATGTTGGGGGTGGGGGGACTAACAACTGAAGTTATGAACCGGGCCATATATTTTGGTTTCTTCCAATTGATATCAAAGAATTAGCAAAATTCTCTTTACATAAATAAGGATTCAAGTCCATTCAACTTCAAATATTCACAAACAATCTTTCTATTTAAATTTCGTCTATTTTCAACTATTAAATAGTCAATTACGGAATCTAAAATTACAATAGAAAGCTATGTCAAGATTGTATTTTCTGAGACATTTTTTTATTATTATTTTACATCAAAATAATGGATAGAAATATCTTATTTCTCAACATTGTTCTATTTTACAAAAAGTAAAAAATAAAGAATTGCACAAACATGTCAGTTTTCTGGCACAGTACTGCATGTGATCATATCAAACATCCAATAATCTAGTTTTGTATTTTAGCAGAAATAAAAAAGTTTAAGCTACTCAACTATAAATATCTAAATATCTATAAAGAACTTTCATCCACATTTTGAATCTACGACGTCCCACATAGATAGCGATTATCAATATCTTAATTACCAACAATATCAGAATTTACAAATTAATACTTAACTTTGTATATATCAATTAATTGATATTTCATCAGGTGGTAACTGGAGAACAGATACGCATAGTAAAATAAGTAATTCTTCTATATTGACAACTTAGACATTGTTTGAAACTTCGTATTCACAAAGATTACTTAAATTTAAATTATTTTGTAAAAAACAATATTCTGATACATTATTTATATCAAAAATAATATTTTTTGCAATTATGTAGGTACGTACGTATGCATATGCATAGGCGGATTTAACTATATATGTTCGCTGAATAGTGACAAATGTCTCACATTTACTTTAAAAAAAATAAAGTTATTATGCGCTACTTTCTTTTACCTAGGTAATTATTATTTTTACGAATTTACTATTTCAACCCGATAAATTTTATATGAATTTAATATTGAATCTTAATCTTACAACTCAGAATATTATTTTTGTGAAACATTCTACTCAATATTATGTAAACTCGGATCCGGATCCGCGATACGATGCGGCACAGCACGTGATCCGTTCGATCATTTTGAGATTCGAATTAATACTTTAAGATTTGAATTAATATTTTAAAATTCGAATTGATCAATGCCGCACAACAGCAGATCTAATTTCTGTACAACTCTTACGCAAAATGCGCCTACATCATTCGTGGTGAGGATAACGTAGGACAACAAGGTCGATTACAGAAAATAAATATATTTTTTATTCAGCGTGACAATGGACCTCGCCACCTCGGTAACATCTATAATTGCGGCCTATTTCATGGTGCCTAGCCCTACGAGCCATAACTAAGGCTGCAATTAAATAAAATAGGATACTTGAAGTCCGTAGTTTATTAATAATTCTGCAAATTTTAATTTTTTTATTTAGATATAATATGAATATAATTTGAAATATTTCGTGATTTTTACAAAAAAACGATATAATAATATATATGATGCTCATATTATCGTGAGAATAATAATTTTTTTTGTAATTTTCACAAAAATTAAAATAAATAGCATATTGTTCGTAAAATTAAATATTTTATAAGTACAAATTAACATCCTCGATTTTATGTTTATTTAACGTGTTGGATCTGATTTTGTGAGTTTTTTTTATATTCAATGTAGTTAATTGTTATGATTTTGTAGGCCGCCTGAGTTCGTCCTTTCGCTTTAAAAATAATACATGAGATTGCCGTTGTAAACTAATGAAATTTGATGGAACTGAACTCTGTGCTAATTTAATTTGAAATTAATTCAAACTAAATTAAACTCGAGCTAAATAAAATTTGAACTGAAATTGAACTTTAGACTAATTTAATTATTTTAATTTTTTTTCATTTATTTTTATATTATCATAAATAAATTAGAGCTAAAATAATTATTTTTATTTTAAAATTAAAAAAAATAGCTAATATCTTACTAATTTATAATAAAATAATTATATTATTATATATATTATTGACTAAATAGTTAAAATAAATATAAATAATTACATATCGAACTATTACGAATAGAATCAAACTTAAATCAAATTGATAAAAAATCTAATTAAACGAACCAAACTTGAGCTAAAACCCAAATAAATACCGAAGAAATTAAGAATTATAAATTTTTCTTACTCCTGCCCTTAACCCATTAATATGTGTCAGTTGAATGAGCTTATTCGAGTCTCCTATCAAAAACACACACACAAGAGGAGGAATAAGTTAGAAAAGAATGCTTATTCGAATCAAACTGGGATCTTTGACATCTTTGGGCTTTGTTTGCATTTATATACTTATAAATTTCTGACAAAACGCTGCATTAGACTTTGAAAGCTTTATTCCTATAGTCAATCTTTGACCTGGAATTTGGAATCCAAAAGAAAATATCCGATATTGATACGTGGTTGAAATGATAAGGAAACTGGGGCGCAGCGCAGATCAGAACTGCCAATTTGGATTATTCAAGTATCAACATATCATAACCGCTTTCATGTGGATTTCATCAAATTATTCTTCTAAGATATAGTATAATTTCAAACTTGCGCACCTACGTTTGAAGAATTCAATACTATCAACAAATCAGATTTTTTTTTTTTTGCGTAACTAAATTCTTACTGAAGAAACTGCTTGCTTGTTGGAAAAGAAATTGGGTGAGATCTCTTGACAAAAAATATTTTGACAATTTTGATAATTAACTTCATATAAATTCATAAAACTTTATAAATAAAAATACAAGCATTTTCTTTCATTTAAGGTTTATTTGTGTTTCATTTTAAATTTCATACAATATGAGTTTTATTTGATATTTCATTCAAAACTATTAAAGTTACATAATAATTATAGCGATTTAAATTTAATTATCTTTGATAACATATCAAATGATATTTGAATTGTACAAAACTTAAAACAAAATTAATTCATAAGTTTAAGAATATATTGTAAAGTTTTTTTTTTCATTTTTAAACTTTTTCATAAATTTATATGAAAGTGGTTGAAAGATTTTCAAAAGAATTAGTTGTCAAAGGATCCCCCATCCAAAGAAATTACTATTCTAAATAACACATGATTTAGCGGGTGGAAAAATCAACGGAAAGATTAATCGGATGCAATTTCAATTCAAGTGTTTTTTTATAAAGAAACGCCAATTAATTTTTGAGATAACTCATTATGATTTTTTTTTATAATGATCAAGTTTCACACATACACGTTAATAAATGAGAAAAAAATACTCCTACGAAATCTTATTAGGTTTACAGGTTTGATACGTAATTGTTTCGATGGAAATCTTATTAGGTCCACAGATCTGACTTGGGAATTGGAATTGAGAATTGAATGCCATGTAGCCTAACTGCCTAAGCCTATGCTTCCCTTGACGCACCTGGCTACCTCAAACAGCGCTATCTATGAGATCTTATTCACATTTTTCGCATGTTTGCATTTGGCCAGGTATGGTCGTGATTTTAGTTGATTTCCCTGCAGAAAAGTTAATTTATGGAGCAACAATAATATTTCTTTGTGTACTGTCTGGCTGTGAAATTTGAATAATTATATGCAAATTTGCATAAATAAATTTGATCAATTACTTAGTATATATTGATTGTGGATTAAAATGTATTAAATTTGAGTTTTTTTTTTAATATATGATGTATATTTATAATTTATAGAAGATTTTATATACTCATTAAAACTTTTATCATTGGATATTTACTCATGAAAACATTAAAATGAGTTACTATTACCCATTAAATGCGGCTTTCCTTTTAATTTTCCCCATAAATCACATTAAAAAGATTATAATTGTAAATAAAAGAACAAATTGACTAATATGTCCTCATATTTAAATTCAAAAAGGAAAATAAAATTTAACACCCCAGTGATATATTCGTTGGGTGCATTTTTGTTTGTTTGATTTTCATGATGTTCGGCTCTTCATGGTACTAAAATAAATTATGTTTGAAAATTATACAAATCATTTTTCATCATGTGTGGTATTTTGGAGTTCGAGGCACTATATTTCAGTGATATATAAATTTCTTAATATAAATACATTCTTTTTAGAGAGCTATGAAAATGCAAAAGATAGAAGGCTTCATGAGATGCTCATAACAGAGGGAAGATATGTTTAGGTGCGATTTTTTTTAGTTTTTTTATATAAGGCATACGAGTCAAATTATTCTTCTATTAATAATTAATGACAATATGTTTAATGTAACTATTGTGGAAATAATAGAAAATAATATTCAATGGATAAATAAGTAATCATAAACTTTTGATGGGTAAATATCTAATAATGAAAGTTTTCATGGGTATATAATTAATTTTCTCTATAATTTAAATGTTTATCTGTTATGTTAATTAAGAAAAATATCGATTATAACTGCTAGACAGCGCAAACGCTTTGGTCAGATCTAAGAACAATGGATCACCATCATCTGCCACACGGCACGAGGGTAATACGCGTGTACGCCGTTGAACTCATGGGAGAGTCTTTTGAGATTGATGAAATATGAAACTCCATACAGATCAGATGATTTAAAAATTGTGATGCACGATGCAGGGCAACAGAATAATTTCAGAATAAGTTGCATTATACAAGTTATGTAATACATTGTATGACATCCAATTTTAAAATTAGATGGAAGTCTCCATCTGGACCAGAGGCATGTCACTTGGATTTTTTTTTTCTTGAAAAAAAGTATGAGAGTAAAAAAAAACAAATCTAAGTCAGGTCTGGCGGTTGGTTCGAAATATTGGGTTGGGACTTGGGACTCGGGTTGAGGTTTGAAGACGGTCCGGTTTAAATTTGGATGGTTCACGGTTCCGTATGGTGCATACGGTTCGGGTACTAGACGGTCAAATTCGAAAAAATCGAACCCGTCCCACTATTGGCCTCCGGGGGCCGGACTCCAAGGGACGGGATGGGATGATCCACGGTCCGGTCCAGTCCGGTCTGAAATTTTTTTTTATAAATTAGGAAAAATAATAATTTATCATATTTTTTAATAATAATTTTAACTAATTCGAATTATTTTTAAGGGGGGGGTGGGGGGGGCGGTCGGTCCACGATCCACGGTCCATGGTCCGGTCCGGTCCGGTCCATGGGTCCGCACGAGACGGATTGGCACGGTCCATTTTTGGATAAAGGGAGACCGATCCACCGTTAGACCGGACCGTGGTAGAGCACGAAATAATCCATGATCTAGCCACAGTCCGGTCTATCCGATCCAAATTTGGAACTAATATTTTAGTTCGAAGGAGTGTCAACTTATCCCACTCTCTTTCTAATCATGTTCCAAATTGGAATCCTCCCATCGAAACATAAATTGTTTTTATATATTTTTATATTTTTTTCCTGTGGGAACATTGGTGCTCGATATCATACAACGGGAGAATAAATTCTCTATTTTGATAGTAACTATATAAAAAATGAAAAATGTTACAAGAACTTTAAAATAAATTACTCTTATATAATTCTTCAGTTATTTTGATATATTTCATAGTAATTTAGTGTAATTTGAAAATTGTCCAGTCACCTACCAAATATCAAGTAAACATAAGACCTTATTTTTTTCTTAAAAAAATCTTTATTGATTAGTAGTGCTTCGGTGTATCAAATTTGATGCATACATTTTCAATTGAATAAAAAACTTCATAATATTTCAAAATTTTCATAGATATTTTGTTCATCGTCACAGTTGCCTCCGTCATAGATACAACCCCTTTTCTTTTTCGCCTGTACATGCATATCTAACTAGTCAATTTTTTTTACCGTGTTACACAGTTAATTCGAATGTGACGCATAATTTACGCTCCATTCCAACTTTTCAACGAGAAAAGGTGGATCAAATTAACCATCTCCATAAACTAACATATCACTATCATAGGCGCTTTCAGCACCAAAGGTTAACATTTAACTTGGCACCTTTTGTCAGAACTCACATGCAACGATATCAAATGAAAAAGAGAACACGAAGGCTTCACAGGTCCTAATCAGGTCCATATCAAAAGTACATGCAAGGAAAATTCAGCAGCGAATCCAAAAAAAATTAAGCCCGACACAATTATATTATAAATTTAAGCCTCAACAATTATTTAATATAAATGAATAATGAATTTGTTTTTTATATTTTACTAGTTCACTATATAATATATATTAATATTTATATTATAAAATTAATAGAATATTATAAATAATAAATATTATTTTTTTAGATTTTTAATATAAAATTATTAAAATATTAGTTTTTTCCTCTGAATTTTATGATAATATGAAAATAAATATAAGAATTTTAATAATTGAGTTTGTTTACGGTTTGATTTCTGTTCGAGTTTAATTTAGCTTGATTCGATTTAGTTCAAGTTCAATATTAGTTCGAATTCAATTTATTTCTAAATAATTTTAAATCGAAACTCAAACTACACCAGATGATTTGATGGAATTTGGTTTGTAACCCTAACCTGGCACGTACTAAAGTTTTGTTAATTACAAACAGAGAATCCCTGTTGAAGGTGAAAAACAAATATTTCAACTCATTTTTGTATTTTCTGCTATTTTTATTAGTTCCTAGACGTCACAACTCACGTCCGCTCTGTCGCAAGTCAGAAATCAGAATGCAGTCTTATTTAATTGCAAAAGATCCAAACTTTTCAATTTTCTTCGGTTACAAACCAACTGATCTTACAAAATGCAAAGAACTAATCAAAAGTTTTCATTCCGGTCATGGCTGACGCTAGTTGTCTCACTGAAAGACAATCCGGGCCGTCCGATAAAATCGAAATAGAATATTCTCCCAAGAATCCTTCATAACTTCTTCTTCACTCTGCATTCCTTCCTTTATTTATATCTCCTGCTTCACTTCCTCAAACTAGCAACAACAAAAGAAAGAGAAGATACATCAACTCATGGGAGAGCAATTGAACAAGCACTATGAGATCGGACAAGAGATCGGCAGGGGTCGCTTCGGCACTGTATACCGCTGCTTTTCACGCCACACCGGTGAATCTCTTGCTGTCAAATCGATTGACAAATTGCTTCTTGAGGATTCTTATGACCGTGAGTGCGTTGAGCACGAGTCTAAGTTGCACCGAATTGCCTCTGTTGGGAACCTGCATGTTGTTTCCCTACACCACTCCTTCGAAGATGAGTCGTCAATCCATCTAGTACTCGACCTCTGCTCTGGTATCGATATTCTTGACCGTATCACCTCTGACGCACCGATCCCAGAACCTGAGGCGGCAGCTCTAGCCAAAGAATTATTGGAAGCAATTGCATCATGTCACCATCGAGGGGTTGCACACCGGGACATCAAGCCTGATAACATTATGTTTGACATGAATGGGAGATTGAAATTGGCAGATTTTGGCTCGGCTGCATGGTTTGGTGGATTTGAAGGAGAGGAGAAGATGGACGGGATTGTGGGTACACCTTACTACGTCGCACCAGAGGTGATCGCGGGGAGGAGGTACAGTGAGAAAGTGGATGTGTGGAGTGCCGGCGTGGTGATATACATGTTGTTGTCTGGTACTGCGCCTTTTGATGGTGAGTCCGCCGAGGACATTTTCGAGGCTGTGTTGCGTGCCAACCTTAGATTTCCAACAAGAATTTTCGGGTGGGTTTCGCCCATGGCGAAGGATTTGCTTCGTCGAACGCTCTCCCGGGATGTTACAAGGAGGTTCTCCGCTGAGGAAGCTCTCAGTAAGTTTCCTAAATTTTAGTGTTTTTCTTATTTACTACAGTTGAAATTGGTGGCTTTTAGTCCTTGTGTACTTATTAATTTGTTGATTGATTTTCCTTTTTGAGCGCAGAGCATCCATGGATTGTGAGCTGTGGGGGGTCCAAATCGACGGTGTGATTTGGAGAAATTCGGTTTGTGCCGAGAATAATGAGTTGATTTCTCTTTTTATTATGTATATACAACGCCTCACTTTTTTTGGGGTTTATGGAGATGTTTTGGTGTTTTGAGAATAGTATTTGCTGAGGAATTCGTACAGATTTGGTTGTCTTGCTACCTTTTTTTTTTTCCTAAAGCGACTTAATGGCGTTTGTATAAGTCATAAAGAATAGAAACTTTTCTTTTCTTCTCTCCCCCCCTCCCTCTCTTATTGCTGAGGGAATGAATCAGTAAATGGTGTCAATATCTTACTGTCAAAATTCAAATTAAACGGAAATGATTTTGGTCTAATAATTGCTACGTTATGTTTAATTTCATGTTCCTATGATTTGGGGTTGAAATCAGTGCAGATTATTTTTATTCAGATGTGGTAATTAATAAGTGATAATCAGATGTATGTTCAAGAAAATTTTAAGTAATACTACTTGCACCTGTTTATTTGGTTTTTAATCAGTTATACCTGGATGATGAAATTTATTCTTCTTCTTCAACACAAAGTCGCTAATATTTTTCTTGCAAACACGGACAAAAGCGAAAATTGCAATCCATCTACATAACTATTGAATGTTTTCAATTATTAGGCCTTAGTTCCAAAACTTCCGTATGAAAAAAAAGTGTCCTGTATCATGTAGTTCATTTATAGGGAGGAAGATCGGAGCTCACTGTTCAGTTTTGTGATACCTTAATTAATATCTACATGTCAACATCATTCCACATCAAGTGTTTATTCTCTTTTTTCTGAAAAAAAAAGAAGTAAAACAACAAGCTCTGAAATAATCAAATTCACAAATATTAAAACTGGGCATCAACGGTACTTCAAAATATCAAAATTAAAAAAAAAGAACAATTAATAGCAATAATTAAAAAAAACTATAGTACAAAATCAATATATCTCATCTCCTATTTTGTTTCCTCTCGGATTCGTTTGGTTCAGCGCATAATGAATAAAATTTTATTCCTAAATCCTAACTTATGAATCAAATATGAAAAATTTAATGAGACATAAGGAATAAGAAAGAAGAGTTTGTGACTCCATAATTTATGGAGATTTCTTAGTTGGAATATTATACAGTTTTTTTGGTAAATAAAAAAAAAGAGAAATGATATTAGGACCCCGTTTATTTGCGGTACTAGATTGGGCTGAGTTTCAAACTCAGTCCTAAGTGTCGGGACCGTATTTTAAAATCGATCCCAGATACTTTTTTATGTTTGCCTGTATATTTGTATTAAAAAGCAGCACGAAATATGGACCGAGTTTAAAACTCAGTCCCATATAATTTATTTATATATTGCCAAACACTCTGCGATTTTCTCCTTCATCTTCGTCCAGCCATTTCTTCAATATCGCCATTGTAAATGTTGTAAGAGATTTGAATTGAAAGTGTGTCTTTCGACAGATCCAATCCAGATCCGTATTTACCATTCAATTCTCATCAATATTCTATATTTTTATTTCTATTTGGACTATTAATTTTTGCTGTAAAATTAAAATACACTAACAGTAAGGTTTATCGTCATATTGTAAAGATGATAATGTTGTTGATCAATGTGAATCACGGAAGTCAAATCCTAAACACTTCAACCGGCATGGGTTACAAAATTCATGTCACGTGCACATTTTCTACCGACCTACAGAAAAAGTATAGTTTTTAATATATTTGTATTCATCTTTATGCGTAATTCGTGTTCTAACGGCCTGAGCATGCAATGCTTATAACATAAATCCATAGAGTACATCATTTAAAATAGCTCGTTGTATTTTAATGATTTTATATGTTAAAATTAGATTTCAAATGATACAAAACTTGAATAAACTGAAATAGAGTTTTAATACATTTGTGTTAATCTTTCAACGTTATTCATGTTATAAAACCAACAAAACACAATCATTATAATATAAACCAATAGGAGACTTCATTCAAAAGAATTTTGTACATTTTTTAGACTTTTTGTGATGAAATGAGGTTTGGAATGATTGATAATTTGAATAAACTAACAGAAAAAGTATAATTTTTAATGCATTTATATTCGTCTTTTAAATAACTTTTTGTATTTTGGATGATTTTATGTGCTGAAATAAGTCTTTAAATTATATAAAACTCAACTAAATCGAAATATAGTTTCAAGGCATTTGTGTTGTTTTGAACGTTATTCTTATTTTAAAGGTGTGAGAACACGACGATTATATTATAAATCAACATGAGACATCATTACAAATAACTATGTTTATTTTGGTGTTTTTATGTGATGGAGTGAAGCTTCAAATGATAGAAACCTTGAATAAACTTACAGAAGATGCATATTTTATAATGCATTTGTATTCATCTTTGTGCATAATTCAACTCCTAATGGCCCGAGAATGCAAAGATTATAATATAAATTCATAGATTATATCATTTAAAGAAACTCTATATATTTTGATGATTTTATGTGTTGAAATTATTCTTCAGTTAATACAAAACTCGAATAAACAAAAATATTATTTTAATGTAGTTGTTAATTTTTAACGTTATTCGTGTTATCAACGCACGAAAAGACGAAGATTGTATTATAAAATTAATAGTGGACATCATTAAAAAGAACTTTGTGAATTTTGGTGATTTTATGTTATGAAATGAGTTTCAAATGATAAAAAATTTGAATAAACGAGTAGAAGATGTATAGTTTTTCATGCATTTGTATTGATCATTGTGCATAATTCATATCCTATCAGCTCGAGTACGTAAAGATTATAACTTAAACCCGTAGAATACTCTATTTTAAATAATTCTATATATTTTGGTGATTTTATATGTTAAAATAAGGCTCCAAATGATATAAAACTCGATTAAACTGATATTATGTTTTATCGCATTTATGTTATTCTTTCGACACTATTCGTGTTATAAAGGAGTGAAAACTTAACGACTACCTTATAAACCGGCAGTGGATATCATTAAAAATAACTTTATATATTTTGGCGATTTTATGTGAAAAATGAGGTCACAAATGATAGAAAACTCGAATGAACCTACAGAAAAAGTATAGTTTTTAATGCATTTGTATTCATCTTTGTGCGTAATTCGCGTCCTAACGGCCCGACCACGCAATGATTATAATATAAACCCATAGTGTACATAATTTAAAAAAATTATTATATTTTGGTGATTTCATGTGTTGAAATTAGGTTTCAAATGATACAAAACTTGTATAAACTGAAATACAATTTTATGTATTTGTGTTAATCTTTCAATGCTATTCATATAATAAAGAAGTGAAAATACAACCATTATATTATAAATCAATAGGGAATTTTATTCAAAATAATTTTGTATATTTTGAAGATTTTTCGTGATGAAATGAAGCTAGGTACGACAAACATCTTGAATAAACTAACAGAAGAAGTATAATTTTTAAATCGTTTGTATTCTTCTTTGTGCGTAATTCATTTTCTAACGATTTTAATAAAATACATAAATTTGAATAACTCATTATATTTTGGTAATTTTATGTGTTGAAATGATGCTGCAAAAGATACGAAAAAAAATAAATTGAATCACGGTGTTAATGTATTTGTGTTAAAATAAAGACACGAGAACACAACGATTATATTATAAACCAACAAGTGATATCATTCAAAAATAATTTTGGGTATTTTGATGATTCTATGTGAAGAAAAGAGCCACAAATGATAGAAAACATGAATGAATCTACAGAAAAAAAAATATATAGCTTTTAATGCATTTGTATTCATTTTTATGCGTAATTCGTATACTAACGATGCGAGCACGCAATGCTCATAACATAAACTCATAGAGTACATCATTTAAAATAGCTCGTTGTATTTTGATGATTTTATGTGTTGAAATGAGGCTTCAAATGACACAAAATTTGAATACACTGAAATAGATTTTAAATGCATTTATGTTAACCTTTCAACGCTACTCATGTTATAAAGGCGTCAAAGCACAACATATAAACCAACAAGAGACATCATTAAAAATAACTTTGTGTATTTTAGTGATTTTATGTGATGGAGTGAAGCATCAAATGATAGAAAACTTGAATAAACTTACAAAACATGCGTAATTTTTAATGCATTTGTATTTATTTTTGCGAGGAATTCATCTCCTAACTACTCGAGCATGGAAAGATTATAATATAAACTCATAGATTTTATATCATTTAAAGTAACTCTATTTTTTTGGTGATTTTATGTGCTGAAATGAAGCTTCAGTTGATACAAAACACGAATAAATATAACTATTATTTTAATGCAGTTGTTAATTTTTAACGTTATTCGTGTTATCAAGCAGCGAAAAGACAACAATTATATTATAAAATTAATGGTGGACGCCATTAGAAATAACTGTGTGCATTTTGGTGATTTTATGTGTAAAAATGAGGCCATAAATGATAGAAAACATGAATGAACCTACAGAAAAAGTATAGTTTTTAATGCATTTGTATTCATTTTTGTGCGTAATTCGTGTCATAATGACCTGAGCAAGCAATGATTGTAATATAAACCCATAGTGTACATAATTTAAAATAACTCATTGTATTTTGGTGATTTTATGTGATGAAATAAGGCTTCAAATTATACAAAACTCGAACAAACCGAAATATAATTTTTAAGGCATTTGTGTTAATGTTTGAACATTATTCTTATTATAAAGGCGTTAGAACACGATGATTATATTATAAACTGACAAGAGACATCATTAAAAATAACTTTGTTTGTTTTGGTGGTTTTATGCGATGGCGTGAAGCTTCAAATGATAGAAAACATGAATAAACTTACAAAAGATGCATAATTTTTAAGGCATTTGCATTCATCTTTGTGCGTAATTCATCTCCTAACGGCTCGAGCATTCAAAGATTATAATATAAACTCATAGATTATATCATTTAAAGCAACTCTATTTATTTCGGTGATTTTATGTGCTGAAATGAGGCTTCAGTTGATACAAAACTCGAATAAACAGAAATATTATTTTAATGCAGTTGTAAATTTTTAATGTTATTCGTTTTATCAAGCCGCGAAAAGACAATGATTATATTACAAAATCAATAGCGGACAACATTAGAAATAACTTTGTGCATTTTTGTGATTTTACGTCATGAAATGAAGCTTCAAATGATAGAAAATTTGAATAAACTAACAGAAGATGTTTAGTTATTAATGCATTTGTATTAATCATTGTCCATAATTTGTGTCCTAACGGCTCCATCACGCAAATATTATAACTTAAACCAGTAGAATACTCTATTTTAAATAATTTTATGTATTTTGGTGATTTTATGTGTTGAAATAAGGCTCCGAATGTTATAAAACTCGATTAAACTGATATGTTTTTTTATCGCATTTGTGTTATTCTTTCGATGCTATTCGTGTTATAAAGACGTGAGAACTTAACGAGTACATTATAAACCGATAGTGGATGTCATTAAAAATAAATTTGTGCATTTTAGCGGTTTTATGTGAAGAAATGAGACCACAAATGATAGAAAACATGAACGAACCTAACGAAAAAGTATAGTTTTTAATGTATTTGTATTCATCTTTGTGCGTAGTTCATTTTCTAATGGCCCAAGCACACAAAGATTATAATATAAACCAATAAAATACAACATTTTGAACAACTCATTCTATTTTAGTGATTTTATGTGCTGAAATGAGGCTATAAAAGATACGAAACTTCAATAAATTGAAATAAAGTTTTAATGCCTCTGTGTTAATCTTTTAACGTTATTCTTGTTAGAAAGACGCGAGAACACAATGATTATATTATAAACCAATATGGGATATAATTCAAAATAATTTTGTGTGTTTTGAGGATTCTATGTGAAGAAATGAGGCCACGGATGGTAGAAAACTTGAATGAACCTACAGAAAAAGTATAGTTTTTAATGATTTTTTGTTTATCTCTATGTGTAATTCGTGTTCTAATGACTCGAGCACGCAATGCTTATAACGTAAACCCATGGAGTACGTCATTTAAAAGGGCTCGTTCTATTTTGATGATTTTATGTGTTGAAAATGAGGCTTCAAATGAAACAAAATTTGAATAAACTGAAATAGAATTTTAATGCATTTGTGTTAATCTTTCAACGCTGCTAATGTTATAAAGGCGTCAAAGCACGACAATTACATTATAAACCAATAGGAGACTTCATTCAAAATTACTTTGTGCATTTTAGAGACTTTTTGTGACGAAATGAGGCTTGGAATGACTGAAAACTTCAATAAACTAGCAGAATAAGTATAATTTTTAATGCATTTGTATTCGTCTTCGTGCGTAATTCATGTCCAAACGGCCCGATCACGCAAATATTATATTATAAACTAATAAAATATATCATTTTAAACAACTCTTTGTATTTTGGTGATTTTATGTGCTGAAATAAGGCTTCAAATTATACAAAACTCGACTAAACTGAAATATAGTTTTAAGGCATTTGTGTTAATGATTGAACGTTATTCTCATTTTAAAGGCATGATAAAACGACGATTATATTATAAACTAATAGGAGACATCATTAAAAATAACTTTGTGTATTTTGGTGATTTTATGTGATGGAGTGAAGCATCAAATGATATAAAACTTGAATAAACTTATAGAAGATGCATAATTTTTAATGCATTTGTATTTGTCTTTGTGCGTAATTAATCTCCTAACGGCTCGAGCATGGAAAGATTATAATATAAACTCATTGATTTTATATCATTTAAAGCAACTCTATTTTTTTGGTGATTTTATATGCTGAAATGAGGCTTCAGTTGATACAAAACACAAATAAAAACATAAATATTATTTTAATGCAGTTGTTAATTTTTAACGTTATTTGTGTTATCAAGCAGCGAAAAAGACAACGATTATATTATAAAATCAATGGTGGACACCATTAGAATTAACTTTGTGCATTTTGGTGACTTTATGTGTTGAAATGAGGCCACAAATGATAGAAAACATGAATGAACGTACAGAAAATGTATAATTTTTAATGCATTTGTATTCATCTTTGTGCGTAATTCGTGTCCTAACGGCCAGAGCGCGCAATATTTATAATATAAACCCATAGTGTACATAATTTAAAATAATTTATTGTATTTCGGTGATTTTATGTGCTGAAATAAGGCTTCAAATTGTACAAAACTCGACAAAACGGAAATATAGTTTTAAGGCATTTGTGTTAATGTTTGAACAATATTCTTATTTTAAAGGCGTGAGAACACGAAGATTATATTATAAACCGACAGGAGACATCATTAAAAATAACTCTGTTTGTTTTGGTGGTTTTATGCGATGGCGTGAAGCTTCAAATGATAGAAAACTTGAATAAACTTACAGAAGATGCATAATTTTCAATGTATTTGTATTCATCTTTGTGCGCAATTCATCTCCTAACGGCTCGAGCATGCAAAGATTATAATATAAACTCATAGATTATATCATTTAAAGCAAATCTATTTATTTCGGTGATTTTATGTGCTGAAATGAGGCTTCAGTTGATACACAACTCGAATAAACAGAAATAGTATTTTAATGCAGTTGTTAATTTTTAACGTTATTCGTGTTATCAAGCCGCGAAAATACAACGATTATATTAGAAAATCAATAGTGGACATCACTAGAAATAACTTTATTTATTTTGGTGATTTTACGTCATGAAATGAAGCTTCAAATGATAGAAAATTTGAATAAACTAACAGAAGATGTTTAGTTATTAATGCATTTGTATTAATCATTGTGCATAATTTGTGTCCTAACGGCTCAAGCACGCAAATATTATAACTCAAACCCGTAGAATACTCTATTTTAAATAATTCTATGTATTTTGGTGATTTTATGTGTTGAAATAAGGCTCCGAATGATATAAAACTCGATTAAACTGATATGTTGTTTTATCGCATTTGTGTTATTCTTTCGATGCTATTCGTGTTATAAAGGCGTGAGAACTTAACGAGTACATTATAAACCGATAGTGGATGTCATTAAAAATAACTTTGTGCATTTTAGCGGTTTTATGTGAAGAAATGAGGCCACAAATGATAGAAAACATGAATGAACCTAACGAAAAAGTATAGTTTTTAATGCATTTGTATTCATCTTTGTTCGTAATTCGTGTCCTAAAGGCCCGAGAATGCAAATATTATATTATTAAATAATAATAAAACATCATTTTAAACAACTCATTGTATTTTCGTGATTTTATGTGCTGAAATTAGGCTTCAAATTATACAAAACTCGACTAAACTGAAATATAGTTTTAAGGCATTTGTGTTAATGTTTGAACGTTATTCTTATTTTAAAGGCGTGACAACATGACGATTATATTATAAACCGATAGGAGACATCATTAAAAATAACTTTGTTTATTTGGGTGGTTTGATGCGATGGCGTGAAGCTTCAAATGATAGAAAACTTGAATAAACTTACAGAAGATGCATTATTTTTTTTTGGCATTTGTATTCATCTTTGTGCGTAATTCATCTCCTAACGGCTCGAGCATGCAAAGATTATAATATAATCTCATGGATTATATCATTTAAAGCAACTCTATTTATTTCGGTGATTTTATGTGCTGAAATACTCTATTTATAAAACTCGATTAAACTGATGTGTTGTTTTATCGCATTTGTGTTATTCTTTCGATGCTATTCGTGTTATAAAGGCGTGAGAACTTAACGAGTACATTATAAACCGGTAGTGGATATCATTAAAAATAATTTTGTGCATATAAGAGATTTTATGTGAAGAAATGAGCCCACAAATGATAGAAAACATGAATGAACCTAAAGAAAACGTATAGTTTTTAATGCATTTGTATTCATCTTTGTGCGCAATTCGAGTCCTAACGGGCCGAGCATGCAATGATTATAATATAAACCCATAGTGTACATAATTTAAAATAACTCATTGTATTCTGGTGATTTTATGTGTTGAAATCAAGTTTCAATGATACAAAATTTGTATAAACTGAAATACAGTTTTAATGCATTTGTGTTAATCTTTCAACGTTATTCATGTAATAAAGGCGTGAAACCACAACCATTATATTATAAATCAGTAGGGGACTTCATTCAAAATAATTTAGTGTATTTTAGAGATTTTTCGTCATGAAATGAGGCTAGGTATGATAAAGAGCTTGAATAAACTAACAGAAGAAGTATAATTTTTAATGTGTTTGTATTCTTCTTTGTGCGTAGTTCATTTTCTAATGGCCCAAGCACACAAAGATTATAATATAAACCAATAAAATACAACATTTTGAACAACTCATTCTATTTTAGTGATTTTATGTGCTGAAATGAGGCTATAAAAGATACGAAACTTCAATAAATTGAAATAAAGTTTTAATGCCTCTGTGTTAATCTTTTAACGTTATTCTTGTTAGAAAGACGCGAGAACACAATGATTATATTATAAACCAATATGGGATATAATTCAAAATAATTTTGTGTGTTTTGAGGATTCTATGTGAAGAAATGAGGCCACGGATGGTAGAAAACTTGAATGAACCTACAGAAAAAGTATAGTTTTTAATGATTTTTTGTTTATCTCTATGTGTAATTCGTGTTCTAATGACTCGAGCACGCAATGCTTATAACGTAAACCCATGGAGTACGTCATTTAAAAGGGCTCGTTCTATTTTGATGATTTTATGTGTTGAAAATGAGGCTTCAAATGAAACAAAATTTGAATAAACTGAAATAGAATTTTAATGCATTTGTGTTAATCTTTCAACGCTGCTAATGTTATAAAGGCGTCAAAGCACGACAATTACATTATAAACCAATAGGAGACTTCATTCAAAATTACTTTGTGCATTTTAGAGACTTTTTGTGACGAAATGAGGCTTGGAATGACTGAAAACTTCAATAAACTAGCAGAATAAGTATAATTTTTAATGCATTTGTATTCGTCTTCGTGCGTAATTCATGTCCAAACGGCCCGATCACGCAAATATTATATTATAAACTAATAAAATATATCATTTTAAACAACTCTTTGTATTTTGGTGATTTTATGTGCTGAAATAAGGCTTCAAATTATACAAAACTCGACTAAACTGAAATATAGTTTTAAGGCATTTGTGTTAATGATTGAACGTTATTCTCATTTTAAAGGCATGATAAAACGACGATTATATTATAAACTAATAGGAGACATCATTAAAAATAACTTTGTGTATTTTGGTGATTTTATGTGATGGAGTGAAGCATCAAATGATATAAAACTTGAATAAACTTATAGAAGATGCATAATTTTTAATGCATTTGTATTTGTCTTTGTGCGTAATTAATCTCCTAACGGCTCGAGCATGGAAAGATTATAATATAAACTCATTGATTTTATATCATTTAAAGCAACTCTATTTTTTTGGTGATTTTATATGCTGAAATGAGGCTTCAGTTGATACAAAACACAAATAAACATAAATATTATTTTAATGCAGTTGTTAATTTTTAACGTTATTCGTGTTATCAAGCAGCGAAAGAGAACGATTATATTATAAAATCAATGGTGGACACCATTAGAATTAACTTTGTGCATTTTGGTGACTTTATGTGTTGAAATGAGGCCACAAATGATAGAAAACATGAATGAACGTACAGAAAATGTATAATTTTTAATGCATTTGTATTCATCTTTGTGCGTAATTCGTGTCCTAACGGCCAGAGCGCGCAATATTTATAATATAAACCCATAGTGTACATAATTTAAAATAATTTATTGTATTTCGGTGATTTTATGTGCTGAAATAAGGCTTCAAATTGTACAAAACTCGACAAAACGGAAATATAGTTTTAAGGCATTTGTGTTAATGTTTGAACAATATTCTTATTTTAAAGGCGTGAGAACACGAAGATTATATTATAAACCGACAGGAGACATCATTAAAAATAACTCTGTTTGTTTTGGTGGTTTTATGCGATGGCGTGAAGCTTCAAATGATAGAAAACTTGAATAAACTTACAGAAGATGCATAATTTTCAATGTATTTGTATTCATCTTTGTGCGCAATTCATCTCCTAACGGCTCGAGCATGCAAAGATTATAATATAAACTCATAGATTATATCATTTAAAGCAAATCTATTTATTTCGGTGATTTTATGTGCTGAAATGAGGCTTCAGTTGATACACAACTCGAATAAACAGAAATAGTATTTTAATGCAGTTGTTAATTTTTAACGTTATTCGTGTTATCAAGCAGCGAAAAGACAATGATTATATTATAAAATCAATAATGGACATCATTAGAAATAACTTTATTTATTTTGGTGATTTTACGTCATGAAATGAAGCTTCAAATGATAGAAAATTTGAATAAACTAACAGAAGATGTTTAGTTATTAATGCATTTGTATTAATCATTGTGCATAATTTGTGTCCTAACGGCTCAAGCACGCAAAGATTATAACTCAAACCCGTAGAATACTCTATTTTAAATAATTCTATGTATTTTGGTGATTTTATGTGTTGAAATAAGGCTCCGAATGATATAAAACTCGATTAAACTGATATGTTGTTTTATCGCATTTGTGTTATTCTTTCGATGCTATTCGTGTTATAAAGGCGTGAGAACTTAACGAGTACATTATAAACCGATAGTGGATGTCATTAAAAATAACTTTGTGCATTTTAGCGGTTTTATGTGAAGAAATGAGGCCACAAATGATAGAAAACATGAATGAACCTAACGAAAAAGTATAGTTTTTAATGCATTTGTATTCATCTTTGTTCGTAATTCGTGTCCTAAAGGCCCGAGAATGCAAATATTATATTATTAAATAATAATAAAACATCATTTTAAACAACTCATTGTATTTTCGTGATTTTATGTGCTGAAATTAGGCTTCAAATTATACAAAACTCGACTAAACTGAAATATAGTTTTAAGGCATTTGTGTTAATGTTTGAACGTTATTCTTATTTTAAAGGCGTGACAACACGACGATTATATTATAAACCGATAGGAGACATCATTAAAAATAACTTTGTTTATTTGGGTGGTTTGATGCGATGTCGTGAAGCTTCAAATGATAGAAAACTTGAATAAACTTACAGAAGATGCATTATTTTTTTTGGCATTTGTATTCATCTCTCCTAACGTGAGCATGCAAAGATTATAATATAAACTCATGGATTGTATCATTTAAAGCAACTCTATTTATTTCGGTGATTTTATGTGCTCGAAATGAGGCATCAGTTGATACAAAACTCGAATTATTAATATTGTTAATTCTCATTATTCGGATTATAATTATATTATAAAATCATTTAATTATAATTAACTTTGTGCATTTTGGTGATTCTATTTAAGGTTTGATAGAAAAATTGAATAAACTAACAGGATGTATAGTTGTTAATGCATTTGTATTAATCATTGTGCATAATTTATATCCTAACGGCTCGAGCACTCAAAGATTATAACTTAAACCCGTAGAATACTCTATTTTAAATAATTCTATGTATTTTGGTGATTTTATTTGTTGAAATAAGGCTCCGAATGATATAAAACTCGATTAAACTTATGTTGCTTTATCGCATTTGTGTTATTCTTTCGATGCTATTCGTGTTATAAAGGCATGAGAACTTAACGAGTACATTATAAACCGGTAGTGGATATCATTAAAAATAATTTTGTGCATATAAGAGATTTTATGTGAAGAAATGAGCCCACAAATGATAGAAAACATGAATGAACCTAAAGAAAACGTATAGTTTTTAATGCATTTGTATTCATCTTTGTGCGCAATTCGAGTCCTAACGGGCCGAGCATGCAATGATTATAATATAAACCCATAGTGTACATAATTGAAAATAACTCATTGTATTCTGGTGATTTTATGTGTTGAAATCAACTTTCAATGATACAAAATTTGTATAAACTGAAATACAGTTTTAATGCATTTGTGTTAATCTTTCAACGTTATTCATGTAATAAAGGCGTGAAACCACAACCATTATATTATAAATCAGTAGGGGACTTCATTCAAAATAATTTAGTGTATTTTAGAGATTTTTCGTCATGAAATGAGGCTAGGTATGCTAAAGAGCTTGAATAAACTAACAGAAGAAGTATAATTTTTAATGTGTTTGTATTCTTCTTTGTGCGTAGTTCATTTTCTAATGGCCCAAGCACACAATGATTATAATATAAACCAATAAAATACAACATTTTGAACAACTCATTCTATTTTAGTGATTTTATGTGCTGAAATGAGGCTATAAAAGATACGAAACTTCAATAAATTGAAATAAAGTTTTAATGCCTTTGTGTTAGTCTTTTAACGTTATTCTTGTTAGAAAGACGCGAGAACACAACGATTATATTATAAACCAATATGGGATATCATTCAAAATAATTTTGTGTGTTTTGATGATTCTATGTGAAGAAATGAGGCCACGAATGGTAGAAAACTTGAATGAACCTACAGAAAAAGTTTTGTTTTTAATGAATTTTTGTTTATCTCTATGTGTAATTCGTGTTCTAATGACCCGAGTACGCAATTCATATAACGTAAACCCATGGAGTACGTCATTTAAAAGGGCTCGTTCTATTTTGATGATTTTATGTGTTGAAAATGAGGCTTCAAATGAAACAAAATTTGAATAAACTGAAATAGAATTTTAATGCATTTGTGTTAATCTTTCAACGCTGCTAATGTTATAAAGGAGTCAAAGCACGACAATTACATTATAAACCTATAGGAGACTTCATTCAAAATTACTTTGTGCATTTTAGAGACTTTTTGTGACGAAATGAGGCTTGGAATGACTGAAAACTTCAATAAACTAGCAGAATAAGTATAATTTTTAATGCATTTGTATTCGTCTTCGTGCGTAATTCATGTCCAAACGGCCCGATCACGCAAATATTATATTATAAACTAATAAAATATATCATTTTAAACAACTCTTTGTATTTTGGTGATTTTATGTGCTGAAATAAGGCTTCAAATTATACAAAACTCGACTAAACTGAAATATAGTTTTAAGGCATTTGTGTTAATGATTGAACGTTATTCTCATTTTAAAGGCATGATAAAACGACGATTATATCATAAACTAACAGGAGACATCATTAAAAATAACTTTTGTGTATTTTGGTGATTTTATGTGATGGAGTGAAGCATCAAATGATATAAAACTTGAATAAACTTATAGAAGATGCATAATTTTTAATGCATTTGTATTTATCTTTGTGCGTAATTAATCTCCTAACGGCTCGAGCATGGAAAGATTATAATATAAACTCATTGATTTTATATCATTTAAAGCAACTCTATTTTTTTGTTGATTTTATATGCTTCAAAATGAGGCTTCAGTTGATACAAAACACAAATAAACATAAATATTATTTTAATGCAGTTGTTAATTTTTAACGTTATTCGTGTTATCAAGCAGCGAAAGAGACAACGATTATATTATAAAATCAATGGTGGACACCATTAGAATTAACTTTGTGCATTTTGGTGACTTTATGTGTTGAAATGAGGCCACAAATGATAGAAAACAAGAATGAACCTACAGAAAATGTATAATTTTTAATGCATTTGTATTCATCTTTGTGCGTAATTCGTGTCCTAACGGCCAGACCACGCAATATTTATAATATAAACCCATAGTGTACATAATTTAAAATAATTTATTGTATTTCGGTGATTTTATGTGCTGAAATAAGGCTTCAAATTATACAAAACTCGACAAAACCGAAATATAGTTTTAAGGCATTTGTGTTAATGTTTGAACATTATTCTTATTTTAAAGGCGTGAGAACACGAAGATTATATTATAAACCGACAGGAGACATCATTAAAAATAACTCTGTTTGTTTTGGTGGTTTTATGCGATGGCGTGAAGCTTCAAATGATAGAAAACTTGAATAAACTTACAGAAGATGCATAATTTTCAATGTGTTTGTATTCATCTTTGTGCGCAATTCATCTCCTAACGGCTCGAGCATGCAAAGATTATAATATAAATTCATAGATTATATCATTTAAAGCAAATCTATTTATTTCGGTGATTTTATGTGCTGAAATGAGGCTTCAGTTGATACAAAACTCGAATAAACAAAATAGTATTTTAATGCAGTTGTTAATTTTTAACGTTATTCGTGTTATCAAGCAGCGAAAAGACAATGATTATATTATAAAATCAATAATGGACATCATTAGAAATAACTTTATTTATTTTGGTGATTTTACGTCATGAAATGAAGCTTCAAATGATAGAAAATTTGAATAAACTAACAAAAGATGTTTAGTTATTAATGCATTTGTTTTAATCATTGTGCATAATTTGTGTCATAACGGCTGAAGCACGCAAAGATTATAACTTAAACCCGTAGAATACTCTATTTTAAATAATTCTATGTATTTTGGTGATTTTATGTGTTGAAATAAGGCTCCGAATGATATAAAACTCGATTAAACTGATATGTTGCTTTATCGCATTTGTGTTATTCTTTCGATGCTATTCGTGTTATAAAGGCGTGAGAACTTAACGAGTACATTATAAACCGATAGTGGATGTCATTAAAAATAACTTTGTGCATTTTAGCGGTTTTATGTGAAGAAATGAGGCCACAAATGATAGAAAATATGAATGAACCTAACGAAAAAGTATAGTTTTTAATGCATTTGTATTCATCTTTGTTCGTAATTCGTGTCCTAAAGGCCCGAGAATGCAAATATTATATTATTAAATAATAATAAAACATCATTTTAAACAACTCATTGTATTTTCGTGATTTTATGTGCTGAAATTAGGCTTCAAATTATACAAAACTCGACTAAACTGAAATATAGTTTTAAGGCAGTTGTCTTAATGTTTGAACGTTATTCTTATTTAAAGGCGTGACAACACGACGATTATATTATAAACCGATAGGAGACATCATTAAAAATAAATTTGTTTATTTGGGTGGTTTGATGCGATGTCGTGAAGCTTCAAATGATAGAAAACTTGAATAAACTTACAGAAGATGCATTTTATTTTTGGCATTTGTATTCATCTTTGTGCGTAATTCATCTCCTAACGGCTCGAGCATGCAAAGATTATAATATAAACTCATGGATTGTATCATTTAAAGCAACTCTATTTATTTCGGTGATTTTATGTGCTGAAATGAGGCTTCAGTTGATACAAAACTCGAATAAACAGAAATATTATTTTAATGCAGTTGTTAATTCTCAACGTTATTCGTGTTATCAAGCCGCGAAAAGACAATAATTATATTATAAAATCAATAGTGGACATAATTATAATTAACTTTGTGCATTTTGGTGATTTTACGTCATGAAATGAAGGTTCAAATGATAGAAAAATTGAATAAACTAACAGAAGATGTATAGTTGTTAATGCATTTGTATTAATCATTGTGCATAATTTATATCCTAACGGCTCGAGCACTCAAAGATTATAACTTAAACCCGTAGAATACTCTATTTTAAATAATTCTATGTATTTTGGTGATTTTATTTGTTGAAATAAGGCTCCGAATGATATAAAACTCGATTAAACTGATATGTTGCTTTATCGCATTTGTGTTATTCTTTCGACGCTATTCGTGTTATAAAGGCATGAGAACTTAACGAGTACATTATAAACCGGTAGTGGATATCATTAAAAATAATTTTGTGCATATAAGAGATTTTATGTGAAGAAATGAGCCCACAAATGATAGAAAACATGAATGAACCTAAAGAAAACGTATAGTTTTTAATGCATTTGTATTCATCTTTGTGCGCAATTCGAGTCCTAACGGGCCGAGCATGCAATGATTATAATATAAACCCATAGTGTACATAATTGAAAATAACTCATTGTATTCTGGTGATTTTATGTGTTGAAATCAACTTTCAATGATACAAAATTTGTATAAACTGAAATACAGTTTTAATGCATTTGTGTTAATCTTTCAACGTTATTCATGTAATAAAGGCGTGAAACCACAACCATTATATTATAAATCAGTAGGGGACTTCATTCAAAATAATTTAGTGTATTTTAGAGATTTTTCGTCATGAAATGAGGCTAGGTATGCTAAAGAGCTTGAATAAACTAACAGAAGAAGTATAATTTTTAATGTGTTTGTATTCTTCTTTGTGCGTAGTTCATTTTCTAATGGCCCAAGCACACAATGATTATAATATAAACCAATAAAATACAACATTTTGAACAACTCATTCTATTTTAGTGATTTTATGTGCTGAAATGAGGCTATAAAAGGTACGAAACTTCAATAAATTGAAATAAAGTTTTAATGCCTTTGTGTTAGTCTTTTAACGTTATTCTTGTTAGAAAGACGCGAGAACACAACGATTATATTATAAACCAATATGGGATATCATTCAAAATAATTTTGTGTGTTTTGATGATTCTATGTGAAGAAATGAGGCCACGAATGGTAGAAAACTTGAATGAACCTACAGAAAAAGTATAGTTTTTAATGAATTTTTGTTTATCTCTATGTGTAATTCGTGTTCTAATGACTCGAGCACGCAATGCTTATAACGTAAACCCATGGAGTACGTCAGTTAAAAGGGCTCGTTCTATTTTGATGATTTTATGTGTTGAAAATGAGGCTTCAAATGAAACAAAATTTGAATAAACTGAAATAGAATTTTAATGCATTTGTGTTAATCTTTCAACGCTGCTAATGTTATAAAGGAGTCAAAGCACGACAATTACATTATAAACCTATAGGAGACTTCATTCAAAATTACTTTGTGCATTTTAGAGACTTTTTGTGACGAAATGAGGCTTGGAATGACTGAAAACTTCAATAAACTAGCAGAATAAGTATAATTTTTAATGCATTTGTATTCGTCTTCGTGCGTAATTCATGTCCAAACGGCCCGATCACGCAAATATTATATTATAAACTAATAAAATATATCATTTTAAACAACTCTTTGTATTTTGGTGATTTTATGTGCTGAAATAAGGCTTCAAATTATACAAAACTCGACTAAACTGAAATATAGTTTTAAGGCATTTGTGTTAATGATTGAACGTTATTCTCATTTTAAAGGCATGATAAAACGACGATTATATTATAAACTAACAGGAGACATCATTAAAAATAACTTTTGTGTATTTTGGTGATTTTATGTGATGGAGTGAAGCATCAAATGATATAAAACTTGAATAAACTTATAGAAGATGCATAATTTTTAATGCATTTGTATTTATCTTTGTGCGTAATTAATCTCCTAACGGCTCGAGCATGGAAAGATTATAATATAAACTCATTGATTTTATATCATTTAAAGCAACTCTATTTTTTTTGGTGATTTTATATGCTTCAAAATGAGGCTTCAGTTGATACAAAACACAAATAAACATAAATATTATTTTAATGCAGTTGTTAATTTTTAACGTTATTCGTGTTATCAAGCAGCGAAACGATTATATTATAAAATCAATGGTGGACACCATTAGAATTAACTTTGTGCATTTTGGTGACTTTATGTGTTGAAATGAGGCCACAAATGATAGAAAACAAGAATGAACCTACAGAAAATGTATAATTTTTAATGCATTTGTATTCATCTTTGTGCGTAATTCGTGTCCTAACGGCCAGACCACGCAATATTTATAATATAAACCCATAGTGTACATAATTTAAAATAATTTATTGTATTTCGGTGATTTTATGTGCTGAAATAAGGCTTCAAATTATACAAAACTCGACAAAACCGAAATATAGTTTTAAGGCATTTGTGTTAATGTTTGAACATTATTCTTATTTTAAAGGCGTGAGAACACGAAGATTATATTATAAACCGACAGGAGACATCATTAAAAATAACTCTGTTTGTTTTGGTGGTTTTATGCGACGGCGTGAAGCTTCAAATGATAGAAAACTTGAATAAACTTACAGAAGATGCATAATTTTCAATGTGTTTGTATTCATCTTTGTGCGCAATTCATCTCCTAACGGCTCGAGCATGCAAAGATTATAATATAAATTCATAGATTATATCATTTAAAGCAAATCTATTTATTTCGGTGATTTTATGTGCTGAAATGAGGCTTCAGTTGATACAAAACTCGAATAAACAAAAATAGTATTTTAATGCAGTTGTTAATTTTTAACGTTATTCGTGTTATCAAGCAGCGAAAATACAACGATTATATTATAAAATCAATAGTGGACATCATTAGAAATAGCTTTGTTTATTTTGGTGATTTTACGTCATGAAATGAAGCTTCAAATGATGGAAAATTTGAATAAACTAACAGAAGATGTTTAGTTATTAATGCATTTGTATTAATATTGTGCATAATTTGTGTCCTAACGGCTCAAGCACGCAAAGATTATAACTTAAACCCGTAGAATACTCCATTTTAAATAATTCTATGTATTTTGGTGATTTTATGTGTTGAAATAAGGCTCCGAATGATATAAAACTCGATTAAACTGATATGTTGTTTTATCGCATTTGTGTTATTCTTTCGATGCTATTCGTGTTATAAAGGCGTGAGAACTTAACGAGTACATTATAAAACGATAGTGGATGTCATTAAAAATAACTTTGTGCATTTTAGCGGTTTTATGTGAAGAAATGAGGCCACAAATGATAGAAAACATGAATGAACCTAACGAAAAAGTATAGTTTTTAATGCATTTGTATTCATCTTTGTTCGTAATTTGTGTCCTAAAGGCCCGAGAATGCAAATATTATATTATTAAATAATAATAAAACATCATTTTAAACAACTCATTGTATTTTCGTGATTTTATGTGCTGAAATTAGGCTTCAAATTATACAAAACTCGACTAAACTGAAATATAGTTTTAAGGCAGTTGTGTTAATGTTTGAACGTTATTCTTATTTTAAAGGCGTGACAACACGACGATTATATTATAAACCGATAGGAGACATCATTAAAAATAACTTTGTTTATTTGGATGGTTTGATGCGATGGCGTGAAGCTTCAAATGATAGAAAACTTGAATAAACTTACAGAAGATGCATTATTTTTTTTTGGCATTTGTATTCATCTCCTAACGGCTCGAGCATGCAAAGATTATAATATAAACTCATGGATTATATCATTTAAAGCAACTATATTTATTTCGGTGATTTTATGTGCTGAAATGAGGCTTATTTATAAAACTCGATTAAACTGATGTATTGTTTTATCGCATTTGTGTTATTCTTTCGATGCTATTCGTGTTATAAGCATCAGGCGTGAGAACTTAACGAGTATATTATAAACCGGTAGTGGATATCATTAAAAATAATTTTGTGCATATTGGAGATTTTATGTGAAGAAATGAGCCCACAAATGATAGAAAACATGAATGAACCTAAAGAAAACGTATAGTTTTTAATTCATTTGTATTCATCTTTGTGCGCAATTCGAGTCCTAACGAATGGCGTATAGTTTTTAGCATGCAATGATTATAATATAAACCCATAGTGTACATAATTTAAAATAACTCATTGTATTCTGGTGATTTTATGTGTTGAAATCAAGTTTCAATGATACAAAATTTGTATAAACTGAAATACAGTTTTAATGCATTTGTGTTAATCTTTCAACGTTATTCATGTAATAAAGGCGTGAAACCACAACCATTATATTATAAATCAGTAGGGGACTTCATTCAAAATAATTTAGTGTATTTTAGAGATTTTTCGTCATGAAATGAGGCTAGGTATGATAAAGAGCTTGAATAAACTAACAGAAGAAGTATAATTTTTAATGTGTTTGTATTCTTCTTTGTGCGTAGTTCATTTTCTAATGGCCCAAGCACACAAAGATTATAATATAAACCAATAAAATACAACATTTTGAACAACTCATTCTATTTTAGTGATTTTATGTGCTGAAATGAGGCTATAAAAGATACGAAACTTCAATAAATTGAAATAAAGTTTTAATGCCTTTGTGTTAATCTTTTAACGTTATTCTTGTTAGAAAGACGCGAGAACACAACGATTATATTATAAACCAATATGGGATATAATTCAAAATAATTTTGTGTGTTTTGATGATTCTATGTGAAGAAATGAGGCCACGGATGGTAGAAAACTTGAATGAACCTACAGAAAAAGTATAGTTTTTAATGAATTTTTGTTTATCTCTATGTGTAATTCGTGTTCTAATGACTCGAGCACGCAATGCTTATAACGTAAACCCATGGAGTACGTCATTTAAAAGGGCTCGTTCTATTTTGATGATTTTATGTGTTGAAAATGAGGCTTCAAATGAAACAAAATTTGAATAAACTGAAATAGAATTTTAATGCATTTGTGTTAATCTTTCAACGCTGCTAATGTTATAAAGGCGTCAAAGCACGTCAATTACATTATAAACCTATAGGACACTTCATTCAAAATTACTTTGTGCATTTTAGAGACTTTTTGTGACGAAATGAGGCTTGGAATGACTGAAAACTTCAATAAACTAGCAGAATAAGTATAATTTTTAATGCATTTGTATTCGTCTTCGTGCGTAATTCATGTCCAAACGGCCCGATCACGCAAATATTATATTATAAACTAATAAAATATATCATTTTAAACAACTCATTGTATTTTCGTTATTTTATGTGCTGAAATTAGGCTTCAAATTATACAAAACTCGACTAAACTGAAATATAGTTTTAAGGCATTTGTGTTAATGTTTGAACGTTATTCTTATTTTAAAGGCGTGACAACACGACGATTATATTATAAACCGATAGGAGACATCATTAAAAATAACTTTGTTTATTTGGGTGGTTTGATGCGATGGCGTCAAGCTTCAAATGATAGAAAACTTGAATAAACTTACAGAAGATGCATTATTTTTTTTGGCATTTGTATTCATCTTTGTGCGTAATTCATCTCCTAACGTCTCGAGCATGCAAAGATTATAATATAAACTCATTGATTATATCATTTAAAGCAATTCTATTTATTTCGGTGATTTTATGCGCTGAAATGAGGCTTCAGTTGATACAAAACTCGAATAAACAGAAATATTATTTTAATGCAGTTGTTAATTCTCAACGTTATTCGTGTTATCAAGCAGCGAAAAGACAACAATTATATTATAAAATCAATAGTGGACATAATTACAATTAACTTTGTGCATTTTGGTGATTTTACGTCATGAAATGAAGGTTCAAATGATAGAAAAATTGAATAAACTAACAGAAGATGTATAGTTGTTAATGCATTTGTATTAATCATTGTGCATAATTTATGTCCTAACAGCTCGAGCACTCAAAGATTATAACTTAAACCCGTAGAATACTCTATTTTAAAAAATTCTATGTATTTTGGTGATTTTATTTGTTGAAATAAGGCTCCGAATGATATAAAACTCGATAAAACTGATATGTTGCTTTATCGCATTTGTGTTATTCTTTCGATGCTATTCGTGTTATAAAGGCGTGAGAACTTAACGAGTACATTAT
Source organism: Schoenoplectus tabernaemontani (assembly GCA_037127355.1). Classification (NCBI taxonomy): domain Eukaryota; kingdom Viridiplantae; phylum Streptophyta; class Magnoliopsida; order Poales; family Cyperaceae; genus Schoenoplectus; species Schoenoplectus tabernaemontani. Next base: position 19,831,100 of record CM073748.1, on the reverse strand, counting down.
AAACCGATAGTGGATGTCATTAAAAATAACTTTGTGCATTTTAGCGGTTTTATGTGAAGAAATGAGGCCACAAATGATAGAAAACATGAATGAACCTAACGAAAAAGTATAGTTTTTAATGCATTTGTATTCATCTTTGTTCGTAATTCGTGTCCTAAAGGCCCGAGAATGCAAATATTATATTATTAAATAATAATAAAACATCATTTTAAACAACTCATTGTATTTTCGTGATTTTATGTGCTGAAATTAGGCTTCAAATTATACAAAACTCGACTAAACTGAAATATAGTTTTAAGGCATTTGTGTTAATGTTTGAACGTTATTCTTATTTTAAAGGCGTGACAACACGACGATTATATTATAAACCGATAGGAGACATCATTAAAAATAACTTTGTTTATTTGGGTGGTTTGATGCGATGGCGTGAAGCTTCAAATGATAGAAAACTTGAATAAACTTACAGAAGATGCATTATTTTTTTTGGCATTTGTATTCATCTTTGTGCGTAATTCATCTCCTAACGGCTCGAGCATGCAAAGATTATAATATAAACTCATGGATTATATCATTTAAAGCAACTCTATTTATTTCGGTGATTTTATGTGCTGAAATACTCTATTGATAAAACTCGATTAAACTGATGTGTTGTTTTATCGCATTTGTGTTATTCTTTCGATGCTATTCGTGTTATAAAGGCGTGAGAACTTAACGAGTACATTATAAAACGGTAGTGGATATCATTAAAAATAATTTTGTGCATATTAGATTTTATGTGAAGAAATGAGCCCACAAATGATAGAAAACATGAATGAACCTAAAGAAAACGTATAGTTTTTAATGCATTTGTATTCATCTTTGTGCGCAATTCGAGTCCTAACGGGCCGAGCATGCAATGATTATAATATAAACCCATAGTGTACATAATTTTAAATAACTCATTGTATTCTGGTGATTTTATGTGTTGAAATCAAGTTTCAATGATACAAAATTTGTATAAACTGAAATACAGTTTTAATGCATTTGTGTTAATCTTTCAACGTTATTCATGTAATAAAGGCGTGAAACCACAACCATTATATTATAAATCAGTAGGGGACTTCATTCAAAATAACTTTAGTGTATTTTAGAGATTTTTGTCATGAAATGAGGCTAGGTATGATAAAAACTTGAATAAACTAACAGAAGAAGTATAATTTTTAATGTGTTTGTATTCTTCTTTGTGCGTAGTTCATTTTCTAATGGCCCAAGCACACAAAGATTATAATATAAACCAATAAAATACAACATTTTGAACAACTCATTCTATTTTAGTGATTTTATGTGCTGAAATGAGGCTATAAAAGATACGAAACTTCAATAAATTGAAATAAAGTTTTAATGCCTTTGTGTTAATCTTTTAACGTTATTCTTGTTAGAAAGACGCGAGAACAAACATCATTATATTATAAACCAATATGGGATATAATTCAAAATAATTTTGTGTGTTTTGATGATTCTATGTGAAGAAATGAGGCCACGGATGATAGAAAACTTGAATGAACCTACAGAAAAAGTATAGTTTTTAATGAATTTTATTTTATCTCTATGTGTAATTCGTGTTCTAATGACTCGAGCACTCAATGCTTATAACGTAAACCCATGGAGTACGTCATTTAAAAGGGCTCGTTCTATTTTGATGATTTTATGTGTTGAAAATGAGGCTTCAAATGAAACAAAATTTGAATAAACTGAAATAGAATTTTAATGCATTTGTGTTAATCTTTCAACGCTATTAATGTTATAAAGGCGTCAGAACACGAGTACATTATAAACCTATAGGACACTTCATTCAAAATAACTTTGTGCATTTTAGAGACTTTTTGTGAAGAAATGAGGCTTGGAATGATAGAAAACTTGAATAAACTAGCAGAATAAGTATAATTTTTAATGCATTTGTATTCATCTTTGTTCGTAATTCATGTCCAAAGGCCCGAGAATGCAAATATTATATTATAAACTAATAAAATATATCATTTTAAACAACTCATTGTATTTTCGTGATTTTATGTGCTGAAATTAGGCTTCAAATTATACAAAACTCGACTAAACTGAAATATAGTTTTAAGGCAGTTGTGTTAATGTTTGAACGTTATTCTTATTTTAAAGGCGTGACAACACGACGATTATATTATAAACCGATAGGAGACATCATTAAAAATAACTTTGTTTATTTGGATGGTTTGATGCGATGGCGTGAAGCTTCAAATGATAGAAAACTTGAATAAACTTACAGAAGATGCATTATTTTTTTTTGGCATTTGTATTCATCTCCTAACGGCTCGAGCATGCAAAGATTATAATATAAACTCATGGATTATATCATTTAAAGCAACTATATTTATTTCGGTGATTTTATGTGCTGAAATGAGGCTTCAGTTGATACAAAATCGAATAAACAGAAATATTATTTTAATGCAGTTGTTAATTCTCAACGTTATTCGTGTTATCAAGCCGCGAAAAGACAATAATTATATTATAAAATCAATAGTGGACATAATTACAATTAACTTTGTGCATTTTGGTGATTTTACGTCATGAAATGAAGGTTCAAATGATAGAAAATTTGAATAAACTAACAGAAGATGTATAGTTGTTAATGCATTTGTATTAATCATTGTGCATAATTTATGTCCTAACGGCTCGAGCACTCAAAGATTATAACTTAAACCCGTAGAATACTCTATTTTAAATAATTCTATGTATTTTGGTGATTTTATTTGTTGAAATAAGGCTCCGAATGATATAAAACTCGATTAAACTGATATGTTGCTTTATCGCATTTGTGTTATTCTTTCGACGTTATTCGTGTTATAAAGGCATGAGAACTTAACGAGTACATTATAAACCGGTAGTGGATATCATTAAAAATAATTTTGTGCCTATAAGAGATTTTATGTGAAGAAATGAGCCCACAAATGATAGAAAACATGAATGAACCTAAAGAAAACGTATAGTTTTTAATGCATTTGTATTCATCTTTGTGCGCAATTCGAGTCCTAACGGGCCGAGCATGCAATGATTATAATATAAACCCATAGTGTACATAATTTAAAATAACTCATTGTATTCTGGTGATTTTATGTGTTGAAATCAAGTTTCAATGATACAAATTTTGTATAAACTGAAATACAGTTTTAATGCATTTGTGTTAATCTTTCAACGTTATTCATTTAATAAAGGCGTGAAACCACAACCATTATATTATAAATCAGTAGGGGACTTCATTCAAAATATTTTAGTGTATTTTAGAGATTTTTCGTCATGAAATGAGGCTAGGTATGATAAAGAGCTTGAATAAACTAACGAGAAGAAGTATAATTTTTAATGTGTTTGTATTCTTCTTTGTGCGTAGTTCATTTTCTAATGGCCCAAGCACACAAAGATTATAATATAAACCAATAAAATACAACATTTTGAACAACTCATTCTATTTTAGAGATTTTATGTGCTGAAATGAGGCTATAAAAGATACGAAACTTCAATAAATTGAAATAAAGTTTTAATGCCTTTGTGTTAATCTTTTAACGTTATTCTTGTTAGAAAGACGCGAGAACACAACGATTATATTATAAACCAATATGGGATATAATTCAAAATAATTTTGTGTGTTTTGATGATTCTATGTGAAGAAATGAGACCACGAATGGTAGAAAACTTGAATGAACCTACAGAAAAAATATAGTTTTTAATGAATTTTTGTTTATCTCTATGTGTAATTCGTGTTCTAATGACTCGAGCACGCAATGCTTATAACGTAAACTCATGGAGTACGTCATTTAAAAGGGCTCGTTCTATTTTGATGATTTTATTTGTTGAAAATGAGGCTTCAAATGAAACAAAATTTGAATAAACTGAAATAGAATTTTAATGCATTTGTGTTAATCTTTCAACGCTGCTAATGTTATAAAGGCGTCAAAGCACGACAATTACATTATAAACCAATAGGAGACTTCATTCAAAATTACTTTGTGCATTTTAGAGACTTTTTGTGACGAAATGAGGCTTGGAATAACTGAAAACTTGAATAAACTTGCAGAATAAGTATAATTTTTAGTGCATTTGTATTCGTCTTTGTGCGTAATTCATGTCCTAACGGTCCGAGCACGTAAAAAATATATTATAAACTAATAAAATATATCATTTTAAATAACTCTTTGTATTTTGGTGATTTTATGTGTTGAAATAAGGCTTCAAATTATACAAAACTCGACTTAACTGAAATTTAGTTTTAAGGCATTTGTGTTAATGATGGAATGTTATTCTCATTTTAAAGGCGTGAGAACACGAAGATTATATTATAAACCGACAGGAGACATCATTAAAAATAACTCTGTTTGTTTTGGTGGTTTTATGCGATTGCGTGAAGCTTCAAATGATAGAAAACTTGAATAAACTTACAGAAGATGCATAATTTTTAATGTATTTGTATTCATCTTTGTGCGCAATTCATCTCCTAACGACTCGAGCATGCAAAGATTATAATATAAACTCATAGATTATATCATTTAAAGCAAATCTATTTATTTCGGTGATTTTATGTGCTGAAATGAGCCTTCAGTTGATACAAAACTCGAATAAACAGAAATATTATTTTAATGCAGTTGTTAATTTTTAACGTTATTCGTGTTATCATGCCGCGAAAAGACAACTATTATATTATAAAATCAATAGTGGACATCATTAGAAATAACTTTGTTTATTTTGAGGATTTTACGTCATGAAATGATGTTTCAAATGATGGAAAATTTGAATAAACTAAAAGAAGATGTTTAGTTATTAATGCATTTGTTTTAATCATTGTGCATAATTTGTATCATAACGGTTCAAGCACGCAAAGATTATAACTTAAACCCGTAGAAATAAACTTTTTAAACCCGTAAAAATAAAAGAACACATCTATAAACTTTTTCTATTTTTTTATTTTTTGTATTTATTTACAAGTCCATTGTCAAGATTATCAAAATAACCCATTATCAAAAAATCCCATTTTGAAGAGTGGGGCTCCGTTTCTTATATCCGATACTTATTAATATGCTGACACCGATTATGCATTCTGTAATGGTGCGTAAACAAGAAAAAAAAATACAATTCCGCCAAATTATAAGAAACTCTTCAAAATATGAATGATTACAAAATCATGATCCCACAAAAAATAAAAGAAAATGTATAATAATTTAGTATTTCCCAACCTAATTTACATCTCCCACTCGGTTTCATTTCTTGAAAAAAGATAGCTTTGGCTATTTGCAAGCCATCCATCCATCCATCCATCCATCCATCCATCCTTCCAATTGAAAGATGCCATCACAATTTAGCAATTTCCATTCAAAATAAATATCCGTACGTACTTGTATAAAAAAGAAAGAAAGATGCATTCTACTCCACAGAAAACGATCTAATTTTTTTTTCATATCAAACGGGCTAAGATTTATTTTGAAATGAATGATTGGATTGACACTTCTGTCAAAGTTTACATATAATTTTTTTGAGATCACGAGTTCTCCACAATCAATCTTGATAAAAATAATGATTTCATCTTAGAGATCACACATTCAAAATCTAAATGAGATTTTTTATTTATGAATAATTAAAAAGAAACTAGGTTAGACTTCGATCTTTATTACTTGAAAAAAAAATGCTTCTCATAACTAGTGGAAAACCAACATGATGACGGTTTGCAGTCCCCTCAAAAGTAAAATTTGGAAATTAGTATACATCTATAATAGATGATCCAAAAAGATAGATCCGCTAAGAGATGCAAAAAGTCATTTGAATTTGAGCATCCTTTGAACATTTATAAACCAGTTAATGTGATCTTGTATTTATATCTGTAGATACTAATTAATTTATATATATTTAATCTGAATGTATGTGATTTTCTTAGTAATCTGCACCGGCCAAAAGATATCTCCCTCTCTTCTTTTTTTTTTAAAAAAAAGAAAAAAAAACTCTAACGTGTATTAAATTCATACGACCGTAGAGAAGCACAAGTTATTTTCTATCCACGTGTCACCGACAGGGTAACAGAAAGCTTAGCACCAAATCAATCAATCTTCAGACAATTAAATTATTGGAATGGTATCTATTAATCTATATAGAAAGATGATAATCAAAATATCAATATATCAACAATAGGAGCATATATAGAAAGCAACTATTCAACGAACGTTCGAACCGGCAATCCTCAATTGCCGATGAAGGTCAAATTGGCCACAATATTAAATTGGAGGAAAAGCACAATGGATGAATGGTGCAAGAAATCACTAGATCATCAAATTTTGTATTCATTTAAAAAAATAACAAAATTTTTTTAAAAAAATATAAAATTTGATCTCAAGGATATTTCAATATGAAGATGATGTTCAACGGTTTAGATCGATCGTTTGAACTTTTAAATTCGAGATACGGACACGAAACATGTGAGGTTTTGTGCTTCGCGAAGCACTATAGCCTGACAATATATATATATATATATATAGATATATATATTTAAGCTACGAGAAAGATATCCGTGAGCTTAACTCAAAAAATATATTAAATCATCTCAAAATTTTAATTTATCATCTTCATTAAATTTTTTATATGAAAATCTCGTGGGATGCAAAAAATTGGAGTGTTTGGAGGTTTTTAAGTCATCGTTTTTAATTTTTAAAAATGATGTTCAAATATTAAATATATTATTATTTTTTTAGAGCTGATTTTCAAAAATTAAAAATCATGACTTAAAAAACTCAAAACACTCTAAATTTTTGCATCCCAATATATTTTCATATAAAGAATTTAATGAGAATGATAAATTAAAATTTTGAGATGATCTGATATATTTTTTGAGTTAAACTCACGGAAGGCCTCCGTGAGTTTAAACTCACTGTATCTTTACTCATATATATATATATATATAGAGTGGAGATACCGTGAGCTTAAGCTCACGGAGGCCTTCCGTGAGCTTAACTTAAAAAACATATTAAATCATCTTGAAATTTTAATTTATCATTCTCATTAAATTCTTTATATAAATATCTTGTGGGATGCAAAAATTTAGAGTGTTTTGAGCTTTTTAAGTCACCGTTTTTAATTTTTTAAAATGATGTTCAAGTATTGAATATATTATTATTATTTTTAGAGCTGATTTTCAAAAATTAAAAACCACAACTTAAAAAGCTCAAAACGCTCCAAATTTTTACATCCCATGAGATTTTCATATAAAGAATTTAATGAGAATGATAAATTAAAATTTCGAAATGATTTGATATGTTTTTTGAGTTAAGCTCACGGAAGGCTTCTGTGAGCTTAAGCTCACGGTATCTCCACTCTATATATATATATATAATTTGCACAATTAAGTTTGTTATTATGACTGATAACTCAATTAGTTTGAATAGTAAAGTTTGGACCAATATTTTAAATTAAAAAATGAGAGACGAAATATCAATTAAATTGTAAAAATATTGTAGATAGTAAGCTGCATAATTAAATTGTTGTTATGAATAGTAATCTATTTAATTAATTGAATAAAAAAATGATGTCCACGATGGTTTATGTCCCAAATATTTTTCTTATGTAAATACTTGGGCTACCTTAATTACACCCGGGTCCTTTAACAATTGTTCTTTTATTTTCAGCCTCCATTCTCAATTTCTCATCATTTATTCATCTTAATAAACTCGCCTTGCTGATGAGTAAAAATTGTGATCCTACGTTGTCCAAATTTAATAATAAGAGAAACCTCAGATCACACGATCCTTCTTCGGCTTCATTTCTTCACATAACCACATAAGTGGTTTTGGTCAAATCAAATGCCATCTTTCCAACTGCTACAAGCCTACAAGCCAGCTATCGAGACAGCGATTGCCTATTTTTTGTGCTTCATATACATTTTCTTTTCCTTTTTCCTTTTTCCTTCTTAATTTCTCATAGACTGTTCGTTTGTTTCCATTAGGCATGCATCTTTCTTATGCAAATATAAAGAATTCAAATAGCATGGTCTTTCTTAGTCTACAAGAAATTACATTTAATTGGTATTTGAGGGTACATTAACCTTCACATGGATTTTTATTTCTTTTATTATGTTCGGATTTTGAACGTACCGATCGAATTAAATACTGATCACCAATATGTAGTTTTTCTTTTTGTCAATATCTTAGTAATATCCATATGTAAACTATATATAGTCATACAAAAATCAGTTTTTTTTGATAAAAAAATTAAAAAAATAAGGAAATGATATGATTTCAGTAAAAATGCGCACTTGTAGTTAGACCTAAGTTTTAAATTCGGCTCCAGCTAGCTAGGAACAAATTTAAAACTCAATCCATTTTTTTTTACAAAATTTTGATTTTTGATTAAATTTTGATTTTTGATTAATTTTTTTGAAACTTTTCCAAACTATATTAAGCATATCGTTATATACTTAATAACTAATAAAAAATTGATGGTTCTTCTTAATAATTTTCTAATATTTTAATAACAAAATAAAATATATAATTTTCATGAATAATACGTAAAAATATCATATGTAAAATTCAGCAAAATTATAAATAAGAAAAAATATGGGCAAAATTAATCACAAAAGTGGCCACCCCTGGTTGATTTTTTCTAAATTCATTATTGTAATTATGTATATTTTTCAAAAAAATATATTTATTGATACAATTTTATTATCTACCAAATACTTATTTACATTTGATTGACAAATATACTTATATTTACATGTTCTTCAACTATATTTTTAAATTTAATAATTATGCTAATGAATTATTTTTCTATTAGCTAGCTCTCTAGCTTAATATATTAATGATAATTCGCTCCATCCTTGCTTGGATGACTTGACCATTATTTTACTATAAAAAATATAAATGAACTAATTAACCATTAAATAATCTATATATAATAATATAAAAAAATATTAAGAAGAACCATTAAATTTTAATTGATTATTAAGTATATAATAATATGCTTAATAGTTTGGAAAGGTTTAAAAAAAATTAATCAAAAATCAATATTTTTTAAAAAAAATCGGGACTGAGTTTTAAATTTAGTTCACAGCTAGTTGGAACTGAATTTGAAACTCAAATTTGACTACAAGTGAATATTTTCACTGATATCATACTATTTTTCTTTTTTTATTTTAATTTACCAAAAAAATCTGTACAAAAATCCCCGTGGAGTTATCTTATCTTCTATTTTTTTTTTACTAATTCTAAATCTGGTGGCCAAGTCTCGGCACTTATTAAAGACATACTAGAGACAGATATCATCTTCCAAAAGCTGTAGGCTTGTACCTAAAAATAAAAATGTAGGGTGAAAAAATAATTAAAAGAACAATAAAGTCAATTCAATATCATGTAGTCTTTGATTGATTGTCATGGCTGACGATCATCTCTCTTTATTCCTACATTTTCTTTCTTCCAATTAATAAATATTTGTAGAAACGGATTTTCAACAATTTTAAAAGGTTAATACTAACAGTTGAAACAAAACACTAGACCGATTCTAAAAATATGCAGTTTTCAATCTACATGTATTAAAAAGAAGAAAAACAGCTAGCATATTGGTAGTACAATATCAATCAAGTTGAAATTAACTGTCAACATAAAAATAGTTGATTTAGCATTAATCAAGTACAAATTATGTTTTATTGTGTCTGAGTTATTGTTATACTAGTATATATATGGTTACTAGTGAAATACAGCACTCAATTATTTAATTAAAATTAAGATTTCTCAAAGAAATTTTGAAAAATCTGGTAAAAAATTCCAGATTTTCTACTATTTCTCTATTAATCTTAGGACATTATTTAGTTCAAGCAATTCATGGAAGGTCAATTTTTTAATATTAAACTATATTCTGAAAAAAATGTAAGTTGTATACACGTTCACTAGCTAATTCTATTATAGTTCGTGTTTACCCCCTGGTAAATTTCCTGCCAAGAGATCAATATGATTTATACTTCGTATAATTCAGATTAATAAAAACATTCCTTCTTCAACGTCTCCAAAATTTTAATTTATGTTACTCAATAATATATTAATATTGAAATATTGTGGGATGCAAAAAATTTCCACTCTTATAGTTTTTTAAATATTTGCTTTGAATTTTTTAAGATGACTTTAAAATAATAAATGCTAGCACATGAATATCATTTTCAAAAATTGGGAAAAAAACTTGAAGAACTCTAAAAAGTATATTTTTTTAATATCTTACATAATATTGATACTTACACAACATTAATAATCGACGAATCTATACCAAAACTGTCTAAAAGTATAATTAGCATCCCTAAAAATATTGTCCTAAGACTTTTCCTACAATTGGTCAGTCTTGAAAAAAAAAATGTGATTCATTGCGTAGATATGCATATATGCATACTTTTCAGCTGGTCATCTTTGATGCCGAAATTTAAAGAGAAATGTTGTCTTGTGTGATATATAAGCAATTGAATGGTTATGGAAATGGAATAACTGTCAATTAGATTGTCAAATATCGTGTCAAAACAATGGTCCTGGGGTTTAATAAATATTAAATGTCAACTCATCGACTTTTAATTGCAAATAAAATATATATTTTGAAAAAGTCATGTGCATTCAATTTTCAGACCTCCGTCGTGTTAATTTGTAGCTATTTTTATTAAGATTTTTAATTAAAACACTGATTTTTAAATAACAAAACAGAACTATCTATAATTTCATGGCATTTAGATTATGTTTTGATGTAAAGTAAGAACTGAAAAATTCAGCACTCCGAAAATTGTTTGTATTGAAGAATCAAGGATCTAAATCTACTGCCACGAAAACAAAACCTCATAAATTGTTGACGTGTGTGAAATAATTCGGTGTCGATCGTGTTAACTTCTTTTGGTTTTTATACAATGCAATGAAATCAATATTCCAATTTTTTTTGGGTAATATATAATGAGTTATTAAATTTTCCTGAAACATAATTTTAGAAAGATGTGTAATGAAAGATTAAAAGTTGATCGTTGAAGCTTATGTTCATTCATATGTATTGTTTTCAATATATCTATTAACACCAATAATTGTGAGAGAGATAATTAGCCATGACATGTCCAATGTATGTATGATGTATGTGTTCTTTAAAGTCTCCAACAATCTGGTGTGTTTGGATGGTGAAAAGTTTAGTGAAATAATAGTATTGTTTGGGTTAGTAGTTGAGAATAGTGTGAAGTTAGTGATATCTCGGGAAATGTAAGAATAATACTAATTTTTACTATTTCGGATTAGTAAAATATTGTTTGGATGGTAACTTAATAACAGTGGAGAGAATAGTTAAAATAATTAATTATTTTTAGTATTTTTTTAATAATAATTATTATTATCTAATACTACTCTATACTAATATAAAAGAATAAAAATAAATGTTTTCTATGGGTTAGCGGATTAGCAATATTATGCTGCTATTTTCGATTTTAATTTTGTGTTTGAATGACTGCTAATCCGAAAACAGTACTACTATTTTTAAAACAGTGTTATTCTACACCATCCAATCACACCCTAATATGCAGCGTGATATACCATTAGCCATGACACCTTGCAATCTGATTTGAAGTAAAAAAATACATCATACCTGGCAGTCACACATGATGTGCCTTCAAGATGTCAGTGACCTAACACACCGTGTTATGGTTCTTGAATGTCACTGCAAATCTAAATTCCAAATTGAAGCTTCTTCCCTAATCACTGGCGTCAAATTTTCACATGAATCGGTTTGGTTTGTATGAAAGGCCCACCATCAAATTGCAAGTTGCTAAAAGAAAGTGATTAATTTGTGATATTTCGATTGGTCAAGGATTTCCACGGGCTAAAAAAGGAGAAGCGTGCATCTTATTATTAACCATACTTTTGATATATATATATATATATATATATATATATATATATATATAAAAAAGTATTATCAACATTATTTAATATAATCTAGATTGGCGAACTTTATACTGGGGCTTCCGATATATCAAATAGTTAATAACATAATCTAAACCTAAAAATTACAAAGGATTTGTCTAAATTTTATTTTTTTCCCCTGGACACAATTTGTTTCATTTAAAATGGGTGGAAATATATTTCGTTTGACAGTTCTCTATTTTACAAAAAAAAAATAGAAAATTGTGTACACGCAGTTTTTTATTACAGCACAATCATATGAAACATTCAATAAATTTGTTTGTGTATTTCAGTATTGCAATTGTATAAAATAAACTTGAACATCTACCATATCTTTTTTTAGACCTGTGATCAAATTTCTATCATATATATGATCGATTTCAGAATTTGCAAAATAGATATACAATACTTGGTGAATATAAATCAAAATCACCGGCTTTATTTTTTTTTTTTTTACAATTATTCGTAATTTGTCTTGACAAAAATCTAACAGACTACCGCTAAGTAAACATTGTACATAGTTCTAGAGTCAAAGTGTCAACTGTGATTTTTGATATCTTTTAATATATATATATATATATATTCCATATTTCTGACTAAATGCTGCATTGAACTTTGAAAGCTTTATTTCTGAAGTCAATCTTTGACCGAGAATCTTAAAAAGAATATCCGATGATAGGTGGTTGCTGAATGATAAGGAGATTGTTGCGCATATCGAAACTTGCCAACTTGAATTATTTGTCGATTCAAGTTCGGTTTGATGAATTTTTTAATAAACTAGTTTGAGTTCGATTCGTAATATTCGATATGTAGTTATTTGTATATATTTTTAACTATTTAATTAGTAATTTATGTAATAATATATTATTTTATTATAAAATTAATAACATGTTATAAATTTATTATTAAATTAATAAATATTAGTCATTTTTTAAACTTTTAATATAAAATTAATAAAATATTAATTATTTTAGCTCTAATTATTTATGATAATATGAAAATAAATATAAAAATTAAAATAATTTAGTTTGTTTAGAGTTCGATTTTAGTTCAAGTTCGATTTAACTCGAGTTCTATTTAGTTTAAGTTCATTTTAGTTCGAAATAATTTTAAATCAAACTCAAACTCAAGCTAATTCGATCGAATTTAATTCGTTTGCAGGCAATAGTCGGTTCCGTCAAACTAGGTTTGAAAATGAAATAGTACAAATTCAAACTTGTGCACCCACAGTGTCAAAGTTGAAAATTTAATTAGCTAGATGATGTAAATTTTAAAATATATATGTATTTACTCCTTTTCATATTATTCTTGTTTCATCATATATACGGTGCAAAATCGTATTATTCTAAAAGAATATGATGAAATGCACTGCACTTTAATTTTCGCTAGCATACAATTATGTTGTCAATAATAAAAGAAGGAAATAGATAAATTATCGAAAAAGTTAAATGAAATCCAAATAGCACGTCAGATAATAATTGATTCAGTGGCTAACAAAGATCATCTCTCAGTGCCTACGGAGATGATATATATGCTCAAAATTCAGTACATACAGTCATGCAAATTATTTTATGACTTTAGCTCTAATCTAATTCTAAAGAAACATATTGCATAAGTATAAGTTTATAACTTTGTTGCACTATATTCAAATCTTTGCCAATAATATACATTTTTTTTATTATAATCATTTAATTTTTCATAGATATCAATGGTCAATTTCGTCAGTTAGATTGACACACCTGAAGTGAACAGAAATATGTTTTTTTTACCATCTGATTTCAAATCTGTTATCATAAAATATATTAATAATTTCAAAACTGCATTTTTTTAAAAAAATAAGATACAAATAAAACTCCTAATTTTATAATTTATAAATTAAAATAATCAAAGTTTAATAGATATTTAAGCATTCAGTAGTATTGTCTGAGTAAGGCCTGCTCATACTTTTGATGAATATTATATAAATATAATAAGGCAGTGATGAATAATTAAAAAAAAATGCCCTAAAGGAAGTTGAAAAAACAGAAAAGAAAAGCAGAGTCTACTTACTCTACAAGCGCTTCCATTTGTGGTCCAACGCAATTACGCACACGTGGAAAAATGTGCGTTAAGAGTTGAAGACCTTATACGCCGTCTCCCACGCGTACCTAAAGGAGCATATTCCATTATGATTTAATGAGAATCACAGTTTGTGTTTTTGGCGAGTCCCTCTTGTGGAAAGGAAAATCTATATATGTTGGTTGGTTGGTTGGTCCGATTGTACCTTTGCATCCACAGGTCCCAATCAGGTCCATCCCAGAAGCATCAAGGAAACACAACAATATATCTTACTCGGTTACACTGCATATCAAAAGTTCAAAAAAATTAAATAAATGAATATTTAATTTCCCAGGAAAGTACGTGTAAATAAAATTTGAATTAAGCAGGATTGATAATGAATTTTTTATTTTTTGTAATTCTTGAAAATATTATTTAAATTTTAGTCTAAATTAACCTCTTATTTTATCATGCTAATAATGAAATGTACATGGATTTTTTTCAATTAAATTTGGGGAAATGCTGGTTCAAAATTTTAAAATTTATTGGATGTTTTGGCTTCATTTTTGTAGAAAAAGAATTTCGAATGATTGCCATCTGGAACTGTTTTTTTTTTGTTCTTTTGCCAAGTCACCAACGGGAACTTTCATAATTTGCCAGCAGCGAAAGTTTTTTTTGTGTGTTCATTTTATGGTAGAATATAAATGTTAAATCTCTTATTTATAAAACATGTATCATTGCGTATCCAGGTACGAAAGACCTTAAAGCTTTTTATTGACTTGCGAGCACGTTAGTTATATCTATTATTTTTTTTTGTTCTACCTACACTTTTATACAAAAAAAAACTTTAATGAATTTTTCTTCAGCTATTATTTGGAAAGATAGCTAAATTTTATTGTGCATTTTCTAATATATTTAGTTGGAATATATATTTTATTTGGATTTATAAGAATATTAATCTACGCATAGAAATAATTAAACAAATAAAGATAAAATACGCTTTATATATTTTCTTTAACATATGTACGACACTCGTAATTTTTTCTCTACTATTTTTTTTTCTAATAATCGTCGAGATTATTAAACTTATCATGTTGAATGATCCCATTCTATTTTTCAATTATTTTTGCCTCTTCGGAGTAATAATTATTTTTCAATTATTTCAATTATTACTCCGGTCACGCTGACGCAAATTGTCTTCTACCACACAGTTATCTGAGCCGTCCGATCAACCGACCTTCCTGGACAATCGAATAGAATATTCTTCCAAGAGTCCCTCATAAGTTCGTAAATTCCTCTTCACTCCTCTGCATTCCTTTCCTTTATTTATACCCCCCTTCTTCACCCCCTCAAACTAGAAAACCCCCAACAAAATTAGAAGATACAGCAACTCATGAGCGAGCAATTGATCAAGCACTACGAGGTCGGACAAGAGATCGGCAGGGGTCGCTTCGGCACCGTACACCGCTGCTTCTCTCGCCGTACCGGTGAATCTTTTGCTGTCAAATCGATTGATAAATCACTTCTTGCGGATTCTTACGACCGTGAGTGCGTTGAGCACGAGTCCAAGTTGCATCGCATCGCCTCTGTTGGGAACCCTCATGTTGTTTCCCTACACAACTCCTTTGAAGATGAGTCGTCAATCCATCTAGTACTTGACCTCTGCTCTGGTACCGATCTCCTTGATCGTGTTTCCTCTGATGCACCGCTTCCAGAACCTGAGGCGGCAGCTCTAGCCAAAGAATTGTTGGAAGCGATCGCAGCATGTCACCATCGCGGGGTCGCACACCGTGACATCAAGCCCGATAATATTATGTTCGATATGAATGGCAAGTTGAAATTGGCTGATTTCGGTTCTGCTGCGTGGTTCGGTGGATTGGATTGAGAGCAAAAGATGGAGGGGATTGTGGGCACACCATACTATGTTGCGCCAGAGGTGATTTCAGGGAGGAGGTACAGTGAGAAAGTAGATGTGTGGAGCGTCGGTGTGGTGATATATATGTTGTTGTCTGGTACGGCCCCTTTTGATGGTGAGTCGGCCGAGGACATTTTTGAGGCCGTGTTGCGTGCTAACCTTAGATTTCCGACAAAGATTTTCGGGTGGGTTTCCCCAATGGCGAAGGATTTGCTCCGTCGGATGCTTTCCCGGGATGTCACCAGGAGGTTCTCCGCTGAGGAAGCTCTAAGTAAGTTTCATTACTTTTATTGTCTAAATTTTCTTATTTATCTATGGATTCTGTCATTCTGAGATTGCTGATTTTTGCTTCTTGTTTACTAATCTGTTGATTTTCCTTTCTGTGTGCAGAGCATCCATGGATTGTGAGCTGTGGAGGGTCCAAATCGATGGTGTAAATTGGGGGAATTTGATCTGTCCCGAGTTCGAGCAATTTTGCTTTTTTTTTTTCTTTATTTATGTAAATATGACGCCTTTTTCTCCTCTTTTTTTTTTTGGGTTTTGTGGAGGTGTTTTGGTCCTGCTGATTTAGTTGTCTTGCGGCTTTTTTTTTCTTGGCAAGAGGCTACATGGTGCAGATTGTATGATAAGAGTTGAGAACTCTTTTCTTTTTTGTATTTTTGTATATGTTTGAGGCAATAAATGAATAAAAGGATCCCGTATGTTACTGCCAAAACCGAAGAAAAATATTTTTTTATTCATTACTATCATCATATATCATTTTTATTTTGGTACCCCTTTAAAAAAAAAACAATTTGGGTTTTATTTAAGCGGAAGTAGTCATTTTCTGATGCACTAATAAACAGATCGCCTGTAAAAAATTTATGCAACTTGCTCCTTTTGGCTTGGTTTTTTAATTAGATATAGTTAGGTCAAAATTGTCCTTCTTACAAATACAAAGTAGCAAACATTTCTAAATTCTTGCAATCATAAATAATGGCGAAAATTAGCAGTCCTTCCTACAACTATTTGAAATTTTAATTATTAAAATTTCGAAGAAAATACAAGTGATCCATTCAATCATATGATTCATATATCAATCAGTAGGCCTTAGCTACAAAAAATCTTTTTTTTTTTTTTTGAAATGTTGGCAGTGGCAGCCTAGTTACCAAAATTCGACCTGGAAAGTAGTTCTGGCATGTCGTTAGCTTGAATCAGCTGGTACAGTTCCGTACCAGTACATCGTTGCTGTTGTTAGAGACATAGGATTGGCACTTATTTTAAGAATGGCTGTGGTTAAATTAACCACTAGATTGAATTACACCACGGAGGTTTAATTGATGAAAAGTATGACTGAGATATTTAAAGAGGAACCCAAGTTTAACTATAGTTAAATCAAGGTTTACCTGAGTTTTTATTTCACTTATTGCGATAAAATTGTACTGTATTATGTCACACAAGCAAATTAAGCTATTCCGGTATTTGAGTGTTAACCTATACTTAGTACCGTCAAGAAAAATTGTAAGAAAAAATGCATTCTGAGAGATATATATATATGAGTAAAGATACTGTAAGTTTAACCTCACAGAGACTTTTCGTAAGCTAACTCAAAAATTATATCAAATCATCTTTAAATTTTAATTTATCATGCTCATTAAATTCTTTATATGAAAATCTCGGTGGATGCAAAAATTAGAGTGTTTTGAGCTCTTTAAGTCACTGTTTTTAATTTTTAAAAATGATGTTGAAAGATTTAATATTAAAATATTACTTTTAGAACTCATTTTCAAAAATTAAAAACGGTAACTTAAAAATCTCAAAACACTCTAAATTTTTGCATCACATAAGATTTTCATATAAAGAATTTAATGATAATGATAAATTAAAATTTGAAGATGATTTGATATACTTTTTGAGTTAACCTCACGGTATCTTTACTCTCTCTCTCTCTCTCTCTATATATATATATATATAGGGAGATTTTATGATGCTTCACGAAGCAAAAAATATTTTACTTCAGTTTCAAATCTCATACATCGAGAGCTCAAAATATTAATCTAATTAGTCCACAATAATCTAGATATTAAAAACTTGTTGAATATCAAATTTTATTATTTTTGAAGCTTTATAACAATTTTTTTATTTTTGAAAGATGATAATTTTTTAGGCTATCATTATTTTATTATTATTTTTGGAGTATTTTTTAAAAATCCAAAAAAATAGTTAGAAAATTTCAAATGTAATCAAATTTGATATTCCATAAGATTTAAATATGTAGTTTATGTTGGGTGAATTAAATTGACAATTTAAATTTTGATTTTATAAGATTTTTTAGACCGAAACAAAACCCTATTTATTTTGTGAAGCACCATAAGATCTCCATATATATATATATATATATATATATATGAGCAAAAATAGAACTGACATTTTGGGAAAAAAAGAAGAAGGAAAACTTCTTTAGATATGATGCATCGTAAGATCCAATAATTTGTTGACAGGTCAACAGCGTGCTGCTACGTCAAATGTTAGTATTTACTATCATCAGCCGTGACATCATCAACTTTTAGCATGATTTAAGTTGTCCTCTTTTGCTTTTTTCTTGAGATTTCTTTTAAGAATTCTTCACTATCAGTCTATCAGAAATACAAGGTTTTTTTATACAAGTAACATAAAAAAAATATTAAATTCAGAAATAAAAAGAAAAGAATATAGTACACTCAACCCATCAATAATTAAAGGGGAAAAAAAGAGGGACAAGAACCCTAGGACCCTAAAATTTCTTTGAAAGAGTACACCTCAACCCATCAATAATTCAGGTTAGATAATAATAATATCGTCTGGATTTGCAAAATGCAAGTTTGCTTGAACACTATTAATAAATAAACCAGTATCCAATCACTCCACGGCTTCAATCCTCCACATAAATTAGGTATTCATATCCGGATTAATCAATTATCCAATTGCAATTTTCAAATAGAAAGGCAACTGTGAATTCGCCGTTATCTCGCTGATTTATTCATTAAAAATGTGATGTCCTAGTCATTATGAATAAAATACCCATGCTACCTACTCGGAAATTTTTTGTTTCATATCCTAAAGTTAATAATTAAAAAAAAATGTTTGATCGAGTATTTGAAAAAGGGAAAAATATAGTGGGGGTAGTAACCGCCTGAATTATAATTAAGAAAAAGTATTTGTCGATATCAAATCTCAACTTGCTTTTCATATATTAAAAAATAAGGTTGAAGAATACCATACAGTTAGAAGCTTTGATTTTAGTCGACTCAATCTAAACATCTCCTCATAGCTTATATTTAAATTACATGAATGCATATATTCTTCCATAAAATACATAGAATTATTGTAGTAAAATAGTGACATGCTCGTGTTTTTCATGGTACCAGCAATTGACAATTTCAATCAGACATCTTAGTGGAAAAGTATATTTGGCATATTCTAAGAATAGCTTTGAGGTTAACAAATGCGAAACAACGATGCAATATTCTTTAAATAAAAAAACATGCAATATTCTTCCTTTTTTGTGCTTCCTTTTTCTTGACCGAGTTGACCGAGTACAAGGTAGAATTTATTAAAAACCTCTTCAATTCTGAACTCAGCCCAGCCCACAAAATGTGTTAAAAAGTAGATTATACACTACAAGAAACTTCATTCACCCTTCAGAAAAATCTGAGAAAGCCCAATACACATATATTAATAACACCAGAAGATTCGACACCAACAGGATGAAATCATAGAAAATCAGAGCTAGAGCCGATAGATGTAGGGTTCCTATGACCCACTCGTATGCTAACTGAAGCAAGAATCAGAGCATCAAGTAGGATCATATGCCAATTATCAACTGATTCCTCGAAGGTACTGTCACCACTTCACCACTTTTGCAAATGAAATACTCTCTTATTTGATAAGATAACACAAATAATTCATGAAGCAATATATAAAAAAGAATCTACACCCACCACAAAAGCCTCTCTTGGGGCACCGTGAAAATCGCAGGGTTGAGAATCTATGCATTTTGACGACTGAGATAATCTGAGTGTTTTCAAAGTCCTCCAAGATTAATACTATAGTAGATTATTCTGGAATCTGGATATATACAAAATCAAGATATACACCGTAATTATCCATTTTGATATACAAGTGCTTTTGTACTTCCAAATTGGTTAAAATAAATAGACAATGTCACGAACCTGCTAAATGCTACAGCAAAGACGAACTTATTTTTAGTTCAAAAATGTTGAATAAATGAATTCAAAATAAGTAAGTTTCATAAATAGAATTACAGAAGTGTTGAAGCATCTTGGATCTAACAACAGATAACATCATGCAGCCCAATCATCATCACTATCATCTTTTACTTCCTATTAACCAAATTCAAATTATGAGAAACTAAAATAAATGAATATCACTTTTAATCATAGCTACAAGACTCTAAAAGAAGATTATAAAAACAAAGTGGCCGACCTCAGATCCATTTGAGACCTCCTCAACTTCATTTATCTGCAGAATAAAAGAAATAATGAATAAGTCGTTTCATCTAATTTAAAATGCACAACCCATGCGATATAACCATGAAGCACGCGAACATAGAAATAATGAAATAATCTATAACTATGAAATAAGCAACAAAAATCAACATGCGAAATCTTTGGGAAAGAAAACAAGTAACTGAGTACCTTAGAATTGTTTTTCCTTGGTGTACTTCCAGATTTTTTTTTTGCAAATAAAAAAAATGAAAAATGGTATGATGGATTTTTTTTTCGAACCCATGCCAGACCCGAGTTTCAAACTCGGATCCAGCACCCTGATTCGAGTTTGAAACTCGGGTCAAGGTGTTTTTTTTCCTATTTGTTTAGTTATTGTTTTTAATAGGCTTTAATAATTTATTTAGTTTATTCATTATGTTTAAATGTATATTTTTTAATTTAACTTATTTTTATGAATTTTAATATTTATTTTAATAGGTTTTAATAGTTTATTTATTTTTTAATTTAACTTATTTTAGAATATTTATTTAATTATCTTGTTTGTGTAATTATGTAACTAAAGTCATTTGGAGACCGAATTTATTTTTTAATAAGTTTTATTAGTTTATTTATTATGTTTAAAATATTTATTTTTTAGTTTAGTTTATTTTTAAATATTTATCTAATCATTTTGTTATGTGAAATAATAATAAAAAGACATAATGTTATAATAATTAAATTATAATTTTAAAAATATTAACATTTAGTACGTTGGTCGATATTATCACTACAACAAACGACCTTAGACAACACCCAAACCAACGATCCAAAAATTAAAATTCAAAAACTGAAATATCATGAATTATCAATCATTTTCATATGTTTTCATATATAATAAGAGAGGTGAGAGAGGCATAGAGAGAAATAAGAAAGAAAGAAGAGAGGAGAATAAATAAAAGCCGAAATTCGACTATCTCAACTTCAAACAGTAATAACTTTTGATAGGAAATTCTGATTGAGGCGTGCTACACGGCCACGAAAAGTTTACGACGAGATCTACAGGGTTAACTGCTATTGCTGTTCCCGCCATTTTCTGGGTCAAAAAACATCGTCTTCAAGCTCAAAAACGCATTTGAAGCTTTAACTTCTGTTTTTTCTTTTTTTTTAGATTTTTTCATAGAAATTATAAAATTTTCATATTATTACATGAGCATGATGTATGCATATATTATTGAGTAAATATTTTATTATTATTGGATGCATAATTATATTTTTTATATTAGTTATTGAATCAGTGAATAATACAAATACATTTGTTCTTATCTAATCAATTTGCCTCTATTCATTGTTGACTCCATATATCAATATGACTTCATAAAGAACGTTATAGCAAATTTTTTATGAATAAAAATTATCTTTAACAACAATTATTAATTAAAAACAGTTGTTATATTAAAAAATGAGTTAAACTAAAAAAATAAATATTTAAACATAATAAACAAACTAAATAAACTATTAAAAACAATAACTAAACAAATAAAAGAAAAAAACACCTGGACCCGAATTTCAAACTCGGACCAGGATGCTAGACTCGAGTATGAAACTCGGGTCTGATCAGGGTTCGAAAAAAAAACCATCATAATATTTTCATTAATTATTTTTTTTATTAACTAAAAAAAATCCGGTGTACTTCTCTGCAATCATGACAAAGGTTTTTTATTATATATTATGCAGTCCTACTAAAGCTTTTAAAATCTTGAAAAAAGTGAACTAACCATTTTTTCTTGTGCTTGACAATTGTGCAGATTTACTCGATCCCTCCTAAAATTTTCAGCAAAACATAAGATAGGTGAACAAAACTATTACTGAAGACGGAATTTAACATTAAAAAAATTCTCATTTGTGATTTTGCCTTCTTCTCTGTTGCTTTCTGAAAAAGGCTTGAGAGAGTAGCCTGAACCCGTGGTCTTTTACTTGATGGATTTTCTTCTGAACTTTTGCTTGATTTTGACTTTTCCTTTACAAGTGAACCCTCTATAGCATTAACCTGAGGAGATATTTGTTCTGCACTTTCAGTCTGTGAAATAACTTTAGTTAAGTTAAGCAACAGAAATAATGAGTATTTTCTTTTATTAATGTACAATGCTCACACAGTGTTCTGGTACAAAAAAAGTTGGCACAGACTCTGCATGGAATAAAAATGGCACAAACCAGAACTTGAATTACACTAAAGAAGCATTGACCTGACTAGTTTTACATTGCAAAAGTTGCAGTTAATCAAGTATGGAAGAGGCCAAAATATGTACATTCTTAGTCTAAACATGAATTTTGATGTACGAAGGTTATTTATTACAATTAAATCAGAACTGTTGATAAATAATCAAACCGTACAAATCAAAATAACTGTACATGCGGAGTTTTTCAGCTCCGCAGGTGATATGGTTCCGTCTTGAAAACCAACTCAACATTTATCAAAATAAAAGAATATAAATTTGGGTCAATTCATATGCAATGTATCAAACGAAATACATAAATTCTTAATTCTCAGGTGCATATTAGGGGAGAGTGGGAGGGGGTCTGAGAAGGCGAAATTAAATGCTACAGTTATGCCCCGTTTCAGACAAGTCGTCCCATAAACCTCTAGAAAACCCTTCAAAAAACCCTCCAAAGATCATTAGTAGTATGCCAAGGGAAAATAAAAACTTACCTGGGGAATTCCAGGTAGAGAATTGGATTCTTTGAGGCGAGGCACGCGAGCTCTCCGATGCGACCGCCAGATAGAGGCGCAAGGAGGCCGGGAAGGGAGAAGAGGAAGCGGCTCCTTCTCTGGCCACGCTTCACCACATCTCGTCCGTCAAGCTTCACCACCGATTTCGCCGGATGAAGCGGCGCCTTCACCTCCGCCGGTGCTCCCCCCGGAGAATCCTCCTGGATAGCGCGAGAGATCGGAGCCGCTTCTTTTCCTCGGCCTCTGGGTCGGCTGGATGAATTGAGTTTTTGCCTTTCCCTGATTTTGGATCGCTCTTCTTCACCATTTTGCTGCTATTTCGATTTGGAAAGAGCTGAGGCGGGAGGCCGGGAGAAGGAAATGGGGATATCAGTTCGGATCCATTTAGCTAAACCCGACCCGCAACGAATGTAAGATCCGGATTTCATGCAAGTAAGAAGTTCGATGTACCGTGAAGTCGTGAACTAGATACGTCCGATTTATCATTGTATTTTGTTTTGCACGAATCGTGATGAAATGAACGGTTAAGGAGTTACGCATGAATGCATGATGCAGAGGGGATACATACGATATACGATTTGAGCACACGGTATATGATAATAATGATATGTGCACACTGTTGTTTGTGTACTTCTGTGTCAAACTGTCGTTTGATACGATACGACATTTTGATCTGCTGCTGCATAGACTGATAGACAACAGCACTGATTTCATTTAAAATAATATAAATTTTCATTTAAAATAATATATAATGTGTTTTATTCATAAATAAAATATTTTAAAAATAATCATATTATATATTAAATTGATAAATCATTCGTAAAACATCTAGTTATGAATACAAAACGAATTATTTCGTGAATTATGTTATTATGCTCTACGTGACATGCGAACGGTGAATTATATTATACGAGGAACTTTTTGAAATTTTCTTGTACCAATCTCAATGTTATTAGATGAACAACGTATTGTGCTACCCTGGTGCTGTACAACAGATAAAGCAATTTTACTTACACAAACCTCTGGAAAGAAAATAATTTAAAAATCTTAAAAATAGAAAAAAAAATATTTCTTAAATTTATATAATGATTACATTTAGAATATCATTCAATTTAAGTGTAATTTAATATACATTAAAGTCTATTGAATTCCCTTCAAAAAGTCTATTAAATTAAAACTGTTATAAATATATAAAATTTCGATGATGTTTGTCATCAAACAGCACTTACATTGTGTACAACTTAAAATATTATGAATCTATTAGTACAATAATAAATCTATAATTTTTCATTTTTAAGTTTTTTTTTTCAAATTTATTTAGAATCTTAATGTCAAAAAATCTATTATTAAATGACCCTTCTCATTATCTAAATAGAAATACGTTTAAGTTGTTCGTATGGAAGAAAATATAAGTTTTAAGTTCTTCCGTATGCATCCCTAATCCGAAGTATTAAAATATATTTCTAATTGGAAGCTTATTACGCGCATTGCCTGTCCAAAGGTGTTGCAAATCAAACTTAAGTTTACATTTGGGATGATGGTTGTCCCCATTATATTGAAGTGTGTACACCAATGAGTGATTTGCAGCTCAAATCATCGCGGGACTTGTTTAGCTACTCATTTGAGCTTAATTTTATTTATTTCGATCACATCTGAAATCATTAAAACGGACAGAATAATCTTTAACATTTATCATTTATTCATTTTCATGTTTACAAATTTAGTTGTAAATCAAACAGATATATTATAAGAGGGATACTTGATAATGGGTTATTTTGATAATCTTAACAATGAGCTTTTAAAAAAAATATGAAAAAAATCTTAAAAATAAAAAAAATTATAGACATATTCTTCTACTATAGATTGATATTATTTCAAATTTTAAGTAATTTTATTATTATTTAATACTTCATCAAAAACCATCAAGACTATGTATAATTTGCAATGATTTTAATTTTTTTTTTTTTAATGAACTATCAAACGATAATTACATAAAATTTAAAATATTATCAATTTATAAGTGAAATAATATATTTATAATTTATTTCTATTTTAAGAATTTTTTCAAATTTATAAAAAATTTATTGTTAAGATTATCAAAATAATAATGGATCTCTTTCCATATTATGAATAGTGTATAGTCGGCCTAATTCTTAAAGGGCCGGGGTCCAAGTCTTTTAAAGACTTTTTCTTCATATCATAAAAATTAAAGTAGACAAATCGCCTACTTCAAAGAAAAAAAAAGAAATCATGTTACAATGTTTTACATGTTTTTTTTTTGTATCTGTCCATATTTCTAATTAATTTAGCTAATAATTACCATCCTTGATTAAAATTTCAAAATTCATATATAGCCTCCAACATTTGCACTTTACACATTTGTTTATTCTTCTCTTCCAAAATCAAACACATCTAAAAAAATAATATTTGTAAAGGGGAAATTATTTCTGCCACTCCAAAATTTTAAAATAATTAAAATATCACTTCAAAATTTATTATTGCTCGAATATCACTTCAAAATAATTTTATTTATAAAAATATCACCAACAATTAATATTTCCAATTATACTCATCCTCTCTCCCTCTTCCTCACCAGAATAGAATGACTGCATAATGCGAAGACTCAAACAAGTAACATTTGATATCCTAGTCTTGACTAGAAAATTTCATCATTTGAACATAACCAGGTACCGATGTTTTGAACAATGGATGACCAATTGCTAGATGCAATGTGTGATCGGCTCAAGATGGCTCTATACACTGAATCCAGCTTGATACATGCTTTTCATCATGCGGGGCAAGCTCGAGTCAATCACCACTGGTGGAGGCCGCATGGGCTTCTTAAATGTTAGTTACTTGAACCTTGGTGAATTTTGCAGGGAGGAACTGCTGACTTGGGCCCTTGACCCGCATTCACCTTCTTCCATCCCTTCTTCACATGGGCGGATGCAAGATTTTAGTCGGGAGAGGGATAAATATCGGATTGTAATAATTTATCGGTTTTAAATTCATTAATTAATCGGATACTAAATAAAAAAAAAATAATTTAATATATATTCTTACCTAATAAAAAATTTATTAGACTAATAGCATTTTATATATTAAAAATAACAATAAAATAAAGCTTAAAGTAATAGATAATCAAGTTGATGAAGAAAATTTTCGTCTATAAAACTTTATATTTTGATATTTTTGCATAATTATTTTATTATACATGATATTAAATATTTTTTTCTCAATAAAATTAATCAGACAATTCAGGAGGGGGCAAAAAAAATTTCCGAAGGGGGACAAACTACCGAATGTATTATCAAAAAACACTGTTTTTCAAAATTCAGGGGGGCCGCTGTCCCCTCTGGGCACTAGTGCATCCGCCCCTGCTTCTTCATCCCTTATGATCAAAAGTTGCACTGAGGTCAGAGGTGGATCAAGGTCCCTCAGCAAGCCCGGACACACTGAGAACTCAGACCAAAGCCTAGGTACAAAGAAGTTTTAGACTGTATTTTTATAAACTCACAGAGAAAATTTACTATTGCAAAGTTTATTTTTGAAATACAAGCTTAGGCACTTATCAGGGCTTGTTGTCTCTATTTAAACCCACCACTGCTCAGGTCGAAGCCTTCTCTCTCATGGCTGCTGGTTTGAGATTTGTTGCCACCCAGCTCAGGCGTCTGCATTCAAAGTAGTTGCAACATACATATAGGTTTTACTCTCAGCATTGGCGCTCCATGGGCTGCTTGTTTCATTCAGGCAGCTTGGCGTAGGTACTATTTAAGATTTTGTTCATTGAAAAAGTTGATTTTGGATTAAGCTTCTTTCATTTAGCTAACTTGCCCTTTTTGAACTAATGTAAATTTTTGTCTCATTACAACTAAAAAGGATAAAATTCTATATCAGTTAGGATTTGTATAATTGAAAAAGGGTGAAGGAGAGGGAGGGATAAAGGGTAGAGAGAGGGGATGGGTATAATTAAAAATATTAATTGTTGGTAGCATTTCGTCAATTAAGATTTTGAAGTGATATTAAAATAATAATAATAATAATAATAATTTAAAATAAATATTCTGATAATTTTGAAATTTTGAAATGGCTCATAGATAATTTCTCCATTTTTAAATGCGATCTCATAATATCCCACAGACCAATATCGAAACTAAACCACGCCACAGAATATCCTCCGACGCTGAGAATAAGGTATGCAAATTGCAATAACTGGGCTACAGCCCGCTTATGATATAACAAGTGCAGTATCATATATTACTCCACACGTGCAGTATCACAGTATCCGTACTCGTTTATAATTTTTCAGATTTAAATAGTTTCGGATATGAACAGAGATCAAATATTCAAAAGATATCTAAATAAATACGGATATATTTTGAATGTTAAACCTGATTTTATTTTTTATTTTTTAAGAGCATTCGCATCAGTATCGATTGTCAAAATTAAAATTTTATGTCACGTCATCAAATTAACAATTCATTTTAAAAGTGACATCCTGAATAGAATGAAATTGTCAAAATGACACTTTCGTAATTAATTTTCTGTTTATGCGCTAACGTGACTTGTCAAATGGACTGTCAAATTTAGACAATTGTCTAATTTTGTCTAGTTTTTACATCTCTGAAATTCAAATGACAATTATCAAATAAGATTTGACAGTTAATTTGACAATGAGATGCGGATACTCTAAGAAGAGAAAAACGATCCTAATCCAAACCGAACAGAATAGAAGTCCAAATCTACCAACATCCAACAACTACAACTAAACCGAACTAGAACAATCCTAAACTGATAGAACTGGAAAGCAGAGCCATGAAGGACTCCTTTACAGGTCTAAATCAAATTTGGTATGGAAAGCAGAGCCCTCTCAAATCTGATTCCCATAACTTCGTACCTGTTTCCAGACAAACATAAGGTAATAAAATCTAACAAAATATGACTACATAAGAAGATACATTATAAATTGACGCACAACGACAATTTAGTTTCAATCTAAGATAATTTTATTATAAGCAGACAATATCACAACCACACCAGATTAAAGTCCCTTACACAAATAGATATGGAAGATAGATAATTCTATCCTCCTAGACACAATGCCCCGATTGACATGAGAAGACATATCATGCCCTTTTATTCTTACTCCATAATTATAAAGTCACACATAATAATACTGCCAACATCCAACAGAGAACACTTAAGCACAATATCAATTGAGGAGGTTAAAGTTCTTCAGTATAGCAGTGAGCTCAGCATACTTGACAGGCTTGGTCAGAAAAGCATCCGCACCCGCCTCCAGAAATGCCTCAGCAGAACTTTCATCAGCAACAGCTAAGATCTTAGCCTTGACACTTATTGCCTTGATAATCCTAGTTGCCTATTAAAGAAGCAATTAACAATAATCCAACTACAAATACGTAATATCTTTGAAAATAGAGTGTGTGAAAACATATGAAGCGTTTCTTTTTTTAACTTCGATTGAACTTCAAATAGGTATTTTGCCTACAATTTAAAAAATATAAACTCGTTTAATCAAATCCCTGTTCTTTCATCAATTTTATTTTGGCCTATATGTATCTAATTTTAACCTTTTTTAAGCAATTAGGTGCAATATAAGATTGAGCTCAGAACACTAATTGCATGTACTGAAACAGTTACCTGCACACCATCCATCTCAGGCATTTCATTGTCCATTAACACCAAATCATATTCAGCCTGATTAATAAATGAATTAACAGCATCTTTTGCATCTTTTGTTTCATACACTTCAAAGCCGAATCCAGTGAGCATCACCCTATGTATCCTTCGAATCAAGGCTTCGTCATCAACAACAAGTACTTTCACAACTTGAGCCGCCATTTCTGATCTAGTCTGCAATATTTGTAAGTTGTATGATTATCGATATATTTCATCTTCAAGAAAAGTAAGAAAAATAAGATGTAATTGGTTTGAAGAAGGCGTGGAATCCAACATCCAAATAGTGGGACAAAATCACATGACATTACTTTTCTCAAAAAAAAAGGATGAATTCTTAAATACTATAGCATTATAGCACGATAAATGTGTGTATGATGCACACCAGCAACATACATGCGAAAGAACATATTATAAATTTATAATATAATAGAGAAAGTTCAAACAGATTAAAGAGAATGAGGAGTACCAGGATGAAACAAGCGCAAAACAGTTCGAAATCCTTTGTAAAATTAGTATACCTAGAAACAATGTCTGATTGATGCAACTCAGTGTCATATGCGCTATTTATAGAAGAAATATTAATTGCATTTAACGCACTAGATATACTACTTGTTATCTTTGATATACTGAAAAAGCAGTCTGTATCATCGACTCGGTGGTCGTTTTTGTCGGCTTCTAACAATTTTCGATATAGTTGGATATGAAAAAAAAAAGAATAATATTGCATTTTATCGTTTACCAGCATATCTATAGAACCAGTGTAAATTGCGGTCTGGTTCATTTAATATTGTATTTGGCACTTGTCCTTATTTCGTATGGATATTTATCATCAAACCTCGATTCACTTAACCCTCGCTGCATTTGGAAAACTGTGTGCGGCCGACGACATTAAATTTACGATGGTTTTCACCAAAAAAAAACCTCCAACTGTTTTAATCAAGCGTTACATGAGCACAGATTTACTAAAATGCAATACAATGTAAAAGAAATTGCACTTACATAGGAGTCGATACAATGTATTTTTGTTGAGACTGGTACAGTATTGCATTGAATAGATCACCTATTTCATCTTTTTGCAATGGCTAATCATAAATCAATGTATGGTTTTAATTTAGCCTATCATGTAATTGTTCCAGAATATATTTAATTTCTCTTGTATTTAAAATGTCTTTTATTTTTAGTTAACTTGTTTAAGAATTCCCCATGCCACGCCTGTATCAGCAATTTATCAGTTCATAAGCACAAGATCTGATTAGCAGTGCCTTAAATTTTCTTACAAGCTACATAGCAATATTAATATAGACAACAGAGACGACCCAAAAGAATCAGTCACAGATCCAGACTGGTTTAGACCACCAGTAGACATTATATAAGATATGTCAGGTGAAAGGACGAAACATTTTGCCTTATAACCAGAATGTGCTAAGATCTCTTATTTGGGATGTTTTTCCATATAAATACCTTAGGGATTGACAGCCACTCAGGCAGTGATTATCTAAACTTGCATTCACTGCTTTCGGATGACAAAGGCCTTAATTAAAAATTATTTTCTTAAAATATACAGAAATGTCAGAAAAATTGCATCCCAGGCCAGATTTCTTTTCATGGTTTCCTCAAAGTAGATATTTAATTATCTATTATTTTTCTGCAGGAATTATTTTTTATTTTTCTAAAATGAAAAAATGAGAAGAAACTAATGTTTACATATTTTTAAACTGATCTCAATAAAAAGACATTATGTTGTTGTATACTGAAAAAAACAAATGTTGTTACAGTAATGCACTTTTCAAGCAATACATCACAGACACCGCACAATTATTTCAAAGAAACAGATGCTTTAATCAGAGAAAAAAGCTGTTTTAACCAAAAATATATGAAAACCAGAGTACAATTCAACAGTAAAACAACAATGTTGATGCTCATTTCAACGGTTTAACCTACTTGTTTGACAGATGAAGCAATGGAAACTTATTAGGATTTTGTCCTCCAAATTTACAAAAAAAAAAGCCTAAAAGCCTAATGGTACGAAGGGTACAATGCAGTAAAAAAGAATTCATAAATTGAATCATCCGAACAGTATCCCACAATTTATAACTGTATTTCAATGAGCTATTGTGAGAAAAAAATATGGACCACAAACAAAATGGCACTTGTTCAGACTTCAGCACAATCTGGCCCAATTTGAGTTTGCTGAACTGCGGTGGGCCATAAGCACAATCTGGACCAATTTCAGAATTGTACTGGGTTTGAAAGCAAGGTTTGCTAATCTCTTTCTTCTTGTCGTGGCGACTGGCGAGAGAAGAGGCTGCGGAGACGAGCACTGGTAGTGTTGAACAGCATCAGTCAGAGGTTGCGTAGGTAGACGAGCTCAAACTAGGTTACAATTCTCATCCTTGTGTTT
Source organism: Schoenoplectus tabernaemontani (assembly GCA_037127355.1). Classification (NCBI taxonomy): domain Eukaryota; kingdom Viridiplantae; phylum Streptophyta; class Magnoliopsida; order Poales; family Cyperaceae; genus Schoenoplectus; species Schoenoplectus tabernaemontani. Next base: position 19,799,911 of record CM073748.1, on the reverse strand, counting down.
AAGTTAACTTCGTTTCTTTTTCTCTAATTTATGAGTCGTGTGATTTCTCTCTGCATTCCTATCTCTACCAAACCCAATTTGGCATATCAGTGACAAGTTCCTTCCGAGAGTCTATATGTTTGGATTCACAAGGAATAAGAATAGCTCTCTATTCTGAAAATTAAAATAGCAATGGATGATCTAAATGCAAAATCGTTGTTCCATAATAGTGAGATAGATACTATACTGTTGTTCCGAGTGAGGATTGGAATAACCCTATTCTCATATTTTCATCATTCGAAGCAGCTGCTATTTCCATCAAACAATCCAAACAATGTTTCTACCATTTGAAATAATATTATTTTTTCATTGTCCTCACGCTAACATGGAAATCACTATTTTTTCACTATCGTCATTTACTATACTTAAATCCTCTATTCTTGCACTATTCTTTGCACGCTCCAAATGTACAGTTCTATTTCATCACCTTATACGAAGTTAGAAAATCTTTTCATACTTCTTACCTTTTGATGTTTATATTTTTATGACAAATGATCATTAAAATTCCTCATGAAGGACCTGAATTTTTGTAGCCTGTAAGAAAAATTTTGATGCATCAGAAAGAAAAAGAAAAGAAAAGAAAAAAAGACTTTCAAAGGAGTTATACTGATTCTGGACGTGCTAATGCCAGCAAAAAGATAAATAAAATAAGACTGATGAAGCATGATTAGGGTTTTGAACTAATTGAAAAAGGATATTGTTCTCCGTTCAGTCATTTTCTGTCAACTGGTACAAAAAGTTACCGAAGCCTACTGAATTTTAGCCCAGCCAGATCACATTATTTGTTCACAAAAAGTTGGCAACCAAATTCCAATTTTTATCAGTAGAAATCCAAATCCATTGACATCCAGCAAATCCAACCTTACTCAAAACCAGAGTAGTCAAAACTGACAAAGCATAATCTATCAAAAGATCAGAACCCGAGTCTATCTACCTATTAAAGAACCAGCATGGTTCAAATTATTTATGCGAAAAGTGAATAAAAGAAAGCTCATATGCTTATTGCCAGAAAATTAGGAACTGACTGCAAACCTGTCTAGCCCAACAAAATGATTGAATAAAAGGACACATTAACAATTGACATGCAAAGACTACTTATTATTCAATCAAACATATATTTATTAAAAGCACACAACATCACAACCAAATTGAACATAACTCAAACAGACAGACACGCAAGACAAATATATCCTTCTCACACAAAATGCATGAGAAGGACTTGTCCTTTATTTATACTTATTAATATTAAATGAAAAAAGACTCATATAACAACACCTCAAACAACAAAGAAACACTCATGTGCTGTACTTCAATTGATGAGGTTAAAATTCTTCAACAAGTTGTCGAGCTTGGCAGGATTGAGGGGCTTGACCACAAAAGCATCTGCCCCAGCCTCAAGAAACACCTCATTAGAGTTTTTATCAGCAGTGATTGCCACTATTTTGGCATTGACTCCCTCTTCCTTCAAAGTTCTTGTAGCCTACCAAAAAGTTAGGTTAATATCTAACAAAAATGTTCTAATATTTGAAATTAGAATTTGTATATGATTTTTATGGAGCAAAATCAGGCAGAATTGTTTCTAATGTTAAATTGAATCTTTAAGGGATTTATTTCTAGTTGAAGGAACACTTTGAGAAACATGATGTAAAAATGTCTTATTTAATTTTAATGAAAGGAAACATAGAAAATTCAAGCAAGAATAAAAACATTGCTTAATCACTTAGTACTTTTATTGTTATGTATGAAATAAAAGGTTTACATCATCTGTTTTATTGTTTGGGCCATCTTTTTTCTAGTATTATTTAAAGCAATTCAGTATCAATTTATAATTGAACAGTGTTAAAATAACTACCTTCACGCCATCCATCACAGGCATCTCCTTGTCCATTAACACCAAATCATATTCATTTCCATCATGAAAGTAATCCACAGCAATTTTCCCATTTTCTGCTTCAGTAACTTCAAATCCTTTGGGAACAAGCATCCTCCTGTATATCCCTCGAATCATAAAATTGTCATCAACAACAAGTGCTTTCAAAATTTGAGCATTCGCCATTTTCAAGCACAATCTGCATTTAATATTAGAATGATTATAGACAATTATAGCGATATTTCAACTTAGTCAATTTTTTTTGTAACCAAAGTTGACAGCCACTGTCAACCATTATTAAAAAAAGAGATATTTCAACTTTATGAAAAGTAAAGATGCAAAACTAATATTCTAAATTATAATATGTACAAAATGTTTCTTTGTGAAATGCAGTAAACTAGTTATGTATAAAAATATTACAACTGCGGCAGTTGTTTAAAAATTGATGGTAAATTATAGAAACCGCGTTGGAGTACTAGATGAAAGTTTAAATTGGGAGTTCCTTTTTAAAGTTACTGCCCAAAATACCTTCTATACATCGTTTCACATGCAAGTGTGATGAAGGGACAATACACTAAATTTCGCTGTTTATCGTAATAATTAATTTTTGGAAGGAAATGGTTATCCCAAATCTTGCGAGAGATGTTTCAAACAAATAAAGAAAAAAAAAAGGGGAATGTATAGCTATGATGAATAAAAAATCTTAAATTATGATGCTTTTGTATTGTATATGTCAATTGTTGGCATGAAGCTTGACTTTCAAATGATAGATTGCTTATGAAACTCATGAATTTTTAAAGAACACAACATGAGTAACATGTGTAACATATAGCAGCAAGCCCATGAAAAAGAAAACAATTATATGGAATGAAGAAAACAAAATCTTAACAAAGTATATCAAAATAGAAATGGAAATAAAAGTAGAATACCTGGAAGAAACAAGAACAGTTTGAACCCTTGGCGAACTTAGTATGTATTGAAATATGGATTGTTGTGCTGCGACTCCTAGCATCGGACGTCGCTATTTATAGAACTACAAATTGCATTTAACGCACAAGATATACTACATGATATGTTTGTAATCCATATCATTGATTTGGTCGCACATAGACAATGAAAAATAATTTCTATCACCTATTCTCGATATGTGATTACTTATCTGTCATTTTTGTCGGTTTCTCTCAACTTTGATATACTAAGATTCAAAGAAAATTTGCACTATATCGTTTACAAGCATATTTTTGTCGGCATGAAATAATTAGAAAATTGCACTATATCGTTTACAAGCATATCTAATGATGTAAATTATTACATTATTTATTTCATATCGTATTTGTCATTTTCCCACATATATAGAAATTTAATCTTGAACATTCGGTTCACTTGATGTCACTGCATCGTGATATTTCATGCCGCCATCAATATCAAATTTACCCCGGTTTTGGCGAAATCCAACTGGCTTATTTAATCACAAGGTGCACCACCAAAATTACTGATATGTGCTGGAAAGTACATTGTAATTTGCATAGGGGTTGATACACTGTACTGGTAGAAATGGTCATAATATACCCCACATGACAAGTTGCATGCATAATTCTTTTCACGGCCATTGTTATTCATTAATTTAATGATATTTGTTCGATTTTTTTTTTACTTTGTGACCATTCTGATCTCCCTTTGCAATACCTAATTAGTAGGGTGATTTTGCAGCTTAACTTGGACTTTTACTTGTAACTGGATATCATTAATTTCTCTCATGTCTACAATGCCTTTGGTTTACTATGTAACTCTGTTGATGGTATCTCATGTCAGTAGTGGCGGAGCAAAATTCCATCTAATGTTGTCAAATAAGAAGAATATTTTTTAAAAAATAAAATTAAAAGTTCACATAATTTTGAGGGTACTTTTGAAAATTGAGTGAGGTCAATTGACTCTATTGGAATGCCCCTTAACTCCTGCATTGCATGTCATCACATACCAGCAATTTATGGGACACAAGATTACCAGTAATTGTTCTAGGAGGTATTTTAGCCCTTCTCTGTTCCTTTACAAAAAAATGCTGCCACAAGCATGTACCGCTCCCAGTTTCCTTTAATTAATCAATTATGTATGTCATGATATTGAAATATAGACAAAAAGGATCACCAAAACAATCCAATATCAATCACAAACAATAAAAATTGAGACTGTTCCAGACTGAGTAGGTATAAGATTGATATGACAAAGTGAAATATTGTGAGTTCTTTAATTCCTTAATATTAAGACCAGAGATGGTCATTTGGAATATGCCTAATACAGACAGGATCTCAATTGGACTGAACAGAAAACTAAGATAATTTCTTTACATATTTTTATCCCATGTACATGCAGACACATGGAAGCACCAGAAAAATAAAATATTAGGTCCAGACAGCACATTATTTTTTTTGTGATGCTCTTCACATTATGCATGTCATTCGACCCCATCTCCCACCCATTGATTGGATAACATATTGGATGCATCAATTGCTCTGCAGTTGACAAAACAACCCTGATTATTTGATATCAAATTGCAGGAAACAAGGAACTTGCACGCAATGTCAGTGACAGAGGATGCATCAAGTCGTCTCTCTCTTAAGTGTGGACCTCTAAAGCACAGCTTTTGGTAAGAATCTTCTTCTACTGATAGAAAGAGATACAATGTAAGCTGCTGATGCACAATATGATTCTGAGGAGAAACATGCACTGCAGTACTGCACTAAGCCATGTTCTACATACATAAACATTTGTTACACATAATGAGCATAGCAGTTGTTCTTTAGCCCATCCATCAAGTGTGAAGCCTGCTAAAGAGATGTTAGCAATTTTCAGCTCCTCCTACTGGCCACCGCAGTTCAACTGGTATGTACTAAATTACAAGAAAGGATAAAATCTGTGGGCCAGCAAAGCTCAGGATTGAGGTTCGGGACCATGAGTTTCAGCTTCACCTGTTTTCGGAAGCTAATAGATAGATGCATTTCCACAGCTGAGCTGATTTCTTTTAACCCATTGGTTCTGACTTCTGAGAGTTGTGCATGAAGCCGACTTGTGGCTATGGTACAACCAGCTCCATAGAGAGTAGTATAGAGAGGCCAGGGTTTGTGTTACATTTAAGTGGATATTCATCTTAGTTTTGATTGCTGTGTGATCAAACCGATGTCTTGTGAATATTTCTCTGATGCATTATTGACTGTCCCCACCGAGCTTTCAGAAAATATGAGAGGGAGAGAATGAAGATGCTCTGTTACATTTTTCACATCCATCTAATGAGTATGAGCAAGGCATGTGCTGATGTGCATGTTATTCGATATTTTGGAATTGCGGTTCTAGCTTAAATATCCCCACTTCCTTTTTTCTGATATAATTAAGTAATTCCAGATACAAAAATTGTTACCGTGGTAGAATTTCAGGACACGACATGAAGCATCAAACGTATTGTGAAACAGTATGAAGATGTAAAGTACCATGTATCCCAGGAAAAAAATATCTGTTGGACTGAAAAAATAAAACAAAACAAAAAAGAAAGACGTTCTGGATTTTCATGCAACCCCTCTTTTGGAAAATGCCTTTTAATCTACCAATTTGATAAAAAAAAAACAACATACATAAAGAACCAATAGAACAAAAGAACATAAGACAAAATGATCTATATAACACGAGCTTGCAAAAGAATGTACTAAACAACTTCATGTCACAGTTAATTGTTCAGCTGGAGGCGCATTGAGATCAACATAAGGACATAAATCCTTTCTTGACTTCAATCCTATCAAAGGGTTTCGCCTCGGCAGTAATCTTGTGTCAATCCTCCATTGTTGATGCACCAAATCCAGATTCAACACCTCTGAATTTGCCATTGTGTGGACACATGGGAGACCCATAGTAGCCGTAAACCTTCCAGTGCAAACAGGATCAACTGCGCCTTTCTTAACCTTATCATACTGCTTGTACAACTCTAACAACGCATGCTCTGACACACGGCACAAGATATTCTCAAAAAGAGGAACCTTGCTACAATGATAAAGAACCCTAATCTTCTCACTCTCAAGCCGAGTTACCATCTCTTTATACTCCTTTTCGACAGATGAACAAAATTTGTTCTTCACCTCTTTAAGATCACCAGCTGACACGTGCAGATCCTTCTTTAACTTCTCAAGCACCACTTCTGCACGTGAAGAAGCATAGTTGCCAAAGTGCAAGAACCTGTCAGACCAAGCACTGATAAATCTTTCTTTCCATGGTAGCCATTCCTGTTTTAACAATTGTACAGCATCTATCTTTTCCGAGTAAAGTGACTCAAACTCATTCCAAGATTGCAAAAATCCAGCTTCAGTTGGAGAGGAGACGACCTTCTTCCAATAAGCCAAAAATGCATCGCAGTCCTCTTTTGTTTCAAAGAATGTTTTGCAAAAATCTCTTATATTTTTCTCAACATGCCATAAGCCAAAAATATTAGTTGTTGTTGGAAAGACGACATTTATAGCATTTGCCAATGCAGACTCCTGATCTGATACAAATACAGCTGGCTGACTACCTTTGTCCTGCCCAAGAATGTTACTGAACATTTTCAAAGCCCAGACATAACTCTCCTCATCTTCCTTTCTGAGAAAAGCAAAGCAAGAATAAAATGCAGTATTAAAACTTGAAAGACCAGCAATAGACAACATTGGCATCTTATACCCATTGGATTTCTGTGTAGAATCCATAACAAAAATATTTGAAAAACACTTTGTCAACACTACTGATAAAGGATGTGCTGCAAAAAGATGTGTTAGATGCCCCTCCTGGTTCTGTAAATAATTACAGTTAAATCCAGCTTTTACTAGCTCATCTAATAATGCTTGGACTGTACTCCTGCCACCCAATTTATCCTTCACAATCCTTGCCTTGGCATTGTAAATGGTTTTAGACATAGCTTTGAGATCTGGGTTCCTCTTTTTAAGAGCCTTCAAAATCTGCCTTGGTGTCAGACCTGATTTGGTCATTTCCTCGATACTATCTATGTCGTCCCTTGTTAATCGCCGAGACAAGGGGTGCTCAGAAATATCATGAGCTGGTTCATGATTGTGCGTGGAATTTTTCATTTCAATCACCCAAAAGCCGTCACTTTGTACTTTTCCTCGTATTTTGAAGGGACAACCTATTAACCGGGATTTCTTCAATCTCTGTCTCTGGAATGTTGAAATTTTATGTGTATTTCGATAAGATCCACCTCTGTCACAACCCAAGACCACATACCTGTCAGGCCGTGAGCTGCGAGTTGACAACATATAGCCCCTTGGCGCATAAAATCCTCGAACTGCTTGGATTAAGTCTGTGCAAGTTCTGAATTTCAAATTTAAAAGCTGGAAAGAAACATTCTGTTCAATCACTGGCGCCACATTGATGCTTGTGCTATCTTGTTGTTCTTCTTGTAATTCTTCTACTCCATTTTCATCTTCTACAATATTGCCTTCTGATGCAATATTTTCATCTCTGACACCATTCTCAAATTCTGCATTTGCCAGAGTTTCAGTATCTTCCACCTGCAAAGATAAGTTAAAAATACAAAATTATAGTATTTATATTAAAAATTTACAAATGTTAGAACTTCAGCCAGTAAAGTGAAATTTCATCCAGTATATTAACAGGAATATAAAATATCATCAAATAGATTGAGCAGTACATTCTCCTCAAGACGCAGCGTATTGCACCAAGAGATTTCTAAAAAGCTTCCAATACTTGCATCATGGCAATCATAAAGGAAAAGATAAAAGTTTCCCCTAATTTGTCTCAGAAAATCTTTACAAGTACCAAAAAAAGACAATTATTTCATTATGAACATGATAACAGATCTCAGATTGCAGATATAACTGGATTTGTGAATTTCATCCCATGTACCTGTAGGGTATCATGTACTTTACCATATAATATCAATACACACTAAACAACTGCACAAATTTTGCTTGTAAAATGTAACAGTCTACATCCTTTTTATCTTATGAAGGTACAGTAGAGTAGTATGGACATGAGTTCAGCATGGTACTTCTTTCTCCACAAAGTACAAAGACATTACAGAGTTTGCATCTCAAAAAATTATATTAATTTATCTATACCAGTACACCTGTGGCCTTGTATTAGAACTAGCACAGTAGGCTAAAGAAATGCATATAATTTAAGTTTCCAGCACCATGAAACAAAAACACACCATATAGGGTACTGGTAAACAGCCATCAACATACAAGTGGCCACAAAAATACTAATATGATGTGGTACAAACATTACCTCCATACTTTCTCCCTCAGCATCAGGACCATGATTGTGCCTTGGTTCTCTAATCTCAACCATCCAATGCCCCTCTTCTTTCCTCTTCCCTCGGATCTCAAACGGGCATCCGATAAGCCGACTTGTTCGCTTTCGCTTCCTCTGGTCAGCTGACACCTGACGAGTGTCCCTGTAACACCCACTTCTCTCACAGCGCAGGTTCACATACTTGTCAGGCCGGGAGCCACGTATGGAGAGCACATAGCCCTTTGTGCCATAAAATCGCCGCACAGCATATAGCAGTTCGTTGCGGGTATCAAACTTCATGGTTAGCAGTTGTGAGATGTCTTTTATTTGACTGTCCATTGTTAAAACCTAGAGAAAAACTACAAGATGATTATAAGTTCTTACAACAATTTTAGTAATGCATATGAGAGGTGTCCTCTATATGAGTGCTTATTTATTTAACCAAGAATGTCAAATAGTAGAATAACAAGTATGCCTCTTCATATTATTATTTCAGCAGAAGAAAATTAAGATGTGAACATAATGCCTTAATGTCAGCAATCAGAAAAAATAGTGCTTAATTTACAATTTGATCCCACTCACAGGTGACCAGGTTCTGATCAATTTTATATCTCGGGTACAAGTAATTTGCTCTGATACCAACTGATAAGTAATTTGCACTGATACCAACTGTTACATGTTCATGAAGGACATAACCAAGTTCAAGAACTTAATCAGTACATATAAGTTCAATTAACTGTCATTTATCGAGAAAGAAATTATATTTTTTTTTCTCTGAAAGGTGACAAAAAAAAAAGATAATTCCACCTAAACCGACCAATAAAAAGATGTCCCCTAAAATCCTCAAATTACAGAACCTCCTACCCTTTCAAAAACTCTATGACACCGGGAGCGCTTCAATAAAACACTGAACCTTCACCTTCTCCTAAAATCCCCCAAGAACAACTATAATTAACGAAAAGAGTAATAAAAATAGTAACTTTGACAGGTCAATCCGCAATACCTTACGAAGTAGAAGAAGAAGCGGTACACCTCGACGCCGCTAGTCTCCGACGAGGTAATCCACACTCGACAATGTATTCGAAAGGCGGGACCACTGTGAGGGATTCATGTACCCGATATCGCTAGAAAAGGAAGAAAATAAAGCAATAAACTAAAGAATAAAGGCGAAATTAGCTACGTACCCATCAAAAATTCAAAATAGGCAACATAGATAATTTTCTATGTGCTAATATTGGGCCAGAGGCCCAGTAGGCCAGTACCCTTAAAGTGGCGTGCAGGGGAAGACAATAAAAGAGAAAAAAAAATATTGAGGCGCCAAATGGAAGATTGGAAGGTCAAAATTGAAAATGATCATATGAATTATGTTTCAGTGAATCACCCCTCTTTCTTTATGGCTATGGTCTGTTCAATTATGTTACATCAGCTGCTTCTTCGTTGTTTCACACTTTTAGAGTTCCGCCTTGTTTTTTGTGGGGTTTAGGGGTCTCAATGGGTCGGATTGGGTTCGGGTCGGGTCATATTATTTTATTATTATTTTTAATTCGATTCGAATCCGATCTGATTAAATTCAGATCAAAATTTTTTGACCCATATCTGATCCATATAAAATAATTAAATATTTATTAATTATTTTTATTTAATTTTAAACAATAAAATATTAATTAATTTATAATTAATCTTAATTAGTATATAATTAGTGTATATTTAAGCTTTGATTAGTACTAAATCATAAAATTACTTCAAAATATATAATTAACAGAGTCGGGTCGGATTGGATTGATCCGAACCCGACCCAACCTGATTTGGATCAAAAAATTGAATCTATATCCGATCCATTTATTTTTGAATCGTGACGGCTCGGATCGGATTAACCCGTCGGGTCGGGTCGGGTCAAGAATTGACAACCCTAGTGGGGTTCGTTGCCTCTCACACTATGAACCTTCGTTGTTTGTTCTAGTTTCCCTTTTTCCGAAGATATCAAACCCTTATTTTTTGTTTTCCTAATTCTAAGAAAGTATATCCATGAGAATATTCAGAAATCTCGGTAGAACTCGATTTCTCTCAAATCTCACACCTCGAATCAGCTATGTTAAAAAAATTTAACGAAATCTCACCCGGTAGAAACGTAAAATGGCCTTTTCACATGATTTTGCTACATGTATATCTAAAATGGCCTTTTCACTATATCTTTAGCTATATATATATTTTAAAAAAAAAAAGAAACTTTCCGTGAACTTTTGGCATTCATTTATTTTAAAATAATTTGTAGGAATAGAATACACATTTCTTTATAAAGAGATAAGATATATTATTATCTTCTCTGAAAAACATATGATTCACTATATCTTTTAACTTTTTTTTAGTTTCTTTCCAACAAGACTGTAGTTGAGATATTTAGTTGTAAAAAGCCTGTGGTATTACCAAATTAAATAATTAATGATCCACTCGCGTTGATGGTTTCTAGTAATGGTTTACAAAACCGCCAATATATCATAATTTATCGTCCTCTTTCTGTTGGAAATTAATTCATTCATGAATCATGATTTTATAGTAATAGTGTAAAAGTCAACAATATTGTTACTTTCTAAAAGCAACGTGGCATTAGAAAATAATTCACAATTTTAATAGTTCATGGTTTTATAGTAAAAGCCACCGTTTTTGCATGACAATATTTTTCAAAATCATTTTCCAATTTAAGTTGTATCTCATTCTTTTTTTCTTTTAGGAAAAGTTGCATCCCAATCTAATAATATTTAGAGTATATTAAAGAGAATATATGTGTTATAATATGAGATCATTTTAACAATCACAAATTAACTATTTTAGATCATTTATCGAGGCATGCCGCTCAAATCCAACTTTTTATCGAACCATTTAATCATTTATTTATCGAGGCACGCAATTCAAAATCCAACTTATTTATTTTTGAGATAAGTAGGCAGGCCGAAATTTTTTATTTAAACTCTGTAATATTTCAAATTTTAGTTCCAAGTTCTTCGATTTTGAATTTCAAAAATTAGAATGGACGCCGCCCGATCGAAGGTATTCTCGAAGATCCACATAGTTCAACGCAGAATAATTTGAACCAATGCACTTGTGCACATGCACCTGATGGTTTGATACCTGTCAACTGTGAATTAAGTGTAGGCGTGTAGCACACAAATCCTTTTGCTCGGTTTCTTTCTATTTAATTATTTCTCGTAATATTTTATTTCATCTGATCTAATGTACTGAATGAAGTGAAAAAAAAAAGTATTTGTTTACAGCTATGATTTACGGGTGTAAGTGTGGATATCGTATCCGATACGGTGCGAGATGCGGTGATACGGAAAATTTTAAAAACTTCAGATACGGATGCGACTATATATAATAAATTATTATATAAAATATAAATAAATGATATAATAAATAAAGTTGAAAAGAAATTATTATATTTTATTAATATATAAATAACTGAAATGTCATAGCAACACAAAGGACATGATATAAATTTCACTCAGGGACGTATCAGATGAGTATCGAGACATATCGATGAGTATCGGGGGCGTATCCTTGACCGAATCCATCATAATACATTGAAAAAATGAACGTATCGGGGACATATCAGAGTCGTATCAGAACGTATCAAAGTTGTCAAAATACTCCGATACGTCAGCTGGAGTATCGACTGTGTATCGCGCCCGCACTCATATCTTGTATCCGATACGGGATACTTTGCTGTTTTGTCGAATCTGGGCAACACTGGTTTACACCAATCTTGAGATTTAATTGGTTATATTATATGCAAATAATTAATTAATATTTTTTTTGTCTTTTTAAATGATAATATCCTATTAATTGTCCCGGTTACAACTTTGGCTACGTGACGTCCGTGGTCACAGCATCAGCAACATAACACGTCCGGCCATGGCCACAACCTCCTATTTTCCTAAAAATTTAATTTTGAATAATTATTTTCTTAATTAAAATATTTTTATTATAAGTATTTGGAATATATGATCAATCATATATATAATTAATTCGAGCATCTCATATTCTAAGTTTCTGGAACATATGATCAAGCATATGTAAAATCTGGGACGTTTGTTTTTGAACGCGTCCACACAGAAGCCTCCTATTTTTATGACGCTACCGTAATATCGTTCATTTTTTTTTTCACAAAAACAGAGTTTAAAAGCTTATTATTAAAAATCCAATTTATTCCGGGCTAAAAAAAAAGGTCCGATTAATAGTCCCCAGGATAAATCTCAGAAAACTCTTGTCTTTCAAGCTTTAAAAAATCTTCATTTTAACGGTTTAAATTATGTTTTAACTTTAATGGCTAGAGGATGGTTAATCAGGACTCAGGAGCAAGCACAAATGGGGTGGAGGTGGGGGAGGTTCAAAGCACTTTGAACCAAAAAATTGGTTCAAAATCTTTTATAACCATTGATTTTACATTAAAATTTTACATTGATTTTACATTGATTTTATAATAATTCGAAAAATCTTTGAACCATTTTTTTAATTCAAAGTGTTTTGAACCTCCCCCACTTTCAAATGGGATTAATCAAACAGCTTTAACAACACCAGAGACCACAACCTCCCCCGATACATATCGAGTTTTCAATGGCTAGAGGATGATGCTGTCTCTTTCTTTCTTGTGGGCCTCTGGGCCCTTTGTCCCGATCTTTCGTTGGTCAGGATGGCCTTTCGCTCCCTTTTAGTCCAACTATTGTTCGTTCCTTCTTTTTTAAGGAGTTTTATAATTTCAATGTCACTCGTCTTTATTTATTTTTTTCTCATCTTTACAATAAAAATAAGACGAGTGTCATTGAATAGGAAAGGAATGGGCGAGCAGTGTTTCTAGCAAAGCAATGAATAGTTCTTAAGTGAAGGCCACGGAGATTTGGAAGAGAATATCCAATATAGATCGGGATTCGGGACTGGTGAGATAAAATGAAATAAAATGGTGAAAGCGCCTCTGACTTATTTAGCGAATCTTTTTTTTTTCTTCATGAAAGAGGCGAAAACAATGAAAACAGTGCAGTCTAATCAAACACGTTTTCTTTTATTAGTTATCTTTTACTAGAAAGAGGGAACAATGCAATTTTCTGATTGGTTATTTTGTATTAGTCGTAATAACTCAGTGTTGAAAGAGTAAAGAGTAGAAAATTACTATTAGTTATCTTTAACTAGAAAGAGGAAAGAATGTGACTTTCTGATTGGTTATTTTTATGAGAAGGATCAGCTGACAATGGGTTATTTTGACAATTTTGACAATGAATCTCTAAAAAAATAGAAAAAAAATTTTAAAAATAGAAAAAAATTATAGATGTGTTTTTTCTACTTTTAGATTGAGGATCATTCAAATTTTATGTAATTTTATTATTGTTTGATACTTGATAGTCCATCAAAGACCATCAAATTTTTATATAATTTATAACGGTTTCAATTTAATAATTTTTGATAGGCTATCAAACGATAATGAAATTGAATGAAATTTGAATGATCATCAATCTATAAGTAGAAAAATACATCTAATTTTTTTTTTTAGATTTTTTTAGAGATCTATTGTCAAGGTTGTCAAAATGACCCATTGTCAACTGATCCCTTCTCTATTTTTATTAGTTGTAATAATATATGGTTGGAAGAGCAGGAGTAGAAAAGTTAAGTACTGTTAGTTAACAATAATATCATTAATTGGAACGGAGTGTAATGAAACAGAGGCAAATGAGTTTGATTTGGTTGCATTACAATTTATTGTCGTGGCAACAACATTTTTTCGGGCATCCACTAGAAATAATGCAATAGGATTATTTTGTTGCAATAAATAGCCTCTAGCGCAACGACTAGCTTTCAATATGGCCAATCTAACGCATCCAGTTGTCCCCTGCGTTGCAATAATTTGTTGCATTCAACTATATCTGGCGCATTGGAAGATGGTTCAAGCTCATTCCACGTCTAATTAAGGGGATTAATTTCAGATAAATTAGGACTTCTGAAGGTTTTTATCATATGATAACTAATTAATGATTTGGCACAAAATTCAGACTAGCGCGAGAACTTATCTTAAAATACAAGTCGAGTTCTTAGCATCTAAATGGAATTCATTAAGTAATAATCTATGTTCTTTAGAAAAAAAAATACAAGGAAAATGGAAGTCTTGGATAGAGTTAAGGACGTCTCGGAAAACTTAAAAAGTTTCTGAAAACATATTAAGAGCACTTAGGCTTACAAACTAATCGAATTCGATCAAACTCATTGGTGTTTGAGTTTGATTTGAAACTATTTCGAACTAAATTAAATTTAAACTAAATCAAATTCGAATTAAATCGAACTCGAACTAAATCGAACTCGAACTAAATCGATCTCGAGCTAAATCGAACTGAACTGAAATCGAATTCTAAACGAAATCAATTATTCTAATTTTTATATTTATTTTTATATTATCATAAATAACTAGAGCTAAAATAATTAATATTTTATCAATTTTATATTCAAATTTTAAAAAATTAACTACTATTTATTAATTTAATAATAAATTATAATATTTTATTAATTTTATAATAAAATAATTACGTTATTGCATATATTATTGACTAAATAGTTAAAAATATATGTAAATAACTACATACCGAACTATTACGAATTGAACTCGAACTAGTTCATTAAAAAAATATTGAACCGAACTCGAATCGAACTATCAAAATAGTCTAATCGAACGAACCGAACTCGAACTAAAATCGAATCGAACACCCGAACAAATTATGAATTATGAACTTTTCTTACAGCCTAAGAGCACTATTATGTCATAAGCTCTCAGAAAAAAAATGAAAAAGCTAAATTTTCTTAAGCACCATATTTGGCACATAGTTTTTTAGCAGAACATATCACCGAACAATGTTTTGTTTTGAGGATCATGACAATGTTTAATACTATATCTTGTATATATTTAAAATTTAATGTTACAGATATGATTTATGTTATCTGCATATTATGTTATAAAAAGACAATGAATTTTGGTATATAACATCAAATGATTTATAATTTTATGATTCAAAACATTTGTATCATATATATTATAAATTATTAATCAATTTTGGCCCAAAAAAAGAAAGAAAGGACAAGTGGACAGCCAATTAGAGACAAAAATCAAAACTCAGCCCGTTTTGATTGCATACTCCTTTGACGCTTTAAACAAACAACCGTCATCAATTCCGCAATCCATCACTCGATTGCGTCTGAAAATTTACACCACCACCATCAAGAGTTCAAGACATGACACTTTCATACTAGCACCCTCTAAATAACCAAAATTATAAATTAGAAAACAAAACACAAAAGTATGTTATATGGCTTGCTACAGATTCTGCTCCTCGGCCGTTCAATTTCCTCCTAGTATCCCAAAGGGAGCTCAATCTCTTCTTATCAGTTATCATAAACTAACTCTACAAATTCTTTATTCTCTACATAATCTCTTTCCGAGAGAAATTTTTCAAAAAGGCCCTCAACACTTCCCGATTGCGTGGCCAATCAGACGGTAGAGAAGGGCCGCCATGAGAACTCAGCTGGACATCTTGATCTTCGATCAGCTCCACGTCATCCTCCTCGGGAATCGTGTCCAGGATCGGTGTCGCCTTGAGCCTCGCAACTTTTACGATCACAGGTGGCGCCACCTCCATCTCAAACCGGAGATTAAAATCTATTGCCATATTGTTTGACTGTGTGCGAATAGAGAGAAGGTTGAGATCAAATATATATTTATGTAAGAATGCACAATTGCGATCCGATCTCGTCTTGGAAACAAAGAGGAGAGGTTTATATAGAAGGAGAAAAGGGTCTATTAAAGTTTTGGAGAAGAAAAGAGAGAACTGGGGCCGTTGGATCGTGGGGCCCGCTGGATACTGAGATCTGGTAAGTGGTGTATTGAGACTTGAGAGGGGATATATGAATTTAAAACGTGACACGCAGTCACGCACGAGATAAAATCTACCGTACATATCATTTTCTATGTAAAAGATTGGAGCAACACGTGAGCAAGTGACTTGGGGCCACTTGGCCGCGCGGGGGAGGTAGATGCTTGGAAGGGAAGCTAAGGGTCGGTTGGATTGTTTGCTTTTCTTAACTTAGTGTCCTATTGTGTGTTAGAGTTCTGACTTCAGGATTTAATTCATTCAACTCGGCGGTGACTTGACTGCTCCCAAAACTTAAAAGTGATAGTCGTATTTCATTAATAGCCCTTCTAGAAATTAGTATGTTGTAATGTCAATTATAGTCGAAACTTGACTTAAACAATATGTTTGTGACTTTGTGATTTTACTTCCCAGCGAAGATAACAACTAGAAATCTAGAATTATATTCAATAATAAAAGAAATTTACATCCGACCGGATCAATTGACCTAGCTCCTCACAAACTTACAGGTTATTTTCGTAAACAATTCAGGACTATTTATTTAATATTAGATGAATTCTCGAACAATTTTTTTCTAATTTATAAAAACGACTTTTAACAATCCTTTATAACATAATGTCAATTAGAAAATTTGAACATGTAACGGGTTGAATTCCAATTTAATCGTGTAATTGTTAAAATCATAATTTTGATCGCCTAATGGACGTGGTGAACAGACACGTGGCAGTTTAATGGAACGTTAACGAAAGCAGCCATTTGGAAGTTTGTTTCTTGCCGAGAGACGCAAGTGCAAAAATTGAATAAATTATTCATTAATTAATTCGGAAGCTGCTTGAATAAGGTCCCTCTCTGGGGCTACTACACGAAATGAAATCTGTCCAGTGAGAAATTTCATAGAACTTGTCATTTTAAGGATAAAAAAAGATTAATTTTTTTTTTCAAAAGAAAGGATAGCTAATGTTTCCTTTTTGTCCTTTCCTATTTAAATTTGGTTGTTTAATATTAATAATTTGTGTAGGAACATGGCCATAACCGCGTATTAGTACTGTAGCAAGATGACATTTTCTTTCTAATTTTTTTTATTCTGAAGAATCTCGTATAATATTTTATAATTTTTGTATAAATATTTTTCAAAATATGTAAGATATTTTTCGCTGATCTTTTTGTTTACCTAATAGAATATAGATGACTGGCTTGCTTTCTAGAACTTTCTTTTATGCTTTGGCGCTATTGTGAGGTAATTACGTTAAGTGATATTGACTAATAATAGGCGGTCAAGATTAATTATTTTTGTTCTTCTATGCATCCAACTATTATTCAAGTTATGTCCGAGTGCTTCGTGATTGCACATACAAAAGGGCCTTCGCAATTTTCTTTAATATATTTCTCTTGGTATAGTAATGAACTAATAATTAATGGTTATGTAAATATACAAGTGGTGAATTAACATAATTATTCTAGGTCTTTCTTTTAATCTAAGCCATGCTTTAGTTTAAAAATTTCTAATTGAAATACTTATTGACAATAATTGAATAGAAGCTTCTCATATGACATAATGGGCGTCTTCTGATACCTCATCTAGAAGTAAACTTTTCTTCTATTAATCTAGTTGTTAAGCCACAGCATTTAATATAGTTTTAATTATTTCATCATCAACCGCCTCTTGAATCTTGATCATTTTTTTCTATTAAATCGGCGCTTAAAAAATTCAAGAAATTTTCTCGATGCAAAAAATAAGGGTCAAGGCACCAAAACTTTTTATTGATAATGATATAACATCATCGGTGTTAAAAGTTTAAAAGTGAAAGAAATAAAATAGAAGTAAATTAGAAAAAAAAATGAAAATATGGAGGAATAATAAGACTTTTCACGTGCATTATTCTCTAGGGTTTGTTTGGCACTTGATGAAATAGCAAAAAATTAGAATAGAATAACTATTCCGATTAATTAATTTGTCAAACAAATTTTAGACTAAGTAGAAGAGCGCGGAAGAGTGCTAATCCGGTATACCAAGTTATAAGTGGTATACCGGATTATCTCTCGTCGGAATAATAATTATTATTTGATTATGTTGTATTATATTATAATATTATGATTATAATTATGATTATGATTATATTATTATGATTATGATTTATTATTATTATTATTATTATATTATTATTATTATATTATTATTATTATTATTATTATATTATTATTATATTAACATCACTTTATAGTATTATTATTATAAAATTAATTTTATTATTATTTATTATTATATTATTATATTATGATTATGTTTATATTTCTATTATATTATTATGATTACAACTATGAATATTATTATTTATTATGATTATGATTATAAATTATGATTATTATTTTATTATCATAATTATTCATATTTTAACTATTCTAATTAATAAGTGCTAAATAATATTTTCACTCTTCCGAATAGTCAAAAATACCACTCTTCAAAAACTTATTCCTTAATTTGTAATTATTCTATCCCACACACTCACATCACATCCCAGCTTAAAACTTGATTATAATCCCTGACCTCTGAAAATCAGGATTATGTCATATTATATATATCATTAAAAAAATAATTATATATTATTTTTTGATATAATTATTAATTATAAAAATAAATATTAATTATAAAAGTTAAATATTAATTATCATTATATTAGTAGTTCAAATGTATTAATAAATTATTAAAAAACATAATATATTAGCACAAATTATATATATATATATAATTAGTTAGATTTGTAATGTATGCAAAAATATAATTAAAAATATATAATGAGATTTTTTTTGGATATGTATTTTAATAAAATCGGATAATATCTGATTGATACTTTTGGATAATGTCGGATATTGACGAATAATAACTAAACGGACGGTTACGGATAAATAATAGCCAAGCCGTATCCATATCCATTAAAAAATTTCGGATATAAATACAGATCGAATAATTTTTATTATTTTTCGGATTGAATCACGAATAAAATCAAATATTTTACTATATCTGTTTACAACCCTATTCTGACCCCTTCTGTGTAACAACACTGCCTGAACAATTATTTTATATACAGAACGGCCTGATTTGACTTGAATATCTCGGTTGTTTCATTGCACCTCCTATATTCTTTCAATTATTTGCTCTCCACCACCTCCCCTCTCCTTTCTTCTAGATTTATATTTCTTCTGAGACCTTAGTGGCCGGCTGGAGAAGTCAGACTATATTAATAAAATAAAAAATAATTTTTATTTGGCATAAAAATATTAATAAGTTTTTTCAAATATTGAAATCATAAATATGCACCATATTGTTTATATTATCATAATACTGTTGTGAAACTACTGTTTCATCAAATATGAGTGTAATGTATATTAATGATTAATTAATTGTTACTAAAATTATAAGTCATTTTTTTTTCTTGCTTATAGTTTGTATTGGGAGGAACAAAAAGTACATCACAAGTTGTGCAAACTCATTTTCAGTGTAATTGCTAAGTCTCAACTCTCAAGTATAGAACCTTCCACACAAAATGCAATACCTAAAGCGTCTTTACTAAAAAATGTTCTTTACATAAAAATTCCATCAAAAAAAATCACACAGCAAAGAATGTAGATGTAATTCAAATGCCAAATCAAGTGTGCTAGGATTTGATATTTCGGTCGATGTGTACGGATTTTTAGAAGGCATATCAGTTTTGAATTTCAAAATGAATATTCTCAATGTCATTAATATCAATTACATAAATAAAAAAATAAAACCATAAAGGGATAATTGAATCGCCAAGCTAGAAATACCAGTGTAACATATAGATTTTGCTTTGGAAATACCGAAGTAGGATAAGTTGAAATAATTAAGTGTTCAAGTCTTTTTTAATATAATTGCGATAATTTTATCCTCTATTTATGAATATTTGACGATATTCATAATGGTTTGTTTAGTCAGATATTGACTCTCCCATGGAACCTAATTAATTTACTTTCAGTCCACGCAATATTATCATGACAATTAGATTTTTTTTTTTTGCTAGAAAGGAGACCTTTTTTTAACTTTTTTTTTAAGTGCAAAGTTTCCAATCCTTTGTACGATCGCGTGCTTTTGGCGCATACAAGAACAATTTTTCATTGAGAATCCAAACAAGAAATATTCGTCGGAAAATTTGCAAATCGAATTTAATTACATTATAATTTCTAACCACGCAATAATTTTGTAATTACAATACAGACTCAGCACTTGATTTGTATTGATAAATTTTGCAAGACACCATTTTTTTTCTGTGACTTTTAATTGCGGTCTTGCTCTTCTTCTATAAATCGCTTTGCTCTAATAAAAAGGAAAAGGGAACAAATCAAACAGATAAATAAACAAACACAAATTTAGCAATTAAACTTCCAAAGAGATTATAACCTCTTGTCTATTTACATCAAGGCCATGACTAGTTATCGTAGAAAACAATTTTCAACGACAAAAAAAGGAAAATAAAAAGAAAAACAGAGAACAGTTGTCACACCAAATTCTCCATTAAACGAATATCTCAAGCGGCTGATTTTTCCTTTAAAAAATGAAAGGAAAATTGACATAACAACATCAAGAGCACGACTCAAGTAGCGGAGAAACAAATCGCTAATTTATCCCAGAAGCATGAAGCAAACATCTAAGCAAATTTAATGGTCTTCATCTCTTCTTTCATCATCGGTATCGGAATCCAACGGTAAGGAATCTTGGAAAAGCTCCACGTCATCCTCTTCAAGGATTGTTTCAAGTTGCCTTTTCACTTTCTCTCTTGCAACCACCATGAGCTCTGACGGCGCCACCTCCATCTCAAACTGGAATCCATTTCCTCTCGCCATCTCCATCTGTGATTTGTGATTTGCAATTGAAATTGAATAGAGCTTGAACTGAAGTAGAGACTTGAGCTTGGATTTCTTGATGAAGAAACCTGAGGAATCGAAGGGGATTTATAGAGGGAAAAGGGGAAGGAAAGAAATGCGAGACCTGCACGAAACGAAGGAAGTCGTTGGGAAGGCGAGTTAGTTCTGACCGTTGGATCGTCGGTGCCACGTGACAGAGGGACTGTGTCGACACGTTGGATGGGGTCTGATAGTGATACTGTGATGGGTAGCATGGCTGCGTGGGAAAGCACTTAATAGAAGGTCCGAAAGGGAGAAAAGTTACACATATGTAGAGATGGTTTTACAGATATGCCCAACAGATTAGGTGTAATATTGTTTAGTACTACTGACAGTAAATACCTTGGACCCTTTCAACTGGAGAAATTTGTCTTTTCTAGAAGGTTGGTGGGAGTCGTTGGACCTTTTTTGTGAAGTAAAAGTTTATTTTTTTAATTCTTATAGGTGGATTCTGTTCAGCTGGTGAAAATGAGAATCGTTTATATAAATATAAAAAAAATATGTATCTTTTTAAACGATGAAGCAATTGATTTATGAGACAAAGTGAAGCCATTAAAAGAATTGTTGCTAGATGCATTTTTAACATTTCAACTAGTATTATAGATGGATGCATTTTATTTTAGTAGGTGGTATTCTATTTCCAATTTGTTTTGGATTAACGTAAGATTATCTAATATAGAGCTGCTGATAGAATTTTTTTTCATCGATGAAGTTTATTATTTAAAAGATAATAGTAAGTATAATAATAAAATTTGTAAAAATACCCTTTTATTCAAATTTTAACTTTAAACAAATAATTCAATGACTAATCTGCTAAATTTGAAAAAAATCTCATGTACGAAAAAAATTTACGTTTAATTAATTTTTTTTATTTTACAACTCGTGCACTAATATCAAAGTTGTCGCTATTTTTTTTTAGAAAATGTTAAAAGTCTAACTCCAATTTCATGTTCATACAAGTTTGATCACGTGATTTATTTCTTAGAGATCATTTTAGTTGGCTACCACTTGAGTTGTCATGTCATTTGCATTCACTAAATTTCTTTTGTTAGGGTGGAGATCCCTTGAAAACAATTTACCGTGACAATCAAATTCATATTTATTCTTAGATAATTTTAAAATAAAAAATTACATATATATTTTTGAACTTATGAATTGGTTGTTTTTCAAGTTTTGTGAGCGTCATTTGATATTTCATCGAAGGTCATCAAAATTCTATGATATTTTAACGGTTAAATTTAATGACGTTTGATTGAATATTAAATGATATAAAATTTAAAACATAATCAATTTATAAATTTAATAATATATATTATTTTTTATTATTTTTAACATTTTCAAAGAATTCATATAAAGTTGGTTGTCAAAATTGTTACAGTAAATAGTTACATGAAATGTGGAAGGGTAATTTAGGCTAAGAAACTTCAATTTCTCTCTTTGATTTCTCCCTCTCTAAACTTTTCCAGCGTTTTTTTGTAAAATAAAAATATTATCGAACTATTAAACTGGTGGTTTAATACCTATACCTATTATTCATAAGCTTAAATGAAATGTATATAGGTCTTTTGTATCCTTAGACATTTCAACATGATGTCCAGAAAGAAGTTATTAAAAAGAACTAGTAGTTTTCTAGTTTTACATGACAATATTATATTCAACTATTTCATTTTATTTTAGTTTCAAGAAAATTAAAACTTCATTGGTTGAACATAATTTGTTCAACACTTTCAAAAAATATTAAAACTAAAAGTATAGAAATTAAATATGACAAAAGTACTTTGTGGACTATGTGTTCCAATTGTTGAAGAATATTTAATTACTTTTTATTTTTTGGAAATATTACATTCTATGTATTATCTGTATTATAAAAAAATAAATTATTACCTTATTTTCAAAAAAAAAAAATCCTGATCTATTGAAGCATTATTTTCTAGAGTCCTTACTTCTTAAGTAAATTTTACATGGACACGTATACAAAAATTCAAAAAAAAGACGCCACTTCTTCCTTCTTTTCTCCTTTTTTTTTCTTTTTCGTGTAGGACAACCTATCCTTTGTGTTTAAATTTTTAAATCATGCTTGTCAGTTGTCACCATGCTTGTGACAAGGCAGTAAGCCAGCCAGCAATTACCAGGAAAGAGAACCTTTTTTTTTATGAACCATAAATAGAGAGACACGTAGCAGTTCAAGTTGAGGAGGAGCATGAACGAAGAGGAACCAGATCTGCTGTCGCGCGGCACCGTGCGGTCACTTCGAGATTCATGCTAATTCGAATCTTAAAGTATTACTCCAATTTCAAAGTGATCGAATGGACCACGCGCTGCGCCGCACCGTGCCGCGCGACAGTGGATCCGGGTCCTGAACGAAGATGCTCTGACCATGTGTCCACTGTTCTTTTCTTGCTTGCGGGTAGGGTTGCAAACGGATCTGATACGGACGGATAGTCTCGGATACGGATATGGATACGAATCAGATATTCAATGGATATCGGATACGGATCGAATATCGGACGCAGGGGCGGATGTATGATTTTGGTCAGGGGGTAATTATCAGATTGTAATGGCTTATCGGGTTCAAACCCATTAACTAATCGGGTACTAAATAAAAAAATAATAATTTAATATATATGCTTATCTAATAAAAAAATATTAAAATAATAACATTTTATATATTAAAATAACAACAAAATAAAGTTGCTGAAGAAAGTTTTCATCTACGGAACTTATATTTTGATATCTTTGCATAATTATTTCATTGTGTGCAATATTGAATATTTTTTCTCAATAAAAATAATCAGACAATCCAGGGGGGCAAAAAAAAATTTCAGGGGGGGGGGATAAATTACCGAAAGCATTACCGAAAATCACTATTTTTTAAAATTCAGGGGGACAGCTGCCCCTCCTGGATACATGTAGGTCCGCCCCTGATCAGACGGATACATATACGAATACGGATATATTTCGGATATTAAGCAAAAATATTATATATATCACTAAAAAATAATTACATATTATTTTTTGATAGAATTATTAATTATAAAAATTAAATACTAATTATAAAAATTAAATATTAATTATCATTATATTAGAAGTTCAAATGTATCAATGAATTATTAAAAAATATGATACATTAGCACAAATTATATATAAAATTAGTTAGATTTATAACGTATGTAAAAATATAATTAAAAATACATAATGAGATTTTTTTTGGATATATATTTGGATAATATCGAATTGGATACTTTCGGATAATGTCGGATATTGACGGATAATAGCTAAACGGACGGTTACGGATAGGTAATAGTCAAATCATATCCATATCCGTTAAAAATTTTCAGATACGGATAAAGATTTCTTCGGATACAAATACGGATCGGATAATTTTTATTATTTTTCGGATCGAATTACGGATAAAATTGGATATTTTATTATCCGTTTGTTACTTACTAATGTATTTTCTGCTAAGCTAATAAAATACCCTAATTTATACTTAATTTCAGCTGCGAGCACACAACTTAGTCAAGTAGTAGTCGGGGTGTCGAACCACAAGAACAAGGGTGAATTACCGGTTATCTCAAGTTTCACTAATCTAGACAATCGAACGGGGGGTCTTGTATTAAACTAAAGAGTGCACAAATCTAACAATAATGACTACAAAATTTATCAAATAAAGGACTCTAGGGGTTTTCGGCTTCACTCTCACTCATTTGGTCAATTCACTCTATTTGATCTTTTAATATATTCTAGTGTTTGTTGGTGATTCAATTTCAGATTTTAGCACCAAAATTATACTTTCGTGGTTTGATACCGTACCTAAACAATTCGGGTTTCACGATTAAGTACCTCACATTCCAAGTCTAAGCCCATTAAGATCAGTGAATCAGTTTGATATAATCTAGATTTTGTACTTTGCTTTTCGATACCTCACATAATTTGCTTTTTGATACTTTTTAACAAAAAAATAATAAATAATGATATTCTTGTAAAAAGTAGTAGTGTGTTGGGTTTTGTTGTATGAGAGGGGATCAGTTGACAATGGGTTAGTTTGACAATCTTGACAATGAAATTCTAAAAAATAGAAAAAAAATCTTAAAAATGAAAAAAAATATAAATATATTCTTTATCTAAGGATTGATGTTCATTCAAATTTTATTCAATTTAATTATCATTTGATAGTCCAAAGACTGTTAAATTAGAACCGTTATAAATTACATGAAAATTTGATGGTCTTTGATGGACTATCAAACGATAATAAAATTGCATGAAATTTGAATGATCATCAATCTATAGGTAGAAGAACACATCTATAAACTTTTTTTATTTTTAATTTTTTTTTATATTTATTTAGAAGTCCATTGACAAAGTTGTCAAAATAACCCATTGTTAACGATCCCCTCTCTTTGTTGTATTTGCTTTCCTGTTTATTAGCAAAATTTCAAAAAAAAAAAGGTTCCTATTATTGTAACATATTTTATTATTTTCATATATCTTTCTCTGAACCAAAATATGTATCACCCCGTAGAGAACCGAGACCAATTTAAATTTGTACTAGTAATAACACACAGAAAATATTCAGATTGGAAAAAAAGAGATGAAATCTACTGATTGATAGGCATTGTCTATAAATTTTTGTATATATTATACCTATATAAATACGTTTCACTAATTATCATAGATTTACTCAATTTTTGGGAAAAAAAAATCTGTGAGGCAAAAATACATTTGACGTGCTAATTGCTCCTGGGTCCTTGTATGAGGCAAAAATACAACATCCGTACTTGTTATGATTCTTTTTAATTATGTGTTCCTTTTTATGAAGTATGGGAACACTCTAGAATTAAATGTAATATTAATTAGTGTTTTTTTCTTTGATCAATGAATATTTTAATATTTTAGATACGAAAAATCAAACAAATATGATGAGGAAACAAAACCATCACAAGAAAATTTACATCAAGACCACACCGTAGAAAACTAATCTGTCCTTTATTTGAACAGGGAGTGTGACTGTGTGAGGTCCTAAATCCTAGTGTGCTATTTTATTTTATTTGGACATTTCTATCTAAAATGAGTACATAGGATCAACTAAATATGGCATTCAGAAAAAAAAAAGTTAATTAAATTTAATACATTTGTTTCTATCCAACGGTTTAAAACGAGATTCCTGCTTTTCTGGACAAGAATAATAGCGGATGAAGATGAAAGAAATACATCCAAAGTCACCAGTAGATGCTGGAAAAATTATACAACCAAATACCCAATAATTAAATTGTAGTTCCAATTACAATTATATTAAATTAAATTAATAATAGAGTAAACTTTGTTATGTACTTGTTAATTATTTCAAATTATCTGTAAAGTTGCTCAAACAATTTTGCATCCAAATAACAAAGAGGCACAATATAAAACTTGACTTTCTTATTTTGGTCCTCTGGATTGAGATAATTTTACTAGATACCACAACACGTCAATTAATACTACTATAAAAACACTCTAGACTCAAATGACAATTAATTAGAAATATATTAACAACCTAATCATTAGTCATTACACTAACTATTTCTTTAAACATGGTTCTTTATTTTTTTAAATATCCTTAATATCATTACACCAATTATGTATTCATCTCAACTATCGGTAATGTAAAAAAACAACATTTGAAAATGTCATCATTAATTAGGTAACTCATAAATGATATCGACACATCTTAATACATATAATTTACTTCTGCGACTCTGTATATCAAAATTATACCTATACACTGACAGATGCTCCAAAGTCTCATTTGATTTCTATCTCACAAAACATTCAAAAGCAAACACAAAAATTAAAAAAATACGGTTCAGTTATACTGGCACGAGAACTATATTCTTCAACTGATCCACAACTGTACAGCGAATAGTTCTTCTATAATTCTCTCCATGCTCAGGAAATGTGCACAGAGAATAGAAAGATCGATATTCTTTTCTTTTCCTTTCCTTTTCAATGTTTTTTTCCTTTTATCTTTTTCAAGAAGATCGAGAGGAAGATATCAAGCCATATTTCTAAACTTTTGATGCCTTTGCTCCAAGTAATGGTGTAAAAGCTCGTCTCGAGATGGACGAGAAGATGGAACTTTTTGAAACCTTGATGTCCATCTCATCGTCTTCTTCAACTATGGTTTCGAGGTTCCTCAATACTTTTTCCTGACGACAGTTATGAGCTTCGGAGGGGCCATCTCAGTTGCAAATTGTGACTTCATGTCTCTTTCAAATACCAAATCCAAATGCATCAAAGAAAGCACACAAATTCTCAGAGGGATGAGGAAAAAGAGAGAACCAGAGGGGATGTTTGCGTTAGACTGAGAGTACTGGCAAAGAAATGTGTACTGAGTTGCTCTTTTATACAAGAGCCTTTATATATAGTTTTACTTGATAACTTCATAGCTTTCTTGGTTGGCAAACATGTGATTCATGTTTGAATAGTTCATACTTCATAAAATTAATATTTCTGGTTCACAATGACCTCAGGCCATACATCAGCACATCTGTGCGGGCCCCACTAAATTAGTGCATTTAATAAACAAACTGTAATTAACGAACTTTGTACTTTTATTTCAAAACTAAAATTTAACGGATTTTTTTTTAAAAAAAGAGCACACTTGAACAGGTTCATGTATGCATATGCATCACATGCGTAGATAGTTAAACGTATAGAAAAGGGAACTGATGGAAATTTTTTAATAAAAAAATAATATCTCCATGGTAGTAGTAGAACAAGTGGGAAGGTCCTAATTAAGCATTGCATTAGGATTTAGGCAAAATAATATCACCATTACAATTTTTAAAATATAACTTACTAAATTTAAAATTATAGAAGAAGAAAATCACATCTACTCTAATGGTTGATGTGTTGTTTTTTCATATATACCAAGATGGTAAATTTATAATTTAATATTGTAAAAAAAATTCAAAATACAATAGTACACTCATTAAAATTGAATTGAGGAGTATAATTACTTAAACTTGAAAAAAAATAATTAGAAAAGCTTACATTCTTATCAGATTTGGTCCTTTTGAAAAGGGAAATCCTATAAGAGAACTTTATCAGATTAGCCACGTTTTGATAAATGATTTGTTTGGTCTTTGGAGAGAAACGTCTCCTTCAGCAATAATTCTCATTTTACATTTAATAATTAATATATTTTTAGTATAATGTGTGTCATGGCGGGCTTTTCTTGGGAACGGGGAAGAAATCTTTAGCACTAAATGACAGTCTTTTTGTCATTTGTTTTTTTGGCGCCAAGTGGCTACAATAAAATACGATGCATGATAACGATGCTATAGAAAGCTAAAGAGTTTTGAGTTCTTAATTTGTGTTCAATTTATTTTTTTTTCAAAAAATTCGAATGTTTCGTATTTTGCTATGTATACTGAAGTTATGACAGAAATATAAATTCATATTAGTTTTTACTTTGAGATAGGAAGAAAATCAGTTTTTACTGTTTATTGAAAATACTGTAATTTGTAAAAAAAATTTCTTTTTCTAGAAAAAGGTTGTTACATTACTCTGCAATGTTCGTTCTTTAAAAGTGCAAGGTTTATTTTCAGACAAAAATATTTAGTTCTATATTTTGGACGAAATTTGGATTAACAACAATGGAGCAACCAAAATCACCACTCTATCTAAAAGGAATATTGAACTTAAAAGTTTTCACAAGATAAATAATGAAGCAAGTGTCGCACTGCCAGTCCCCTTCAGTTGCGTGGCCATATGGTGTACATTTCGAACTGTTGATAAGCACATTTTATCAACATCATGACATTTAAATTTAATTCATCAGCAACACAGAAGCATGAGACCTATGTTACTCAGATTCGTCACTGAACCCACATATCCTGTATCGGATACATATCTGATACGGATTCGTGTGTGATTCGTATCCGATACTTAAGTCAACGTATCAGAACGTTTCAGCATGTGTTGACTAGCTGATTCGGTCAATAATTCGTTGGATTCGCCATTTCGGCGAGTATCTAAGTCGTTTCGACAAGTATCTCAGCCATATCGGCGCATTTCTGGGCTGTACTTGAGGAGCCACACGCGTTGCCGCATTGATTGGTCCACAGACGATCCCATGAATTCAGTAGAAAAATCATCAAAATTCCAAGAGGGAGTGAGATTCAAACTCTAGCTCATGCGTTCCCATATTGATGGGCTACCACTGCACCAACCTATGGTCTCTGCCATTTTTCATTTTGAGTTATATATATTTACATCTAAATACCTGTACTTTTAAATTTTTTTATTAAACTGCTTTTATTTTTTATATTTATTTTATATATAAATTTATTATATATTAGTATAGCTGTATTTTAGTTTTTTTAAAAATCTCGTATCGCCGCATCGGCAGCCGTGCAACATAGCATGAGACATAATTCAAAATTAGTTCATTTTACTCGATTTACACGTGACTTTTCTGGTCAGAAACGACATCCGAGGGACTAGTCAAGTGTCAAGGCAATGTTTTGTCACAGAACTATATGATGTGTGCAATTTTGCATGACAGAACAATGGCACAAATTTTGTGCCACATAAAATTTTACTAGAAAAATTTCTGCCAGTAAAATTTATTATCAAGAATTCAAGATTAACACACGCCTTGTCAATAACAAATTACATACTAAATCTGTATTTTTTTTAGTAGTTGAGAATTTGTGAATGTTGCCCATCTTGTTGTAATAACAGGAATTCCATAATTGTTCTTTTTCTAATTCCTGGCATAAGTAAATCCGGGCGTTTTTACTACTGAATTTGGATGATATTTCTGAATTTTTCATATTCTTATTTATTAAGAATTTTTTTGTTAATAATAATTTTTCATATTCGTCAAAGTCGGAAGACCATCTTAATGATTTGTTAATTATTCACTAGATTACAATTTTTCGATATATTTTTTTAAATAAAATTGCCAGATTAATTAAATTTATATTACGGATTTTAAGAACCATTTATTTATTTCTTTTAATAATGCGTGGATATTATAAAACTGAGAAGATTTATTTAATTTCATCCATATCACGGCCCTTTTAACAGTTGTTGTCACGTGGGCTTTATCCTCTTTATAGGCCTCAACAGCCCAGTCACAAATTTTCTTTTTCTTTTTCTTTTGTCACTTATTGGTGGTCAGATGAGCAGCATGATTGCATGATGCCAAAGACTTTCAATCCTCTCAAGGAATTGAGGGAATACTCATGAGAATGATGTGAAGATAAACTTATTGTAATAAAATGTTGGATATATTTTTGTGCTTGTGCTGTTGTAGTTATTGTTGATTTTTCAGAATGTTGCATCTTGACAGTAGTTATGTTAGTAGGTTTTGTTTTAACAAGGACATGAAGATTGTAGGCTGAGATATTGCTATCATCATATATTGATACCAATTCAAGTTTTGATAGCGCAGTAAAAATTTCCGTTAGGATTTTTTTACGCCCGGAACAGGAAGGAATTGGTTACTCCATAAAGCTGCCTGAGTACTGAATAAACCTCCGTTGAGGATTTTATTTATTTATTTAATGAAGTTACTGCCTTTTTTGTTGTTACAACATAAATTATGTTTCCCAATACAACATCGAAACATACGGATTCAAATTATGATTATCAAAATTAAAGGCTTGTTGTTGGAAGTTGACTTCATTTCCACCGATTATAGTTTGTAATAAAGTTTTAAAATGCGGATTTCATTATGCACGCAGAAAAACTTTGTATAATGCATATGCGGATTTCCATACGGTCATATATATACAGTTTATTTCACAAAAGTTCTGAATATTAGAAAGGGTATATGAAGGATATACATATAAATTAATCAAAAAAGTTTGCGGCCTGCATGATGGATTTTTGTGCGGATCAGCAGTGCACACGCATATACGAATGCATATGCGGCTGCACAAAATGTATTTTAAAATACTGGTTTGTAATTTAATTTTGTTAGAATTGGTATCAATACACAACTGATGAATTTCTCCGGGACTCCGGGTCATATATAATTGGCCGTTACAAATATTAAAAAAAAGAGAGAATATTTTCAAAGGTAAACGACTCAATAATACTTAGAAAAAAAAATCTGCTAATTGTAGACTAATTCTGGACCAGATTCTCTCTGAACTGTTATGTATTTTTTTTAGACTTGAGAACTGTAACGTTAGACAAAAAAAGTAAAGCAAATCACTCCAATTTTTTTTTTTTTTAATGTACCTTCCAGAAGAAAAAAGATAGAAGTATTTATTTTGAATTAGGCAGATGCCAATTGTTGAATTAGGCAAACGCCAATTGTTGAATTAGGCAGAAACAAAACTATTTATTTGAGACCTAACAAACTGAACTGCGTCGCAATTATGAATTATAATTTCCGTTGAATAATTGGGTCGGCTAGTTATTGAAACTGTCACAAATTACGAGGTCGTTAATCGTAGAAAAAAGCAACGTCAAAAGGCTTTTCAAATGGAATCTTTCATGCCTATCCTGATTTCATTATTATTATTATTAAAGGAAAAAATCATCAAGTATATCTCTAAATGCATATTTGAAAGTATGTAGTACTGGAAGTGTACAAAACGTCTGAACCAACACATCTATGTCACTCAACCACATGCATCCAAATAGAGATATAGTCTGCTATTATTTATATCTATTAAAGTCAGGATGCAACAGTGGACATGAAAATATTTCTGTAAAATAGTTCTCAACTTCGAAAATCATTCTTTAAATTTTTTACTGTACTCTGTAAACAGCATACATAGGTCCATAATTCTCTATACTGTTTTGTAATTTAAGTTGGGATTGCTTTCCCTTCTCAGACTTATAACAACTCTACAACAGTATATTACTGTAATGTAACAACTCTATAACAAGCTACTGTACTTTTAGCCGAGTATGGAGCTAGATAACAAGTACACCAAAGTACACACGTAACCAATGCAACACAAGCATGTGTGTCATTGATTAAGCACCAATTTAGAGATATTTGTTCTATAATAGCCTCTCTAAAATCTGTCTCAGACCTGAAGCACTAGCTGAATTCCTCACAAAATTGAACCCATTGACTAATAACGGATGGGTTAATGAGTCTTCACTCGTAGCATTACACATGAGACACCATTTAGATTGTCTATTTCAGGTGTTGCGGAATCATATGGTAGATCAGCATCACTCTTCTTGGACCGCCTGCAGTGCACCTCTCTTTTATTCCTGCTTTGATCCCCTATGCTTTTATCTGAATTGGTGGTGAAAGTGGTTTCACTGAAGAGTGCCAGTTCAGTACATTGTTCTTTCAGAGGGTTGGCTTTTTGGGGCAAGAGGCCGTAGTATCTCTGGAGAGTGCTCATTGCTGAAGAGGTTTTGTCGGGTGGAGATTGAGATTTAGGTGAATATACTGAGCCCGAAGCGTGCTTCTTTGTGAAAGCTTTAGGTGGCAGTTTTCTGGAGTAAAATATATGTTTCATCAGATCAGTTAGATCTCAGTTCTTGAAAAATAAGGTATATAATGTTTCAACAGGGGCCAGCCTATATAAAATATTGGACATTCCACATGAAATGAATACACAATTAAGATTCACTGGCAAATGCGCACTTTATCCAAAGCTGGTTCTTTACTTCAGGTAAAACCAACACTCTGATCACCTTCTTAAGGAGATTAAGTGAGACAGAAAATTTCAACTAAAAGGTTCTTTTACCGAAACATTCAAGTACTAGTTACTCAAAATGTATGCAACAAATGATTCAGGACCAAGCATAATCCTTTTTTTGTATTAAGCTGACCAATTGAGTTAGCTTAATGTAACCCCAATATCGGATAGAATTTATTTAAGTCAACCCCAATGCTACCTTGCTTAAATTAAGCTCACTTTCGAAACAAATTAAGAAATACAAAAGGCCGGTTACTTCAACTCAACTTTTTGAATATTATAAGTCTCATCTTAATACAAAATAAGTGATAAACAAACTACCTGCTCTTAGAATTGGGCAAAGACCTATGGAGAGGTGACTCGGTGTGACATCCAGGGATGGGAATCAGCAACGATTTGTGCGCAAACATCTGAAGGTCACTTACTAAATTGTTTGTTCTTTTTATATCAGCTATCTACAATCAGTAACCAATGTATTCATCAGTGCAATTGCTTTTAAATCAAACCGAATGTTCTTGCATGATACAGCACAGCAGTAAAGTTTTCCTAAATGTGTTGCATTTCAGATTGTAAGATGGCTATAAAGCTGAATTAATTTTTTTTTTCATTAATATCTTTGATTGCTTCATTCCATTCAGTGACTTCCATGAAACTAATTTTAACAAAAACATCTGTTTAATATATGAGGATAATATTTATAATTTGAAACAAGGAGAAGAACAGAAAAAAAATAACAAAAGGATATGTAAAAATAAATAAATCCTTTTAGATTTTTTTTTCTTAACAAGAGCTATTTTGTCTAAAATGCCATCTACTTGTGACTATCCAACTTATCAAATTGCATATATTCTGAATTGACCAGATATTAGCGTTAACGCACCAAACTGCATATATTCGGAATTGACCGGTTATTAGTACCCAACTAACCAAAATGTGAAATTGTCAACTTCGCCAATTTAATTAGCACTTAACTTTTTATTGTCTAAATCACCAAAAAAATCGAAATATATTCCGAGTTTATCATTTTCACCAATTTCGGTAACTTTTACATAACTTGAGTGTAGACTGAGAATAATGCTATTAATATACTTTTTTTTTAAAAAAATTCTCTTAGCAGAAGCAGAATAAGTAAAAAAAAAAAAAATCTTGGACGAAAATCATTTTCTGAAGTTAAAAATCACCTCGACACCATATTTAATGGCGAGACCAGCAAGCGTATCCAATTTAGAAACTTCATGAACTACACAATTCCCCGATCAGATGAACACATAGTTGACAAAGAGATGGAATCCGAATCACGCGAACTAATATCAAACTCTCTCTCAGGAGAGCTGGACCCGTCAGAGCTGAAATCCTCCGAGAAAGGATGAGAAACCACCTCCTCCCTTCTAATTCCCATATCAAAAAGGCAAAATACGCACTCAAACCGAATTAGAAAGGTTTGAGTTCCAGATCCCGATATTTGGGAAAGATCGGAAGCTTTGGTTGATCTTTTAGCGCGATTTCGTCGAGAATTAGGAAGTGTTGGTGGTGGTGGGTCGCGCTCGGTCGAGAGAGAGAGAGGAGGAGTATGGTAGAAGGTTTGGTTTGATTCCTCGTCTCATATCACATATAGAAACTTGAACGAAATTAAAATAACACATTTCGGGAACGAACTTTAAAGGGAAAATATCTATGCTCACATAAGAAGTTTACAAACTTCTACTAAATGATAATTGTTGTGATTGTAGTTGCTTTGCATTTCTAGTTACTCTTATTAGTGAAAGTCTGACGTGGACCTAGCAGCTATGAATTATGAGAATCATAGTAACTTGCGAAGGTTCTCCGTCCTCGGTGGAAGTTGACGCGGTATTTCATTTGGACTCTCTCCAACTTTCACGTGCAAAAGCACCTCCATGAAAAGTTCTTTATTATATTTTTTGTAAATTGAAAATTTTGACTTATGCCTAATTGTTCTACCAGTAATTACATTTCGTTATTGTTTCAGTTTTTAATCTTTTTGGTCTTTAAAATATCAGTTGGTAATTTTATAAATATATTATTTTAATCTTTACATCTCGTTCATCTCATGTTATTCCTTATAAATTTCAATTTAAGCTAAGTTACCTCTACCACAGATCCAGAGTAGAAAAATCTAAGTAAAGAATCACATTTGCATTCTCGTCATAATAATATATTTATGAAAATATGTATGAAAATATTGATTTAATTAATCTGTGATGGCACCAACGTTACTGATAGTTTTAATTTAATTAATGACTGTGTTTATCCCTACGTTGTTTGTATCGATCATTTAATGACTGCATCCAAATTACCTTTGACGTCCAATGATAAAAAGATAATTTGGCAGTACAAAAATTCATTCTTCGCTACTACTCTTAAATTTAGGATTGATTTGCTATAAATTTAAAATTTAAAAGATAAAACAAATATACATGGAAAAAGCTTATATGTTCACGTCCCATCATTATTTTTGAAAGAGATTAATACAATACAACTCTAATATGTATCGGACTATAATATCATATAAAAATACAAGTTCATACACGTGTGCACATAATTAATGCCTGATTATTTTATAGTGTTTGAAACTGGATATTTGAAAATACAACAAAGTTTTTTCTCAAAAAAAAAAAAAATTCAACAAAGTTCCTTGATTAACAACAATCCTCCTTTTTTTCCTCGATTATTTGTCAAAACAGGGAAATGATAAAAATAGAAAGGCGAAATTGGGGAAATTTTTAGTTATGTGAATTTAGTTCACCAAAAATGTACATTATATTTGAAGAGTTCTCTCTTTGACTTTTAATGTATGTCATTTCAAATCACGTTACATGGTGACGGATTAAATCCTAGACTCTTTCAACTAAAACTCTAATTTCAAGGGTAATGGGGGCTACTTAACTAAATCAGCGCATCATTTCGTGCAAATTGTAGCAGAAATATGGAACCAAAGAGTTTAGGACTGGTTCCATAAGTAAAAGCACACGGCCCACATGGGTTAAAAGTATATAAATTAAATGAAATATTGTAGAATAGATTTTGCTGGTCAATTATGACCAGGCAATTATTGATTGCCACTTATTAACGCGCTTCTTTTCTCGTCATTTTGTCTTCCACTTGCTGACTGAAATGATACTTCAAATCCATTATATATCAAGAACTTAAATGAAAAAGCAAATTTATTAACTCGTCGTGCAAAGTTAAAATTTAAAACAAAAGGCAAAAACCTGTTATCTGGACCAGCAAACTTTACGTGTGTTGTACGGAGAGTTTACTAAATTTACCAAGATAACGAAATATAAATAAAAGAGAATTTCTTTTAATGGATAAATAAACTATAATCTTACTTTCAGAACCTTTTAATGTCGAAAATCTTTAAAATATGATTTCAAATAAGATAGGGCAAATCTCAAAAGTAGAAAAAAGAAATGGAGATATATTTTTAAACCAGATGTATTTAAATTATATGAAAATTTTGAAACATAATAAATCTATAAATTCAAAAATATTTATATATATATATATTTTTCATTCTTTCGATTTTATAATCTTTTTTTAATTTATTTATAAGTTTTTTTTATCAAAATTGTCGATATAAACGTTGTTTTCTTTAAATGATAAAAAACCCACCCCACTTTCATTTCTGTTCAAAGCGATACAAGAATAGTTCATAACTTCATATGTATAATACATGTAAGAAAAAAATCCAAAAAATCTGCAAGAAATAAAATAAAAACAGGCAGATTAAAAGAACACAAAGTAACCACAATATATTCAACAAAATAGACAGCTAAAGGTAAACCAAGAGATAAATGAAAAGTAAAACCGTTATTCATCCAGACAGGGACAAATACATGGGTGGACTAGCAGGGGCCTCCCCACTCCCAAATGAAATCAAAATTGGTATAAGAGATTAAAATTATAGTGTATTTTGAGAGATTTTGTCCACTTACCTCTCTCCCTTAATATTTTTATTTAATGTTCAATATAACACTCCTTCAAAATTAAAATTCTAATTTCACCCCTACATCTATGATTCTATGTTATCAAGGCCAAAAAACTAATCAACGCTCCGTTAGAAAAATCCCTAAGCAACTCTTCCCTTTCAAACAGTTTCAAAAATATTAAGTTCAACCCCTTCAAAATTAAAGAACTCATGCTGTTTATATGCCCTTAGAATGCATTAACCAGTGGGCTGAGATGTGATTACTGGGGATGTTGAAGCACGAGCAAAATTTACTCCAGAAAATATATCCACCTCTTACGTGATATTTACGGGAGTCGGGAGTGAGGACATATAAAATAAGCATAATCGTACAGTTTTCATCTCTCTGCCAGAGAGAGATGAAATATAATGGAGATGCGGGGTATCGATCCCCGTACCTCTCGCATGCTAAGCGAGCGCTCTACCATCTGAGCTACATCCCCTTTTTTGATGAAAGTTTACTGTTTGCTATTTTTCTGGGAGGTTTTGAACAAGGGAGAATGTTAGCTTCCTTGATTCAATAATAATTTAATTGATGTGTCATATAAATAGTTCAGAGGTCGCCAATCGTGAGGCCCGCGAAAAAACACTGACCACTGGATAAGAAACAAAACCAAACCAAACGCTCCAACTGCTCGAGGTAGAGAGCGCGACACCTTCCCACCGAAAGCTCAGCCACAATCTCTCTCTCGCTCTCTCTTAGAGAAACTCTCTCTGAGCTCAACTCCAACTCCAGTACTCCACATCCTCTTCCAATGGCGAGCCTCCATCTGACAGACCTCACCCCCTTTCTCCACAAATCCCACGCAACACGAAGAACCTCCCGCTTCATCATCCCCAGAGCTTCCTCCTCTTCATCCAACTCCTCCTCATCTCCATCCAATAACTCCACTTCCAAAGTCGGCGAGAGTTTGTTACTGAGACGGCTATGGCCGTGGCCGCAGCAGTGCCCCTGGCGCTTGCGCCTTTGGGAAATGAGGCTAAGGCTGATGAGTTCCCACAGTTGTCTGAGTGGGAGCGTGTCTACCTCCCAATTGATCCTGGTGTTGTTTTGCTCGACATTGCCTTTATCCCTGACGACCCTTCTCATGGTTCGATTTTTCTTTGTGATGTTTAATTTTGCTGGTTTTCAGAATAGGTCTCCAATGGGTTGTTCCGGTATTATAGTTTGTTTAGTTGAACATTTTAAATTATCACAGTGTACTATATTTCTGTTCAAAGGCTTAACCTATTAACGTGTGTGGATAATTTAACCGCCTGGACACTCTTGTTAACTTGCAAGTAGTATTGATTAATCTTGTCTTAGTTAAAAACGAATATGAACTTTTATTAGCTTCACCATTACTCAACTGATGGGTTTCTCTAGGCAGAACCTGAAAATTGTCTTCCATGATGGAATCCATGTTGGGTAAGGTCCCATTCAACGGGTATGGGTTAAGGTTGGCTTTTAACATTTAATCAACTGCGTATTTTATATGAGAGACAGACAATAATGAAATAAATTGCTGGCCTCTAATTAGCTTTTAATATTCAAATAATGAAAAAGGTGTGCAACTTGATCGAATGTGACAAATACAGACTGACATGATTTTCATGATTTAGCATTAATATACTATGTTTGGACTGTTAGAGTTGTCATTTTACTAATCAAACACTCAATAAGTACAAAATGGTGGATATAGTCCTTGGGTAAAGAGGCAGAAAAATTGGGAACACAAATTTAGCTACTTGCTCATTATTTCTGTCACACATTCATTAAACGGAATAGCTTATCTTTCTATGCATACTTTTGTCAAACAGAATAGCTTACATATGTCACGAACTCCTGATCCAGCCTGATCTATATCTGTGGGTCAGTACATCTTTTACTTTTACTAATTTGTTTTATAATTTGAATGCAAAATTTTAGGTTTTCTCCTGGGGACTAGGCAAACCATACTGGAGACGAAGGATGGAGGCAACACCTGGGTTCCACGCTCCATCCCATCAGCCGAGGATGAAGACTTCAACTACCGGTTCAACTCCATCAGCTTCATGGGGAAGGAAGGTTGGATTGTTGGCAAACCAGCAATTTTGCTCTACACCTCAGACGCCGGCGAGAGCTGGGAGCGAATTCCTCTCAGTTCCCAGCTTCCTGGTGATATGGTATTAATATATTCTTTTTAAACTCACATATAGAGAAGTGCTACCTATTACCAACTTTAAAGTTGAGCCTCAGTTAAACCCAAATTAATGGTGGAGATCAAGCCTACGTTAAACTTAATGATGCACACTCAATCAAGCGACAAAAACCGTGTCAATTGAATGGGGCTTACAAAGGGGTCACTATGTCAAACAAAACCAATAATAAATCAGGTCTAGTAAACCAGGTCACCTAGTCACTAGATGGAGCGTAAAATAGTGTTTCTTGCCATCTATGAAAGTCTAGGTGCTTAAGAATACCAAGAGTGAAAGCATCTCTTACCCAACCTTTAAAATGATATTTTATAGCAGAACTCTTATCAATCATGGTAAATATAAATGTATACTATATAGATGGGTAATGTACGTCCTCTGATTTTTATTTTTATTGTAGGTTTACATAAAAGCTACTGGTGAAAAAAGTGCTGAAATGGTCACTGACCAAGGTGCACTTTATGTGACATCAAATCGGGGTTATAACTGGAAAGCTGCTGTGCAGGAGACTGTCTCAGCTACACTAAACAGGTAAATTTATGGTGTTTTTAGTTGTTTACTTTAATAATTAATGTGAATCAAATTTTGGTTCAACATTTTCTGAGCTCCTTCTCTAGTGAAGAATAAAAATGGCTGAACCATACAAGTAAGCTTAAGCATTTAACCTCCATATCTTAACCAATCATTTGTGCCCTTTAAAATTTTGGATAAATACCTTTACAGTACTCTCTTCAATTTAAGTACAAGGATACTTTCTGATCTCAAGTTCAGTAGGAATATTTTTTTCATGCACTTTAAGATAGCATATGATGTTACATGTGTTTGCATAAGATGTGCATAGAGTATGTTGTTTTAGAAGAAGCCAAGAATGTATATGTAATTTATGGCATTTGTAAGAGTATAGGTGATGTTGCATAGTAAATATGAAGCTTTCCTTGAGCTTCTACAGCACTTGTCTGGCTAAGTTATTAAACCAGCCGAGTCTTTTAACTGTTAACCACACTCACCATTCGTTTGTTTGGCAACTGTGCAGAACAGTGTCAAGTGGAATTAGTGGTGCCAGTTACTACACTGGAACATTCAACACTGTCAACCGTTCTCCTGATGGACGCTATGTTGCTGTTTCAAGTCGTGGCAATTTCTATTTGACCTGGGAGCCAGGCCAGGTACCTTTTCTTATAACTAATTCTTCAATTGAGACTTTACAAGAGCTCTTTGAATTCTGGAATGTTCTTCAAAAGCACCTCAAGATTTTGTCATGCAGCTAATGGTGATAAAAGAACTAAGGACTTCCTAGTGGTTGGATTTTGGGTCTTTTAATGGTTGTAATTTAAAATTGAGAATTTGTGGTTGCTTGTTCACAAGTCATTGAAATAAAAAACTATGCTCAGGAAACTTAATTTTTAGTTTCTGAATAAAGTAGAGACATTGTATGAATAATGACAAATTGTAGTTTGTATTGCTTCTTCAAATAAGAATAGACCTGAAACCTGAACTTGCACTAGCTGGCTGTGTCATGCAATATATTATATTTTGTGGGGAAAAAAGTAGTACAAGTTTATCACTGATTTCCACATCATAGGGAACTAGATTTTTTATGCACACCCTAGTCTTGATTACAGTACATTTGCCAAGGTAGTATGTTTATTGCCTTTCATCTTAAGTTGTTCTTGAATACTTGTGCAGCTTTTCTGGCAACCCCATAATAGAGCAGTGGCAAGGCGGATACAAAACATGGGGTGGAGAGCTGATGGCGGTCTTTGGCTTCTGGTGCGAGGTGGTGCCCTGTATCTCAGCAAAGGAACTGGTGTATGCTTTCTACACTTCGTGCAATATCTTAATAAATTTTACCTATATTTTTTTCGAACTATGGGTTCATCAAATTACCTTCAGTAATTCTTGCAAAGTAAATTAACAAGCTTTGAATTATACATCAACATGATGAATTATTTTCGAGCATATATGAACCTAAATGAATTTTGTTGTGATGAAATTAATATACCTTTCAGATAACAGAAGATTTTGAAGAAGTTCCAGTGCAGAGCCGAGGATTTGGTCTCTTAGATGTGGGTTTCCGCTCACAGGTAATTTAAATTGCCTATAAAGAATTTTTTTTTTGTTTCTTTATTTCTATAGTAACAAAAAAAGAAGTAATAAAGGACAGAATCTATTTAGAAATTTAATAAAAAAATATCATTCAGGAGGAAGCATGGGCTGCAGGAGGAAGTGGTGTGCTGCTGAAATCAAAAAATGGCGGGAAGAGCTGGACACGTGATAAGGCGGCTGATAATATAGCTGCTAATC
Source organism: Schoenoplectus tabernaemontani (assembly GCA_037127355.1). Taxonomy (NCBI): domain Eukaryota; kingdom Viridiplantae; phylum Streptophyta; class Magnoliopsida; order Poales; family Cyperaceae; genus Schoenoplectus; species Schoenoplectus tabernaemontani. The sequence continues at coordinate 19,758,766 of CM073748.1, read as the reverse complement.
TCTACAATGTCAAGTAATTGAATTTTACTTTTTTTTTTCTGGTATTCTCACAGAACTGTGCTGACCTTTACCAACCTGAAGTCACTATTTTTGCAATTTTAAATATGTTTTTTTTGCTAAGGGGGCAAAAAAAGAAAGGATGAAAAAGTAGCTGAACAACTTGCTATGTTTACCAATCCAGCTTGGTACTCTTGCTCTTCTTGGAAAGACATTGGATGTTCGTGTTCCTATAATTGCTATATTTATTGCAGATTCCTCGATGATCGCAAGGGTTTTGTACTTGGAAATGATGGTGTCTTGCTCCGGTACGTTGGGTGATGACTATTATTACAATGAATTTTTCATTTTGAATAGTGAGGATGTACTATGAAATCATTGATTGCATTGTGAAGCAGTTTTTGTATCTATGCTACTATGAGAATCACTGTATAAAGGGGCTATAAAAAAATTTGGTTGCGTGAAACAGTTTTTTCATGTTAAATTGTTAACAAAAATGAGTTCTTCTATGACTGTTGTGTTTTGGGAAGAAGTTTCAAAACTAAAGATCTCGGAGACGCATACTCTACAGATTAGCAGTGTCCGGCAAGGAGAACGAGATAACTGCGAGAGATCTTCACTAGCCAATTGACGAACTTTTTAGCATTACGACCACACAAATTGATCCTTATTTATTATCCATGGAGATCGTATATGCTGACCAAACTATATAAGACAGTTCTTTTCAATTAAGGTTTTCTTTCCTTTTTTTTTTTTTTTTTTTTGGCAAAAGGAAACTTTCGTTACCAAGATGATACTGAAATTTAGATGTTGAAATCACATAGGAAATAAAAAGGGCTTCTAGTTCTAGGCACGTCAAAAAAATTAACTCATAGATTGCTCGTGATTCATTTAAAATTGATTCAATTTAATCTGTCCATTAAATTAATGAGACAAGTTTGAACTAGATTTAACTTGATTCACTAAACTATCAATATTTATTATTTATATTATCTAATTATGAATTTTAATATATTATATAAGTTATAATTCAATACATATGTAATTATTATGAACTATGTATACAACATATTGATTATTATTTTTTTTTAATTTTGGTAATTTCGAAACAGTCACAGTCCACAATTAATTAATGAATGAATAGTCATACTTGATGCTGATATTTTACTCGCTTTAATCTTTATCATGTCCCCTTTTTCACAAGATACAAATCTTCTGGGTACCAGAAACAAATTCGTAATATTAACTCATTACTCATTTAAACTTTAGCACGTTCGTTCTCTTTCAACAAAATTGGTCATGCGTCTGCAAACTTGTTTGTGTACTCTAAAAGGGCTCCCAACGAATAATAGGTAATATTCACTAGCATTGCATTGTACGCGCGTGTTGCAGGAATACTTTTTTATTTTTATACATATTTTAATTTTTTTTTGAAGTAAAAAAATATGATATCACAAATTTGTGAAACGTGAAAGTACGACTCTTATGTGATATTATATCATCTAGGAAATATAAATGAGATATGTATTGAAAGACTCCAAGATGTTAACGGCTTTTAGATCAATTCGATTTTGAATCAATTGATACACGCAAACTATGTTTATTAGAAAAAAATGATTGAAACGTCTTTTTACTAAGAAAAGTAAAAGACAAGTGAATTATTAGATCTCATACAGCTGAATAACTTAGAAACACTAAAGAATATTTTTTGTTTATGGTGGAGAGACAAAACTCGTGTGAAGGATTACACTCATGCTGGTTTTCGGATCAATCAGAGATAATTTAAAATCGATATGGCTATGTGGACCTGTAAATTGAAAAGAGTTCCATATAGAAGATTACAGTAGATTCAGACTGAGTATATAGCAGCGAGTAAAGTAGCAAAAGGAGGAGATTAAATCAATAATTTTCTAACCAAGCTAGAGGAAGTTCAAATCATCTCAAATCCAGTGGATCTATGTTATGATAGCATAAGAGTCATAGTCATTTATATAGTATAAATTTTATTAATTTATAGTATAGATTTTATTGATATATAGTATAGATTTTATTAATTTATAGTACAAAATTATTTTTTGTGCCTCAAGTATACATGTTTAATTGATATATGTCTCACTTATTTTTTTTTCCAAAAAATGTTTTATTCACATCTAGGTAAACGACAAGGTTTTTAGTAGATGAAGTACTTTTATGACATAGTTATAAAAGTACTTTTATGACACTGTATCTATGGAGATCAGACACATGAGTGTTTGGCTTTAGAGGTTGTTTTTGAGACGTATTAGATATTATGTTTTGTAATACACTGGATAGATGTCATTTTTTAATTGACTCTAGTCCAAGTGGAGAATTATTAGTTTAGTATCCTAAAAGTCAATCAAAATTAATGATTTTGTATTTTTTTATTCATGAATCGAAGATTTTAATCATTTTGTTCTTTGAGTATTTTATTATTAATAGATCTTTTGTGTTGAGAACTTAAAATTACAGAACTCTATTCTCAAAATAATAAATAATATATATTATAAAAGTCTCTAATCAAGATAGTTAGCAAAAATACTAATTGTAAGAAAATTAATATGTGGATTAAACAATGATCGAAAGATCATGTGATAACAAATTACAATTTAATCACATAAATACCTAATAGAGATAAATATATTAGACATAAACCAAATAAAATAATAAATGAATTGTGTTTGTGTTATTATTTATTTTCATTAGTGTTTGAATTCTATGTATGAGATGGTTCATCATTTTCTACATAAGGAATTATCATAGTGATATTATTTTTCTACTATTGTTCAGAATCAGTTGTCATAAGGTTTATACTTCTATGTTCATAAATTATGTAGAAAAAAATTATACATCAAGAATATCATGTATGTTATAATTTAATGAGTGATGATATCTATGGACCCCTTAATGAACTGAGATTGCAAGCATGTTATACAATTAATTGATTAATTATATACAATCTATTTTGAATAAAAAAAAGAAATAAATCACAAGATGACACTTTTCACCTTGGATAATTCTTGATATCATTTCACATAAGAATTAACACAATATGAAGTAATATTTTTATGCAAGATCGTAATATTATTTGAGCATATTATTTGTGTTAATTGGATAGTCATAATGTATTGCTAGATAACTCTTACAAATGTATAGAATTAAAATGATATTTTTTTTTTGTCAACATAACACAGATTCTCCCAGATCATACCATAAGACTCTTAACTATCAGATTAATTTCAGTATATTCATATATGATTAGTAATACTAAAATTTGATATCATAGAAATGACAACTTTAATCACTAAATATAATAGACACGTGGGAAATTTCATAAGGTTTCATTTAAAGTGAGAGATAAAAATATCAAAAAAATATTTGGATTGAAATAATTAAACAGATTAATTGTTAAACTAAAATTGGGTTTTTAGCCCATGAAAATTTCAGGCAAGAGAGAGAGAATGATTTTTTATGTTGTCTCATAATGATCAAAAGTTGACACATTAAAAATTATATTAGTCTCAAAAGTTGCATTATCAAATGTTAAAAAAGTAAAATTTATTAATGAGGTAAATTTTGAAATATTTCAAAATGCCTTTCATGGTCGGCCTCACATGTATCTATCTTCTATTCTTTTTCAATTATTTATCTCTCATGAGTTGAGAATCCATTAAAATTAAAAAAAAAAAAATTGATAGGTTGAAATTTTCATCAAGGAAAATATTAATTTGTTCTACTAATATAGAACTATTAATAGTTATTTAATTCTAAATTGAAATCTTAATTAAGAAAAAACTAATTTGTTCTACTAACAAGGTTGAAATCTTAGAGAGACGTCGTCCTTTTGGTGCTCGGGTAGAAAGGAGAAGCGTTCACAACCTCCATCAAAAAGAAAGCCTCCACCTTTTATCATGATTTCAAAGGAGATATGTACTCAAATAAAGTCCAGCTTTGTTTGGTATCAAACTAGATTGCACTAGATCCTTAGTTTTATTTGAAATTTATACTATACGCATGAACTAAATTCCTTCCCGTTAAACCTTAAAAGGTATGAGTTTCAAAATTTAGACTCTAAAGTGAGACCCGAGATTGTACCTACCACTACTAACTGAAGTCACTATGTTTGCAATTTTGAGTATAGCTTCTACTCTACGCTCATAAAGTAACTGTCCGTAAATCTCAACCGTTGAATTTGTGTGAGGCTGTCCATAATCAGGACTGAAGGTTGAGATTCATGAGGTATTATTTTATGGACATGAAATACTCAGATGATGTAAATTTTGTTTCAATAAGGAGCATATATATATAAAAAAGGAAAAAAAGAGAGATGAAAGTAGACTTGGTTCGGTTAGGCACGAGGCATCATACTCTTTCTTCTTTTGAAAGATTCATTTTTACCATAACTAGTTGTCATCTTGTTGCAAATTCCTCAATGATGCTCTCATACTCAATAATGGTCGCGTCATGATTAGTGTTCTAAATTTATGTCATCGTATCGTGTTAAAATATATCGTATCTCATATAGTGTCATATATTTATTTATTTATTATTTTTTCGTGTTATGTCGTGTTTAAAAATAGTAAAGGGGCGACACGATACGGTTATGGTAAGACACAAATAAGTCATATCGTGTCAACTGCATCATGTTTAATTGTATCATGTCTAATCGTGTCATCTTTATATAATATGGCATTTCTCTATTCTTCATAGTTGTACTTATATGCATTTAAGTATCTCACAAATAAATTTTCTTCCTTATGATGTTGATTCACCTCTGACTCTACCTCTAACATCCCTTCACTTGAGATAGAACTTGACACGGTAGTAACCTCTTTCCAATCAATTGAGTGCATCTATGACTTATCTTGAAGTCTACTTTCAACATTATATCTATTCTTCAATAAAACCAAAGCTTTTAATACTTTTCATCTAATTTTATTCTTTTGTCGGTTAGAACTTTGTTAACTATGCTAAAATAAAATTTATAAGCTACTGTGGAGATCGACTGAAATTATATAGACCTCCAACCACTGACCTTTCAGTGCTCCAAAAAAGAGAGGAAACCGACCAAGTATATACCTTCCTTGCGGCTCTTGACCCAAGTTACGAGGCTGTAAGGGTACAAGTGTTACTATCAACCGAGAATCTCACATTTTATGTTGTAACAGCTCTAATCCGACAAGAAGCAACAAGACGGGTTGCCATAGGGACTTCAGACTCAAACCCAAAGTCTGAAGCCCAGGCTTTCGTCATCATGTGCTCTAACACCGGAAGAGGCAAGGCAAAAAGGGAGATCGAGAGGTGTGCTCATTGCAAAAAGGAAGGACACTCATTCGATAAATGTTGGGTATTACACCCTCATCTCCGACCTAGGCAAAATGATCGCAACCAGGAAAGCGGCACACAGAGAGGAAAAACCCTAGAATCGAAAATGGGGGAGAGAAAGGGTTTGGTGCTGTCAAAAGGATCGAGCGAAAATGAGATGAACCAACGCGCAGATAAAATGGACAGTGATCGAATTAATCGCTTGGAGGCCATGCTGGCGACTCTACTAAGCCAACAGATAGGCCAAGGTACAAGTGGTAAGCCCAATAACTCTATAAAAGAGTCTATGCAAAATTCAACCAGCCCAATAATTAAAATCTATCCAACAATTAAAACCAGCAGTACATATAATTGTGTGATTAATAAACCATTTAGCAAATGTCTGAACCTGAGAACTGCTGTTAATGAAAACTATCTGGGCTGTACAAAATGGGTGCTTGATTCCGGGGCCACTGACCACATGACTCGGAATCATGCCTTATTAAAAAAATATCGTACTTTAAAAGGAACTCAATATTTTACCGTTACAAATGATGAGAAAAAAAAATTGAGGGATGGGGTATGATTAGCATTTTTAAAAAAGATTCCTCCAAAATATATTTTATGTAGAAAAATGCTCGGTTAACCTTTTGTCCATTAGTAAGCTTTCTAGAGATTTAAATTGTGAAATAATCTTTCAAAAAAAAATATAATTTTTCAGGACCTAATCACCAAGGAGAAGATTGGTGAAGGATTTTTAAAAAATAGATTATACTTTTTGGATAGTAACAAGTCTATTTTCCATAATAGAAAAGACGATGATTTAAATGAACTTTGGCACAAGCGTGTTGGACATCCGTTCGACAAAATACTAAGTCTTATGTTTAATTTTTCTAAATATTATTGTAGTAAGTGTGAGGCTTATAAATCTGCAAAACTTACAAAGCTCCCTTTTTGTATCTCTAATTCTAAAAGCAATGAAATATTTGAACTTGTCAATTCCGATGTATGGGGGCCCGCTCACGTAACCTCGTACAATGATTTTAGATATTTTATAATCTTCATAGATGAATTTTTAAAAGCTACATGGTTGTATCTTATGAAAAAAATGAGGTTTTTACATATTTTCAAATATTTATTAATTTTGTGGAGACACAATATAATAATAAGGTTAAAATTCTTAGAACAGACAATGAAATTCATTAACCAAAACTTTTCCAAATTTACTAACTCAAAGAGTATCATCCATCAAACTACGTGTGTTTACACACCGCAACAAAATGGAGTATCCGAGAGAAAAATCGTCACTTGCTTGAAATGATAAGAACTCTCTTATTTCAAAACAACATTCCTAGAATTTTTTGGTCGGAAGCCGTCCTCACCGCGGTCTATCTATTTAATAGATTACCTAGTGTTACATTGAGTTTTAAAAGTCCACTTAAAGTTCTCTATGGTAGAAAAATTAATTTAGATCACTTAAAAGTATTTGGTTGCATGTATTTTGTTTATAAAAATGGGTTAGATAAATTAGATTTTACTTCAATAAAAATCATATTTTTTTAGGATACTCTTCAATAAATGCTATGATGTGAAAAATAAAAAACTTCATATTTCAAGAAATATTTTCTTTCTTGAAAATGAACCCTTTTTTAAATCAATAGCAGAAAAACATGATGATTATCATCCTTCAAATGATTTTATTTTACATTGTGCTATTAACCAAGAAAGGAAAGAGATATTTATAGAAAATCATGTAGGGGATCAAGAAAATGGAGATCGTGATCATCACATGAAGAAACCGAAGAAGATGAGAGTATGGACTAAACTCAAGAAGAAGACATACCACTAAGAAGGTCAAATCGACAAATTCATCCTTCAACGAGACTAAGGGACTTTATCACGTATTCGGTACAATATCTAATTCAAGATTATATTTCTCATAATAAAATTACCCACGGTCATTATGTGTTCTTAAATTCTCTATCACAAACCGAAGAACCAAGGTCTTTTGAGATAGCAAAACTTAACCAAAAATGATGTAAAGTAATGGATGAGGAGCTCCATGCTTTAGAAAAGAACAAAAATAGGAGATATGTTTGCTACCAAAAAATAAGAAAGCGGTTGGTTGTAGATGGGTATATAAAATTAAATATCATTGTGATGGTATGATAGAACGATACAAGGCTAAATTAGTGGCCAAAGGGTACACCCAAACTTATGGTATCGATTACCACGAGACCTTTGCGCCAGTCGCAAAAATGAACACCGTAAAGATTTTATTATCAATTGCGATGAATAACGGTTGGAACCTTCACCAAATGGATGTGAAAAACGCTTTCCTTCAAGGAACACTTTAAGAAAAGATTTATATGAACCTTTCACCGGGCCACAAAAAGGAAAAAAAATCCTAACCTTGTTTGTAGGTTAAATAAATCAATTTATGGGCATAAGCAATCTTCAAGAGTATGGTATGAAAATCTTAGTCATTTTTTAACTTTTTATAATTTTAAAATTAGCGGTGTAGATTCATCGTTGTTTACCAAGCACAATTTCAATAGTTTAACCGTAGTATTAGTCTATGTTGATGACTTGATCATAACCGATGATAACCAAATGAAAATTAATTGTTTAAAGCATAACCTTAAGTAAAAGTTTGATATAAAGGATCTAGGCAAATTAAAATATTTTCTTGGGATAGAAATAACTCACTCTCAAAAGGGGCTATTTATATCTCAAATAAAATACGTGCTTAATTTACTCAAAGAAATCGAAAAGTTAGGGTATAAATCGGCATCGACCCCAATTGACTCAAATATTAAATTAAATATTGAGGATGGTGAGTCATTGGAAGATGTACACTACTTTCAAAGGCTCGTAGAGAAATTAATCTATTTGACTGTTACTCGACCGGATATGTCATTTGTTGTAGGCCAAATAAGTAAGTTTATGCATTCACCAAGAACACCGCATTTAGATACCATTGATAGAAAATTGAGATACTTAAAAGAGAATCCCGATAAGAGAATTTAGATGAAAAGAAATAATACTAATGCTATATGTGGCTATTCCGACGCAGATTGGGCGAAAAGCTTTGATAGAAAATCAAATACCGGCTTTTGCGCATTTATGGGCGGAAACTTGGTCACATGGAAAAGCAAGAAATAAAATATCGTGGCTCGGTCAAGCGCGAAAGCGGAGTATCGGGCAATGACATCCACCGCAAGTAAATTAACGTGGATTAAGCAAGTACTAGCCGATCTGAACATAACGACCGAAGAAATAATAAAAATATTTTGCGATAATCAATCGGCAAGGCACATTATGACTAATCCCGTTTTTCATGAGTGCACTAAATATATCGAAATTGATTTCCATTTTATTAGAGAAAAAGTACAATCAAAGGAGATCGAAACCCTATTTGTCAAGAGCGATGACTAATTGGTCGACATCTTCACAAAAGGATTAAACATCAAGGCGTTTGAGGCAATTTCATGCAAGCTAGGATTATATAATTTATACAATCCTAACTTGAGGGAGAGCGTTAGAAATAGAAGTGATTAGGGTTATAATTAACTAGCCTCAGACCCGTGAGGGTATTTTAGTCATTGACTAGTTGGAAAACATGCCATCCAACCTTTCTATTTAATTATGTAGAAAAGGGTTGCATATTTTCTTTTGTATAGGCAACATAGTGTATATACAGTTATAGGGTTTAGTATAACGATAACATTTATTACCGTTAATTTTGTTCTTTCTTTTGCATTGAGAGAGCCATATATAAAAGGCACTATACAGTTATCTCAATATCAAAATAATAGAAATTATTCATCACACCACAAGCATACAGAATCTTACACGTAGGGACTTCTATTATGGAAAATGATCACTTGACAATTATTTTGACAATGAATTTTTAAATAAATATAAAAAACTTAAAAATAGAAAAAAACATTATGAATATGTTATTTTACTTATAGAATGATGGTGACTCAAATTTCATGCAATTTCATTATGTTTGATAGTCCATAAAAAACCGTTAAATTATAACCGTTATAAATTGTATAAAATTTTGATGATTCTTAATGGATTATCAAACGACAATGAAATTGTATGAAATTTGAATCACCGTCAATCTATAAGTAAAAAATATATTCATAATTTTTTTAATATTTATTTGAAAATTCATTGCCAAGATTATCAAAAAATGATCCCCACCTTTCTGTTATTTCCCATTACCTCTGCAAATAAAAATATCATGGAGACTCGCTTCCAGGCTGTTTTTCTCTTGCAAATATTTTTATTTTATTTTAAATGTATGGCTAGTTCCAAGTGGTGTATAAAGTTTGTGGAGGAATGATGACATAATTGAAATAAGAAATGATGTGCTTATATAGAATGGGTCTGGGTCTGGGTCGGGTCGGATTCGGATCGGCTTTTATTATTTTATTATTTTTTTATCTGATTCGATTTAATTCGGGTTAAATTTTTTTGATTCATATTCGACCTGACGGGTCACGGGTCGACCCGATCCGTGTAAAATAATTAAATATTTATTAATTATTTTTATATAATTTTTAACAACAAAATATTAATTAATTTATAATTAATCTTAATTAGTATATAATTATTATATATTTAAATTTTTATTAGTACTAAAACATAAAATTACTTCAAAAATATTAATTAATTAGATCGGTCAAATCGACCACAGTCGGAGCCGACTTCGAGTTCCTTTGAAATTGCACGCGTCCGACTTTCATCTCTGCGTTTCACACGTTGGATCAAATCCTAATTTATTATACGATATAATTCTTTTGCAATACTCTCCATTGCAAATATCATAATTTATTATATAAGAAGCAAAGGCCTTAAAAGTAGTAATCAACAAATCGAAAAAATGTGCTTTACACCGGTAGCCGGCTAGGATATTATATTAGACAGCAAAAAGAAAAGAGATAAGAAAACAAATTTCGGACAAAAAGAAGGGTCCAGGCCCAAAATGATCTAAAAGATTCCAAATGGAGCGGGAACAACCTCTGACCAAAACCCTAAATCGAGTTGCTTAAGCCACCCGAGCAAACCCCTCGCCGCAATTTTTCCAGACTAGTGCTCTTCATCATTCTCGCTCTCTGACCGAGTTGGCGCTACCACCGCTCCTCCTCTCGCTCTCTCTCTCCCCCTCCTCTTCCCTGCAGTGGTGTCGTATTTCTTCTCTTTGCTTCACCAGGTGACAACGCCACCATTGATCTCACGGCGGAGGGGCAGTGCCGACTCGGTTCAATCCTAATCGAACTCTTCTCCTCCAAGGGGGCTGTGCCATGTCGTGTTACGTGGAGGCGATCTACACCCGCCTGACTCTTCGTTAATGCTAGGGTTTTCGTCACTGACCCAGGTGGCTGCCTCCTTTTCTTGCTTGATACTGGTACGAATATTCTCCCTAGTCCTTTCTTTCTATTTGCTGTGTTGTTACTGATTTCAAGGTTTGTAAATTATAATTTTCATCTCCTTTACCCTATAATTTTGACCACAATTTCGTACGGTTAGGTTTGGAGTAGAAATGACGATGCCTTTTCCTATGATTTCGTACGATTAGTTTCTCGACTTGAGATGGATTATGATTTTACTATTCTTTCTTTTTTGATGAAAATGCACCTTCAAAATGAAGTTATGTGATCCGAATTGTCAGGTTAGAAGTAGATGAATATAACAAAACTCTTTGTTTGTTATTGTCAGGTTAAGACGCAATTGGATTAAACAAGGCACTTCTGTCGGTGATGATGCAACATATAGCGCCCCTGCAGTAGATGTAGTTCAAGCAAGTTCTATCCATGCAACAGGTTGTTGCTGTGCAGGCATCCACAAGTCCACAACACAGGCTGGACCTGAGTGTTTTGCTGCTGGCACAATTGTGGAGGAAACTAATGGTGACAAAGAGGAGAATTGAAGGTCAAGGTCTAACATCTTTTACCTTGATTATCAAATGATACCTCAATTCAGGGCTTTGTTTATGACAGTTCTAGATTGTTAATGTGGCACCAATTGCCTTGGTACTGAGTATATTCAAGAGTTCAGTAAAGGTAAAACAAAAATAGCTGCATTTTAAAGCTGGTCTCTATAGCATTGGTGAGTCATTCATGTATGTTATTTTATAATCATTGTAGCTGTTACATAACTAGTCAATTCACATCATATTGTCAGAGGAGAGACTATTAGCACATTAATTTTGCACATTGTACCAAGACTATCAGAAATAAAATCAAGATGTGCTTTTCATTTTTTGGTTTTGGACTACTTTTTCATTTCTTGATTTGTTATAGGTCAACCAAAGATAATGAAAATTGCAACTCATTAGGGTTTTATTTTTGAATATTGATCGACTCAAGCAAGGTATGTCACGTTTGCTTGTTAAATGGTCTTTTCTTTTGCATCAGAGACTTATTCCTTTCATTGCTTTGAACTCTAAATAACGGTCTTGCATCTTAACTGAAGGGGTACTTTTTTTTTTGCAAGTTCAACCAAACAAAATTGTTTAATTGAAACGGAAGCAGCACGAGTGCATGCAATCCAAGACAACAGATATGATTATTAATCATCAGCTACTTTTTTGTGGGTAATCTAAAAAAAATGAGATATAGGAAGTCAGTGATGTTTAGCATCATGAATTCATGATCGCATGTCAGTTTAACCTAGGATCATGCCCCTGTGTATTAATTGATTTCTTCAAACTCTTATCAGTCCGGACTCATTGTGCGCCAGCATCCAAGTTTAAAAATCAAGGTCTAGTTCAAAAAAATGTTTGGATCGGTTTAATATTATAATTGTTTTGAAGTTCATTATAGTTATATATTTTTTTATTCTTTATAATTAAAAGAACTTCGCCTGTGTGGACTAGTTTTTGCATAGCCTGTCCCAAGCCAGGATAAAGGAGGAGGGTTGCGGTGGGTGTTGCGAGCCTCGTATCATCACTAAAACATGTAGTGTCTCTTTGTATGGAAATGAAATCTAATCAATTTTCGTTATGTTAATTGTTTTTCTCATGCACAAATTAGACATCAACCTTGGTTAAGCTTCAAACCTGGATGCATTGCACAAAAAATAGACTTGAGATTCAAAAGAACTTTCAAATATATGCTTGATTCTTAAACAAATTGTGAAAATATGCCCTATCCTGAAAAATATTTTCAAAAATACACCTCTACAATTATACTTTTAATTATAAACAACAACAAAGCCTTTAATCCCAAATAAATTGGGGTAGGCTAGAAATGAAACCCAATCAAAAAGCATAAGATCAAGAATCTCAAATATCAATGATGATAATGAATATGATGAAAGAAAAAGAAAATAAATAAATAAAATAAAATAATAATAATAATAATAAATAAAGGTGATAATGATAATGATGATGACAACATGATAATAATAATGAGATAATGATGATGACAATATGATAATACATCATAGCGGGTCAAATCGCCGTCCTGTAGAACTTGCCTTTTAATTTGTTTAGGACCTTCTTATCACAAAGAACACCAGATGCTCGTCTCCATTTTACCATCCAACTCTTATTCTATGACTAACATCTTCATCGATCTCTCCGTCACTCTGCAACATCGATCCCAAATACCGAAATGTGTCATTCATGGGTACTACTCGTCCATCCAAACTAACATCTCCGTCATCTGAATTTTCCTCACTGAACTGACACCTCATATATTCAGTTTTGGTCCTACTAAGTCTAAAATCTTTCGATTCTAAAGTTTATCTCCACAACTCTAGTTTCTGATCGACTCCAATTCTGCTCTCGTCAATCAGCACCACATCATCAGCAAAGAGCATACACTAAGGAATATCTCCTTGTATGTCCTTTATGATCTCATCCATCACTAAGGTTAAAATATATGGACTCGATGCTGACCTTTGATGTAATCTATCTTAATAGAAATACATCAGACTTACGTCATATGCTCTGACACAAGTTACAACATTTGTGTACATATCCTTAATAAGAGTAACGTACTTTGTTGGGACTAGTTTCCTTTCGAGCGCCCACCACATGATATTTCTCAGTATTTTATCATACGCTTTCTCTAAATCAATAAATATCATATGTAAGTCTTTCTTCAGTTCCCGATGTCTCTCCATAAGTTGTCTTATCAAGAAAATCGCCTCCATAATGGACCTCCCAGACATAAAACCAAACTGATTTACGGTTGTCAGTTTTCTTAAACGATGCTCAATCACTCTCCCAAACCTTCATGGTATGACTCATGAGCTTAATTCCTTTGTAATTAGTACAACTTTAAATATTTCCTTTATTCTTACAGATTGGTACTAATATACTTCTTCTCCACTCATTAGGCATCTTATTAAACGAAATATGTTATTAAATAGCTTAGTGAGCCACACTATTGCTATATATCCAATATATCTCTATACCTCAATCGGGATGTCATATGGTCCTAACACCTTATCTGTTTTCATCTTTTTTAAAACTTCTTTCACCTCAGACTCTTGAATTTTCCGAACAAATCGTCTGTTGGTGTCAACTGAGTCGTCCAACTTGATCGCGATTTTCTCACTCTCGTCGTTGAATAACTTGTCGAAGTATTCTCTCCATCTATTCTTAATATCATCATCCTTCACCAAAAGTCTATCAGCCTCATCCTTGATACATTTAATTTGGTTAAAGTCTTGTGTCTTCCTTTCTCGAAGTTTAGTCATCTTGTAGACATCATTTTCACCCTCTTTCGTATCTAATTTCCGATACAGCTCCGCGTATGCCTGACTCCTTACTTTGCTCACAGCTTTCTTTGCGTTTCTTCTAGCTTCTTTGTACTTCTGTATGTTTTCATCACTCCTGTTGTGATGTAAACGTTTGTAATATTCTTTCTTCTCATTGATAGCATTTTGTACAACAACATTCCAAAATCAAGTGTCTTTAGGTTCACGTTTATTTCCTCTAGTTACTCCAAACACCTCTATAATCATCTTCCGAATGTGAGTCGTCATCTTCTTCCACATATTATCTGCATCCTCACCTCCACCTCGTTCTCGTGATTTTCATGCCTCTATCTCGCCGAACGCATACCTAAAAACGAAAATCAGCCACCAAAAATTTGTGTTGTGTAAAAACACACTCACCAGGTATAACTTTATAATCCATGCAATTTGTTCTCTCCTCTCTTCTAGTCAGGACAAAATCGATCTGAATCGAGTGCCGGCCACTGTTGAAAATGATTAAATGCGACTTTTTCTTTCTAAAGAAGGTGTTCGCTACCATGAGGTCGTAAGCTATACGAAGTTCAAGATGTCTTCTCCCTCTTGATTCTGTTTGCCATATCCAAAACCCCCATGTACCCTCTCAAACCCCCTCTAACTGTGCCAACATGACCATTAAGACCTCCAATGAAGAGTTTTTCACTGCTAGGCACTTCTCTAACAATGTTCTTTAAGTCTTCCCAGAATCGTCTCTTGACATCATCGCTCAAACCTTACTTGTGGGGCATACGCACTGATGACGTTCAAGATCAAATCTCCAAAAACCAATTTGATCATCATGATCATGTTCCCTTGTCTCCTAACTGCGACAATTTTATTCTTAAGGCTCTTATCAATATCAGGTTTCAGTATCAAATCTCTTTCTTTTTTTCTTGGTGCAACTGGTGTTGTTACCAGATCAGTTGTTAGTTGCTGTAATTGCAGTGCACCAAGTACATTTGGAGCTGTATCAATACTTTGAGTCACAATTAGATCCTGATATTGTGATTGATAATAGCTTGAATTATTACAATATTGTGATTGAATTATTACAATTTTTTGTATTATTTTAGTTTGTTTATGTTTTTAGTGTCTCTTAAGCATTGTCTGGCTGGTTTGTTCTCAGTTCATTTGTTGATCAGTAATGTGTATGATGGAGAGTTGAAATTCATGATGACAATTTAACAGTATATAGCACTTTATTCTCTCTTTTGCAATTCATATAGATAGAGAATTGGAGTTCATAGAGATCATTTCACAGTGGACTAGTAGTGTGGTGATATTATTGGCAACTCATTAATTATCTCATTAATCACACAATATTTTTCTGCCCCCGTGAATCATTTTTTGATTTGCTAATTTTATTGTTTGTGCACTATCATTTTCTTGATTCTCAGATAGCTTTGTAAAAGTTTAAATGCTTATAGTGTGATCCACTATTTATAATTTACCCATTTACTTTTTTTTTTCTAGAAAGGGGGATGAGAATCCACAAATGTTGATGTCATTCTGATGTATGTGGGGGAACTGAAAATAAACGTCATTTTTAGGAATTTTTGCACCGAGCATGCTCATACAAACTTGATATCATCCTTTAGTACAAAAGGAAAGAAATGTGTGTTTTCTACATTTTTTTTAAGCAATTTTCTCATAAAAAGTTAATCTTTTCTGAGGTTGTGTTTGGTATCACGCACGTCTTCCGGAAGAAACTGGAAGAACCAAAATTCTAGTAGAAAGTTGCCAACCAGCATCAGAATAGGATAGAAGAACTGAAAAATATTCTCAAAGATCTTCTTCCAACATTTTGGTGGAAGATGGTTACTTCTGGAAGAATGCCCAATTTATTAATTACAGCGCCCTTAGCTTCTTGTCCTTTTATTAGTTTATTATTATTCTCTCTCCATTCCTGAACATTGTTACCAAACTTGGTACCAAAACTATGGAATAGAGTGAAAGAGTGGAACTTTCGAAATAACACTCTTCCAACTTCTGGAAGATGCGTGTGATACCAAACACAGCCTGAAGCTTTTAGTTTGGGACTAAATCTATACTTTATTGTTTGCTATAGAACATAATTGATTGCATATATTTTATAAATTCTGAGTCTTAAGTACTTTAACAGGTATAACGGGAGTCATAATGGTGATTTTGATGACCATATCATTCACCTTGGCAACACACCCATTTAGAAAAAATGGTGTGAAGTTACCATTCCCTCTAAATCGGCTTAGCGGCTTCAATGCCTTTTGGCACTCTCACCACCTCCTGGTTATGCATTGCTCCTGGTTCATGGATGCTTCATGTTGCTAGTTCACAAGAAGTACCAACGAACAGTATGCATTTTGCTCTCCTTAATTAATTAGTGGTTTGTTGCTAATATTTTGTCAGATGGTCCCTATGAGTTCATTGTGAAAAAAAAAACTCACCAATAATTGGAATCAGTTATGTTTTCTTATTGGCACATCGCACATTAATCTACTACAAGATAGGGCTCATTTACTTTTTTAATCATGGATGATAGAAAATGTCCTTATGGTTGGTATAGTGATCAGAAATATATTAGGTTATCATTTGATTTTTTTTATTTGATCAATTTCTACTTTTAGTACCTTGATTAGAAGGAATCAACTTTTGAATATACCCACAAGTTATTTGTAATGTGAAGAAGTGTACAAGACATCATCTTGTGCATATCTATAGCACGTATGTAATTAAAAGAACCTAATTCTCCCATTCCTCGAAAAATAAGAATAAAATTTTATTTATTTCTCTTGTGGAATGTAAATATTAAAAACTGTCTTTTGCAAATACTAAAAACATAGAAGTTAGTATCATATGAATACAATACCTACTGCATCACTGATTATAGATTCTTGTTTTGTTTTATGTGTTATATTGAGTTCATACTGTGACAACCATAATTGCCGGATGTCTTTATTCCTTTGTACTAAGCAGCGATATTGATTGGTTGAGAAAGTTTGTTGAAGATTAAAAGTACCTTTATTTCTAGACACATATGACCATGTCTTTGTGGTGATTCCAATTTTTGATTGGAGAACGATTTTTTGTTAATTGTGTATTATATTATCTCTACAAAATATATCTATCAGAAAAAAATAATATTGTAATTTAATGATCATACCCTGATTTTGAGTAACGAGATTATTCAATTTAATTATGTTGAACTCTTTAGTAAGCCAAATGTTTGTAGGCAATCCTTTTTTTGTTGGGGGGTGGGGGTCATACAAGTGATAAGACAACAGTGGCGGACTTCACTGAAAGCATTGGCCTTCCATTAGTTGAATCATGATCTACTTTGGTGGATATGTAAAGACTTAATTTTATTCACTATGCTTTCAGATAGTTGTTTCTTATGACGAGCTTTTAGTTGAACATTGCAAATCATTAGTTCCTGACCCTATTTAATATAGATGCATTTTGAGCTGGAAACATTGAGTACAAAATGGTGGATCTATCCTTGGGTAAATATGCAGAAAAATTTGGGCAACACAATTTAGATTCTTGCTCATTATTTCTGCCACACATTCATCAAATGGAATAGCTCATACTACACATACTTTTGTCAAAGAGAATAGCTTCCAGATGTCATGAACTCCTGATCCAGCCTGATCTATATTTGTGGGTCAGTATCTCTCTTTTTTTTTTCTAACTAATTTGTTTTGTAATTTGAATACAAAATTTTAGATTTGCTCCTGAGGACTAGGCAAACTATTCTGGAGACGAAGGATGGAGGCAACATGTGGGTTCCATGCTCATGATGTAGACTTCAACTACCGGTTCATGGGGGAGGAAGGTTGGATTGTTGGCAAACCAGCAAATCTGCTCTACGCCTCTACTATTATTATTGTTGTTATTATTATTTTACTATTATTATATCATCATCATCATTGTTAGTATCATAATTATTCATATTTTAACTATTCTGATTAACAACTGCCAAACAATATTTTCTCTCTTTTGAATAGTCAAGAATTCCAAATATACACTATTCTATCACTCTTCCAAAATTACCACTCTTCCAAAGCTATTCCTTAATTTGCCAAACAAACATGGTAAATATAAATGTATACAATATAGATGGTAATGTACATCCTCTGGTTTTTATTTTTATTGTAGGTTTACATAAAAAGCTACTGGTGAAAGCGCTGAAATGGTGACTGACCAAGGTGCAATTTATGTGACATCAAATCAGAGTTATAACTGGAAAGCTGCTGTGCAGGAGACTGTCTCAGCTACTCCAAACAGGTAAATTTATGGTGTTTTTTGTTGTTTATTTTAATAATGAAATGTGAATGAAATTTTGAATCAACATTTTCTGAGCTCGTTCTCTAGTGAAGAATAAAAATGGCTGAACCATACCAGTAAGCTTGAGCATCTGACCTCCATATCTCAATGAATTACTTGTGCCCCTTTAAAATTTGAATAAATACCTTTAAAGTACTCTCGTCATTTTAATTACAAGGATAATTTCTGATCTCAACTTCAGTAGGGGTATTTTTTTTCATGCATTTTAAGGTAGCATATGATGTTGCATGTTTTTGCATAAGATGTCCATAGTGTATGTTGTTTAGAAGAAGCCAAGAATGTATATGTAATTGATGACATTTGTATGAGTACATGTTGCATTGTATATATGAAGCTGTCCATTAGCTTCTACAGCACTTGTCTAGCTAAGTTATAAAACCAGCCAATCAAATGAGAACTCCAAGCTATTGTCTGACCTCAACTTCATGCCACTATTTCAAGGATCAAGAGGATGAACTGCATTTTTTACCTTAATGTTAGCATCGACAAAATAGATGATCTATTGTTTGTAGGCATCTGTTATTTTGATAAATTGCTTGAACACATCTAGAAAGTAAATTCCTCACATTGAAATAAAAAAAAAGTTAAAATGAGAAGAGAATATGACCAAAAAAGAAATTGTTGTTATGTTCTTCTTAGTTATTTTGTAATTTGACGAGTAAATTTCTAACACCACTATTTTTTTTATTCAACTTCTTTTTCCAGAGTTGGAGAGATGAAGAGCAAAATTAGTGGCATGCTAATGGTATGTTCATGCTTATTTATTTTTACCTTATATCATCTTGATATTAATGCAAATACTGTGCTCACTTTTTTTTAATCCTGAAAGCCAGTTATAATTTTAACACATCATAGCAGACAATATGTTTCTAATTTTTCTGCTATGATGTCAAATCACTTTTTTCTGATATAGTATATTTTCTGTCCTCTTTTAGATGGGAAATGAATATGTAACAAATTTCAAGTTATCATAAGATATCAAATTATAATTTCATGTACTTTTTTAAATCAATCATGATATAAGTGCGGGAATGTTCAGGTTATGTAGGA
Organism: Schoenoplectus tabernaemontani; assembly: GCA_037127355.1. Lineage (NCBI taxonomy): Eukaryota > Viridiplantae > Streptophyta > Magnoliopsida > Poales > Cyperaceae > Schoenoplectus > Schoenoplectus tabernaemontani. The sequence goes on along the minus strand of CM073748.1, from coordinate 19,739,311 downwards.
TGGACCTCAAACTTGGCAGTGAAGTGCATGGCGTAATATTTAATTATTGTTGTTACATAACACCATGTTATTGATTTGTAATGTGTTTTTCCGTTGGTTTATGGTGTGCGATTATATTGGTTGCATGTATTTTTTTTGTTTTCGTAGGTGCGTTTTTTTGTTGTCTTTTCATTTATGAGGTGGATTCAGGATTCATTTGGATGACATAAATAATGACGTTCGGGGGAAGGGGGGGGGGTATTGGGTAATATAGCAAGTGGCCTACGAGGGGTCCTATTATTGTCATGCAGGGTTCATTATTGTCTGGGCTTGTGTGGTTTTCAGTAGCCTCAAACTCATGGATTGAAGAGCTAGGTAAACATGTGAAAGGCTTATAATTGAAGAGGACAACAAAAAAAGTTGGCGGTTAATCAGGAAAGGCGTTCAGGGTATATTGGGAATATAAAAAGATCGAGTGAGACCGTGGGACAATGAAAATATTTCGGCCCAATGGATAGAACGGGAACTGTGAATTGATTGACGTCTTATCCAAGAACAACATATAACCCGACAGGCCCATAAATAAAAGACGGACAATGAAACGAAATTTAGGCCCAGAAATCAGTAAACGAAAGAAATAATATTCCGGCCCATTAATCTTAAATCAGTAAACGAAAGAAATAATATTTCGGCCCATCAACTTCTACCCATTAAAAATATAAATGGGCCGAATAAAATTAAATTATGGCCCATTAAGAAGATAAATGGGCCGAAGAAAATCAACTTATGGCCCATTAAGAAGATAAATGGGCCGAATAAAATCAGTTTTCGGCCCACTTAAATGTAGAATTTTATATATTTTCAGCCCAATAAAAAGATAAATGAATAATAAATCAATTGGCGGCCCTGTAAAATAATAATCAAGTTGAAGAAATAATGTTCGGGTCCACCGAGAGGAAAAACAGGCTGAGTAAAATAACTAACAAGCAACAATAAAATTTTAACGGACCAACAGAAATTAACTTTCGTCCCATTATAAAGCTACCGATATTAAAGCCCAGAGTAGGACGTGGAAACAAAATTTTTAGAGATGTTGATGACGTATAAAAAAATCTTGAACGTGTATAATTTGTAGACCTGTACATAAACAGGCCAAACATGGGCTGATGCCTGAGGATCATTCAGAAGGTCAACGGGCCCAGATATGAAACAAAAAAGCACTTACAAGGCCTACGTAATGAAAATGCACTCTCTAGGCTCATATGGGGCGAAATAACCGTTGTATCTTCAAAGATTGCCATTTACAACAATTACATACTCGGGGACATTCTAATTAGATTTTAGGACATTAATATTATCAACTCCACAACAGGAATACACATAGACATCAAACACTCAATAATACTACGAACTAAAGAAAAGAATGAATCCATCATAAACCATAAATCGCCATAAAAAACCAATTATAAATCCGTTATAAACCAGAAATTCTCATAACCCAGAACATACGGAACGATTGAAGTATTATTACCTTGCCAATCGAAGCATTACCTTGCCAAATAATAATTTTAGCAAAAGCACAACTTACAATAGTTCAGATCACACGGACGATCAAAAACTAGCAAATGAATAACCTACAATGATCGACAAAATTATGCATGTCCACAAATCATATTGTAATCACCCTCAGAAAATGTCTTACCTGAATATTACCACAAAGGGTTATAAGCACCTCAATTGTGCAGACCAAAAATACACCAGATTAACCCAGCTGCCAATGTCCTTGATTAACTTTAAATTATGCATTGATGCTATACTATGAAGGAATGGCATCAATCAGCAAGATTACTGATCACGTATCAAGAGCCTGCAATATTGAACATCTCCTTTGTAATTTTCAAAACTGAAACAAACAAGGTACACATCAATAAATCATTAAACCATTTGTGGACATTTGATGCCTGTCCTTCAAAAAGACGAATTTATTTGTGAGCTAATTAGGGCTGCTTTCCTATGGGTTACATGGATGGAGAAAGGAATCAATTAGTTTTTCAAAGGTGGTCCATGCAAAAGTTTAAGGCAATCTATTCTAGTTGGCGCCTACAATTCGAGTTTAAGGCAATTGTAAAAAGTTTAAGGCAAAAGTTCATGCAAAAGTTTAAGGCAATTGTAAAAAGAAAACAAGGGATGCTGTCATCAGAAAAGCACTACAATTCGAGTTGGCGCCTTCTTCAAGAAAGGATCACTTGACAATCTATTGTTCTATTGATTTCAAAAACTCTCAAAAGGAACATAAATTGCAAGGTGAAAGAATGACTCTGATCAAAACTCATTGTCTGCACATGAACTGCTTCCTATTCCATATTTTAGGTCTTCCTACCCTATCTCAATTCCCATTCAGGATCTTTTATGAAGGTTAATTTGGATAGTAAGAGTTGTTCATAAAAAAATTGTAACAATTGTCCGTAAATTTAAATAAAAATGCAAGGTAACTATCACTGGAAAAATGCCATGGTGGCCCAGTTGCCATAGATGAACTTTATTCCCTTTTTTTTATTATATATGCAAGCAGTAATGATTCATAATTTCATGGAATCAACACTATAATCATTGATATCATAATCCTCTATATTATTGAGTGTGATTTAATAAACTTGGGTAAAAGAGGTTAGACCTACCTTTTCATCTTCTCCTAGTTACCATTTGCTGCTTCATTATTCGCATTCCTCGATACCTGTGCTGACAGCAAAATCCTCTGCCATGAGACATGTGATATCCTTGGGACGAGCAGCAGCAGCATTAGTAGAGGACTTCATTGTTGCAGCCTGTACTAACAATATAAAGCATACTAAAAAATATAAAAGGATGTAGACATAACAGATAGTACATATTATTATCATTTTACTGGTAAAATTATACAAAAAGTATGAATTTGTTTCTGGTCATCACTTGATAGAATGACAGATATGCAGAATAGGATTTAATGCTTAACGCTTGTGCTAAGACCATGAAGAACAAAATAGTCCAATAAACCCTTGTCAGTACACAACGAGGTGAGTACGCTAAATAGGTGAAGCAAAAAGCTTTCACATAGACAATGTAGAAGACCATGTCAGTAGACAGTGGGAGCCATAATCCTGTTATTGGTGCTGAATGTTGCTTCAACCAGGAGACCTGGGAAGAATCAATAATAAGAAAAAAAAATATAAATCACAATATCAGATTACAAAAAAAGAAAAGAATACAAAGTACAGCAATAAAAAAAATTATTTGGTTTTATGGATTATCTTACAAGAGACATGACGGCATTTAATGCAGTTTTCTTCTTATTTTATGATCAACGCATCAAAACCAAAATTAAAAAAAATGTAGTCATGAGTCAGCAACGTGGCAATGTCTCGATCCATCTCCGCTGAAGCATAAAATATTTTCAAAAACTGAGTTTATCAACATATAATAAAAGTAAAAACTCACTTTTCATCATATAATTAAAAATGAATCAATTCAGCAAATAAAGCCTAACAAAAGCAACTTGTGTCAAAGAAAAGTATCTGTCAATGACAAAATAGACTTTCACTAAAAGATTCATTTGCAATTTTGTGGCCACCAACTTCATTAGAGAGAACATTTATTTGCATAGATTTCACAGAGACGACTAAATTCATCCGAAAATCAAAATCAGGTAAGAACCCACATATCATACTAGAGTTCCTCACAAGTCTGACTCATCTTTTACAAATCTCAAACTCAATTATCGGACAAAAAAAACTTTACATCACATCAGAAATAAATCTTAGCAGCAAAATAATGTATCAAATTGCAACTACGTTGCTGAATTGAGAGGCAAAAGTGCATCTCCCAGAGTAAATTCATGGGTAATCTATACTAGTTCATGGTAATTACTCAGAACTCAAGCCATTACTGTGATTTTCACTATATGTTCTCCTTTTAGCATTTTCAAAAAAGCAGAAAAATGAAACAAAGGAGTCATATGGTAAGTATGAGTTGTGTTCTTTGAGCATTTAAAACATCCAACCTTTAGTCTCCAGCTTGATCTTGTGACTGCATAATGGCTCAGCTAAGTTATACATGCTTAGGTTATTATCCTGCACAATGAGACCCCATTTAGGAAAAATACCAATCAGATTCCATCATTTGAAATAAACGTCAACTCTTCCATTACAGGAAACTAAAAATACAAGCTTGACTGGGAACCAATTTCAAAGTCCAATTCTCATTTCATGTGCAAAACAGATCCAAAATTTTCCTTTCTTCACATGTTGACTGGGAACAACCCAGCAACCTAGTAGGCTTTTTGTCTCTTTATGTTAGCTCTCATGATCGTCCAATTAGTCTATCTGACAACTAGTAGAAAATTTTCATAGAACACCTGAAGTTTATATAATCATTTTAAAATCAGATCAGCTGAACATAAAACCATACCACACCATGAGAAGAGCACCGACACTGACTGGTACCAATGTTGGGGTTTATTATTAAAATTTCATACAAGAATAAACACCCAGAACAACAGAACAGCTATGACATTGAATTTTAGCTGATTGGTACTGGACCTGATTTTCACAAAAAAAAAAACTTCAATTTCAACTCAATCAATGCACTATTCAAAAAAGATTCAGAGAAAGAAAAAGTAATTATCAAGAATACTACTATTACTAGAAAATTATCCAATTCCATGCAGCGCATCAGTCAACACGCCATGCATACTCAATAGAGCAAGGAGATCAAAACCCTAACCAGCTTCAAAGAAAAAAATAGCAAAAAGAAGAGATATATTAATTTCATTGGGATAAGAAGAGAGAGGTAAGTAAATAACTTACTCATACATCAACCATGCTAAATCACCAGATAGATTTGAATAGTTGTGAGTTGTGACTTACAACTTCCTTGGCTGCTTTGGTTATCATATTGGCTTCAGTTTCCAACAGACTATTCGCACACACCAATCTGTAAAATACAAAATGGAGATGGAAACAAAAATAGGAATGAAACTGAGAAGTCATGTTAAGCTAAACAAAATATGTTGAACTCTAGTATATACTTCCTTAGTTTGCTTCATATGCCATTAACTGGATAACTAACAGTTTTATATCATTAGCTGACTTAATTAGCCTATTATTAAATGACCTACTAGATAATTAATTTACTGTCAAGATAATGTACAGGTTTACACATTTCACACAACAATTTAAGGTTATGATCCAAACTAGCATAGGTTTTGCATACTTAACACATCAACTCTTATAATGCCATTAAAGCAAATTAATATGCCAATGAACAAAAATAAATTAGGCTATTAGTGAGCTGAACAGTTGTACAGCACATGATTGTCGCACATAGCACTAGTTGTAGGGAATTGAAAAAATAAACATGAATCAATCTTTTCTTACCGCACAACAACTTGACTGAACTATAACACATCATATTAAATTTAAATGTATTATGATGAGAAAGTACCTTATAAAAAAGGTTAATGAAACCATTTGCTCTTACCTCAGAAAAGACCTCAAACTGCCATAAAAAACTAGTCAAAAGTAATTATCAGGATAAAAATAATTAAAAAATAATTGGATTCATTGATAACTTCTGAGTATTTGAGTTAAATTTCATTTCTAAAGCAAGATCGACTGACATCAACCTCAAAATTATCAGTGCAATGAACAAAACAAGACGGTGAAATTGCTCTAACCAGTTTCTGGAACTAGAAGTTAGTAAACACTAAAAATTATCAAATAACAGTTAACTACAATCTCTTGTCGTAAATCGATTATGTAGTGCGTCAAGCCGTCATCAAGATTTGCGTGAAGTTGACAGCCCTGAGAGGAACACTTCATTTCTTCTCCCGTGCTTGGAGGCGGCCAACTTAAGCAAAGAAGAACACTCCTGGCAGCAGTGAAAGAGCTCGTCGGAACTCGGCATCGTGCGTTTTCTAGTAGTGGTGGGGTATAGTTTGTGTTCGGGCTCTCGTAAGCGCCGATCGAGGGCTTCATCAACTCGGTCGAAAAGAGAGAGCGAGGGGGCGAGGCGCTCCTTGGAGACGGATAGAAATTGCAGGAGAGTGACGATGTTCGAAAGCGGAGGCGGCGCGGAGATCAGAGATGTTTTGTCTCAGGGGGCAGCAGAAAGGATGGAGCGTGCTTCCCAAGCTTATTTTACTCTCTCTCCTCAGTCGATCCTTGTGTGGCTTCTTTAACACGCAATTACATGACACCCTGACAAGATTTCCTTTTTTGTTAAAGCGTGCTCCAAAGAACATTAAACTTGAAGATATTGACGCTGATCTTGGGCTCCACAACGTTCAAAATGATCTATGGTGCATTGAACCAAGAGCATGCCAATGTCCAAGAGATTTTTGAGCAATTGCGCCTTGAACGTACCTTAAACTCTAAACCCATACCACGACTGAAAAAAAAAGAGAGAGAGAATTTCATACCCATCAGGCGATAATGAGCCAAAAGTTCCAAAAATAAACAAAACAGAAAGGAGAGAGAATTTCATCCCCTTGCATTTTGCTATGAAGCACCTACAGAAAACAGAAGAAATGTTACATGCAACCTTTGAAAAAAGCTAAGAAAGTGAATAGATGAAGCATATCTAAAAAAATAGAAAATTTAATTAAGCATGGTAGGAAGGCATCAGGCTCTTTTGTGTGTCTCTAAATATCTAATTATTAAGGGCTTATTAAGGGCTGTGGTACGCAGGTTATAGATTGTATCATTCTAACGGAGATGATTCAAATTGCATCCGCTGCTATCCGTAGCAACAATTTTTATTTTTGTACATTTTAGATTTAGTGATTGCAGTGAAATAAGGATCAAGTTCTTACTTGTGACTGTACAACTAGTGTGCGACTTATGTTCAACCTTTAATATTTCTAACTAATGCCTAACATGAAGTGAACAAAAGCATTGCTCTTATTAATTAGTTTATTACTATCAATGTATACTTTTCGATAATAATTACATAATTCTTAAATTTAAAATTAATTAATGATATTATCGTTATTCATCTTAAAACAAACGGGTGCATGAAAAGAAAAAATAATAATTTCAAGCTTACCCCGACAAATTACCGAGAAAAGAATAAAGTCCATGTGAGCTCATACAGGTTAAGCTTACACAAAAATACCAGCTAGATCCTTTTTAGTTTTTATTAAAGAGCGTGCTACATGAATCCATGCAACATTATAATTATTAGGATTATAAGTCGGATTTATAATTAATAATATAAAATTTTAAATATATTTAATAAAATTTCATATAAAAAAATTTAGGCACAATATTTTTAAATACTAAGTAATAATGATGATAATATTAATTGTTATTATAATAAATAATAATATAATTAAATACTAAATAATCTATAAATTATCATATAAAAAATTAAATTATTTTAAGAGTTAAGTTTTACCTTAATATATTACACATATTATTTTATATGAGGAGAGAGAAATTATTTTATATGAACTTTTAGATTTAAGAAGATGAAAAAATTTAAACAACATCAAGACAGAATAAAAATGATGATGTGACATACTTAAAAAAATAGAATTTTAACTATTTTTATATATTAAGAATTAAAATTGAAGATATAGATGTTAATCTTGGCTCACTTATTCAGAATGATCTGATCTCTGGTGCATTGAACCAAGCGCAAACCAAAATGAGAGAAATGTTCGGGTGATTAGGCTGTCACCTCCTTTCCGTACAATCATGAGATTATGGATTCATTCAATTCAAAAAAAAAAAGATTATGGATTCATTCACTGCTCTGCGAGGTTCATAGTCCATCCACCTAATTATGAATTCGGCAAACACTTAGATGACTATTGCATTTAAATTTCTTTTGGCACTTATGTATTGACAAAATATTATAGTAACATAAAAAATGTACATAGAGTCTATAATCTATATTACTACATTACACAGGTGTGGGTTATAAAGTCAATTCAAAAAAGAAATATTGAATATTGATGTGACTATATATAAAATTATATAAGAATTAATAATATAATTAATAAAAAGTTAAGGAGGACTGCATGTTCTTAGCTTCTATAAATCTTATAAAATAAAATAAATGGAGCAAACATGTAGTGGTTTGACGTATTGGTGGAAAACATAGCTGTGCCCATCTCCCACATTCCAATGCAAATGAATTTTGAAGAAGATATAATGATAATACATAATTTATTATTTGATTGAACACCCCTCGTGTTTAATGGAAATACAAACCATTTAACACCCCTCTCTACCGTTTTTTCGTCCCCGCTTCCTTCTATCTGGAAGATATGACTTTATAATGTTTCATGAATGTTGTAAACCACTATATTTATTATTTGATTGAATATCGTGTTGAAAATAACAAAGTTATGAAATTCCTCCAATAAATATGTTATGTGAAGATTGAAGATTGGTTAATCGGCGGGCCTACCAAATAGGTTGCTGTACTTGTGACCATGAGATCAAGCTGTGGGAATTTTGTTGTATCTGGAGCGCCGATCTACCAGTTTTTATTAATAATAATTATTATTAAATTAATATTATTAAAAATAAGAGTGAGAATCGTAAAATTTCAAATATACGAATAGCAGCGCGTCACTGTCAGTGACACGTTTCGTCCAAATCCCGCGCAAGTGAGATGAAGAGACGCTGCGCGTTTTGTATATATAAGAAGCAAACGCAGCCATTTCCATTCGTATATTTAAAATTTTACATTCTCACTCTTATTTTTAATTTAATAAAACTTATTATTACTAAAAACTTCCGATCTACACATGCAATGAGCCGCGATAACACCGATCTTCTTTCCATGCATTTGTTATTTGACTTATTGTGAGCCGAGCGAACACTTTTTCCACGGTTTCTTGGACCACGCGCGCATCTCCTTTCCTACTGCATTTGATTGTTAGTTGACTCCATAAATTAATCATCAATTTGGCATTGCTTCATTTTGAAAAAAAAATCAGGTGCCTTTCTTTTTTTTCGGAAACAAAGTTTTGCGAATTTCCACTCTTTTTTACCATTTCAAAATTTCGTTTCCACACTGCAAACATATTGTCAGAAAAAAAACTTGGCAATATGTTAGTTATTTTCAATTTTTTTATTTTTTGTTATCAATTCCTGTTGCAATAAAGGGCTTTGAGCAATTCCAGAAAAATATTGCGTTTGTTTTAGCATTTTCCTTTTTTATGTGTCATAACCATCTCTATTGCTCTCGATTATTTAGTCAATATCAACAATTAAAAGTGGTGTATATACAATAACTATATCACTGAATGAACAGATGCAAATTGACACACAACTATTCAGAAAGAAAAAAGAAGAGACCAGTCAAACTGTAACGATGTACTGTAGCAATTTCGAAATTTTCCAATTTAGTCCCTCTCCATTTTGATTTTTAATTAGACTCGCGGCGCACTATGGCCCCTTCCCGACCCCCGAGGTCGGGACACGGGGCGCACGATGGCCCCCTCCTGACCCTTCGTCCACGAGGCTGGGATCCGAGAAGCACTACGGCCCACACCCAAACCCGCACACCTCGAGGCCGGGACCCAAGGTGCAATGCAGCCCTCCCCTTTCCTCCTCCCCCTTCCCCCCGAGGCTGAGACCAGACCCGTGGCGCACTGCGGCCCCCTTCCGACCCCGCGCCCCCTGAGGTCGGGACCCGGGGCGCACTGCGGCCCCTTTTCGACCCATCGGCCCCCAGGCCGGGACCCGGGGTGCACTGCGGCCCCCTCCCGACCCCCGCCACCCGAAGCGGGGACCCTTCTCGAGCCCCACCCCCGGGGTGCACTACGGCCCCCTCCTGCACCCTAAGGTCGGGACTCGAGATGCACTGCGGCCCCTTCTCGAGCCCCACCCCCGAGTCCGGGACTCGGGGCGCACTGCGGCCTCCTCCCCCCCCCGCCCCCCCCCCCCCGAGGTTAGGACCTGGGGCGCACTGCGGCCCCCTCCGCCCCTCAGAGGCAGGGACCCGGAGCGCACTGCAGCCCCCTCTTGACTTCCGCCTCTGCCCCTCGGAGGCCGGGACCCGGGGCGCACTGCGGCCCCCTCCCAACCCCCGCCCTAGGAGTGAAAATAAAGGAAAACAATCATGAGCAATAATGGACAGATTGAGTGTGATGTCAGCACTTTAAAGTTTAAAATATCTGAGGTTTTGAAATGCTATGTTCAATTTTTTCCAACCAAAAGACTAAACGAAATACCAAATGAAGTCATATGGAGTTTCAATATCAGATACAGAATCTAAGGGGTTTCAACCAAGCAATTAACCTCGAAAAAAATGATGCCAGTACACACTTACAATAGCAGAACCAGTGAAACTAGTATGGAAGATATCCATCTTGAAGGGTAGATGTGCAGCGAATTGCAAGATGGAGAAACCAAATCAGATGTGGTAGGATGCGCAGTGACCTGGTCTAAGCAACAACCCAGGAAGGAATACCAGTGATAGTGTTGGCTCAGATGAAATTTCAATTAAGCACAAAAAAATTAAGTCAATAAGTGTTAACAAGAAAATCAGTGGCATTGGTAATAATTTAAATGTTCAAATTAAACAACAACACTTTCATAAATAATCAAGCATGACAGGACTGACAACTTTTAATTATGAAAGTTTGAGATACATGGCCATGCCTTGAAATGTGTGTAAATGCCTGCCATTTATGATTATAATGGTTTTGATCTAAGAAAAAATGAAGAGAATCTAATAAGAATGAGAATAACAGATGAGATATCTGAGCAAATAGGTCCATTTATATTAACTGATATTTATACTTCCAAAAAGCAGCAATTTGATTGCATTTGAATTTATAAGCAAACATAAAAAATCTATGGTCCAATATGTATCTTGACTAAAAAAAATAAGATACAATTGCTCATCTTGTAAAGCGTGTTAGCAATTACTGACTTGACTTAAAAAAAAGCCAAATACAATTACAATATATAAATTGAAACAAAATATGCTTATACATTCAAGTAAAAATATTTTTTGAATGATTACAAAATAATTGATTCAAAAATCGCCTCATAACAACAACTTTAAAACAAAAAAAAATTAACAAACAACTCGAAGGATACTTTTGTTAACAATATTTAGGAACTCAAGTATTCAAGAGACAGACCAATTTTAACACAGTATCCGACTAAAAATCTTGATTGTAGTAAAGACTGTAAATGAAGAAGATCATCTACCGATTAGCATCGTACCAACTACTAACAAATATGCCATGGTAAGTCAAAGAAGAGAGGCAGAGACTCACCAACATCAAGACCAAATCTGGAAAAAAGGGAAAATGGAAGATCGTCCATCACTTTGCCACGATCCCTTCGACAGTCAACCCCGTCAGAGGTCGTCAGCTCTTCCGCCGTTGCCATGGAAGATCGAGAGGAGCAGTACCATCGTTGTTTGTTTATTCTGAAATAATACAATACTTATCAGAATGGCTTTCTTTCTATTTCTGACGTTACTGGATATCCATGAAAGAAAGAGAAGTGAGGGATAGTACCTACAGAGAAGTGTTGTCGTCTTTTGACATGACAATACTTCATGAAAAGAGAAGTCGTAGACAGCAAGACCACAAAGAGGAAATGCACAAAGCAAGCATTATAGAGAGAAAGGTTGGGGAGAGAAGATAATTTATGAAGGTCATTGCCTCTCTCTCGCTCTCTCGGGTTTCATTAACTAATCGGGTACTAAATAAAAAAAATTAATAATTTAATATATATACTTAACTAATTTTTTTTTTAAATAATCTTTTATATATTAAAATAACTGACTGAGAATTAATCAAGTGCATCACAAAATGAAGAAACTTTATATTTTGATATTCGATTCTTATAGGAAAAGAAAGGAGGAGCGGAGGAAAGAGATTGCAACAGTCTATTGTGTGTAATTAATGTAATGGATTTGAGCGAATCTCACAACGGCTAATTGGAGATTGGATTTTGAGGTAGCTAGCTGAATTTCTTCTGAAGGCAGTTCTCCGTTGTCACAATATATTTGTAATCTCACATGTACAGATCCTCTCTTTTTACCAAAAAGTGACTAAATATAGGAAACTCTGTTGTTACTTTTCTCCAAATACTACATTATAAAATAATATTATTATATTAGAGGGATACTTCTGAAAGACATATAGAAGAAATCATACCAAAAACAAGTAAAAAAAAACCCAGTTATGCATTTAGCTGGGCCGAATATGCTGTCATTGGATTTATTTTGGGCCAGAATCAGGCATAAAATCTGTTACCAGGCCAGAAGGCCTAGCTTTCCAAATATCATGCTACTAAATTTGAACGAATTCTGTCTAATTATCCTGCCTATTAGTCTCTTACCCCTTCTTAGCGTTATATTAATTAAAAAGAAAGTCATTCTTACATAATTATCTTCAACGGACGTTTTGTTTCTTAACAGGATTTTCTTTTTTAAAAAAAAGATAAAGAAATTGTTGCCAAAAGTTTGCAAAAGCGAAATTACCAAGGTATCCCTTAAAGTTCTTTTCTAGAAAAAAAGGTTGGAAGACAAGTTAATAACATGCCAGCAGCTGTCTAGAATTTGTGTATACGTGTCATTCGTTTGTTCATGTGGATGGTACATAACAAGTGGCTTTCAACGGTAAACGACATTCAAGTTTGTTGTAAAGAAAACCCATTTCTTTTACTTTTAGAATAAAGTTAAATTTTTGTCTCAAGATGTAGCATGATAGCTATTTTTAGATGGAATAGACCGAGATTTTCCTTAATATTTTTTATTTGTTTTTTTAGTTATAAAACGTGATAAAATATAAAGAGACTGAGGACTGAGAAGGGATTATTTTTTTTATTTCATTCTCTTTTAGGTCGTGTAAAAAAAGCTAACATGTTAAACCTTGAGAAAAAAAATTCTAAAAAAAATGAAGAAAAACTTACAAATTCGTCCCTCAAAATTTCACTTTTGTGAAAAAAGAAAGTTACAAGTTGAACCGTATGCCGTGCCAAAACAAAAATAAAGGTTTGCAGTTCATCAGTATATGTGTATTAGTTGGTATACCCATAGTGGGTTTTCAAAGCTACCAAACACTGAAGCTTGGTAAACGGGAATTAAAAAAGATATATAATTCCAAAAATCTTGGTTGGATTCTTTCAAATATGGAAGTTGATAAGCGCACCAAATATATGATTTGTTGAGAAAAATGCGCGCAGGGTTCCAACACACGCTGTCATCGATCCACAAAAATATTCTCAAAAAACTTATTAATACATATGTTGTTTCAATATTTTAAAGTGCTTTTTATTTTGTTATTTTTAATAACAATTGGTTAGTTAAGCTTCTCATTTGTAAATTTTACCAAATTCGTGCTACTAGAAAAAGATTAATACGTACAATTATTTTTAGTCCTTCCGAGCAATTATTCAATTAATACGTACAATGAAATAAAAATGCCTTAGGAGTTAGTTACCGAGTTAGGCCTCATTTGATTGCAAAATTTGCCATGTGAAACTTAATTTTCAATTATTGCTCTCGAGTTTAGTACTAATGAAGCTATACAATGATATTAGATCTCGTCTCTCTACAAAGTAATGTAAATTCTAATCCCGTGATAAGCATATAAAGTGTAATATATGTTGGAGTTATTGGAAGCTCTATTTTTTTTAAAAAAAAAGAGTGCCACGATAAAAAAAAAGTACTCAACCAAATTGTCGGAATTTGATTTTGCACTCTAAAAAATAACGCAACTAGCAAAATCGGTTATGTGAGAAAATTACTTGAAATTATTATGGTTTTATCATTTCAAATAAATTTGACCATTTTGGTGATAGGCAAGAATGTAAATTTTAATTCAATTTGAAAGAAATACCTGAATTTATCCTGCTTCTGCCTCTTGATTGAATTTCGGTAGTACCACATCAATACCGACCATTAATTTAGCTCAACATGGAAATTGTTATATATTTCAATATACAAGAACATTCCACAGTACACTGTGGCGTGTTACATGACCCAAACATTTTTATTTATATGTTTTCAATTTAATTTTACTAAATCTGATAATAAATTTCCAGAATTAAAAATGTTGTCAGTAAAAATTGCAGCCACAAAGATTCTTTTCGTACCAGATGCGAATAAAAGGAAATAAATTATGATCTCAACACAGAATCGACATTGGTAATGGCTAGTCCCGCCTCAGCTCTGAAATCATGATCTTGTGCAAATTCTTCTGTCAAAAATATAGGGAGTGTTTAGCATATGAGAATAAAATATTATTCTCTTTAGTTTTAACAAATTTTAGACTAAGTATAAAGTGCGGAAGATAAATTCGGTATACCATTATAGGTAATAAGATTAGCTCTCGTTGGAATAGCGATTATTGTTTGATTATGTTGTATTATATTATTATATTATGATTATGATTATGATTGTGATTTATTAGTATTATAATAATATATTATATTATATTAATATTATGATTATTATTTTTTATCATTACTGTAATTAGTATTATAATATTATTTATTATCATTATATTATAATAATATATTTTTAATATTATATTATTATGTCATGAATATAAATATAATTACTTTATTATTATATTATTATAATTATAATTATTTATTATTATTATTATTTTATTATATTATTATAATTATGATTTTTTATTATTATGATATTAGTATTATATTATTTATTATTATGATTATTCTATTATTATATAATTATAATTATAATTATAATTATTTATTATTATATTATGATATTATTATATTTTAATTATAGTGATGATTATATAATTATATTATTATTCTATTATTATTATATTATAATAATAATAATAATAATAATAATAATAATAATAATAATAAAATAATCATAATCATAATCAAAATAATATAATAATAAATAATAATAATAATAATAATAATAATAATAAAATAATCATAATCATAATCAAAATAATATAATAATAAATAATAATAATAATAATAATAATAAATTATAAGCATAAAAATTATAATAGTAATAAATAATTATAATCATCACTATGATCATAGTAATTATGATTACTTATTATTATATTATTATATTTTAATTATAGTGATGATTATATTATTATATTATGATTATAGTGATGATTATGTTATTATTATATTATTATTTATTATTATTATCATTATGATTATAATTTTTTATTATTATATTATTTTTATTATGATTATTATTATGATTGTTATTTAATTATGTTATATTATATTATATTATGATTATATTTTTATTTTTATTAAATTATTATGATTATAACTATGAATATTATTATTATTATACTATTATTATTATTGTTTTATTATTATTTTACTATTATTTTTATTATCATCAATATTTTTAGTATCATAATTATGCATATTTCAACTATTCCACTCTTCCGAATAGTCAAGAATACCACTCTTCTACCATTCTTCCAAAAAGACATTATTCTATTACTCTTCTAAAATTACCACTCTTCTAAAACTATTTCTTGATTTGCCAAACCAACCCATAAATTATAAATATAGAAATAAAAGACAGTTGCCGACTTCATCTTATTTCCAAAATTTCTCATCAGCATGCTATTAAAATAAAATTTCGAAATTATTTTTATGTTCAGATGACTAATCAACTAAATGATTGTCATAGACGTGGCATAATTTTATTGTCAATAACTCAATATAACATATCCTTCATTAAACACGATATATAATGTAGAAGCAAACCTTAGATGTGCTGTTTGAAATGAGAACTGACTTTTGAGTTGTTATTTGTATTGTAAAGTATTAGTGGACATAACGATTTTACAGTAAACAATATATATAGAAAAATGGTGGATTCGTTCAAAATCATTTATTTTGACAATTTTGACGTCCAACTTCATATAAATTCACAAAAATCTTTAAAAATAAAAACTCTATAAATATATTTAAATTTATAAAATGGTTATGTTTCAAATTTCATGCAAGTTGAATATCATTTGATATTTCATAAAAAAATCATCAAAAAATTACATAATAATTTTAATGATTTTTTATGGAATATCAAATGATATTCAAATTCTGTGAAATTTAAAACTCAATCAACATCTATAAACTAAATAATATATTTATATTTTTTTTAAAATTTTTAAAAATTTATATGTTTTTATTATATAAAATTGATTGTCAAAATAATCAAAATAAATAATCGTTAAGGATCCACAACGTCTCTCAGATAATTCATTCCCATTGTGCCATCCCCGAGTCTTTGACTCTTTGCTATAAAAACCCCCTTTAAACCCAACGGTTTTGCTCCTCGGTCTCTCTTGCACCTTCCTCCTGCTCTAGTCTCCACATTGACCTCTCTGACATGATTTTGGCCTTCTCTGTTCCATGGGGAAGAGCAGATTTAGGCTGTCTGGCATGATGCCAAACTCATGGCTGAACAAACTGAGAGAGATGACAAAACGAAGAAGGAACAGAGGCACAACAAAAACCTCCTATCACTCCGAAGGAAACATATGCAACTCGCCAAAGCTCAAAATTTCTCCTCCATCTGCTCCAATTTCAAAGAATTATGCTCCGAACAGAGCTTCTCAGTACCTTCAGAGCGAAGAACGACTCGATTTGTTGCACAAATTGCCTTCTCAGCAAACCAAACTTAACCCCATATCAAAACCCTTATCCCCTATTTCAGTTGAAAGGAAATCGTCATCACATGATATAATATTTGAGCAGGGACGAACAAGCGAGGAACTGACGCTGAGGCCAATTCAGACAAAACCCAGAAAAAGTAGCAAGAAGATCGAGATGAGGTCGATTTCACCGAGGTGCAATTCAAGACAAAAGCTGAGGAGGTGGGTGACGCAGAGCTCCTTGGAGGTGAAGTATTCTAGCAATCCAGAGGAGGATTTCATGGAAAGCATAGTAGAGATGATTGTAGAGACAAATATTGTAGAATTGAAGGATCTGGAAGAACTTTTTGGGTGCTATGTGTCTCTCAATTCTAGAGAACATCATGATGCAATTGTGAAAGTGTTTGAGAAAATTAGGCTCGTTTTCGTTCAAGCCAAATATGTAAGCAGAATTGAAAGCATTGTTTGATGATTTGATCAAACTTTTGCAAATCTTTCTTGAAATTTATGTGTGTTGTGAATCTTTCATGCTTTTTATTTTGAGATGAAACACATGGACTAGATATAGTTGTTCTAATTGTTGGTGAAGATTTTTTATTTTCATGAAATTTCAATATTGATAACTTAAGAATGAATTATTGAAATGAAATCTAGCTCGACACGTATAAATTCAGAGATTCCACTAAATCTTATTTCTTAAAGAGTTTTAATAAAATATTTTTTCAGGCATTCATCAAATTTGATAGAGATATTCATCAAATTACAAAAAATATCATATTTATCAAAATATTGATAGAGATTATTATTCATCAAATTTAAAATTTCTAAGAACTTCAGTGCCAAACTTCATTTTTTGCGTTCTTTACACGTGACATTCGATGAGAAATTTTAATATAAATAGAAATGAATAAGTAGTGATTTCTAACTTAAATAAATAACGAACTTAGTCGAGGGCAGAAGATATAGGCAAGGGGCGAATTTTGAAAATTTGAGTTTATATTAGCAAGGTTTTATGTAGTCTAACATTTAAATTGCTCCAATTTCCCTTCTAAAATGCGCATCAAATGTAACTTAAATAAATAATGAACTTAGTCGCGGGCAGAAGATGTAGGCAAGGAGCGCAATTTTGAAAATTTGAAGTTATATCAGCAAGGTTTTATGTAGCCTAACATTTAAATTGCTCCAATTTTCAATTACGTGCTAGTAAGAAAATTTGAAATTATACAACTCAAGGATATAGTCACATGATTTGCGAATAATTCATTTTCCATCCATAACTGGATGTTTAGCGAATAATTCATCAGTTTAATATACAATACGTTTTTGTCAAAAAAATATTTTATTCATGATATATTTTTAGATGAAATTTTATATTTTTTAATATATTTTTAATATTTTATTATTATCATATATATTTTATTTATATTGTATGAAATAAACTATTTCCAAATTATACATGTATTATCCCGAACGTCGAGTTTTTAATCTCGCCAAATATTTCCCGAATCATGAACTAGTTACTATGCTCTAGGTGTATTGATCAAAATGCTATACTTTGCATTACACTGCGGAGGTCACAGAAAATCATGTCAATTGCATCTTCGCTGAACAAGCTGCATTAGCTGCTTTTATTATGTTAGAAAGCTGCCCTTTTGTTCTAAGAACCATAATAGGAAAATATTTCCAAAAGAAATGCATATAAAACATTAACCTATCAGGTCAGCTATATAGTATATAATTCAAAATGTAAGCCGAATTTTATTGAATGTAAAAAGTAGAATACCACATACAACATTATTTTTAAGCCCAGAAAAAAATGGTATAGCGATCTATATGTGCATGAAAGGCAAGAAAAGAGAGAACTGTTTCAACATGGCATCCATCTGCCAGGGGAATTGGAAAGACTCAAGTCTCAGGTAGAATAGAATGAATCAAGTGTACAAAAGAATGAACTTCTAAATTCTTTTTACTTTTGTTATATAACAAATTAAAATCGTTATTAAAATTTTATCATTTCTCGATATTTGAAGTTTTTTTCAAGGGATTGTTAAAAAAATTTAAATTAAAAACGAGAAAAATAAGCTGTGCAAAATATATACGTGTGTCATGTAATGTGGCTGATACTTAAAATAGTTTTTTTCCCCTCTTTTTGCCAACGGCAAACGACAGTGAAGTTTGTTGACGAGAGTTATATAAAGCAAAGGTTACTAATTGTGCATTGAATTCCTGTTTAGTATAAAAAAATGTATATATTGGTTTTTTAAAGCTACCTGACAACGAAGTTCGGTACGTAGGAGTTACAAAAAAAGAAAGAAAGAAAAAAAGATAAAGTTCCAAATTCATTTTTGGATTCTTCCGTGGAAAAATGGATGTTTAAATGGAGAAAAAAATCCATTGGATAGTCGGCATTTAAAAATGTTATATTTGTAGGTTCAGGAGTTTTTATTCACACATTTTAGTTTCGGAATAAGGATTTAAACTACCAAGTTTTGATTCACACATTTGGGAGGCATTTTAGTAGGATATGATGTTTCTGATTTATGATTTATTTGAAACTAGCTATATACCCGCGTGTTGCAGCAGACTCTTTTATTTAAACATTAAAATATTATAAGATAAAAAAATTCACATTTATTTAATATTAAATTATAAATTCACCAATTTATAGAGAAAACCTATAATAAAGACTATATTTAATCTTGGATGAGATTTTTGCACAATATGAGTTTTTATGGCAAGAGAAGTAAATTATTCTAACATATATTATCACCATTAATTTCTTACCAAATATGCACAAGGTTGCTAAATAAAAAATAATAATATTATGGAAATAATAGTATATAAGGGAAAAAATGGAGAGAAAGAGGGGATCAATGGACGCGATTACATACGTTCGATCAACCAAAAATAAATATTATCTGTCTAATTGAGGGATAAAATAGGTATAATAAAAAATTACCATGATAAAAATTGGACCCTCTAATTCTTAGATGCTTTATATAATAGTATTGCTTCTGTGGGTTGTGGGTTTCATTATCTTACTTTTTGCTTTCATTTTTTTTTCTAGATTGGATTTACAAAAGAAATGTGAATCAGCAGGCACTCCATCTCCACGGATTAAAAGATGGAGATCGAATAGACATCTTGCCGATCTAGACAATGAATTTTTAAATGAATTAAGAAAATTTAAATTTAAAACATTTCCATATATGTTTATAAAGTTGTAGATTAATTATGTTTTAAAATTTCTACAATTTAAATATTACTTCGTGCTTTTTTAAAGACTATAAATATATTACTTGATTATTTTTGCAAAAGACTCTAAATGTAATGAATTTTAATGCGAAATAAAAAAGACATATATGCTAAATGAAACTTCAAGCATAATTAATCTGTGTGAAAATATGTCTATTATTATTTTTTCTATTTTAAAGATCTTTAAAAATGGTTTCGAAATGATTTCAAAAACTGAGGACAATGTTAGCGCAGATTTAAAGGCTAATGTGCCACTATTTAGAAGAGTTGACAAGATATACGTGGTAATAGGGGCGGATCTATATGGAGCCGAGGTCACTTGACTCCTTGTCAAAAAAAAATTATTATTTTTTATAATTATATATATTTTTAGAAAAAATAGAAAAAATATGTTTATATCAAATAGCATTTTTAAATTTTGTCCTCTCTGTCAAAAATCCAAATTTTGACAGCCTACAAGTCAAAGCACTCTACACTAAGTCATAACAAATAATTTTCCACAATATGTACCTATTTAATGTATCTTAAATAAGTGACAGAACATTGATCCTCAATTTCTCAATAAGATTTGCATACACTGAGTCACACGACGGAGATATAGAAAATCACGCTATACGTTCAAAGTCACTTCTGCAGCTCCGCTGCTTTTTGATACACTAAAATTTTATATTTTATGTCTTGACAATCTCTTTTAATAATGACATTCTAAATAAAATGAAATTATAAAAATGACATTATCGTAATTAATTTTTTACTTCTCCGCTGACGTGGCTTGTCAAATGGACTGTCAAATTTAAATAATTATCTAATTTTATCTCCGCATTTATAAATTTCAAATGACAATTATCAAATGAGATTTGACAATAAGATGTAGATGATCTAATTTTCACCGGAAAAAAAATAGCGGATGTTCTTGTTTTTTCATACCAAATTAACGGATGGCCTGTCGTTACCATAAGATTATCATATCAAAATAACATTTTCAGTTATCTTAAACTTTAAATATATTGGTGTCCAACAACAACAAAAATATTAACTAAAAATTTAATATAGCATACTATTTTAACAAGAAATATTAACTAAAAATTTAATACCACATATAAAATTCTTTTAACTGGGGATGTTCAAACGGTCGGTTCGATTCAAACCAAAATAATGAACCGAACCAAACCAAACTTCTAAAAATATCAACCGAATAAACCGAAAACCGAATAAACCAATTTTTTTTCAGTTTATTCGGTTAAACCGAAATTATATTATTTAAAAAGGAATACAAATATAAAAAATTATTAAAATTGATAGAAAAAATAAATAGTTTAAAAGATAAAAGAAATAACTCACTTATTGAAAATAAATATATTCGGATTATTTTTGATATAATTCTTATTTATATTAAGTAAAATAAAGTTATTTGATAAATTTTGGACTATTCGGTTTATCCGATTTAAAAAAATCAAAACCGAATCAAAGAATAAAAATCAAATTAGCTAAAATTTTCAACCGAACCGAAATTTTTAATCCAAAAAACCAAATCAAATAGTTTAAAATTTAAATATTCAATTTAAAACCAATTAAATCCATCCGTTTGCACACCCCAACTTTTAACACCCCTAGTAAAATGGTACGAGCATCTTGCATAGAAAGATACAAAGAAAAATCGTGCTGAAATCAAACGAAGAAAGCGAAATGAAAACTCGATCGGTCTATATAAGCCGAAATGATTGTATTTTGGTAGTGAATTGGTCCATTAATCTCGGCCCATAGTCCTGACCTTTTAGGAACACCTCTCCAACTAGTTAGGCCCATTATTACTATTCCAACTTGGTACAGTCTCGGAAAGATTGATTCGCCCTTAAATCGAAATTATAAATGTTAAGTCTTCTAGCCTCTTACTCATATCACATCATCAAAAAAATTTATAATTTATTTTATTTAGATTTTTTATTTACTTAAATTCAATAATTCTTAGTTCATATATAGTTTTTCTCTTTCTAACATGTATAATATATTTAAAATAATCTATTTTTTATGATCCTTATAGATTATTTATATTTAATTAGATTATTTATAATGATAATATATATTTTTAGTAACTAAAAACTTAAATCTTTTTTCACATAAAGATTTATATTTCTAATTATTTATTTAATAAGAGGCGAAACATTAGTTACAACTCTAATATTATTTATAAATTTTGTTGCTACATCATTGTTCAAATAAAAAAATTGCTAGCAGCTGTCAGAGTGCATGTACACTTGTCAATTTATGTGGTTGGTAAATAAATAAAAGTGGTTTTGTTCAACGGTAACGGGCAGTCAAGTTTGTTGACTGGAGTTACAAAGCAAAAGTTACCACGCGCCTTAAATTTCTGATGATAATGGGAAAGAATAGTTCTATTATAATTTCATATATCTTTTAAAAATATCATTTAAATAAAAAATCTAAAATTATAGATGTGATTTTAATAATATAGATATAATGTTTATAAAATTTTAATCAATTTAAAAGATATTTTAACTTCCATCATATAATTTTAAGATTTTAACAATTGAGTTTTGAGACATTGTGATCAATGACCAATTGATGTTTAAATTACATTAAATTTGATACACCTTTTATCTAAGCTATTAGAAAAATATTTATAAAAATATACACAAAAAATATGAAATGTACCATAAAGTTGAATGTATACTAAAATTGCCCAAGGTGGAAATAGTGGATTTGTCAAAGCTACCGACGATTAGGTCCGTTATGCTGGAGTTAAAAAAAAAACAGATTTATATTACATGAAAAACAAAATTTACGAATACTTTTTTTTCCATGGAAAAAAATTAGATTTAATAAGCGCAACAAATCCATATGTAGTTCATTTATGTTGTGCGTTGGTCAGTCGTGGCCGGGTACCATATTAATTTTGTGGATTTTGAAGGCTTATATAATTACAACATTTAGTTACGGAGTCATGGTTTTCAATTTCGATACTACAATGGTCAATATTTTCCCAAAGCCAAGTTATTTATTTAATTCAACAAGTGGAAAAATAATGTATCAGTGGAGAAGAGACTACCAAGTAGGAGCTTAAATTCATTACAAAATGAACTGCTAAAAAACGTGTAGGCATCATTAACATTGGAGTGCCATTTAACGATTTGATCAAATTGTTATGCATTTTTTGAGAGAACTTTAGCACCACGTTGAAAAAAAAATCATTAAATGATTTAGTTCCAAATATAATCACGTTTATCAAAGTTTACTCAAGATCAGTGTTTAACCTTCAGATATGGCCCTTCAAATTCATTATAAAAAAAGTTAACATATTTTTAAGTTCTGTGGTATAATTAGTTTGCTAGAACAAACGAAGTTTTACACATATCTAAAAGACTAAAACATAAATTACAAACGCTTTGCTTTATAGAGAAATGAAGTTAAAAATATTTAAATTTAGAGGAATAAAAGGATAATTTTAATCTTACTTAAAGAGTTATTTTATTATCTCCTACAAGGGGTGGGTTGGGTCGGATCGGATCATATTATTTTATTATTATTTTTGACCCGATCTGAATCCGACCTGATTATATTTGGGTCAAAAAATCTTGATCCATACCCGACTCGACGGGTCACGGGTCGACCTGACCCGACCCGACGCGTGTAAAATAATTAAATATTTATTAATTAATTTTATATAATTTTAAGTAATAAAATATTGATTATTTTATAATTAATCTTAATTAGTGTATATTTAAGCTTTAATTAATACTAAATCATAAAAATGCTTTAAAAATATAATTAATCGGATCGGGTCGGGTTGACCCGATTCGGATCAAAAAATTACATCCATACCCGACCTATTTATTTTCGGATCGTGTCGGATCGGGTTAAGAATTGACACCCTATGACTCCTACTCTCTACTAAATATAACCAAGTGGTATAATACTTGAAACTTCTCTGCAGAAAATAATTATTATGGTTCTTTATTCCATATTTCCCATTAAAACACATCTCCAACTTTCTGATCCGAATTTATAACTAAATAAATAAATGAATGAAAAAGCGTGCCTATTTTAGTTTAAAAAATATATACTGTAGCAATTCAAAGTATTCCATTTTTGGCGAACAATGTATTTTTCCTTTTGGAATTTACGGAAAGAGAGTTTTGCTAAAAAAATGGCAGAATTTGTAAACGAAATTAAAATAACAGTTAACATATTAATTGAAGCCAACTTAACCAACAAATATAACTAAAACAGAGACAAAAGTAGAATTCACATCCTCTGTGTTGATGTAAATTTTATGATATTGTCCGAACTTCATTTTAAACGGCCCCGTGATTTCTAATCACTGCCCGTTATTCGCTCCTCTAACCATCTCTGTTTTCTCACTGTATAAAATACAACACTATAGACATGATACAGACTCGCAAAAATAGGGATAAATGCTCATATGTAGGGGTGTCAATTATTGATATGATTCGATTCGAATCTGATCCAACTCAATATGATCCGAAAATAAATAGATCGGGTATAGGATTAATTTTTTTTATCCTAATTGGGTCGGGGATCAACCCGACCCGATCCGATTAATTATGTTTTTTAAAATAATTTTATGATTTAATACTAATTAAACTTTAAATATATACTAATTAAGATTAACTATAAATTAATTAATTTTTATTATTTAAAATTATATAAAAATAATTAATAAATAATTAATTATTTTACACGAGTCGGATCGGGTATGAATCAAAATTTTTTAATCCGAATTTAATTGTGTCGGATCAAAAAAATAATAAAATAATATAACTCAACTCCGAATCCGATCCGACCCGCTCATTGACAACCGCGTGAATTTTTTTAAAGAGGAATAATTAAAATATTTAATCGGGAATAAGTACGGGCAATAGGCGCGCACGGGGGTTTTTAAAAAAGAATGATTAAAAAATTTAACCGGGTAGAAGTACGAACAATAGGCGTGCACACGGGTTTTTTTTAAAGAGAAATGATTAAAAAAATTATAACTTTATGGAAGAGAAAATACTAAATCAGTTTATAATTCACCGTTCATCCAAATTTTACTAAATCAATACGAAAAAATTCTCCATGTTACTACATAAAGATTTTTATTCTATCTTTACATATTGTATGTTAAAGCTAAAAATTAATTATCTTTTGACACGCTATTTCATAAAAGGCTCTAATAAAATTTTAACACGAATTATTCTATCTAAAATATGATTTTAAATTTTAGATGCTCGTGCATTATTTACTACTTCTAGCATTGGATTCTATCTATTTTCTTTCCAGAGTTTTTGTATAATTGTGATGAACAAAAAATTGAATTTGGAATAAGAAATATGTTAAAAAAAAGAAAGAAAAGGAAAGTGAGAGGTTGGATATTACAAGTTGGTAAAATTCTAGCAGCTGTCCCGAATATATGACACGTGTCATTTGGTGAGGTTGGTACATGGAATAAAAGAGGTTTTACTCCACGGTAACTGACATTGAAGTTTGTTGACGGGGGGTTATAAAGCAAATTAAAGTTACTGAATAGTCCTTATGACCCTTTTTGGTTTAAAAAAAGAGAGAGAAGATGCATGGTTTTCAAAAAGCTACTAGAGAACGAGATTTGTTATACAGGAGTTAGAAAAAAGTTACAAATACTTTTTCGGATCCTTCTGGAAAAAAAAAGATTTAATAAGCACATCAAATTCATATGCTTGTGATATGCGAGGGTCAATCGTTGGTGCTTTAGGATGTTTAGCATTGATACATGTTATTTTTGTAGTTTTTGGAGGGTTTAATCAGAAAGTACGAAAAATTTTGCTCTAAAACAACAAGTTTTGATTTTATCTCAGAGTAGGCGTTTGAATTCACTGGAAATTATATATTTTTAAAATGTTAAACTACATTAACGTCGATCCTAGTGTCATTTTGGGTCTTGTTTTAATTTTGAAAGAAAAAAATTACCTTCTAATAAGTCCTTAGATTGATTCTAGAAATTAAACATTTTAAAGTTATTATTCTATAGTTTCTGGGGGGAAGATTTGCTGACGCCTATAAAATAATTTACTAACGATTTGTTTGGTAGAGGGACAAAGTTGAAAAATTAAAAAAGATTTTGAAAAAGATAAGAAGATAACTGCTTTTATCACCACAAGGATGTAAGTTATTAGATTATCTCTTCATCGTATCTCTCTTCTCTCTACCAAACATAACCAATTGATAAAAAAAGTTATACAATAATTATAGCTTACCATATAATCATCGACATATCTCTGGAAAAAAAAATATATATTATGATTGTTTCCAGTGTTCTTAAAGCTCGTACCCCAATATTTTGATCTCTCTCCAGTCTCCATAATATATTTCTTTGTAACAAACCTTTCGCATAAACGAATTTCATTTTTTTTTCAGATAAAGACGAAAGTCTAAGTTATTCAATTTCAAATTTTAGTTTCACGTAGTTAATTTTACTTCGAGTTTGACATTATTAATGGTATCTTTCAGTTCATATTTTGTGGGCATAGAAGTTGAAAAGATTTACCATGGTCATATTTTTGTTTTAATTCAGAAAAAAAATGTCCATTATTTTTTTTAAAAGTGTGCATTTTCATTTTTCAGTTCAATGAAAAAACTACGTACATAAGCTGGAGAGAGTGAAAGAGTTCTGTCAGATGTCTTTTGGATCAAATTTGGTCTGATGGACAGTTTTAGTTGTACATCATGAAGTTTGATATTTTGTACAATTATTGAACCGTCCGAAATAAAATTTGTGTGTGAATCTTAATACTATCGTATGGTTAATATTTTATCCACTGTAGGCAAAAGACTACTTAAATCCCATTACGCCTCTCGCTCCTGAATGAATATCCTCTAGAGAATTGTATCGCGTATAGTGGTCAACCGATATTGAGAGGGAGAGACGATCGCTGATAAAAAAAATTAGTGGCTCATGTTTTATGACTCGGTCGTGATTTGTTCGGAATCAATTCGTTATTGACTCACTTATTAATGGATTGAGCCGTTAATAAACCGTTATTAAGTTAATGATTGTTTAGTGAAATATTATAATTACTATATATATATATATATATATATTTTTAATTTTTAGTATAGTAAATAGTTTATAGTGTGATATGTACTTAAATTATTATATTAAATTGTGTGAAATATTTTATCATTAGTTATATTAATAACTTTTAGATAATTTTTAATATAAAATGTCATAAAAATATTATTAACTATTAAATTAGTCTTAACTAGTTTAATGAGTCAGTTTGATTAGCTTATTAATTTAACGAGTCGATTTTAAGCCAAATTTTTGAATGTGAAGTAATTAAGAAGTCAGCTTGGATCGTTAAATTAATGAGCTGAGTATGAGTTTGACCCAATTCGGTTCGGCTAGTCTACACCCCCAGGTCAGAGGAGAAAAAGACGATCAGGAGAGAGAGAGCGTTAAATGTTTAGAATCGTGGAGCCCTTTTAAATTAAAGACACAATACGTTGTACGTACTATAGAGATATGAATTCCTCGCTCCCATGCCGGAGACTATGGCGAATCCTGAGTTAATTAAAGACATTTAGTTTATTCTACCAAATTCTCTTATGGAGAAACATTAATTGTATCAAGTTATTAATAAAACTATATGTATCATCATCTTAAAAAGTTGATACACACATATATATATATATTATTGATACGGTGATCGATACCACATTATTATAATATATTAGATAAGTTATTATTCATGTTAAAGATAGTTATTACAACTTATTTTACATGGCACTTTGTTATACAACTTAACATGAATTATTATTTAGATTAGTGATATTTAAATTCATGAATAATAATATTATATGCAATAAGTTGTATCATAAAAATTGTAACATGAATTAAAATTTACTAACTTGAATAAAAAGTTGACATCAATAGTGATATATATCACGATGATATCTCCCAAATATTTTCCTTATAAATAAGTATAGTTGTAGTTTGTAGTTTTGATTTCTGTGTGATAAAGTAACTATAATTTTGTTCGCTTTTTTATTTGGAATATTTTCTCCTATTGTCTCCGGATTAAAAAAATATATATATCGCTGGAAATATTTTTTTGGTAAAAATGTTTGAAATTTCTACTAGAAGATTTATTATATGTACCGACTTTCTAACGAAATCAATTTTGCAGTAACAATTAATTCCCATACAAATAAAGATTGACTGGCTACGGTTAAAAACATTTTAATACTTTATACAATGTATTTGTTTTTTTAATATTTGTATCACTTGAAAGTATTTTTAACAAGCAATTAATGTAGATCATCCTTTCCGATACTGACATTTAGAAGGAATTCACATTTGCTGCTATATGCTGCAATACAAATTTTATGTCTATCTTAATGGGTCTACTGAATAATAACATAACAGTGTAGGTAGAAGGTGAGGTGTAAAAGTAATCTTTATTTTTTTAGTTGAGAGGTGGCGCAGTTACAAAAACGCGTGTTTTTGTGCGCTTTTTAGTGAAGCGCAAAAAACGAGAGGCGCAAGGAGGCGCGCGTCTGATAATTTTTTTTACATTCAATTTTAATTTTTAATAATATTTAAATTTAATATGATTTTAAAACATTTAGACTTTTTAATTTAATAATCAAATCTATCATTATAGTATATAAATAAACTAACTTTACTTTATTTAAAAATTTGATGAAACGATGAGTAATATTGTATATGTGTATATATTTTATTATTATTTTTTATATCATCGATATATTTATATTTTATAACAGTTGCAGTGAAACATAATCAAAGTTTAGTTATGTTCTATTGAGATTTTGATATTAAATTATAATGCAAACTTTTAATTACATATTTTTATTTTATTTGAAATAAAATTCAAGTATTTTTTTATGTTTTTGTATTCTAAGATATTATATATTATTTAAAAATAAGAAATAAAGTTAATGTTAATATATTTTTATATTAATTTTATTTTTAATAAGTATTTTATTATATTGATTATATCAAATATAATTATGCGTCTTAGATTATTCAGACGCACGGGTCGGAAAAATAAATATTACAGTCAAATTATTTTCTCTAAAATTCAATACATATCTGCTCTTTAACCCTGGGCCGTTCAATCTCATTTTGTTTTACTCACTAACCTTTTCTTAAAATACTTCTCTTTCTCCTTTTAATTTGTACATCGTATATGCAATTAAATTGGGCGCATAAATCATAAATAAGTTCGCTTTCTACTCTCACTCTCTCTCCTCCCATCCTTTGCCTATAAATTCACTTATTCCTCTAATTTCTCGCGAACAGAACTATTTTGTCTCTCTCCGTCTCTCACTTTTGCACTTGAACTGAAGTTGATCCAGGTTACTTTCTTACCGAAAATTGTTGTTTTATTGAACTTTTTCGAACTAGTGTAAATATTTTTTAGTTTAAATTTGAGTACATATCGGTGATTTTCAATCTTTTACTTTCTTATTGTGAAAATTTTAATTATAGATTGTGTGCAAGGAAATTTTTGTTTCGTTTCTGCTATGATGTCTTTATTAGCCATGATTCATCTGACTTGAATGAAATAACATGCAAAATAATCTTAGATAATTATGACTTGATTGATATATTAGATGGTAACGAGAAATTTTGTGTTTATTGGGGTTTATCAGAATTTAGGAACATGTGCCTTGTTCTGATACTGGATCAATTGTTTTGGTCTTTAAATTGATTCTTAATTTTATTTCATCCGAAATTAAGATTGATTTGACAATGTGAGTTCATTTGGTTAGTTTTTGCGGTTCTTTCTGCTATTTTTGATTGATACTGACACTTATTTTCTGAGTGAGAATTCTGACGCTTATTGTCACAGATTAGTTACTGGAGAATTCTGTTCCTTAAAAGAGAAGTACTTCTATTTTTCTCAAAGTATAAATCGATGGTTTA
The DNA here is from genome assembly GCA_037127355.1 of Schoenoplectus tabernaemontani. Taxonomy (NCBI): domain Eukaryota; kingdom Viridiplantae; phylum Streptophyta; class Magnoliopsida; order Poales; family Cyperaceae; genus Schoenoplectus; species Schoenoplectus tabernaemontani. The sequence continues at coordinate 19,709,492 of CM073748.1, read as the reverse complement.
TCATAATATGGAAATTTAAAATTTACATAATCAGTTTGCCTTGCAACTTTAAGAGTGATTAATGGATAGATGTTATAGGCATGATTCTATTTAGGTTGCATCTAGTTTTATCTGGTATGTGATTTAAGGAACAAGTATATGTTCTGCTTTCGTATAGAGTATCAGCTAGCTTGCAAGCTGTGATATCAGCACTACTGTTTTTCTGTTTAGTTAAGTCATCAATTTTTATTAATGGAGTTAAGTCTTCAATTTTAATTTATAATCAAAATAGAATTATTTGGATATTCCAATTATATCAAACTTGTATTTCTAGAATAAAATATCTAAGTTTTAATACGTACGTGTATTTTACATTATTTGGATATTCTATCTAGGGTTTATGGGAATTGTACCTCTTGAAGAAAAGACATTATTTCCTCTTCTAAAGTAAAGCATCTTAATATTTTGTTGTTATGAATAGGTAATTCCTGTTGAAGATGCCTAGTGGGCATGGAAGAGATGACTACACAATGCAGAGGATGTTAGAAAGAAGAAGTCGTAACAATATTCGCAAAGTTCTTGGGCGTAACGGGCGTCGTCTCACTGCTAAAGTAACTTTCTTTTTTTGGAATTTCAGATATAATTTTTGCATAATATACGAAATTGCGAGACTTTCTAACATAATACTCTTTTTATTTCAGGAAATTGACATAGTGAATCTTTGTACAAGATATCCAGAACAAAGGTATGAATGATGGTGATATTTATTAATTAAACATATACTGGTATTTTTCATAAAACTAATACAAATTTCCTCTTAGGTCCTTGTGACATTACTTCTTTCCTTAATTTACATACCATCTTTACAGGGGGTTAAATACAAATAGGCGTCATAATATGCATAACAAGTGCTTAATGCTTGTTCTATCAAAAGATGATATATGATCTGTATATATTTATTATTCACTTTGCTGTGTTGTGTCTTTAGGTATACACTATTTACATATTACTGCGATGCCAACTGCATGCAGTTCAACTTGAATCCTTACGTGCTGCCTTTTCTCCCAGTACCTGACCACCACAGCAACCATCATCACATCCAACAACAACAAACAGCAGGACCCTATGCATCCCCTTCTGCTGTGGCACCCTTTCTTTTTCAAATGAATGTGGAAGCGAATGCGAATGCTACAAATGCCCACATAGACAGACAATCCAAGTCTATCTGCCCTTCAACTTCTCGTGTCATCTTACCGTGTTATCTTCTTCCTGACAGACCAGAAGCACCAACTTCTTCAAGCATAGGGTTTAATTCGACAGTAAATTTGATTGCGGATACTATTATTGGGTCAATAAAAGGAAGCTCTAGCAAGGGGAATTCCAGCAAGGACAATGATGAGAAGCACAATCCTGGCAACACAAATTCCAAAAAAGGTTCAAGAAAAAATTCTAAGAAGAAGAAAAATAGAAAGAAAGGTGGGGCGAAGACCGTGCCATCTGAGATTCAAATCAAATTTGATAACAACATGTCGAAAGAACCTTGTGCTTCATCCGACTCCTCTTCCGGTTCTTCTGTTGAAACATCCCTGTCGGATGGAGATCTGGATGATCAAAGAGTAAAGAGTAACACTGAGATTGTGCTCAAATCTTTCTCAAGTGCTTTGTCAAATCTGTGCCATGGTGGTGATGTCAATTGCCCAAGCTCTACACATAGCAGTGATGAAGATGTGGAAACTGAACAGGCTTTGCTCAAAATTCTCGAGCCCACAAATGATGCTGTCAATGAAGTGCAGAGTGCCTTTGAGGAGACAAATAAGGCAGACATGGCTCGATGCAGCTCTGATGTGTGCGTTGATAATGATTTTATCCCTGTAGTTTCAGGAAGGAGAGGAAGATACAGTAGAAGGTTTGGTCAACAAGGCAGTAACCCTAGCCGATTTGCAGCCTTTAAAGGGTATATTAACAATAGATTCTCGACAAGGCAAGAGAAGCCCTCAAAAACTGCAAGTGAAGATAAGTTGACCTTGAATATCAAACACTCCAAATTAAAGGATTTGGTCACTGAAACTTCGATGGATCATGAGTCCTTAGGAAGGTTACACATTTCAAACAATCCTGACTCAAAGCCCAATGCAAAGCCTTGTCCCAGCAAGGCACCTAATTGTTCAAGAAAGAATACAAGAAACAATGTATCCAAGCATTCAGGTGAGTATGTTTTTAAGAAAGATGACTTTCCAAGTTTACCACTTCCAAATTCTGATAAAAAGGAAGTCACAAGGCACAAGGTGAGTCCAAGGATGCCTGGAAGAGACGATTCAAAGAAGCTGCCTATCTCGTTGCCCTTGAAAGTCTTTGAAGAGTGCAAGCAATCCAAGAGTGAGGATGTGGCGGGTAACCAACCCAGCATCCAGATTTTGGAGGTGAAAATTGGAGATACGGAAAAATCTAGTATTGGATCGGGATCATCTTCTGGGGTTTTTTTCTCGCCTAACAGCTCAAAATCATCCCAATTGGACCAATCAAGGCACGCCATTAGTGGCCTAGATTCCACTGAAAAATTACCTGATCATAATACCCAATTGAAACCTGAAATTTGTCCCTCCACTAATGGAGGCCAAAATATAAGCCAGTCAAGTCAGGACATCTCACTCTCCAATGATAATTCCACTATTGATGTGGCGCAATCAGGTTGTGATACTTGTCCCTCTAGTAATGCCAGTAATACGCTTACTGACATAGATGATTCCAGATTTGGCTCTTCGGTGTGCAGTTATCCAACCATCACTACACCTATGTTACCCTCTAATGACAGGCCATGTAATGATATTGGTGAACTAAAGAACATGCCAATTGTATGTGGCCTGGATATGGAGGAGATAGTAGGAGCAGTATGGACTGCTAACAGAGTACACCAGATAGCAGAATTAGTTCAGGCAACATTTGCGGGTCCACTTGCAGATTATGAGTTATTATGCCACTATGCTGCTCCAACTGTCAACTTGCCTCCACACCAGATTGCTAATGTACCATTGCAAAAGATCTGGCGGTGGTATGAAAAGCCTAGCTGTTACGCATTGGAGGTGAAAGGTTGCTTAGATCACCAAAGTTTGGAGGATTTCACGGCACATTTTGTGCCATCTCTGTCAGCACTGCAACTGTTTGTGCAACACAGCCCCTCACCTAAGCTAGGTGAATCTCAGTCTTCAGAGGCTATGAAGAATATGCTTGATGTAGGTGCAGGATCTGCGGACCTTGTTTTTGAATATTTTGAACATGAGCAACCATATTTGCGACGAACATTTTTTGAAAAGTAAGTGTTTCATCCTATCCTTATATCAACCTTAATCTAATCTGACCACTACAATTTATGCTAACAATTTCTTTTGTTATGTCTTTTGGTCTTTATAATTATATACTATATAGAAATCTATAAGGTTTATATATGAGACTAAATAGGGTTTAGCTAATGAGTAGGGACAATCACAGAGAAACATTGCTGCAAAACTGAAGACAAGAGAAGTCAATTTTATATTCCTCCAATTTAAAAGAAGAAACTTCTTATTCTAAATTTCATTGTTTCCTTAACTACTAATAGTAAGAATATTTTATCTTAAATGAACTCAGAAGCTTTTCTATTATCCCATATTCTATATCTTGAAAAGTGTTTCTTGTTAGACAACTTTCATCATAATTTTTGCATCGACTAAAATGCATAAACCTCCATCACTTTTTCTGGTGATTTGCCCCAAGAATTTAGTTTGTCCCTGGACAAATCCACAGAAATTATATCTCCAATTTATCTTAACAATTATGCTGCAGTCATTCAACCTTTTCTTGAAAACTCTACCTAAACCTCTCACTCTTTCCTTTGTAATTCTAAATTCCTGCTCCCTGTTTACCTCTTTATTTCTTTCCAGATACCACCCCCAATTTCCTTTATAGCTTTCATACTGAGCACAGCCGCCTCTTTCCCCCTTTATAAGGTTGTCCACTTCTCATTTGAAATCCTTTTATGTAATTCAACCTTGGTTCAATTCTCGTTATTCTTCCTTTTTTTCCCTCCATCTAAGAGCTAAATTTATCCAATTTGAAATTTATCAAACTCATTCATACAAAAGGTCCAGAAAATCAAAATCTAAAAGAGACAAACCAAGTATAGGGATAGTTAGGTCGCATGTTCGAAATTCGGATGATTATACTTTATGGACATTTACGAAATTTGAGGGTTTAAATCTCATCTTTGTTATTAAAAAAACATATGATACCAAAATCTAGGAGATGCTAGTGTTGGATCAAAGAACTAGTATGATACCAAAAATCTAAGCCTACACTATAGGGGTCTATACTCTAAAATGGAGATGCTAGCGTTTAATCAAAAACTAGTATGATACCAAAATCTTGGAGTATTTATCTCTTGCTCCTAACTATTGCCTTGTGGCTAGGATCAAAGAACTCATTGGGGAAGTTGCTCAGAGGAGTCATATTCGTGGTGGTGCCCAGAACCTGGAGCAACTCCAGCTCGCAGATCTCCACCCCGCCTCCTGGTATATTTCCTCCACTAACTTTTTATGTAATACTTTATATTTTTTTTTCTTTTGGTGAGATCAATAAGTACAAATTTTTTAACCTTAGATGTCACACTAAGTAAATGGCAGGGGAACATGTCTAATTAATGTATACCTTTGGATACATTTGCAAATGGTTCTGAAAAGATAACTCTTTTGGCAACAAAAGATGAAACATTAGAGAGGATAAATGTAAGAGAAAGCTCTCAAAATTGAACTCTTGTTAACCAGTTTTTAGTAATAATAAGTTTTATTAAATTAATATTATTAAAAATAAGAGTGAGAAACGTAAAATTTCAAATATATGAATGGCAGTGCGCCACTGGCAGTGGTGCGCTCACTGCGCGTTTGAATTTACGAAACGCACCACTGCCAGTGGCGCGTTTCCTTTTTTTTTATACGAAACGCGCCACTGCCGGTGGCGCGTTTCCTTCTTATGTATACAAAACGCGCGCAGACGCAAGTGAGATGGAGGCGTTGCGCGGGGTTTGGACGAAACGCGCCACTGGCAGTGGCACGTTTCATTATTTTTATGAAATGCACCACTGCTAGTGGCGCGTTTCGTCCGCGCCACTGATAGTGGCGCGCTGCCATTCGTATATTTGAAATTTTACTGTTTTCACTCTTATTTTTAACAATATTAATTTAATAATAATTATTAATAATAAAAACTGCTTGTTAACTACATAAGTAAAAATTCAAATATCATTATTTTTATTTATCTTAACCAGAAATATTTGAATATGCTTGTTTAATTGTAGGTACTCTGTTGCGTGGTACCCAGCATACAGGATACCAGAGGGTAAAAGCAGCTTTAAATCTGCTTTTTTGACTTATCACTCCCTTGCACAAAATGTGCAAGGCACTGTAGACCCTTCAGTTGACGGTGAAATTGCTGGCTCCTCATTCCCTGTTGTAGGACTGACATCATACAATACTCAGGTAATTTGCATTTATAATACATTAAACTTTATATTTGTAGTTTACTTGAAGAGGTAACTAATTAAATTATTTTCACTTATTTCAGGAGGAGTCTTGGTACTATGAAAGGCAACAGAATGGTGGGGATGTCATTGAGGAAAGGTTGGAGTCACTCAACCTCACAGCGGTTGCCATGTCTCGTGCTCGAGTCATGAGGAGGGGCCAATTGTCTCGGAGCCATCATCCTGACTTTGAGTTCTTTGAGTCACGACGGTACCCTGATTAGTGCATGGTATTGTCGTTTTGATTTGCTTTTCTTCTTCCTTTTTCTTCTTTTAGATATTGTGGAGTTGGACCAAACTTAGGATTAGAATAATTAAAAACTGTGGTAGCTATTGTTGTTTCTTTGTTTTCAACTAGATTGCTTTATTATTATTATTATTATTATTATTATTATTATTATTATTATTATTATTATTATTATTATTATTATTATTATTATTATTATTATTATTATTATTATTATTATTATTATTATTATTATTGATATCTGTATTATTATTATTATTATTATTACTATTGTTACTATTATTAATATTATTATGAATATATGTATTATTGTTAGTACTAACATTCTTATTATTCTCATGATCATTGCTCTCAGTATTATTGTCACAATTACTATCATTATTTTTTTATATTCCAAGTCTTTAATCTCTATGCTTGCAGATCGGGAGAACAATTTTCCTTTACACGCAAATCTTTTCAAAACAATTTTCCTTTATAAAGTTTTTTTTCCTATAACTTAGAAGAAAGATGTATTCTACCTTTTGGCATTAATTTCGTCTTTGACCTTTAATCTTTGGTAAAAGAATATCCATTGCCGAAGCAATGCAAGCTAGGTACATAGCCACAATTATTATACTCCGTCAACTAATTAATGCGAACCAATTTGTTCTATTAAATTTAAGGGAAAGCAATATATATCTACTTCACAGTGATGTAATAAGCCCCGAACCATCAATTGATTTACAAACATGAGAATGCTAAATGCACAATCAAGATGCAATCTCTATTTAACAAAGACATCATGTTATCAGGACATTCAGACTTGGTAAGTTCTGGGAACAATTAAGAAAAGCACAGAGCACCAACCCACCCACACAAACAATGATTAGCATAATAAAAGAATTTCTCAGCAGCACATGTATTCAGGTAATCAAGCAATGGACTGCTCAAGTTACATAAATGGATGTTATCATCGTAACTCCGCTTTTAATCATCAGTCTTTCCAATTGTCTGGTCCATGACCTCTCTTGCCAAATCGGCCTTATCCCTTCTTGTTTAAATCTGTTATGAATAAACATAGCCTCGTCTACCTTTCTGTTCTTACTTCTTAGCATATGCTTTAAGCAGAAAGCATAAATCGAGTGATCTGGGGCAACATGACTGAGCTTCATTCTATCTAGATTTTTCATCACATCATTAATAATGCCATCACTTGCATAGCCAAGGAATAAATTTTGATATGTTATAAAACCAGGTTTTATACTTCCCTGTACCATTAAGTTGAGCAACTTTTCAACTTACTTGCTTTGGCCTTGTTTGCACATAGAATCAATCAATGATCCATAAGTAACCTCAGCAGGCAAAAATCCTCGATCAATCATAGCCTTGAAAATTATAATTGTATCTTTCCAGCGTCTAACTTAGAATATCCATTGATAATACTAGTATATATGATAATATTAGGTTTGGCGCCTTTATCAAGCATATTACACAGTAACTTCTCTGCCTCGTCAGCTTCTCCCATCTTGCAAATGGCATCCACAATGATATTGAATGTGACGGTGTTAGGCAATATCCCTTTTGAATCCATCTCATTCAGCAACTCCTTTACTTTGTTTAATTTATTCACCTTCAAAAACGCACTGTAAGAGTAATAAAGATGTGGATATCAGGAAGCATATATACCTCTTGAAATCATTTCATGTAGCAATTTCTCAGCATTTCCAGTTTCCCCCTCCTTGCATAGTGCATCCATGCATGATGGTATCAAATCACTACATTGGGCTCAATTCCTTGAGAAACCATGTGGTCAAACATTTCCACTGCCTTGCGCAATAGCCCTTTCTTGTTCCAATCAATCGACTAGAACACCAGGATTTGAGACTGTAACTTATCTTTGACATTTTAACAAGCACTTCAGTGAAAGAGTACAGGACATAAATTTTAAATTTTTGTGTGTGTTGGCATTGTGGTGGGGTGGGGGATCATAAGATCTATCAAGGGAACAGCTCTTACGACGTTTGACGTGGAAGGAGGTGGCGGGAGAGGGAGAAGGCAACTCTCATGGCGTGAGGATCAGATCATTTGTCATTCCTAAACCTTCTCTACGCTCAACCTCTCTCTGTCTCTCACTCTCGCTCGGAGCAATTGCAATAGTCATAAAAATGCGATCCAAATACAAACACAGAATCCATGAAAAATACAATCCAAATACTGTCACACACCCCGAATCAAAAGGAATAGTGCTCGGATGTGACAACCGCCACGTGTATGCGATGACACTCTATCATATTAAATTTAGTATTCTAAAGTAATTTAATTAACAATATACAAATAAATTGAAATGCATATGAAATGAATGCAAATAAATTTCTATATTATGAAATGCAATTAAAGTCCTATCTAAAAAATTCATAAATCTTGGTGCAATCCGCACCTGAGAGGCTCAGCAAGAAAGATAAGAAGTCATCAGCTGCTTTGTCGGGTCCCTAGCGGGGCCTACGATCTCATCAGTCAATTCACCGTGTCGCTTCTGAGAACCTACAAAGTCAAATCGATTAAATTCACGAGTGTTCTTATATTACGCTTGGTCTAGTTAGAATAGCATATACCGGACTCGAAATATTAATTACTATTACTATTGAAGTATTGTGTCGAGATTATATTTATTTGCTTAATATAATTAATTTAATTTATTTAAATTAACTTAATGATATCACTTAATTAATATAATTATATTTATGCTAATTATTTATTTAAAAATAGAAAAATTGATTAATATATAATATCATATATTATATATTTATTTTTAATAAAAATAGGGAAATTAATTAATATATATTTTTTAATATTTATAAGTATTATTATGATAGCTAATTTAATTATAAAAGATCTTATTCAAAGTTATTTAATTTTTTATTAATTTGTTAATGTATTGGTATTTTAATATTTTCGAGATCATACGCTGTCTGCGATATGGCATTGTATCTGTTCAGGAAATATAATCATTTCCCCAATTCTTCTCTAAATATAAATTAATTATTAGCCGCGCATATTTTAATTTACGGCACTTACTAATTAATTAATTATAATTTTTATTCCGCTTAATCTTTCAGCTCATTTAACTTTGATCAGTTCATTTCTCGACTCGCTTTATAGTATCAATTATTTATTATGGTTCGATTTTACACCCATAACCCTTTAAAGAGGCGTTATTACCATAAAAGTTCATTTTGGCCCTTGTACTTTATCAGATTTCATAATTTGACCGCTAAACCTTTACTGCCATGTCAGTTCAACCCCATTACATAATCTACAGCCCAAACTCTCGCAAGTTTCAAAAGGAGGGGGGGTCAATACCAGCACTTAATCAATAATGCAAATTCAAGCAACCAAGCAAAATCGCAAGGCAGCACAGGTCTTAGTCGTACAAGGATAGAACGGAAATTGCACAAATAGTTCAAGGTCGGAATATTGATAAGAATCAAAGATAAAGCAAGGCAACAACCGGCCTTAGTTAGAACTGCCAGCAAAGACGAGCAACTCAAACAAGGATCACAACCAGCACAACTACTAGGGGGCTCGGCTCAACAGCCGGCACAAGGCCCACAAGGCCAAAACTAGAAAAAGGAAGGATGTTACCGGGTCTTAGTACAAGGTAGCAAGGTAGCAAGGTGGAGGTGAGTATCGACCGCCAGTTGTCCTGCTGACTGAATCTGTTGGATTCGTGGCCATTTCAGAGACAGCAGGGCGATTGCACAAAGATAAGAGATCGAGTGAGGCAAATCGAGGAGAACCCGGGGCAGCCGATTAGGAGGATTGAGGGTGGGGTAGAGGGTTCGCAATGGAGAGGAGGAATCAAGAACGCCACCGTGGCTGAGAGAGAGAGAGAGCAATAGGGCGGAGGGAGAGCACCTAGTGCCATGAGGTGTGAACGGGGGAAGTGTTGAGTGAAGAGGTGGGGAGGAGGGGGTTCGGCAGGAGGAAAAACAAAGAAAGAGAGAGGGAAAAGACAGGGATTTGACTGGTCTTTTCTGAATTTTCTGTGGCACTTTTATGTGGTCAATCGTGTGATTCCTCTTGAGTTTCAGACTTTAATTAATTAATCATTTCTTGCTCTAAATTTTTATTATATAAATTTCCTCACATTTCGTTTAATTATCAGTTTTTTATATATTTTATTTTTTTTTAAAATTTGTGAGGTTTCACAAATACAAATACAATCCAAATCCCAATAAAGTTCACAAGAAATACAATCCCAATACAAAAACAATAGTGTCCATAATAAATAGGGATAATTAGTAATATGTCACTTTAAAATTTTGAATTTTAAAATACCATTTCAAAATTTAAGTTTAGATAAATATCACTTCAAATTTAATTAGCTCTTAATTTTATCACTCAAACTATAATAATTTTTTATAATGACAAAAATATCCTTAAACCGATACTCCGTCTCTCGCACCCCCACTCCCCTCAGTCCTTAGATACAACATCTCTCTTGGACATTCCATCGGACAGTTTTTGAGCAGCTTTCAACTCTTCTACTCCAATATATGCGTACATGAGATCCTTAGCTACATATGCTAAATGGTTTAAAAGAGTCTAATTGCAAATCCATGCCAACATTTCACCTCAACTAATGTCGTACATAATCTGAGAGTGAAAACAAGAGCTATTCTGATGTCTTTAAAATCCTCAATCAAAGCATGTCCAAGAGTGGCCGAAACTGGGAGAGACCATAAAAGAAGAAAGAGCAATAAAAGAAAAGGAAATCAAATGGCACTTCACTTATGAATTCTGATTCTCAGTCACGCGGCTGATTTCACGCAGTCAGTTTTCTGTCAAGTAGCTCTGGATTGCTCTGAGCTTGATTTATGTGGATTGAACTTTGGCAGAGACTTCACGAAGACAACTAATCTCATTCCAAGCAAGAGTTGCAAGGCTGTTTGTGGCAGAGAATAGAACAGAGGAAGCGGCAGAGATGATCACAGTAGAGGAGAAATATGCTCTGCTAGTCTGCTATATCTCTGACACATGCACAACGTAGATAGGAAATATTCGTAGATGTTTGATGAGTACGAGGAGCTCCAAAGAGGCGCAACAGAGGAGAAATATGCTCTGCTAGTCTGCTATATATATTTTGTATATGAAGTTATTAGTGAACTTAAGGATAAAATTAGTGATTCGTTCTTCTTGTTTTCACTGTCGATTCAGCTAATTAACATAAATAGCATAATTTTTTTAAGACACGATCGAGCAGGAAAAGAGTACATACCTCTCTCTCACTGTCTGGTCTAACTGCTCTGCGCTATGGTATCTGACCACCGTCTTCAAGCCTCCACAACAGGTTTATATCTGCTTATTTCTTATTACAAAATTTTCTCAGATCTGAGAAAATTTCCAAATTTAATGATTGTTTGAGTTCTTGGATCAAGTGATTAAAGAGGGAGAAGATGGTTGCATAATGATTGTTTGAGTTCTTCATACGAACCAAGGCTGCGAAGAGATGATTAAAGGGACGGATGGACGGTGCAGGGTTCTTAGCAGTCAACAAGTGGTGGAAACTTTGAAGAGCATCTTCCATAGTAAGGGTTCCTGACTGACATCTTTCTTTTACAAGCAATTCGAATTGGTGGATCCCCATGACCAAGAGTTCAAGGAGCTAGATGGTTAATCCCCTTGGACACTTTTGCTGATCCTAGAAACTTTTGACTTGAATGTTCCCTACAAAAAAAAGAGTAAAGAATGGTGAATACATTGATACATAAATGGATTGAGTGGTAAGAGCGTAAACACAATAGTACAGCCGAATAGGCATTAGTCCAGTAGATGATGTGCAATTTCACTTATGGTCATGTACAAGGTAAGCAGTCAAACAGAGACAAATCACTCTTACAGGTTGGTACAATTTAAAGCAGAGAAGCGGCCAATATACTAGAGTATTGACAGGAACCATCAAATGCCTTCCCTATGTTACACAATTTCGTTTTACTGGCTTTTATTTTATTTTATTAAGGAGTGGTTAGTCGGCGGCAGACAAATTCAGGTTGAGGTCAGCAGTTTATGTGCAATAACCTTGACTCTGATTTCTCAGAGTCAGGACTGTTGATTACCTTAAAGACAATCCACTAGATTTGACACTAGTTGATACCGGAACAATATCAGAGATGATGCCTCGCATAAAAACTAGGGTTAAGAACTTTCAAAACTCTAATTAGTAGGATGGTACTCATAGCATGATAACATCACATGCTCCTACTTTTGTTTTTAATTTTTATATCCAAGACTACAAGAGTAGTTGCTGGGTTAAATCCTAAACATCTAGTTCCTTCCTAACGATCCAGCTTCACATATTAAGATCACTACACAGAAGGGGCCCTTTTTTTTTAAAAAAGAAAAGAAAAGGCAGAGCTCTTACCACGTTTAGAGAGAGCCCAATTCGCCTTCTTTTGGGAAGCACGAAGGAAGGAAAAGCGGCAATATCTCTGTTGGGCATTTTTACAAACACTTCTAGTGCAGTACAGTTTTCAGAGAGAAGGAGACCTAAAGCGTGGGGAAGAGAAGCCCGGAGACAGAAAAAAAGAATGCGGAAACAACTCAAGAGGTGATTGAGACTGGCGGTGATGCTACTGCTACCGGAGGAGTCGAGTGGTGGAGAAGGAAGATTCCTTACACTTGCACTTGAAAGGGGAAACGACCACTCCAGTTTCTTAGAACCTCGCTCAAACACTGCTTTGCACCTATTTCGCGGCGTAATTAGCTTAGAGACGGTTTTTATCTGCTTAAATAAATAAATTGCTTACAATCTGGATTTGAAAAGTAGCATGGGGGCATTTAAGAATTAATATAGAGTTCATATTTTGAGAGGGGGGGGGGGGGTTAATGTTAGGTTTTGCGGTTAGAGCATGTCAATTTTTTTTGTTTTTATTTTATTTTTCAAATTTTATATCGAAATATTGAGTTCAAAACTTCAAATTATAAAATTTCTTCATTTTTTTATTGGAGGTGTGTGCTGTGCATATAAAATTTTTATGATTTTTTTTCTATGTAGTAAATTTTGTGATTTCTGAAAGTTGTTTTAAACTGAACTGAATCAAGTTGCAAATATATACCATAAATAAGTTTTATTATCTCTACTTCTTATTAAGTGTTTTAGTATTTTGATCTTATAACGGTCAAGATTGATTAAAATCATTGATTAATTTTTGGAGAGAAAATGAATCATTAGATATATTAAACCTAAATGCAAGTTAGCAAATTACATAATTCAAGAGCTATTCAGTCTTTTTCCAATTTGATGATTAAGTTATTTCAGTAGTGAGAAAGTAACGAGCAAAAGATGCTTGAGAATACTGAATGCATTTCGTATATTGCAAAAGAAAATGAAGCCATAATGTATCTCAAAGTGATTGCAATAATGTTTTCTTGTAGGCATTTGATAAAAAAAAATAGCAGCTGCAGAATAAATTTCAAAATAAAATAAATAAAATAACGGTGATTTTGCTCAGATCATTTGTCCTTACTATCTCATCAATCGTCTGATTTATTAGTTAATTAGTACTGAAATAAGAGCAGCTAATGCAACATAGGCCATTATTCCAACATTAGTATGAGACCTTAAATTAAAACAAAAAGAAACAACATTAGTAGGGACAGGCGCTCATGGGATTGATTTGTGTCTAAGTACTATTTGCTTATCGTAGCTATTTAATTAAATTATGTGCACATGACAAGCATCAACGATTTTGGAGATGTCCTTGAAAAAAATCAGACTCACCACATGGGTTTGTCCCACATAAGAGAGGAAACATCCTTCCTTCTTCCTCTTTGCGTTGTATATATTCATGCCATTGTTAGAAAGATGCATATATGCTCTCCACTTCTACACACTTCACAATTCACACTAGACTTAGCACTGGAGAATTAGCATTTCTTCTCCCAAGTTCAATATGGCTTTCTCCAGGGTTTCTCTTGTAGCTCTGCTCCTTTTCATCGTGGCTGTACATCTTGGCGAGTCAAGATCTGTGCTTGGTGGCATTGTATGTTGCTCATCTCTATGTCAATTTAATATACTTTTGTTCTTTTAGTAGGGCTCTTAATAGGTTGGTCTATTTTAAGTATGAATTGTGGTTGTATTGAATTGAAAAATGAGCCTTCTGATTTCAATTGGATGGACTGGCTTTCTCATACTGATGCTGTCCCTATTATTAAATTCAGGTGATGATGAATGGAAGATCTCTGCTTCAGTATCCTCAGATAAGTAAGTTCATAATTTACAGTGTAATTTTGAACTTTTGATACTTCTTTGCAATCCTTAAGAGGAAATTACTAAGACTTGCCATCTCAGATCAAAGTAATTTAGTTTACCATGTATTCTTGAATTAAAAATTGATCTTTCAATATGTATAACACCATAATCACAAACAATCTGAGTGGATACTAGAAGTTGCCTGATGAAAATTGGACGGTCCAGATTGACAAATAAATAAAAAATCATATCATTCAGATATGCTTCTTATGTGCATTCAATTTGACACACACCACGAGATGTTCATGTTGAATGATTTAATTTTTTGGCATAAGCCCAATTACAAGTTTGAAACATGAAAAAAGCAATATCTAATGTTAGGTGATGTTCACTGTTTTACTGTTATTATATTGTGAAATCAGACTGTGACTCAGCATGCCAGACAAGATGCAGCAGGAACTGGAAGAACGAGATGTGCCTGAAGATGTGTGGCGTGTGCTGCTCCAAGTGCAACTGCGTTCCTCCCGGCACCGGCCAGGATACCCGCAACGTTTGTCCCTGCTATGACCAAATGCGCAACCCTCGTGGCCATCCAAAGTGCCCTTAAACAAGAGTACAAGTCACGCAGATTCGTTGCTTTTTCTTTCCAATTATAATTTTGATATTTTATGTCCTGGTACGTCAGCTAACAAGATGAGTTTGAGGATCTTATTGTTGGCATGTGGTAGGCAATTAATGTTGATAATAATGTTTTGTTGGGAACATTTTTTAGAGTGCATATGATCATGCGTGATGGGATTTTAGTTTGCTTGTACTTGTTCCTCTTGTGCACTCTCAGTTTTGGGCCTTTGGCCAAGTTGTTTTCTAGTCTAGAGATAGTTGGAGGAATATTTCTATGCCCACTATTCCTCCAATTGCGTTATTCCATAATCCGCTCTCCAATCGGGTCTAGCACCGTCACCCGAACTCAGATCCACAATAGGAGAGAGAGAGAATTATAGAAAGAAGGCCACACCAATTTCGGAAGCAGATTCGCTGCTGCGTAGTACCGTGTAGCGCAGCACGTGATCCGTTCGATTACTTCGAGATTCGAGTTAGCACGAATCTCGAAATGATTGAACGGACCATGTGTTGCGCTTCACGGTGCTGCGCAGCAACGGATCTGGATTCCACCAATTCCAATATCGAGCATTCTAGTGGAGTGAGTGATTTTGAGAAGACGGTGAGAGAAAGGTGCATCAGATATGTGGATCGTAATAGCATTAACGGATTCGGATTTGGTGTAGACTTGCACCCGATTTAGAGCATCCGCATCTCATTGTTAAATCTCATTTGATAATTGTCATTTGAATTTTAGGGATGCAGAGACTAGACAAAATTAGACAATTGTTTAAATTTGACAGTTCATTTGACAAGTCACGTCAGCAAAGAAGTAGAAAATTAATTACGAAAGTATTATTTTGATAATTTCATTCTATTCAGTAATGTCACTCTTAAATTGAATTGTCAATTTGATAACGTGATATAAATATTTAATTTTGACAATCGACGTAGATGCTGATGCTCATTCGAGTCACCTTTGGACCCAAGAACTTATTGGTTTTGAACATTTACGATTCAAAAACGAACCACCCAAGTTCGGTTTATTCCTGGGGAAAAGTGTGTTCTGAATATTCTTTAATTACGTTAATGTCATACTGGTCTTATATGAGACGAAACTCTCCGTTTTTTCTTTCAATCACAGCCCAAAATCAATGTTAGGCTCTTAATTAGAATTGGTTTTGCTATCAACTAGACTGGGTTTAAATAATAACGAATACGAATCCAACTTACCACAAGTAACTGTGGCATGTACAAAACATGTTATTTGAACAGGAAATTGTAATTGTTAGCTTGCATTGTGGATTGTTTTAGCTTATTTTGCTCTCTAGAAAAAAAAAATAGTTAATCTTATTGATGTTCAGCTCCAGCTCCATTCATTTTTTGATCTTATAATTTGCTAGGTTTTTAGCTTGGCTGCTCCATTTTATCAAATTATTGCGAAATTTTCTAATTTGAAGGAGCTGAATCTCTCTCAGCATACTTGCTACCAAGAATAGTGTTACTTGCACAGAAAGTGGCTTTAGTCTGCTACAAAAATTAAAAGTTGATGTGTTGCTTAGCCAGTTCAAAGACCTAATAGTTTAAAACAACAATGGGATAAGGTGAAGAGCAGCGGGTACTTCATCAGTCGAAAAAGTAACGCCCCTATGTTGCCATACAAGCACTGCATTTTGATTTTAACAGTAAAATTAATGTTGTATGACAGTGAGACACATCCTATTAACTCTGACATACATTATTTACTTCTTCACTCTTATCTTCTTCCTCAAAAAAATTAAAAATAATAATACCGATACTTTTCTCTTTCTAACTAATCACAAGCAGTACTAAATCGATGGAACTGAAAACATGAAGCTTGATGCTTGAAGCAGTTACCATTTACGATCTTTAAACCTATAATGAAACAACCGAGCAAATTAATAGATAAGAAGAAGGGAGTATGTACAAAGTAAAAACAACGTCAATAACTGGAAACAAACAAGCAGCAAAAGGCATGATGAAGCACTGCGAAAGTTCCTTTTAATTATAAAATCATAGTCAGGCATGCTGTCAGGTTTATAAGTCTTGTGCTTTCCTCTCTGGTAGTAGTGGGACAACCAAAAATTCCTCTGTTAAGAAGAATCAGACGTCACACATTCCACTACCCTTTTCTTCACCTATTTCTTCTTTTTAATTATTAATTTGTTTATATTTATTTTTTTAGCATGCAACTTCTCTTCACATATTCATGCATGCATTTTTAGGTCCTATATTTTCTACAGGAGGGGCAGATGGCTATATAAATATTTGCCAAAATTAATTTTCATTCTATAGACCTCGTCCCTTCCTAGCCCTATCTCTTCACAGATTTTGGTTTCCTCGAAGAAGTTCTGGCCGGACGTCCCCTGCGACCTGAAGATTGAAGAAAGAACAGAACTGTCAATTGTTTCTGTCCCAATGCTGTGTACCACTTTTAACCTTAGCACTTCAAGAGTTCAGTAAATATTTTTTGCATCAATGCATGTGGTACTACCAAAAAGATAACAGTTTGTTTTAAAAAGTTCATGCACCTGACTGTTGTTGCCGCTGCGGCTGCTGTGGAGGGGGCATAGTCTGCTGTTGCTGCTGGGGCCGCTGCTCTTGAGGAAGGGGCATAACTGGCAATTGCTGCTGTTGACAGAACATAGCATACTGTTGCTGGAGCATAACACACTGTTGCTGGAGCTGAAACGCATGTTCCCGCATCTGCTCTTGATAAAGGGGCATAGCCGGCAATTGCTGCAGTTGACGGAGCATACCATACTGTTGCTGCTGGGGCCGCTGTTGAGGAGACACATGCTCCTGCTGCTGCTCTTGAGGAGGAGGCATAGAAAATGGCAGCTGCAGCTGCAGTGATTGAGGAGGGGGCATAGGAAACCGTTCTTGCGGCAGCTGCGATCGAGGAGGGGGCATAGGACACCGTTCTTGCGGCAGCTGCGATCGAGGAGGGGGCATAGGACACTGTTCTTGCGGCAGCTGCAATCGAGGAGGGGGCATAGGACACCGTTCTTGTGGCAGCTGCAATCGAGGAGGGGGCATAGGAAACCGTTCTTGCGGCAGCTGCAATCGAGGAGGGGGGATAGGAAACCGTTCTTGCGGAGGCTGCAATCGAGGAGGGGGCATAGGACACCGTTCTTGCGGCAGCTGCAATCGAGGAGGGGGGATAGGAAACCGTTCTTGTGGCGGCTGCAATCGAGGAGGGGGATAGGAAACCGTTCTTGTGGCGGCTGCAATCGAGGAGGGGGCATAGGACACCGTTCTTGCGGCAGCTGCAATCGAGGAGGGGGCATAGGGCACCGTTCTTGCGGCAGCTGCAATCGAGGAGGGGGGATAGGAAACCGTTCTTGCGGCGGCTGTTGTCTATGACAAATCATAGGAACTGGTGGCTGCTGCTGGCCGGGAGGAAGCATAGGAAAGAACATATGCAAGTGTGGTTGCTGTCTATCTAAGGGTGGCTGCTGCAGTTGAGGAAGGGACATAGGAAAGTGTGGCTGCTGCTG
Source organism: Schoenoplectus tabernaemontani (assembly GCA_037127355.1). Lineage (NCBI taxonomy): Eukaryota > Viridiplantae > Streptophyta > Magnoliopsida > Poales > Cyperaceae > Schoenoplectus > Schoenoplectus tabernaemontani. Next base: position 19,691,367 of record CM073748.1, on the reverse strand, counting down.
GCTGGGAGGAAGCATAGGAAAGAACATATGCAAGTGTGGTTGCTGTCTATCTAAGTGTGGCTGCTGCAGTTGAGGAAGGGACATAGGCAAGTGTAGCTGCTGTGGGGGAGGGTAAATACCCAACTCTTGTTGTTGATCTGACTGCCGTTCTGTGAGCATTCCCGACTGTTGGTGCTGTCGAGAAGCAAAATTATGAAAAAACAAAACAAGCCATCTGGAGTCTTACAGGAAATTTATGATCACGCTATGATGACATGTAACAAACCACAATCTCATGTTTCAGACCATAGAATTGAGTGAAATATACATGAAAAGAAGGCAATAAAATATGATAAGACCCAATTCTAACTACATGGATGGAATGTACAAAACACAAGTACCTTTCCAGTGTACTCTGGCACAGAACCATCCTGCTGCTTGATCTGAGAATTCAGATTCACTGGTGCAGCTGAAAATTTTCGAGCACTACAACTGGTAAACACTCTTGTTCAAGAAAGTTATATTTACTCATAAAGGTCATAAAAACTATAAAGGATTTTCCATAAGGCCTCACATACTACTGTTAGCAATGTCAGATTTGGAATAAAACAACTTACTGCTAGGACCAGAATCCATTTGTCTTCCAGTTGGTTTTTGAAGCTCTGGCAATCCCAGCCGAAGAGCCAGATCTATTGAGTTCTCTGGCGGTCCCAATCGAAGAGTCAGATCTACTGACGCAGCTAAAAATTAAAAAAATAAAACTCTGTGTTGCATTAAAAAGATATTATCTTACAATCATCAAACTGCAAGAGTTTTCCATACGAACTCCCATAGAACTTATATAAAGCAATATTAGATACTTAATTAAGAAGGTGACTTACAGCTCTGGTGAACATTCAAGTGTGCTCCCTCTTGATATTGTGGCTCTGCATCCAGGTTTCCCATTTGAGGAATCAAATTTACTCGCGCAGCTAAAAAATTTAGAAACCTAGAAGTGGTCAGCGCTTTTTTTATAATATCTGAACAGTTTTTTGACAATAAAACTCTTGGATATAAATGTTAGGTACATTTTCCATCTGGACGAACTTTGGAGGATGATTTCAATACTTCTCGCTGCGGCAGATACTCCATCTGTGAAGTCAAATTTACTGGTGCAGCAGAAAATTTTAGAAACCTAGGAAGTGCTCAGGTTGTAACTTTTGGAAATTATATCTGAACGATTTTCTGACAACAAAACCGTGTGTATAACTTTCGGGTACATTTTCCTCAGAGAAAACTTTGTGGTACATGAAAAATGAAATGTTATAATAAATAATCATCAAAGCTGGAAATAATTTAATAAGGCCTCTCACCTACAACTAACACAAAACTTAAACATTACACAAGGCAACTTACAACTTGGACCAACATCAGAGGATGAATTCACTACACGTTGCGGCTGCAGGTACCCCATCCGTAAAGTAAAATTTATGGCAGCAGCTGAAAATTTTATGAAAGCAAATGTTTGGTCAACTTTTTTGCAAATCTCCCATAAACATGGTGTCACATTAAGGAAGATATTTTAGATAACATCATCCGAACTAGACGAATTACCAAAAAACCTTCATATCCTAAAGCTCTTACAAAAATCAAATACTAAAACAAAACAACATAAAAAATCATCGAAAAAAATAAATTATGAAATAGAAAAGGGGATATCGGGTTAATGGGCCAATTACAGCTAGGACCGACACCGAGTATTGCTGCCTGACCATCTGCCTGTTCTATTTTCTCACGACTTGAGTACTCCTCATCTGGGTCAGGACTCGAAAGAAATTTCTGGTACTCAAGTAGCTCACCTGGCTGTAGCTTATCCAGATTCTAAACATCAAAAATAGTGCAGATTAATGTTTGTTAAACAGACAAGTAGCGGAGATAATCTAACATGTAAAATACATAAGGATGAGAGAAGAAAATACATAATTGATAATATAAGAAAGCTTGTCAAGGATCCCCTGTATCTTTCTTTCATACCACTCCTCCAGAGACTTTATCTGACAAACAGAAAAACAGAATTTCATCAGAACATAGAATCAAAATTGGATCTCCCTGGAGGTCACTGGTACCAGAACTATTAGAACTGAATACATGCTACCGAGATGAATTGACAAAATTTTAAACGAAAATTTTCATCAATAAGTAGACTCAAAATTGCAAAACAACAAGAGTCACCAAGCATGTTACAGGAGTTTTTGGTAACAGACCAGCAATACTAAATGCCTGCTATCCGATGAACCAAACATTGGTTACTACTTGAGTTCTACAATAAATTCAAATCCCCAAACATGAGGAAAATTTGAGGATTACAATCTAAATGGATAATGTTAAAAGGCACGGGCATGCACCATTTGTTTGGACTCATTCACATCATCGGGGGGGTATGCCTTCATCTCAGCTTTCAATTCCACTAATGTTCTTAGAAAACAAACACCTGTTCAACATTAGCCATAATATCATCTTTTGAAATGAATGTAAGACAATCTGAAATATGCTTTTCATTTCAAATGAATGTCTGCAAAAGAAATATCTCCTTTAAGAAGGGGTATTAAAAGTTTTCAATCTCTAAGAAAAATCAAATAGTAAAGCAGGTATCTCAAGTAAAATAAAGGAAATATATACAAAAGATAAGAAATGAAGATAGAAGCCTACTTACCAGTTATCTTTCTATGCACTAAAACTGTATAGTATATTTCCACTTGTTGATTTGAATAATTCTGTGGAAGTTGCGCAATAAGATGCATCATTAGCCTCTGCAAGAAGTCTGTTACTTTGTTGTGCCTCAACCAAAGGTCCTCAAGTGGCCCTTCAGTAGCTGGTTCTTTTCCTTTCAATTGGTTCATGTCCGGTTGGGGTGGACTGATGCCTTCTGTTTCAAAAATTAAAGGGATAAAAAAGCTTCAATCAAGTACTTTATGCAATTGTGTAGAAGAACTAGGATCAGAGTTAAAGTCAACACTCTCTCTTTCTCTCTTTACCATCTTGGATAGGAATACAGAGCAACTGAAAATCCCAATTTAAACACACAGGTACACATACCTTGCAAAAATCCAGGAGAATGTGGGATCATTTGGATGTAATCACTAATCATCGTTAGATAATCATACTACGAAGAGGAGTAGAGAAAGGACAAAATTAGAACAGTTTTTACTTGAGCAATAGAGAAGGTAGAGAGTGACAAGATTTTCAATAGAACTATTTTGGAGCTTAATCAGAATATGACAAGATTCCCAGAGTCTCACCAACGTACATGGAATTTTGAATGATGAAAAGTTGAACCACTTTATAGTTAACAGATAAACAACAGAACTTCAGAACTCTAATGAATCTATACAACATGATGTGGATCAAGAGGATAAAATAGGATAAGTCAGACAAGTAACAGTGACAAACATTAGAGAATCTAAATGCAAACAAGTAACAGTGAAAAACTTCCATATCAACAACCATTGTAATCTTCAATATTTCCAACCAAAAGGGACATACGACATAACAAGTAATAAATTTGATTTTGAAATGGCAGGAAGAAGAAGAAGAAACAGAAACCATACCTCATTGTTTGCTGCCCTGAAAATATGCTCCTCAACTAGACGAGCTGCTGAATTAGCAGTCAAGTTGGGAATATCTTGATTTCCTGGTATCTCATCCGCTCTTGAAAAACACAACAACTTGTCAAGTAATTTATGACGTAAAGGTAAACCAATTTAGTATGTGGAATTTGTTTTGTTCAATATGCCAACTTGCAACTTTTCTAAACAACCAACCACAAAACAGAAAACATTGCAACCAAATGCTCAAGTATACATCATTTTCATTAAAATGTAGGCAATTAGTGCATCATCCGAAGTATAAAAATAAGAAAATTTAACAATCATGAAAAGTATTGATATCAGCCAAATCAATTAGCTCTAAAATTGTTCAGTATGGGAACTGTCGAACTGATACTCGACATTTCCAGAAATGCTAAAATAACACCAGTCAGTGAAAAGAAGAAAAAAAAATGAAAGAAAGAAACGATCTTTTATGTGCAAGCTCGTCAATGGAAGAAAATGAAAAGAGAGAATCTAGCAAAATCGTAAAATTTTAACATAAATTTTATAAATAAACCATTTTGAAAATCTCACATAAGCTGCCTATTATGGTCGCGAATACTCTCATGCAGCGCGTCTCTCCAATCAGAATCAGGTCCTGCTCCACCCTCATCCATAGTAAGGGAAAGAAAGAACACCACGCTAACTTCAATTTATCGGGAGGAGTACTGTGTGATTACGAGAAGAGTGTGAGAGAGAGTGCTTGCTTGCGACTTGCGAGAGGGAGAGTTGGAATTTGGAGACGATGAGACAAAAGTGGTTACTGGCGAGAGCCAAGAAAGACAAGACTGATGGATCTGAATCAGCGCTAAGAGGAATATTATTAAATTTAAATTTTTATGTAACTTTATCAAATTGATAATTTATTTTAATATTAACATTTCCGAATAGAATAAAATTATCAAAATGACACTTTTATAATTAATTTTTTGTTACTTCATTGATGTAACTTATCAAATAGACTATCAAATTTAAATAATTATCTAATTTTATCTAGTCTCTACATCTCTGAAATTCAAATGATTATTATCAAATAAAATTTAACAATCAATTTGACAATAAAATGCGGATGCTCTAATGGAACCAGATATTGTTCTGGCATTTGAGTCCTCTCTCCCATCATCAATGAGTAAGAAGTTTAAATTAAGCAATAGATGCATGAGGATTGGAGGGTCTATTGATGATTTGTTTCTATGTTTAGTGCCATTGTAGCGCAAAAAGTCTCTCTGATTTATTTATTTTCAAAATTTTATCAATGCTCTGTATAATAAATGAAAGATATTTAATACAAATTTTTCTTTGAATTTCATTGATGTTCTTTTTTTTATTTTGGTTTTTTGTCAGATGTGTTTTATCCTTCTATTTTAGGAGTCAAAACTCAAGAACCGATCAAAAGACAAAAAAAGAGAAAGACAGAGCAAAGTCAAACATATCATGGATATGTACCAGTAGAAGTAATTGATTAATCTGTTTTATTTCCTCTTTTTTGGTTGATTTTGTAGCACCTTATATCGCACGTGTAACAATGAAAATTGTCAGAGATTTGTTGGTTAGTATAGAATTTGTTGAGATTAAGCAGTTTGATTTGATATATGATTTTCAATTGCTTTAGATTTTGACTATATCAGAGTACAGTGATGAATGTATAATATTTGTGTCATGCTTAATTTTTTTGGAACCATGCTTTGTCATTACTAATTGTACAAATCTAAATATTTTCTTTAATTTGATAAAACTAAACTAATAACATTATCTTTCATTTATTTTAGATTTAGATTCTTATTTCCGAACTTGAGCGATGACATCGATGTTGGACTTTAAAAGATTTTGACATTGTCTACTAATAATGAATTTAATTAGAATAAATAATATTTTGTATAAATATAAATAGCTTCCTATCTGAAACGAGTTCATAGTTATCTCACGTAGCATTTAAAAGATCATTTCAGTAATTGTAAATAACTACATGAAACAATCTAAACATGACCATTGAATAATGTAAATAGTTTTTTGTATTGGAAGACCATCTTAAAATGGCTCTGATATTTGGCTATTATTTATTTGTTCAATAAGTATAAAAAAATATAACAACGATAAATAGCTATATAATAGATGTAAATAGTAATTCAGCAAAATATTGTCATGATAGTTATTATAACATACACAAATAATATAAATAACTATAAATAATTAATTATATCATGTGATAGTTAGTGCAAGCTATAAATAGTTAGTATGTTTATTAATATAACTGTATAAACATGATATATAATTGATATAAATAATTTAAATGTGAACCGGCCATCAAATTTTGTTTGAAACACTTCGTTTACTGGGACTGCTATCTTAACTCTACTAACATGTTGATCTTATAGTAAATGTTGATAACACCTATGCTTAGTATAAATAGTAGGTGTACTTTTTATATATAGCCGCAGCCGTTCCCTTCTCTGTGCAATCATCGGGAGATTTAGAATTTGAATTCGCTGAATGACAAGCTGACTTTGTACAGCCAAATGTTTGAGATATTCCGTGAGCGCAATACTTGAAAATTATTATCAGCTTCCTTTCTTTATTAAGCTTGGGCTCTCATATAACTTTTAGTTATATATATATATATATAAACTTACTATTTTAGACTAACTTTCGAACATCAAGTCTGAGAATTTGACGGGGCTTGCTCTTATACAAATCCGCCCCTGTGAGCCGTTATTTTACGCGTACATTAGAACTATAGGTGATGTGAATTCAAACTTATCTGGACAAAACGAAATCTGGATACTATTTAATTTTTGAGACAAATTGGCTTATATGAGACAAATCTATCAGTTTTTTCTTTTCATTTTTTTGGAAAAAAAAATAGCCTTTTCTTTTCATTACACCGAATTTTTTTTTCTTTTGATTAGAATTGGTCTTGCGATCAACCAGACTAAGCTTATCTTTTACCTTTGAAATGGATCTTGCTATCAACCACTAATTAGACGTACAGTAAAATATTTAATTCTTCAAAATTTTGCAATAATGATTAATAAAGTCCCCTCTACAAATTATGTATATTTTAATTAGGGACCTTACAGGCCCCAACATTTATTTATTATTTACATGCATCTAGCATTTTAAAGTACATTGTTTACAATTAAAGATACATCTGATATATTTATTAAGTTTTCTACTTTCCCAGTTTTAATGAATTAGTTTTATTTATTGGCCAATCAAACTTTCTTTTCCAACAAACTTGCTTAACACCCTAATCATTGTTTGACTTCGGTCAACTGTTGTCGAGTATGTGCAATATCTCTATCATGTTTGAATATGCAAATAAAAAATGTCATGGTAAATATATCTGTGCAGAAAGGGATTATATGATTATTATGATGCACAAGGCTTCAATAATAGAATTATTTTTACAATTTTCTTAACAAAAATACATATAACTACAAAAAAATACAATACACGTGTAGAACATTTTTAAAAAAACTGTGGGACATTAACCCCATACTTTGTACTTAAATCTGCCCTTGAGTGTGCCACATTTAATGCCATACCAAATTGAACAATTTCGAGCAGTATTAGCTGACAAATACCAAGCTGATAATTATTTCATTGTGTCAGTAACAAATACCTACTTCAACCAAAAAAAAAAAATCAATGTACAATCCGTTTGAAATTGTAGGAGCAAGACAAAACTTGAGTTCAGTGGTGCGTATTAATTTGATGGATTTTGTTGCTTGTAGTAGGCCGATTAAGGTGGGTGGCAGATAAGATTAGAACAGTCAATAAATTTAAAAAGGAAGAGTTTATATATTTTACCTTGAACTTTCTTAAAAATTGAAATTCGTCCCTTAATTTTAATTTATACATTAAATTAGCCCTGAACTCCATATATAAAATCAAGTTTGTCCTTACACTTTGAAGTACTATAAATAAAATTTTTGAACTTTTATAAAACCTATTTTATCCTTGAATTTTTAAAACAAAACTGAATTGATATTTGAAGTTTCATGTACATTATTATTTACATATTTTTTATTTTTCTTGCAAGTAAATAATTAGAGGTCCGATCAGATTGTGTAAGATTTTTTTAAGGGGAGACAAAAAGCCTACCCGATTTTTTTTATTGAAAAGAAACATATTTACAAAAATGACAGACAGAAAAGAAAAAAAGAAAGAAAAGATGAGAATTACAAGAAATGCAGATAGAAGCATTTTTTTAAAAGAAAAATAAATAAAAATAAAATTAATTGTCGATGAGGTGGCTGTCATTGTCGCTGATTATCGTGGTGACCGCTGTATACTAGATCCAGAGACGGGTCGGGAGTCGTTGTTCGTCAGTCATTGATGAGATGGTTGATGTTGTTGCTGCTCATCGTGGTGATCGCTGTACATCAGATTCGGAGGCGGGCATCATAGTGGTCATTGTACAGGTGGTTTGTTTGTAGAGGAGAGGAGAGAGGGGAGGTAGGGGAAGGAAGGAGATAAGGAGGGGAGAGAGGAGAAGAGGGAAGGAGGGGAGGTCAGCAGCGCCACCTCTCTCATTTAGGTTTTTTTTTTCTTTTCTGGAGATAGTTTTTTTGTGGTGAGTTTTTAAAGATTAATCATAACGGTTTGTTTTAATCATAACGACTGTGGAGAAATTTAAACACAAGTTTTTTATGCACGAAAGATTTATTATTATTAAATCAGATCAGGACCATTGATCTCTTATCGAACAGATAAGATCAAAAGTACTCCAACTAAAAAGTTTTTTGCTCTCCGGAGGATGCCCCCCCCCCCCCCGACCTTCACACCTTAATAGACCTTCCCAAGAATGGATACCTCTAGAAGCAAGCGAAAATTCAATAACCAATATAGCATTTATGGAAAAAAAATCATATATCAAAGTAGTTTTATTTCAAAAATGCACGGACTTACTGATGTGGTTTAAAATTAAAAGATCAACATGATTTTTTTTAAGATGTTAAGGACCAATTTCTTTTTTCTCAAGATGTGATGGATAATTTGGTACTTTTTAAAAGGTTTAAATATCAATATGATACTATCTAAAAAATTACCGTTATAGTGAAAATGACAGTTTATGGATTAATTTGATTTTTTTTTAATTCTAGAAGAAAAGGTGAAAGATGTTACCTTAGCAACTAATAGATTTTTTTGGTAAATAAAAATAATAATAAAACACTCGATTTTGTACGCCAATAGTACGAATGAGTTTGAAACTCGGTCCCAAGTGCCTAGACCGAGTTTCAAACGTGCCTAGGACCGAGTTTCCTAGTTTTTTTTATATTTGTATATTATATTAAAAATGAAGCACAACACTAAATTATTCTAAAATATTACAATAATAATTAAAAATAAATTTTATAATGTGAAATATAAGCACAATAATACATTGCTTTAAATAGTGTTAAATAAATTGAAATATTACAACAATAATTAAAATTCACTTATTCTGATAATTATAATAATAAAATATAAACACGATATCTTCTAATCTAAATCATATTTTGCTGGAACGAACTCGGTCTCGAGTTAGTAGTCTGTTGATACGACCCTCTGTTTCATCCATAACTATTGAAATGCATATTTTCATTCTCCTTCCTTGGATCTAGCCTGATGATCGGAATGTTATATATTGGTCAATCTCGTTTATTATCATAATTACGTCAATCACCAAACCATGTGTTAATATAGTACTGAATATTATAATATGGACTAACATACCGAGTGTAATTCAACCTTCTGAATGAACAAACGGCAAGCAAGTAATCGCATGAAATGATGGTCAATTACAGTTTCTAGTACCAATAATTATCAATTTCGTCATAGATAATTCAATCTCATATTTTATTTTACCCCTTTGTCGCTTATTTGAAATAAAAATTAAAAATTATTTCTTAATTTTTAAAGTTAAATACAAATTATATAAGTATAAAATATTATCGTTTCAATAATTTTATTTACTTTATAAACATCATAGTTGTTGATACTCTAATCTAGTGTATGATATCATAAGTTATCCCTTTATCACTGTGATATTTTATCAGTTTTGTGATCTTTTGAAAGAACACCAGACCTTAGACTTCCTAACCTGCTGTAATTTCTCGACGCTTATAGAATCACTCAACACATTCATACCACGTGTTCTCGATGATAACACATAACGAAAGTTGTCTGACGATCCTAAACACGTTGTTCAGTGATTCTGAACCATTATTTATCATTATTTCTCACCGATTGAGACATTTGTCTAGATATTATGCCCATCTTTCTTGATGCAATACAGTCACTTGATATGGGGTTAACTTTTTGTAATGAAAATTCTCAGTTGACACTTCCTTAGCTGCAGTGGTTTGGTTATTGTGGTTTCTGTTATTTCATATCCTTCTGTTGAACATTTATTCTGTTGGGATATTTTCTTGTATGAACTTATAGGATGTCAATATAATGTTGTTAATTTTTTTCATATATTCCTCACATTTTCATGGCTTTTTATGTCTTACAGTTTATTTGAAAAGAGTCTTTATTATTTTTATATGAGAGTCATTATACACATTTTGTGCGATGTATTGAGTGCAATAATGGTGAATAATCTCACTTGATGATTCCTGTCATCCAAAATCTGATATCTCAAATACGGCCCTTATATCTCAACACGAATATCGTAACTCACGTCGGTTGAAGTGTTTAGAATTTGACCTCCGTGATACACATTGTTTAGCAATATTGTCGTTTCTACAATATGAATGATAAACACTACTGTTAGTGTACTTTAATTTTTACAGCAAAAATTAATAGTCCAAATAGAAAAAAAAAACTTACAATATTGATGAGAAAAGAGTGGTGAATACGGATCGGGAGTGGATTTGTTGAAGAACACATTTTCAGTTAGAAGCTCTTGTAACAGTTTCAATGATGATTTTGAAGAAATAGCTGGAGGAAGATAGAGGAGAAGATTTGTTGGGTGTATGATAATATATAAAAAAATATCTAGGACCAAATTCAAACTCGATCCCAGTTTCCTACTACATTTAAATACACAAACATAAAAAAAAACTTAGGATCGAGTTTCAAATTGGATCCAGGTAGGAGCGGATCCAGGGTAGGCGTTAGCCGGCGCCCGGGCATCCCCTCCGTTCGCTAAAAAGTAAAGGTCGTGCGGTAAAAAATAAATTTTCTTTTAACTTTGAACATTCTATTTATTTGAATCGGGCATCATTTATCGATTATTTCTGGTTTCGCCCCGGATCCAGACACCTAGGATCGAGTTTAAAACTCAGTCCAAACTATTGACACACAAACTCGAGGTGTTCTTATCATTTCTCTATTTTTTTTATTTACCAAAATAAATAAAAAATCTGCTGGGCTTTTGAATTCGTTTCTCTGCCTGCATTTTCAAGCATAAATGTTGGTTTTGGATTTTGAACACTTATTATCTTTTGAAAACTGAGAAGCACTAAATAAATTATATCAATCGAAAATGACAACACATTGCAACTGTAAGAATTCTAGGACAAAATATTACAAAAATTAAGGGAACAAATTAATTAAACTGCATTTTATTTCCTTGTTACAAGCAGCAAAATCCGAGATTATCTGCCAGAGCCGATTTCACAATTAAAAAGAAACAAGGAAAAAAATATTCAAGAAATTTTAACACTCACAAATCAATTCTCTAGATAGTAAACAACGCAAAGAAAAAAAAATTAAAAGAGAAAATTATCTGACTGTCTCATTGCTGCTAGCTTATCCTAGATAACAACTAAACACAAGAAACGCAACCATTTCTTATGAACTTCCTTGAGCCACCAACTTTTGAAAGATTTTTAATAATTCAAGCTTTAATATTGTGGATCAAGGTCAGACAGATCATGATTGTGCTCCAGTCTTTTTCATCTCAGCCCTGTAATGATCTAAATCAGCCAAGGCCAGCGACAGACCGGTGTTGACCTCCTCTGTCATGTCATCATCATGCTCTAGTATATCTTCTAGCTCAGAACTGTAGAGATCTGAATCAGCCAAAGACAACGACAGATCAGAGTTGACCTCCTCTGACATGTCATCGTTGTGCTCCAGTATATCTTCCAGCGCAGAACTGTAGAGATCTGAATCATCCAAAGTCAGCGACAGACCGGTGTTGAACTCCTCTGACATGTCATCATTGTGCTCCAGTATATTTTCCAGCTCATAAATATAGAGATGTAATTCATCCAAGGCCAGCAACAGATTGGTGTTGACCTCTTCTGACATGTCATCGTTGTGCTCCAGTATATCTTCTAGCCCAGAACTGTAGAGATCTGAATCAGCCAAAGCCAGCGATAGATCGGTGTTGACCTCTTCTGACATGTAATCGTTGTGCTCCAGTATATCTTCTAGCTCAGAACTGTAGAGATATGAATCAGCCAAAGCCAGCGACAGTTCGGTGTTGACCTCTTCTGACATGTCATCGTTGTGCTGCAGTATATCTTCCAGCTCAGAACTGTAGAGATATGAATCAGCCCAAGCCAGCGACAGATCGGTATAGACCTCTTCTGACATTTCATCGTTGTACTCCAACATATCTTTCAGCTCAGCCCAGAAAAGATCCGACTCAGCCAAAGCCAGCGACAAATCTGTGTTGACCTCCTCTGACATGTCAGGCAGATATCCATATTGAGCCTGCTGCTGATGTGGCAAGTCTTGGAGCTCAGATGGGTGAGGCATCTGAGGTGGGTAAAATGCCCCATTGAAGAGCAGGATTATTGCTTGGCCAGGAGTGATACAACAATTGGATGGTGGTGCTTCAGTGTATCCAGGGATGAGAAATGGATATGCACCTTTTTGTAGTATGCTGAGAAATTGATCACCAACTGCTTGTTGTTGGTAGATAGGAAGGGTAGAGACTGGAACAAACTGAAAATAAAAGGAGAAAAAAGACATTCAAAAAGAGTCACAAATACAGAATCAGTTTTTGATCTAGTAGCAAAAGACAATGTTCTCTGTGTGAGAGATCGTGAATTTGAAATTCAAATGAGAAGTTTTTATAAGCAATTATAAAATTTGAGAATTTGACTCTCATCTTTTCAATTAAAAAAAACATACATAGTAAAAAAATAGTAAGCAAGAAATTCTGAAAGCTGTTGTGCTTGCACAAGAACAAGATAATAGTGGTTGACGTGCCATTAAAATTTCAACAAAAGATCATCAAATTCCATCAAAAGAACCAAAATTGATACCATATTTGCCAGCTGCTGATGAATATCCTGCTGATTGCATTGAGCAGACTCTATAGCTACACTATAAGCAGGTGGCGCCTTCTCTTCTGGATGACTTCCATGCAATTCAGGAACTAAATCTGGTGTCTCTGTGAGGTTTGTTCCAGGGACTTGGCTTCCCATCATAACTTCTTCCCAGGTTGGCAACATTACCATGTTGAAGGGCCTTGCTTCAGAAGGGGCAGCTGCCGGAGCAGCCCAAGAAGGCCAGAGAGGATTCATCTCAGCAAAGAGAAAAAAAAAATTGAGAAAGTTTGACAAGTAGGACAAAGAACAAATACCAGCATTATCTTGTCTATTCTTGACTTTCGTATTTTGGTCTCTTGGCTTTCAGATTTGCTTCTCAAGTTCTTTATTTTTAGGCCTCTCCATATTTAACTGGAGCTTAGACCTGGCAAAATATGTCCTGTCTGAAATAGTCCGCCCAAAAAAAATAAAAAAATAATTTTATCTTGACACCAAAGAACTTACTAATAAGCAACGAGGGAAGGGATAATTATTTTTCAACTACTGTCCCTTTTTAATTTGCAACAGATACACCTCCAATTTTGCAAGCCCATCATTTAACAATTAACATACTGGTTGAAAAATGACATTGTCAATTATTTATTTATTATTATTTTTTCTTTGACAAATACAGACTCAAATTAGAATTCTAAATTCTTGCATCAAAAGAATCATAGATTTTTTTGTTTTATCTGGAAATTGAAATTATTCAATTAATAAAATCTTGCAATCTAGCAATGGAATTTCTTATTTGCCAGTTCTGTTCACAGCTAGCCTTCAATTACTGCACTGTAGATCGCAGTCAGCTAAGAATATTTGATCTTCAACTTATGCCTTCAAGTTCTTTAGTATTTATTAGTTTATTTATTTAGACCCAATACATGAGATTGGGAAGACCAGGCCAGAAATTATCCTCCTTGTGTACAACCGCTATTTTTATTCTGTGTACTAAATATGAGCCTCATGATGTATTCATAATTTCTTGTTATTTAGTTATATATAGTTTTGTGACAAATTTGTTACCTATATGCGATATTTTCTTGTTGTGTTGGTAAGTTGGTTGCCTGCTGCTGTGTCAAAAGCAGGACTGACACTTATATGAGGTTATCTTGTGATTAATTAATCTAATTTGTTATTTTTGTTCTTAATATCTTCTTTAAACATGGATTGGAGGCCCAGATAGAGCCAAATCAAGGTGGCTATTTTAGCTGAAAGTCTTGCTAATTCTAATGTCAGACTGAAATCACGGTATCCCTAAGTTCTGCAAGTCAATTCAATTTTTTTATTAATGTTCTACAGTTAACCTTTTATTGTGCAGTTAAGCTCAATGAAATGAGAATAGACCTGGGCTGAAAGGATAATAACACACAAGAGAGCAAATGTATGTGTGTTGATTAACTGCTTATTGCAGAATAAAGCTGGTAATTCATTTACAAAGAAAGGTGGTGCCATGGTGAGCCATACGAGATTTCATAAGGCAAGCTGGTAACAAACAGCTATGGAAGAGACAGTGGAAGCATCTCCCGGAAGTGATGCACTTGCTTTAGAGTTTTGGAGTTGCTGCGGTGTTGTTTCAGGAAAATAAACTCAATATCTCATGTCTAGCTTTGTTCAGCAAGGCCTTGGGTTCTAGGCTACTAGTGCACTTGGTCTTTCAACCTACGAGAAAGAGTTTAAATCAATTCTCTTAGCCATTGAGAAATGGAAGGTGTCAATGTTTCAAGCACTTGTGGGAACAAAAATTTGCACACCCAGTACAAGATCCTAACCAAGTTGTTAGGATCGACTATTAGGATACCTCTATTTGTAGGGTTATCTTTATATATAAAAAAATAAAAATAAAAGAAAAAACTATTTAAAAAAATTACAAAAAAAGAAAGGCAGCAGACCCAATTTACGGCCCAAAATGGTTCAAAAAAAGTTAGGCCGCAAATCCAGTTTGTGGCCTAAGTCTCAGCATTAAATTCGGACGTTCATAATTTTCTCATCGTTTGTCGGAATTTAATGTTCTTATATTTTTTGGACCTAAGGGTCAGAGATTTATGTCTCTTCATTGTATGAGTTCTTAATTACGTATTTTTATGGGTTTTTGACTATGTCATGAGATAAGAGGTCAATGTTGTTATTTTGATGTGTTATATATGATCATAAATGATTCAATCTATCGGAGCATTATTGGGAAAACAGTTTATTCTGATTCAAATGATATGAGGGCGAAAGTGAAGATTGATTGATTTGTATAATGACTTATTTGTATTCACGGATCCGTCAATTACGTCATGTGGATATATATTGGGATATATGTGTTGCCGAAAGGGAGAAGACATATTTCTCGAGTGGTCAAAAATACCTATAATATTATGAGTCTAGGTATGAGATACATTTATTATTGTTGTTTTATTTTAAGGGGATTGACTCTAGACTGACTTTAAAAAGTTTGATCTATGAGTTCCCGAATTACAGATGTATCACTGGTTGCATGACCTATTTGTTGATATAAAAACTCTTGTTTCTCATCAATGGCCTCCAAAAGAGAGATTATTGAATTTATATGGTCTGCATGTGCATCAAATGGACTTGGGCTGAAAAGGTGTATTCACACCTATATGATCTTATCTCTATTTATGCTCATAAATTGTGTATCTGTATGTGAGACAATAGAGAACATAAAAGAGTGTCTAGGACACTTAGAGAGAGACTATCCAAGAGGGATATAGCTTAGTTTCTCTACGAGGGAGTGAGTACAAAGAGATCATAACATCTAAGTTGTGAAATAAAGAGATAAGTTCGGTCTCGATTGTGATCTATCTTCATCTGATGGTTCTCGAAGGTTTTTCATACGGAAGACGCAACGCAAGAACTTAGATATATTCAAATGCTTTCCGCCTGATAATTATAAATTATGTATCTCCATTATTTCCAACAAGATCTGGCCTATGTATTTATATGATTTGATGCAATTATCGGTGGTCCATTGATACCAGTTTTATCAAAAGAGAAGTTTTTAAAAGTTATATTTTTTTCTTTTCAAAAGCGCCTAAATAGATGAAATTAGCGGTTTCAAAAAATAATATAATAGATGAAGTTGGAACCATATCAAATATTGTTATGCAGAAAATGTGACATTGTTATTTACATAGCTTCACAGATTCTTAAACATACTTGACTTAAACATCAGCAAGAGCTGCACACATTTTGCTTATTTACAAAGTTTTACTTAACAAATAGCACAACCAACCTTCTGAAAAAGTAAAGCATTTAACAATCAATACATGACATGCTTTTGTCTATGATCACGGGCATTTCCGTTGGCCGCCTCGGGTGGTCATGTCACGGTAGCAAGGGCATGAGTCATAGTTTCCATAGGTGCCTGGAGGAACACAGCTGCACCGAGAGCAGCACGTTCCGCATGCCCTCTTGCACAAGTTCGGTCTCGATGACTGCTGGCACCTCGTGGCACATGCACCACCACAATCTGATAGCCAATTTCAAGCATTACATATGTGGATTGAGGTACTTAATTTGTTTTTTCTACTGTCTTAATGGTTTCCCTTTATATAATTTTTTGCAAGGTCACATTAACTTCTTTGATAGGCCAGTTTATTAAAGCAAAAAAAAGGAACTTTCCTTCTTGATTTACTTTTTTCTTAATTGAACAGGAAATGAACTCGTACAAAGCACAACTGATGATTTGGGAGAACTTAAGAAAAGTAAAATCCAACTAGCTAATTTAATAATGAAATTAATTTTTTTTACGAGATAAATTGTTAAACATCTTACCAATGACGCCTGCTTTGCTCACTTCAGACTGCAATAGGGAACAATTCGTAAGTAATTAAGTTGATAAAATTACTAAAACAAAGACAAGAGTACGATCAAGGCATCACCTGATTTAATGGAAGCACTTGACGAGACTCCACCAAACAGAGGGTTAAGAGAAGAAATACAAGGGAAGCAGTAACAACACGAGAAGCCATGGATGAAGAAAGAAAGAGAGATGGTTTTTTTATTTATATAATGAACAAGGCAAAAACAACTTGATAGCTTCGGTGTTAGAGGGTTTTAGAATTGGTACATGATTTAGAGCTCTATGGTTTTTGGCCTATTTATACAAGAGAGGAGCATGATTTCTTGTATTAATTAAGAGAGGTGATAGTTGGGAGCGCAAGTTCTAAACAAATTATACCCATTTACAGATGTCAAATTGTGATATGGTAATGGAGAATTCCCGTGAAAATTATCTCTGCTATATTTTATTTTGCACTGATTAAGATATGGCATGTGATATATTACGTGTATGTATTGATTGAAAATACCGGAAAATTGAGGGTGGAATTGAAAATTTTACAGAAGTTGCAACGAGAGTATTTACAAAGGACAGAGACAAAGGGGGGACTGATGGTGTTCGGCTCCTCAATCCTATGAAAGTTATATATTAAAGTTTATCATATAAGTTTATTTTATGAGAAAAATTGATTATTTTTTAATTTATCAATTTTAATACTTTAATAATATAAACCTACATCTTGGTCCCTGTATTAATATCTGTTCACAAAAATGCACATTAACAACGAGATTGAAATTGTAAAGTTAACAGTTACAAGAGAGTGAGAAGTAATTCACCATTTATGTGTGGTTTGCTTGCAAATTCTGATTTTGATTCCCTTTGACCTTATCCAAATACTTCTTGGTTTGATTGAGCTCAAGAATACTTTGTTTTGTATGCTTTCTAAAAGTAATGAAAGTTGACACTTAGTTGATAAGTAATGAAAGTTGACACCTAATTGATGCTCTTCTTTTCCAAAAAAGAAATTCAGACCAAATTTGAAACATTTAAATATTTTCCCATCCATTATGCTTTTTTCACATTTGGTATTTTCTCCGTGACAATCTTTTTTTACAGCAAAACCTCCGATAACGTGTGAATTTGCAGTGCATATTATGTTGTTTTTCAATATAATAGAAGTATTGAAGTGTGTGGTATCTTCATTTGATCACTTCTCATTGCGTTACAGCTAAGCTTAAGCTGTTTGCCTGTTTCGATGCCTACATATTACATTATTTTTTTCATTCTTTCATTCTGTTTTGTAGCACTTTGTGGTGACGCCTGTCCAACTCTCAAAACCTTGATTCATTGTATCGCTGTTTGATTCTTTGTTTTTTCCCCTTCTTCTTTAAGGAAGTTTACCCATACTCCAACCCGGTTTAAGGTACTTTGAATCAAACAATGTTCTAGTGAAGATGTAGTTTGATGGATTTGCTCATTTGCATTACTAGCTCGTAGATCGGAACTGAGCTGGCAAAATGTATGTACAAGCAAAGTGATGTACAAGGGGAACAAACAGGGAACCAGATCTGCTGTCGCGCGGCACGGTGCGGTGCATCACGTGGTCCGTTCGATCACTTCGAGATTCGTGCTAACTTGAATCTTAAAGTACTAGCACGAATCTCAAAATAATTGAACGGACCACGTGCTACGCCGCACCGTGCCGCGCGACAGTGGATCCGGGTCCAACAAACAGGTATCCTAATGCACTAGCATCTGACAACTTTTAGGACGATTGCTCATTTGGAAATTTTGTGGGTTTGAAATGTTTACAGATAACATTTTAAACTAGCACCATTGAATATCAAGAATTTTGTGGCCAAACAAACCTTTTTTTTAAGTGCAAAAATAAAACCCATCCATTTTCATTATAAAACATTTCTCTAAATTTTCATTATAAAACCAGGTAGCAAAGCAAACAGCTGGGACCTGATCAAACAACGTAACCTATATATCAAATATATCAAACAATTGGATTTTATTTTCAAGTTTTCTAGACCTCAATATCAATAATTAGAGTTAACCAAATAAATGTGTTATTAATTGATATTAGACTTGTTCAGCTTTTAAAGCAGCCTAAGCTCTGGTACTTTGGCATTTATTAATGGGATAAAGTTGAGGGCATAATTATTTTTTATTAATGAAAGAAAGCATGGGACACGATGAATATAATTTTGCTGTAATCATTAGAAGATAAAGACATGGCTGTTGTAAATCATGATTACCCTCGCAATTTGAAATATAATAACAGAAGGAAAAAAAAAAGATGAAACCACTATCAAAAAAGGTGGTCAAGAGTTGTAACCTTTTTTCCTGATGAAAGTTTAGTAGGTTAAAACATATTCTAGAAGATTGTAGAAGTAACACCATCACACGAAATGTTCCTTTTAGAATCTATGCAACAAAAACATGCACACAGTACATTAGTCAACACAACAGGACACCAACAATGATAACAAGGCAACCTTGTCTTCAATCCTGACATGGACAATGTCAGAATGCCATGACAAAGGAGGATGCACTCTGTGTGGATTTAAACACGACACCGCACCGCACAAGTGCTGCTACAACATGTAGCCACTTTTGTTTCATCGGAGTATTTACAAATAAACAAGAAAAGAAGCAAAATTTACTTTAAAAGGCAACCAGAGAGCTTGACTACCAGCGAATAGAAAACATGGGATAGTAGTTACAAAAGATAATATTGAAAGACTACGGTACAGAGAGCTTGACTACCAGCGAAAAGAAAACATGGGAAATATAATTAAATAATTTTTAAAATTTATTTTATGAGTCTTAATAAATTCTTTATATTAAAATATAATGCGATATAAAAAAAATATGTTTGAAATTTTTTAAATTATTTTAAAAATGACCTACAAAAATATATTATTTTATTATTATTATTCTTGAGTCATCTTAAAAATAAAAAAAATACTTCAAAAATACCAAACATAGTCAAATTGTATATCCCATCATATTTTGATATAAAAAATACCCACAAATCAAAATTTAAAGATAATTTAGCTATATTTTCAAGTTAAGTAGCAAATTTGATCGATGACTATGCATAGCACCATAGTCTAACTCGTATTCAAATACCTCAATAAAATTCAAAGTAGTTTTATGGCCAGTATTCAAGCGTTTCCCAGTGCCGCGCTCCAGTTAGAAAGGGGAATGATTGTATCTTTGAAAAAAAAAATAGACAAAAAAGATGCAGTCCCCCCACCCACCCACCCACCCACAACAAAACCCCCAAAAAATGAAAAAACAATCACAAAGAAAAAAGCTGTAATTGTAAATAATAGGTTGAGAAAGTTGGACTTATTCCAGATGTAAATGGATCAACTCCATATTAACAGTTTCTGAATATGCAACCACCGGCATGCTTGCAATTATCAAGTAGCAGTATTTTATGCACTTTTCAGTGGGCCCCACTTTTAAATCTCAAGCAAGGTAATTAGACACACCAAGCAGCAGGATTCACACTCCCATCTAAAGCAGTACAAAAAAATAAAGTAAGAAACCGAGATAAAACTTGGTAGCAGATAAACTACAACATCAGTACTGGTTTAGCAGGCCACTGTTTTAGTTCTTTTTGTACTTGTTTCTGTAACAAAAGAGAACTGATAGTGGAATATTAAATAATAAAATCAGATGGATAATCGTACAGTGTAGGTAAATATTGGTGTTGCTAGCCGGCCTAATAAAATGCCCCCAAAAACAATGGCTCCAAACCATTTTTTGAAATATAAACCTGCACGGTAATCAAAATCAAATCAGTAGGATAATCAGGAAGAATGACAGAAAATATAATAACAGAAGAATAGTAATAAGTTGGCAGTAGACATACTTTCTGTTGCAATCAATACGGTTTGACAAGTCAACAGTCAAAATTTGCCACAGCAGCTGCCCAGTCGCAGCTAAAAGGAATGGATAGAAGGGCCATGCTGTCCCACATAACACTCTCATTACCAACTCTTTTGGGATATTTCTTTTTAATAAAAGACCATTGGAGTAGAATTGCCAGGTTTGTTTCAGGGAAAATTAAGTGGATCAGAATTTCACTAAAGAAAACCAGTAATATCTAATTTTCCAAGACATTGATTATTAGTTCTCTGAAAGCCAATCTGAGCTTGTTCTTCAAGTTTTCGGGGCTAATAAACACAAGTTCTTGTCCATCGATTTAGAAAACTTTCATTACCATGTCCTGACAAAACCCTTCTGGAATAAAAGTATGAGAGAATATACACAGTTTTTATTTATCAAATGAGGCTCAGCATCCTCCATATTTGCAATTAAATCTAACAATTCTGAAGCGCATGATGATTAAATTGCAGAATTTTTTATATTAACTTTGACAAAATTTTGTGGTGATAAAAGAATAAAAAAAAATCAACATTTATACTTTGTTTATCTTACTTCAGGGAAGAAATGAAAGACAGATTACAGACCAGGACAAATTTGTCAACAATCAATGAACTATATGTAGTATATCATTTCAGTGACACCAAAGTTGTACACTTGTTTTCTAATTGAAATATGTTAAATTACTAGCTCTAATGTGTAAATATGTTATACTGGCTCCCATTTAAATTTGAAAAAAAAAATAGAGTGGTGTTCAACTGAAATTTCATAAATCTAAATAAATAAACATAAATGTGTATCAACTGAAACATACCAAGGTCTGCATTGTAACCGCTAAGTGCTAGGCTACTAATACAAGCTAAACCAAAGCCAGATGTCCAATACTTAGTATCATTGCCAAACCTC
The DNA here is from genome assembly GCA_037127355.1 of Schoenoplectus tabernaemontani. Lineage (NCBI taxonomy): Eukaryota > Viridiplantae > Streptophyta > Magnoliopsida > Poales > Cyperaceae > Schoenoplectus > Schoenoplectus tabernaemontani. The sequence continues at coordinate 19,669,909 of CM073748.1, read as the reverse complement.
AATGCAGTCAATTTAACACCGACCTTAACATCATCGTCTTTATCCTGTTGAAGCAAACCTTGAGGTCAACAAATTGGGTGCCAAAAAGGTATTCAATAAAATAAATTTTACTTGGCAGTAAACACCTGATGTGCATAAATTGTATCATACACAAGTGTCCAGAAGACTCCGGCACTGTAAAGAGGTAGAACTATGGAAGGGTCAAGACATTCTTTAATGGCAGCCCAACCTAACAAAGCACCCAATTTAAGGTTAAGCCAAGGTATGCTTGAGGCTATCACACAGAAGAAATAGAATTATAAATAAATTGTTTGAATTTTTTTATCAAAAGCAATACAAAACTGAAAAGAAAAAAAAAAGAGCACCAACCCAAAATGTAATTCGCTTCATGAGAGGATAAGTAAACACCAGCTATAGAGATGATGCTCCTAAAACTTGGCTGTTCAAATGAAAGATAAGATATACTAGTAAAACATGATGTATGATGTTGTTATGTAGTAGTAAAAGTGTACATTGGTCACATGAACAAAGAATACCAGACATACAAGCCATCTAAAGGATACAATCGTTAAACAAAAGACAATTCTTCCAAATGAACAAAGAATAACCAAATCACCTGTAAAAATTGAGTTGACGGAGAATGCCTAAACCAAGAAGCAGCTGAAACCCAAGGAAGGAGAGCCCCTGAAAGGGGAACAACATGCCAGATGCAAATGGCCAGCTTTCTGTGCGTTCCACCTAACATAGGTATAAGCAAGCAGACATTCAGATTGCAAGTGTCATGTAGAGATATACAACAATAACAACAAAGCCTTTAATCCCAAAGGAATTGATGTAGACTAGAAATGAAACGGATCTCAAATACAAAAAATCAAATATGAAAAATCAATGATAGTAATAGTCACAATGATACTGATAATAATGATGATGAGAATAATGACAGTGACGATGATGATGATGATGATAGTACTAAAATAATATAGATATCCATAATAATAATAACAATAGTAATAATATAATAATAATATTATTAATATAATAGTAATGCTAATAATAATAATAACAAGTGTCATGTAGAGATATAAATAGGTTTTTTATTTAGCAGGTGACAATTTATCAATTGAGGCATGTTATCCTGTACACTAACATAATAATCATGCAACTATTAAGAACTGAGTTAGCATTATTAACAAATTTATGATACCTTGACATCAATATCCCGATCAAGGAGATCATTAACTGTGCAACCAGCTCCTCTTAAGAGCACAGCTCCACAACCAAATAGTGCTAGCATTTTTAAATCAGGAATCTCTCCTGAGCTGGCTGCCATGGTAATTGACCTATAATTTCATACATATTATACAAAATACAATGAAAATAATTCAGAGCTCATTTCAGATATGTACTCATATATGATGAAAATACATGATACATACCACATGCAAGGCCAAAAGCCAGAAGCCAAATCCCAATTGGTTTATCCAATCGAGCGAGTAATGCATAAGGTCGCTCCATTTCTGGCAAGTAGACATCCACCCAGGACTGTACTGGTTTCATCGGTGCCTGCTCATCTCCCTCCTTCTCTCTGACGCCACTCGTGTAGGAGCTTACAAGAGACAACGTGTGAGGTAAAAATCCATAAAGGATCCTCGAATTGGACGGTGGAGGAGAGATTAGGTAGTGCAATTGACGGACAGGAACTGCAGGAGGAGGGATTTGGAGATCGGGCTAGGGTTTCGGGGTCTAGGAATTGAGAGGAGGAAGAAAAGCAGAAATGGAGATGAAAGAGATAGGTGCTAAAGAGATGTGGAGTTTACGCGCCGTGCGAAAAGAGAGAGAGCCGCCATCAACTCAGTCAATGGTGTTTCCCCGTGTTGCGCTCCAGTCAGGTTTCTGTTTCGCTTTTACTGTTATTGGGTCGGGTTTCGTTTTTTGTCTCAGCTTTTAGCGATTAACTTCATGTCTATGCCTGCCTGCTTCTCATTCATTTTTTATGTTGCACAGGTAGTCAGGTACGAATGCAGCTGCAGGTATTTAAAATATGTATAAAAAATATTGTTTAACTGAATGATCCTTGACGTGTAGATTGAAATACATCTAACTAATTCTGCAATACAATCAATTATGGCCAGCCAGCTACAAATTAACATAACAAAAAGTAACAATAAATCACAAGACCTGAATAGCTCTGAAACACACAAATAGCACAATCATTATGATTAAAATTCATAGAAATTATAACTAGATTCAGAACTATGAAATTAGCGACTACAAGTCATTAGGACTATAATTTGTTTAAACTATAGTCCACATTCTTTGAAGAACAAAAAACTCTTTTGATAAAAAGTATGTCTGATACATTCGATTAGAAATCAACAATAGTGATTTAATGATAATAATCTCTATACATCAAAATTTATATTTAGATTTTTTTCACAGCATTACAAAACAAAGACAGTCCAATTTAACCCTCAAAACTCTCCCAGCACAAAAAAACCTCCAGAGCGTAGCCCAAGTGGCTCCTAAAGTTTGACCTAATTCTGGAAATGTCTGAGAAACCTTGTCAACTTGCTTATGCCGTGGCAAACTAGAAAATAAGTTTGATATTGTCCCTTTCAAGAAATAGTAGTTTATTTCATCTCTGTACCCATTGCACAATAATTTGATTAGGAATTCTGTTCATAACATTGATAGCTGCAATTACTGCATAGGGATTCTATGCCAGAACAATGAGGTTTTGATTGTAATCTACTTAAAAACTATCGCTTGTTCAAATTGTTTTATCCTCTTGATCACCATCACATCATACTCAACTCCACATCAAAGCTTCTCCATTCAACTTTTCATCCTTCAAAAGTTCTTTTCTTGTTTTAGTTCCATCTGTACATTGTTGAAAATTCTATTGAAAATCTTCTCACATTCTACCATTTCTCTTTCTTAGTAAAAACTGATTTGTCCTTTCTTTGTTCTTCTTCATAGTATGAGTATCTAAAGATGATTAGTGATTATATCAAAATGATCCCATATCCTCCACGATTCTTGCAAGGTATGCGTGTTTTTGTGTGTTAAATTAGGATTTTTCAGAATGAGAGAATTATGCCTTGAATTCATAGCCTAGTTCATCTACAGAATTGCAAAAAAAAAAAAAGAAAAATATAGAAGATTAAAAAGGATCCCACAAAGATGTAGGACAAATACATTGTAAAGTTACCCCATTGAGGCTGTTTTTATCCCTTTAATTTTTGCAACAACAGGCCTTAGAGCCACTGCAACGGGATAGGAACGTCCTTTCGAGACAACGCGAAGGAAAAGAGCCCATGGGGCCCCATGAAAATCTTATTCAGAGGCACAGCGAAGTACAACCATTCATGATGAAGCTAGCAGTTATGTATCGCCCAGCTTGATTTTTCACGTAAAATGATGAATTGTTCATCAACTCTACAAACACTTAGGCACACTACAGTTCATCTGCATAGACATCAGGCTGGTAAGTAAGCTAATGTCTTTATTTCTTATATTTTGTTTACATTTTTGTTGATTCTTCTGAAGATACAATGCTTTACTTTTTATATTGCTAAAGGAATAATTAAATTTTGTTGAAAACCTTTGATACACCTTCTTAAAGAGACATCCATTTGGAAAAAAAAATAGTTTAGATGGTCTTACATTTAAGAATAGCAGATATTATGGCTATCATCTAACAGACTGTTCTGAGGTAATTCATTGCTTACTGCACTATTGAAATTGAGAACTGAGATTAAGATGGTGTATGAGGATGGCGTGGAGGTGCCTGACCAAATGGTGTGTACATGATCTTTTTGACACTATCTATTTAGATTGTAATCTTCAAGTTGTCCTCGCATTGTTGATTTGTGCTCAACTGCTCATTGGCCAAACTCAAGGAGTAATGCTTATTGCTTTTCATCTCGGTATTAGGCATTCAGTATTGTTATTCCGATGCAAGACAACTCCAATAAAACGCTTGGTGTTTCTTGCTGTTTTACAATTTCGGTCCTATGTAATGATGAAATGTATTTTATAATTTTTCTGGTTCATCTCAGTAGCCTGCACTCCACAGTGGTAGCTTCAGTACCAGTAATCAAGATGCTTGGCGCCTCTTTTTAGTTTTTGCAATTTTGATTGAATGTAACGATGAATAGTTTGTCTGTTTGTCAGATAATTTCTCTCGAGGAGTGGTATGAAAAGAAGATTCTGGGCATCCTCGAGTCATTTTCAAATACTATCAGTGATGTATTTCTTTTCTCATCCATTTGTATTTCATGTCTTATAGTATCTCCACGACTTGTAGTCTCCTTAATGAACATTTAATTTGCACGATTCTATCATTTAGAACCTGGATGAGCTACAGCCAGACCAGCTACATCAGTACCTGCAGGAACTATGGTCAGATAAGTGCGATGTGCATTAACAGCTGGTACGGCAGCTATTGGGTGCATGAATTTTTCAATACAAGTTGTATCTTTTAGTAGTGTCACATGAAATGATGTGCAGCATATGTACTAAAAGATCTTTTAAAGTGCTAAATTTAAATGAGGTACGCAGGATTAGGACATGCGTAAACATTTGAATATTATGCTTAAATAGGGCAGCTGATGTATAGAGCACTTGACACATTTTTTTCCTGCAATCTAACAGCTACATAGTTCTGTTTTCAAAGCTGCAGCAGTGTTATTAGTGCTTCAGGTCACATTAGTTTTACTTTCATATTCCAATTTGAGGGCATGCATGGCAACACAAGGATATTACATTTTCTATTCCAAGTTATGTGTGTCTAGAGTCCAGAATTTAAGATTAATTGGAATAGTTGTTTTGCAACGTTGGATCTATAGAGTAGTGAAATCCGTGTTTACAATGTTATTCCTTCATCTTAGTAGCATGCATTCAATACATGTTCCAATACCACTGCCCTCCGATAAGATGTTTGCCCCTTATACTACTGAACTTAGTATCTTTACATTTGATATTTCAAATTTTCTGTGCATAGACCCCTGAGTCTACCAGTAACTCTGTAGTCGCCAACATTGTTTAAACTATGATTCTTGAATTATTTCAATCCTCAAAAAACTTATGAAGTTAAAACGTTTGTAGCAGACAAATTTTTGCGTGCAATACTTGATAGCAACCGTCTCTATTCTTGATAGCAAAATGCTCTCCTACTTCCAAATTAGCAAATTTCACACTTTTGCTAATTTATGCATTATTTTTCATGTGCAACAATTAAGTTGTAAATATTTTTTTAAGGTTTTATCAAAATCATTATTCGAGAACTGCAAGCGAGATGCTTGAGATAATGAGCATGTGAGATTTGAGTTTAAAGAAAAATATTAGAAGTAATAAACTCCAAATCCCGGTTGCGAAGAACGAAGATCTCAAGAATTAGATTACCTTGATAAACCCCATATCAAAGAAGTAGTAGTGGCAGATAAGACGAGCTAAAGCTCGAGTTAGATCTGAGACTAACAACTCGAGAATATTAAGGATTTCGGGATGAACTCTTGCCTAAATGCTGACGGACATATTCCAGGCATGCCGCGTAGTGTCGAGAAGCTTGATTAATAAAAATAATAATGATATGATAGAAATGTGGTTAGATAATTAACGCTATTGTACTTAAATAGCTAAAAATACTAAATTAGACGTGTATAGGTAGAGGTTTAAAATGGATCATCGGGACCAATTCGTCCTGGATCGATCCATGACCCTAGTAGGCGGATCGGACCGTGGCCAAATTTGTGTCCGTCCCGGCCGGGCCAAATGGTCCGGTCCAATGATCAGGTCGATCCTCCTTCACCCAAAGCAGAGCCGTGTAGAGTCGTCTCGTGCGGACCGTGGACCGGGCCGGTTCGTGACCCGGACCAACTTTTTATAATTTTTGGTAATTTTTTTATAATTTATTTATAATTATTTATAATTTTTGATAATTTTATCCGTGATCCGATCGAAAAGTAATAAAAATTATGCATATCTATATTCGTGTCAAAATTTTTTAAAGGATAAGGATATTGTTTTGTAACTATCCATATTCTTTCATTTAGCTATTATCCATCAATATCTGATCTTATCCGATTTTGTTAAAATATTTACATATCCGAAAAAATCACATTATATTTTTTTAATTAGATTTTTATCATACATTATAGAAATTTAATTAATCTTATATCTAACTTTTGCTTATATATTATATTTTTTATAATTCATTAATATATTTGAACTATTAATAAATAATATTTAATTTTTATAATTATCAATTTTATTAAAAATATAGTATGCAATTATTTTTCAATGATACATATAATATTTTATTTAATATCTGAAATATAACTATATTCATATCTTTATTAGATTCGATGTGCGATTTGTATCCAGATATCGAGTCAAATATCCAATCTATATATGTATATGTATCTAAACTATTCATATACGAAAATTTATAACGAATACGATATAATAAAATCATTATCTGTCTGTATCGCATTAGTTTACTCAGGTGGGTTGCTACTTGCGGAAGCTCCAAATTCTGAGGCTGAACTTACCGGACGGACTTTCTAGACCCGTCCTAGTCTAGACATCAACATCCTCTCATCATTTGTTTTTAAAATATTTAATTTTATTATTTTTTTGCTTATTAAGAAAAAACTGCTTTTAATTAAGTGTTGGTCTCAATTCTTAAGGTGTTAGAATCATTAAGTATTATCGTAATATCATTAAATGAACAATGTAAATGTCTACTCACGGCTGCACCCACCTTGCTCCACTTGAAAAAAGAGGGTACAACTATGGCAAAAATTTTGTATGAAAAATTGAAAATGCATACCATCATGCAATTCAAAAACGACATACACTTTCGTCCCCCCCCCCCCCCCCCCCCCCCGAATGTCATAACTGGAATGACTTTACAATTGATGAGCTCCTGATATCTATCCTCTATCCTATCCAAGAAATACAAATCTGTCATTTGCTTTACTTTATTTTGCGTTTCTTTACTCTAGAAATTCTTTAAACATTTGAAATCAATTTATTTAAGTGATTTAAATATTTGTTTGTATTATATTCAAATAATTAAAAATCCATTTATAATTCGGTTTAAAAGTTTGATAGATTATTCAAAAGGTAGTATTATAAATGTTGGATTTTGTTAGTCCTGACTGTGGGAGTATATAACAATTTAATGTTTCCAAATTTGTTTCTACCGATTTCACCGTCGGAGAACTACATTATTTTTTAATGTAATTAATTAAACAGAAGGCATTTTATTAAAAAGTGAAGAAAAAATTGTTACAGTAGATAGAATTTACAATGGAAAAGATGTAATTCAAAATGCAAGCGTGCTCTAATCTAAAATCCTAATTCCTAAAAGACACTGTATATGTCTTTTGCTGGAAGAGACACCACACCGGCCTGTTTCCTTTCTCCCTTCCATAATGATAATGGGTACCTTTCGAGGACAATGGAGAATTCCAAATCTGTTTGGTACAGTAAACTTCGATCAAACAGTAATCACCTGCCTCACTCTTTCTGACTAAACCGTCTTTGTAAAAGGAGGTTATCCACATCCCCTCCGCTACTTGATCAACAAATGTATTCGACCCCACGCCAACAAACGTCAAAAAACAACTGATCCCCACAGCACAGAAAAACGATGGTTATATGTTGGAGGGGGTTTTGTACAGAGATCATCCATCTAAAACTTCAGATGAAAAACTACCT